>JAZHRO010000019.1:59022500-60242500 GCA_037157565.1 Thalassia testudinum | reverse complement strand
TCCATACCAATCGATCTTCATCCTCGAAATGATATGTTCATCCGGGTTTTTCGTTAGTCCGCAGTTTCCTTGAAATTAACAGAAAGGAGAGATAGCAGTAAATTAGATATGTAGGAAATTGGCATGAAGTTGCATGTAAAGGTCTTGAGTACTTAGGTTGTACTCGAATATGGCAAATACCAATCGAAGGAATATGAATCCAACCGGCAGAAATTGACAAGATATGTAAAGGAAGGATGTAAATTAACTAATAAATCGAAATGCTTCTGTGAAATAGATTCAAAAGCATAGAAAGGATGCCCACAGATTCAACAAATGTCACACACATCAACTTCACTGGCTCTAAACAAAAGAATATGCAATGTTTGTACGAATACAACATATCTGAATTAACCAGTACATAATATAGTGGGCATGAAGTATGTAAAGTACATGAAGTGAGAAGGAAAAGAGATGGCAAAACCAATCGAAGAGATATGTAGCCAACTGCTAGAAATTGACAAGATATGTGAAGGGAGGATGAAAATTAACAAATAAATCTGAATGCTTCTGTGAAATAGATCCAACATATGTAGCAAACCGCCAGAAATTGACAACATATGTAAAGCGAGGATGTAAATTAACTAATAAATATGAATGCTTCTGTGAAATAGATCCAAAAAGGATGCTTACAGATTCAGCAGATGGTACACACGTGAACTTCACTACGCATAACAAAACAAAATGCAATGTTTGTAGGAATACTACATATATGAATAAACCAACACATAATATAGGTCACATGAAGTATGTTAAGTACATGAACTAAGAAGGAAAAGAGATAGCAAATAAGACAATTACAATACATAGGTTGTGTCTCGCGTATATGCCAAGTAAAAAATGAAATGAAATGTATGTTACTGTTTGCAATGGGCAGGAACCATAAGACGAAGGTGCAGATTAGATAAGTAATGTGAAAGTTGTTGTGAAATAGAGAGAACACCGTGCAATGTAGGGGAAAATAAAAACGTGTTTAGGCATAAACTTCATGATCCAAGGGAAGCATAATTCGCAACTTCTTTTAGGTCAGCATGAAAATTGAATTAAGCATCAAGTAATATAGCTGCCATGAATTGTATGTAACTTACATTAAAAGGAAACGACAAGAGATAAAACTACAAGAAAGGATTGCAATGCAAGACATAATAGAACTACATAAACATTGCTTCAAACAAAATATGCAATTACCTGCAATGTTTAACGAGTCCAACATTTAACATGTGAAAGCCTCAAAATGGAAGATGAATTCCTGTGCATGAAGTTTAGTTCTATAACGTCGATTCCATAAACGTTAATATTGGCGAGGGAAGCATATGTGATGGTAAAAATGAGTAACGTAGACTATAAGGAGATTCCACATCACCATATTTGTGTAATAAAAATATCAAGACGCCAAATCCCATAACTCATGTAATAGAAATTAATCATCCAACGAAAAGATTGTGCAAGAAATTTATAATTAGACTTACTTCTCTATGTCTTCCAATTAAATTTTACATGTCATACTAGTTGTCTTGCAAACTTGTACAACTAATTATTACAATCGATTAACTACCACATTGAAAAGATGGAAATCTTTAATTTCAAGATGGTACACCACTTATTTATATCGAAGCATTCATCATTGAACTCCACTTCTACAAATGGTCATGGAAAGTGTGCATGTTTGTAATAGTTGTGGGCTAGGCTTAGATTTTCCCAATTTTAAGGGCCCACATATCATTTGGTAGACACTTATTGGTTCAGATGGTATAAGGTTTTCCCCTTAACTTTGTGTTACATAGAGTTGATGTGTTAGAGTCATCCATTCCATGTAAACACAAAAGCTTCGGTGGTGTCGAAACCATTTATTTCTACTCTAGTGTTGCATAGGGTTGCTACATTACAGCCATCCATGCCATGTGAACACTTCATTTCATTTGCCCTCAAATTTTCCATCCAAACGTACAATAGGCTTACCCTCAAGTGTGGGATACCACTTCATGGAAGCATTCATCATCACCATTGTGGAGGTAAGTAGACACTTCAGTGCACCCTACAAGCAACTTGTTAGAAGCAATTTATAAAAATTATAGCAAATAAACAACAACACTAGTAGGAATATGTAAATGTAAGCAACAACATAAGTAGTTCATAACTTCCTACGAGAAGATAACCAAGTTCAATACGTAGAGCGAACCTACCACTAATAGCACCATTTCGAATTCGACGTTTCCTAATTATTACAATACGAGAAATATTACTACATGGACAATAAAGAGTCTACACTATCACATGATAATGTGGAGTAGGTTAGACAATATCTTCATTCCATCGATAAGTCCTCCATTAGATGATAGTGGAGGAATGGTTGGTCCAATCAAATTGCTTCCAAATCACCGACCTAGGAAATAAAGTTTATCAACTAAGTACATTATGTTCGCACATAAAAGGAGTTCATTGAATTTCTTAAGCTTACCAGATCCCAAGCCTTAGGCGTTGGAGGTAGTAGTATATACCTTGCGTCGCACCACTCCCAACCCTCATTTTACAAAACCCTATTTATGACGATGAACTTGCACTTCAGAATTTTCCATCCAATTTTCACCTAGGACATTGGAAATGCAACGTTGTACTCAAAGTTGAAAGAACAAACAACATTTTAGTATCCATGCCGTGATGCTATACCCCTATGCCACTCTCTGGAACTCTTCACTTCAAATAAGAGCTCATGATGAGAATGCAATTTGCGCCATCAGACCAGTAGAAAAAGTGACATGGCATCCTAAAGTTTGGGAGATTGACAACTGCAAGAAAATTGGGCAAAATACATAACATCACACTAAATGTCTTAAGAACATAAATAATAGCACGACATGTTCAAGAATTATTTCATGTTAAGTGCAACAAACTAGTAGATGATCTACGTGTCATACTTAAAGTTCAACGATGGTATGAACTGAATTGATAATAGTCTATATCCTAAGATTATTGAAATTGTTGACTATTCCACCATATTGTTCTTCGACACTCTAAATGACAACCTCAACCTTGAGGTTAGATCCCTCTCCTACAAGTCCACATTTCGAGCATCAGATTCTTACAATTCATGTTGACGCCTCTGCACCTCTACATTCTTAGCTTCAGGTGCGCTCTCTAACTCTAAAAGACAGTCGATTAGCCAATCTACATGTTCGCACTGTCATCCCTCCTTGTTTGCAATATTTTCCTCTCTGACATCCCCACCAAACTTGATAGGAAGGTGTGCTCTGCTCTCATAACTGGAGGAGTTGATTCATGTAGCTTTGTACGAACCCTATATCCACATCCCGGATGGGAGATTCACTATATTGAGAACGAGATAACGTAGCGATTTAAGTAAAGTACAATAGATGGTACTCACTTCACTGCCACCTAGACATATATAGTACAACCTCTACAATGCCGTCTCGGATTGACCATTGTCTTCTAACAGCACTAGATTACAAAGCTCATGGCAAGCGCATTGTCTACCATGAAACCAAAATGGACCATATCGTGGTGTAACCTCCATTCCCACATCATTACTTGAAATTATTTACATAATAACTTCAACAATTGTGTGCCGATATAATTCCTTCATTTGGCAATACGTACATTTCTTCACATTATTCATCAAACATAAAGGTTCCATACATGGCAAAGCACATGTGTGAAAAGGTACAACACCAAAATAACAGCTAGGAGATAAACTCCCATGATAGACGTGTCAAAAATATCCTTTCCCTAATGCCTTCTGTGACGTGTACTAGTGTAATCCGTCCATAAATTCCTCGCAATGCAATCGCGCATGACCTCACTTGCCCTTACATGGAACTCCTCCACTTCACCATCAATGTCGTATTCGTCATTGTCATTGACTTCCTCTGGGTGTCCCTAATGAAAGTCTAGATCATCAGTATCATGACAATGTAGGAAGTTATAAATGATGCATGTTGCCATTACCATGCGTCGTTGCACCTTGATGTTGTAGAAGGGGCGATGATCTAGCAATTGGAATTTGGATTTAATTTAGAGCACCAAATGTGTGCTCCACAATGTTTCGAAGTTGTGCATGACGGTGATTGTATATCTCCTTCTCATTACGATATACCCTCCCCCTGTACTTGTTCAAGTGGTATGACAAACCATGATAGGAAGCTAGGAATCGATTTGTATTTGCGAAACCTAAGTCAACCAAATATCTTTTTCCTTGTGGGACACGAAATTTCCCATACTCTAATGCCCAGTTTAATATACGCATGTCAACTACTGAACCCTCTAATTCGATGACGACGTACAAGAATTCCATGTTGAAATCAACGATTACGAGGACATTTTGACTTGTCCACACTTTTTGACAACGATATCTGTCATCCTATTCATTCGGAACGGTCGCACGTACATGGCATCCATCAATTGCGCTGATACAATCCTTCAATAAGAGTTTGACCAAGTAGAACGTCAGTATGAGGTTCTACATTGCTAGGTTATTCGTATGTTTCGAAGTTAATTTCAATTATAGAAATTACCTTAAAGTAAGGATAGCACTTCGAGTTATCACTTATGGTGGCACCAACAGGTGCATTAGGATCAGGAACGCATATGAAAAGCTTCCTCAAATTCATAATTTGTTTCAGCACATGATTGACGTACCGATTGATGGTCTCCCCCGAATGCTGTAATCTCTCCATCAAATGGTGATTAAAACCTCCGTATAACAATACGGACATGAAAATTCCAAACTGCTCCTCCACCATGATGTTTGTTATGTCTCTCAGATTTGTTATGGTTTTTAAAAGATCAACAAATGACAGGAATGGTCCCACATGCATCCGGAACTCAGCATGGCACTTGTCATAGTGACTAGATAGCGTCTCGTGCACCCATTCGTGCCCTTACATGGCATTTGTATTACGTGGCATTCATTGATGAACTGCAAGTTGAGACATAACAAGTACTGGAATGATCATCTCAACTAAGTATTTCCTCCTCCTTCGTACTTTGATGGTCCGAGTCTAAGCTCGTACCGGAATTGGTAGAGCTACCAGATATTGTAATCTCAAATTTGAAGTATTCCGAAGAAGACATCCCTGGAATGTATATGTAATATTTTCATATTTTCCCTTTACAATGATCATTTCATCGAAGATCCTCAACAGTAGGGAAACACGAGTAAAGTGTAACGAGCATACAAACAAATGCATAATATATGAACGAAGCTAACATAATCAAAAAGTACTGCAGTAGGTGATTGTAACAATTGCAATTGGTAATGTCCAAACTTATTACAGGCCAAATAAGGAGGAAGAGAAAAATGACATTGCAAACTTCGAAGCAAAAGAAAGGGGACATGACATGCATCAACTAATCTACTTCAGCATAGACTCTAGCCAATTGATGAACACATCTGAGTTTCCCACAACATTCCTGAAAATTGCACGGTTCCTACTCCGTGCAAAATATTGTGCGGGTTTCACTATATCAGAACTAGAGAGGTTTAGAACTTGCTTAGTAACCATTGAAAGACATTGACCTATCTCATCAGATGTGTCAACCCATTTTTCCTGAGGCTGCAACCTTATACTGACCAGGTCCTACAAAAATGAATTGATTTAGGATATTCCTTTCGAAATCTGGGCATTCGGATGTCCAGAGCTTAATTCTCTTCTTTTCCTTCGACTGGAACTTTCAGCTCCATTAGCTCTTTTCCCCTTACCACCCCTTAATGAATGAGGATGCAATGTCTTGAGATCATGACCCCTATCCACGAAAGAACTTTGCAAGGGGATGGAGGATGAACGTGTAGCAGTACCCTCAACAACATGTTGTGCCATTCCAGGAGAAGATGAATGAGTGGTGTTAATCCCATGATTTGGAGGTTGACCGGACGATAGTGATGGGAACACCATCATGAGCCTTAACTAGCTCATTTTAGTCTAGAATAAAAGATAAAAGCTCCTACATATTCATCTGAGGGTTAAATCTCCACCTTATTATGTTTTAAGAAAAGAACAAAAAACTAGGGTTAATTATGTAATTTTAACAGAATATCATGAACACAGAATAACCAAGGGATTTGCTAGGGTAAAATAAAGGTCAAATGAGCATTAAAGACTAATAAGTGGGTCCATACAGACAGAGCGAGATTTCACACATTTCGAGAACTAATACAGCACCCAAAACCCTAATTTCAAACCTGCTTAAATAACAGAGGTTTTGGTTAGGATAAAATCCATATAAACCTTCTAAAAATCTTAGAAAAATATTCCTTTAGGTTTGGTACCCTTGATTTGACCATTGGAACCCATTTTAACCTTAAACAGAGTCACAGACACAGTTCTACTCTAATTTAGGTTTTTATGCAAATTACCTAGTCAAACTTGATCAAAACTGAAATCTGATCTCATCATCAGATTCCTTGAGTCAAAATTAGGTCTGTACCAAAAATTTGGCCCAATCATAGTTCATCTTGACATAGTTTGCATTTTAGTCCATTTAAACTCTATTTCTCACACTTAAGTCCTTAGCTTTCGAAATCTTTGCATTTAGCCCCCCAACTTCTCTTCATTTTCTTCAAAAAGGTCTTTTCCACCATTAACAATGTGAACCCATGAGATCTGAGCTTTAATCAAGGAATCCTCTCTGATTTCTCGACCAATCCCTTCCAAAATTGGAAGGGATGATCCTGAGGACATCCCTAATCGCCTAAACCTAGTTTTTGACTCCAAATCGCCTCATGAAGCTTGTGCAAATCCATGGATTTTAGGGATATTTTTTGCTGAAATTTTGAGCTTCTTAAACTTGTTTCCAAGCGTAGAAGCTTGCCTGAAGCCCTATAAAAGCATCCCCATCGCTAAGACAAACTCCTTAGCAAGATTTAGGCCAAAAAACCCCTCATCTCCTCTACCTCCGGCCTGCTCCAAGGATTGCTCTGGCGACCTCCTCCCTTCAGTCTTCTTGCCTGCTGCCACATACTATAGGCAGTAGGTCCTTCTTCCCCAGCCTCGTCCGCACCTCGCCATACCTACGAGGGGCTTCCTCTCCCTTCAGATGTCCCTGTCCTCCTTCTCGAAGCCACCATCATCTCCAGCACTGGCCAATCATGGCCGGTGCCAACTCCGCATCCCCTTCGTCAACAACTACTCTAGTTCAACTCTGCATCATTCCCTGACTTGATTCACACACCCGACACCCACTTTAGTATGCCCTCACGACCGCGCCACCGTCGTCTCCTTCGTCTCCAGCGTACCTTCGAGGACCTCGCGAATCTGCCACACTGCACCAAACTGCTCCCCATTAGTCTCAAAAGTTTTGCCGTGTCCTCATGACCAAAACCCCTCAAGTAATTGAGGGGATTGGCCTCTCACAAGCTCCACCTGTCACACACCCCTTCGCACCACCTTCTTGACCTTGCTAGACCATCACATGCCTCCTCATAGCACTCCACACCCACCAACATATTCGCCTCTCTTAGGCGAAGCTTCTGAGCTTCTCTAACGTGGCCATGATGCCGTTTTCTTGATTTCAGGTACACGTCGGATCTCCACTGCCACCCTCGACTTCTCCGACATCAGCTGCAGTCCTCTGGCCATGATCCCTCTAGAATCCACTTCCAGGTGTTACGGCTGACTCCCATGTCCACCTCCAGACATTCAATTGGACTCCGTGGCCTCGTCTTCGACCGCAATTAGAGGCGTCTTCAGCTGTTGCTACGTGAAGGAAGAAGCTGAGTGGGATAGTCCCACATCGTAGAGTATAGGACCCGTGACCGCACATAAGAGGAATTTGTGCCCCCGACCCCTTGCCCAAGACACGGGGGTCGGGTCCCCATTCACCCTCACCCGCTTACCCGCCTCTGTGCACTCCTCGCCTACAACTCACGCTCGTAGGCCTGGTCCCTGTTCATGCCCGAATACTCAGCCAATTACCCGATTAAGCCCAAGTCTCTAAGAGAAGAAGATGTGAGAGGAGGGGTTTTGCCCTTCGTGCCTCTGTTCTCTACAATTATCTGATTAAAGGGGGGCCTTTGCCTCTGTGCTGTGCTGTGCTTGCCTCTCTCTTGAGGCACGAAGGAAAGAGAAGGAGGCCTTTGCCTCTTCTGTTGGAGCTAAGCCTTGAGCAACTTAAGGCATGTGATGCCTTGTGCTTTCGTCTGACTTCTGCTGGCGCCTTAGTTCTGAAGCTACTATTGAGATATTAAACTTGACATGGCATATTTGGTTGAGATTTACTATTCAATTATTTGAGATACTTGAGCTTAATTTCAGGGGTTAATTTGGTGATTTAAATCACCATTTTAACCCGTTCTTTTTGCACTCTGCTACTTGACATCATATATATATCATTTTGAGTTGTTCTAACTGAAGCTTTGGTCATAACTGCTTATATTTCTTGTAATTAGTGAAATTGAATTATCATTAATTGCTCCCTGTGATCGACCTCGTACTCTTTTTCACATTAAATCCACCCAATGTCGCTTCACTTGCAGCCATGTTGTATGACTGATGCTAGAAATGGGTTCCCAGGGAATCCACATATTGACGACTCGGGGTGACATCAGTTTCATCCCATGCTGACATCCATCGTCATTCGATGACTTGGACAATCCTTGAGACGATAGTGCGTGCTCTCTTGTAGCAATGTCCCTACCTATTATGGTGTTGATCTCGTCGTAATACGAAAAGACAAGGCCTCTCAATTTCGACAGCTTGGGTGGTAACTGAGAAATGGGAAATTAAGAGTAATGAAGAAAATGGGGAAAGTTACGATGGAGATCGAAGAGAATAACAATGATGCAGTATCTCTTCTCAAATAGATGGAGATGGTGGTAAAGGGCACTTAGTAACTTGGTCAAGCCCCCAACCACTCATGTTCAAGAGACGGTGGTAGCTATGAAAGTTCTTCTAAAAAGTCTTCCATTTATGTAGGATCTTTGAATGATCGTATCCCAACTTTGTTTATTGTTCAAACTCCAAGACTATCTCTACCCATGCATGTTTGGAGAATGATCATCCATCCCAATGACCATAGTCGTAGCAATGTAGTAAAATTGTTATTAGCTTCCAATCTTACTTGATGGTCCACTTCTTCACTCTTCTACACGACACTAGGGTCAGCCTCATCAATAGGTATCGATCGATTTCTGTTGCTCATCTGATTCCTTCGTAAATTTTTCAAGGGTTACCCATTAGCAAATGAGGTAGAATACAAAGCAACCGTAAAGAAAGTCAAATATAACAAGTTGACTTAGGTTGACATGGGTTTTTCATGTATGAAGAAATTTCCTAAATCCCTCGCTAAATGTTGCCATTGGCAACAAAAAACCATAGGCATCGTAAAGAGTAGTTGGGCTTCTACTTAAGGTGCATTTCTATAATCAGGTATGTGTACCGACACACATTACAAACATTAGGCATAACTCGAAATTGGAGTTATGTATTAATTGGTTGGTCTAAAAGGTCATGTGAGGACCATAAAGTCAAATTATTTTGGTGTATATAGAAGTAATTGTATTTTTTAAAAATGGAAACGAAATGTAAAGGCCATCTACATTCAATTACGTTTCATTTCTAAGTTTCCATTATTGTAAGAAGCATATATATTTTCAAACTTCAATGTAATGTAACCACAGATTCATGAATATTCTGTTCTACTTTATGTCATTTTCAACACAAAATATTCTTCTCAGGATACAAATTTAGCTTATTTGTACATAGGAAAAATAAATGTATCGATTGAGGGAACAAGTCATCAATTTCATGATGAAAAGAAATAGAGGAATGTCATGAATAACCAAAATGAATAATATTATGTATCAGTTATACTTTTGGAATAAACAAAATCATACCATAATGTTTGAAATGAGAATAGTAGAATATAATATCGAAGTATTCTAAGTATTTATTCTATCTAAAGGTCCTTAAAAACAATTACATACAAAAGAAGGTAAAAATATATCTATATATATAATATATTTACTTTATATACTTATATACTAATGATGGTAATACCATCATCTTTTATATCTAGCTTAATTTAGCTAAGTTCTAAAGTTAAATTCACTTAATTAATCATTAAAAGGGTATAACTTAATAATATCAAGAATTAGGAGGAATGACATCAAAATTGGTTAATTCTGCTATTATAATTGCAAAATACAAATGCAGATTAAAATGGGGATCAACTTATACTTAATTGAAGGTCAACTAAGCTCAAATTTCTAATAAATGAGCTCACACCAATTAATTTGGGGTCTCTCTGAAATAAAAGTCAAATTTACAATTAATAAAATTGTGATTTCAAGCTCACTTTAGTTTAAAGGGTTCTAATAAAAATAAATGTAATTTAAACATTCTAAAATCATTTAAAAATATTCTATAAGGTTTAGAACATTCAATTTTACAAAATGAACATGTTTTGACCTAAAACAGAAACCTAGGCAAATATTCAATACATTTTTGGTTAAATCATAAATTAATCAGCCAAACTACGTCAAAACCCAAAGTTAAAGTCAACAATAGATTCCTTAGGTCCAAATTAGGTTACCCTAAAAACCTGGGCTTGATGGAACTTCATTTTGGCCTACTTTACAGATAGGTCCTTAACCTTTCAAATCCATTCATTTGTGTCCCTTACTGACGTCATGATGACGTTAGCACTTCATCTTCACCTTCAACTATTGGCTACTGCAGCACAAGCTGTCCTAGACGCGATTTTTGGAAAGAAAAATCTCCCAAATCGTGCGTCCAAAACTCACCAAATTTGGTGGGTTGATTCCTCGATCATAGCCGTGCAAATGGATGCAATCTCCAACTATCAATTCCATCTATAGACCTTGTAAATCACAGCTGAAATCTCTATGAAATCATGTGTGAACCACCATATTGAGGTCACAATTCTCACCTCAATTGATGCCGAAGCTTGTCCATAAAGTATCGCTGTGCTTTACTGATCATTTTTGTCTAGTTTTGGCATGTGCACACTCCCTACTCCTTCCTTGATGGCACCGTTAATGTTACGACCCAGTTCCCAGATCCCTACAGGATCCGAGATCGGCTCGCCTCGACTAATCCCAATACCCAGTCGTTCAACAAGAAATAACCAAAAAGCAGGAAAGTAAACTACATTCACATATGCAATATAACTAAGTAGTAAAAACGTGCAAAGCAGTAAAGGAAAGTAAACTGCTGTTCCAATACATACCACCACAACAACAAAGACAACGAAAACGAAAGTAACAGTAACAACAACAATAGCCAAAAGTCTTAAACTCACTACAACAGTAAGGGGGGTACAATAAGAAGTGCAGAAAAACTACGGCTAGGCTCGACTGGGTCCAGCACCCTCTGCAGCCGGAAGCTCAGGCTACTCAACTTCTGGACCAGAATAGTGTTATGAAAAAGACAGAGTCAGCGAACGCTGAGTAGAGTGGTATCTATACTATTTAAAGCAGTAAAAGCAACATGTTTAATTCTATAACGACCCGGTTCCCGAGTCCCTACGAGACACGAGAACCGGACCGACTCGACTAATCCCAAGACCCAGTCGTCCAATGAGGAAGTAACCAAAAGAGTAGTAAAATAAACCACATTCAGCATGAATATAACTAATAGTAAGAAAGTACAGCAGTAAGGAAAGAAACTACTACAGTATATACCACCACAACAGTAGAACAACATTTATCATATAACATGAACTACAGGTAAAGAAAAGTACAGCGGAAACAAGAACTACTCACTATAACGGAAACAAAAGAGGTACAAAAGACAGTGGTAACTCTACTGGACCCTACTCGGCCCAGCGTCCTTTGCAGCCGCTGACCCTGGCTGCTCAACACCTGATCCTGAAAAAGGTAACGAGTGTAACACGTCAGCAAAACGCTGAGTAGAGTGGAAACTAAAACTAAAGACAACAGTAGAGTGTACAGTAGCTGTTATGTTCTATTACTTTCTTTATTCACATCTTTCAATTGTCTCACTATTTCATTTATTCCTCAGATCTTTTACTTGATCTCGAATGTTCCTCGTGGGAACGATCTTGATTGCAGTCTTTTCCAAAAAATAGAAGTAGCACGTGGTGCTCTCCTGGCCGGGAGAGTCCCCCGTGGTGATCCTACCCTCAGTCAACCACCCCAAGGTCACTGACAGATGTAACGGTGACTACGGCACGCGCGATAAACGCACAGGTAGCTAACCCGTACTGGCACGCGGTCAGTCGTTTCCGTTAACAGGTGCGCCCAAAGCACAGCACGGAACCAGTCCAGGGCAGAGCCCTCTTAGTAACAGGGGTCCAACCCCTCCACAGTAACCAAACCGGGGCCTTGCCCCTCCACAGTCCGCGCACCCTCACCTGACTACCCTGGTTTGCCCCAGTGGGCCTAACAAGTCGGTGAAGGAGGCTAGCAGAACCCCGGGGCCCGTGGGGTAGCTAGTGCTCTCCTAACACTAGTAGCTCTCCTCGGTACTACGTACACGAGGGCCAGGAAGTCGGTACAGAGTGGTCGGTCTAACCCCGGGTCCCTGGGGTGGCTGGCCCCACTCTGCACTAAACAGGTACAGGTACTTCCCCTAGTACTACGTACCCAAGAGACAGTACAAAACTACATCTCAGTTCCATTCCTTTCTCTTTCCAGGAGTTCCACTCCTAATTCCCCGTAGGGTTCCAGCTCTTTAATCTCAGGACATCTTATGTTTCACTTTCCAGTTTCACGTTCTTACAATCCATGATCTCAATCATGTTTCTTTATTCATAACAGGCAGCTGTTAATTCAATTTACAGGCAGCTTTATATTCCTTTCCATTTTCCAAGACTGCAGTATTATACATTCCACTAGTTTTTCCATCCTAGGATTCATGCCATATCCTAGGATCTATCATACAATCTAGTCTTCCAGCCCTAGGATTCATGCAACACCTAGGAGCTATCGTATATTTCTCATTCCTAAGATTCATGCAACGTCCTAGGTTCTAGTTATGGTTCCATACTTTAACAGATTTTATTAATAACTTAAAGCCACTCTACCAGGTACAACGGGAGTAATGGGGGCGTGATCGGGAATCCCGCGTGCCTTCGCGACTCCCAAGACTGCAACTGAAGGAGGTCCTATCACAAGGATCAAACACAAGGAGTGTCTCAAAATAGTGTATAGCTACTGTAGACAGGTAGAGGAATTAATTCTGAAAAGAACGCAACTCGAATCGCGGAAAACGGAACCCGAACGGGCCCTAAACGGGTCGAAAACGACGACACTGTGCAAAATCAGACGTCTGGAACTTCTTCCAGACGTCTTAAAAAGTGGATCAGAGAATTACCTGTTCAGCGTGGTTTCCCAGATGTCCAGAAGTCTGCGGGGACGTCTGGCCTAGCTCCCAGACGTCCGATGGTCACCCCGGACGTCTGGAGGTCGCTCCCGCCGTCTGGTACAACAGCCAGACGTCTGATTCGCATTGGATGGCGAATCACCGAGCCTGCGCACACCCATCTCCCTCCCTCAGTACGGTCAGTCGACAGGAAGGAAGAAGAAGACGGAAAACTCACCTTTTAGACGTCTGGAAGGTCTTCCAGACGTTGCCCTCGCCGTCTGGCTATCAACCCAGACGTCTGATTCTGGCAATTTTTCCAGAATCAGGGCGCCACCCGGCCTCCGCTCGCGACGTCGCCCGCGTCGCACCTCGCGCGCCTGCTGCTCAGACCGTAGCAGTCCCTCCTGCGCCGTTCCGCACCCCCTGCGCCCTCCGCCGGCCGGCCCTAGCAGCCCCGGCGAGCTCGCCCTCACGGCAGAGCTCCGCTCTCGCATGCAGCACCCCCTCCGCGCTCACTACGGCAGTCGCCACCGCAGCAACCTCGCACTCGCTCGCTCTCGCGCATAGGAAGGAGAAGAGGAAGGGGTGGAGACGACGGGAGGGAGCACGTGGCCTTTTAAGGCCGCGCGAGGAGGAGAGAGAGAGGACGCGGTAGGCGTCTGCAGCCGCAGGGAATAACGAATAAGTGAATATCCGTCTGCGCGCTCAGGCGCGTAGATGACCCGCGCGTGTCGAAATTAATGGATTTCCAAACGTCTGGAAACGATCCCAGACGTCTGGTCAGACGTCTGGATGTGATCCCAGACATCTGGTCCGACGTCTGGGCCACCTCCCAGACGTCTTAAAAGATGTCTGGGGCACGCGTTCGTTACAAAGTCTCTTTTCTAGTTATTTTATTTTATATGCATTTCCTTTTCACCCCTTTTCCTCAAACTTTCAGATTTTCTTGATCTTGCATGTTCCTCGTGGGAACGATCTTGATTGCAGTCTTTTTCGAAGAGTAGAAGGTACACGTGATGCTCTCCTGGCCCGGAGAGTCTCCCCTGGTAGTCCTACACCCAGTCAACCACCCTGAGGTCACTGTCAAGACGTTGCAGTGACTACGACATGCGTGACAAATGCACGGGTAGCAATCCCACATTGACACGCGATCAGTCATTTCTGCTAGTGGGTACACCCAAAGTACAACACGGAACAGTATAGGGCCTAACCCTCTCAGAAACAGGGGTCTAGCCCCTCAGAACCAAACAAGAGTCTCGCCCCTCCACAGTCCGCGCACCCTTGCCTGACTACCCCAGTTTGCCCAGAGGGCCTAACAAGTCAGTATAAGGTGGCTACCTGAACCCCGGGCTTCGTGGGGTGTCTAGCTCCCTCCCTACACTAGTAGCTCTCCTCGGTACCGTGTACACGAGGGCCAACAGAAGTTGGTGTAGAGTGGCCAATGATAACCCCGGGTCTCAACCCAAGGGCGGCTAGCTCTACTCTACACAAAAAGGGCACAGTCTCTCTCCTTGGTACCACGTACTCAAGGGCCAACACACTTCCCGTCTACATTCTAGATTTTCCATCTAACCACAGAAGCTCTACTCCTAATTCCCCGTAAGGTTCATGCTCATGTTCACCACATTATTCGATCTAGATTCCACCATTCACAATTCAATTCTCGTTTATATACAAGCAACTTGTGTTTCCACAATTCAATATATGCAACTGATGATTTCACAGGTAATTGTTCATTTATCTTAGGCAGCTCATATTTTAACAGGCAGCTCACAACTATATTACAGGCAATTGCTAGTAGTTTAACTTAATCATATATACAAATACAATCATGCGGTACAATTGGTTTATTTATTTCTCTGTCCTAGGGTTCATGCCACATCCTAGGTTTCCAGTTGGCTAATTCCACAAACACATTCTTATTTAATATGATTAACAGAAGTAGACCACTCTACCACACAATCCGAGAGTAATGGGGGCTCGAACCGCAGACCCAAGCGTCTCTGTGAGCCCCAAACACACAGTAAGTCGAAACCCTATACCAGGGAATACATCACAAAGGAGGATTCTGAACAGTGTATAAAGGTTTCTAGTACGTAGAGAAACTCGTGAGGGAACTATAGATACTTCGTTTGCGTAAAACGAATCCCGATCGGACCCCAAACGGGTCAAAAACGTGTCAACTGACCAAAATCAGACATCTGGGAACAAGTTCAGACATCTTAAAAGATACAGAACCCACCTTGAGTTCCTACGGTGTCCTCAGACGTCCAGGACTCCCCTGCAATCATCTGAAGGGGGTTCCAGATGTCAGACCACTCCTCCGGTCATCTGGAAGCACCTCTGGTCGTCTGGTAAGCTAATCAGATGTCCGAAAGTCCGTGGGAGGGAGTTCCACGCTCCTTCCCAAGGCTGCTCCTGTGTACAACAGCTTAACCACCCCAAAATCAGACTGACATATCTTTTGCGGTGCGGCCTGCATGGCCGTAACTACGAAAAGAACGTACCTTCGCGATAAAGGAGCTTTCAGACATTTGGTCTTGACTCCAGACGTCTAGATGCTCTGCCATTCGTTCGGACTTCTCTCTAGACGTCTGATAGTAGAAAATTTCCAGTATCAGAACTCGCTCCCAGCGCTCTTCGCCATGCCTCTCCCGCTCCGCTGCAGCTCCAGCTGTCGCAGGTCGTCGAGGACGCCGCTTCGGACTCTCTCCTCCTCCCACACGCGTCCGCGGTGGCCATGTGAGCTCCGACGAGCTTCCACCAAAGCTCCCGACCTTGGCCTCCTCCTCCCGCACTCTCTTTTTTCTCGCCCTCTCTCGCTCACCCTCGTTAACCTCCTCTTGTGGCAGTAAAGGTGGGGTGTGGTGGTGGTGTGTGGGGTGGAGAGGAGAGGAGGGGAGGGTGGCTTTATAGGTGCTGTGGGTTTAGGGTTTGGGTAGGAAGGAGGAGAAAGAGAGAGAAAAGAAGTTCTACGCGTTGCCCGCGCGTAGAGCGCAGAGCGCGTACACAAATTTCATTTTCAGACGTTCCAGAAAGGGTCCAAACGTCTGACTGAGACTCCAGATGTCTTAAAAGGCTAAAAGTGGGACGGGTCCTTACATCATAACAAACTTAAAGAAAGTTTCATCCTCGAAACTTGAACTAGCTAGGGTGCGGAAAAAGGAACATAAAACGCATAATAAACTTAAAGAAGACCGAAGTATGTCCGAAAAGACATACCCTCAAAAAGCTCCGGGTACCGCTCTCTCATCGTCGCCTCAGTTTCCCAGGTAGCCTCCTCGTATCGCTAGCTTCTCCATAAGACCTTCACCAGGGGTACTTGCTTCCATCTCAGACTCTGGACAGCTCTGTCTAGTATCTGCACTGGTCTCTCGAGGTAGGTCAGGTCGTCACCCACCTCGACACTCTCGTGGCTCAGAACGTGACTGGGATCGGCGACGTAGTTCCTGAGGTTGGACACGTGAAACACGTTGTGCACTCCAGAAAGCTCAGGAGGAAGGGCAAGCCGATAAACAACGTGTCCTACTCGCTCCAAGACCTCAAAGAGCCCCATAAACCTCGGAGCAAGCTTCCCTTTCATCCCAAAGTGTTGCAGGCCCTTCATGGGCAAAATGCAAAGAAAGGCGTGATCCCCAACCTCGAACTGCACCTCTCTGCGTTTCCGATCTGCATAACTCTTCTGCCTGCTCCTGACAGTGCGGAGTCATCTGTGGATTTGCTCTATCACCTCCTGACTCTGCTGGATTAGCCTGGGGCCAACCTCCTACTTAGTCCCCACCTCGACCCAACTCAAGGGTGCAATACACCTCCGTCCGTACAGAGCCTCGTAAGGTGCCATGCTGATGCTCGAGTGATAACTGTTATTATATGTAAACTCTACCAGGGGAAAGTGCTCCTCCCAGGAGCCTCTCCAGTCCAGTACACAGGCGCACAAAAGGTCCTCAAGTGTTTGTATGATGTGCTCCGACTGTTCGTCCGTCTAGGGGTGGTATGCAGTACTGAACCTCAACCGTGTCCCCAAAGCCTGCTGAAACTCAGCCCAAAACTGGTAAGTAAAATGGGTATCCTTGTCGGATACAATCTCATGCGGAACTTCGTGCAGGCGTACCACATCGCGAATGTACCTCTTTGCCAACTGTGCTGGTCCCAAAGTGACTCAGATCGGTAGGAAATGCGTCGTCTTCATCAACCTGTCCACTGTTACCCAAATTGCGTCTTGTCCTCGCTGGGTAACAGGTAGGCCCACCACCAAGTCCATGGTGATGCTCTCCTACTTCCACTTTGGCATAGGAAGTGGCTGCAATGGCCTAGCAGGCCTCTGGTGCTCGGTCTTCACCTGCTGGCACACTAAACACTGCTGTATGAACTTACCCACATCCCACTTCATCCCTCTCCACCAAAAGTCGCGTTTTAGATCATGATACATCTTTGTGTTCCTAGGGTGTATGGTGAACCTAGACCCGTGCTCCTCCGTCAGGAGCTCTCTCAACAACTCATCCCTGGGAACGCATAAGCGTCCCCTCATGCGCAATACCTCATCTGTAAAAGAAAAGTCTCCAGGGTCCCCTAACAACACTTTGTCTCGCAATGTCTGTAAGTACGGATCTGTCATCTACCTTACGATGATGCAGTCTATCAGCTCTGGTCGCGTCTGCCATGTCACTGTCACTGCCCCACAATACCCCTATGACTCCTGGGGTCGCCAACTACCCAACTCCTCCATAAGTCTCGAACTCTGTGCCTGTAAACTGGCTAAGTGGGCAGGTGCCTTCTGGCTCAAGGCGTCAACCACCACATTGGCCTTCTCTGGATGGTAGGAGATGCTGTAGTCGTAATCCTTCAAGAGCTCTAACCAACGTTTCTATCTCATGTTAAGCTCCTTCTGGTCAAACAAGTACCTGAGCCTCTTATGATCTGTGAAAATCTCAAAGGTCTCACCGTAAAGGTAGTGCCTCCATGTCTTCAACGCGAAGACAACAGTTGCCAGCTCTAAGTCATGGGTAGGGTAGCTATGCTCATGGGGCTTCAGTTGCTGCGAAGCGTAAGCGACAACGTGACCCTACTGCATAAGCACACCCCCTAACCCCTGCAACAAAGCAATTATGTAGACCACAAAACCACCACTGCTGTCCAGGATGGTGAGCACAAGAGCTGAAGTTAATCTCTCCTTCAACTCCTGAAAACATGCCTTAAATGCATCTGTCCAGGCAAAGGGCATGTCCTTCCAAGTCAACTAGGTCATAGGATGCGTAATCTGCGAGAATCCTCTGATAAACTACCAACAGTAACCTGTCAGTCCCAAAAAGCTACGTATCTCTGTCACTGTACGTGGCCTCTCCCACATGAGTACGACCTCAACCTTGGCTGGGTCCACAGCCAAACCATCCCCTGAGATCACGTGGCCTAAGAAAGTCACCTGCCTCAACCAAAACTCGCACTTGCTATACTTGGCATATAGCCTACGTTGCCTCAAAGTGTCCAGAATCATCTGTAGATGTTGCCTGTGCTGTGCTTGATCCCGCTAGTAAATGAGTACGTCGTCGATGAATACCACCACAAACTGGTCCAAGTATGGCCTGAAAACTCGGTTCATCAAATCGATAAAAATAGCGGGGGCGTTGGTCAGCCCAAATGGCATGACCAAGAACTCGTAGCTGTCTTGGAGACATCGGTCTCCTTGATCCTCAACTGGTGGTAGCCTAACCTCAGATCTATCTTGGAGAACACTGTGGCATCTCGCAACTGGTCAAAAAGGTCATCAATCCTCAGCAGTGGATACTTGTTCTTGATGGTGACCCTATTCAGCAGTCAGTAGTCAACACAAGTCGTAGGGTATCATCCTTCTTCTTCACAAACAACACAGGGGCTCCCCACGAGGATGCACTAGGCCTTACAAAGCCCTTCTCCAACAGGTCCTATAGCTGTGACTTGAGCTCTCGCAGCTCAAGTGGTGCCATCCAGTACGGTGCAGCAGAAATGGGATTGGTTCTCGGTACCAGTGAGATCTCAAACTCGATCTCATACTCAAGCGGTAGTCCTGGCAGCTCCTCTGGAAACACGTCGAGGTACTCATAAACCACCGAAATGCTCTGAAGGTCAGCCACGGGGTTAGGCTTTGCCACTACACAGGCTAGAAAGCCCTTGTACCCCTGGCTCAAAAGCCTCGCTGCCCGAAGAGTAGAGATGAATCTGAAACCTCCATCCACCGGCTGTCCGTGAAACTCAAAGGGAGGCAACTCCAGTATGGAGAAGATGATCTTCCTCCCGAAATAGTCCACTAAGGCGTGGTAGGAGAATAGCCAGTCCATCTCTAGAATCATGCCAAAATCCTCCATTGGTATCACAATCAGGTCAGCGGGGAGGCTGTGTCCTCCTATACTGACCTTGCAGTCCGTGTAGACCTCCTTGGCTACAAACAATTGGCCACCTGAGCCTCTGATCACAAATGGATCCTCTAACAGCACACTGTCTTGTCCCAAACTGACAGCAAAACTGATAGCAACAAAAGAGTGTGTGTCACCGAAATCAAAAAGTACGTACACTAGTCTGCCAGAAATGATAACCATACCTGCCACCATTGAACCGGAAGCCCTAGCGTCTTTGTGTGTCAGGGCGTTGATATGCCCCTCAGCCCTCGGTGCAGACGAAGTGGCTACACTCTGGGTCAGCCAAGCAGCCGCTGGTCGGTACCCTCCTCGTGACTACTGCCCTCCCCCACGTGCCTGAGGACCACGACCACTAGCTCGGCCTCCAGTGCTCAGTGTAGAGAGCATCTACTGTGCTCCAGCCCTAGATGGGTAGTCCCTCTTGATGTGGCCCGGCTAGCCACAGTGGTAGTAGAGGGGAACTCGACTCCCTCCCTTGGTAGGTCCCTGTTGACGGCTGGGCGGGGGTCCAATGCTGGAAGCTAGCCCCTATCTGGGGCCCCCAAAGGCCACTGACGGCCCCGCAAAATGAGACGGCTCTCCTACGGGTGCCGCATGCCTCCTCTCTCGACGGCCTTGAGAGTACTCTGGCTGGTAGGGCCCCTTCCATCCGCTGTCGGTGTCTCGCACGGTCAGGTTGGTCTCCTCGTAGGTCATGGTTGCCTCCACCACTCTCGAGAAGGTGGGCAGCTTCAAGGGTTTGACATACCCCCGAATAACAGGTCGGAGCCCCTCAGTGAACCTCCATAGGCACTCCTCTATAGCTACGGCTATTGAAGCAAAATGTGACAGCTCCAGGAAGCGTGTGCGATACGCATTGGCAGTCATTATCCCCTGGCGGAGAGTGTGGAACTCCCGCCTCCTTTGGTCCTTCCAAGTCTGCGGAAAGTACTGCTCGCAGAAGAGGGTCACGAACTGGTTCCACATCGACTCTCTCCTCTCCTGGCCTCTGACTGCCCTCAACCACCTGTGTGCCGTGCTCTCTAGCTGGTACGTGGCAAAGGCCACGCGGCACTCCACAGGAGGGCGAAGGGTGTCAAACACCTTCTCTATTTGCTCCAGCCAGTCCTCTACCTCAGACGGGTTCTCATCCCCCTTGAAGGAGGGGGGCTTCAGCTTTCGGAACTGTCCGAAAAGCTCATGGTGCAGGTGCAGTGGAGGAATGGGCACGCCTCCAGGTAAGGAGGGTTCATGCTCAGAAGTGTCAGAGTGCAGTGGGGGCGGTGGAGGACCACCCCCTCCCCCTCCTGCTCATCCGGCGCTGCGACGATCTCTCTGTCCCATCAAGGACTCCCCCTCCGCGTCCTCAGGGAGAGGTGCCCGTGGAGGCTGGTGGAGCTCCTCTCGCATAATGTCTCTGATCAGCTGGGCGGGATCCTAGGCCTGAACGCCCGGGAGAAGAGGTGGGTCCATTGGCACCTCAGGCCCGGCACGTTCGCCCCTCCGACCTCGTCCATGGCCGCAATCGCGGCCCACCTTGAGAACTCCTCAACGAGGCATCTCCTGCAAGGAAACGCGAAAGACAACAAAAGGGTCAACGATATCGAATTTCTTCGAAAAAAAGGACTCAGAACAGATATCAAGGCGATACATTGTGGTGGCTACCCTAGTTACATGCACGTGAACGGTTATTCTCAAGCCAGTTTTTTCATTTCTCAGGATGACCTTGCTCTGATACCATCTTGTTACGACCCAGTTCTTGGATCCCTATAGGACCTAAGACCAGCTTGCCTCGATTAATCCCAAGACCCAGTCGTCCAACAAGAAATAACCAAAAAGTAGCAAAGTAAACCACATTCACATATGCAATATAACTAAGCAGTAAAAACGTGCAAGGCAGTCAAGGAAAGTAAAACTGTTGTTCCAATACATACCACCACAACAACAGAGGCAATGGAAATGAAAGTAGTAGTAACAACAACAGTAACTAAAAGTCCGAAACTCACTACAACAGTAAGGGGGGTACAACAAGAAGTGAAGAAAAACTACGGCTGGACTCGACTGGGCCCAGCACCCTCCGCAGCCGGAAGCTCGGGCTGCTCAACTTTTGGACCTGAACAATGTTATGAAAAAGACATAGTCAGCTAACGCTGAGTAGAGTGGCATCTATACTATTTAAAGTAGTAAAAGCAACATGTTTAATTCTCTTTTCTAGTTATTTTATTTTATATGCATTTCTTTTTCACCCCTTTTCCTCAAACTTTCAGATTTTCTTGATCTTGCATGTTCCTAGTGGGAACGATCTTGATTGCAGTCTTTTCAGAAGAGTAGAAGGTACACGTGGTGCTCTCCTGGCTTGGAGAGTCCCTCGTGGTAGTCCTACACCCAATCAACCACCCCGAGGTCACTGTCAAGACGTAGTGGTGACTACGGTACGCGTGATAAACGCACAGGTAGCTATCTCGCATTGACACGCGGTCAGTCATTTCTGCTAGCGGGTACGCCCAAAGTATAGCATGGAACAATATGG
Organism: Thalassia testudinum; assembly: GCA_037157565.1. Taxonomy (NCBI): domain Eukaryota; kingdom Viridiplantae; phylum Streptophyta; class Magnoliopsida; order Alismatales; family Hydrocharitaceae; genus Thalassia; species Thalassia testudinum. Next base: position 60,220,262 of record JAZHRO010000019.1, on the reverse strand, counting down.
GGCCTAACCCTCTCAGAAATAGGGGTCTAGCCCCTCAGAACCAAACAGGGGTCTTGACCCTCCACAGTCCGCACACCCTCGTCTGACTACCCCGGTTTGCCCAGAGGGCCTAACAAGTCGGTGTAGGGTGGCTAGCTGAACCCCGGGCCCCGTGGGGTGGCTAGCTCCCTCCCTACACTAGTAGCTCGCCTTGATACTGTGTACACGAGGGCCAACAGAAGTTGATGTAGAGCAGCCAATGATAACCCTAGGTCTCAACCCAAGGGCAGCTAGCTCCGCTCTACACAAAAAGAGGACAGTCGCTCTCCTTGGTACCATGTACTCAAGGGCCAGCACACTTCTCGTCTACATTCCAGATTTTCCATCTAACCATAGGAGCTCTACTCCTAATTCGTTGTAGGGTTTATGCTCATGTTCACCACATTATTCCGATCAAGATTCTACCATTCACAATTCAGTTCTCGTTTATATACAAGCAGCTCGTGTTTCCACAATTCAATATATGCAACTGATGATTTCACAGGTAATTGTTCATTTATCTTAGGCAGCTCATATTCTAACAAGTAGCTCACAGCTATATTACAGGCAATTGCTAGTAGTTTAACTTAATCATGTATACAAATACAATCATGCCGTACAATTGGTTTATTTATTTCTCTGTCCTAGGGTTCATGCCACATCCTAGGTTTCTAGTTGGCTAATTCCATAGACACACGCTTATTTAACATGATTAATAGAAGTAGACCACTCTACCACACAATCCAGGAGTAATGGGGGTTCGAACCGTAGACCGAGGGGTCTCTGTGAGCCCCAAACACACAGCAGGTCGAAACCCTATACCAGGGAATACATCACAAAGGAGGATTCCGAACAGTGTATAAAGGTTTCTAGTACGTAGAGAAACTCGTAAGGGAATTATAGATACTTCGTTTGCATAAAACGGATCCCGATCAGACCCCAAACGGGTCAAAAGCGTGTCTACTGACAAAAATCAGACATCTGGGAACAAGTCCAGACGTCTTAAAAGATGCAGAACCTTACCTTGAGTTCCTGCGGTGTCCTCAGACATCTAGGACTCCCCTGCGATCATTTGAAGGGGGTTCTAGACGTCGGACGACTCCTCCGATCGTCTGGAAGCACCTCTGGTCGTTTGGTGAGCTGATCAGATGTCCGAAAGTGCGTGGGAGGGTGTTCTACGCTCCTTCCCAAGGCTGCTCTTGCGTACGATAGTGCAACCACCCCAAAATTAGACCGACATATCTTCTGCGGTGCGGCCTGCATGGTCGTAACTACGAAAAGAATGTACCTTCGTGATAAAGGAGCTTTCAGACATTTGGTCTTGACTCCAGACGTCCAGATGCTCCGCCAGTCGTCCGGACCTCGCTCCAGACGTCTGATATTGGAAAATTTCCAGTATCAGAACCCGCTCCCAGCGCTCTTCGCCGCGCCTCTCCCGCTTCGCTGCAGCTCCAGTTGCTGCAGGTCGTCAAGGACGCCGCTCCAGACTCTCTCCTCCTCCCACACGCACCCGCGGTGGCAGTGCGAGCTCTGACGAGCTTCCACCAAAGCTCCCGACCCCGGCCTCCTCCTCCTCCTCCTCCCGCACTCTTCTTTCTTGTCCTCTCTCGCTCACCCTCGCTTACCTCCTCTTGTGGCAGTAAAGGTGGGGTGTGGTGGTGGTGTGTGGGGTGGAAAGGAGAGGAGGGGAGGGTGGCTTTATAGGTGCTGTGGGTTTAGGGTTCAGGTATGAAGGAGGAGAAAGGAGAGAGGGGAAAGAAGTTCTGTGCGTCGCCTGCGTGTAGAGCGCAGAGCACGTACAAAAATTTCATTTTCAGACATCCGAGAAAGGGTCTAGACGTCTGGACATACGTCTGACTGAGACTCCAGACGTCTTAAAAGGCTAAAAGTGGGACAGGTCTTTAAAGTTAATGAGGACCTAGAGCTTCTCCGACCTCACACTCTTTGGTTGATCCCATGTACAATAGGGAGAGGGCTTCCCTTCGCCTCTTTGTCGTCGCCCTTCCTGCCTACGAAGACAGTCTAATTCCTCTTCTTCGAGCTCCATTCCCGACCTCCTTCATCGCCGGTGAGCTCGACAATGCCACCGGTTCCCATTCCCTATTTCATCTAATTAGATTAGGGTTTTTACTTGCCGTAGTTAGCTTTAGCTCTAGGACTTGTTAATTTGTGTTTTGATTGCTTCTATCACTGAAACTCCTCCTCGTCATCTTCCTTGCCTCCAGCGGAAGCTCTGGCGACTGCCAATCACTCGCCCCCACCCCCTTGCTTGACGCAAACCATCTCAGAACCTTTGCCTCATCGCTACGAGTGAAACCCCTCATCTTATTGAGGCTTTCCACACCCTCGACTCTCCGTCGGACACCACTCATGCTCACCGTCTTCCTCAACTCCGGCGCACCTCCCCCGACCTCTTTGCGACAAATCAACGCCACCACCACCTTTGCCAAGCCCAAGCAAAGCTCGTCGACCCCTCAGCTTGGAGTTTTGTTACCTCTCCAGCCAAGCCACCAACACCAGTTGTTGCCACCATTGCCGAACTCCATGCACGACCACCAACCTCCTCGTTATCGGAAGCTTCGCGAGAACCTTCGCAGCACTTAGTAGAACACCATCGACCTTTGGCAGGGGTTCCTACACCATGAACCTTCCTAGCAAAACTCCATGAAGCTCCCCCTACATGCATGTGACGAGAAGGAAGGAGCTTAAGCTCCTATGTTGATAGGGACACATCTGTAAAGAACTCGTAGGGACCAACTCGCAAATTCACAAGGACTAGATCACGAGAAGTGTTTTGTTCTTGAGGACTAATGTGAGATCCCATTTAATTGGTTGTTGATTTGATATATAGAGGTTTGATTTCAAACATTATTGAGTGGATACATTTAATTAGTGCTTAATCATATTTATTGATTATTTTGCATTAAGCATCAATTAAGATAGAATCTTTGAAATTATATTGAGTGATTAATCTGCATCTTTTGAACTAGATTTTTTACTTTAAAATTCAAATTAATCTTATCTAGCTCCCGAGCTAAATTTCTGCAAAAATCTTGATAGTGATAAGTCGCAAATTTTTGCTCTCTGTGAATGACCTCGGAACTCACATTTCGAGATAACACAAATCTAGATTTATAAATTTTAAGTGTTGATTCGCTTTTGTCAACTATACTACGATGAGTTTTTCTTAAAACCTTAATTAAAGTGTATTAATGTTACCATATATATTTAACTATATACTTATGTACACAATAGTTCTAACACTTAATATCACACATACACAACACACATGCATACTATACACAGTTAACACTTAGCCAATTTACTAACACTTAACTTACACACAACATTTAGTTAACTTAACTAATGGTAACACCACTATAAGCCATAACTACCTTTAATTAGTCATAATCAAGTGACAAACGCTCCTATATAATCGCTTGAGAGCCATAATTCCACACAAAGACAGTCTGAGAAGAAAACATTAAATCAAGGTTAATTCTGCAGTTTAACATCACATCAAAGCAGAGTAATCACGGGATTTTTCAGGGGTTAATCTAAGGTCAAATGAGTATTAAAGTCTAATAAGTGGGTCCACATAGAAAGAAACGGGGTTTCACACGTTTCTAGAACCAATATAGCACCCAAAATCCTAATTTCTGACTCGCTTGAATTACAGAGGTTCTAGTCAGGATAAAATTTATCCAAATCTCTTAAAATTCATAGAAAAATATTCCTTGAGGTTTGGTACCCTTGGTTTAACCATCTGAACCTATTTTAACCTTGAATAGAGTCAGACAAATTTCTGCCTTAATTTAGGTTTCTACGCAAATTACCTAGTAAAACTTGGTAAAACTCAAATCCGACTTCATCATCAAATTCCTTGGGTCCAAATTAGGTTTGTAGCAAAATTTGGGCCCAATCAGAGTCTATCTTGATCCATTTAAACTCTTTCCGCTCAATCTAGCCCCCAACTTTTGAAATATTTGCATATAAGTCCCTAACTTTGTTTTCATTTTCACAGAAAGGTCCCTGTTTCCATTGAAGGTCAACTGACCTTCAGGCAGCGTTCAACCGAATCAAATCCCATTCAAATCGCCACCAAATCTCACCAAAATTGGTGAGATTGGTGTTCACACTACAAGGAATCCTTTAAGACAGATCTTGAGCTCTGATTTGCACCTGAAAGGCCATCCAAATGCACGGAATTCTTAGGTTCTTCTTGATTCCTAATGAAGCTTAATCAAGCTATTTCCTTGTCTAGAGCTTGCCCCAAGCTCTGTAAAAGCTTCCCTTTTGCAATACCGTGCTCCTTAGCTTGATTTGGCTGCATCTCTTCACAAAATCTCTCTCTCCGGCCACCTGCACCATAGCTTTGGTGACATCCCTTCCTTCGACTTCCTTGCCCATTGCCACATACCATAGGTAGCAGGATCATCTTCCTCGCCTTCCTCTGCTCCTCGCAATACCAGTGAGAGCGTCCTAGACCCCCTCGTCGTCGCCGCTTCCTTCACTGGAGGCTTCACCATCTTTGACGTCGACCAATCAAAGATGGCTCCTCCCTTGCCCCCTTCATCCTTAATTAGGTTATGAATCTCCCCCTCTCTCTCTGTAGTTTAGGTTTAGCCCTTTAGATCTTTGGTTCGATCGACCATCCACTGCCTCCCCCATCGTCTTCCTTCGTTCTAGCCAAGCCTCTGGTGAGGCCATCCACTTCCCACTGACCACCAAACACCTCACCAACACCTCCGTTAGCTTCGTCTCACCACCGCCATCAAAACTTCTCTTGCTATTTCACCTATCACACCTCCAAAACTCCACCTGAACTTTGTCTCCTCCACACCACCTCCTTGACTCCGCTAAGCCACCACACGCCCCCACATGCCACAAGGACACCGCCACCACCTTCGTCGTCCTCCGACGATCCTCTTGAGCTCTTTAATTGGGGATTTTGAGCCCGTGTTCAACTTTCAGGTCTCATCGCTCGCTCGCCATTGCTACCATCATCTCCGGTGCCATTCGCCGTCCTCCAACTATCACACGACATGCCACCACACTCAATCGCTATGGCCCCATCTCTTGAAGACGTCTAGGCCTCCAATTAGCCAAGATAGCAGCAGTAGCATCTTCAATTCGAGAGATCTTAGCTATTGCTGTGCGCGAGAAAAAGAGGGTGGGACATAGTCCCATCTCGGCAGTGAAAGAACCACCTGTGCAGTACAAAAGGAAAAAGTGATAGCTGCTTACTACCCAAGAACACGAGGGGTCGACTCCCTCCACACGCACGTCGTTGAGCACACCTCGCCTGCGATCATGCTCGCAGGTCTGGCCACTGTTCAGGATCCGATTACCTACCTTCTTACCCAAATATATGCCCGATTATCAGAGAAGAGAAAGAAGAGGATTTGTGAAAGGAGGGGGGAGGGTTTTGCTTCTCAGATAAATGCCTCGGGGCACGTGCTGAAGGAAGAGGCTTTACACTTGCCTCTGAGGAGAGTTGGCCCTGTGTTGTGCTTGAGAAGGCCTTGAGAGGTCGTTGCCCTTGTGCTTCTTCTATGGTGTTGTGCCTCTTCTGATAAGGCGTTTGCTCGACTTGCTCTGATCGTATTTTAAAATCATTGTGTCATAGTATAGTGATCAGATTGAATCAAGCATTTGAATTTATAATACTCAAATTAGAAAGAAATACGAGGTCGACTCTGGGAGCAAGTGTTAAGACCCGAGTCATTAAGCCTTTTTAAGACATCCGTACTTTAGGTCAGACGTCTGGTAAGACGTATGGACTGAGGGTTAGACTTCTTGCAAGACGTCTGGACCCATTCTTAGACATCTGAAAATCAAAATTTTCATGTACGTTCTCGCGTCTGCACGTGTGCTGCGTGCAAACAGTACGCGACCTCGTTTTCTTCTCCTTCTCTCTCCTCTCGCCGACGCAAACCCTAACCCCACACCTTATTTAAACCCCCCTCCTCTCCCTCGTTCACCCCACTTCTAGCCACCCTTCTCCTTCCTCTAGCGAGAGCAGCGAGCAGCGAGCAGCCAGCGTGAGCGGCGTGGGAGCAGAGGAGGAGCAGCGAGGGGAAGAGAGGAGAGCAAGCATGCGAGCTCGTGTGGGAGCTCGCCGGAGAGCTCACGGCCGGTCGGCGCGTGTGTGAGGCGGAGAGGTGCGTCGGGGAGGTCCTCCCCGACACTGCTGCAGCTGAAGCAGCAGGCGAGCGGGCGCGACGCGTCCACGCATGGCACGAGAAGGCGAAGGCAGATTCTGATTCTACCCAGAATCAGACATCTGGATCGATGTCCAGACGACATAGACGATGTCTAGAGGAGGTTCCAGATGACTGAGAGGTAATCTTCGCAACGTACACCTTCTTTGCGGATATGGCCATGCAGGCCATTCTGCCAAGGCATTGTTTCATGCCATATTGAGAAGATTTTCGTTGACGCGTGTAGGATTCGCTTCGGGAAGGCACGGGACACGCCCTCCCACGCAGTTCAGACGTCTGGGCGAGACACCAGACAACGGAAAGCGTTTCCAAACGTCCGGAGAGGTGGTCGGACGTCTAGAACTGGGTCTAGATGGTCCAGCGGAGTTCCTAGACGTCTGAGGAGTGGCGCAAGAGTTGAGGTATAGTTCTGGACTCTTTTAAGACGTCTGGAAGGTGTTCTAGATGTCTGATGTGAATCAGAATTACTATTTTTGACCCATTTAGGGTCCGTTTGAGGTCCGATTTCCGTAATTAAGATACCGTTGTTTCCCATATAAATTCCTCTACATGTTGGAATACCTTTTGTCCTGTTTTGAGTAGTCTCTTGTGAATGATCCTTGTGATAGGACCTCATTCCGTTGCGGATTTGGGGTTTGCTGAGGCACGTGGACCTGCCGATCAAGCCCCCACTACTCCTGGGTTTACTGGTAGAGTGGCTTCCCCTAGTTTAATTACAAATCTAAATGCATATGTGGAATGAATGATTAGATCCTAGGGTATGGCATGAATCCTAGGACTAGAAATACTGGAATATTTGTGTTGAATGTATGGATTGCAGTCTTGGATGAGGAGATAGAATGATAACAATTGCTTGTAAATGAATAACAGCTGCCTGTGAAATGTAAAGTACTTGTGCTAGCAAACTGTTGCATGTAAATTCCTATTGTTTACGTTAAGTGTCATAATATGAGCTGCATGTATATGAACTGGAAATGGAAAGGTGAATGTTGGAAAATATGAGTTACTTGAGAATAAAGTTACATGTTACATGTGTAGAACATGAGAAATGGAAATAGAAATGATGAACCTGGTATGGCTTGGCCTGAGAAACATGAGCATGAACCCTACGGGGAATTAGAAGTAGAGCTCCTAGAAATAAATGGAATGGAACTGGAAATGTGAGCGGGGAAGTGAGCTGGCCCTTGAGTACGGAGTACCAAGGAGAGCGACTGTCCCCCTATTTTGTGCAGAGCGGAGCTAGCTGCCCTTAGGATGGGACCCAAGGTTAGGATTGGCCACTCTGTACCAACTTCTTGGCCCTCGCGTACACACCACCGGGGAGAGCTACTAGTGTAGGGATAGAGCTAGTCACCCCACGGGGCCTGGGGTTCAGCTAGCCGCCTTACACCGACTTGTTAGGCCCACTGGGCAAACCAGGGTAGTCAGGCGAGGGTGCGTGGACTGTGGAGGGGAGAGACCCCTGTTTGGTTCTTAGGGGCCAGACCCCTGTTACTGAGAGGGCTATACCCTATGCTGGTTCCATGCTGTGCTTGGGGCGCACCCGCTAACGGAAACGACTGACTGCGTGCCAGTGCGGGGTAGCTACCCGTGCATTTATCGCGCGTGCCGTAGTCACCGTTACGTTTATTAGTGACCTTGGGGTGGTTGACTGAGTGTAGGACCACCACGGGGGACTCTCCCAGCCAGGAGAGCACCACGTGCTACTTCTACTCTTCGGAAAAGACTGCAATCAAGATCGTTCCCCATGAGGAACATTCAAGATCAAGAAAGAGACTTGATAAATAATCCAAGTGATGAAAGAAAGAATAATTAGTTAAAGAAAGAAAGAAATTGAAAAACAACAGCTACCTGTTCACCTTTACTGTTTTAGTTAGTTGGTTGCCACTCTACTCAGCGTTCGCTGACGTTTTGTACTCATAATCTTTTTCAGGTCCAGGTGTTGAGCAGCCAGAGCCTATGGCTGCAGAGGGTGCTGGGCCCGGTAGAGCCCAGTAGTTGTAGCTTTCTGTTGTACCCCGTTTCCTGTTGTAGTGAGTAGTTTATTACACTTTTGTACTCTTTCATTATGAACTTTATATTCCTGTACTCGTTTACTTTCCTACTATTGTGGTGGTGTGTACTGTAGTAGTTTATTTCTTTACTGCTGTACTTTTGTTACTTTTAGTTGCTTGCATGGTGAATGTGGTTTTTTTTACTACTTTTTGGTTACTTTCTCGTTGGATGACTGCGTCTTAGGATAAGTCGAGTCGGTCCGGTCTCGTGTCCTGTAGGGATTCGGGAACCGGGTCGTAACAACAAGTAATTACGTAAATAACACTATCTAATTAAAGCTCAGGAACTGGCTATAATTAATCTGCTTTTCTATGCATGCAACTTAGTTCAAGAGAATTAATTACGTAATTCTATTTTAACTAGTGCTTAATTAAAAATAATTAAGATATGATGCAATCAAGTACTAATATATTGAATCACTAACAATTAGGCATGAAATCTCAATATTACTCATAAAAACATATTCAATTTAGTCCCTAGAAACTCGATTGTCTTACAATCAGATCCCTAGAGATTTCCATTTAGGTCAGTATGAGAATTTCCTTCTTTCAACAAGGTCCCTGCCTCTCTTCTCTTTCTTCCTTCTTGGTCAGCCAGACCTCATTGGAGATGCAGCGGTGCCTCGCCAGAGATGAGCTCTGGCCGTGGAATCTTACTGACGTGCGACGGAGGAGAGTCGCTGAGGTGTCGCCGACCTGATGGTGATGTTGGTTGGTTGATCGGAGCAGCAAAGGCAGCCAACGATGGTTGAGAACGCGACAGATCCAGTGGTGGTCGAGGGAGGTCCTCAAGCCATGGAAACCCTCACCGGTGGTCGCGAAATATTCCTCGCTCCATGGGGTAGCTTCCTGCAATGCTTGGAGGCATGCGGATGGTCGAAGGTGGTGCTGTGATGAGGCTAGAGAATCGCCGGCATGGGTTGATCAGCCGAGGTGGAAGGGTGTCGGAACTTGAATCCGAGTCGGAGAGCTTCGTCATGGTTCACTGAAGGTGGAGGAGGTGTTGGTTTGGCGTGGGGATGCACGGAAGTGGCCGGTGGTCGTGGAGAAGCCGGCTAAATGGGAGGGTGTCTGGTGGAGGTCGTGGGTGGTCGATCCCTTCTATTGAGAGAGGGCTTTTGCTCCTCTCGTCGAGGCGGTGCTTGTATGGTGATCGGTGCTCGGAGGGGGTAGACGGAGTGGTGAGGCATTCTCGCTGAAGTTGGCACCGGTGCCTGGTCGGAGGGTGGCCGTGCGTGGAGAAGATGAGAGGAAGGAGTTGGTGGGTTCAAAACCTAGATCTAGGGAAGCCTAAACTAATCTAGAAGAAGAGGGAGATAAGAGGGGTTACCTAGGATGAGGAAAGGAGGATGGGGAAGAGGTCAACATGGCCGCCGGACGTGGAGAAGAAGACAGTGAGGTGACTGGCAGCAAGGAAAAGGGAGGAGGAGGTTGTGCTTTGATCGATGACGACTAGAGTAAGGTGAGGAAGGTGGTGGAAAAACTCTCGAGGTCGGAGCATGCACAGAGGAAGAGGACGGAGGGGCCACCGGGGTCGGAGAAGAGGTGGTCGCGGCTAAGGAGAAGGGTAGGAAACGCGGCCGAATCTCGATGACGAGAAGCGTCGTGTGATGGCGAAGCTTTGTAGCTCGTTTGCGCATGAGAAAATGGGTGGTAGGTGCATGAACAACCTTGCCGGAGATGACTGCCGGAGGTTGCAAAGGTGGAAGGTGAGGTTGTTGCTGGAATATTTTTGCAATAGAAATTCAAAAGTTAGGGGGTCATTTGCAATGAAATCAAGTATTAAGGACCAAAATACAAAGTTGACCATGATGAAGTCTAAATGAACCTATATTTTTATCGTAACCTAATTTGGATATGAGGAATTTAATGGTGACTTCAATTTTGTGTTTTGATGTTATTTGCATGGTTAATTTATGATTAGACTCAGAATGTACCAAACTCCCGTCTCTGATTTTATTTTAGGTCAAAATGAGCTTCGATCATCAAATTGATTGTGCCAAACCTTATAGAATAATTTTAAATGATTTTATAAGGTTTAGATCATATTTATTTCCATTAGAACTATTTTAATTGAAGTGGAGTTGAAATTTGGGTTTAATTAGAATTAAACATTCAATTTGAATGTAAATCCTAAATTATTCAATACCAACCCACTTTTAAAATGTTTAAGCTCAATTGAATTTTAATTAATCATAGGTTCACCCTCCAGCCATTCTGCATTCATAATTGTTCGTGAAAACTGTAGAATTAACCCCATTTTATAATAATTCCTTTCTCTTCAGTCTTGATTGAGTAATACCCTTTTAATATATTAATTAAATAAATTTAACTTTAGAACTTAGCTAAATTAGGCTAGTTATAGAGGATGATGGTGATGCCATCAACGTCTGATGCATTGTTATGTTGTCTGAGGCATTCTAGTTACTGTGGGAATATTTAAGTGCTTGAGACTAACGTGGATTGATTGATTGAGGTACTGTTGGATTATTTAGTTGAATTAAATGTGGAATGTATGCTTAATTAGAGATATCTAAATGGCAATCTAAATCACCACCTTTTAGGTTTCTTCTATTCTTTTTGTCTCTATATTTCTTGAGACACATTGGATTACATTGAATATCAATCGGACAAGTTTTATTCATTGCATATCTTTTATTGTGCTTAATTTACTGTGCTCATTAATTTTGAATCAAGATTAGTGTGTGAATTCCATTTGCTCCCTACGAAGGACCTCAGACTCCAAATAGATTCTGAGTTTTATAAATTCAAATGTTTTGAGTGATCTTGTCAACTATACTACGATGTATATCTTAAACAACAACGATTTCGCGCTAAACATTAACCCTTAACCTCTAACCTAAAAAATATTTGGAATTGGTGGACCCAACGGTTCCCATAATCTATAGCCCACAACGGGCTGGATCAACCACTACTAACCCATGCCCTAGATTTTATTTAGTGTGTTTTAGCATAGTTTGGGGCCAATACTAGCCCACAAGAACTGCTTGGCCAAGTTGGACCACGGGCTCCCAGCCCGTCTCTCTCTCTCTCTCTCTCTCTCTCCCTCTCTCTCAAGTCAATGCATGGTCAGAGATCATGAATGGTGTATGGGGATTTGACCCCCGTATTAGACAACCAGCTCTCCCATGTGTCTTTTTAAATATGGCTGTAGTCACCCATCACTCTCTGATGTGGTACAAAATGCAGTGCCAATTTGACGCATTTCTGTGGTTTAAGACCAATTTCAAGGTTTATAAGTACTAAATAATTAATTATTTTAAAATTAAATTATATAGTTATGTAGCCTATATATGGGTCTTTCAATTGGTATAATTTATTTATCTCAATTAAATGTATAAATATATTTCAAAAAATCATTAAAGGTAGTGAAAAATACATATTGATTTAAGTTTAATTCGTTAATTAAAGTATAAATTAATAAATTAATGATACAATTGATTTATAAATTAGTTAATTTACATTATTAACTTATTATTACAGAATTTTAATTTATTTTTATTCATTTATGTCTAATTATGCACATTTAAATACATGGTTTACATATATATACATATATATATAGTATAAATATATTGAAAATACTTTAAACTACAATATACAACTATACAACATAATTTATTTCATTAGATTATTAATTTACTAATTTAAATTATATTAACTTAATAATATACCTATATAACTTATAAAGATAAATATGTACAATATATAGCTAAATAAATAAATATAGGGATATATTACTGTATAATATAATTACTTTAAGTTATATCTATAGTTATAAATACAGTTCTAAGTATATGCATAGCTATTTACAAATACATAGGGATTATGTACATATAATATAGATAAATAAATACATAATTATATTATTATAATATATACTGTATAACTTATCATAAATACCTACATAAGTAAATAAAATAGATATAAGTTATTTAAATACTTAATATACATATAAGTTATTATGTACACTTGACTTGGTATTATTTACAAGTATAAATACTATGTACAAAGGTATTTTTATGGGATTTTTGAAAATTTTTAGATTTTTATTTTCTTCTTGTGTTTTTATGTGTTTTTTCTTTTATTTCAAACCAGAGAAGACCTAAACTTCTACCGGTATATTTTATATATAAGGACAATCAAATCCTACAACTAACTCAACACACCTAAAACTAAACCTAATCTTACTCAAGACACATTTATTTTATTTATTTACATTTATTTTTTATTTTTCTATGTATTTACAATTTAGGCTAGAAATAGTCTTAAAGAAGGTTAGAACATGAACTGAAAGCCTTAAAATTCATTCTCAGGTACTGTAAATGCAATTTAGGTTCTGAGACACTTCTATAATATTTAAACATCAAGTCTAAGCAAAGATATAGGATTTAAGCATTAAAGCCAATAATGGAGCATTGTTATATGGTTTTCAAAGTTGAAGTTTGCTGATAGAAAGTTCTAGACTGGAATTACAAGCTTTATAATTTGAATTAACGTACATAACCAGTACATGAATGCTTCTAATCTAAACTTCTCACATTACATTTTCTCAAAAGACTTATACAAACTCCATTGACACCAGGATCTACTTCAATATTGCAATTAAATACTCCACTCAAGACATAGAGTTGCTGTTACAATCCAAACATAACCTAGATCTACTAAGATTGATATGTATTCTTCAAGACATGTGTAAGTATCTGAAAATTGAATTTGTGCAAATGTTATTCCAAAAAAAACTCATTACCAACTTCTAATCATCTAAAATCCGTTTAAGAGCCATATCAAATCTCATTCTAAATTTTATTCAAATCACATCTACTGTCAAACTAACAAAACTCATCTCAGATGGAAATTAAAAATCTATACCTTCTTCAAAATGTTCCAATATGTTCTAAAATCAGTGGATACCATTTTCAATTTTAACTTTATTGATGTGTGCAAATCTAATTGACCTAAAATATCTATTTATGCATACTCCTAGGGTCATAGAAGCAGCATTCATTATAAATATTGTATAACATGTATCATCATGCATTAGAATAATTTGTACAAATTTTATAGTAATTTGCTTCTTATTGTGGCTAGGGGACAGGGCGACATCATTACAGGGCCTCAGATTGATGATCCAATCGTACAGATCTGATCAAGACGACCATCGGAGTCCAACGCCTTCGACATCGCCCCGATCGGACCTCCGAAGCATGAGATGCACTTCGAGGAAGATCATAGGTCAAGGGACAAGGTGGTGAAAATCCAAACCTTAGATGAAGAATCCAGCTACACGGATGGATTTGGATTGACGATCGTCGTCCAACAGCATGAGAATCAATCCAATCCGATATCCATGGCACCACTTGCAAGAATTTGAAGATAGACGGCCAGGATGGTGCCATCTTAGCTGTCCAAATCACCCAAGAGCATCCGTAGCAACTCTTCATTAGATCATCAACGCATCTCAACTGTCAGATCCAAGATCCAACAATTGAGAATCCATCAAGGTAGCACCTCATTTCATTTGAAAACAACACTCGGGCATCCTCAATCGTTGGATCTTCATCTAACGATCGAGAATGCACGAGCATTAAAGCACAAATGCAACAAAAGGCGAGGCTCAACACAGCGGTTCAGAGCTTTATGTGATGAGAGAAGCGCGCGCTCGAATCTGTGCGAGCAGATTAAATCTGAGAGAAGAGGCATGCGGTAAAATTCACCTGCTGGATCAAGATCGAGCAGTTGCAAAGCGATGACGTGGCATGATCACGTACACCAGATGTGACCATACGTGCACGATGGCACGCCATCACACGCATGATCGCATGCGGAAGAGTTAGCGCTATCTGAAAGAGATGTAGCACGTGATATGGGTCGTTGATTCACCATCTAACGACTGAGAACAGCTACCTCTTCACCACCTGTAAAGCACGCGCGAACAGACGCCTTCTCTATGTCGTGTGATGAAGATCCAAAGCTCCTCGCCTCTCCACACACCTTCAGCGTTGCGGGGCTTCAATAACGGTTGATGTGTTACTAAAGACCCTGATATTAATTTCTAAGCCTTAAAAAGATCATTTTGCCCCCATGACTACACCTATAAATAGCCTACCCCTCCTACACATTTCTTCATCCCTTCCTTCTTCTCTTAACCCTCTAAAGAGCTAAGAACAATTTCTTGAGCTTTCCTAGTGCTTCCAAGCTACGGGAAGCTCAGCTCGACTAAAAATAAAATAAAATATTCCACTTCTCACCCCCTTTGTAGAGCTCTCGCTAGCCGTTCTCTTGCCCCCATTCTGGAAGTGGATCCCATGACGTCGATGCCTTGCCTCATCCTTGGTTCTTCTAGATTCGTCCTCCTGCCTTTGTCTCCACTCTCCTTCCTCCAGGCGTCGCTCGTCTGGCTCATCCTCCAAGATTTCGTCGAGGAAGATAATTTCTCATCCCCTATCTTTTTACCACTTTCTAGTGTAGGTTTTCAGCTTTATAGTTGTAGCAAGTAGTTGTAATTGACATTATCATAGTTAAAAAAGTTGTTATTCTCTCTCTCTCTCTTTCTCTCTCTTGTTTATATTGCAAATAGATTAGCATTGTGAAAGATTTCTTTATAAAAAAATTACAAAAAAAACATAATTATGGATTTAGAATCGACGCAGCCTTTTCGTGTTCAACCCGGGACTCATTAGAGTTTCAGTTAAATTTATTTGATAGAGAATTTCTATGCAACTGCAACAACGGGTTTCAAACTCAAATCTTCTCACGTTAAAATCTCACTGATCATTTTGGCACCATTGCCGGGAAGGTAACGAATCCCAATTATTTTTCGCATTCCTCGCACTTATTCGATCTCTAACCTCTCTTTTCTTTCTTCTATTGTCCTGTAGGTACCCCAACAAGGAATCTACAAGCGATAGAAAGGAGTAAAGTGCAGTTAAAGACCATTGTAAGTGTCCTCTATTGTTTCCCCCCTCCATAGCTTTCATTTCATCACCTTAATTCAAACCTTAATTAACCTAGGTGCTCTCATAAACCTTAGGTTAGTTTGGTTGTTTGGTTGTCACCTCCATCCACCTCACCCTCCATTTTAAAAAAAAAAAAATCTAAAAAAAATCTAATCTGATTGTGGAATTTCTTTACCATACACATCACATACACCTTCAGAGGTACACAACCTCTTCTGATTTGTCTTATTCAACCCGTAAACCGATCTTTGGAACCAGTACACTCAAACAAACACATAATTAAGTAGAAATCAGATTAGGTAACCGCTTGTATGCCTAATTCAGTGGTGCATCAATGTCAATTGCTTGAGTTGTTTGGGTCGCACCCCTTCAATTAAAAATAACTCATCAAATAACTTGCTCCTTAGGGTTAACATTTAAGGTCAAGAACTAAGCACTCCATTTCATTTTGATTTTAAAGGAATAACATCTTCACCCGTGTTTGCAAATCTTGGTGTGCCTCCTGAACTTGATTGAATTAACCTTAATTCAAACCCTAAAAGCTACTTAAGCAATCTTTGAACTCTAAAATCCACTCATCTAAATAATTTTGCTTGAAAACCCTGGTTGTGCACACGCACATTTTAATCAATCATTAAGGGCACAACCCATTCTAAGGGCCCAACACATTCCAAAAGCACCAACATCCTAGGCCTAACTAAAATCAAGTAGATGTTGACCTTAAGGACTAGACTCACTATTTGGGCTCCTATTGAGATTATTCATGATTAATCTACTTCTATTGGTCAATTTGATGTCTAGTTATGGGAGAAGTATCAAACAACCACGGTTGGGAGGTATCAAAGGAACCTGAGGTGAAAGCTAAGGGAGTACCTTCTCCCTAATCCTTCCTTCTAACTGGTTGAATTGATTGGATCAGAGTAGACCAAATCATCTTTAATCTTAAGACAAGTTCTGTGAGTTTGTAAGTCTTTAGGCTACCCTACTTAAGGATAAGATTGTTTTCTTGCGTGGTAGGGTCACTTTTCTTCGTCCTTCCTACCCCTTCCTAGTGTATGCCTGGAAGGAGGTCATTGAATCCTTGTTTGGAAGGACCATTAGGCCATTCAAGGAGGCGTAGGTTGAATTTTAGTCAAGTGGATCCCATGGTTGATCAACCACCTCCACCTCAGAATCAGCATGAGTTGCTACAAAGGTAGCTGGAACAATTGTAACAACTGCAAGCATGGTTCCAGCAGATGAATGGTTAGGGCGCTCAGCCCTTGAAGGATTTTTATGATCCTTCAAATTATGGAGAATGTCTCGGTGTTCTGATTCCAGTCGGTGAAATGGAAATTGGTGATAACATCATTAAAAGCTATAACTAGCTTTAATTAATTAGAATCAATTGACAAAAGCTCCTACATAATCGCCTAAGTGCCCTAAGTCACTGAATATCCATTCTAAGATGAATACATTAAAATAAGGTTAAATCTGCAATTTTAACAACACATTATGAATGTAGAATAATCACAAGGTTTCCGAGGGGTTAATCTAAGGTCGAATGAGCAATAAAGTCTAATAAGAGGGTCCATGCAGACAAAAATAGGTTTCTCGCACTTCAAGAATTGATTCAGCTCCCAAAACCCTAATTTTAGACTCGCTTAAATAACAGAGGTTTTAGTCAGGATAAAATTCATCTAAACCTTCTAAAATTCATAAAAAAATATTCCATAAGGTTTGGTGTCCTTGATTTGACCATCTAAACCTATTTTGACCTTAAATAGAGTCTCAAATAGAAAATTACCCTAATTTAGGTTTCTACGTAAATTGCCTAATCAAACTTGGTCAAAACTAAAATCCAACTTTACCATCAAATTCCTTGGGTCCAAATTAGATTTTTCCCAAAATTTGGGCCTAATCATAGATCATCTTTACTTAGTTTGCATTTTGATCCAGTCTAACTCTTTCTCTCTCACATACGCCCATAGCTTTTGAAATCCTTGCAATCTGGTCCCTAACTTTGTTGTCTTCTTCACACAAAGGTCCTTGCTGCCATTGAGGTCAAACTCGACCTCCAAGAAAGGTTTGACTACTCCTAAACCTACTCGATTTAACACTAAATCCCACTAAATTTGGTGGGATTGATGTTCACACCATGAAGAATCGTTTAGGACCATCCTTGGATCCCAAATCGCACCTGAATGGCCGTGCACAACTACTCTTTCCTAATCTAGAGCTTTCCCTGGATCTCTATAAAGTGAGGCCGTGCACAAATGCTCCAAACTAGCTTGGTTTGGTCGCACTTCTTTGTCACAAACTCCTCCCTCCAACCTCCTTCGACCAGCTCCAACGAGCTCTCTTCCCTGACTTCTTCACCCTCTGCCACATACCATATGCAGAGGGAAACACCTCCCCTCCTTCCTCCGCTTCTCGCAACACTAGCAGGAGCCACCCTACCCCTTCATCCTCACCGTTCTCCCCTGCTGGAGACTTCATTTTCCCTGCGATCAGCCAATCAAAGCCAGTGCAAACCCTCACCCCTTCATCCCATAGATAGGTCTAGTATCTTCCTCTCTGTATCCTTAATCTCCCTAACCCCTCTACCCCTTAAATCGATTTCCAACTCGCCCGTGCCATCTCCATCTTCCCCACGTCTGGCGTACCTTCGTCGTGGCCTCCCCGACACTTCACGCCACCAAATACCCCACTACCACCTCCACAAGCTCTGCCACACCTCACCCATCCAAACCCCTCACTCAATTCCACCAAAAACTCATTGAAACACCCCACCAAACTCACCCACTTTCGCTCACCTTCCTTGAGTTCGCCCGACCTCCACATACTTCCATACCACATGAAACCACCACCATCACATCCACCACATCTGTGCAATCCTCCTGAGATGTTTTAATGCGGTCGTGAGGCCTTATCTTGTGTTTCAGGTACCCACCATTCTCTGCCACCACCTTCGAAATCTCTAACGACGTCTGCCTCTTTCCGACCACAATCTCCTTCGCGACTACAGATATATTATTTTTGTGCTATGGCTTCTTTGCCCAAGCACCAGGGGTTGGGTCCTCATACACCTCACACCCGCTTACCTGACTTATGAGCACTCCTCGGTCACCACCCACATTCGGTGATCCTGGTCCATGCTCTCGACTCACTTACCCATATCCGGATCCGAATAGCTCTGGGTTGAGAGAGAAGAGAAGGATTTGTGAGAGAAAGCGGAGGAGGGTTTTGCTGCATATGCCTCTGCCTTGTGTCGAAGAAAAGAAGAAAGCCCTGTGCAACACTTAGTCGTTGAAGGGAGTTGGTTCCCCTATGCTGTGAAGAAGGAAAGGAGAAGAAAGAGAAGGCTTATGAAGAAGGAAAGAAGAAGAAAAGGGAAGCTTTGTGAAGAAAGAAGAAGAAGGCTTTCTGAGAGCCTTGGGCTTGTGCTGTTAAGTCGTCTGAAAGAGAAAGCCTTTGTCTGATTTGGTTGTGAACACTATGGCATTTGATGTAAACACATTTACACTACTTAAAATATCTATTTATGCATGTTCTTAAGCATAAGATTGCATTTCATGATATAAATATTGCATTACATGCATCATCTTGCATTTAGAGTAGTTTGAATAAAATGGAGGTTAATTGTCTCCTTTTATGTGCTTGGACAGGGCAAATATTTTATCGGGGCCTCGGATCAAAGATCCAACCGTATGGATATGATCAGGGCGACGATTGGAGTTCAACGACTCCAAGATCGCCCTAATCAGGCATCCGTAGCATCAGATAGAGACCGGGGAACCCTAGAAGATCAAGGGCCAGGATGGTGTAAATCCGCACTTCAGATGGAAAATCCGACCACACGGATGAATTCGGATCGACGATCGCAGCCGAACGACACAAAAATCGAGTCAATCCGACATCCGTGGCACCATCTACAACTTCCAGAAGATGGACGGCCAAGATAGCGCCACGTGGCGCCATCCCAGCCGCCCAATCGGCCGCGGGGGTCCTGTGAAGACTGCGCACCGTCTCCTCTCCGCCGTTGGATCTCGATCCAATGGCTGCGGTCGCGCGCGTTTAAAAACGTCCGCGCGACCATTTCGCCCGCGTAGCGCAGCGGCGACGCAGCTGCGGGCGAAGCGGAGGTCGCGGGTTCGAGCCGCGGAGAGGGAGTCGAAGGCGCGGGCGAGCGGGCGCGCACGAGCGTCGGATGAAGATCCAACGGCCGCGCGCGCCCGATAGCGCCGACGCGCAATTGGACGCTCTGGTGGGCGCGCGATCGCACGCGGGCGGCGCGCTACGCAGCGGGCGCGGACGCGATCTAAGCCGTCCGATCTCGCGATCGGACGGCTGAGACGACGCGGACGTGCGTCTGCGTTACGCGCGCAGGCCAGCCGAGCGGGCGCGCGTGGGTGCGGTGGCGACGGCGACGGCGGGGCTTTAGCGACGGTTTTATCCGTCATTAAAGACCCCTTATTTATTATTTTGAAGATGTAATGTCCATTTTGCCCCCACTCCTTGCAACTATAAAAGGAGACCCCCTCCATACGAAATTTTCATCCCTTCCTTCTCCTCTCTACCTCTCCAAAGCTCAAGAGAAGCTTGTCCCACACCCGGGATGCTTCTCGCGAGATAAAGTCCAAATTTTCGTCCTCCTTCGGAAGTGGATCCCGCGACGACGACGGCGTGCTGCTTCGTTCCTGTTCTTCTGCTTCGTCCTCCTTCGTCCCGCTTCGTTCTCCTTCGTCCAGGCGTCGTCCCGTCCGGCTCGTCCTCCAAGCGACCGTCGAGGAGGATTTCTCTCTCCCTATTCTTTTTACTGCTTTCTAGTATAGATTTACTGCTTTCTAGAGTAGTCTATTCGTCCTCCGAGCGATCGTCGAGGAGGAAATTTCTCCCTCCATTCTTTTAATGCTTTCTAGAGTAATTGTTTTATGTTTTCTAGTTGTAATGAAAGAACTCTTTTATGATAAATTCCTTGTCTATTCTACATCTCATTTTGATTTCCATGTATAGTATTCCTTCGCTCTCTCTTACTCCCTCTCTCTCTTTTATTTGTTGTAGATACTTAGATAGTTTAAATTGAATTTCTTTGTGACAAAATAAAAAGAAACGCGGAGTTTTTAAATCAAACGTTCGCCTCCCTGTGTTCGACCCGGAATTCTTATTTCGGTATAAATTTTATTTGTTGAACACGAATCCTTCGCTTTCGAACTACAACGACGGGTTTTTCCAAAAACCAAACACGTTAGCGTAGATTCTCGTCCAACAGCATTATTTGAATGGTTGATTAGAATTACTATTGAAATATTGAATGCATGCTTAATTAAAGAGGATATGTGGTGATTCAAATCACCATTGTTTTGATTCTCTTTTCTTTTTGATCGATGATCTTGTGAGCTTCATTGAATAACAATTTGATCATACTTATTCATTGTATATTTGTTATTATTGTGCTCATTAATTCTGCATGAAGATTACTGTGTGAATTCATTATTTCCTCCTTGTGTTCGACTTCGGACTCCATTTTAGAATATGAGTTATAAATTTAATTATTTTCGAGCGATTGAGGCTTTACTACAACGAAATGACTTAAAACTCCTTGATTAGCCCGTCAAGCAGAAATCAAGCCTCAGGTTTTAAGCTTGATAAAACATGTTCATGGGCTTGGCTCTAAAGACCCATTTTAGCATTTGGAGGACTTTACCACTTTGGTCCAGACCACCAAAGCACGAAACGTGGACAAGGAGCAGATGATCATGAGGCTTTTCCCCCACTCTCTCAAGGATAAGGTCGCACATTGGTATAGAACTATTGGGAGGCCAATAAACACTTGGAATGATCTTAAATCAGCCTTTTTGAAGAAATTTTTCCCTGTTGGGCATACTAATGCTCTGCGAAGGGCGATTACCACTTTCGTCCAATGATCGGGGGAACCGCTTCATGGTGCTTGGGAGCGATGCCAGGATCTTTTACAGAGGTGTCCACATCACGAAGTGCCAAAATGACAACTCGTGCAAATTTTCTATCATGGGTTGACTAATCAATTCTATAATCATGTGGACGCTTCTTACGGAAGCAATTTCCTTAACAAGGATGCAGATAGTGAACATGACTTGTTTGAGGAAATGAGCGAGAATTCAATCAATCGTGCCTCCATGGAAACTTTTAACTGGTCCTAGCAACCTAGATCAAATGTTAATGAGATTTAAAACTCTCATTCATTTGTTATGGAATTAATTTGTAACAAACTAGATAAGGTGGACCTGGTTGCAAAAAGGATGGAGGAGTGGATGGCTGAAAACTCTGTAAATACTTCTAGATTCCCTCACAAGCTTCTACTGGACGGGTGTTCGCAAATCAACTGGAAACGGCTCAACCTGTGAGTCAGCGTTTCTCGAAACCCCACGGGTTCCAAACTAGTGCCTTTGATCCCAATTTATTTGATCCTTCTCCTTCTTTCCCACCATCCTCGCCCTATGAGGATGTGTATGCTGTATAGGAGAATGCTAGGTCCAACTCATATTCTAACTCCTATAACCCGGGTTGGAGGAACCACCTTAACTTCTCTTAGAAAAACCTGAGGCAACAAACCCAAATGCGACCCAGCAATTATGCACCACATAGACCAATGGGTCAAGGTCATGTATACACTCAATTGTCCCCAAATTAGGCCAATCAGCCAAATGGAATGCTCGACAACCCGTAGGGCAAGCTGATTTGAACCACTATATGGTAGAAATGCAAGGATCTATCTCCACCTTATGCAACAAATGAAAATCCTTCTGGACAACTTGCAATCCAGGCTCATTGCTAATACTCGACAACCCAGATCTCTACCATCTCAACCTGTACCCAACCCCCGAAATGTACAAAATTATGGCAATCGAGCCCAAGGGTATGAGAATCAGAAGGACCCACATGCACATGCTTAGGTGGTTGAGCAAGGTCCTCCTTCTTCTTCTTCTTCTTTTGCTCCTGGATATTTGGCTAATCAAGCCCCTCTGATCCTTCCTAACCCTCCCCAAGACCCAAACCTATACGCTTATGCAAACTTCGTTACCTTGAGGAGTGGAAGGCAAACCCAAGATCCTGAACTACCCTCTTCCAGTCAATGAAACCTTGGTGAGCCTAAGAAAGGAAAGGAGAAAATTCAAGAAGAAACTAAGGCTCAGGACCCCGAATCCAATGATTTTACTCATGTCCCATTCCCTGAAGCCTTGTTAAAACCCAGGAAGAAGAAACCTGTTGATAGCAATGAGGAGCTCTTAAATATATTCAAGAATGTTGAAATCAGTATCCTGCTCCTCAATACTATTAAGCATATTCCAGCTTATGCTAAGTTCTTAAAGGATTTATACACTCAGAAGCATAAGTCGAAGGAATCCACCCCGAGGAAGGTGATACTCTCCAATCAGGCTAGTTCTACTATCCTGCATCACCTTCCTCATAAAAAGAGAGATCCAGGGGCCCCTTTGATTTCATCTGTTATCGGGGATTACACCTTTGACCGGGCACTCTTGGATCTAAGTGCATTCATAAACCTAATTTCAACTTCCCTGTACGAAAAGTTCGAATTAGGTGAACTCAGGCCGACCTCAATAACACTGCAATTAGAGGACCTTTCAGTCACAAACCCGAAAGGTGTTATTGAGGATGTTATTGTTAAGGTCAAGGATTTTTATTTTCCTATAGATTTTCTTATCCTTGACATGGATGTACTTGAAGAATTGAGGAACACTCCCATCATTCTGGGATGCCCATTCCCGGCTACTGCTAAAGCTAATATCAATTGTAAAAGCAGTAGTATGGAGATCGCCTTTAGGGATAGAAAATTGACGCTGGATATTTTTAAGGCAATTAACAAATTTGAGGATTGTGGATATGTTGAGGAACTCGAGGATACTGGTCTGAATATTAAGACTTGCATGCTATTACCATTCTCAAGGATTCCACCTACCATCTTTCAAAGAAGTTATTGATTTTGTTCATTCACAACATCTTCCTTTGGACTATCCTGATGAGTATTCATCATCATCCTCTTTACCTTTTATTCTCAACCTACCCCAGCTATAGCTCAAACCATTTCCTGATAGTTTGAAATATGAGTTCTTAGGACCCAAGAAGACATTCCCTATGATTATCAGTGCAAAGTTGACTAAGGAGCAAGAATTGAAACTGCTTAAGCTCCTTAAGGCACATAAGGAGGCAATTGGTTGGACCATTCATGACCTTAGGGGGATTGAACTATCTTATTGTAATCGTCAGATTTATATGGAAAATGGATCCCGCCCTTCTCGCCAGATGCAGAGGAGATTGAACCCCAATATGCGAGAAGTGGTTAAGAAGGAAATCATCAAGTGGTTTGATGTAGGAATCATATACTTGATCTTGGATAATCCCTAGGTTAGTCCAGTGCAAATTGTTCCTAAGAAAGCTAGGTTTATCGTAATGACTAACGAGAAAGGTGAATCTATCATGACTCGTTCAACTCCCTCTTGAAGAGTGTATCGATTACAGGAAGATGAACACAACCACTAAAAAGAATCGTTTTCCGTTGCCTTTCATTAACCAAATTCTTGAGAGGTTAGCCGGGCAGAAATATTCTATTTCCTGAATGGTTAGTCGGGATATAACCAAGTTCCTATCTATCTCGAAGACCAAGAAAAGACAACCTTCACCTGTCTTTACAGAACTTTCGCATTTTGTAGAATGCCTTTTGGGCTTTGCAGTGCACCTGCAAGTTTTCAAAGGTGCATGCTAGCCATCTTTTCAAACATAGTGGGAGATTGTATGGAAGTATTCATGGACGATTTCTCCGCTTTTGGAGATTCATTTGAAACTTGCTTGTCTAATCTTGAATTGATCCTAAAGAGATGTACCCAAACTCATTTGGTCCTTAGTTGGGAGAAGAGTCACTTCATGACATAGGAAGGCATCGTCTTGGGTCATGTAGTCTCTAATCGAGGGATTGAAATTGATCGAGCTAAGGTGGATGCTATCTCCAAACTTCCCCCACCCACATCTGTTAAACACATCCAATCATTTCTTGGTCATGTAGGTTATTATAAGAGGTTCATCAAGGACTTTTCTAAGGTTGCTCGGCCTTTGAGCAATCTTCTCTCCAAGGATATGACATTTGAATTTGATGAATCATACCACAAGGCATTTGATCTACTCAAAACAGCAGTCACCTATGCTTCGGTGTTGCAACCACCGGTTTGGACAGCCCCATTCAAGATTATGACCGATGCTTCTGATTACGCGTTTGGGGCTATCTTGAGTCAGAAGATTGAAAGAAAGCCCTCTGTCATTTACTACGCCAGTAAAACTTTGGACGAGGCCCAGATGAAATATACTGTTACAGAAAAAGAATTATTAGCTGTAGTTTTTGCTTTAGAAAAATTCAGGGCTTATCTTTTAGGATCTCATGTCATCATTTACATCGACCACTCAACCCTGAGACATATCTTGGCCAAAAGGATGCCAAACCCTAGCTCATTCGATGGATTCTTTTACTTCAGGAATTCGACCTTGAAATTAAAGACAAATCCGGGGCACAAAATGTAGTGGCAGATCATTTTTTGAGAATCCTAATTGATTCTCCTCATCTGGATATTACGATTACTGACACTTTTTCGGACGAGACTATTCTTATAGTTTTGGGTGTCCAAACCCCTTGGTTTGTTGACATGGTTAATTATTTGGTCCTTGGTCAAATGCCCCAAGAATGGACCAAACAACAATGGGATAGACTTGTATTTGAGGCCAAATATTACTTTTGGGCTGACCCCGAATAGTACCGCATCGACTCTGATCAAATTATTTGTCGATGTGTCCCAGAAAATAAGTTCCAAAGCTTACTTGAGTTTTACCATGCATCTGCATGTGGTGAACATTTCTCCTGGAAAGACACGACCACAAAGATTCTGCAATCTAGATTTTATTGGGCGTCTTTATTCAAGGATGCCTAAGAGTTCTCGAGGTCATGTTCCCGATGTTAGGCACTCGGGAGCATAACCAAGAGAGACATGATGCCTCTAAACCCGATTCTTCCCGTCGAAATCTTCGACGTTTGGGGCATCGATTTTATGGGTCCCTTCCTCCCTTCATTTGGACACTGGTACATTCTCATAGCTGTTGACTACATGTCTAAATGGATCGAAGCTATTCCCACCCAAACAAATGACCACAAGGATGTCATCGATTTTGTTAAGAAGAATATCTTCAGTCGATTCAGGATTCCGAGGGCCATCAATAGCAATGGTGGTACTCATTTCACCAATGCCCAATTCTGAAACTTACTGGAAAAATACAAGGTGAATCACAGAATTTCCACACCTTACCACCCCCAGATGAATGGATATGCTGAGGTCTCCAATCGAGAGATCAAGAACATCCTGTAAAAAATGGTTAGGCCTAATAGAAAAGATTGACTCAAAAGCTTGATGATCACTTTGAGCCTACCATACAGCGTACAAGATGCCCATTGGCATGTCACCATTTCATCTGGTGTATGGTAAGGCATGTCATTTACACGTAGAAGTTGAACACCGGGCATTCTAAGCAATTAAGAAATGCAATTTCGATCTAGGCTTAGCCAGAAAGACCAGGAAACTCCAACTATCTAAGTTGGAGGAGGTTAGAAATGACGCATATGAGAATGACAAGTTCTATAAGGCTAAGACCAAAGCTCTTCATGACCTGTTGATATCCTGCAAGAGTTTTGAGCTAAACCAGAGGGTTTGGCTCCTTGATTCTCGACTTAAGCTCTTTCCTAGCAAGTTTAGGTCTAAATGGCATGGCCCATTCATCATTAATCGAATATTCCCAAACAGAGCCATCGAAATTTTTGACCCAAAGACGGGTAACTCTTTCAAGGTCAATGGACAACATTTAATACCTTATGTTGACAGCATTATCCCAAAACCTGTCTCAGACAAGGTTGCTTTAACCTTGATTTGACTTCTTTGGTTGGACCTCGCTTAGCTGATGGCACTAAACTCAGCATTTGTACAGTCTGACTTAGAGCTAACCAAAGCATCATGGAATACAGGTGATATTTTTCTCATTTTTCCCTTTTCTCATGCCTTTTATTTTCAATGAGGACATTGCATAAGCTAGGAATAGGGGGTGGATTCATTTCTGAATTATATTGTCAACTCTATGGATTTCTTATAAATTTTCCTTATTTTTTCCTTTATTATTAAAAAAAATTGAATTAGGAAAAGAAAACTTGGGCATTAGAGTTTTTCAACCTTAGGAAATAATACAATAGGACCTAAATACTTAGACCCTTCAGATCTTCGGGCTTAATTAACCCGGATGTCCACTAAAATGTGGACTTGTTTCTCGAGTCATCGCCATTCATAAATTCATTTCTAATTGGTTAAATAAGTTGGGGTGATATGTACATGACTTATCAACCCACCCTTCGATTTGAGGGAACTTTAAGTTTAAACCATCTACACACTATTTACACAGACTTACTTTTCGGTGATTTGAACGGAAATTGGGTAACTAATGAACCTTGTAGGGTGGTATGGCTAGCAAGTTGTCATGAGTTTAACACCCCATTGGTCGGTTGTCTAGAACCCAACTCATAAAATGCACGATTAATTCTTAGACACTTAGGAAGAAGCAGGAAGTAGAATAAACTGGAGAGATATACATTGGGTTCGCCTTTATGTTGACCCCATAAAAATAAAAGGTAGGGAAAAAGCTACTAATCAAAAAGATAAATGTTTCGGCAAAAATTCTCTTTAGGGTCACCTAGGGTTCGTAGAAATCTGAAGTCTGTTCTAATTGCCGAGCAGTGAGTCTATTATAGTCACAAAAAGATGCTTAGAACTTAGAGTTCTTTTTAAGTCTTCAGTGGGTTGGGTAGCTGTAGAAAGCTGTCCCAAAACTCTAAACTTAACGATCCAAAAAAATTAGAAAAGAATAAACAGAAAAAGTGTATTTACTTTTGAATAATGCGAGGGCTTAGGCTGTCTGCATTTTTGTAGACACCCGGGCATTGTTGAGTCTTTATAGTTCAAGTCTTTAGTAGAAATTTCTTAGTATTGAAAAATAACTATTGCCCAAGTAATTTGATCATAATTCTTTTATAAATAGTATGTAGTTTTACTAGAGCATGGGGGTGTGATGTGTACACATCTAATTGGCCTAAAATGTTAATTTATGCATGCTCCTAGGGTCATAGAAGCATCATGCATTATAAATATTGAATAACATGCATCATCATGCATTTAGATTAATTTATACAAATTTGTATAGTAATTTGCCTCTTATTGTGGTAAGGGGATAGGGCAACATCATTTTGGGCCCTTGGATTGAAGATCCAACCATATGGATTTGATCAGGGCGACAATCGGAGCCCAATGCCTCTGAGATCACCTCAATCAGACCTCCGTAGCATGAGATACAATCTGAGGAAGATCAGAGGTCAAGGGACAAGGTGGTGAAAATCCAAATCTCAAATGAAAAATCTGACTCCATGGATGGATTTGGATCAATGATTTCAACCCAATAGCATGAGAATCGATCCAATCCAACATCTGTGGCATCACTTACAAGCATTTGAAGATGGATGTTCAAGATGGCACCACGTGGCACCATCCCAGCCTCCCAAATCGCCTAAGAGCATCTACAACAACTCTTCATCAATTAATCAACGCATCTCAGTCGTCAAATCCGAGATCCAATAGCTGAGAATGCATTAAGGTAGCACCTCATTTCATTAGCAGACAACACTCGTGCATCCTCAGCCATTGGATCTTCATCCAACAGCCAAGGGCACACAAACGTTAAAACACAAATGCAACAAAGGAAAGGCTTAGCATAGCAGTTTAGAGGTTTATGCGATGAGAGCAATGTGCGCTCGAATCCACCCGAGCAGATTAAATCCACGAGAAGAGGCGCATTATGAAATTCACTCGTTGGATCGAGATTGAGCGGTTGCGAAGTGACAACGTGGTGCGATCAGGTGCACCGGATGCGAGCATAGTGCATACGCACACGATGACGTGCCATCACACGCGTGATCACACAAAGAAGCATTAGCGTGATCTAAAGGAGATGTGGTGCGTGGTCTGGGCCATTGCTTCACAATCCAACGGTTGAAAGCGGCCGCCTCTTCACTGCCTGTAACGAACGTGCGAACTGATGCCTTCTCTGCACTATGCGATGAAGATCCACCGCTCCTCACCTCTCCATGCACCTTCAACAACATGGGGGCTTCGGCAACGGTTGCTTGTGTTATAAAGACCCTGATCTTAATTTCTAAACCTTAAAAAGACCCTTTTGCCCCCATGACTACACCTATAAATAGCCTACCTCTCCTACACATTTCTTCATCCCTTCATTCTTCTCTCAACCCTCTAAATAGGTAATAACAAGTTCTTGTGCTCACTCTAGTGCTCCTAAGCTACGGGAAGCATTGCTAGAGTAAAAATAAATAAAGTTTTCCACTTCTCACCTCCTTCGCGCAGCTCTCGCTAGCCATCCTCTCGCCTCCGTTTCAAAAGCAGATCCCGGATGTCGATGCCCTGCCTCATCCACAGTTCTTCCTGATTCATCCTCCTACCTCCGTCTTCACTCACCTTCCTCAAGGCGTCGCTCGTCCGGCTCATCCTCCAAGCATTCGTCGAGGAGGATAATTTCTCATCCCCTATCTTTTTACCACTTTCTAGTGTAGATTTTCTGCTTTATAGTTGTATCAAGTAATTGTAATTGACATTATCATAGTTATAAAAGTTGTTATCCTCTCCCCCCTCTCTCTCTCTTTCTCTCTTTTGTTTATATTGCAAGTTAATTAGCATTGTGAATGATTTCTTTATAAAAAAATTGCAAAAAAAAAATTACGAATTTAGAATCGACGTAGCTTCCCTGTGTTTGACCCTGGACTCACCAAAGTTTTGGTTAAATTTATCTGATAGTGGATTTTTATGCAACTGCAACAACGGGTTTCTAACTCATCTTCTCACGTTAAAATCTCGTTGATCAACTATGCATATAAATCCTCATTGAATGTTTTAAATATGGAAATTATTTCAAATTTGGGCAATGAAGCTCTTCACTTTAGATTTAATAAGAAACATTAAAACCTTATGTTAAGTAATCACAAACTCATCTCAAATCATCTGAAATCGTTTGCAAATTAATTTTGATCCTCAAAAACATCTGAAACCCTAGATTGATCTACTCCCTACAGCATAGACAACATGAGGTAGATAGATCAAATCAAGTGTTCAAAAGCTTCGAAAAGTTACTCCAAATCTTTGTTATGAATCTTCAAACATAACCCAACTCTTCAAGGACAGATTAAATCCATTTGAAATATGATTAAGCTATCGCCTGCCTGGGCTCTTGATATGTGATTATTGTAGTGAACTGGTCCCTTTAGATTCCTACACACCTTTGGTTGGTGTACAAGTACCTATTGTGATCCTATAAAAACCATTAGGTCATTGCTTTGGCCTCAAATTAGTGCAATTGATTTTCACAGGCTCAAGCTACCTAGGTGATGAACTCAAAATAGGACTAAGGGAGGAAATTGGGTGTGAGCTCTATAAACTATGAAAATCAAATCAGAATATCTCATAACCATCGCATTAAATCCGATTTCACTAATATTAGCTCAATTTGATCAATTAAATACATTTAAACCAAATTGATCAGGAATACCTTCAATCAACCATGAGACTCAAATCAATTCTAATCAATCAAATCAAACATAATTCACCGCACAAGGAGGGTCCTTGTGGACATATGACATGAATGGGAAGACCCTCCTGGTGATTTGGTGCACCACTAGATCTAAAAGCTAAGAAGCTTTAAATTTGATGGCTACCTGGATGGATGGGTGATTTGCGATTAAAATGTCAGAAAATCGAGTGAAAGTGATCATGATATGAAGAGGGAGGCTTATGGATCAAAATGGATGTGCAATTAAGCCTCTCTGATCTAAATTGATCAAAGAAGGGGGGATCGGCATTACACTGATCTACTCCTATCTAAACTAACCAAACCAAATCATTGAACATAATCTCCTCTAAATGATCTAAACTACACTAGGAAAGCAATAAAACGAATCTAGAAAGCTATAAATCTAGCTAGGCAAGCAATTAAAGATCCTAAACTACAAGGATGAAAGGGGACCTAGGTTGCAGCTGGTCACTGCAGCAACAAAAGGGGAGGAAGACCTCCAGCAGAGTGAACGAGGTCCCTGGATCCACAGTGGGTTGTTGTGGCGACGAAGAGGAAGACACCACCACTGTCACCAGTGGTCAAAGAAGGAGAAGTATAGTTGGAGGGGTGGACGATGACCAACTCAGGGAGGAGGGAGAGCTGATAAAGGGTCACAGGAGGAGTGGGGTGCTCCTTATATAGGCTCTAAGGGTTGTAGTGACCTAATCAATAGGTGAGGTCCGTTGTGGATGAACGACTGAGGATTTGTTTAGGAGGGCACGGAGTGGATTAGGTCAAATATGGACCCTTAGATGAGATCTAGAAAGTGGTAGGAATAGTTTCGCACGGGCTCCAAATGGTTAGAGCAAGATCTATCGTTGGATCAAGAAGAGGAGAATGGACGGCTCTCATTGCACGTGTTATTTGCACATGAGCTGATGAAGAGATGAATAGTGTCATGTCTATTGGTGCAATTACACCAACGACCCAAAGTGAATCGGTATGAAATATCACATAGACCCATAAGTGGTAAGAAATCATGACTAACAGGTCCCTGGCAGCTTACAAAGAAGTCCCTATACTTCTAAACTTAAGGAAATATTTAATATGGAGGACCTAAGTGTAATGTAGTGATTTCAAGGTCCTAATGATGTCCAAATGCAATGAGATTTTTATGACATCTAAATCGAACATTTTAGAAGTTAATCCCATAATTGATTTGTACTTTCAAGCTCAGATCATCCATGTGTATTTTAGGTATAAAATATCTGAAAATTGACCTAATTATGTATTTTTAGCACAAATCGAGTGTTTTAGGATTTTTTCCATAATTTCCACACTTAGCCTATTTCTTGTGTTAATTTATAGTGTTTTAACTTCGTTGCTAGCTTAACTTAAGCATTTTAGCTATGATGAGCTGCACCTCATCAGTTGGGGAAGGTGGCGTTGGCAGGTGGTGGTGGTGTGCAATGAGGAGAAGGGAGCTAGGGGGAGGAGGGTGGTGGTGGTGGTGGTCTTATGCAGCAAAAAGGGAGGGGGAGAGGGTGGTGTTGGTGTGTAGTGGGGAGGAGGGAGAAAGGGGAAGGTGGCAGTAGTGGGTGGTGGTTGTGTGTAGTGGTCATCTCCATCACCCATATTAGAGTGAGTTGACTCCTGAGAATCTGACTCATTGAGGCAAGTAAAAGAATTATAATAATAATGATAATGCATGGAATAATTTCTAGGAAGAGGTAGTTTGGTCAATTGGCCTATAGTGTAAAGACTTATACGCTACCCATTTTCTCTTACTGGTATACGTAGTTTTATCCATACTTTCTAACGTATTTTTAGGACCCAATGTTGTAGGGTAATACTTTAGTTATAAGTAGGTTGGAGTAGGTTTACTTGGAGCTAGTGAGGCACTATTTTTATAGGCCACTTTGTGGTGCAAGTGCCTGGATGGAGGAACCCTTGCACCCAATATAGCCGTTGGACCTTTCTACTAACAAGTGGTAGGAGGCACTGTCAAAGCTTGTGACTGCATCCTAACCAGGGAGTCATGAGGTGTAGTTGGTAGTTCCATTATTGTAGTACTCTTTTGTTTCTACTACTTGTAGGCCCTTTTTGTTCTGTATATTGTGGCTGGGCTTGGTTTTGCTATCACTTTGTTTATAAACAACTTAATATATGTATGGATTGTGGACACTTATGACTCCTCTAAATATTTTATATGATGCACCAATGAGATCTGGTTTACGTGGTTTATACTGCTTTTCTGCTATGTATCTCATTTTGAGTACTTTTCTTGTTGCCCTTTTAAATATATGTGCAATGTGGAAATGCTACGTTCATGAAGTTTATTAGGTGAAATTGGCTCAATAACTAAATGAATAGACTATGTATAACCCGAACTGATACGTCAAAATAGCAATAGTAAATAATGTGATTGTCACAGCAAGAAATCAAGGTCATTTTAAATTTGTAAAAATTGAACTCATAAGATTTTCAAGTAAAAATACAGGAGTCCAAGTCATTCACAAGGAGATAGTTGGACTAATTCTCTTTCCTAAAATCTATGGAATAGGCAAATAGATGATGAATCTAAACTAGAACAAGCATAAATAACTAAAACTAATAGCAAATAATTACTAGAACTAGCAATTAAAACAAATACTAGAAATAATATAAGTACAAGTAGGGAATAAGGAACTAAAACTTTTTATTGAAAAATCAAAGTTTGAATACCAAATGCTTACAACTAGAATTCAACTAGAAACAAAATGCAACTATACTAGAAGATAAAGAATGAAACTAAAAACTATCTAAAGCCTCGAAGGCGAGGTGTAGATCGTGGTGTGGAACCGGAGGTGGGATCGAGTGCAAAGGCACACCCACGAGGACTTCTTGAAATTTGAGAGGGAGAAAATATCTATCGGAGAGAGATCCGATCACCCTCGGCCGACTGTGTATATCCCCCTTTTATAGATGTTGGGTGCACATATATGTAATGGAGAGAGAGATCGAGGGTGCTGGGTGGAGATCGGCTCCAATTCTACCGAGATAGATACGAGATAGAATCAGTTGGAGAGATTAATCAAGTGGAGTCTAGTGAATTTTTATGTGTACGAGAGTTGCTGAGGGGATAAAGGAGAGGTAGTATGTTCGATAGAGGTGTAAGGCAGTGCATTACGTTAATGCATGGGATAGTCGGTGGAGGTGAGTGGGTATTAATTGGTGGAGTTGACGTTGGGGATTGGGTGCGGGATTCACGTAGGCGTTTTAAGCTTTTGCATGGGTAAGTCGGTGCATGGTTTGTTTAGTAGAGATATATAAGAGGGGGTATACGTAGGTGAGTGGGATTCAGGTTTTGGTGGGGATTGTTTGCATGGGCTTAGACGTGGATGGGTATGGGATTTATTTATGGGTGTTTGCAAGCATAGGAGTGGTGGAGGGTGTTACGTAAGGGATTTGGTGGAATGTTGCATGGACTTGGGTTGTGTATACGGTGGATATGCTGAGGGAATAATGCATGAGGGATATTAGGCTCTTAAATAGGTTGGTCTAGTGCTCAAATTGGGTTAAGGGTCAGGGAATAGGTTCAACCTCAACAGGAATAAAGGAGCTCAGACCAGTTTCTCCTCTCTATAGTGCTCCAAGCAATCTTATACCTAGCACCTACAAACATATAGATAAACCTTGTTGGATCATAATCCAACATATGAACTAATATATGTATTTACATATAAATATAATCATTCAACATAAATATTATAAACTGTCATGTAATTACCCATCACTTAAAAGTGATCAATTTAAGGTTTATTAAGGGTATGGGTATAAAATGTAAAAGGATGGTGTGGTTTAAATGACATATGTGCAGAGACTTAAGTTGTGAATTGTGTTTCTCTGATGGGCAAAAATATAATTCACCCATAGCAATTAGCTAATTAGGGCAGTTAGGTCCCCAAGAGACCCACATCATCATTCTCTCTATTTTCCCCATCGAGATTGAGAGAGGTTTAGGGCTCAAGTATTGCAAATGGCTGGAGATAGAAGGAGAAGCTTTCATCTGAAAGCTTCTCCTCAAGGCAGCCATCTAAAGAGTCAAAAGGTGAGCTTCTCTTGGAAGATCTAGATTGCAGCTCCTATTACTCTCTGGAATCATGAACACAGGTAATCTACAAGTTTGTTTGCATAAATAGATAATTATCTTCCTTCATAGGTGGTATTTAGTTTCTATGCATGTGCATGATGCAATAACCAAGGTAAATCCATACGTTAACATATTGATGTGTTTAGCTTTATACATAGATCTTTATCTATTCATACGTTCAAATATATTATCTAGGTTAGATCTTAGATTAACAAGTCATTAATGATCATTTCGTATTCCTGTAAAACTCAGAAACCAATTTGTAACCGTCGTAAGTACCGGTACTCATGATGAGTACCGGTACATACGTAATGCTGGTTTTGGACCATTAGGTGTATTGTAAGTTGCTAGTACCTGTACTCTTCATGAGTACTGGTACATGGAAGCTACAAACGAGGCTTTAGGACGACTTAAGTCCAAAACTGGA
This sequence comes from Thalassia testudinum, assembly GCA_037157565.1. NCBI lineage: Eukaryota > Viridiplantae > Streptophyta > Magnoliopsida > Alismatales > Hydrocharitaceae > Thalassia > Thalassia testudinum. The sequence goes on along the minus strand of JAZHRO010000019.1, from coordinate 60,185,757 downwards.
ACTTACATATACCGGTACCCATCATGAGTATCAGTACGCATGAGTCCCAGGTCAGGTTCTGCATTTGAAGTCACCAGAACCTGTAGCTTACAAGTACCAGTACTGATAGGCTACAGGTGGTGTATCCAGTACCCAACAAGTACCAGTACTTTTCATGAGTACTGGTACTCATTGAGATCAGACCTTTCTTGGAGATTACCAGTATACTATGAGTATCGGTACTTATAACAAGTACTGGTACACTGTAGGTACTGGACAAGTACTTATCTGAACATGAGTTTTGAATAGTAATCTATGGGTATCGGTACTTAGCATCAGTACCGGTACTCATTCGAATATAGAACTCTTGCCTGTGACTTAAGGATACCGCTACTGATTCATCAGTATTGGTACTCAGTACATGTGATACTGATACTGGTTCCCTAGTACCGGTACGCAATCAATATGAAATCCAGATGAGACAAATTATGATACAAGTCCATCCTAAGCTAGAGCTGGATTAATTTCAGTTAAGCCCCGAAAGGGTTTAAGGAATTTCCAATAAGTGGTATTAGAGCCAGCCCACTCTCTACTTAGTGTAATTAAACCTAGTCTAATTAATAAAATATATTATTCTAGGGTAACCCAGTCGAAGCAGCATCTCGCCAAAGTGAGCTCTCCTGTGAATATTGAGCTTATCCATGAATAATAAAAGAATGAATGGGTATTAGTAGGTGGGTGTGCACTGGCCCAAAGGAAAGTGCATACTCGTACTTTCACTCATTTGCATGGGAGTAATGGTGTGTTGGTTATTAGGTAGTCATTGAATCAGCCCAAAGGAAGGTTCATGACTGACTTGGATTTGAACCAACAGTCATTACATACCACACCATGTCTTTAATTACAAATCAATCTTTTGTCCAAAGATGAGACTCTTGATAGAGTTAACTATGACATGTGATCGGGCCATTAAAATTAATTAGACACCTTATGTTTTAAAGGAGTTTAATCTTATGTCTATCTGCATTTTATTTCAGAAATATTTTATGCCAACATTACCGCCACCCTCAATTCAATTACTATGTTGAGTGACTCAAACTTTAAGTCCTGGGAGGAAAACCTACTGATAGTCTTAGGTGTAATGGACCTTGATCTAGCAATTAGGAAAGACTCTCCTATCCTTACAGATGCTAGTACTCTTGATCAAAAGTGAGAAAAGGAAAGGTGGGAGAGATTTAACCGAATCTCTATGATGATTATGAAGAGGGCCATACCTAAGGCTTTTAGGGGCACTATGTCCAGTGATATAGCCACTGCCAAAGAATTTTTAGCTGAAATTTAAAAGAGATTTGCCAAGAATGAAAAGGTAGAAATCAGTACACTCTTGGCTAATCTAATTTCAATGAAGTAGAAGGGGAAGAATAACATTAGAGAATATATTATGCAGATGTCCCATGTTGCTTCAAAGTCGAAAGCACTTAAGCTAGATCTTTCTGAAGATCTATTAGTGTATTTGGTCTTAATATCTCTTCCTCCTGCATTTAACCAGTTCAAGGTGAACCATAACTACCAGCAAGAGACTTGGTCTCTGAATGAGCTCATCTCACACTGCATTCAAGAGGAGGAGAGAATGAAGCAAGATAGGATAGAAAGTGCTAATGTTGCCTCTTCCTCTAAAGGAAAAGGCAAGGCTAAAAAAAGGGCTATAGAAGCTGCAAATACAGCTTCATAAAAGAAGCAGAAGGGGAAGGTTGTAGAGTCTTTCAAATCAGGATGCTTCTTTTGTGGAGCTGAGGAGCACCAGAAGAAGCACTGTACCAATTATCACACATGGAGTACTAAGAAAGGAACGACTCTAAGTTTGGTTTGTTCATAAATAAATTTGGCTTCGGTACCTGATCATCGCGAAACGTATTTATGTAAAAACGTTTGTTGTAGCACGTTTACGATGTCAATTTTAAATAGTCGGATGTGAGTCCGAGTGTCAAACACAAGGAGGCAATAATAGAAATCACTTAGTCGCTTTTGTATCACAAAAATATGTCGTTTGTTCACTTGAAAACTGATTTGAAAAAGAGAGAGAGGGAGAGAGATAAAGGGGGGGAGAGAGAGAAAGTTAGAAATCCATGATCAAGATAAGAATAATGTATCAAAAATATATCATCAAATGTTGTAATCAATACAATATAGATGAATTCTTAACGAAATAAAAGACATAAACTACACTATAAAATAAAATAAAACTAAGAACAAGGATGAAGACGACGTCGAGGTAGTGACGGCAGTGGAGGAGCTTCCGTCAGTGGCTCAGTGACTTCAAGACCTTGCTTGGAGCTCTAGAAGGTGGTGGTATCTCTTGGGTGTAAGCTTGGTGCAAATGGGAGGGATAGGTCCCTTCTTATAGTTGAGGAGAGGGCTCAAATTTGTCACCAGGTCAATAGCGACATTCGAAATGTTGCTATAGACCTGCCGCAAGCGTCACCCTAGCCCCTGCTTTCGCTCCTTCAATGCATGCACAGCTACCTCCATGTGCACACAGTGCACGAGCCACCGCAACCGTTAGATCCTCATCACATGGCTGTCATCGCTCTGATCGCGCCTTCACAAGATTTGAATGCAACCCTTTGCGCCTCTTTGCGATCGGATGGCGAAGGGTGCGTTCAGTCGTCTTAAACGAGCACGTGTCAAATTTGGCGTGCGATTGTGCGTCAGATCTCGCGTGCTCACATCGTGCGCTTCTAGATGATCCACGTAGCCGATGTCTCTGCCGCTCGATGGTGATTAGGCAGTCCAAATTCACCGCAGCTCGCGCCTTCAAATTTTGCGCTGCGGTGCGTCTCAATCGCGCATCCTCTGTGTGTGGGTCGAGGCGCTGACCGTTGTACCATCTACATGGATGGTCTCACGGATGCTTGCGATGTCGCCCGATGGATCTTCATCTGACGGTGGAGAGACGTTGCTGGAGTTAGCTTCATCAGATGTGAGGCATGAGGATGGGGCGTAGATGAGCATCGCGTGGTGCATTGAGGACCGTTGATCATTAGATCAATGGTCAAGACTTCTTGGGCTTGATGTGAGAGCTACAGAGGTCAGATCGAGGAGATTTTGAGTCCGTTGGACTCCATTCGTCAATCCGGATCCATCTGTACGGTCCGATTGCTCATCTGGGACTTATTTCAAAATGCACTTGCATACAAGGTCATTAAACATTAATTCTAAGCAATTAAAATGTAAAGATCATGCAATATGCATGCAATGCTCCCAAGCCCATTATAAAATGTCATTCTCGCACAAGTACCCTCGAAATTGACTCTAATTGATGATATTAACATTAATAATTGTAGAGTCATCATACGCCCTTGCCCACCACTTGCTAGTCCCTAGCAAGGTTTAACCTAAATGCTATTTACAAAATAAAACTAGGAATTGATTACTTAGGTAGAAGTTGCTTGTCAATAAGAGGAAATTTATACTAAGAACCTAATTTGCTAAGACTCAACAATGCCCGAGTTGCCTGCCAAAATGCCGACCAGTCGAGTCCTCACCTTATTCTATATAGAAGCAAATACATTTTTTTTCTTTTTCATATTTTCTAATTTTTTCAAATTTTTGGTGTTAGGATTTTGGGGTATCTTTTTACGACTACCCAATCCACCCAAGACTCGAAAAGGATTCTTAGTACTAAGCATCTTATTATAAAAGTGATAGACTCACTCAACGGTAATTAAAACGGACTTCAGGTTTCTATGCCCCTAGGTGACCCGAAAGAAAAATGTTGCCTAAAGGTGTATCATCTGACCGATAGCTTTTTTCCTACTTTTTATTTTTGTGGGGTCAACACAAAAGCGAACTCAGTGTATATCTCCCCGGATTATACTACTTCCCTACTTCTTCCTTAAGTGTTTTGGAATTCTTGTGCATTTTTTGAGATGGGATCTGGACAACCGGCCAATGGGCTGTTACCCACGACAACTTGCTAGCCATACTCGTGCGGTAAAGTGTGGCTTATTTCTTTTTTCTTTTCTCCTTTTCTATTTTCCTTATTTATTTATTTATTATTATTATTTTTTAAGTAGGTGGCTTTCCTGATCTAAGATTTACCTAAAGGCAGTAGTGAAAGAGAATGGTCCTGTGGCTGGGCTCTGGACAACCTGCCAATGGGTTGTTACCCACGATAACTTGCTAGCCATACCACCCTAGAAGGTTCATTAGCTACCCAATTTCCATTAGAACCGCCGATGAGTGAGTCAATGCAAAACATGTGTAGATGCTTAGACTAAAAATTCCCTCAAATCAGAGGGCGGGTTGATAAGTCATATACTTATCACGCTACATTATCGATCAGATTAAAATAAATTACGGTGGAGAGAACTCGAGACTAAGTCCACATTTTAGTGGACACCCAGACTGATTAAGTCCGAAGACTTGAAGGGTCTAAGCGATTAGGTCACTAACGTATCATTTCCTAAAGTCGGCAAGTTTCTAATACCTAAGCTTTCTTTTCCTAATTTTATTATTGTTATTATTATTTTTAATTAAAAGAAATAAAATTAGTTCAAGCTGACAATTTGTACTTAGATCCTGAGAATTACCACCTCCCCATGCCTAAGTTAGACAATATCCTCATTGGAAAAATAAATGTATGCAAGGGAGTAAGGAAAGAAATCACCTGAGTTGTAATCGTGAATTTGGTCAGCTTGAAACCTCTGGGTTGCCTCCCAGGAAGCACTGAGTTTTGTGTCTCCAACTGGGCGCAGTTCCAGTTTAACCCTCAATGAGGGTCACAACTTCCTTCGGGGGGATCTGGGCAAGTATTTTAGTCATTGACCATTAACAGTGAAGGTTTGCCCAGTCTTGGGATTAGTAATTTCAATCGCCCTGTTGGGATAAGGTCTTACCACTTAATACGGTTTCGTCCACTTAGATCTCAATTTCCCAGGAAAGAGCTTAAGTCTTGCATCAAAAAGCCAGACTTGCTAATTCAACTCGAAGGTTTTTCTATTAATGTGTTTGTCGTGGATGGCTTTCATCTTCTCCTTATAAAGTTTATTGTTCACGTAAGCGTCCCGACAGATTTCCTCGATCTCGGAATGTTGTAGCTTCCTTTGAGTTCTGGCCATCTAGGAATCCATATTGCATTGCTTAACAACCCAGTATGCCCGATGCTCCAACTCGACCGGAAGGTGGCAAGCTTTGCCAAAGACCAATCGATAAGGTGACATGCCTATCGGGGTTTTAAAAGCAATCCTGTATGCCCAAAGGGCATCGTCCAATCGTGTGGACCAATCCTTCCGGTCAAGTCTCATAGTCTTTTGCAGAATATTTTTAATCTGCCTATTTGAGACCTCAGTTTGCCCATTTGTTTGCGGTTGATATGGGGTGGCAATGCGGTGAGTGACCCCGTATTTCTTAAGTAGGGCACGAAATTGGGTATTAATGAAGTGACTCCCACCATCACTGATCATGGCTTTCGGTATCCAAACCAGGAAAAGATATTTTTCTTAACAAAGTCCATGATAGCCTTATGATCAGATTTTCGGGTAGGTACGACTTCAATCCATTTCGAGACGTAGTCCACTAAGACTAGTATATACTCGAAACCGTTTGATGCTAGGAAGGGACCCATAAAATTGATGCCCCAGACATCGAAAATTTCGATGATTAGGATGGGTTGCAGAGGCATCATATCTTTTCTGGTTATAGTCCTTAATGTCTGGCACCTAGTGCAAGTCTTCGCAAAGTCGTGTGCATCCTTGAATAAACATGGCCAGTAAAAATCGGACTGCAAAACTTTTGCACCCGTATGCTTCCTAGAGAAGTGGCCACCACAGGCTTGGTCATGACAGAAGGATAGCACACTTTGAACTTCCTCTTTAAGACTACACCTCCTAATGATTTGGTCAGCACAAAGTCTAAACAGCATAGGATCATCGCAAAAATAATGCTTGGCCTCAGCCAAGAACTTATCCTGCTGCTGTCTAGACCAGCCATGCAAAGTCTGCCCTACCACTAAATAGTTGACTAAGTCCACATACTAGGGTAGACTCCTTCCATGCACAGTAAGAAGTTGTTCACCAGGGAATGTGTCATTTAAGTGTAATGAGGGTCTAATGTGTTCCGGGTGAAGTCTGGATATGTGGTTGATGATAATATCATTATCAGCCATATCTAACTTTAATTAGACAATCAATAACCGCCAGAAGATCGCAATTCATTGCATATCCATTCTGAGAGAAATGCACTAAAATAGGGGTAAAATTGCAATTTTCATAGAATATCCTAAATGCAGAACAATCACGGGATTTCTCAGGGGTTAATTAATAATTGGATTCGTGCAAACAAAAATGGGTTTTCACGTATTTTGAGAATTAAATGACATCTGAAATCCTAAAAACAGACCCGCTTAATTAACTGAGGTTCTAGTCAGGATAAAATTCACCTAAACCCTCTAAAATTCATAGAAAAATATTCTATAGAGTTTAGTATCTTTGATTTGACCATTAGCACCTATTTTAGCCTGAAATAGAGTCACAAACAAAAAGTTACCCTAATTTGAGCTTCTGCATAATTTACCTAGTCAACTTGGCCAAAAATTAAATCTAACTTCACCATTAGATTTCATGGGTCCAAATTAGGTTTTTATCAAAATTTGGGCCTAATTAGAGATCATCTTGACCTAGTTTGCATTTTAGTCCAAACAGACTCTTTTTATCACATAATGGCCCCTAACTTTTGAAATCCTTACAAATACCCCCCTAACTTCGTTGTCTTCTTCACACGTAGGTCCCTGCTGCCATGGCTGTGTGAACCCACATAGAGCTGATCTTCAGTTAGGAAGATCTCCCTGATTTCACGGAGACACCCTTCCAAAATTATAAGGGAGACTCCTGAGGAGATCCCCTTCTATCTAAGTTCTTCCATGACTTGCCTAAATCATCTAAGAGTTCACGAGAACTCTTGGAAATTCTAAAACCTAATCCCCTAATTTTCGAGCTTTCAAGCTTGTTTCCAAGCTTGAAGCTCGTCCTTATGGCCTAGAAAAGAACCCACATTGCAAACCTTACATCCTTAGCAAGGTTTTGGGCCAAAAATCCCTTCCAAACCCTATCTCCGGCCCCTCTCCGACCAAACTTCGGCAGTCCTCCTCCTCCGTCTTCCTAAGGGCAGCCAACGACCAAATTGGCCTGCCCATCATCTTCCACATCTTCCTCCGCGCCTCGCCAGTCAAAGCGAGGGTTGCCCTCCCCATTCTTTGCAGTCATCCCTCTCTCAGGAGACTTCTCTTCCATGACACCGATGAGCCACAACAGGTGCCCTTTCCTCCCTTTCGTCCAATTAAATTAGGTCAATTAGGTTTAGTTAGGTCCCTAGATTCTTTTCTCCTCAAAACTTTCAATCAACCCTCGACCTAACCACCATCCATCATCTCCCTCACCTCCTGCACACCTCCGACGAGTCCGCCCCACCTCCACAACCCACCAAACAACTCACCACCACTTCTACACCACTGTCGTGCGCCCACGACCAAAAGCCCTAACTTTATTGGGGCTCTCGACCACCCAAATCACCCGTTGACCAACCCACCTACACCTTCATTTCCATCACCGACCTCCCTCTACACGCCACCATCCTCCATGTAAACACCACAGTCACCTTCGCCAAGACTAGGCGAAGCTTCTGAGATGTTCTAAAGCAGCCGCAAGGCCTTATTTCATGTTCTCAGGTTCTACATCGGAGCTCCGCCACCGCGTCATCTTTTTGGCCTCGTTCGTCGTGTTCTAGCCATGCAAGCTTCAGGTTTCACCTCTAGGCACTGCGGACAAGGCCCAGGTCAAGCTCCAGCTCCTCAATTGAGAAAGGAACCACAGCTGATGCACCAATTGAATGAAGCCTCACTGCAGTTGCGCATGAGCAGTAGGGGTGGGATATTTAGTCCCACATCGAAAAGTTAAGAGGCGTTGGCTGCGAATAAATTGTTTTTGTGTTCAAAGCCTATCACCTCAAGAACACATTGGGGGTGAGGTTGCCGCTCACCCACATGCACTCGACCCGACCTAATTAGCCTTCACTCCTCGATTGCGACCCACGCCCGCAGCCCTGGACCCTGGTTACCGCATACTCGATTACCCGGCCATCTGAGAGAAAGAGGAGAGGAGGAAAGAGAGAGAGAAAGCAGGGTAGGGGTGGGTTTTGCTTCAGAGAAGAAAACCCCCAACACTTAGCCGTGAGAGCTTGAAAGAAGAAGAGAAGAAAGAGAGGTGTTGAGAAGAAAGGAAGAGAGAGAGAGGCCTTAAGGAAGGCTTGCTGAAGGTTGTCATTAAGGTAGAAGAGGAACGAGAGAAGAAGAACAGAAAGAAGTGCTAAGGAAAAGAAGAGCCAAACTAGAAGAGAAGAAGAAAATTAGAGTATTGTAGCAAAGCTTCATTCAAGTTGTCTGATTTCAAATTCAAACGTCTGATTACTGTTGGATGATTTGGTTTATTTGAGATATTTTTTATGCATATGTAGAGGGCTTAGTTGGTGATTTAGATCACCACTTTTGATTTTTCTATTCTTTTTATCCCAAGATACATTGAACTTCATTGAACACCTAATATGATAGATTAGCATTCATTGAATATCATTATTGTGCTTATTCATTGTGCTAGCATTCATTGAATATTATTATTGTGCTTATTCATTGTGCTCATTTATACTTTTAATTGAGATTAGTATATAAATTCCTATTTGCTTCCTCTGCTCGACCTCGGACCACAAATTCAACTATAAATTGTATTTATTTTCATGCTATTTTGACTACATTGCAACGAAGTAATTTCAAAACATCGCTTTCGCGCTTAAACATTTTAGCGTTGTTGCCGGGGAGCAACACCTAATTCACCGCTATTCTTTGTTTTATCTGATTATATTTGAGTACTAACTTGTCCTATTTGTTTCTTGTGATTTTGCGAGGTACATCACAAGGCAATCTTCCACTCAAAATAGCCACTCCAGGGCAGGTAACTTTTCTGATCTTCCCTAATCGACCTCCTAATCCTGGGAAGATAAAAAGGAAGCAATTAATTAGAAATCACCTACCTTATTTTTATAGAAATTTTCATTTAAAGGCAAGTTTTCCTGATTTGCGAAAATTTTCATAACTGATTGAAGCTTGAGGCTATTCTATTCATAATTCCCTACCAAAATTGTCTATACCTATTAAGGACTATGCTTAATTTGTAAATCACTTTAGGCTAACACACTTCTTGCTTGAAACCCAAGGTGAACAATTGGAAATCAAATTGGACTTGGAATAGAGCAAATTAGGGTTTTTAACATTAGGGATTGAAGTGCTAGTACACATTTACCTGCATAAAGAGAATAAACCCTCCCGCATTTGTGTGCTACCTAAGTCCCTGTTTGAAAAGATCTAATCAAGAAAAATCCTAAAAATCAGGCTCTAAATTCACTTGAACCCTAAAATCTTGGACCTAATAAACTCAAAGTCTTTCAGGGTGACTTCTGGGTGTTGACCTAGATTTCATTCTAACATCTTTAGGGCAGGTCGGTGACGTTGGTCTACTTTGTGGGCTAGACAACCTCCAAATTAGGTCACAAGTTAAATCAACTTCTAATCAAGTGAAAGCCAAGGCACAAATTAGGAATAAAATTGGTAGACTTAAGGATTTAAGTTCGTACATTCCAGTCTACTTGGAACCCAGGTCGGGTGGGGGAAACCCTGTAACCCGTGAAGATTGTCTACCTTGTAGGGGTCTTTGCGGGGCTCTCCCTTCTTGGCTGCCAAGGTACTTCTCAGGTGTGCAGATTTCTGATTCAAGGGTATCATCCGCCTCAAAACTATCTTAGTCATCCAAAAATCTTTGGGTGACTTAATTGGGTCCAAATAACATTCAGTCCCTCATCTTTTCTCTAAAGCATACACAGGAAGGTCCTTAGGTTTTTAACCTAAAGAGACCACATTAGATTTTCTCAAGGATTTCTAATATGATCTGATCAACTTCAATCTAACCTAAGTTTGACTCTACATCTTGATTCCACCACTTGATTCAAAAATGCAACCTGACATGTTAGGAAAAGTGATTAGGAAACCTGTGTCCCAAATGACCATCAAAGACAAAATGATTGAGGATGCTTACAAACATCATGAAGAGTATTCTAGATCCTCAAGTTCATTTAGGGAGATTCAGGCTAATGTCACATCAAAATTTATTTTTAACCATGCTCAGATGATTTTTTCCAAAATGATACATGGTTCAACCCGGGATAATCTCTTACGAGAATATTTCGAATTGAGGACATTACATGACAATGAGTATTTACAATGTTGGTCAAACCCCATACTTTTTGAGAAACACCAAGATCTCATGAAGGCACGTGGTATAGCATTGGATGCATTATATGAAGGAATTAATCAAAAATACCCGTCAAAGGATAATGAGACACCTTGAAGCAACACTAAAGATCAACATTTTCCAAATCCCAGGTTCAAGAATCAAGGTTATAGTGGACCCCCAACCCAAATGAATTCAGATTCAAATTTCATAGCAATTGACATTCCTGATCTTAATGAGGGTGGGGAGGATCCAATTGTAGGTGTTCCCGATTTCCCTAACACCTGTGATGATGAGCTTAACACAGACATTCTCGAGAATGTAAATTTCGAGCCTTATCCTATTAAGGTGATTCTCGAAAATGATTCTGACATCCCTGTAGAGCCCAACCTAGATTCTAATGATCCAATCCTTACCTTAACCTAGAATCTGGATTCGAGCCTACTTGGAATAATCATGAGGCCCAAAATGATGAAAATCAGATTTTGAATTTGAAATACGATTCTAGGCCTGTATTTGATGAATACACCTCTCCAACTTCCTCTGACACACATATCGATTTTTCAGAAGTCACGCCAATTTACGCTACAGAAATCGAGGAGTTAGAAAAGTTAGGACTCGATTGGGTCTATCCTAGGAGCTAAGAACCTAAGCCCATGCCTAATCAGGACACCTTGTTGAGGTCGGAATATGAAAATAGGTTAGATCTAAGTTAGGTTGTTGATTCTACTTATCTTGATCCTTTTTGTGGTGGAACCTTTGATCTAGAATCAAGTTCAGAACATGATCTTCGCAAGTTCTCCGACGATTTCAAATTCTACTCTAATTTCGGAGAACTATTATTTCCTAATGACTCCAAACATGTTTCGACCTCAGCAACTACAACCCATCCTTTGATTCTGACACTGAGGTCATTGATTTGAAAGAAACCACCTCTTCTACATTACAAACAGAACCGTCTCAAATCCAATCCCAACTCGACCCATCACCGGAATCAATTTCTACTCTGATTCTCCTCTCGATGATCCAGTCACATATGATTCTCCCCCATCTTTTGATCAGGATTCGAACATTGATCAGAATACAAATCACACCCTATCCTTCTCTGATCACTCTTGTAGGGATCTCACATCCTCCACAAATCAGTTCTCTTTTGAGGATCCCTACTCTAACCAAGCTGATCCAATTCAGCCAAACCCACGATTCACACTACCATATCTTTTTGAGTCACAAAACATCTGATGGGCACCACATCTACTAATTCGAATCCATCAACCCACCAGATTGATTGGGTTTTGGCTGCACCATTAGCCTGTTGATCTGAACAAGCACCTAGTTGCACCAACCAGGCTTTTGATTAAGGTGCTTGTTCTACAGAACTCCTCTGAATTGACCACTCCTTATCCATGATCACTTTCTGCTCAACTGAAGGAAATGAATTTAGCGCTTAACGGGAGGCAACCCGTCATTCCAAAAACCTGAGATCCTTCTAATTATCCTTTTGAGCTTCACATCTACTGCACTCTGAGTTCAATTTTAGAACAGCCGACTCCACCTTTGGTATTCGTATCAAAGCTTGAAATCGTCCGCAACAGTCATCCTGACCTAGTCAACCACCCATTGACCCTGTTCCAATCCTTGAACCTAAGCTGATTTCATACCCTTCGGTTTACAATGAGGACATTGCAAAACTTAGGTATGGGGGGTGTTAAAGTGCAAACACATAAAAATTCAAGTTTTTGAAGGGTTCTCACAAAAAGAAAATACTCATTCAAAAAAATCAAAAAAAAAAGAAAAAGAAAAAAAAATGGAAAGGGGAGGAAATTTTGTAAGATTAATTGCATATCATTCTTAAGGAGGAAAAGATGAGGCAATTCAAAATGTCAAAAAGGAGCTACAATTTGAAACAAAAAGGATAGTCATTAGTAAATGATTATGGAATCTACTTAAGTTCTAGACCAAATCAAAAGAAAAAAATTTAAGTCCTAGAATAACAAGAGAGACAAAGAGATTAGTATAAGTGCTGATCTTAGGCTTATTTTAGGGCTTAAACATTCAAGTATCCATTAAGATCTGGATAATCCTCAAGAGATTAAGGAAAATGCGAAGCTTATGTATTAGGTCTAAGGCTTAAGGATTATTCGACCTCGTTAACTAACCTCTGGTTTGCAGGACTCGGTAACATAAGCACCCTAATCCACACACAGTCTGGTTCAGTGTGCTTAATAATGAAAATCATGCAAAAACATTTATTCTGTTCTAAAAAAGCTACCTAGATTAGAAGTGGCTTATCAACACAAGTTGATTTGGACAAGTTCCCAGCACGGAGTGGCAGGAAATTCCCCTCGAAGATGCACAATAAAATACCGTCTCCTCCGTGCTTGTCTCTTAGGATATCTAAATATCCTACCAGGGGCATGTAAGCATCATGTGCTGATTCAAGTGCCATGGGCGGGATTATCCTGAAATGTCGATCGCCAGGGCCTGAATTTAGCTACAGAATGCCATGGGCGGCACTATCCCGAAGTGTCGAAAGCTAGGGTTCTAGGAGTTGCTATGGGCGGTTCTATCTCGAAGCATCGATTGCCAGAGACGCTACGAGGATTGATGGTGAGAACAAGGAATCCGATATAAATCGTGTTTTTGAGCCAATCCAAAGCTAGAAATAATCAAGAAAAAGAGAGAGAAAGCTCTCCAAAAATGAAAAAATTCTTCTATCCCTCTCTCTTATAAAAATGCACTGCAAGCTGAACCTAGACTAACCATGTTATAAGCACGGGTGCTTTAACCTCTAAATTCAACAAACCTTTGGATAGTTTCTATGGAACTTAGAAACCTTCGCGGCAGACTGAGGCTAAAACTGGTAAGGTCCAGATCTTAGTTGGTGATAAACACCCATGAATTCATGATAAAATGCTTATTTATGATAGTTCCTAAGCTTAGCATTACATATCATATTATAAATACTGCATAACATCCATTGAATGGCATTTAGGATAGTTGTGTATTATGTACATTAATTCTTCCATTTTACATGACCAGGAGATACTGTGACATCTTTACGAGCTTTGGATGAAGAATCCAACCATACAGATGAATCCGGAGCAACGATCGTAGTCCATCAATGCAAAAATCACCTTGATCAGAGCTCCATAGCACCCTCTACAAGAAGATGAAGACGAACTGCTCAGATGGTGCCACGTGGCACCATCTAGGCTGCCCCCCACTTGAGCCATCGCTCCCAGCCTTAAGCAAGGATGCACCTTGATCATTGGATCTTCATCCAACGATCAAGGCACACGCGACTGCACCGCCCTCCACTCGACAAAGCGCTGCTTTGGCGCAACGGTAAAGACGAGCGCTCGCAAATCGCAAGTGCGAGTTTGAGCCACAATCCACTACGCCCGCTACAACATCGAATGAAATAGGGCCACTCGATCTTGATTGAGCAGTTGAGACTCTTCACGCTCGATCTGACGTTGCCCACCAACGCGAGGACGCACACCAGATCGCACGCCCGCCGTCTGGGGCATGCATTTAAGACGACTAGGAGCTGCGCCCGCCGTCCGTTCCTCACAATCGCGTGAGGCACGTGATTCAAATCAAGGCGCAAGCGATCTGCAGGCAAGTCTCAGTCATGCGATGCATCATCTGACGATTGCCAATGCACGCACCAACGGTGCAGATTTCAAACATGGGCTAGTGCACATTCTCCTCTCATTATCACAGCCGTCCATGCCTGTTCCAATGGCCGACGATCGCTACGCCCAACGCCAGCTGCAGCCAAGCTTCCAAGCGCCAGCCAAGGCACGTGAATGCTTTAGCAACGTCTTTGGCAGGTCTTTAGCGATGTATTAAATGTCACTAAAGGCTCGTGTGCACAAACCACCTCCATTCCACCACTATATAAACACCCCTACACCCCTCATTCCTCTTCATCTCTACCTACTCTACTCCCGCCTACTTTTAAGCTCTAGTAGCCTACCAAAGCTCCATTAGAGCTTACTCTCAAGCTCCAAAGGTCTCCTATTAGTGTAGCATTCCTTTATCCCACTAAATATTCGTCCCTCATCCCATCACCTTCATAGGTTGCCTTGGAGCCATCCCCCTAACTCCATTCCGGAAGCAGATTGCTTCCACCTTTTCACCTCCATTCCAGAGCCTCGGTGAAGCATTCCTCTACCTGACGTCCTCCTGCATCTCACCTCCATCGTCCCGCTCCTCAACTCCTTCGTCCAAGCTTCCGCCAAGCGCCTTCATCTCACCGAACAGCCGATTTAGGAGATTCCTTCTCACCTCTCTCTCTTTTATGCTTTCGTAGATTATTGTAATAAACATTTGTGCAATATAGCATATTTGATTCCATCTATATTGTGATCCATCTTGTTTGCATCCTTTATAAAAATAAAAAAAAATTTAACAAAACACCAAAAGAAACAAAACAAAGTGTAGATTTCAAACAAAGTAAACATTGCCTCCCTGTGTTCGACCTGGGACTCCCTTGTCGTTTCGGTAAAATTGTATTTGATAACGAGTTTTGCGAATACAATGACGGGTTCCTCCAAACCCTGATTTCTACCACACGTAACACGTCCATCATTTTGGCACCATTACTGGGGAAGCAACGGAATTTATTTTCTTATTTTCTATGCTTCTCTGCATTTACATATTACTAACCCCGCTTATCTCTGATCTATTGTCTTGTAGGTACCCTAGCATGGAGATCCAAGTGCGATTGACCAGAGTAAAGTGCAGGTAGAGTACTTTGTAAGTGTCCCCTACATCCCCCCCACTAGTTTCATTTTGCCACACTCATAACCAAGACCAAATCTACTTAGGTGCTTGCATAAACCCTAGGATAGACTTTGGTTGACTTGTTTGCCACCTCTACTCATCTCACCCTTGCATTTTATAAAAAATAAAATAAAAAGATACTTTCTGTGGGATGAATCAATATATACACTTTATACACCAACATTTAAGGCACATAACCTGACTTGATTTTCATCTACTCAACTGAGATTCCGACCTATGGAATTGGTACACCAATTCAGCACATAAAGGAGTAGAAATCATATTAGGTTAATCACCTTTCTGTGTGTCATAATCGGTGGTGCATTTGGGTCGATTGATTGAATTGTTTGGGCCGCACCACCTAATTTAAAAGAGATTCATTTTGTAGCTACCCTATAGGATTCAATATTTAGGTCAAGCCAGGCACTCCATACTTTCAAGATTCAAACACTTGAACTCGTGCTTTCAAAACTTTGTTGAATATACCTGATATTTGAATCCTAAAAGCTACTAAGCAAGATTCAAACCCTAAATTTCATCTCATCCTTAATAATCTTGCTTGAAAACATTTTGGTTGTGCACATACACACATTCTCAAACAAATCATTAAGGGCACAACCCATTAAGAGCCCATTACATTCCGAAAGTACTAAATATCCCAAGCCTAACTAAAATTGATTAGACATTGGCCATAAGGACTGATTCGCTCTTCGGGGCCCAGATTGAGATTGTTCATGATTAACTTGCTTATACTAGTCAATCTGATGTCTAGCTAGGGGAGTAGCATCAAACGACCGCGGCTGGGGGGTATACTAGGAACCAGAGGTGCAAGCCAAAGGAAGAACCTTCTCCCCAGTCCCTCCTTCTAACTGGTTGGATTCCCTGGATATAAGTAGAGTAAATCGTCCATAATCTTAGGATGGATTCTGAGAGTCTGTAGACCTTTAAGCTACCCAACCTAAGGACAAGCTTGTATTTTTTGTGTTGCAGGGTTCCGTCTTTTCCCCATCCTTCTGACTTCCTTCCAATGTATGCTTGGAAGGAGGTCATTGAACCCTAGATTGGAAGGACCTTTAGACCATTCCCAGGGGCAGTGGTTGAGCTATAGACAAGCAGATCCCATGGTTGATCAACAACCACCTCCCCTGCCCTCAAACCAGCAAGAGCTGATTTAGAGGTAGTTGGAAGAATTGCAACAGATGCAGCAATGGTTCCAACGAATGAATGGTTAGAGCACTCGACCCTTGAAGGATTTCTATGATCCTTCAAACTATGGGGAACGTCCTAGCGTCATGATTCCCACCGGAGACATAGAAATCAAGCCCCAAGTCTTAAGTTTGATTAAGCATTTCCATGGGCTTGGCTCAGAGGACCCATTCCAGCACCTAGAGGATCTGACCACTTTGGTTCAGACCACCAGAGTAAGGAATGTGAACGAAGAGCAAATGATCATGAGGCTCTTTCCCCACTCTCTTAGGGATGAGGCCACACATTGGTACCGTACCATCGGAAGGCCAATAGAAACATGGGTTGCTCTTAAGTCGGCTTTCCTAAAGAAATTCTTCCCAATCGGATTGACCAATGCCTTGCGACGAGTGATTACGACTTTCGCCTAGCAGCCAGGGGAACCATTTCATGGTGCCTAGGAGTGATTCCATGAACTTTTGAGGAAGTGTCCACACCACGAGGTGCTGAAATGGCAACTCGTGAAGATTTTCTATCACGGGCTGGTTAAACAACTCCGTAATCACATGGACGCCGCCTACTGAGGTAATTTCCTCAACAAGGATGCAAATAGTGCATACGACCTGTCAGAGGAAATGAGTGAGAACTCAAGTAATCATGTCTCCATGGATGCTTTCAACCGGTCCCATCAACCTAGGTCAAATGCTAATGAGATCCAGGATTCTCATTCATTTGACATGGAATTGATTTGTAATAAGCTTGATAAGATGGACTTGGTTGCTAAAAGAATGGAAGAATGGATGTCTGGGAATTTGGGAAACACTTCTACACCCACTCAATCCCAGAATTCAGGATTTCATTCCGCACGAGCTCCCACGAGGCAGGAGTTTGTGAACCAACTTGAATTGGCTTAACCTATTTGCCAGGATTTCTCGGAACCTTATGGGTTCCAAACTTGGGCCTTTGATCCTAATTTTTCTGATCCTTCCTTCTCTCCATCCTCGTCCTATAAGGATGCATATGCAGTGCAGGAGAATGCTAGGTCCAACCCGTATTCCAATACTTATAACTCAGGTTGGAGGAACCACCCTAACTTCTCCTGGAAAATTCAGGGGCAACAGACCCAAACATGACCCAGCAACTATGCATCTCAAAGACCTATGGATCAAGGTCAAGTATACACCCAGTTGCCCCCGAGACCGGTTACTCAGCCATCTTGGAATGCTTAACAATCTGCAGGGCAGGCTGATTTAAACCAGTAGATGGTAGAAATGCAAGGGTCCATGCTTCAGCTGATGCAGCAAATGAAGACAACATTGGATAACTTGCAATCTAGGTTAATTGCCAACACCCGACAACCCGAATCTCTACCATCCCAACCCGTACCTAGCCCATGCAACGTGCAAAATTAGGGCAATAGAGCCCAAGGATACGGGAATCAAAGGGACCCACTCGCACATGCTTAGGTGGTTGAGTAGGGTCCCTCTTCTTCTTCTTCTGGTTACATGACCAATCGAGGCCCTCCAATCTTCACTAACCCACCTCAAGACCCGAACCCATATGCCTCTGTAAACTCCATCACCTTGAAAAGTGGAAAGCAGACCCAGAATCCTGAATTACCTTCTAGAAGCCAAAACCCTAGGGAGCTTGAGAGAGAGAAGGAGGAGATTGAAGAAGACAATAAGGCCCAGGGACCGAAAATTGAAAATACCACTCACATCTTGTTCCCTGAAGCCCTATTGAAAACCAAGAAGAAGAAAACCTTAGATAGCAACGATGAGCTCCTAAATTTATCCAAGAGTGTAGAGATCAATATTCTGCTCCTCGATGCTACTATGCACATCCCGGCTTATGCTAAATTTCTAAAAGAACTATGTACCTAAAAGAGTAAGCCGAGAGAACCCACTCCAAGGAAGGTGATTCTCTCTGAGCAAACAAGTTCTATCATCTTGCATTACCTTCCTCAAAAGAAGAAAGATCCTGGTGCCCCCTTGATTTCATGCATTATTAGGGAATACACTTTTGATATGGCACTATTGGATCTAGGTGCATCCATCAACCTAATCCAGACTTCTCTTTACGAGAGGTTTAGGTTAGGCGAACTTAGGCCAACCTCAGTAACGCTACAATTAGCAAACAGTTCGGTCACCACACCGAGGGGCGTTATTCTGGATGTAATCGTCAAGGTCAAGGATTTCTATTTTCCTGTAGACTTCTTGGTCCTTGACATGGATGTACCTAACGATTTGAGGAACACGCCCATCATTCTGGGGCACCCATTCCTAGCTACCGCCAAGGCCAGCATAACTGTGAGAGCAGTAGTATGGAGATCACCTTTGGGGCCAGGAAGCTAACTCTTGATATTTTTAAAGCGATAAGAGGATTTGAGGATTGTGGATTCATTGAGGAGCTCGAGGATCATGATTTTGAGACTTGTATGATGATCAGTGCACTCGAGGACTCCACCAGCTTTAGTGAACCCAACCCACAACCTTCCATGGCTGACCTGCCACATCCCGAAAAGGCTGTTGATTTTGTTCATTCCCAACCTCTTCCACTAGATCGTCCTGATAAATCTTCATCAGCATCCTCCCTACCTTCTATACTAAACCCACCTGAGCTTGAATTGAAACCATTGCTTAAAAATTTGAAATACAAGTTCCTAGGACCTGAGAACATGCTCCCTGTGATTATTAGTGCTGATTTAACTAAGGAGCAAGAATTGAGGTCGATTAAGGTCCTTAAGAACAATAAGGAGGCAATTGGTTGGACCATCCACGACCTTAGGGGATCAAGCCATCTTATTGTAATCATCATATTTTCATGGAAGATGAATCCCGCCCTTCTAGCGAAATGCAAAGGAGACTAAACCCGTATATGCGAGAAGTGGTCAAGAAGGAGATAATCAAGTGGCTCGATGCTAGAATTATATACCCAATCTAGGATAGTCTGTGGGTTAGCCCCGTTCAGATTATACCCAAGAAGGCGGGAATAACCATTACGACTAACGAGAAAGGAGGAACCTTCACCACTCGTTCAGCTTCTACTTGGAGAGTCTGTATTGACTATAGGAAGTTGAACACAGCCACCAAAAAGGATCACTTTCCCTTTCCATTCATCGATTAAATCCTTGAAAGGTTAGCTAAGTAAAGATACTTTTGCTTCCTGGATGGTTATTCAGGATATAACCAAGTCCCTATCGATCCTGAAGACCAGGAAAAGATAACTTTCATGTGTCCCTATGGAACCTTTGCATTCCGTAGAATGCCGTTCGAGCTTTGCAATGAACCCATGACTTTTCAAAGATGCATGCTGGCCATCTTTTCTGACTTGGTGGGAGATTGTCTTGAGGTGTTCATGGATGATTTCTCCATTTTCGGAGATTCTTTTGAGTCCTGCCTAACTAACCTGGAATTGATCCTCCAGAGATGCATCAAGACATGGCTGATCCATAGCTGGGAAAAGAGCCATTTTATGACTCGGGAAGGCATTGTCTTGGGTCATGTGATTTCTAACCGGGGTATTGAGGTTGATAAGGCTAAGGTGGATGCTATCTCTAGACTTCCTCCACCCACATCCGTGAAATAGGTCCTCTCTTTCCTTGGACATGTGGGTTTTTATAGAAGATTCATCAAGGACTTCCCGAAGGTTGCTCAACCCTTGAGTAACCTTCTGGACAAAGACATGCCGTTCGAGTTTGATGAATCATGCGGTAAGGCATTTGATTTATTAAAAATGGTAGTCACCTGTGCCCCGGTGTTGCAACCACAAGTCTGGACAGCCCCATTTGAGATTATGGCTGACGCATCTGATTATGCCGTCGGGGCTGTCTTGGGTCAGAAGATTAAGAAAAAGTCCTCTGTGATTTACTATGCTAGCAAGACTCTGGACGAGGCCCAAAGGAACTACACCGTTACTGAAAAAGAATTGCTAGCTACAGTTTTCGCTTTAGAAAAATTCAGGGCTTATCTCTTAGGTTCTCATGTAATCATTTATACCGACCACTCGGCCTTGAAACATCTCTTGGCCAAAATGGATGCCAAGCCCTAGCTTATTCGCTGGATTCTGTTACTTCAAGAATTCGATCTTGAAATTAGGGATAAAGTTGGGGCACAAATGTAGTGGTGGATCACCTCTCGAGAATCTTAATTGATTCTCCTCATCCGGATATCCCGATCTCTATTACTTTTTTGGATGAGACTATCCTTACAATCTTGAGTATCCAAACCCCCTGGTTTGCGGATATCGTCAATTATTTGGCCGATAGTCAAATCGCCTAGGATTGGACCAAACAATAATGGGACAGACTTGTGTCTGAGGCCAAATATTATTTTTAGGATGATCCCGAGCTGTACCGCATCGACACAGACCAGATTATTCGTCGATGCATCCTGGAAATTGAGTTCCATAGTATACTTGAGTTCTACCATACATCTATGTGTGGTGGACACTTTTACAGGAAAAAGACAGCAGCAAGAATCTTGCAATCTGGATTTTATTGGCCATCATTATTTAAGGATGCCAAGGAATTCTCAAAGTTGTGCACCCGATGGCAGACACTCGAGAACATGGCTAAGAGAGATATGATGCCCCTAAACCCAATACTTTCCGTCAAAATTTTTGACATTTGGGGCATCGACTTCATGGGACCTTTTCCTCCTTCATTTGGACACTAGTTGATGCGTATGCATCTGAATATCCTAAAATGTCTATTTATGCATGTTCTTAGTATCATAGTTGCATCATACATTATAAATATTGCATAACATGTATCATCTTGAATTTAGGTTAGGTCGTGTAAATTTTAGGTTAATTTTCCCTTTTTGTTGTCAGGTAATAGGGCGATATTCAATTGAGGCCATGGATCAAAGATCCAACCATACGAATTTGATCAGGGTGATGATCAGAGTTCAACAACTCCAAAATCACCCTAATCGGACTTCCGTAGCATCAAATATAATTCGAGGAAGGTCAGAGATCAAGGGCGAAGATGGTGTCAATCAACACTTCAGATGACAAATCCGACTGCACAAATGGGGTCAGATAGACGATCGCAGTCTAATGGCGTAAAAATCAATATAATCCGACATCCATGGAACCATCTACAACTCATAGAAGATGGACGGTCCAGATGATGCCACGTGGTGCCATTCAGACCCTCCAAATCCCTCACTGCCTTATATTCTATCCAACGGCTGAGAGTTGATCAGGTTGCCTCCCTCAAGCCACATCTCATGTGAGAAGAATTCCACATCTAATCTCAACCGTCGAATCAAGATCCAATGGTCATCATTAAATGGTATAGTAATTCTCTTCTTGTCTATCCACGTGCGTAGTGTAGTGGATAACATCCTTCCGTACGTGAGGTCGCGGGATCGAATCCCCGCAGCGCACATCTTGAGTGCAAATCCAATTTGAGTCAGGGTCGCCCGACGTGTGGACGGCCCTGATTCATCCACATCATGTGCTAACGCCTAAAGTAGGTGCGCGATGAACAACTTAAGTCATCCGATCTCACGATTGGACGGCTGAGATCGTGAGATTGTGGGCTTTAAGCGTTGAGGAAGAGAAGACGAAGTCGCAAGCACGATGCGATCTGAGCCATTGGATGCGAGATGGACGGTTGAGATCGTGAGATCGTGGATGAGCGTTGCATGGGTTGAAATCAAAGGAAGAAGAGGCACGGCCGGGGAACGCATGTTGCCCATGTTCAGGCCTTTAGTAACGGATAAATCCGTTACTAAATCCATCACTAAGGACCCTAAAATTAATTTTTAAAGTGAAATGACCTTTGTACCCCCTCCAATCTTCACCTATAAAAGGCCCTATGACCCCCACACTTTCTTCATCCCTTACTTACTTCTTTCACCCCCTCCAAAGCTCTAAGAGCTTGTCCCAAACCTGGGATGCTTCATTAGAGTTAAAATTAGAATTTTTCCACCTTCTCCTTCCTTCGTGGAGAATCCCACGGTTGTCCTCTCACTCCATTCGGGAAGTGGATCCCATGACGACAACATCCTGCCTCACCCCCGATTCTTCCCGCTTCGTTTTTCTTCCCGCTTCGACCTCCATCTTTCAAGTGTTGCTCTGTCCGGCTCGTCCTCCAAGCAATCGTCGAGGAGGATTCTTCTCTCTCCATTCTCTTTACGTCTTTCTAGAGTAGATTTCCTGCTTTCTAGTTATAATGATTAGTATAATGAACAGCATTTAATGATGAAATCCATTTTTATTCTACCTCTCTTTTATCTTTATTTATAATATCCTCTTTCTCTCTTCTATTTATTATTTGTTAAATAGATAGCTAGTTTTTGACCAGCTAATCTATTTCATGACAAACAAAACAAACGTGTATTTTTTTAATCAAGCGTCCGCCTCCCTGTGTTCGACTTGGAATTTTTAGAGTTTCTGTATAAATTTATCTGTTGACGGATTTCTTTGCAAATCATACTATGACGATGGATTTTTCAAAATCCAATCCCATTTGCGTACGTTTTCCGATTAAACACCAGTATATTCTAGTCGATATTGATTACGTGTCCAAATGGATTGAGGCAATCCCCACCTAGACCAATGACCACAAGGTGGTCATCGATTTTGTGAAGAAGAATATCTTCAGTCGTTCGGGATTCCTTGGGCGATTATCAGTGATGGTGGCACGCATTTCACTCATGCCTAGTTTCAAAATTTATTGGGGAAATATGGGGTGAATCATCGAATTTCCACACCCTACCACCCTCAAATGAACAAACAAGCCAAGGTCTCTAATTGGGAGTCAAAAACATTTTGCAGAAAATTGTAAGGCCTAATAGGAAGGATTGGACCCAAAAGCTAGATGATTCTCTTTGAGCCTACCATATGTCATACAAAACGCCTATCGGTATGTCTCCGTTCTGTCTGGTGTTTGGTAAGGCGTTTCACTTACCCGTAGAGCTAGAACACCGGGCATTTTGGGCCATCAGAAAATGTAATTTTGACCTAGAGTTGGCCGGGAAGACCAGGAAACTCCAACTATCTGAGTTGGAGGAGCTTAGAAATGATGCTTATGAAAATGCCAGAATCTATAAGGCAAGGACCAAAGCTCTCCATGACCAAATGATTTCACGTAAGAGCTTTGAGCTGAACTAGAAGGTCTGGCTTTTCGATTCTCGACTAAAGCTCTTCCCCGGTAAGCAAAGGTCTAAGTGGGACGGCCCGTTCATTATTGAGCGGATTTTCCCTAACGGGGCCATTGAAATTTCTGACCTAAAGATGGGTAATTCCTTCAAGGTCAACGGATAGCATCTCAAACCCTTTGTTGACCATGTGCTCCCTGAACTCATCTTGGACAAGGTTGCTCTTACCTTGCCCTAACCACCTTGGGCCGATCATCGCCTAGATGAAGGCACTAAACTCAGCACGTGTAAAGACTGTTCCAAGCAGACCTAAATCGCACGGAAACTAGGTACTATTCTTCCACTTCTACTCTCCTACATGCTTTCATTTTTAACAATGAGGACATTGCATTAGCTAAGCATGGAGGGATGGATATTTCTTATGAATCTTTTTGTCAGCTGTAACAGTAATTTCCTATTTTCCATCTTAAAAAAAAGAAAAATAAATAAAAGAATTAGGAGATGAGAACTTAGGCATTAGGAGTTGCAAACTTTAGGAATTGATACTTCGGGACCTGAATACTTAGACTCTTTGGGTCTTTGGGCTTAATTAGCCCGAGTGTCCACTTGAATGTGGACTTAGTCTCGAGTCCTCCCCAAGTAATGTTATTTTAAACTGGTCAATAAATTGGGGTGATAAGTATACGAATTATCAACCCGCCCTCTGATTTGAGGGGACTTTAAGCCTAACCATCTACACACTTTTTGCATTGACTCACTTTTTGGCAGTTTCTTTGGAAATTGGGTAGATAATGAACCATCTAGGGTGGTATGGCTGACAAGTTGTCAATGGTAACAACTCATCAATCAGTTGTCCAGAGCCCAGCCACAAGATCATTTTCTTCGTACTGCCTTTAGGTAAATCTTAGATCAGGAAAATCGCCTACTTAAAAGAAAAAAAGAAAAAAAATAGAAAAAGGAGAAAATAAAATAAATAAATAAATAAATAAAACCACACTTCACCGCACGAGTATGGCTGACAAGTTGCTGTGGGTAACAGCCCATTGGCCGGTTGTCTAGAACCTAGCTCACAAAAATGCACAATAATTCCCAAAACACTTAAGGAAGAAGCGGGGAAGTAGAATAAATCGGGGAGATATACACTGGGCTTGCCCTTGTGTTGGCCCCATAAATAAAAGAAGTAGGGAGAAAGCTACTATTCGAAAAGATACTCCTTTAGGCAAGGTCACCTAGGGTCGTAGAAACCCGAAGTCCGTTTTAACAGTCACCTAGTGAGTCTTTCACTCTTTTCACTAGATGCTTAGCACTTAGAGTTCTTTTCGAGTCTCAGGCAAGTCGAGTAGTCGTAAAAAGTTATCTCGAAACTCTCAAACTCCAAAAGTACAAAAAATTTAGAACAAAAGAAAAAAAAAAAAAATTTTGGTAGACACCTGAGCATTGTTGAGTTTTTGTAATTAGGACTTGGGGTTGAGATTTTCTAAACCAATCAATGAATTTTGCCTAAGTAATTGAATCCTAATTCTAGTTTTATACATAGCACGCGTGCCATCTGGGGCGTGCATTTAAGATGACCAGGAGCTGCGCCCATCATCGGATCCTCGCAATCGCATGAGGCACGCGATTCAAATCAAGGCGCACACAATTTGCGGGCGAGTCTCGATCGTGCGATGCATCATCTGACAGTTGCCAATGCACGTGCCAGCGGTGTGGATTTCAAATGTGGCCGAGCGCGCGTTCTCTTCTCACAATCACAGTCATTCACGCCTAATCCAAAGGTTGACGATCGCAGCGCCCTACGCAAGCTGCGGCCAAGCTTCCAAGTGCCAGCCAAGGCACATGAATGCTTTAGCGACATCTCTGGTGGGTCTTTAGCGACGTCTTAAATGTCACTAAAGGCCTGTGCGCGCAAACCACCTCCATTCCACCACTATATAAACACCCCTACACCCCCCATTCCTCTTCATCTCTACCTACTCTACTCTCTATTACTCCTAAGCTCTAGTAGCCTACCAAAGCTCCATTAGAGCTTACTCTCAAGCTCCAAAGGTCTCCTATTAGTGTAGCATTCCTTTATTCCACCAAATATTCATCCCTCATCCCATCACCTTCATAGGTTGCCTTGGAGCCATCCTCCCACCTCCATTCCGATGGTAGATGCCTCCGCCTCCTCACCTCCATTCCAGAGCCTCGGTGAATCATTCCTCTACCCGGCGTCCTCTTGCATCTCACCTCCATCATCCCGCTCCTCAACTCCTTTGTCCAAGCTTTCACTAGGCACCATCGTCTCACCGAACAACCGATTCGGGAGATTCCTTCTCACCTCTCTCTCTTTTATGCTTTCATAGATTATTGTAATAGACATTTGTGCAATATAGCATATTTGATTCCATCTATGTTGTGATCCATCTTGTTTGCGTCCTTTATAAAAATAAAAAAATGTATAACAAAATACCAAAAAGAAACAAAATGAAGCACGGATTTCGAACAAAGTAAATGTCGCCTCCCTATGTTCGACCTAGAACTCCCTTGGAGTTTCGATAAAATTGTATTTGATAACGAGTTTTGCGACTATGACGACAGGTTCCTCCAAACCCCAATTTCTACCATGCAAAATGCACCATCAGTTTCTACTTGAGTACCTCTAGGCCTACTATTGACATTCTGACCTAATTTATAAAAAGAAGAAAGAATCAGGACTTTAAGCATTAAAGCATGGTCTAGAATATGAGTTCATTTCATGAGATTTTGCTAAGGGACTAGCAAAATTTAGGCATGGGGGTATGATGATAACGTCATCATCAGCCATATCTAGTTTTAATTAGTCATATTCAATAGATAAAGGCTCCTACATAACCTTCAGAAGATCGTAATTCATTGCATATCCATTCTAAGAGAAATGCACTAAAATAGGGGCAAAACTGCAGTTTTAACAGAATATCATAAATGTAGAACAATCACGGGGTTTCTCAGGGGTTAATTAATAAGTGGGTTCGTGTAGACAGAAATAGGTTTTCACGTGTTTCGAGAATTAAATGACATCTGAAACCCTAAAAACAAACCTGCTTAATTAACTGAGGTTCTAGTTAAGATAAAATTTACCTAAACCCTCTAAAATTCATACAAAAATATTCTATAGAGTTTGGTATCTTTGATTTGACATTCAGAACCTATTTTAGCCTGAAATCGAGTCACAGATAAAAGGTTACCCTAATTTGGGCTTCTGCATAATTTACCCAGACAAATTTGGTAAAAACTTAAATCCGACTTTACCATTAGATTCCATGGGTCCAAATTAGGTTTGTACCAAAATTTAGGCCCAATCAGAAATCATCTTGACCTAGTTTGCATTTCAGTCCAAACTGACTCTTTTTATCACATAATGGCCCCTAACTTTTGAAATCCTTACAAATACCCCCCTAACTTCGTTGTATTCTTCACACACAAGTCCCTACCGCGATTACTGTATGAACTGACATAGAGCTGATCTTCAATTAGGAAGATCTCCCTGATTTCACGAAGAAACCCTTCCAAAATTGTAAGGAAGACTCTTGAGGAGATCCCCTTCCATCTAAGCTCTTCCATGAGTTGCCTAAATCGTCGAAGAGTTCATGAAAACTCTTGGAAATTCCTAAACCTAAGCCCCTAATTTCCGAGCTTTCAATCTTGTTTCCAAGCTTGAAGCTCAACCCTATGGCCTATAAAAGGACCCACATTGGAAACCTTACATCCTTAGCGAGGTTTTGGGCCAAAAATCCCTTCCAAACCCTATCTCCGGCCCCTCTTCGACCAAGCTCTGGTAGTCCTCCTCCTCCGTCTTCCTAAGGGCAACCAACGGCCAAATTGGCCTGCCCATCATCTTCCTCATCTTCCTCTGTGCCTCACCAGTCAAAGCGAGGGTTGTCCTCCCCATTCTTTGTAGTCATCCCTCTCTCAGGAGACTTCTCTTCCACGACACCAGTGAGCCACAACTAGTGCCCTTTCCTCCCTTTCGTCCAATTAAATTAGGTCAATTAGGTTTAGTTAGGTCCCTAGATTCTTTTCTCCTCAAAACTCTCAATCAACCCTTGACCTAACCACCATCCGTCATCTCCCTCACCTCCGACCACACCTCCGGCAAGTCTGCCCCACCTCCACAACCCACTAAACAACTCGCCACCACTTCCTACACCTCCACCGTGCACCCACAACCAAAAGGCCTAACTTTATTTGGCCTCTCGACCACCCAAATCACCTATCGACCAACCTACCTACACACCTTCATTTCCATCACCAACCGCCCTCTACACTCCACCATCCTCCATGTAAACACCACAGCCACCTTCGCCAAGACCAAGCGAAGCTTCTGAGATGTTCTAATGCGACCGCAAGGCCTTATTTCATGTTCTCGGGTTCTACGTCAGAGCTCTACCACCGCGTCATCTTTCCAGCCTCGTTCTTCGTGTTCTAGCCAGGCAAGCTTCAGGTTTCACCTCCAGGCATTGCAAACAAGGCCTAGGTCAAGCTCCAGGTCCTCAATTGAGCAAGTAACCGCAGCAGATACACCAATTAAATGAAGCCTCGCTGGAGCTGCGCACGAGTAGTAGGGGGGACATTTAGTCCCACATCGAAAAGTGAAGAGGCGTTGGTTGTGAATAAATTGTTTTTGTGTTCACAGCCTATCGCCTCAAGAACACATTGGGGGTGAGGTCCCCACTCACCCACACGCACTCAACCCAACTCGATTAGCCTTCACTCGGCAACGACCCATGTCCACAGCCCTGGACCCAGGTTACTGCATACCCGATTACTCGACCATCTTAGAGAAAGAGGAGAGGAGGAAAGAGAGAGAGAAAGTGGGATAGGGGTGGGTTTTGCTTTAGAGAAGAAAACCCCCAACACTTAGCCGTGAGAGCTTGAAAGAAGAGAAGAAAGAGAGGAGCTGAGAAGAAAGGAAGAGAGAGAGAGGCCTTAAGGAAGGCTTGCTAAAGGTTGTCCTGAAGGAAGAAGAGGAATGAGAGAAGAAGAACAGAAAGAAGTGCTAAGGAAAAGAAGAGCCAAAGCAGAAGAGAAGAAGAAAATCAGAGTACTGTAGCAAAGCTTCATTTAAGTCACCTGACTTGAAAATTAGACGTCTGATTACTATTGGATGATTTGATTTATTTGAGATATTTGTGATGCATATCTAAAGGGCGTAGTTGGTGATTTAAATCACCACTTTTGGCTTTTCTAATCTTTTTATCCTAAGAGACATTGAGCTTCATTGAACATCTAATGTGATAGATTAGCATTCATTGAATATCATTGTTGTGCTTAATCATTATTCTCATTTATACGTTTAATTGAGATTAGCATGTGTATTCCTACTTGCTCCCTGTGTTCGACTTCGGACCTCAAATTTGAGTATAAATTGTATTTGTTTTTGCGTTATTTTGGGTATATTACAACCAAACAATTTTAAAACATCGACTTCGCACATCAACAGTGATCGGTTACAACGTTCTTGGACCCAACTTTGTTGCGTATTTCCAGGTCAAATTCCTGCAAGAGCAAAATCCATCTGATTAGCCTGGGTTTAGCATCCTTTTTGGCTAACAAATGCCGGATAGCCAAGTGGTCGGTGTAAATTTTCACATGGGATCCTAGAAGGTATGACTTGAACTTTTCTAATCCAAAAACTACGATGAGCAGTTCTTTTTCCGTGAAAGTATAATTCCGTTGACCCTCATCCAAAGTTTTGCTCGTGTAGTAGATCACCACGGGTTTTTTCTCTCTTCTTTGTCTTAGGACTGCTCCAACAGCAAAATCGGATGCATCACACATTATCTCAAAGTCCTGGGACCAGTCTGGGGGTTGTAAAACAGGTGCAGTTGAGACTGTATCCCTAAGGGTGTTAGGCATTGATACAATCAAGCATCATGTCAAAAAGTACGTCATTGGCTAGAAGGTTAGTCAAAGGCTTGGAAAGTTTGGGAAAATCCTTAATGAACCTTCTATAGAAGCCAGCATGTCCTAGGAAAGATCGGATTTTCTTGACTAAGCTAGGAGGTGGAAGTTTGGAAATTAAATCAACCTTAGCTCGATCAACTTCAATGCCCCTATGCGAGACGATGTGACCGAGGACAATCCCTTCTTGAACCATAAAATGGCTTCTTTCCCAACTTAAAACTAGGTTGACCTCAATACATCTCTTCAGGATTTTTTCCAGGTTGCTAAGACAATGGTCGAATGAGTCTCCAAACATGGAGAAATCATCCATAAAGACCTCCAAATATTCACCTACCATCTCTAAAAAGATGGCTAACATGCAACGCTAAAAGGTAGCGGGTGCATTGCATAACTTGAATGGCATACAGCGGAATGCAAACGTGACATACAGGCAAGTGAATGTGGTCTTCTCTTGGTCCTCTGGTGCAATAGCAACCTGGTTATATCTTGAATATCCATCCAGGAAGCAAAAATATTTCTACCCTACTAGTCATTCGAGAATCTAGTCAATGAATGGCAGGGTAAAGTGGTCTTTTTTAGTGGCCTCATTAAGCCTCCTATAATCAATGCATACCTGCCATGCGGTGGTGGTGCAGGTAGGGATGGATTCACTCTAGTCATTTATGACCACGGTGAGCCGGCCTTCTTTGGTACCACTTGAGTAGGACTCACCCAGAAGCTATCAAAAATCGGGTAAATGATTTCCGCATCAAGCCACTTAATTATTTCTTTTTTAACAACCTCTCTCATATTCAGGTTCATTTGCCATTGTATCTGGCGAGAAGGTCGAGCCCTATCTTCCAGATAAATCTTGTGAGTGCAATAAGTATGGCTAATTCCCCTTAAGTCAAAAATTATCCACCCAATGCTGCCCGATGTTTAGAAAGGGTAGTAGTCAATCGAAGTTCTTGGTCCCTGGTTAGGTGTGCATTGATAATCACAAGGAAAGTCTGATTAGGTCCTAGGAAGATGTACTTAAGGTTGTTGGGTAAAAATTTCAATTCATGTGCAAGTGGGACAATGTTTGACGGGTAAGGGAAGGGCGGGAGTTGATTAACATCAATCTCCTCAAATGGAGATTGCCGGTGGTAATCAACTCTACAGATTTCAACCTCCAAAGACTAGGATGGGTCAAGGTAGTCATCAACTGGTTGGATCAGATGGTCTTCTAAAGAGCTAACCGTGAGGCATTCTTCAACCACGGTTTCCACAAGATCGTACACACAACCCAACCACAATCAAAAGACTTAGTCGCCTTGAAGATATCCAATTGAATCTTCTTATCTCCAAAGGTGATTTCCATACATCCCATGTCACAATCAATGTTCATCTTGGCCATAGCCAAAAAGGGTCTGCCCAAGATGATGGGTGTGTTTTGTAGTTGTTTGGGGACTTCCATGTCAAGGACTAAAAAGTCAACTAGGAAGTAGAACTCCTTAACCCAAACAATTACATCCTCTACTACCCCTTTCGAGGTTTTCACGAATCGGTCGACCAGTTGGATAGTCACAGGTGTGGGCTTTAGTTTCCCAAATCCGAACTGGTGATAAAGGGTAGTTGGGATTAAGTTAATTGAAGCACCTAAGTCAAAGAGCACTCTATCAAACGTCATGTCACCAATATTGCAAGATATCAGAGGCGCTCCAGGGTCAGTTCTTTTCAAAGGTAGGGTGCTCAATATCACTGAACTAGATTGTTCCGAGAGCACTACCTTCCTAGGTGCTTGGGTTCTTGCCTTATGCTTGGGTGTGCAAACATCCTTCAAAAACTTTGCGTAAGCCAGGATATGTTGATCACATCAAGGAGAGGTATATTGATCTGAACTTGCTTGAAAATTTCCAACAACTCCTCGTTCTCAGCCACATTTTTCTTCTTCTTTACTTTGTCCAAGGCTTCAAGGTATGAGATTTGGGTTTGAACTGAGTCAAGCTCCTGATCCTTGGGTTCTTCCCACTCATCCTCAGAATCAAGCATCTCAGGTAGAGAAGTCACGGGAGGGGTTGGCCATTTAGGGTCCTGGGTTTAAGTGACGCTTCTCAAGGTAACCACATTGGCTGAGGCATTGAAACCAGGGTTAGGTCCTTGAGAAGAAGAAGAGGCAGCAAACCCAGGAGGTGTCTGTGGGACTTGTTGAATCATATGAGCTTGTCCCTGATTTGGTTGGAACCCTTGAGGATTGTGGCCTCTGTTCATTACATTCCTTAGGTTTGGTTGTAGCTGAGAAGGAAGGGACCCCTATTATTTGTTATCTAACTGCTGGTTCAATTGTTCCTTCACTAATGCCATCTCCTCTTGATGTTTCTGATTCATATCAACCATCATTTTAATCAGAGTGTCCATTTGGTTCTGTGTAGGAGCCACCCTATTTCGATTATAGGGGTTTTAGTAGGTGGACCTTGCTTATAGGTGGGAGGGTTTTGCCTAGGTTGGTTCTGGAATTGATTCGATTTTTGGTTCGACCAGGTAAAATTTGGGTGGTTGCGCCATCCATAGTTGTAAGTGTTGGAAAAAGGGTCAGGTTTAGAAAATTCCTGGATGGTCTGGGCATCTTCAAAGGTAGAAGGTATCGAAGGGGAGGGGAAAGAGTAATCAAAGTTTGAGCAAGCAAAGGTCCCTCCTTGGGACATGGTCAAGCGTTGTTCTAGGTGCATTTGGTTCATAGACTGAACCAAGTCCACATTGTGAGCTCCCTTCGCTAGGGAGAAGGTCTGTAATGGGGTTCGGGATTGGTTCAACAGCTCGTTAATCTTTTTATCCACCAAATATGTTAAGATCGTTCTCGCCATATTCTTAGTTTATCCCAAAGAAGCTATATAGATAAGGCACTCTAAAGGTATGGCATGCAAGATTGCAAATCATTGGACACTCCTGTGACTAAGGGAGATAAGTTTAGTCTCAATCAGTGCCCCTTAAGTGATTTGGACAAACGAGAGATGCATACAGTTCCTTATGCATCTACCATTGGCAGTATAGTGTATGCCCAAGTTTGTACTAGACCAGACTTGGCGTACATTGCAGGCATGTTGGGTAGATACCTGGAAAACCCAAGAAATGACCATTGGAGAGAAACCAAGAGAGTATTGAGATATTTGCAGAAGACATGAGATTATATGCTCACCTTCAGGAGGTCAGAAAAGCTTTAGGTCTATGGTTATACTGACTCAGATTTTGCTGAGTGCCAAGATAGCAGAAAGTCTACTTTAGGATATGTATTTCTGCTTGCCAATGGTGCCATCTCTTGGAAGAGTGCAAACAGTCTCTCATTGCATCTTCTACTATGCAAGCAGAATTCATAGCATGCTATGAGGCATCCAATCATGGAGTATGGTTGCGGAACTTTATATCGGGGCTACACATAGTAGATGGCATTAACAGGCCATTACAATTGGTTTGTGATAATCATTCTACAGTCCTTTACTTTAATAACAATAGGAGCTCCTTCAAATCGAAGCACATTAAGATCAAGTTTCTGTTTGTTAAAGAAAGAATATAGAATGGACAAATATCTATAGAGCACATCGGTACTGACTCCATGGTTGTGGATCAACTTACTAAAAGAATAATACCCAAGATGTTCCATGAACACGTAGCTTTTATGAGTCTTATGTCCTTACAGAAATTTCAGCTTTAGTGGGAGTTTGTAATTTTATAGTGCTTATTTGTAATAGACATACTTTGGTAATTCAATTTTTTTGATTATTCAGTCATTTGGTTATATGTAAGGTTTTGTAAAGCTTTATTTCTTTTATAAAATAAACAAAACTTAAAATTTTCAGTTCAGTGATTGTCCATTCTTAGAAATAATTTTGGTTTTAGAAGTGATCTCAAATTCAAAGGACTAGTTGGGAATAGACATGCATTGATCACATTGTCATGTAATTTTAATGTTGCACTTCCACACGTTTCTGGTTACTTTTTGCATTAGTGTACGTAGTCATTGTTGGTTTAGTTACTGGATGTAGCGAAAGATGCCTTAGCTCTATTACCAGTGTAACTGGTAAATCAGATTGTTTTTATATATGCATTTCCAGATATGACAGCAATGTTGAGCTCAAATTCAGTTTTAATGTTGTTTGATTAACAGGTTACATATATAGTCCAAGTGGGAGATTGTTAGATCATAATCCAATGTATAGACTAGTATATATATTTACATATTGATATAATCATTCAATATAAATATTATAGACTGTCATATAATTGCCCATCACTTAAAAGTGGTCAATTTAAGGTTTATTAAGGGTATGGGCATAAAATGCAAAAGGATGGTGTGGTTTAAATGACATATGTGCAAAGCCTTAAGTTGTGAATTATGTTTCTCTGATGGGCTGAAACATAATTCACCCATAGCAATTAGTGTGACTAATTACTAATTAGGGCAGTTAGGTCCCCAAGAGACCCACATCATCATTCTCTCTATTTTCCCCCATCGAGATTGAGAGAGGTTTAGGGCTCAAGTGTTGCAAACGGCTGGAGATAGAAGGAGAATCTAGAAGCTTCTCCTCAAGGCAGCCATCTAAAGAGTCAAAAGGTGGACATCTCTTGGAAGATCTAGATTGCAACTCCTATTATTCTCTGAAATCATGAACACAGGTAATCTACAAGTTTGTTTGCATAAATAGATAATTATCTTCCTTCATAGGTAGTATTTAGTTTTCTATACATGTGCATGATGCAATAACCAAGGTAAATCCATGCCTTAGCATATTGATGTGTTTAGCTTTATACATATATCTTTATCTATTCATACCTTCAGATATATTGTCTAGCTTATATCTCATATTAACAAGTCATTAATGATCATTTCGTATTCCTGTAAAACTCAGAAACCAATCTATAACCATCGTCAGTACCGATACTCATGATGAGTACCGATACATACGCAATGCTAGATTTGGATCATTAGGTGTACTATAAGTTGCTAGTACTGGTACTCTTGATGAATACTGGTACATGCAAGCTATAGACGAGGCTCCAGGATGACTTAAGTCCAAAACTAGAACTTACATGTACCGGTACTCATCATGAGTACTGGTACACATGAGTCCCAGGTCAAGTTCTGGACTTGAAGTCATCAGAACCTGTAGGTTACAAGTGTTGGTACTAATCATTAATACCGATACTGGTAGGTTACAGGTGGTGTATCTAGTACCCAAGAGTACCAGTAGTCGTTGAGATCAGACCTTTCTTGGAGATGACCAATATACTATGAGTACCGGTACTTATAAAGGTACACTATAGGTACTGGACAAGAACTGATCTAAACATGAGTTCTGAACAATAACCTATGGGTACCGATACTTGGCATCAGCATCGGTAAACATTCGAATACAAAACTCTTGCCTGTGACTTAAGGATACCGCTACTGGTTCATCAGTACCAGTGCTCAATACATGTGATATCGGTACTGGTTCTCCAGTACCGGTACCCAATCAATATGAAGTCTAGATGAGACAAGTTATGAT
This sequence comes from Thalassia testudinum, assembly GCA_037157565.1. Lineage (NCBI taxonomy): Eukaryota > Viridiplantae > Streptophyta > Magnoliopsida > Alismatales > Hydrocharitaceae > Thalassia > Thalassia testudinum. Next base: position 60,150,927 of record JAZHRO010000019.1, on the reverse strand, counting down.
ACAGGTCCATCCTAAGTTAGAGTTGGATTAATTTCAGTTAAGTCCCTAAGGGTTTAAGGAATTTCCAATAAACCCATCAAGGCACCAAATACAGGTAGCAAATATATTGCACAAGAATCCATAAAAAATGCTATATTTACAAAATGATGCAGAGTAACTAATCTAACATAATCTAATGCAATTAGACCTAAATCACCATCAAACTAACATTAGTTAGGCATGAATTATATAATAAAATATAAATTCATCACACCCTCATACCTATATTTTGCTAGTTCTCAAGCAAAACACTAAGCAAAAAACTAGCGAGAAAATAATATTTACATGGGAAATTGACTCACGAGTTTGAGCTAAGTCAAATTAAAATCATCAATCACGAATCTTCACCAAAACAAAGGAATTGTACACAAAATCTTAACATCAAAGACTCACCAGTTTTAAAGTATCGACTCAAATCCAAACCCCTCAAATCAAATTAGGAATCCTATTAGCCATCGAACTCAGGTCGTTAGACTAATTTTCTCTAACTAAGTCAACCCACCCAAGGTTCGAATTGAATGTGAGAAACAAGCATCTTGTGTGTGAAGTAATGTGACTCGCCAGACGGGCAACTAAATTGATTCTTAGTATTCAATAAAACTTAGAATATTTTTATACTCTTTCTGAGACACGTAATCATGTCTTTGGTGAAACCATAGGAAGATTTGGGAGGTTTCTCCTCACCAGTTTTCTACCCCAAGGCCAACACACTAGGTGTATTTCTCCTTGTCTAGACCCACAGGTCTCTTATTCCTAATTTTTTTCTCAATATTTTTTTTTCTATAGGATAAACACCAATTTGTAGCGTAATAGTTTTATTTTGGAAATGGAAAGGGTAGCATGAGAGATGCTTTTATTTGGTGGAATTGCACCCATTTGTAGCGAGGTGCTCTATTTAGTGGATTTTTTTTCATACTTTTCTCATTTTTTTCAAGGCTGAAATCTATATTTTTTTTTCCAAATCATTTTTCTAGGTGAATGACTCTCCTTCATCCCTTCTAAATGCATTCCCCTTACAAATAGGAATAGCCCTAAGAGCTAAAAACATAGCAAGGTCCTTTGGATCTACAAGCCCTAAGACTAAATCTTATTGACCATTAAGGACTCAACGAAATCACCCAAAAGATGAGTTAGTGCACTATGCAAGTGAAGTTGCTTGGAACTCCAAGACTATCCAAACCAAAGGGTAGAGTGATAAGTCATTCACTCATCACTCCTTTAACTTAATACTTGTAAAGACCCGTTCTGTCCTGAGCCCTTTAAGATGTCTGGACTGTCGGTCAGACGTCTGGTCAGACATCTGGACCCCTTCTCAGACGTCTGGAAATTGAAAATTTGGTACGTAGCTTCGCCTCTGTGCGCTGGCTGTGCACAGACTACCTTTTTCCCTCTTCTCTCTCTACCTTCTCCCCCCCCCCCACAGAACCCTAACCACACCCTTATAAAACCCTCTCCCACTTCACCACAGCCACCTTCCTCCCTTCCTCTCCACTGCAGCGAGAGGGGCAAGCGCGAGAGAGGGCGCGAGAGAGAGCGACGAGGAGGAGAGGAGGCGTGAGGAGAGGAGGAAGAGCTTGAGCTCGCGAGCTTGCGAGAGCTCACCGGAGGATGCACGGCTAGAGCGGCGCGTGTGGGAGGAGGAGTGCATCGGGGGAGACGTCCCCAACACTTGCTGTAGCTAGAGCTACAGGAGAGGAGGAGAGGCCGCGGTTGCGTGCGGCGGGGAGGAGCAAAAGGTAGTTCTGTTCTGGGATTTTCCCAGAATGCCATCCAGATGACGGGTTGGACGTCTGGTGATGACACCGGACGTATGAAAGCAGAACTTCGCGAAGGTACATTCATCTTGCAGTTACGGCCATGCAGGCCGCACCGCAGCTATGAGTTGTGTGGCTAAATATAGGCGATTCGCTTGTCGCGTGTAGGGATTGCTTTGGGAAGGTGCGGGACATGCCCTCCCACGCGTCTCAGACGTCTGGACAGCTTACCAGACGACCGAAAGCACTCCCAGACAACTGGAGGAGAGGTCAGACGTCTGGAGCTGGGTCCAGACAGTCAAGGAGTTATGGACGTCTAAAGTTGATGCAGGAACCTGAGGTGAGACTCTGGTAACTTTTAAGACGTTTAGACCTTGTGACAAACGTCTGATTTAGGTCTGCAGCCCTGTTTTGACCCGTTTAGGGTCCGTTTGAGGTCTGTTTTACGCAAACAAGATATCGATGTTTTCCTTGTGAGTTGCTCTACTTGTTAGAAGGGCTTTTATATTATTCTGAATGTTCCATTGTGGTATGTTCCTTGGTATAGGACTTTGATCAGTTGCAGGTTTGGGGTTTGCTAAGGCATGTGAGCCTGCCGTTCGAGACCCCAATACTCCCGAGTTGTCTGGTAGAGTGGTTTTCCCCTAATTTAATTATAAAACCTGAATGTATATGTGAAATTGGATAACTAGAAACCTAGGATGTGGCATGAATCCTAGGACGAGAAGTACTTGCACTGTCTGTATGCGTGTTTGAAATTGCAGTCTTAAATAAATGAATAGAAATGTGAACAACTGCCTGTAAAATATGAAATGCCTGTGCTAGTTAAACAGTTACCTGTGACATTACTTGTATATGTTAAATGATGGAAATATGAGCTGCATGTGTATAATCTGAGAATGGAAATGTGAATGATGAAACCTGGTATGGAATGACATGGGGAATACGAGCATGAACCCTATGGGGAATTAGGAGTAGAGCTCCTATGGATAAATGGAATGGATCTGGAAATGTGAGTGGGAAGTATGCTGGCCCTTGAGTACATGGTACCAAGGAGAGCGATTGTCCCCTATCTAATGTAAAGTGGAGCTAGCCGCCCTTGGGTTAGGACTCGGGGGTTAGGATTGGCCACTCTACACCGACTTCTTTAACCCTCGCGTACACTATACCAGGGAGAGCTACTAGTGTAGAGAGAGAGCTAGCCACCCCATAGGGCTCGGGGTTCAGCTAGCCACCCTACACCAACTTGTTAGGCCCACTGGGCAAACGGGGTAGTTAGACGAGGGTGTGCGGATTGTGGAGGGGTGAGACCGCTATTTGGTTCTGAGGGGCGAGACCCCTGTTTAGTTCTGAGGGGCTAGACCCCTGTTACTGAGAGGGCTAGGCCCTATACCATTTCGTGCTGTACTTTGGGCGTACCCGCTAGTGGAAATGACTGACCATGTGCCAGTGTGGGGTAGCTTCTCGTGCACTTATCGCACGTCCCGTAGTCACCACTACGTCTGTCCGTGACCTTGGGGTGGTTGACTAAGTGTAGGATCATCACGGGGGACTCTCCCGGCCAAGAGAGCACCACGTGTGCCTTCTACTTTTCGGAAAAGACTGCAATCAAGATCGTTCCCACGAGGAACACTCGAGATCAAGAAAAAAATCTAAAAAGTAACCCAGTGGGTGAAAAGGAATAACTTGCGAATTAAAATAATTGGAAAATATAAATTACCTGTTAGCTTTTACTGCTTTAGTTACTTGGTTACCACTCTACTCAGCGTTCGCTGACTCTATTTACTCATAACCCTTTTCAAGTCCAGGTATTGAGCAGCCCGAGTCACCGGCTGCAGAGGGTGCTGGGCCCAGTCGAGCCCAGCAATAGTCTTCCCGTTGTTGACTTTCTTTTGTTAGTGAGTTCAGACTCTTATTACTGTTTACATTTCTGTACTTTGTTTCCGCTTTACTGTTGTGGTGGTGATATGTACTGTTAGCAGCTTTTACTTTCTTTACTGCTTGTACTCTTTTACTATTAGTTACTTAGCATAGTGAATGTGGTTTACTTTCCTGCTTTTGGTTATTTCTTGTTGGACAAGTGGGTCTTAGGATTTGTCGAGTCGAGCCGATCTCGGGTCCTGTAGGGATTCGGGAATCGAGTCATAACAATACTTCTAGCTTTTTTAGACTCCTTTCAAAGTCTTGGGAAAATAAATCCAGATTTAGGTTAATACTCGAGTTAATTTAGTTGACATTCGACCTGAAGAGTCTAAGTGAAAAGACTTTGTTCATACTTTTCCTGAGATCAGTAAATTCTCAAAATCAAATTTTCCAATATTTTTATAGCTCAAACTTTAAAAACCTCGATTTTTTTCTCTTTTTTTTGTTTTTTTATTTTTTGAAAAATAACTACTACTTTTTGATGGCACAATTAATTTAAGGAAAATCACTAATACCTATAATTCTGGAGATAAATAAGAATGACTCTGAAAAATATTATCTACCCCTTATGCCTATTTCACGCAATGTCCTCAATGAATGCAAGAAACATAAGCAAAAGAAAATAGATATCACTTGAAACTCATCGAGAGTTCTTAAGAAGTCAAGACTTAATCATCTCCAGACCTGAATAAAAATTTTAAAGCAAATAACAAGATTATTTACAAAATAGAAGAGAGGGTCAAGAGTAGAATAACAAATAGATCAAGGAAGCTCAAAATCAGAAGTTTGCAAATGTAGATGAGCTGGTGGTGTAGCCCCATACCTAAGGGTCAAATACTCGATAGATGTAAAATAAAAAATGGCCGCATCCATCTGTTTTCAAGTAGTCTGTAATGGGGTGCGGTCTTCAGTTTGGTCCCATGAAACCCAAGTCTAAAGATTCGAACACGCAAGAGATAATCAGCATAACAAGCTTGTGTCCTTTTGTAATGAAGTTTGAAAAGATGATTCATGGAATAGGTACACTCGAGTTCAGGGGTCTTAGGTAAATCAGGAGGATCACAAGGGTCCTTATAGAAGGTAGGAAGTTTAAAATCATAAGGAACCCTTAAATTTTGGTATAAATCTCTCTCTAAATTTTCTTCCGAAATGATGATTTCAATTTATTCATGTCCTCCAAGTCATTCACATTGCTCCCTAGGATGTTTTTGAATTTCATCAACCCTTTGTGCAAGATCCAAATCTATAAAATCATCAAGTATTAATTAAGACTTGGGTCCATCAAATTTATGTCCAATAGATTCATATTTAGGCTCTTCAAGGATTGATTAGGAGGTGGGATTATTGATTAGTTCCTCTTTAGATTCAAAAATCAACTCTTCATGTACCACCTCACCTAAATCAAGACAAGGGCCATCAAAATCAACATCCTCATAATTGATTTCCTTACTTAGCCCTTGTTCAAAATCGGACATCTCATAATCGAATTCTTCTTTAATATCAGTTGAGACATCTACCTCAGTACATGTCCTCATTCTCTGATTCCTCGAAATTAGGCTCATCATGCAAACTCTCATCCACCACACCTTTAAGTTAATCAAATCATTCTTTATTGGTTCATATGAAGGGTCATGAGCTGGATTTTTGATAGGGGGTCTTTACCGAGCTCCTCGGCTTATGCTACTAGAGATTTATCCTTTAATCAAGCAACAAAGTTAAGTATCTGTAACATCACATCCATCATCTGAGATTTCATTCTGATAATCTCTTGATGCATCGTCTCAACTTGGTTCTTTTGAGCCCAATTATCCATGTGTTCATCTATTCCAAAAGTTCATCTCTTATGTCATCCAACTGGCGTAACTTTTACACCCATTGCTCATATTGATTACTTGTCACTACAACATAAACGACTTTTGCCGTCAGTTCAAATCGACGGCAAATCCAATATAACCGACGACAATAAGTGACGCCATTAATACCGTTGCTATTTAGATTTGCCGTTGGTTACAAGGATAATTCGATGTGGAAATAATGTATGACCATCAAACGAATTAAAGTTTTCAACGTCGTTTCATAACCGACGTCAATTATTTTTACCGTCTGTTATATAAAAATCAACGATATATGTAAGTCACTTCTTCACGCATTTACGCACCCTTTTTGTCTTTACCCCATCGTTTAAGCCAATTTACCGTCTTATCTAACCGATGGTAAAAATATTATTACCGTCACTTATATTTCTCACAAACAGTATAAACCTACTTTTTGATTTACCTTGCTACATTTTTTGCCGTCGCTTATATGCCGTCGCATATTTAAGTGAGTGATGGCATATATGTGATGGTAAAAATATTTTTGTCGTCGCCTATTTGAATAAGCGACGACAAATGTATGGGTTTTTTTTTAATTACCAGTGGATGGAAACTACCTACTAAACGTACTTAAAAGTCATTCTTTTATAGAAAAATAAGTAATGCAAATGAACAGAAATTTATATTTCATTAATATAAAATAGAGTACATTAAAAGTTTGAAAAGGAAATATTTACATAAGAAAAGAAAATCGATAAAAATCAAAATGCAGCTGCCCCAATGCCACCTCCACCACCCATTGAGTCGTCGTCGTCTCATCTGTAGGTACTGGGATTCATAGAAATGGATGCTTTGACGGACCCTTATTCTGAATAAGGGCTATAAGCTGCTGAAGCTTATCATCCATCGCATTCATCTTGTTCTTCATCTCTACCTCTCTCTTCTCCCTCTCCTCATCTCGTCTCTGCAATGTGTCAATCTTTTGATGCAACTAATCGACAACACTAGATGAGACGATACCTTTCCTCCCATACCTGGTTGATAACGGTTATGCCCTTCCCACACTACAAATGAAACCACCATGGTCCGGTGGCATCACTCTCCTAAATGCCTCCTCTGGATCCAGAGGCTGTTGGACGCTATCGGAGGTCTCATCAACGAGGGGATGTACTAATTGTGTCATTTGATCCTAAATATATTAAAAAATATTATTGTAATATATATATACAAAGTTATAAATTTTTTGAGTTTAGGAAGTGATGAGAGGGTCATCATGGCTTCTAATTACCCCTAATTAACTAATTTTCCTAGTTAATTAGCTAGGAATATGTTTATAAAAGGGTTAATTATAGAATAAGGGACAAACCATTAAAGGACCTTAAAATAAGTTAAAAATGCTAAATTATAAGTTAATTAATATTATTAATAACTTAATTAATAAATGTGCTCAAAATACCATTAATTAGCTACCTAATTAATATCTTATTTAACTAAAGTATAACTTAAGACCTAAGTCTTAAATAACTTAAGTAAGTTAATAAGTTAATAAATATTAATAAATGCGTCAAAATGTGAATACAAGGCTTTAATATAATATTTAGCTAAATTTTAAATATATATAAAAAGTTAGAAAAGAAACTAATTTAAATTAACCTTAAAAGCCTCTGTTTACATTTTGGTCCTTAGGCTTCATTGCCTTTGAGTCCTTTTCATGCACATAGGTCCTTAACTTTTCTTACATTCAGGTCCCTATGTACACTCTCTCCTTCGTTTCTTCTTCAGCCGCTTTAATGGCTGATGATCGGTGGTGCGTTTACCTCACAATCACCTTCTGTTTGACTCCATTCCACCCTCGCCAAGCTCCTGGAGCTTGCGCTCACCGCCATCTCTCCATCCCACGGTCTGGATGCCCTTGAAATCCTAATTAGGGCTCAAGGTTAACTTCGACGCCGGTGGTTACCTTGAACTTAGACCTATTGGTGTCCAGATACACCCTCCCTTACAGCCGCCGAAACCAATAAATAGAACTTGATCCCTCCGATCTCAAAGGTCGATCCCCTATCCTTCTTCCCCAACTGCAGCCGACAATAGGCTATTCTTCCGTCTACCTCCAGCGACCTCTCATCCCCCTATCGGAGCTCCTCCGTGTGAGGGACTCGCCTCTCTCACCTCCTCTTCCTCTCCAGACGGCTTTGACAGGGCCAAGGAGCGCCACTTCCTCTCTATCACCACTTTCAACTTCTTGTTGGAGCTCTATTCCCAACCCTCTGATTTTGCCCTCCGTTACGTACCTTTCGACGAAGATTCTTCCCTCTCTCTTTGTCCAGGTAACCGTAGATTACTTAGTGTAGCTTAGATTAATGTAAATAGCCTAGTTAGATTAGTTTAGTTAGATTTCCAGTATTGTCTTCCTTAGCTCCAGTGAGGCCAAGTCTGACCTTGCTGGGCCTTCGTTCACACTTCCAGAAATTGTTTCACTCTCCTTATCTCTCCACGATCCATTTCCACCTTTTTCCGCTCACAAATACCACCTAAACCGCCTAAACCACATCACCGTCACTGGTGACCTCCACCGTCCATGGTGGAGGTCTCTGAGGTCATTTCACACTCAATCAGGGTCTATCATCATCATACCATTACCTTAGGACCCTAATTAACCTCAGATCCATTCTAATTACTCACCTATTCACCTAATTTCAATCACATTCACCTGGATACCTCACTGTCCATGGTGAGGTGTCCAGAACTTATTCCACCTTCAATTGAAGTTCTTCATCACTTCCCTAACACCTAAGGAACCTTGCCAACCACTTAATTGCTCCTATAGAGCAGTGTATCGAAAACATCCAATTTTCCCTCTTCTCTAAGCTCACTGTCAATGGCGACTCAAAGATGAGTTAATCACTTAATTAAGTAGTTCATCACCTTCGCCACATCTTACTGAAGTGTTCCCCTCATTCAGTTTTGAGGGAGATCAGTTCTTGAATTCTGTCAAACTCAAGATGTGATTTCACTAAACTCTTAATGAATTCAGTGTTAAGTCCTTCAATTAAGGCATCTGTCATCTTCTTAAGGTTCTTTGCAACCCCAAGAACACATTGAGATCTTTCTTGGTCTATTCTATGGAATTTTTCACTCTAGTCACCAATTTTTGAGTTCACCGGAGCTCTAGCAAGCTCCGACAACCTTATTTAGAGTTCAGCCATTATTACACTCTGCAAAATTCCAAATCGCTTCTATTGGGTCTAAAGATCAAGAATCTGAGCTCTTAAGTGTGTTTTAATGATCTAAGCCCTTACTAAGCTCTGTCTTCTTCAACTTCGGTGGAGTTGAAGAAGCTTATTCATTGAGGTTTTGAGTTCAGAATCAGGTCCTTGAGCTTCAGTAGAACCTAAGGAAGATATCTCAAGTCCTGACTAGGTCTAAGAGCTTCTGAATCTCCGTGACAAACACAACTCATTTCTTGCTCAAGCGGCGAAGTCTAAGAACCCTCTGGAGTAATCAAAACCCTAATTTGAAGTATAAATTCACTTTCTGAGGTGAATTAGAGTCTCTCCAGGTCTTTAATTTGATCTGCGAAGCTGTACAATTGAAAGTCAACTTCTGAACTTTATCAGTCAGACCTAAGGAAAACTCAGAGAATGAAGAGTTGAATTTTTTATTTTAGGGGTTAAGTGAGTTTCTGGGATTAATGAGAGATCAATTAGAGTGATTTGAATATGTTCTATTGAGGATTTACTGAGAATTGATCTGCTACACAGTTTGGGTTCACTTGAACCCAAAACTATTCTTGAGCCATTCTGTTGAGATTTAAAGTCAAATCTAGCTCAAATATGTTGCTTTCAATCCTCTGAAACCAAATGAGATCCCTTCTAACTGATTGATCTCTATGTTAGTTAAGTCTGAACTCAAATTAGAGTTTTGAAGCTTCAGTGTGAAGCTTTCCAGCCTCTGACCTTCCTAAAGATCTTCCTTACCTTTTTATCTCCTTCAAATGGTGTGGAATGCTTCATTGTAGCATTCCAGGTCCTCAATCGAGGGTAAATCTCTCTCTGTAGGTCATTTGACCTGTTTTATCCTTCTCTACAACACTAGCGGACATGGTAGAGTAGCCATGTTCACCATTCTAATCAATAGATCAGATTTGATCCAAACACCAAATTGGTGTTACAATTAGATAGAACTTCTCAAGAGCTTTCAATCGAGCTTTGGAATGCTCGATTTAGTCTAGCCAATCGACTAGAATTGTCGGCTGAAGATCGGCCAAAACCTGGAAATGATAGTCCCACCTCGAGAACTATTGAAGCACCACACTGGTATAATATGAAAAAGTGTCAGAGCCTTACTGATTGTCAGCGCAGGGTGCGAAATGAAATTGATATGGACGCGGGTGTGTGCGTTGCACGTGCCTGCGCATGTGTGTGTGTGCGCGCCTGTGTGCGTGAGCATGGGCCCAAGTAGGCGTGTGTGGGTTGGGAAGCCGAAACTGTGCATGGGCTTGAATTGGAAATAAAACACCTAATCAAAACTAGGCTCGGACCCAATAGGGTCTGGTCCCACCCTCTCGGGGGTGCTGTGTATCCCCGACCGGTCTGAGCCGCCAACTATAAAAACCAAATTTTTGCTTGGTTAAGTGTGAACATACATGCACAATAATAAGGGAAATTTAGAAGAGAGAACTTAAGGAAAAAGTTAAGTAAGAAGAATAGAGAGGGTTTGGAAGAGGAAGAAGAAGAAGAAGAAAGGAAAAAGAAGAATTAAGGAAGAGGGAGAGAGAGAGAGTAATGACAGAGAAGTAAAGAGAAGAAGAGAGGGCTAAAGATTAAGAAGAAAAGAGACTCTTGTTGTCTTCTAATCTTTTACATTTGTACTATTATTGCAATATCATGTCTCTTTTTAATAATTTTGAATTTAATTGATGTAATAAGGCATTTATATTCACTTGTATAACTTTTTCTTGTCTTAATCTTTTGTAATAAGTTGTAATAGGTATAATAAACATGTTTACTTGATTCTTAGTGAAAAATCACATGTGTAAATATGTTCCTTCTCAATGGAATGTTGCATGCTTTTATTTGAATATCTCTTATGTAAAATTCATGTACTTAAAGTAATTTAATTATAATCTGATTGATTAAGTAATTAGTAATTTATGCCTATGAATTAATGGTGAATTAAGATTAAATTATGCCTCCCAGTGAACGACCTGGACTCAATCAATTAAAAAGAATTAAAATCTAAAATGTTAGGTTAACTTGACCCTATACTACACAACCGACATAAAATCATGTTATCCTAAGTTACTTTCTCATGCGATTAATTAAGTCTAAATAACTTACTTAACTGTGTTGAGGAATTAAACGACCAGGAAGCTTACGTGTTTCTTCTGGTATGACTCATGAATCCACTTACGAGCACCCTCAGCTTCTCGCTTACTATGGGTGACCTCGTAGATTTCCATCCTCGTCATTTCCATCTTATCATTTGCAGCAAACTGAAAAAATAAAAACGATACAATTAAGTTCAAATAAATTAAAAATTAAGTAATATTTAATTGAAAAGTAATTTTAATTCTTACATAATGGCTCCTAACTGTCTCGATGGTCATTCGACCCAAACAATGGGTCTGTGGTGGAGCTTTAGCCCTATTAGCTTTATTTCCTTTTGCTTACTCCTATAGACATACATAATAATATTTTTTATGAATTTAAGATATATGAAATTAATAGAATAATTTCTAATCGTTTACTAACCTCTGCCTTTGAATTCATCCAATACTCGCATGCCTTCTTCAAATCGTCAGGCATGACATCAAGAAGAGCTTCACCCATTGCCTCTTCAAGTGAACTCTTGTTTGAGAACCACTAAATACCAAATATAAATTGTTAGGAATAATATAAGAAATTATGTATATAAAAAAAAATGAAAACATTTAAAAATTGTTAAGTTTCTCTTGGTCTCCGTCCTCCAATCCCTGTGGATTTTGGCGGCGTGTTTAAGGATATATCGAAAGGCATTGGGGTCGTCACCCCAATCGTAACTTTACTACATTAATTTTAAACATATATATGTCAATGTTACTTTAAAATAAATTTAAGATAAAATTATAAAAGAAATAACTTTTGTAAATAAAATTACCTCCAACTGACGGATGAACTGCCTCTTCAGTTCTGCAGGGACCTTCCTCCAATCGAAGTAGGAAATAGGCATAATGGACTTAACAATTGTGCCCACTCGACTGATAAAGCCTAGGTAATCCTCCGCCTCCCCTATGGATCGAAGCCTAATTATTAATATCATGCCTTCAAGGATACGTTGGAGGTCTAGATTTTTTGTCTTCGCCCACCCTCCTTTTAATCTACCTGCAAAACATTAATCATATTCATTATATATTTCTGAAGGAATGTAATTTACTTCTTAAAGGGATATGATTTCTTACCCAAACCTACGTCCGCTGGTGAGTGATCGACATGAACTTGGGACGTACTCCCCACCCTCTCATCTTGCATCTCCTCGCCCTCCTCCTCCCCCTCAATGTCATTTGATCCTCCATAATCAGATCATCCTTTACTCGATCTGGGAAGGTCTGAGCAATCTCTTTCCCCTTTCCCTTCCCCCTGCCTGTAGTAAATGTGCCATCTCCCTGAGTTGTACGAAACATGACTGGGGGGGTGGCTGAACTTGCCGTGAGGGGGTGGTTGAGCCTGTTGTGGGGGGGTGACGTAGAGGGTTGTGTCTCAAGAGGACCCTTTCTTTTGGGTTTTCTCTTAAACAACCTGATCTGTAACAAGTAAAAAATATAATAATTCATATAGTTAAAAATCATTAATATATAAATCATTAATGAAAAATGTTTGCTAAACGTAAAAAAATTTATTTAAACAGAAATGAAACTAAGTAAAGAAATTGTTACTAACTTTAAATGTCAACATCTATTGCAAATAAATGACATTCTTTTGTTAATTCTTGGTATGATTTAGATTGTGTGTCAAAATTGTTGCGCGGTACTGTTCTTATGGGTATAACCCATCTCCTTTGGCAATTATCAGAAACATAAAAAACTTGTGGCACTTGACATGCCAATGTAAATGGTTCATCAGACTAAAGAATTTGACGATTAGGATTTAAACTCAAGAAATTGTGTTTCTTATCAATTTTGAAGCTAGTGCCCTCTTTAAAAATATTAAACCAATGACATTTAAATAGGATAACTCTACGATAATATCTGAAGCTGATCTCCACAATTTCTTTGATTTTACCATAGTATCCATCTAGACTGGTGGAAAGATTTGAATCAACAACTCTGACCTGTTGTATAACCTTTCTATCATCAATTTCTTTTATTCTAAATCTGAACCCATTTATTATATATCCAGAGTGGTAATGTGCATAATGTAATGGTAAATCGGTAATTACATCAAAATCTGGTACCCAACGTGGGTCCTTATCCTCTTTCAATTGATGAACTTAGTCTTTAAACCAATCTAAGAAGCCAAAATTAATTTGTGCTAGAAAGAGGTAATTGTTCGAATTCCTCGTAAAATGGATCAATTTCAGGAATTTGTTTTAAAATATATAGATGCATGCAACGTCTGTCATTTTCTGAAATAGCCTTGTACTCTGTATAAAGAATTGACCTTCCTTTGATATCAAAATTGACAAACATTCTTCATCATTGTCATTGTATTCCCCCTCATAATTCCTTTGAAATTTATTAAAGCGGTTGCCTATTTCATTCATGTACATGGACATAAAACTAATACACTCCACGAGATAGTGTTAAGACCACGGCATCAAACGTCTTTTAAGATGTCTGGGAGTTGGTCCAGACGTCTGGTCAGACATCTGGAAGCCTTCCCAAACGTCTGGAAATTAATTTTTGCGGCATACGATTGCGAGTCTGTGCGCATGCGCGTGCAGACTGACCCGCTGCCCTCTTTTCTTCTCTCTCTTCCCTCCCCATCCTGCAGCACCATCTTTTTCTTCCTCTCTCTCTCCCCACAGCGCCTTCAAATATCTCCCCCTCTCCTCTCCCTCACCACCACTCCATCGTCTCCTCCTTCTTCTTCCAGCGACAGCGTGAGAGTGAGAGGACGAGGGCAGCAGTTGCTACCGGGTGTGCGCAAGGAGGAGGAGGTGCAGCGAGAAGGAGAAGAGGTAGAGCGCGAGAGTGTGAGCTCGCCGAAGCAGCCAGGGCCTGCCGACGGGCGCGCAGCAGGAGCGTGGCACTGGGGAGGTGCTGCTGCAGCTCAGGCAGCAGGCGAGCGCGGCACGGCTGTGCGTAGCAGGTGGAGGGCAAGGAGGTCTTGATTCTGGGAAATTTTCCCAGAATCAGACGTCTGGACCTACGTCCAGACGGCGCGGGGGACGTCTGGAGTGAGATCTAGACATCTGAAAGGTACAATATTTCTTTTCCTTCTTTCGCGTGTACGACCATGCAGGCCGTTCCACCGAAGGTTCTGCTTCTTTGCCATGCTGAGATCGATTACGTACGCATACAGGGTTCGTTCGGGAAGGTGCAAAGGCACGCCCTCCCACACAGATCAAACATCTGGGCACAGCACCAGATGGCGGAGAGGGTCTTCAGACGTCCGGAGTGATAGTCGGACATCTGGAACTAGGTCCAGATGGTTCAGCGGGATCTTGGACGTCTGAAGAACCGCGCAGAAACAGGGTATGACCTGAACCATCGTTTAAGACGTCTGGAAGATGTTCCAGACGTCTGATTTGGGGCAAACTTGTCATTTTTGACCCGTTTAGGGTCCGTTCGAAGTCCGTTTTCCGCGTTTCAAATTTCGTTCTTCTTAGAATTAGTTCCTCTACTTGTTTATAGTACTTGTATCCTATTCTAAGTAGTTCCTTGTGTTTGATCCTTGTGTTAGGACCTCATTCCGTTGCGGATCTAGGGGTTGCGGAGGCACGTGGACCTGCCGATCACGCCCCCAATACTCCCGATTTTGCGGGTAGAGTGGCTCCCTTTAATTATTTATCAACATTTATGCACTTGTGAGATAATTAATAGATTCTAAGGTATGGCATAAACCCTAGGACTGGAAAACTAGATTGAATGATAGATCCTAGGGTATGGCATGAATCCTAGGACTGGAAAACTATATTGAATGATAGATCCTAGGGTATGTCATGAATCCTAGGACTAGAAAACTAGATTGAATGATAGATCCTAGGGTGTGGCATGAATCCTAAGAACAGAAACACCAAAATGAATGTCGTGAATATATGAATTGCAGTCTTGGAAAAGTAGAAAGAAAAATGATAATTGCCTGTAATTGGATAACAGTTGCTTGTTTATGAATGGATATTAACTATTGAGAACATGGGCTATATAAAATTAAAGTTGAAATGATGAAACCTAAATTGGCTTAGTTAAAGAAATATGAGTGTGAACTCTACGAGGAATTAGGAGTAGAGCTCCTGAGAGGTGAATGGATTGGAATTGGGGAAGTGAGCTGGCCCTTGAGTACGGAGTACCAAGGAGAGCGATTGTCCCCCCTGTTTAGTGCAGAGCGGAGCTAGCCACCCCAGGGACCCAGGGTTAGGTCTGGCTACTTTGTACCGACTTTTGGCCCTTGCGTACACAGTACTGGGGAGAGCTACTAGTGTAGGGAGAGCACTAGCCACCCCACGGGCCCTGGGGTTCTGCTAGCCTTCCTACATCGACTTATTAGGCCCACTGGGCAAACCAGGGTAGTCAGGCGAGGGTGCGCGGACTGTGGAGGGGCTGGACCCCTATTACTGAGAGGGCTTTACCCTATACTGGTTCCTTGCTGTGCTTTGGGGTGCACCCGTTAACGGAAACGACTGACCGCATGCCAGTGCGAGGTAGCTACCCGTGCATTTATCGCGCATGCCGTAGTCACCGTTACATCTGTCAGTGACCTTCGGGTGGTTGACTGAGGGTAGGCCCACCACGAGGGACTCTCCTGGCCAGGAGAGCACCACGTGCTACTTCTACTTTTTGGAAAAGACTGTAATCAAGATCGTTCCCACGAGGAACATTCGAGATCAAGAGAAAGATCTGAGGAATAATTCAAGAATGAGTAAATAGAAAAATAAAGAAAGAGATTAAAAATAACAGCTACTTGTCCACCTTACTATTTTTCTTAGCTAGTTGGTTGCCACTCTACTCAGCATTTCGCTAACGTGTCACCTTTGTCACATTTTCAGGACCAGGTGTTGAGCAGCCAGAGCCTGCAGCTATAGAGGGTGTTGGGCCTAGTAGAGCCTAGTAGTTTTTCTTGTGTTGTACCTACTATACCGTTTCTTTTGTTGTAGTGAGTATTTTCTGTTAAAATTGTACTCTTTTATTGTAAGCATCATGTTTATGTATCTGTTTAATTCTCTACTGTTGTGGTGGTGTGTACTGTAGTAGTTCTTTTCTTTACTGCTGTACCTTTGTTACTGTTAATTACATGCATGATGAATGTGGTTTATTTTACTGTTCTTTTTGGTTACTTTCTCGTTGGACGATTGGGTCTTGGGATTAGTCGAGTCGGTCTGATTCTCGTGTCTCATAGGGATTCGGGAATCGGGTCGTAACAGATAGCCTTCTACAATTGATCCTTCTAGCTTTGCCTTGTTCAAAACATAATCTTTAAGCTTTTTCAAAAACCTCTCCACAGGATACATCCATCTAAATTGTATAGGTCCACCTATTCTTACTTCATTTGCAAGATGCAGCGTGAGATGAACCATTACATTGAAGAAGGCTGGGGGGGGAGAATCTGTTCCATTTTATAGAGAGTAATGGCTATTTGCTTTTCCCAGTATTCCAGCGTATCATTCTGTATCGTCTTCGAACAAACAGCTTGAAAAACCTACTCATCTTTGTGAATGAATTAACAACTGGCTCTAGCAGTATTCCCCATATCGCCAGTGGAAACAATACTTACATATAAATGTGCGAGTCATGACTTTTCAAGCCAAATATCTTTTTCTGCGCTTCATTCACACAACGAGAAAGCTGCGAGAAAAATCCATCTAGCACCCGAATTTCCTTTAAGAAGGAGAGCAGTCTACTCTTCTGGTCTTGATTTAAGTTGTAAATAGTAGGTGAGAAGTAGCCATCATCCTCATGAATATGCAGCTCCGGACATATCCCCAAAGTCTTCATGTCTTTTCTTGTTTTCACCGTGTCCTTTAGCTCATTGGTCAAATTTAATACGTCTAAGATGTTATCCATTACATTCTTTTCAATGAGCATAACATCAAAATTATAACGTATTCTAAGATCTTTCTAGTATGGCAGCTCTAAAAAGAAAATGTTTTTCTTTCGAAATCTAGAATTCTTCGAGGCCATCTGGTCTTGTTTGAATGGTCGACCCAACCGTATCTGACCCATTTCTTATAATCTCTCCATTATAACCTGACCCAGCAACCTGATAGAATCTATAGTAAGTTTATTTTTTGGATTTTTCTTTGAATACAGACATGTCCTGCCATCAAATTTACTCCTGAACTGTGACATTCTCTATCTATGTTCAATAGGTAGAAATCTGTGATGTCATAAGTAACAAAATTTCTTACTTTTCGACAGTCGTAGGTGATGAATGTCTTCCATACAAACTGGGCAAGTAAGCTTTTCTTTAGTGCTCCAACCTGACAAATTTGCGTACGTCAAGAAGTCATTTATGGTCCACAATAATGCTACATGCATATTGTAAAATTCCTTCTTTTCTACATCATACGTCTTCACGTCGGTGAACTACAACTATTTTAGTTCATCGATTAATGGCTAGAGATAAACATCTATTGCATTTCCTGGTTGTTTTGGAACGGGGATTAATAGGGTCAGCATCATGAATGACGATCTCATACACAACCAGGGAGGTAAGTTATAAGTGACCATTACCACTGGCAATATAGAGTACGACGGGTACATACTCTTAAATGGATTGAGTCCATCGCTTGCAAGACCTAATCACACGTTCCTTGCTTCTGAAGTGAATAAATTATTTCTTTTGTCAAATCTCTTCCACTCCTCTAAATCAGTAGGATGTCGTATTCTTCCATCTTGAGATTTACAATCCTGATGCCATGTCATCCACCGTGCAGTTTTAGTTAATATAAAAAGGCGTTGAAGCCTAAGTGTCAGTGGGAAGTAACGAAGAACCTTCTAAGGTTGTTTCCTCTTGCCTTCATTTTGACCTTCCTTATATCTCTGAAGTCCACATTTGAGACAGTTACTCAAGTTTACAAATTCATTTCTGAAAAGAATGCAGTCATTTGGACATGTATCGATCTTTTGATAGTCCAAACCAAGCTTATGAATATGTTTCCTTACGTCATACCATGAAGCTAGAAAACCATTAGGGTTATTCAACTGCTCAGTAATAAACTGAAGTATTTCTAACATGAATTTAGCACTAGCTCTATTCATAACCTTCAGTTGAAACATCTTCAACAAAAATGACAACTTAGACATTTTCGTAACACCGAGAGCAATAGGATCCTCAACCGTCTTAAGAGCATCATAGAATGGATCACAACTAAACGGATCTTCCTCATCTGTATTTATATCCTCTCCTGCTCTCATCTCGTTCAACATGTCTTGTATTTGTTCACCTCCGCCATCACTAATTTCCCCGTCGATCTCTTCGTCAATAGTGTTCTCATTGTTTATGACTTTCTCAGCCAACTCCTCTCCATGAGCTACCCAAGTAGTGTAATGCTACCACCGCCCATTACAAATGCAATGCTTAAGCACAGTATTACGATCATGCAATAAACCATTCAAACATCTTCTGCATAGGCAGAAGATATTCTCAAATTGACCTCCTCGCCTGAATATCTTCCTATCATCATCAAAGGCCCAATCTAGGAATGAAATTACTCCATCCTTATATCTGGTGTAATCTGAACCCTGCAATCCAATCCTATATTTATCCATTGTAACCTAAAATTTAATGTAAACAAATCACTTATTAGGAAGGGAAAGGACCGAATGATATGTATCTTGATTAAGATTTTCACTTTATAGCCCATCCTCAAAGATTTAATCACAACTTAGGTTTGCTCGTTACATGTAACCTTACTGCGGTGAAATGCGGTGAAATTTTGACGGCATCTCCCTGCACTTCTCTAGTATACCCTCCAATACTAACCTTAGTTAGATTTTCTTTAACACCCAATTAAGGGCACCGTAGGAGTTTAGACCTATTTCCCTCTCTAACTCTTTATACCTGGTGATTAGGAAGGTCTTGGCCAATAGATTGAGGCCTGTTTTGCAAGATTTGATCCACCCTGTTCAATCAGCCTTCCTCCCCGGCAAATCTCTACATGAATCCTTTATCATGGCCCAAGAGATGATTTGTGGTTGGCACAAAAGAAAATGTAAGGCTTTTCTATGGAAGGTTGACTTCCGCAAAGCTTATGACTCCATCAGTTGGACATATCTTTGGGAAGTGCTTAAAAGAAGAGGCTTTCCCCCTAATTGGATTCAATGGGTGAAAAGATGTATAACCACCGCCTCTTTCACCCCTTTGATAAATGGGAAGCCCTGTGGTTCTTGGATTCAGCCCCAATGTGGAATCAGGCAAGGAAGTCCTCTAACACCTCTGATTTTCAACCTAGCAATGGACAACTTGACCTGGTACTCTTGTAAGCTCGCTGAAGCAGGTCTTATTAGAGGGTATTCATTGTCTTGCAAGAGTAACTTGGCTCCCATTCTTCAATACGCGGATGATACGATTTTTTTTGTGGAGGGGTCTATCGATGAAGCACTGGCTTTGCAGCATATGGTCAATATCTTTGGTGAGCTCTCTAGCTTGAGGCTGAATAGGAATAAATCCAGTCTGGTCTGCTTTGGCTTACCTGAGGAGGAGCAAGGTGCTTTAGCTACTGTTTTGGGGACCCCCCGCATCAGTCTTCCTATTAAATACTTGGGGCTGCCTTTGAGATGCTCTAGAATGAAAAAGCGAGATTGGAGCTACCTCTTTGACAAAATTTCTGTGAAATTGGATGGGTGGCATAGCAGCTTCCTCTCCAAAGGTGGAAGACTTATCTTGCTCAACTCTGTGGTCTCCTCCATCCCTGTTTTCTAATTTTCCATATTTAAAGCACCTAATTCCATTTGGAAAAGGTTGGATGTATTGAGAAAAAGGTTCTTTTGGAAGGGAGCTAAACATGAGGGCAGATTTCTACAGCCACTCAAATGGGAGTAGATTTTCCAACCAAAAGATAGGGGTGGACTTGGGATTAAGTCCTTGAAGCACTTCAATGATGCTTTGCTACTTAAGTGGGTAGTTAAACTCTTGCAAGGAGACCTGAAGCCATGGACTGTCCTGATCAGAGATAGCTATGGTGCTTCCAATAGTGTGTTGTCCAGGCTTCAGCCCAGCAAACCTTCTCCTTTCTGGAAATCAGTGACAAGAGCATTGGCTGATCACTTCCACTTGCTGCACCTGGCTCTTGGGGATGGCAGGGCCTTCAGTTTCTGGAAGGAGGGTTGGTCAGTGCTGGGTGTCTTGAAGGAGCTCTATCCAAGGGCCTTTGCTGCAACATCTGACAAGGAAGCTACTGTCAGCAGGTTCTGGTCTTGCAACAGCTGCAGCTGGAATCTACATGAGGAGGAATCCAACAGGAGGGGCACCCGGCTGTGGGAAGAAAGGAGGAAGCTACTATCAGACCTTGAGAGCTCTAGGCCAAGGACTGGTGTGGAGGATAAGTACCTTTGGGAGGGGGTTTACAATGTGCAAAGTGGCTATAACAAAATCTTAAACCATGGGAGTGGATGGAGCTGTGATTTTATTGATAAGAAGATTTGGCTTTTGAAAACTCCCCTTAAGGTACAAATTTTTCTTTGGCTATGTAGGAGAGATGGATTGATCACAGGGGATTTGCAACATAGAAGGTTGGGAACTGATCATCATGTTTGTTACTTATGTGGGATGCATACTGACTTTACAAATCATATCTTCTCTTCTTGCCTTATCACTGATGCTATTTGGAGGAGGACATGTCAGGAGCCGCTTCCAGATTGGGCTTCCATATGGCATGGGTTTGGTGTGAGAGGGAAGCCACATGTACACATGGCTATCACTCTCTGGTGTGTGTGGAAGGCAAGAAATGAGAGACTTTTTCGAGAGAGACCGATGTGTTGTGAAAGAATTGTAAGAGAGTGCTGGTCCCTCGTACATACATGGGGATCTCTTTTGTAATTCCTCTTACTTGTTTATATAATATACCGCTCCGAATCGCTATCGTAGGATGATAGCTTTCCTTTTTGTTTCAAAAAAAAAAAAATTATTATGTAGAATGGGAGGAGGAGGATAGGTAGGCGGAGAGGAGGGAGGGTAGGGCAGCAATAGGAGGAGGAGGACATGATGGGGAGGGGGCAAGGAGGAGGAGGGGGTGGTCAGGAAGAGGAGGAGGGGGAGGAGGCAGGAAGGTGGGCGATCAAGAGGAGGGGGGCAGTCAGGAGGAGGAGGGGGCGTCAGCAAAGGGGGAAAGGAGGAGGGGAGGCAATTAGGAGAAGGAGGGGGTCGATCAGGAGGGGATAGGGAGGAGGAGGGGGAGAGGGTCGCCGACGAAGGGGAGAAGTTAAGAGGAGGAGGAGGAGGAGGAGGGGGATGGGGCAGATCAAAGGAGGGGGGTGGCTGGAGGGGGAGGAGGAGGAGGAGGGGGGCAGCTGGAGGGCGTCGAGGAGGAGGAGGGCAGCTGGAGGGCGTCGAGGAGGAGGAGGGCAGGAGGGGGAGGAGGAGCAGGAGGAGGTCAGGGAGGAGGCGGGGGGAGGCAGGAGGGGTCATGGAGGAGGGGGGGTAGTAGTGGAAGGGAGAAGTCACGAGGAGGAGGACGGGGATGGGGCAAATCGGAGGACGGGGGTGGCTAGAGGGGGAGGAGGAAGAGGAGGAGGGGGGCGGCTAGAGGGGGTCGTGGAGGAGGGGGGGCAGCGGCGGAGGGGAGAAGTCAGGAAGAGGAGGAGGAGGAGGGGGATGGGGCAGATCGGAGGAGGGGGGTGGCTGAAGGGTGTCAAGGAGGAGGAGGGCGGCGACTGCAGTCTATTGGGAAGGAGGAGGAGGGGGGTGGAGGGAGGGGGTCATGGAGGGGGGGGCGGCGGCAAGGTGTTTGGAAACTAGGGGCCAGCACGATGGGGTCTGGGAGGACAAGGAGGATGGCAGGAGCGGGAGGAGGAGGGGGCAGCAGGAGGGTTTCGGGGAGGAGTAGGGCACCAGGAGGTTGTTAGGGAGGAGGAGGACAACCATCGGCAGGATCGGGATCGGAGGAGGAGGGTTTTGCTACCTGAGGAGGTGGAGGAGGAGCGATGGTAGGAGGGGCACTGTCGTGTTGAAGAGGAGGGTGGCTACATGCTTGGGGAAGAAGATGAACAGTAGGAGGGGCGGGGGTTTGCACGCGATAGATGAAAGACTCTACGCCGTCGATTATACTCCAAACAAATGTCAAAGGGTCAATTCAATTACTCGGCCAGCGCACCCAAAATTTTGGAATCCCTCCAAAACCCTAAATTATTAGGGTCGCTTTGCTATTAACTGATGGTGAAAATTTTTCGCCGTCACTTATTCAGAAAACCAACAGTGAAAGATCAAATAAATCCACCCACCGTCGCTTATGTAATCAACCGATGGTAAATGAAAGTATAACTTGATCTTTACCAATATAGTTTGGGCGGATATTGTAACTGACCTTTCGTCGTCGCTTTTTCGTATAACCGACAACAAATCTTCCATTATAAGACGCCCACAAAAAGTGTCAGATGTCTAATACTAAGATGATTTTTTCCCTATTTTCATAAGATCGAAACAGGATTTTAGATAAATTGTCCAGATGACAGGTCAGACGTCTGACATTATGTTGGACGTCTGGAAAGACAACTCACTGTGGAAATGGATTTATGACAATCCTTTACCATTGCTTATTATAGAAACTGATGGTATTGATAGTTTTATCGTCGTTCATGAAATAAACCAATAGCAAAAATATATCTGCCCTTGCTTACTATAGCGACGGCGAATATTAATGACAACCACCCGCTCAATCACTTTTATTCAACCGATGGCCGGTCGAGTACAGGCCTTCGTTGTCACTTATAGTAATAAGCGATGGCAAATATAATATTGCTGTCGGTTTTATTAACCGACGGAAATGAACTGATGGTATAACCCATTTTTCTAGTAGTGTGTAGGTGTTAATTGAGTGGGCATGGGTTCATTGGGAGATTAATCTTGATTGAACCCAAGACTAGATGAGTCAAATTGGTGTCGATCAATCAGTTGAGGATCAAAATGTAGAGGATCAATGTTGGAGCTAAATATTTTAGGTGGGTCCTCTATCATATCATATTCTGAATCGAATTCTTCTAGAGGTGCCATCTTCTTCTTGGTTTTGCTCCAAAATAATTTTGGTTCTAAGTCATCCTCCCAATCAGATTCTTCATCAGGGGACTAAGGTTAAGGATGACTAGCTTTGGTTAGCCCTTCCAAATTTTGGGTCGAGTAAGAGTAATCATTTGGTTTGCTTAACCCATATTGAGAGTTTTCTTGGCTAGGATAAGAGTTAGGATATCCTCCTGAATTGTCGGTCTAATTAGAATCATTATTAAAGGAATTAGACCCATAATCAAGTTGGTGTTGAGGAGGATAATAGCTTTGATATCCCAATTAATATCCCCGATTAGGTCTGGAAGTATCACAATTGAAGATGGATAGGGTAGGCTCGAAATGGGATTAGAGTTAAAATCATTTTAAGGATCTTCTCTTTGGTCCCAAGTCATGTTTGAATAATCATATAGAGATAATGACACGGATTGGAATTGAGCTTGAGGAGGATTCAGGTTCAGATATTGATATCCGGGATTAGAATCATATCCTCGATTAGAAGTAGGTCTATCGCAATTTGAAGATGTGGAAGTGAAAGTCGAATTGGGATAAGGATTGAGATCATTACGAGGAATAGGAGCATATCCTGGATGTTGGTATCCCAAGTTAGATCCCCAATTAGAAGTAGAGTTATCCCCATTAGAATACAGATAATGTTGGGTTGAATTGGGATAAAAATCAAGTTGAGGATAAAAAGAGTTTGAAGGATAAGAATTGAAGTCCATAGATACAAATGGAAAAGGTTAGGGATAAGAGTAGGAGAGAGAAGATAAACCCCTAATTAATAATCAAGCATACAAGACCTAGCCTAATTGGTATACCTAAGAGGACCTAATCCTAGCATAATTAAAATTTAACTCAAGTCTCCTCGACCTTTGAATTACCTAGCAGGCCAGATGGGTGGGACCCCTTAGGACACCCCGCACGATAGGATACCACAAAAGGTTAATGCAGTTACTGCACCGACCTATTTAGGCACTGGTTGGTCCAGGTAAACAAAGCCCCAATTCACTTGACCCAAATCCTAATTGGCTAAGAGAATTAAATCCTGCCTAGGGCATATCTATTCAATTTTAGGCAGGTACTTGGTACTTTGGAAATGACAAGCGTTACGGGGGTGGTTGACCTTAATTACCAATTTCAAAGTGTAAGTGTAGTGGCAAACCAAGCATACAAGGCCTTTAATTGTGATATCAGCAACTTTTAAAGTCAAGCCTTACTAAGTTCAGATTTTAGGGTTTGCTTTTTACCAATTTAGTCCAAGTTCTTTGGGAACACAAAGTTTTACAAACACAGGTGTAAATAAGTTCCTTTAATATTCAAATCCTATTGTTTGTGTCCACTATATGCAAAGCCCTAAAGTGGTTCCCCTAAGCATGCAACTTCTACTCAATTTCATAATATGGGTGAACCAAATTTAATTCCAAAGTGACCAAGCCTGGCTCAATCAAGCATGCAATTCCAGGTTCTATTGCATCACTAAGGATAGATCAAAAAAATATTTTTTTACAATTTTTATGGGGGTTTTGATCATTTATAAAGATTTTACAAATCAGATTAGTAAATCAACCAGAAATGCCCCCCCGTCAGTAAATCAAATAATCAGCCAATATATAAATATCATAAAAATATGCCAATTTTCTTAGAGAAGCCTTATTTTGTCATTACTCCAGTGACACAAAATTCAAGGGATTTGAAGCACCACAAAAATCAAGAAAAATATGGGAATATGAATTTCTTCTGTTCTGATTTCTGGTAGACCCACCAACAGTTCACAAATTTTTAAAAATATAATATAAGAAATTTACCTACGAAATTTGGTGAGTATATTCCTAACGTGTTGGGCCATCTCCAGACCAAATTTCATATTTTTCTAATGCGTTAATAATGCAGATCAGATTTTTGAAGTCGTATGTAGAAATCTAATTCGAATTTTGAATAATGTGAGCTTTCAAATGAGGGTTAGATAAGCACAAACCACACGAATTTTATCTGAGTTTTATTTTTGTTTTTTTTTTTTTTGCATATCGACAAAAAATGAACAAGAAGATTCGAGATTTACCTCAGGTCTTTACCCGCATATGGCGTACATGTTGTCCCGAATCCGCTTTGTGTACCTACACACCAAATACAAGAAAAGACACATGAGTTAGTCGCAAATCATAGAAGAGCGAGATGAAAACAATAGAACTACATCATGCTTCCTCGAAAATGGCACCAAAAATTGGCATGTCGAAATCGCAACAATAAATAACATGGTCGTTGTAGCGCGAAATCGAGGTCGTTTTAAATTTGTAAAAATCGAACTTGTAAGATTTTCAAGTAAAAATATGGGAGTTTTGAGTCATTCATAGGGAGGCAGTTGGACTAGTTCGCTTTCCTAAAATCTATGGAATAAGCAAGTAGATGATGAATCTAAACTAGAGCAAGCAAAAATAACTAAAACTAACAGCAAGTAATTACTAGAACTAGCAATTAAAACAAGTACTAGAAATAATATAAGCACTAGGGAATAAGGAAGTTGAACCTTTTATTGAAAAATCAAAGTTTGAATACCAAATGCTTACAACTAGAATTCAACTAAAAACAAAGTGAACTATACTAGAACATGAAGAATGAGACGAAAAACTATCTAAAGCCTCGAAGGTGATAATCTATCTAAAGCCTCGAAGGTGATGCGTAGGTCATGGCACGGAAGTGGAGGTGGGATCAGGTGCGAAGGCCAACCCACAGGACTTCTTGAAATTTGAGAGGGAGAGAATATCTATTGGAGAGAGATTGGATCCCCCTCAGCCAGCTGTGTATATCCCCCTTTTATAGATGTTGGGTGCACATAAATATAATGGAGAGAGATCGAGAGTGCTTGGCGGAGATCAACTCAAATTCTATCAAGAGAGATAAGAGATAGAATCAGTTGGACAGATTAATCAACTAGAGTCTGATGGATTTTTATGTGTACGAGAGTTGTTGAAAGGATAATGGAGAGGTAGTGATCGAGGTCCTGATTGACAGGGGGCCCGAATCAATGAAATATTACAAATAATTACAAAGATAGAGGCACAAGAAATTGGTAACCAGTTCCACTCGAAGGGGTGTACATTTGGGGGGAGGGCGATGCTCCCAAGATTCTACTATGGTGGTTGGCAATACAATCACTCCTTGTTCTCTTTCTTGTAAAATGCGTGCAACCCTTTCTCAAGGCTTCTCTTCTCTATTTATAATACACAAAATATCGCAACAACTCTCCGATTCATAACTTCGCGGATTCCCTAGCTTGTCCATTACTTGGCTATAAATAGCCTTTATAGCGCAAACAATTAGTGCTGATGTGGATATTGTTGCCGCCTCTTCAACTCTGGTCAACCAGGTCCTTTGGTGGGTCGAGTCTGCTCGGATCCGCCTAGTTTTAGACAATTGGGTAGATGGATCCATTGAGCCATCAGAGAATTGGATTTGTTGGGCTTTACGCAAAGTTTAATTCTGAGGGTACTTTTTGCCCCTCATCATATGCCCCCACTCTCTAGCTAACATATGTGCTGAGAGAATAGTACAGGTATTAAAACTTTGCATATGGATGATGCCCCCAAATGATGCATCGGCTACCTTTTAAGCAAGGTAATCATTTGTCATGAAGCGTATGTTTTAACTTCAGGCGGGCAAGGCGCCATTACTGATGTGGTATGAGAACACTAAAATTTGAAGGGAACGTGGGCATGTTACCAGCTGAGTTCCTGTCGACCTTAAGAGGCCAACCTTTATTGAAGGGAACGTAAATACGTTGCAGCCTAAATTACAACTGGCCTTAAGAAGCCAACCCTTATTGAAGGGAGTGTAGGCATGTTGCTGCCTGAGTTCCTGTCGACCTTAAGAGATCAGCATCCAGGTTATAAATGTGACGTAAGCATCACCTTCCGCAAGTGGTGGCCAATCACTATGGGAATTGGTTTTGTCCTTTTGTGTGACAGGATTGGCATTAATTGTCGTAATCATGAGGAGTATTTACCTCAAAAATCGCAACAGACAACAATGCAATCGCTGTGATTGCGGCGAAATGATACGCACATAGGGGCAATTAATGCCCGTAATGATGATTACGGTCGTTTCATATCTGGCGGGATCTTTCAAAATCTACGCCTCGTATTGTGGGATTTCATTTTTTGAAATCCACACCCCGTAGAGGGAGAACTCCCCCCAGGGGTTATAAATAGAGAGTGGGGCAAAGTTAATGCCCCACCTACTCACCTTTACTACTATGGACCCAGCTTGCAAGTCTGCTTCCACTCCTCCGGTGAACAGTAAGAGGTTTAGTTCATCCAAAGACACGGTGTTAGGAGGAGTAGCGAAAGCTTGACGATGTCTAGACTCGTAAGCAAGGGTAAGTCTGGATTTTCCTCCTTGGGCATTCCACCCCAGACGAAGGAGTTGTACAATTTTTCTTCTGACTTTCGTAGTCGGTATGCCATTAAGAAATTCCTAGCAACACATGGACTCGATGGAGTCCAGTTCCACCCTTGTGGGTCCATAACCCACCTGTGTTCCAATGAGGAGGTGGATATATTTATAATTTGTAAATATGCCATAAGGAATGGCCTCCGAGTGCCCTTGAACCCTTTTTTGGTTTCATTTCTTTATCATCACAACCTTGCTCCCTCTCAACTTAGCTTGAATTATTGGCATGTTCTCAACGCCTTCACTGTCATCTATTTTCACTTGGGAATCGCTCCCTGATTGGGCGTATTTCACATAATTTTTGGGCTCACACCCCTTAAGGTAAGAAAGGGATAGGCCCCATCTAGTACATACACCTTGTACAGCTGACACACCAAATACAAAATTGTTGATCTTCCTGATAGTCTGAAGGGGCAAGACTGCTGCTTTTTCTTCCTCCACAATGTCGAGACTTTAGTAGTCCCCTATAAGTAGCAAGGTCCACCTGAAAGAGATCTACTGCCTAGCTCCGAGGAAATTGATCTGTCTACTCAGGCGAACGTGGACAAGATAATGGGCTTTGGGCCAATTTCCCGATTAGAGTTGAGGCGGAGAGACGTTTGGGCAGTGTTGATGTGCATTGTAGATTCCTATCCCATGCCATGTAAGTTGGGGGGTAACAACTTTAGATAGCTTATCTTTTTCGCCATCTAATAACTTTTTATTTTTCCATTCTCCGGCTTTTGGACGGTTTATCCGTCCAGACACTCTGAGGCGGCGGCCCAGCAGTTCTTCGCACAGTGGGTCAAGGCGAGGAGAGGTGGGGGTCAAGCCCTCAGAGCGGGTCGAGGGGAGCAGATCTTACCGTCCCAAGGAGGGAAAAAGGTAGGAAGTGGCGGGCGGCGAAGTGGAGGAGGTCCCCCTTAAGCGTGCTAATAGGCAAAGCACCATGGCTTTTGCGATACAAGAGTCAGCGATGCCCGTCTCCTCAAGCCTTGGTGGGCCCAAAACAATGGATGCCCCTGCAGAGTCGCCTCGCCTGTCTGCTCCGCCTGAGCCCATTATTCTAGGCAACTCCCTGCATCAGACTCTTAGAGAGGTGGCTAAAAGGGGAAGCTCTGGTCTGCCCACCGCACCAACTGGTCCTCCGGGCACCTTTGCGAAGCTAGCGCAGGATGCGGCGGCGTCGGGAGGTTTTTTTGGGTGATAGTGCTTTTTACTAGCCGTACTTCAGCCGGAGCACAACAAGGGCGCGAGTGATGGTGGACCCCAGTGGCTAGGGGGGTTTCGAGATCAACAACTAGACGGTCGAATCTATGAGGGGATTCATGCTGGGGGGGGCCCATGAGGGCCTCATGCCTGGCTAGGGGGCCCCGACCTAGGTGGGCTCCTCTAGCGATGCCCCTCTGCTGGAAAGGCAAGTGCTACGACATCTACAGGATGCCCTTATTTGGGCTACCCCTCATCAAGGAGGGTGAACTTCAAACATGTTTTCTTCTACTACCTTTGTGTGGTGAGTCCTTTTCATTACTACATTTTTTATCCTCGCTTCTATAGGATACTAGATTATTAAACTTCAATCATTACTTCTTGATAGGTTGAGAACCTTGGGTCTTTTATCGTTCCTGTGGGCCATGTATCATCTGATATTGCCAATCCCAATGTCCCTTACAAGGTGGCTGACATGGCATCGAAGTGGGCGATGACCGCCAGGGCGAAGCAACGGACCTTACCTACCTAGTCGAAGAAGCTACTGCTGCCTGAGAGAAGCCGAAGAAGGCTACTGAGGAGGCTACCAAGAAGCTCCGATTACAACAGCAGGAAATTGGCCAGGTGTCTTGCCTGCAACAAGAGCTAAAGGAGGCCCTCCTGGGGCTAATAAGAGCTGGGTCCCTGGCCAGGAAGCTTAAGGAACGTCTCATCAACATTCACAAGAGGGATCTTGTGAAGTTGCGAGACTTGACTGACCAACTGCACACTTCCTATAGCAATGTACTCTGGTTAAAGGAAGATGTGCAGGTATTGAGGGTCACTCACTCCTCGGTTGAGGAAGGGTATGAGGTAGCTCTAAAAGAGGAGCGCCTCCACCTGGGCACGACTATAGACAAACTTGCCAGTATGAAGACAAGTCATGAAGAGGAAGAGGTGGTTGTGGAAAGCCTAAGGGGTGATCTTGCCAAGGCCCATCAGATCACAAAGGATAAGGCCAAAAGGGTGCTGGATCTAGAGAATGCTACTCAGCTAGAGATGGAACCCGAGACGGTGATGGTGTTCTTTACCTCTGATTTGTCTATGGAGGAAAGCCAGGACCTTGTCTCAAAATAGGCTAGTGAATATACATTGGCAGTGGTGCAAGCTCTTTTGGAAGGCAAGCATACTTCCGTAGAGGACTTGTGTGGTTGGTCTATGATCAGCTTATGTCTAAGTTCAACCAACAAAAAGCTAAATGTCTTATCATGGACAAAGCTCCAATTCTGCTGCCTAAAGACCAGACAGGGAGCCCAGCTCTTGAAGAGGTGGACAAGCTAGGCCCATCAAGAACCTTGGAGTAGCCTTCTCATTCAGCGAGCCCATCCTATGAAGCCTCTTCGCCCCCTCCAACTCCTCAAGTTGATCTCCCCGAGTACTCCGAGTGAAGTGCTTTGCCTTTGTAGTGTTGTTGTTTGTCCCCCTTTTTTTACTTTTTTCCTTTTTTTTATAGGCCATTTGATGGGAATGGCCTTCACTTGAGAATGTAAGACACTACAAGACAAGAAATGAAAGAAAACGTTTTGTTTTCGCTCTTATTCAATTTTTTATACACGGTACAATCTTAAGTTGCTCTCATGCCAAGTTCGAGGAATTGGCTTCCCGACTAGAGTTTGTAACTCATATAAGTCTCCTGGACGGTTCTTATGAATTTTGTAAGGCCCCTCCCACGGGGCATTGTTCTGATGCGGATGTGATTACGTGAAATACGCTTTTGTCGTAGTTAATCACGTTAGAAACTCTTAAATTTATTTCAATCGAACTCGAAAAAGACGAAGTTAATGTTTTCAAAACGGAGTCCGAGTCATTCGCAGGGAAGCAAATAAATTAAAAATCTCTTTTCCAAACTAGATCTAAAACTAAGCAGATTGAATATCAAGGAGAATGATACTTAGAACATGCAACTTAATTAAATACTAGAACTAGGAAGCCTGCAACTTGAAGACAAGTTAAAAAGTAAATACTAAAACTTTATTAAATATATTAAGAGTTTTGCACATATGGAACTAGTAGAATGCTTCTATAAAGAGGAAATTACAACTAGAACAAAGTAACTACAACTAGAACTAGACTACGAGAAATGCATAGTAAGGGCTTCGAAGACGAAGTCCGGAGCGACGGCGTAGACGTGGATGCGAAGGTGTACCAACAGAGATCACCGAGGGGAGGAAGATGAAGTAAAGGACTAATTCTAGTTGGTGGATCTTTTTGGAAATAGAAAGGAATCCTACGTAAGCGATCTGGTTCCAAGGGGGGTAGCTAGGTGTATTTATAGGAAATAGGAAGGTTTCCTATTGGTTGGTTTAGGTTACTAGGATCATTAAGTTGGATGACTATGATTAATAGGTTAATGATCAAAGGTTAGGATTAAAGGCTAAGTGATAGGATGTGTTAGATTTTTGTTAGAAGTAAATCAAAGGTCTTGATTAAATAATAGGGAATTGTAATTAAATAATTGAGTGGAAGGGATGAGTTCGGTGCAGAGATAGGAGCCGTAGGTGGTATTGGTTTGGTGGAGGGTTTGTTGCATGGGATAAGGGGGATTTTTGCAGGATAAAAAAAAAGAGGTCACGTAGAGGGCAATTTTTGCGGAAGGGATAGAGGTGTTACTTTGGGTGAAGTTTGTTTTGTTGGGTGGTGTACGTGAGTTGTAGTGGGTAATGCATGCATTGACGTGTGGTGGAGTGGGATTGCGCTGTGCGGAGTTTGGGTTTTGCATGGCTAACGTAGGTGTAGTTGGGAGGGGTATGGGAAAGGCTACGTGGAATTTATGTTACATGGAATAGGAACGTTGGTGGAGTGTTTGCATGGGAAGTATGTAGGATTTGGTTGCATGGGTTAGTGGGTGAATAGGATGCATGCACGTAGGAGGTTATTTGGCTATGGAGTTAGGTGTTAAGGCTAAAGACAATCACACTTTTAAATAGGTTAGGATTTTGGTTGCACCAACTAGACTTAGTCACTTTCCAAGTAAGCTTAAATTAGAAAGTTCATTCAGCTTTGTTCCGATCAACCTAAAATTTTGCACCTGCACATATAAAAATAGACACAACAAGGTACCAGATACAATTGCAGGATAAATTGCACAAAAGCCCAAACGTATGCATTATTTATAAAATGATCTAAAATAAATAATATAACCTAACTAAATGTAATCTAATCCATATTACCCTTAGACTAACATTAATTAGGCATTGATTAATATAAATAAATATGGAAATATCACACCCCCATGCCTATCTTTTACTAGTCCTCGAGTAAATGCAAGAATGAAAAAATAAATGCAAAATGTATGATCCATGCTAATTACAACTCGGCCTCCCGAAGGTCTACTTATTCTTTTTTATCAAGGATTTGACAAAAGATTTCTTCTTGTCTTCTTTCAAAAATTTAGAGATCCAGACAAATGCAAAAATGATATGATAGTAGCCTAAGTAACGGATCCAAGTGAAAAGTCAACCTACATTTAAAGTTCGTATTTGACCCTCGGTAAAAATTCTATTGAGATAGGCAAACTTTTTCCCTTAGGGATACAAATAAATTGAAATTTTTACCCTGACATTTTGGCTTAGATAGAAGATGTCTGAGTCAAATAGTTTTATATTTGATGGCTCACACTCATATGGTTTCTTTTTTTTTTTTTTGAAAAATAACTCCTACTTTTTGATGACACAACTAATTCAAGAAAAATCATTAAAAACTTATAATTTTGGAGATAAATAAGAATACTCTCAAAAATATTATCTACCCTCTCATGCCTACTTTATGAAATATCCTCATGGCATGCAATGAACATGAAAGAAGAATAGATGTTACCTGGAAATCAGAGAATTCTAAAGAAATCAAAACTCGATCATCTCCAAACCTAAATAAAATTTCAAAGTAAATAACAAGATTAGCTACAAAAGTTGGGTTGCCTCCTAACAAACACTAAATTTTATGTCTACAATTAGACCTAAACCCTTAAAAGGATGAATCAATTAATAAAGAGGAGAGGATCAAGAGTAGAATAACAAATAAATCAAGGAAGCTCATAATCAGATGTCCGCAAATGCAAACTAGTTGGTGATGCAGCCCCATGCCAGAAGGTCAGGTACAAGATAAATAAATCAGAAGAAACTGTATCCAATGGCATTTAGTGTTAAGGACATGAGGTACATTGGGACTGAAGGTAGGTAACCCAAGTACAAAAGATAAGTGATTCATGAAGTTTTGAGACCAATTGAAATGAAATTTGAAGTGAGGGTGCAGATTTTGGGCTATCTTGGGTTTATAGAAATCAAAGTTGCTTAAGTCATAAGGTGACGTGCCTTTGTGCGTGTGTGTTAAGAAGTGTCATTATAGTTCGCACTTGCATCGTCAATTTTAAAGT
Source organism: Thalassia testudinum (assembly GCA_037157565.1). Lineage (NCBI taxonomy): Eukaryota > Viridiplantae > Streptophyta > Magnoliopsida > Alismatales > Hydrocharitaceae > Thalassia > Thalassia testudinum. The sequence goes on along the minus strand of JAZHRO010000019.1, from coordinate 60,117,998 downwards.
AAAGAAACGGATGTGAGTCCGAGTGTCGATCTCAGGGAGGCGTGAAAATCAGATTATTCTTGTCACTTATTGTCACGGAAATCGCAGAGTTTTGCTTGCGAAAAGGTGCGGGTGAAAAGCGAGAGAGAGAGAGAGAGAGATTAGGGTTAGAGTCGTTTCTTTCTTTAACATGCAACTTGGGTAGGAAATAAAGTAGACAACTGAATGGAAAATAACTTCATTAATCATGTAGCTTTAGTTCACAAATTACAACATTAGATACATGCTTAAACATAAGTAAAGTAAAGCTTAAAAGAGAGGAAGAAAGCGAGAGAGAGGGAGGGCGGCGAGGTAGCCACGGTGGTGGAGAAGGCTCCGTCGGTGGCTCGTCGTCTCCGGCGATTACAAGAGGGCCTAAAGCTAACTAACAGAGGGGTAGAGTAGTTGTAAGGGAAGTGAATGCCTTGAATGAGTGGTTGTAAGGGGTTTAAATAGGGAGAAGGGCTTTCTACAAGAAGAAGGGGTTTTAGCAACGTCCAGGACGTCGCTAAAACCCTTCCCAAAGCGTCGGTGAAGCCCCCAGCCCGCCGGTCGCTCGCCCGCGCTGTTCTTCCTCGCACTCAATCCGTGGGCATGGCATGAGAGCTGTCCGATCGAAGATCGAACAGCTGAGATCTTCGCTCGGACACGCTTGGATCGCGCCTTGAGCTCGCGTGCGCGCGGGCGTTGCCGTCTAGCATGGCATCAGAGCTGGCCGATCGCTGCCTGAGGGCACGCCACATGGCGCTATCTCGACTACCGCTGCTGATCGGGCGGCCCAATTTCGTCCGCGCACCTCGCTGTCTTTGATTTCCCACACCGCGCGGCTCGAACCCACGCTGCGTGGGCGCGGGTGCGCGTGTTAACCACTGCGCCATGCCCGCTGCTTTGTCATGGCGACCACGGGTGTGCGCGTAGTTCTCAATCGTCCGATCAAAGATCAACGGCTGAGATTTGATCTCCAGCTGAAGGTGGAAGCGGCGCGCGGTGAGTAGGCGCCACGTGGCGCATCGAGGGCCGTTGATCATCAGATCAATGGTCAGAACTTCTTGGGCCCATTGTGGGAGCTCTGGATGTCGGATTTGGCCGATTTTGAGTCCTTTGGACTCCGTTCGTCGTTCTAAATCTATCAGTGAGGTCCGATTGCTCATCTGAGGCCTTCTTTGATAAGTGCCTATACAAATGGCCATTAATACTATTTTATAAGTAATCTTGGCATATGATGCATGCAATGCTCCCATTCTACTTATGTTGTGCCTTTTATTCTTAAGATGAGTCCTATTTAACAGAATTATCAACCCCATATGCAGTGTTATCATAAGGGTCCTTGTAGAAGGTAGGAAGATTTAAAGGTATAGGCACCCTGAAATCCTTGGTATCATTTCCCAAATAATTTTCTCTTAGTTCCACCACCTCCTTTCTTTTTTTCTTGAAGACCCAGTTTGTAAAATCTTCAATGCTAAAATCAGACTTGGTTACATCAGATATGCAATCAAACTCCATAGAAAATTATTCAAATTTAGGATCATCCAAATTTGATGTAATGGTGAAGTTAGTCATCGAAAGTTCATTAAGTTCAAGTTGAAATTTCTGAGCTTCACCTTTTTCAAGTAAGAAATTTTTCTCAAAATCAAATGTGAATCCTTTCATTTCAGATTTATTAGAAATCTCCTCATTAAAAAGAAAAGTCTCATAATCACATTTATGCTTATCTTCCTTAGATTCTATCTCAAGATCAAATATAAAGCTTTCCATTTCAGAGTTATCAAGAACTTGATCCTTAAAAAGAAATGTCTCATATTCAAATTCATCTATATATTCCTCAAATTCTGAGTCCTTCTCGAAGACATTTTGAATCCAACCCTCACCCTGCTTAAGTTCTTCAATAAGCCCACAACTTTCATTAGAGTTCTCAATAGCCTTAAAAAGTTTTAATTTCATCCTTTCATCCCCAAAAACTATTTGTATATTCCTATCTTTACAATCAATCAGGACTTCCGCAGTTGCTAAAAATGGTCTTCCGAGGATAATCAGGGCTTGCCTCAAATCCTTAGGAATGTCAAGATCCAAGAAAATGAAATCCACGGGATAGTAGAAATTATCAATTCGAATAATTACATCCCTCAAAATCCCACGTGGACATCTCACAGATTGGTTGGCCAACTGGATTTGTATTTCGATGGGTCCCATGTCCTCGAATCCAATCATCTCATAGATTTTAGTGGGCATCAGGTTGATGGAAGCTCCCAAATCAATTAAAGCTCTATCAAAGTCTAGATCATTAATTTTACAACAAATCAAGGGGGTTCCATGGTCTCTCTTCTTGATAGGTAAATCCTTTAAGAGAATAGAGCTGGCTTGTTCAGAAAGGATTACCTTCTCATGATTACTTGATTTTGGCTTGCACTTAGTTGTGGTTAATTCCTTTGAAAATTTGGCACAAGCCAGGATATGTTCAATAGCTTCCAAAAGTGGGATATTAATCTATACTTGTTTGAACACATCCAACTAGGTTCCATTTTTATGCTCGGTCTTCTTTTTCTAGGCCTATTCAGGGGCTCAGGGAAAGGGATTTGGAGCTTTGGGTCCTCAAAATCATGAGCCTGGATCTCATCCTCAACCCCAGGTGTATTAATTAGAGTTGGTTTATCATGATCCTAGGTTGTTTGATTTCGGTGCCAAGGGTTTTGAGTGGTCTTGCCACTTCTCAGGGTGATGGAATTAGCAGTGGCAGGTGGGTATTGATTCCCCTTAGCAGGAGGAGTAGGAAGGATAGGTGTGGAATGATGTGGAACTTAAGGTGAATAAAAGCCAGGGGGAGTCACAGGAACTTGCTTAATCATACGAGCATGGTTGAACCCTTGAGGATTGTGTCCCTGATTAGGTATGTTTCAAGGGTTCGGAATGGGTTGGAAAGGGAGCATACCAATAGGTCTATCATTAGGCTTAGGCCTTATCTGGTTCTTTAAATCCCTAATGGACTAGGTCAACTGCTACATAGCTTGCAACATGGAAGTATTTGTGTCCATCAGTTGCTGATTCTGATTCAATATAGCCAATTCAGTTTGGCTAGGCTGGTTAGGGGGCAAGGGTTGATAATTCCGACCCTGGTTATAAGTGTTAGGTAAGCTAGGGTTCATCTGATAGGGTACAGGTTGTGCAATTTGTTGGTTTCCATTCCCTTAGCTTTTCTAAGAAAAATTTAGGTAGATTCTCCAACTAGGATTATAGGTGTTGGAGAAAGGATTGTTTCTACTGTTCCCTTGGATAGCCGACACATCCTCATATCCAGATGATGAGGAGTATAGGAGTGTGGAGTCAGGATAGCAGGGATCAAAGGTCCCTACTTGGGTCCCATGTAAAGGGCCCTAGGTCAGTTGGCTCACATCTTGAGCCATGTGCAGCTTGTTCACAAACTCCCTCCCTGAGGGAGCTTGGATAGTGGGTGATGGGAGGGTTGCTCCCTTCCTATTGTGGCTCATCAGTTCATCCAATTTTTTAGATACAACCTCAACTTTGTCCAGCTTTTCATAGATCAAGTTCATATCCACATTACTGGAGCTCTCTCAGACCTCACAAATTCCACCTCTAGGTTGCATGGATCTTCCATAAGTTTCCATTGAGGCATTATTCATGGAATTCTCACTCATATTCTCAAATAAATCAAAAGCATTGTTTTCATCCTTGCTCATAAAGTTGCCTCCACAAGCAGCATCCACAAGGCTTCTCGTATGATCATTAAGCCCATGATAAAAGATCTGCACTAGTTGCCTCTAGGAACATCATGAAGTGAGCATTTACTAATTAAATCCATGAACCTCTCCTAAGCTTCATGCAATGGTTCTTTAGGGTGTTGGGAGAAGGTGGTGATAGCTCTTCTAAGTGCATTGGTTTTCCTAATTGGGAAAATTTTTTTCAAGAAGGCGCTTCTTAGCTCCCCCCATGTGTTAACGAGCCTTCCTGTAGACCTAAACCAATGGCTAGCTTTCTCTTTTAGGGCAAAAGGGAAGAGTTTCATTTTAAGCGCATCATCATGTAGATTGGGAATTCTAATTGTCTCACTAATGGCTACAAACTCTTCTAAGAATTGGAAGGGGTCTTCATCATTGCTGCCCTTAAAATGAGGTAGGAGTTGTATAGTAGAGTGCTTAATCTCAAATTGAACCTCTACAGATGGAACACTAACATAAGGTTGGTGTTGATATTAAGCAAAGTTGTGAAAATCCCTCAAAGGTCTAGCCTGCGGATGTTGGATCTGTAAAATCTCAAGCAGCTCCTGCATTTGGGTCTGATGATCTTGCTGAAACGGGTTTAGTTGGAGTTGAAGTTCTTGGATCTAAGCTTGAGGTTCCATCTGATTCGATTTTGGATTTAGGTTGGTTGGGTTAGCCATCAAATCAAGATCAGAGTCCGAGTCAGATGTAGAATTGGTTTCACCAATAATTAGTCTCCTCCTTGGTTCTCTTTGTAGAGTGGCACCAAGTGCGGATTTTGTGATCTAGTTCCGTGCATACACTTGGAAGGAGAGGATAGGAGAGAGAGAAGTGTATGCACAATACAAGTAATCAAATTCTAGCCCTATAGGGTTGCACCTATTGGACCTAGTCCAAATTTCATTAACCTTAGCTAAATGAACTGACCCTTGAATTGCTTGGCTGGACAAAAGGGTGGGACCCCCTATGACACCCCTCATGGTGGGATACCACTACAGGTTAATGCGGTTACCACATCGACCTTTCTTGTCACTAGTTGGTCCAAATAGACAAGCTCTCAGATACAATCAACTAGGTATAGCTCCAGTTTGGAAAATAAAATCCAACCTAGTTGGCGCACCTATCAAGTTAATTAGGGCTTAGGATTTAAAGTGTACGGGATTAGATGATGGGCGTGATGGGGGTGGTTTCCCACTTAGATCAATTGAATTGTGTGTGTGTGCCAAATAAGGGTTCACAATACAAGCTTAATTGATGTGGTTTCTTTTAAAGTTCAAGTGCTTGTATTAGTGAATTTTAGGGTTCACTTGGTTAAATAGACTCAAACAATGGTTCTGATGAGGCACACAAGAGATTTTGCAAGTCCCAAATGTTTGATTAATTTCCTTTAAGTATGAGGATGCAAGTGTGCTCTATCTTAATGTGAAACCCTAAGAGCAGATAGTGTTATATGATTTGTTTTAGCCTAAAGAATCAAACATGGTGCAACTCAATTAGAGAAATCAATGGTCCTACTGCATCAACAACTAAGGCACCCAGAAAATTTTTTTAGATTTTTTAATGCACGTTATGTTATTTTTCTAGATTAAAGTGTATTGGGGGTGCAGTTTATTTTCACCCCCATTTAGTGATCAAATATTCCGTGTAAGCAAACGTGCACTATATTTTTTTCAAATTTTTTGGGGATTCTATATTATCAAAGGAATCCAATGCAATAAATTTTAGATAAATCGGAGTTATATAAAAATTTTCGTGATTTTTTAAAGTTCAAAAAATCAAGAACAAAAATAGATTTGATAATAATTTAGTTAGAGAATTTTTAAAATTTTTATGTAAATTAGAATTACGCAAAATTTGGATATGTTGTTTCTAACTTCAATTCCCACGTGCAATAAAAATTTTAGAATTTTTGGATATGTAAAATTTTGAAAATTAAAGTTTTTTGCAGTCCGAAATTGTAGATGGTAATTTTATTGATTTTCAAAAGTTAACAACTACCGACAAGAGTTTTTTTTTTTAATGCAAATAGCTTAAGTAAATGACTAACCTAAGGATCAAGATAGACACCTAATCTAGATGGACAAATATATATTTTTTGAAATAATACTAAATGCAATTATTCTTAAGAGTCACGAATCTACCTAAGTCAAGGATGTAGATGACCTACATGGGGATCTTCACCTGCATTTTTTCTTCTCGATGCTTTGCGATTCATTCTCGTGCGACTGCGCGATCCTACACACAAAATGACAAAAAAAGAGGAACAAATTAGATCTCACGAATGAAAAGCTAGATGAAGCTATTGAAAGAGAAATAATCGTGTTGCCTCTCCGGTAACAGCGCCAAAAAGTGTTCTGCACGCGGAATAGGTACATAAAAAAAACGTGTTCGTCATAGTAAATGCACGTAGAAACTCTTGAATTTGTAAGTGAAATCGAACTCGTAAGGATTTTCGAATAAAAATATGGGAGTCCAAGTCATTCGCATGGAGACAAATAGATCAAAATCACTTTCCTAATTAAAACTATAAGCAAATATCAAATAAGATGATTATTAGGACTAATACTAAATCCAATGACATGCAACTATTAGAACTATAATATATTACTACTAGAAAACATACAACTTGAAGATAAGTTGAAAAATGAATACTAAAAACTTTTATTAGATAAGATTAGAGTTTAACACAATTAGAGGAATACTTTAAAAATTATAACTAGAACTAGATAACTACAATTAGAACTAGACTAAAGAAATGCAGAAATTATGGACTTCAAAGGTGAAGTCCGAAGCGTCGATGTAGATGCGAATGTAAAGGCGCACTCTCTAGAACCATCAGAGTTGGCATGGACTAGCACTACTAGTAGAGACTATGTGGAGGTAGGAAATTCTAAGTAGGAGATGGATCCTAATGAGGAGGTGGCTAGGGGTTTATATAGGAATGATGGAGGTCTATGATTGGTTGATCCAAGTTGCCTTGAATCACCAATTTATAGGGTTAAGATTAATAGGTTAAGGATCAATGGTTAGGATTAAAGGTTAGGTGAGAGGATATGTTAGATTTTTGTTGGAAATAAATCAAGGGCTTAAATTAGATTTAAAGGATGTTGGATGGTCTAAATTTATTGATAGAAGGGCAATTAAATAATTAAATAGAGATAGACTAAATAGGTTGAAAAATAAGAGTCAATGGAGTAGCAATAATGAAGCAAGAAAGGTTTGATTTCCTCGTAAAGATAATGTCCCTATCGGAAATTTGAGAGTTATTTATACGTAGAGAACTTGCGATACTCCTTTCTCCTTTGATGTTCGTCAAAGAGATGAATATATTTTTTAAATAGATAAATGGGAAGGAGATTTCAAAAGATACTTCGATTATTTGTGATCAGATAGATCGAAGGGGAGAGAGTCGACCAGGGAGAGAGAGTCGACGTGGGTCATTTATTTATTTATTTATTTTTGGATTTTGCATGGAAAGGTACGGGTAAGTGGTGGATTGGGGAGTACGTAGGAGGGTAGAGTAGTTGCGTGCATGGGTGTTCGTAGGATTTGGTGACGGGATTGGATATATGGGATTTTTGGTGGTGAGTACATGGGATTGGATAGAGTTAATAAGGGTGTTTGGTGGTAGGGATTAATTGTGGTGGGATTAACATGCATGTGAAATTTGTATTTCGGATTTTTGGGTGTGGGTATTAATATGTGGCTATCTAATATATGTAGAAAATTAATGTACTTAGTCTAGTCACATTAAGGTTAGCTAGGATTAGATGTAGGAAATTGGGTTTCTAAATAGGCTAAGGCTAAGTAGGTAAGGTTCAGGTTAATTGGTTCTCTAAATAGGTCCACTAACTAGGCTAGTCCTTTTCCAACTGATCTTAATCCAAAAAATCCAAGCAACCTTACTCCGATCAACATGAAATTTTGTATCTGCAAATAAAAATAAGTACATCAAGGTACCAGATACAATTGCAGGAAAAATTACATAAAAGCCCAAATGTATGCATTATTTACAAAATGACCAAAAATGACTAATCTAACTTAACTAAATGCAATCTAACCCAAATTATCCTTAGACTAACATTAATTAACATAAATAAATATGGAAATATCAGGCGTCCAACTTTCTGGCAGAGTTACTTGGCATGGAGACTTCACTCTTCCGTAGGGCCAAGTCTCCTTTAGAGAACTACTTGTAGACCCGCTTGTTGTAGGCAGCTGCAGTCGCCTCCTTATATCGTAGTGCCAATTCAGACGCGCTCCCCCTTAGCTCGTCAACCAAGTCCAAGGCCAGGAGGACTTGATCGTTGAAATGACCTGCTGCCATTTGGGTTGGATAAGATGTCTGGATTATTCATCAGACATCTGGATAGATGGTCGAACATCAGAAAGTAAGAAGAACAATACCCTTTTCCCTTTTTCGTGCGCGCACGACACGCGTACCCCCCCTCCTTCCTCACCCAAACCCTAACCCATCTCTATTTAAACCCCTCCACCCCACTCCATCTCCACTACACCACCATTTCCACTACCTCCACCTCCTTCCCCAGTCTGCTGGCGAGCTGCCAATGACCTCCTTTCCTCCACTTGCAGCCGTGCATGGAGGAGAGGTGCTCGCGTGAGGAGGAGAGAGGGATAGAGTCTGGGAGAGCGAGGGCATGGGAGAGAGGAGGAGCTCGGTGGGAGGAGTTCGGAGGTGCGAGGACCTCCGAGGAGCTCGGAGTGCGAGGTGAGGAGTCGTGCGAGGAGGAGGAGCTCGCGAAGTTGAGCTTCATGACCTCCTGAAGCTGCTGGCATATTAGGTGCAGGCGGTGCGGAGGGGTCCGCACAGAGAAGAATGCTCGCGAGAGTTCTACGTACCAGACATTTTCTAGTATTAGACGTCTGGAGCACATCCCAGATGGCTGAAGTAGTAAGGGGACGTCCGAAGCTGAAGCCGGATGTCTGAAAGCACGCTAGTGCCAAGGTACGTATTTCTCTGCATGGTTTTCGCCCATGCAGACCCTACTGTAGGATAGTAAGCCATTTTGACTTTGCGCATGAGTACGTAGGTGTAGAAGGTTGGAAAGGCACCGGGTGCGCCCTTCAAGGTGTTTTTGGATGTTTGGACACGTCAACATGCGTCTAACTGCACTCCCAAATGACCAGAAGTAGAGTCTAACGTCTGGAACTCCTATCAAACAATCGCAGAAAGATCCGGACATCCAAGGAAGCTGTAAGAAAACCCAGGGTGAGTACTGACATCTTTTAAGACATCTGGGACTAGTCCTAGACATCTAATTTTGGACAATATGTGTGTTTTTGAACCGTTTATGGCCCAAATGGAATCGAATTTCCACAAACGAAGTACCATTCTTTTTCACTTGAGTTTCTCTATGAGTTGGTGTCACTTGTATGTGGTTTTGGACTTGTTTGATGTGGTTGGTCAATTGTATAGGTCTCCAGCCAGTTGAGTACGTAGGACCCACGAAGGCGACGGGATCTACGATCCGAGTCCCCATTCCTCCCGTGTTTCCTGGTGGAGTGGTTTACATTAATACTATAATTTAAACAAATAAACTACATGTTTAGAACAACTTGAATGACCCCTAGGATAAGAATGAACCCTAGGGCAGGAACAAATGAGTATAGTTTGAGCTACACCATTTACTTGAGATGCATGTAAAACCCTAAATGCTAGCAAAATGTTTCGATTTATTGATATGATGCTTTCTCAGTTAGTAAATCACGAGCTGCCTGTTATAAGAATGAAACCTGTAATGTAAATAGTGAGATCAGAATGTTGAAAAATGGAACAAAACGAATACCAGCATGAACCCTACGGGGAATTAAGAGAACTCCTGTACACGAAAAGTGAGCTGGCCCTTGAGTACGCGGTACCAAGAAGAGAAACTGTCCCTTTAGTGTAGAGGAGAACTAGCCACCCCTCTAGGTTGAGACCCAGGGTTAGGCCAAGTCACTCTACACAGACTTCTATTTAGGCCCTCGTGTACGTGGTATCGAGGTAAGCTACTTAATGTAGGGAGGGAGCTAGTCGCCCCACAGGGCCCAGGGTTAGGACTAGCTACTCTATATCAACTCTTCTTAGGCCCACTTGGCAAACCGGGATAGTCAGACTAGGTTACGCGGACTGTAGAGGGGCAAGACCCCTGTTGTAAGAGGGCAAGGCCCTGTACTGTTCCATACTGTATCTCTAGATGTACCCGCTAGCAGAAAATGACTGACCGCGTGTGATGAGAGCCTCATCATGAGCCATAACTAGCTCATTTTGACCCAATAAAGAAGATAAAAGCTCCTACATAACCTAGAAGAAGGCCTAACTTAAGGAACAAGTGCCCTGAGAAGAAAACATGAAATAAAGGTTAAAACTGCAATTTTACCATTGCAGTACGTAAACAGGATTTCTCAGAGGCAAAACATAGGTCAAATGGTCTAAATGAGATAAAAAGTGGGTTGAGTCAATCAGAAATGGGTTCATGAGCAATCTAAGAATTAAATGACACTTGGTAACCCTAAAACAGACCCGCTTAAATTAACAAGGTTCCGGTCAGAACAAAAAGCAAGTAAACCCTCTACAAATCATGGAAAAACATACTCTAGGGTTTAGAACACTTAATTTGGCCTTTGGAACCTAGTTTGACCTAGATTAGGGTCCTAGCTCTTCAATTAACCTAATTTGGGTTTTTACGCAAAATGTCCAGTCAAACGAGGTCAAACCTAAAATCCAACTTCACCATTGGATTCCTTAGGTCCAAATTAGGTTTGTACCAAAATTTGGACCTAAGGAGAGGTCATCTTGACCTACTTTGCAATTTAGTACACCCAAATCACAAATTGGTCCCTATCTTTTGAATACCGTTGCAGAGAACCCCCTAGGTTCTTCGCCTCCTTTGCAAACCGGTCCTGCCGCCATTGCTAGGGCAAAACCGAGCTCCGGTGAGGTTCGGAGAGGGATTGCTCTCTAATCCCTCAGAGATTCCCTCCCAGGAATGGAAGAAGGATTCTCTGAGGAATTCCCTTCCTTATAAAGTCAATTACAATCGCTGATGTGAACACAATCTCTCGTGTGAACGCACGGGAGATTTGGGTATCCTAACTCCTTTCCATCTCCGGCGACCAACCTCAAGCAATTACGTGCCCTTCACGCCCTGCACACCCAGTCCAGCGCCTATATAAGAACCCACAACTCCGGCCGAAGAGGCGAAGCTTGATTTTGACGGAGATCCCTTCCAAATTCCTCCCTCTCCCATCTCCGGCCAAACGACCCACAAGCTCCGGCGACCTCCTTCCCTCCTTCTCGTCGCTCTGCTGCCATACCAGCAGCAGAGTCCTCTCCGCCGCTATCTCCCGCGTCGCGCTGTACCCCGCGCGCGCGCTTCTGACCTCGTCTTCGTCGCCGCTTCCTCCCTCAGGGTCTTTCTTCCCCGACGACGGCAGTTACGAGCCGTCCTCTCCGCCGCCTCCCTTCCCTCCAGACAACCCCAGATACGTTCTCCATCCTCTCCTCTCTCTTTTCCCCAACTATTTTACTTGATTACCCCTCGACAGTACCTAACCGCCTTCATCTTCCTCGCCTCCGACCGCACTCCGGCGAGCCGCCCACACCACTCCGCCACTCCACACGGCTCGCCAACCACCTCGTGAGCTCCGCCTCACCACCAGGAACTCGCTCCACCCCACAACTGCCACTCCAGACCTCCATAACCACCCCCCGAACAACCCACCATCTCCGGCCACAAGTTGACCTAGGCGTGCACGCCTAGGCCGACCGACAACCTGCAGCATCACCCACCGCCTTCGCCGTGCTACGGCGAAGGTTTCCAGCTATTCTGATTGGCCCAATAGGCCGTTCTGTGGAATCTCAGGTGAACGCCCCGGCCGCCATTAACAGCCGAAGCAGTAGGAAGCTTGGAGCAGCAGCAGGCGTCAGGCTTCCCAGGCGGCAAGTGCAGCTGGCTCTCGCAAGTGTCGCGAGGTGACTGAGTTCAGCAGGGAGCACCAGCAGGGCCTTCAGCGTGGGCAATTGCACACGAGAGTCTGCGGGCGCGTGCAAAGGAAGGGCGGAACGTTTAGTCCCACATCGTGGAATCTCAAGGCACAGGTATGGTATAAAGAGTTTTTGTGATATAGCTTTACTGCCTCGAAAGCACAGGGGTGAGGTCCCTCACTGACCCCACCCGCCTCGTCCGCGGCCTGACCACGCGGACTTGGCGGATCCGACCCGACCTAGACCTACGCACTCCTCGCGCATCACACCACCTTCAGGTGCGCCTGGTCCCGGGTACGATCCGACCCGATTAATGCTTGTGGCTCTGGGAGAGCGACTCTGAGTGAATTGCTTGAGAGAGAGAGACATGCGGGTAGCGGGAGAAGGGTTAGGTTTTGCTCCTGTGCAGGCAGGCTGATCGCAGGAGAAGGACTTGGCCGCTGCAGAAGAAGGAAATGCAAGCCAAAGAAGAAGACAGAAGAAGAAGAAAGAGGCCTTCGCAGGAGAAGGAAAGCAGAAAGATTAGAAGTCTTCGCAGAGAAGAAGAAGGACAAGGGAAGATTGCAAAGAGATCGGAACGGCAAAGCAGAAGGAAAGATACAGAAGCAGAAAGGAGAAGAAGGAAGAAAGAAAGAAAGATCACATTTAAGACGTCTGATACATAAATCAGACGTCTAATCTAATTCTACTTTTTCTAAAAACTCTTTGAATCAATTATATTTGCATGTAACAGTTGTATTCTTGGGTTTTCCAAAGTACTGAGATTGCTCCCTGTGTTCGACCTCGGATACTCCGGTTTTCGAGTAATAAAAATCTTTATTTGTTTTGAACGCTTTCGCGGCTATACTACAACACGATATTATCTTTTAACCAACCGCACAAAAGCGTGACGAACATTTTGGCGCCGTTGCCGGGGAGCAACGGGCACTTTTAAAACTTTTGAGTACAACTTTTCTATCTAATATCCGACTTGACTTCTCTCTTTTGTTGTGTTCATTCAGGGAAAGCAAAACAAAAAGGAAAGAATAGCAACTGCACAACAGACTCTCCAAGGAACAGGTAATCTCCATAAGTCCTCTCTCTTAACCCTCTCACAATCTAAAAAAGGGAGGGAAATCAACTTAGAGCTACCTGTCTCATATTTAGTAACTCATCAAGTTGCCTGATTTTCATTTCAACATATTTTTATCTGTTCATCCAACTAAGGCAACTAGGGCTAAAACTTTCTTGATTGAGCCCTAGGTGCTAATTTCTACGGCAACTAAATTGGACCCACTAGAGCCAAGTTAGGGATTGCAAAGCTAGGGTTTTTAGAGACACATCTTCTCTAAAACAAAGAAACAAACTTTCCAAAAAGAGGTGTGCCTAAACCGTGTTTGAAAAGATTTATACAAGAGGAACCCTAAGCAAATCAGGCTGATAATCCGTTTGAACCATAAAAGGAAGGACCTAAAAGCTCTCAAAGGAACAAGAGGTGAAGTTGATCCCTCGGGTCAACCAACCTTAATATTAGGTCACTTTTGCACTCAAAATACTTAAAAGTTCAAGTGGAACATTAAGCACCTTAATCTTAAAATAAAAAAAAGTAGACTTAAGAGGTCAAGATCCCCATTCTGGTTTACCTAGAACCGCAGTGACAAGAGAGGTCGGGTGGGGGAAACCCTGTAACCCGTGGGGACGCTCTACCGTGTAGGGGTCTCTGCGGGACTCTCCCTCTCTGGCTGCCCAGGTATTTCTCAGGTGGGCGATCTTCTGATCCAGGGGTCCATCTGCCCCGAACCTCTATAGTCACCCAACAATTCTTGGGTGTCTTGATTGGGTCCAGCACCTTCTGATCTCATCACATCTTTCGGTGCATGTTCGGTAGGAGGTCCTTAAGACCACCTTTAAGACCTCCCTTAGAAATTCATTCTCGTCGAGGCCAAGCCTCGACGCCCTTGTTTGTGCAGCAACCCAGCCACATAATTCTTTCATCTGACTCAGACCCTGATTCTCCTTCTTCTCCCATCATGGCACAACCCATTGAAGAGGAGAATAATCTTGAACACCAACTTCAACGCTTGAACGATCTCTTTCAGAACTTTGTAAACCCACCGCAGCGACCTATGATGCGAGATCACTATAATCCTGCTGCGGTGGCAATCGAACCCCGAGTACGAATCCCAATTGGAGGACCCGATTCTGATCTGAAGCCCAATATGATTCATGCCATACCGAAGTTCCATGGGCTTAACTCTGAGGATCCATTCCAACACATTAAACAACTCAAGCATTTGGCCCAGACCTTCGGGTCAGATGTACAAAACCGGGATATCCTACTCATGAAAATGTTTTCGTTCTCCCTCTTGGACAAGGCTGCGCACTGGTATCAGACTCAGACCCGCCCGATCAACACATGGGAGGAATTACAGTCTGAATTTTTGAAAAAATTCTTCCCTGTTGGCCGGACAAATGCCTTGCGCCACCAGATCACTCATTTCACTCAACAACCGGGAGAACCTCTTCATGAAGCTTGGGATCGATTCCTAGATCTCATGCGAAAGTGCCCCCATCACGGAGTTCCTAAGTGGGAACAAGTCCAGTCTTTTTACCAGGGACTCCGTGAGGATATTCGTCTATTCGTCAATGCAACATGTGGAGGAAACATCATGGGCCAACACGAGGACACGGTATGGGAGATTCTCAAAAACATGTGCGAGAACTCCATAAACAATGACTCCTTGGGCTTATTCGACAGGACGAATGCCCGCGCATCGACGAATCTAAGAGGGACACATGAGACGCAGGACCTGTCCACTTCTGTCGACCTGGAACTGATGGCCAGTCGGTTGGACAAGGTCTCTATCATAGAAAAGAAGGTGGACGAGCTAACTCGACATTTGCAGCAAGCCACCTCTGCACAAAATTCTTTTACACGACCTCCTCTGGCAAGGGAAACAATGCAAAACATCTATCACCAACCTGCCAAGGGGATGAACCCATATCCACCCCCGTCTACCTCTCGGACCGGAGTGACCTCTGATCCCTTCTATTCGAGTTGGGGGAACTCTGAACCCTCGTATTCTGACTTTCCTAAGGTTCCTCAGAACTGTGAGGACCTCAACGCCATCCAGAATGACCCATACTCCAATACCTACAACCCTGGATGGCGAAATCATCCTAACTTTCAGTGGGCAGGAAATTCTCAAAAACCACCATATCAACCCCGCCCACAAGCTCCTCGTCCATATCAGCCGCCTCAGCCCAATCCCACCTACCAATCCGGGCAAAATCAGGATCAACTGACTCTTATCCTTCAAACACTGGCTGACATTCAAAAGACAAATGCAGCAATGCAAAAACAGCACAAGGACGAGATCATAGAGGTTCGCAACCAACTGGCCCAGATGGCAAATTCCCGCCAACCTGGCACCCTTCCTTCGCAACCTCTGCCCAACCCAAATAACGTGCCGACCCAGAGGCGCGTTATGAATCCAAATCCAGGCCACGCACATTTGATTTATCAGGCCCCTGCTACTCCATCACCAGACGGGATGGAGGCGTCAACATCTTATGCAGGATTGCAGCAGCAGCCACCCCTCCTACCTAACCCAAACCAAAGTCAGGCCGGATTAAACTCTGTAACAACACACAGTGGTAAAACAACACAAGACCCACACTATCCGAACCACTCCAAGCCTGATAATCGCCAAGACCCTAGGGTAGTCATCCAAGATACTACTGTCCCAGATCAAGAACCTGGACCTATCCTAGAGGAATCAGCTAGGATCCCATTTCCTGAGGCCTTGACCAAAGGAAAAAGGACAACCAAACCTGTGGCTCCTGAGGAGGATCTGGTCAAGCTCTTTGAACAGGTCCAGATAAACATCCCGTTGATGGATGCAATCCGCCACATACCGGCTTACACAAGGTTCTTGAAAGACATATGTACACCTAAACGTAAGCCGCGAACCAAGGATGGGAACCCAATCGTACTATCAGAGCAAGCCAGCTCTGTCATCTTGAGCAAACTCCCACCTAAGGCTAAAGACCCAAGAACTCCCTTGATTTCTTGTAAAATTGGTGAAACCCAACTTGATAGAGCCCTACTAGACCTAGGTGCCTCCATAAATTTAATACCTACATCCCTCCTTGACCACCTTGAAGAATATGAACTTAAACCCACCGAGGTGACATTGCAGTTAGCCGATCGATCCATCAAGTCACCCAAAGGAATACTCGAGGATGTCAATGTTAGGGTACGAGATTTTTATTTTCCAGTGGACTTCATAGTACTAGACATGGATGCACCTAAGAACCCAAGGGACACACCAATCATATTAGGGAGACCCTTTTTGGCCACTGCTAGGGCCAATATAAACTGCGAAGAGGGCCAGATAGAATTAAAATTTGGGAATCAAAATCTGAAGATAGACATTTTCAAGGCCCATCAAGGGATTAATTGCGGGGTGATAGAGGAAATTTGTGATGTCGAAGCCGTGATTGATGAACTGCATATAGAGGACAACCTGATTATTCCTGATCAACCACTAGAGGAGCAAAAACCGCTAACAGAGGAGTGCAGACATGATCTAGACACACCTATGACTCCTACCATTGCTCCCGATACAAACCCCGAACCACCCGCTGCTGCTGACAATCCTGTCACGGAACTCAAGCCCCTTCCTGAACATCTAAAATACGTCTTTTTGGATTCAAATCAGACGTTTCCTGTGATTATCAATTCTCGACTCACACCTGACCAGGAACTCCGTTTGATTTCTGTTCTCCAACTACATCGTAGAGCCATTGGATGGACTCTAGATGATTTGACTGGTATAAGCCCTTCATACTGCACACATCGAATCTACACGGAAGAAGGCTCACGACCTTCAAGAGAAATGCAAAGACGCCTAAACCCTAACCTACAGGAGGTCGTGAAAAAGGAGATCATTAAGTGGTTAGATGCAGGGATCATCTACCCGATCTCCGACAGTCGTTGGGTGAGTCCAACACAAGTGGTACCTAAGAAGGCAGGACTTACCATCATCACGACTGAAACCGGGGAAGTCATTCCTACCCGAATAGCTAATTCGTGGAGAGTCTGCATTGATTACAGAAGACTAACTTCCTCCACGAAGAAGGATCGTTTCCCACTACCATTTATTGATCAGATCCTCGAGAAACTAGCGGGAAATAAATTCTTCTGCTTTTTTGACGGGTACTCCGGTTACAATCAGGTGGCAATCCATCCAGAGGACCAAGAAAAGACCACATTCACCTGCCCCTTCAGGACGTACGCGTTCCGAAGGATGCCGTTCGGTCTCTGCAATGCACCTGCAACTTTTCAGCGGTGCATGCTTGCAATATTCTCAGATATGGTAGGTGATTATCTAGAAGTCTTCATGGATGACTTTTCAGTTTTTGGACAATCATTTGACGATTGCCTCCAACACTTGGTCCATATACTCAGGCGGTGCATTGAGGTGAATTTGGTTCTTTCCTGGGAAAAGAGCCATTTCATGGTGCCTGAGGGAATTGTCCTGGGACATTTAATCTCAGAGAAAGGCATCCAAGTGGATCGAGCTAAGGTTAACCTGATTTCCAAGCTCCCTATGCCTAGCTCGATTAAGGACATCCGATCTTTTTTGGGGCACGTCGGTTTCTACCGTCGATTCATCCCTGATTTCTCCAAGATCGCGCGCCCCCTGACCAATCTTCTCTCCAAGGATGTGCCTTTCGAAATTTCCAAGGAATGCACTCAAGCATTTGAGATCCTACGTGACCGAGTCACCCAAGCCCCAATCCTACAGTCCCCTGATTGGTCTCAACCCTTTGAGATCATGTGCGATGCATCTGACTTTGCTGTAGGAGCGGTTTTGGGGTAGAAAATTGACGGGATACCTGTGGTCATTTACTACGCCAGCAAAACACTGGATGAGGCTCAGCGTAACTATACGGTTACTGAGAAAGAGCTGCTGGCCATAGTATTTGCCCTGGAAAAATTCAGATCATACCTTCTGGGTTCCCGTATTATCGTATACTCGGATCACACAGCTGTAAGGCATCTCCTTGCCAAGAAGGACGCGAAACCTCGACTAATCCACTGGATCTTGCTATTACAAGAACTTGACCTCGAGATTTGCGACAAGGCGGGAAAGCACAATGTGGTAGCTGATCACTTGTCCCGCCTTCCTTCTAAAATTATTGATCCTTCCGGACCTATTACAGAACATTTCCCTGATGAGCACCTCCTGACTATCAGTACAAGTCTTCCATGGTTCGCCGATATTGTTAATTACCTGGCATCACATCGGATTCCGCCCGATTGGTCAAAGGCCAAAAAGGACAAATTGCGTTCCGATGCCAAGTATTACCTATGGGAAGATCCGTATCTTTTCCGCATTGGTGCTGATCAGATAATCCGACGGTGCGTCACGGAAATGGAAATCAAAGACATACTCTCATTCTGCCATGACCAGGCATGCGGTGGACATTTTTCTGGACATAAAACCGCATCGAAAGTCCTCCAGTGTGGCTTCTACTGGCCCACAAATTTCAAGGATGCATACGAACACTGTAAGGCATGTTCCCGTTGCCAGACTCTGGGCAACATGAGCTATAGAGACATGATGCCTCTACAGCCGATCTTGGTATGCGAAATTTTTGATATTTGGGGGATTGATTTCATGGGACCCTTTCCGACCTCGGATGGCTTCGAATACATCTTACTCGCAGTTAACTATGTGTCCAAGTGGATAGAAGCCATTCCGACCCGAACCAACAATCATAAAGTCGTTATAAAATTCCTCCATCAAAACATTTTCTCAAGGTTCGGGATTCCGCGTGCTATAATTTCTGACGGAGGGACCCATTTTACGAACGCTCAGTTCAGGTCACTGATGACCAAATACGGGGTGTCACACCGAATCTCTACTCCTTACCACCCCCAAACTAATGGTCTAGCTGAGCTATCTAACCGAGAGATCAAGAAGATCCTTCAGGTTACTGTTCGACCTGATAGAAAAGATTGGTCTTCTCGGCTTCCGGAAGCATTGTGGGCCTATAGGACCGCCCACAAGACCCAATTAGGAATGTCTCCCTTCAGACTAGTGTACGGGAAGGCATGTCACCTCCCCGTCGAATTGGAGCATAAAACCTATTGGGCAGTACGGACCTGTAATCTCGACCTTTCTAAGGCTGGAACCCACAGAAGATTTCAAATGAGCGAGATCGATGAATTACGCCACGACGCGTATGAGAACTCGCGAATTTACAAAGAACGGGTTAAAGCTTTTCACGACAAACACATTTCTAGAAAGGTCTTTCATCCTGGTCAAAAAGTTTTACTCTTTGATGCTCAACTCAAATTATTCCCAGGAAAGCTAAGATCCAAGTGGGTCGGACCCTACCTAGTCCGACAAATCTTCGGAAATGGAGCTATTGAAATCAGCCCACTCAGTCACGATTCTGAACCCTTTGTCGTGAACGGGCAGAGACTCAAGCCGTTCATTGACATGACCGATATAGATTTGACTGAGTCATCCTTTACCCTCCATTCCTCTTGAGCTCATTGCGCCCAGCCGATGGCGTAAAACTCAGCGCTTAACGGGAGGCAACCCGTCATTCTTTGAAAAACCTGAAACCGTTTCTGACATCTCTATGCGGAACTCATATTGCACTTTAGGGTTCATCCATTAGAACAGCCGACTTCACCTCAGGTATACCTACCCGAGATTAGAAATCGTTCGCAACAAGTCACTTCGACCCATTCACTCACCACACACCTATCCTAATACATGAACTAAGCTGAATTCGAACCCACCTAATTTACAATGGGGACATTGCAAATCTTAGGCATGGGGGGGTATGAAAGTGCAAAATGTCAGAAAATTCATATCAAGAAAGGGTTTCACAAAAAAAAAGAGACTTGATAGAAGGGAGGAACAATTCAGGGTCATACAAATGAGAGGAGGAAAAGAAGAAAAAATGACAAAAAGGAGCACAAAACGAAAATGAAAAGAAATAGTCATTAGTAAAAGATTAAGGGGTTAACTGAAGTTCTAGACCGAATCAAGAAAAAGAAAAGAAAAGTGCCACGGAGATATAACAAGAGATTAGCGGGAACGCTGGCCTTAGGCTTTTTGGGCTAGTACCTTTAGCTTAAAAATTCACGTATCCATTAAAATCTGGATAATCCTCAAGAGGTTGAGGAAAATGCGAAGCTTGAGTATTAGGTCTAAGGCTTAGGAAGTATTCGGCCTCGTTAACTGACCTCCGGTTTGCGGGATTCGGTAACCTAAGCACCCCAAATTCACACACAGTCTGGTTCAGTGCGCATAAAACATCCAAAACACGCAAGAGCGTTTAATATTCTGAAAAAGTCACCTAGATTAGGAGCGGTCAATCAACACAAATTGATTTGGACGAGTTCCCAGCGCGGAGAGGCGGGAAATTACCCTCGAAGATGCGTAACAACATATCGTCTCCTCGGTGCTTGTCTCTTGGGATATTTAAATATCCTACCGGGGGCATGTAAGCACCCTGCTGGTTCAGATACCATGGGCGGCATTATCACGAAATGTCGATCGCCAGGGTCTGAATTCGGCCACGGAACGCCATGGGCGGGATTATCTCGAAATCTCGAAAGCCAGGGTTCCGGGGGTTGCCATGGGCGGGATTATCTCGAAATCTCGAAAGCCAGGGGCCCTTGAGGATTGATGATGGGGACGAGGAATCCGATACAGACCGTGTTGAGAAGCTAATCCGAAGCTAGAAATAAAAAGAAAAGAGCGAGAAAAGCTCTCCAAACAAATAAATCTTCTATCTCTCTCTTACAAAAAACGCACTGCAAACTGAACTTAGGCTAAAAATATCTCAAGCACGGGTGCTTTAACCGCGGAGTCCAACAAACCCTAGGTTAGTTTCTGTGGGCCATAGAAACCTTTGCAGAAGACTGAGGCTAAAGTGGAACAGGTCCGGATTTTGGTTGGTACTTGAGTACCTCTAGGCCTATTGTCGGCATTCCCACCTAATCACAAAAGAAAAGGAGAAGCACTTATCATTGTTGACAGACACTCAGGGTCTAGAATGGAAGTTAAAACTTTGAAATTTTGCTAAGGGACTAGCAAAAGCTAGGCATGGGGGTATGATGAGAGCCTCATCATGAGCCATAACTAGCTCATTTTGACCCAATAAAGAAGATAAAAGCTCCTACATAACCTAGAAGAAGGCCTAACTTAAGGAACAAGTGCCCTGAGAAGAAAACATGAAATAAAGGTTAAAACTGCAATTTTACCATTGCAGTACGTAAACAGGATTTCTCAGAGGCAAAACATAGGTCAAATGGTCTAAATGAGATAAAAAGTGGGTTGAGTCAATCAGAAATGGGTTCATGAGCAATCTAAGAATTAAATGACACTTGGTAACCCTAAAACAGACCCGCTTAAATTAACAAGGTTCCGGTCAGAACAAAAAGCAAGTAAACCCTCTACAAATCATGGAAAAACATACTCTAGGGTTTAGAACACTTAATTTGGCCTTTGGAACCTAGTTTGACCTAGATTAGGGTCCTAGCTCTTCAATTAACCTAATTTGGGTTTTTACGCAAAATGTCCAGTCAAACGAGGTCAAACCTAAAATCCAACTTCACCATTGGATTCCTTAGGTCCAAATTAGGTTTGTACCAAAATTTGGACCTAAGGAGAGGTCATCTTGACCTACTTTGCAATTTAGTACACCCAAATCACAAATTGGTCCCTATCTTTTGAATACCGTTGCAGAGAACCCCCTAGGTTCTTCGCCTCCTTTGCAAACCGGTCCTGCCGCCATTGCTAGGGCAAAACCGAGCTCCGGTGAGGTTCGGAGAGGGATTGCTCTCTAATCCCTCAGAGATTCCCTCCCAGGAATGGAAGAAGGATTCTCTGAGGAATTCCCTTCCTTATAAAGTCAATTACAATCGCTGGTGTGAACACAATCTCTCGTGTGAACGCACGGGAGATTTGGGTATCCTAACTCCTTTCCATCTCCGGCGACCAACCTCAAGCAATTACGTGCCCTTCACGCCCTGCACACCCAGTCCAGCGCCTATATAAGAACCCACAACTCCGGCCGAAGAGGCGAAGCTTGATTTTGACGGAGATCCCTTCCAAATTCCTCCCTCTCCCATCTCCGGCCAAACGACCCACAAGCTCCGGCGACCTCCTTCCCTCCTTCTCGTCGCTCTGCTGCCATACCAGCAGCAGAGTCCTCTCCGCCGCTATCTCCCGCGTCGCGCTGTACCCCGCGCGCGCGCTTCTGACCTCGTCTTCGTCGCCGCTTCCTCCCTCAGGGTCTTTCTTCCCCGACGACGGCAGTTACGAGCCGTCCTCTCCGCCGCCTCCCTTCCCTCCAGACAACCCCAGATACGTTCTCCATCCTCTCCTCTCTCTTTTCCCCAACTATTTTACTTGATTACCCCTCGACAGTACCTAACCGCCTTCATCTTCCTCGCCTCCAACCGCACTCCGGCGAGCCGCCCACACCACTCCGCCACTCCACACGGCTCGCCAACCACCTCGTGAGCTCCGCCTCACCACCAGGAACTCGCTCCACCCCACAACTGCCACTCCAGACCTCCATAACCACCCCCCGAACAACCCACCATCTCCGGCCACAAGTTGACCTAGGCGTGCACGCCTAGGCCGACCGACAACCTGCAGCATCACCCACCGCCTTCGCCGTGCTACGGCGAAGGTTTCCAGCTATTCTGATTGGCCCAATAGGCCGTTCTGTGGAATCTCAGGTGAACGCCCCGGCCGCCATTAACAGCCGAAGCAGTAGGAAGCTTGGAGCAGCAGCAGGCGTCAGGCTTCCCAGGCGGCAAGTGCAGCTGGCTCTCGCAAGTGTCGCGAGGTGACTGAGTTCAGCAGGGAGCACCAGCAGGGCCTTCAGCGTGGGCAATTGCACACGAGAGTCTGCGGGCGCGTGCAAAGGAAGGGCGGAACGTTTAGTCCCACATCGTGGAATCTCAAGGCACAGGTATGGTATAAAGAGTTTTTGTGATATAGCTTTACTGCCTCGAAAGCACAGGGGTGAGGTCCCTCACTGACCCCACCCGCCTCGTCCGCGGCCTGACCACGCGGACTTGGCGGATCCGACCCGACCTAGACCTACGCACTCCTCGCGCATCACACCACCTTCAGGTGCGCCTGGTCCCGGGTACGATCCGACCCGATTAATGCTTGTGGCTCTGGGAGAGCGACTCTGAGTGAATTGCTTGAGAGAGAGAGACATGCGGGTAGCGGGAGAAGGGTTAGGTTTTGCTCCTGTGCAGGCAGGCTGATCGCAGGAGAAGGACTTGGCCGCTGCAGAAGAAGGAAATGCAAGCCAAAGAAGAAGACAGAAGAAGAAGAAAGAGGCCTTCGCAGGAGAAGGAAAGCAGAAAGATTAGAAGTCTTCGCAGAGAAGAAGAAGGACAAGGGAAGATTGCAAAGAGATCGGAACGGCAAAGCAGAAGGAAAGATACAGAAGCAGAAAGGAGAAGAAGGAAGAAAGAAAGAAAGATCACATTTAAGACGTCTGATACATAAATCAGACGTCTAATCTAATTCTACTTTTTCTAAAAACTCTTTGAATCAATTATATTTGCATGTAACAGTTGTATTCTTGGGTTTTCCAAAGTACTGAGATTGCTCCCTGTGTTCGACCTCGGATACTCCGGTTTTCGAGTAATAAAAATCTTTATTTGTTTTGAACGCTTTCGCGGCTATACTACAACACGATATTATCTTTTAACCAACCGCACAAAAGCGTGACGAACAGCGTGCTAGTGCGGGATGCTACCCGTGTGCTTATCACGTGTGTTATAATCACCGCTACGTCGCAACCGTGACCTCGGGGTGGTTGACTGGGTGTAGGACTACCACGGGGGACTCTCCCGGCCAGGAGAACACCACGTGTACATCCTACATTACAAGAAAGACTGTAATCAAGATCATCCCTGTGAGGGACAGCCAAGATCCAGAAATAACTAATTTCTAAGAGAATGAATGAATTAGAACCACTTGGTTGAGATAAATAGAATTTAAAAATAATTAATTGCTTGTCTTAACTTAAATTGCATGTAAATGGTTTAGTTGCCACTCTACTCAGCGTTAGCTGACTACGAAATTTTATAACCTTGTCCAGGTCAGGGAGTTGAGCAGCCAGCACCACTGACTGTAGAGGGAGCTGGGCCCAGTCGAGCCCAGCCTTAACTACATTTCCTTACTGTTTCCTAGCTTCTGTTGTAGTAGTGAGTATTTTGTTCTATGTAATACTGTTTCAGTTATTTTTCCATTATACTTTCCGCTGTTGTAGTTGTGATGGCCTGTAATATTGTGAGACTGTTCGCTCTATTTTCTTTACTGTCTCTTGATTATTTTTTGCTTAGTTACATTGCATGTGTGGTTGTGAAATTTTCCTGCTTTTGGTTATTTCTCATTGGACGAGTAGGTCTTAGGATTAGTCAAGATGAGCTAGTCTCGAGTCCTGTAGGGATCTTGGATCCGGTCGTAACAAGATAGTATCAAAGCAAGGTCATCCTAAGAAATGAACCAAAAGGCCTGAAAAATAGCCACCCACATGCGTGTAACTATGATAGCCATCACAACATATCGCTTTGATCTTCATGTTGAGTCTTATCTCTTGATGTAATCTCCTATCATTAACAGTTCTTGCTCTTTCTTGCGTCTCCTTGTAGGAGATGCCTCATCGGGGAGTTCTCAAGGTAGGCCGCGAACGTAATTGTGGATGGGGTCGAAGGGGTGGACGTGCTGGACCTAAGGCACCAGTCGACCCACCTCTCCTTCCTTGCATTCAGGCCTAGGATCTCGCCCAGTTAATCCGAGATATCATACGGGAGGAGCTCCAGCAACCCCCTCGACCACCCCTCCCTGAGGATGTGGAGGGAGAGTCCTCCATGGGACAGGGGAACTGCCACAGCGCCGTACGAGCTAGAGGGGGAGGGGGTGATCCTCCACCACCCCCACCACCCTCGGACACTTCTAAGCACGAGCCCTCCTTGCCTATTCCCCTGTTGCAGCTCCACCATGAGCTTTTTGGCCAGTTTCGGAAGCTGAAGCACCCCTCCTTCAAGGGGGATGAGAGCCCATCTGAGGCAGAGGATTGGCTGGAGCAGATAGAGAAGGTGTTCGACACCCTCCACCCTCCTGCAGAGTGCCGTGTAGCCTTTTCCATGTATCAGCTAGAGAGAGCAGCCCACAGGTGGTGGAGGCAGTCAGAGGCCAGGAGGGGAGAGAGCCGACGTGGGACCAGTTCGTGGCTCTCTTCTGCAAGAAGTACTTTCCGTAGACCTGGCAGGACCAAAGGAGGCGAGAGTTCCACACTCTCTGTCAGGGGGCGATGACAGTTAGCGCGTACCACACGCGTTTCCTGGAGCTGTCATGCTTCGCCCCGATAACTACATCTACTGAGGAGGAGCGCCTGTGGAGGTCTACTGAGGGGCTCCGACCTGCGCTTCGGGGGTATGTAAAACCCTTGAAGTTGCCTACTTTCTCTCATGTGGTTGAGGTGGCCATGACTTATGAGGAGACCAACCCGACCGCGTGAGACACTGACGGCGGACGAAAGAGGCTCTACCAGCCAAAGTACTCATAGGGCCATCGAGAGAGGAGGCACGAGGCGGCTGCAGGAGAGCAGTCTCTTTCTGCGGGGCCACCAGTGGCCTTTAAGGGCCCCAAACAGGGACCAGCTATCAGTACTAGACCCCCGCCCAGCCACCAACAAAGACCAACTGAGGGAGGAGGCTGTGTCCCTCTCTGCTACCAGTGTGGTCAGCCGGACCACATCAGGAGGGACTACCCATCTAGGGCCAAAGCACAGTAGATGCTCCCTACACTGAGCACTGGAGGCCGAGCTGGCGGTCGCGATCACCAGGCACGTGGGGGAGGACAGCAGTCACGAGGAGGGTACCGGCCAACTGTTGCTCGACTGACCCAGAGCGTGGCCGCTTCGTCTGCACCTGGGGCTGAGGGGCGTATCAATGTCCCAACACACAAAGACACCAAGGCTTCAGGTTTTTTAGTGGTAGGTATGGTTACCATTTCTGGCCGATTAGTCTACGTTCTTTTCGATTCTGGTACCACACATTCTTTTGTCTCCTTGAGTTTTGCCATCAGTTTGGGATCGGGCAACGTACTATTAGAGGTTCCGTTCCTGATTAGAGGGCCAGGTGGACAGTTGCTCGTATCAGAGGAGGTCTTTACAGACTGCGAGGTCGCTATATGGGGACACAGTCTTCCCACTGATCTGATTGTAATCCCGATGGAGATCTTTGGCGTGATCCTAGGGATGGACTGGCTGTCTGCCTGTCATACTTTGGTGGACTATTTTGGTAGGAAGATCGTCTTCTCCATACCAGAGTTGCCTCCCTTTGAGTTTCACGGCCAGCCGGTTGATGGAGGTTTTAGGTGCATCTCCACGCTTCAGGCAGCGAAGCTTTTGGGCCAGGGGTGTGAGGGCTTCTTGGCTCGTGTTGTAGCAGAGCCTAATCCCGTGGCCGACTTTTCGAGTATTCCGGTGGTCTGCGAGTACCTTGACGTTTTCCCAGAGGAGTTGCCTGGACTACCGCCTGAGCGTGAGATCGAGTTTAAGATCTCACTAGTACTGGGGACCAGTCCCATCTCGACTGCACCGTACAGGATGGCTCCACTTGAGCTGCGAGAGCTCAAGCCACAGTTATAGGACCTATTGGAGAAGGGCTTTATGAGGCCTAATGCATCCCCATGGGGATCCCCTATATTGTTTGTGAAGAAGAAGGATGGTACCTTACAACTTTGTGTCAACTACCAATAGCTGAATCGGGTCACCGTCAAGAACAAGTACCCACTACCTCGTATTGAAGACCTCTTTAACCAGTTGAGAGATGCCACAATGTTCTTGATGGGAACACCATCATGAGCCCTAACTAGCTCATTTTGACCCATAAAAAAGAATAAAAGCTCCTACATAACCAACTTGAGGTCCTAATTAAATGAATAACCATTCTGAGAGAAAAGTAAGAAATAAGGGGTAAAACTGCAATTTTACCACCGCAGTGCAACAACGGGCTTTCTCAAGGGCTAAACACAGGTTAAATGGTCCTAAAAAGATAATAAGTGGGTTGAATC
The DNA here is from genome assembly GCA_037157565.1 of Thalassia testudinum. Lineage (NCBI taxonomy): Eukaryota > Viridiplantae > Streptophyta > Magnoliopsida > Alismatales > Hydrocharitaceae > Thalassia > Thalassia testudinum. Next base: position 60,091,152 of record JAZHRO010000019.1, on the reverse strand, counting down.
AGACAGAAAAGGGTTCATGTGAATGCTAGGAATTAAATGACTTCTTGTAACCCTAATAAAATAGACCCACTTGATTAAACAAGGTTTTGATTAGTATAAAATTCACCTCAACCCTCTAAAAATCATAGAAAAATATTTTCTATGATTTAGAACCTTCAATTTGGCCATTGGAACCTATTTTGACCTAGAATGGGGTCTCAGACAAATATTTTCCCTAAATTAGGTTTTTACGTAAATTGCCTAGTCAAACGTGGTCAAACCCAAAATCCAACTTCACCATTGGATTCCTTAGGTCCAAATTAGATTTGTACCAAAATTTGGACCAATGGGGAATTCATCTCGACCCACTTTGCAAATAAGTCTGGCCCAATTACATTTCTACCCCTATCTTTCAAAAACCCTTACATTTGACCCCTAGCTTCTTCTTCGTTCTTTGCAATTAGGTCCCTCTGCCATTATAGCAGAGGGAATCCTACTCCAGCGAGCTTGAAAGGGCAATTTCTCCCTGATCTCTCAGAGAATCCCCTTCAAAATTGAAAGAGATTCTCTGAGAAATCTCCTCCAATGTGAACCCAATTAAAAGCCCTATTTAGTACCCAATCTCTCATGCGAGCACATGAGAGATTTGGGTCTCTTTCCATTTTCCATTACCGGCAAACTTCCCTTGCTTGGAAGCTTGGCTTCCAAGCACAAACCTGACCGCCAGGGCCTATTTAAGAGACCCCAATTCACCCCGCATCTCCCAAGCTTGAATTCAACCGGAGAACCCCCTCAATTTCATCTCTCCTCCTCCAACCAACTTGCTCATCAAGCTCCGACGACCTCTCCTCCTCTCTTTCGTCGCCTAGCCACAATACCGATGGCAGGTTCCTCTTCCTCACACTCGTCCGTGTTGCGCAGCACCCGCCGACGCTCCTGCCTCCCATTTGTCCTCGTCGACCATCTCCACTGAGCACCTTTGTCTCCATCATCGGCGATATGAGCCAGACGCCATCCCTGCTTCCCCCTTCGTCTCTTCACTCCCAGATAAGTCCTCTCACCCTCTACTCCCTTTTCCCCTTCTTTATTCCCTCGAACGACCACTGCCGTACTCCACCACCATCATCCCCTTCACCTCCGGCAACCACTCCAACGAGTTCGCTCCACCGCCACAGACCACCTCCCTCCTCGCCGACTGGTCCATAAGCTCCGCCCCGACTCACTGATCATAACCCCCCACTCACAACACTCCGTCACTCACCCAAATGCACCCCCAAACACACCCACACACACGGCCGCAGTGTGCCCTAGGCATGCTCCCACAGGCTTTCCCATGCCATGCCGACCACCTTTGCACATTCGCCACACCTTGGCGCAGCTCCCTGAGCTTTTTAATGTGGCTGCGAGGCCATTTGTGTGATTTCAGGTCCAAGGGCTTGCCGCCATTGATGCATAGCCTAAAGCTTGCTTGCTAGCTTCTCCAGGCCATGCCTGCTCCAGGACACAGTCCAAGGCTGCGTGGGGCATTCTCGCAAACATCTCCAGGTGACCAATTGAAGCCAGGAGCCATCACAAAAGCTGCAATCAAAGGACTCCCCTCTACTGCAGGCGTGCGTGAAAGAGGGTGGGAAGTTAGTCCCACCTCGGAAACATTTGACGCGCCGCACCCACATAAAAGGAATTTTTGCTTAAGGCTATTGGCCTCCAACTCACGGGGTGAGGTCCCTCTCACCCGACCCGACGCCCCGTCCGCGATCACACCCCGCGGACCTGGTGACTCGACCCGACCAAGCACACCTCGCTTACTACTGCACGCCGGTGGGCCTGGTCCCAGGCGCGTATCCGACCTGATTACCCGAGAAGTTGTGGCTCTAGGAGAGTGAACTGAAGAGAGAAGAGAGAAGAGAGCTCACGCGGGTAGGGGGTAGGTTTTACTCTGCAGGCCGAAGAGAAGAAGAAGGAGAAGGCTAAGGGCTGAAGTAAAAGGAAGAAGGAGAAGGGAAGAAAGACACTGAAGGCAAAAGAAGGAGCTGAAGGAAAGAGCAAGGAAGGTAGAGAAAGAGAAGAGAAGGAAGAAGTTGAAGGCAAAGGTAGCCGGCAAGAGAAAGAGAAGAAAGCCAAAGGAGAAGAAGGTAGAAGGAGCTAAGGCAAGAAAAGCTGAAGAAAGAGGCTGAAGCCAAAATCAGAAGAAGAAGAAGGAGGAAGGAGACGCCAGAAGAAGATTGAAGACAAAGGAGAAGCACTGTAGCATCAACATTTTAAGGCGTCTAATTCACAAATCAGATGTCCAATTTTGTGCTTTATTCACATATATTGGTTCTTTTAGTATTTTGTACCTTACATTTATTCCTATCTTTTTGCACTATAACATTGATCTTATTGCATATTCTTTTAAATTCTAAAGTTGTGATCTTGATTTCTAAACCCTAATTTGTTCCCTGTGTTCGACCTCGAACTTTAAAATTTGAGTAATAAATTGTATTTATTTTGAACGCTTTTTCAACTGTACTACAACGCGACCTTTTTAAAACCCGATCAAGTGCTCCAAACATTTTGGCGCCATTGCTAGGGAGCAACGAGCGATTTAGTAATCATGATTACAATTGCTGATTTGGTACTAACTTTATATATCTATTTTGTTGTGGTTGTTTCAAGGGAGAAGATTTAACAAAAGACAGCCGCACATCAAACATGCCATTCTGAAAAGAAAAAAAAAAAGATAAAATCAATTAGGGCTACTTACTTTACATTTCTAGCTAATTCCACCAAGTTGCCTGATTTGATTTCAACAACAATATTGATTTGTGCACCCATTTAAGGTAACTAGGGCTACCACCTTCTTCATTGAGCCCTAGATACCATATTTTGGTAAACTAAATTGGACCAAAATTAGAGCCAAATTAATGATTTCAATTTAGGGTTTTAGAGACACACCGTCATAAGCAAGAATCAACTCTCTATAAAGAGGTGTGCCTAAGCCTTAGTTGAAAAGATCTATTCAATAAAACCCTAAAATTCAAGCTCTAAATCTCACTTGAATCTTAAAGGAAAGGACCTAAAAACTTCTCAAAGGACAAATAGGTGAAGTTGACCCCCTTTGTTGGGTCAACCAACCTTGGAATTAGGTCACTTTTGCACTTAATACATCTAAAGTTCAAGTGGAATCTTAAGCACCCTTGCTCTTAACTAAAACTGGTAGACTTAAGAGGTCAAAGTCCCCATTCTGGTCTACCTAGAACATCAGTGACAAGAGAGGTCGGGTGGGGGAAACCCTGTAACTCGTGGGGGCGCTCTACCGTGTAGGGGTCTTTGCGGGACTCTCCCTCTCTAGCTGCCCAAGTATTTCTCAGGTGGACGGCTTTCTGACTAAGGGGTATCATCCGCCCCAAACCTCTATAGTCATCCAAATTTTTTGGGTGTCTTGATTAGGTCCTTCACATTCTACTCTCGTCCGTACCATCTGTGCATGTTCGGTTGGAGGTCCTTAAGACCACCCTTGAGGCCTCCTTTAGAGATTCACTCCCGCCGAGGCCAGGCCTCGACGTCCGTGTTTGTGCAACGACCTCACCACATAGACATCTCCTTTGATTCATCTAAACCAAATTCTCCTTCTTCCATCATCATGGCACAACCAGTAGAAGAAGAGAATAACCTTGAAAACCAACTCCAGCACTTTAATGATTTATTTCAAGCCTTTGTAAACCCACCACAGTGTCCTATGATGCGAGATCACTATAATCCCGCCATAGTGGCGATCGAACCTCGAGTCCAAATCCCGGCTAGAGGTCCTAATTCTGAACTCAAGCCCAACATGATTCATGCTATTCCTAAGTTTCATGGGCTTAATTCCAAGGATCCCTTCCAGCACATCAAACAACTCAAACATCTAACCCAGACCTTCGGGTCAGATGTCCAAAATTGGGATATTCTTCTCATGAAGATGTTCTCCTTCTCTCTCATGGATAAAGCAGCTCACTGGTATCAGACTCAAACGCGTTCAATCAACACATGGGTTGAACTACAATCTGAGTTTCTAAAAAAGTTCTTCCTAGTTGGTTGGACGAATGTCTTACAACACCCGATCACACACTTCACCCAGTAATCTTGAGAACCTCTTCATGAAGCATGGGACCATTTCCTATACCTTATGCGAAGGTGCCCCCATCACGGAGTTCCTAAATGGGAGCAAGTCTAGCCTTTTTACCAGGGACTCCGTGAAGATATCCACTTATTCGTCAACACAACCTGTGGAGGAAATATCATGGGTCAACACGAAGACACTATGTGAGAGATTCTCAAGAATATGTGTAAGAACTCCATCAATTATGACTCCATGGGATTATTCGACCGAACAAATGCTCACGCATCGATGAATCCAAGGGGAGCACATGAGTCGCAAGGCCTGTCCGCATCCATCAACTTGGAATTGATGGCCAGTCGGTTGAATAAGGCTTCTATCATTGAGAAGAAGGTGGATGAGCTGACTCAACATCTGCAGCGAGCCACCTCTGCGCAAAACCCGTTTGCACAGCCACCTTCTAGGAGGAAAGCTGTGCATAACATCTATCACCGATCTTCTCAAGGGATGGACCCGTATCCACCGTCGTTTGACTCTAGGATCGGAGGAAACCCCGATCTGACCTACTCTAGTTGGGGGAACTTTGAACCCTCATACTTTGACTTTCCTGAGGTTCTTTAGACCTGCGAGGACCTCAACGCCATCCAGAATGACCCATTCTCTAATACCTATAACCCTAGATGGCGGAATCATCCCAATTTCCTATGGGCGGGAAATAATCATAATCAAAGACCACCATATCAACCCCATCCACAAGCTCCTCATCCATATTAGCCGCCTCAGCCTTAGCCCAACCCCACTTATCAATCTGGGCTAGCTCGGAAAGATCAAATGATTCTTATTCTTCACACTCTGGTTGACATTCAGAAGATGAATGCAACTATGCAAAAATAGCACAAGGATGAGATCACAGAGGTTCGCAATCAACTCGCCCAGATGGCGAATTCCCACCAACCTGGCACACTTCCTCACAACCTCTGCCGAATCCGAATAACATGCCGAACCAGAGGCGCGTTATGAACCCAAATCGAGGCCAAGCCCACATGATTTATCAGGCCCCTTTTGTTCCATCACCCGATGGGATGGAAGCTTCGACATCATATACGGGATTGCAACAGCAATGACCTATTTTACCAACTCCAAACCAAAACCAGGCTAGACTGAATTCTATTACAACCCGTAGTGGCAAAGCAACACAAGACCCACCTTACCCCAGCCACTTTCTGCCTGGTAGTGCTAACCTAAGCCCTAGGATAGTTATCCAGGACACCCCTATCCCAGATCAAGAACCTGGACCTATTCTAAAGGAACCATCCAAGGTTCCATTTCCTGAGGCCTTGACCAAGGGAAAGAGGACAAATAAACCTGTGGCACCTGAGGAGGATCTGGTCAAGCTCTTTGAATAGGTCCATATAAACATCCCGTTGTAGGATGCGATCTACCACATACTGGCTTACGCACAATTTCTGAAAGACGTGTGTACATCTAAGCGTAAGCGGTGAACCAAGAGTGGGAATCCAATCATACTGTAAAAGCAAGCCAACTCTGTAATTTTGAGCAAACTCCCACCTAAGGCAAAAGACCCAAGTACTCCCCTGATTTCCTGTACCATTGGTGATACCCAACTTGATAGAGCCTTATTAGATCTAGGAGCCTCCATAAACTTAATACCTACATCCCTACTTGACCACCTTGAGGAATCTGAGCTTAAACCTACAGAGGTGACATTACAGTTGCTTGACCGATCTATAAAGTCACCTAAAGGAGTTCTTGAGGATGTCATTGTTAGGGTGCGAGATTTCTATTTTCCGATGGATTTTGTAGTCTTGGATATGGATGCTCCAGAAAACCTGACGGATACACCAATTATACTAGGGAGACCCTTCCCGGGCACATATAGGGCTAACATAAATTGTGAGGAGGGCCAACTTGAACTGAAATTCGGGAACCAAACATTAAAAATTGACATCTTTAAGGCCCAACAAGGGATTAATTGCAGTATTATAGAACAAATATGTGACATCAAGGCTGTGGTTGATGATCCCTATATTGAGGAAAACGTGATTACTTCTGATCAACCACAAGAGGATCAAAACCCGCAATCAGAGGAGTTCGAACCTGACCTAGATACACCCATAACTCCTTCCCTTGCTCCTGACACACACCCCAAACCACCCGCTGCTGCTGATAACCCTGTTGTGGAACTCAAGCCTCTTCCCGACCATCTAAAGTACGTATTTTCGGGATCCAATCAGACGTTTCCTGTGATTATCAACTCTAGACTCACATTTTATCAGGAATTCCATCTGATTATTGTTCTCCAGCAACATCAAAGAGCCATTGGATGGACTCTTGATGATTTGACTGGTATCAGCCCTTCCTACTGCACACACCGTATCTACACCGAAGAGGGCACACGACCTTCCCGTGAAATGCAGAGACGTCTGAATCCTAATCTGCGGGAGGTTGTGAAAAAGGAGATCATCAAGTGGTTAGATGCAAGGATCATCTACCCGATCTCTAACAGTTGATGGGTGAGTCCAATCCAGGTTGTGCCTAAGAAGGCAGGACTCACCATGATCACGACTGAAACCGAAGAAATCATACCGACCCGTGTGGCGAATTCGTTGAGAGTTTGTATTGATTATAGAAGACTCAATACCTCCACAAAGAAGGATCATTTTCCACTACTGTTTATTGATCAGATCCTCGAGAAACTAGCAGGAAATAGGTTCTTCTACTTTTTGGACGGGTACTCCGGTTATAACCAAGTGGCAATCCATCCTGAGAACCAAGAAAAGACCACTTTCACCTGCTCCTTCGGGACGTACGTGTTTCGAAGGATGCCATTCGATCTCTGCAATGCACCTGCTACTTTTCAGTGGTGCATGCTTGCCATATTCTCAGATATGGTAGGTGATTGTCTAAAAGTCTTCATGGATGACTTTTTAGTATTTGGAGAATCATTTGACGATTGCCTCCTGCACTTGGTCCAGATCCTCAGGTGGTGCATTGACGTGAATTTAGTTCTTTCCTGAGAAGAGAGCCATTTCATGGTGCCTGAAGGAATTGTCCCGGGACATCTCATATCAGAAAAAGGCATCCAGGTTGATCGAGCCAAGGTGAACTTTATTTCCAAACTCCCCATGCCTAGCTCAATCAAGGACATCTGATCTTTTCTGGGGCATGTTGATTTTTACCGTCGATTCATTCCTGATTTCTCAAAGATCACGCGCCCCCTAACCACTCTGCTATCTAAGGATGTACCTTTCGAAATCTCCAAGGAATGCACTCAAGCATTTGAAATCCTCCGTGATCGAGTTACCCAAGCTTCGATCCTACAGTCCCCTGATTGGTCTCAACCCTTTGAAATCATGTGCAATGCATCTGACTTCGCTGTAGGAGCGGTACTTGGGCAAAAAATTGACGGGAAGACTATGGTCATCTACTACGCTAGCAAGACACTTGACGAGACTTAGCATAACCACACAGTTACGGAGAAAGAGCTGCTAGCCGTAGTATTTTCCCTGGAAAAATTCAGATCATATCTCCTGGGTTCCCGTGTTATCATTTACTCAGATCACACAACTGTGAGGCATCTCCTTGAGAAGAAGAATGCAAAACCTCGATTAATCCATTGGATCTTGCTGTTGCAAGAATTTGACCTCGAGATTCACGACAAAGTAGGAAAACAAAACGTGATAGCTGATCACTTGTCCCACCTTCCTTCTGAGATTATCGACCCTTCCGGATCCATTACGGAACATTTTCCTGATGAGCACCTCTTGACTATCAATACAGGGCTTCCATGGTTTGCTGATATAGTAAACTACCTGGCATCACATTAGATCTCGTCCAATTGGCCGAAGGCCAAGAAGAACAAATTGCTTTCCGATGCCAAGTATTACTTCTTAAAAGACCCGTATCTTTTCCACATCGGTGCAAATTAGATCATTCGACGATGTGTCGCAGGAGCAGAAATTCAGGACATCTTGTCCTTCTGCCATGACCAGGCATGCAATGGACATTTCTCAGGTCATAAAACTGCAACGAAAGTCTTCCAGTGCAGCTTCTATTGGCCCACAATTTTCAAAGATGCATACAATCACTGTAGGGCATGCACTCGTTGCCAAACCTTAGGCAACATGAGCCATCGTGATATGATGCCTTTACAGCCGATTTTTGTATGTGAAATCTTCAACGTATAGGGGATTGATTTTATGGGACCCTTTCCTATTTCAGACGGCTTCGAGTACATTCTACTCGATGTTGACTACGTGTCCAAATGAATCGAAGCCATTCCGACCCGAACCAATGATCTAAGGTAGTTATCAAATTCATTCATCAGAACATCTTTTCGCGGTTCCGGATTCCACGTGCTATAATCTTTGATGGAGGGACCCATTTTACGAATGCTCATTTCAGATCATTGATGACCAAATACGGGGTGTCACACAGAATCTCTACTCCTTACCACCCCCAAACTAATGCTCTAGCTGAGTTGTCAAATCAGGAGATCAAGAAAATCCTCCAAGTTACTATTCGACCTGACAGGAAGGACTGGTCATCCCGACTTCCGGAAGCTTTGTGGGCTTATAGGACCGCCCACAAAACCCAATTAGGTATGTCTCCCTTTAGATTGGTGTACAGGAAGGCATGTCACCTCCTCGTCGAATTAGAGCACAAATCCAATTAGGCAGTACAGAACTGCAACCTAGATCTTTCTAAGGCAGGAACCCACAGAAAGCTTCAAATGAGCGAGATCGATGAATTATGCCACAATGCATATGAGAACTCACGAACTTACAAATAGTGGGTTAAGGCTTTTCACGACAAACACATATCCAGAAAGATTTTCCACCCTGGTCAAAAAGTCCTACTCTTTGATGCCAAGCTTAAACTATTCCAGGAAACTACGATCAAAATGGATGGAACCTTACCTCGTCCGATGAATCTTTGGAAATGGAGCCATCGAGACCAGTCCACTCAGCCACGATTCAGAACCTTTCGTCGTGAATGGTAGAGACTCAAACCGTTCATTGACCTGACCGATACTAATTTTGCTGAGATATCCTTTACCCTCCATTCTCCCTAAGCTCATTGCACCCAACCGATGGCATAAAACTCAGCGCTTAACAGGAGGCAACCCGTCATTTTTGAAAAACCCGAAACCTTTCTTAACATTCCTATGCTGAATTCATATTGCACTTTAGGGTTCATCCATTAGAACAGCCGACCCCACCTCAGGTACCCGTACCTGAGTTTTGAAATCATCCGCAACAGTCACCTCGACCTGTTCGCCCACCCAAAACCTGTTCTAATGAATGATCTAAGTTGAACTCGAACCTACCTAATTTACAATGGGGACATTGCAAATCGTAGGCATGGGGGGTATGAAAGTGTAAAATGCCATGAAAATTCATCTCACAAGAAAAGGTTTCAACAAAAAAATCACATATCACAAAAATACCAAAAAAATGAAAAATTCTTGAAAAAGAACAAAAAAAATTCCAAGGGGAGAGAAAATTTTGAGGTCATACAAATCTTGAGGAGAAAAAGGGGAAAAGTGAAAAATATCAAAAAAAAAGGAGCACAAAATGAAAAGAAAAGAAGAGATAGTCATTAGTAAGAAATTAAGGGATTAACTGAATTCTAGGCCATATCAAGAAAAAGAAAATGAAAGGAAAAAGTGCTAATGAAACACAAAAGAGATTAGTAGGAATGCTGATCTTAGGCCTCTTGGGCTAGACACCTAGGCTTAAAAATTCAAGTATCCGCTAAGATTTGGATAGTCCTCAAGAGGTTGAGGAAAATGCGAAGCTTAAGTATTAGGCTAAGGCTTAGGGAGTATTCAGCCTCGTTAACTAACCTCTGGTTTGCGGGACTCGGTAACCTAAGCACCCCAATCCACACACAGTCTGGTTCAGTGCGCATAAGTATCAAAATCACGCAAAAGTGTTTAATTGTTCTGAAAAAGTCGCCTAGATTAGGAGCAGTCGATCAACACAAGTTGATTTGAATGAGTTCCCAACACGGAGAGGTGGGAAATTCCCCTCGAAGATGTGCAATAAAATATCGTCTTCTTGGTGCTTGTCTACTAAGATATTTACATATCCTACTGGGGGCATGTAAGCACCCTGTGCTGGTTCAAATACCATGGGCAGCATTATCACGAAATATCAATTACCAGGATCTAGATTTAGCTACAGAACGCCATAGGCGGGATTATCTCAAAATCTCAAAAGCTAGGGTTCCGGGAGTTGCCATGGATGGTGCTATCATGAAGCATCGATTGCCAGGGACCCTTCGAGGATTGATGATGGGGACTAGGAATCCGATACAAACCGTGTTGAGAAGTCAATCCGAAGCTAGAAATAAAAAGAAAAGAGTGAGAAAACTCTCCAAACAATGAAAATCCTCTGTCTCTCTCTCTTACAAAAACGCTTTGCAAACTGAACCGAGGCTAAAATATGTTTCAAGCACGGGTGCTTCAACCGCGGAGTCCAACGAACCTTAGGATAGTTCCTGTGGGCCTTAAAAACCTTCGCGGCAAACTGAGGCTAGTGTTAGTCAGGTCTGGATCTTAATTGGTACTTGAGTACCTCTAGGCCTATCATCGACATTCTAACCCAATCAAAACAAAAAACCACTCATCATAGTTTTTTAGCACTCATGGTCTAGAATCAAAGCTAAAATGTTAAAATTTTGCTAAGGGACTAGCAAAAGCTAGACATGAGAGTATGATGGGAACACCATCATGAGCCTTAACTAGCTCATTTTGACCCATAAAAGAGAACAAAAGCTCCTACATAACCAACTGGAGGTCCTAATTCAATGAATAACAATTCTGAGAGAAGCAAGAAATAAGGGGTAAAACTACAATTTTACCATTGCAGTGCAACAATGGGTTTGCTAATGGACTAAACACAGGTCAAATGGTCTTAACAAGATAATAAGTGGGTTGAATCAAATAGAAAAGGATTCGTGTGAATTCTAGGAATTAAATGACTTCTTGTAACCCTAAAATAAATTCACTTGATTAAATAAGGTTCTAGCCAGGATAAAATTTACCTAAATCCTCTAAAAATCATATAAAAATATTTTCTAGGGTTTAGAACCTTCAAATTTGGCCATTGAAACCTATTTTGACCTAGAATGATGTCTCAGACAAATATTTACCCTAAATTGGATTTTTACGTAAATTACCCAGTTAAACGTGGTCAAATCCAAAATTCAACCTCAACATTGGATTCCTTAAGTCCAAATTAGGTTTGTACCAAAATTTGGACCAAAGGGAAATTCATCTTAACCCACTTTGCAAATAAGTCCAGCCCAATTACATTTCTACCCCTACCTTTCAAAAACCCTTACATTTGACCCCTTAGCTTCTTCTTCGTTCTTTTCAATTAGGTCCCTCCACCATTATAGCGGAGGTAATCCTACTCCGGCGAGCTTGAAAGGGCAATTTCTCCCTGATCTCTCAGAGAATCCCCTTCAAAATTGAAAAGGAGATTCTCTGAGAAATCTCCTCCAATGTGAACCCAATTAGTAGCCCTATTTGGTACCCAATCTCTCATGCAAATGCATGAGAGATTTACGTCTCTTTCGATTTTCCATTACCAGCAAACTTCCCTTGCTTGGAAGCTTGGCTTCCAAGCACAAACCCGACTGCCAGGGCCTATTTAAGAGACCCCAATTCACCCTGCATCTCCCAAGCTTGAATTCAGCCGGAGAACCCCCTCAATTTCGTCTCTCCTCCTCTGGCCGACTTGTTCATCAAGCTCCGACGACCTCTCCTCCTCTCTCTCGTCGCCTAGCCACAATACCGGTGGCAGGTTCCTCTTCCTCACGCTCGTCCACGTTGTGCAGCACCCGCCGACGCTCCTGCTTCCCTTTGTCCTCGCCGACCATCTCCACTGAACACCTTTGTCTCCGGCATCGGCGATACGAGCCAGATGCCATCCCTGCCTCCCCCTTTGTCTCTTCACTCACAGATAAGTCCTCTCACCCTTTACTCCCTTTTCCCCTTCTTTATTCCCTCGAACGACCGCTGTCGTACTCCACCACCATCATCCCCTTCACCTCCGGCCACCACTCTGACAAGTTTGCTCCACTACCACAAACCACCTCCCTCCTCGCCAACCGGTCCATAAGCTCTGCCCCAACTCACTGATCATAACCCCCCACTCACAACACTCTGCCACTCACCCAAGCACACCCTTAAACACACCCACACACACGGCTGCAATGTGCCCTAGGCACGCTCCCACAGGCATTCCCAAGCCACGTCGACCACCTCTACACGTTCGCCGCACCTTGGCAAAGCTCCTTGAGCTTTTTAATGTGGTTGCGAGGCCATTTGTGTGATTTCAGGTCCAGGGGCTTGCCGCCATTGACGCACAGCCTGAAGCTTGCTTGCTAGCTTCTCCAGGCCGTGCCTACTCCAGGACACAGTCCCAGGCTGCGCGGGGCATTCTCGCAAACATCTCCAGGTGACCAATTAAAGCCAGAAGCCATCACAGCAGCTACAATCAAAGGACGCCCCTCTATTGCAAGCGCACGTGAAAGAGGGTGGGAAGTTAGTCCCACCTCGGAAACATTTGACACGCCACACCCACATAAAAGGAATTTTTGCATAATTCTATTGGCCTCCAACTCACGGGGTGAGGTCCCTCTCACCCGACTCGACACCTCATCTGCGATCCCACCCTGCAGACCTGGTGACCCGACCCGAGCAAGCACACCTCACCCACTACTGCACGCCGGTGGGCCTAGGCCCGAGTGTGTATCCGACCCGATTACCTGAGAAGCTGTGGCTCTGGGAGAGCCAACCGAAGAGAGAAAAGGGAGAAGAGAGCTCGCGTGGGTAGGGGGTAGGTTTTGCTCTGTAGGTCGAAGAGAAAAAGAAGGAGAAGGCTAAAAGCTGAAGCGAAAGGAAGAAGAAGGAGAAGGGAAGAAAGACACTGAAGGCAAAAGAAGGAGCTGAAGGAAAGAGAAAGGAAGGCAGAGAAAGAGAAGAGAAGGAAGAAGCTGAAGGCAATGGCAACCGGCAAGAGAAAGAGAAGAAAGCCAAAGGAGAAGAAGAAGGTAGAAGGAGCTAAGGCAAGAAAAGCTGAAGAAAGAGGCTGAAACCAAAATCAGAAGGAGGAAGGAGACGCCAGAAGAAGATTGAAGACAAAGGAGAAGCACTGTAGCATCAACATTTTAAGGCATCTGATTCACAAATCAGACGTCCAATTTTGTGCTTTATTCACATATATTGGTTCCTTTAGTATTTTGTACCTTACATTTATTCCTATCTTTTTGCACTATAACATTAATCTTATTGCATATTCTTTTAAATTCTAAAGTTATGATCTTGATTTCTAAACCCTAATTTGCTCCCTATGTTCGACCTCGGACTTTAAAATTCGAGTAATAAATTATATTTATTTTGAACACTTTTTTGGTTGTACTACAACGCGACCTTTTTAAAACCCGATCAAGCGCTCCAAACAGTTCTCTAAGATAGATCTGAAATTGGGTTACCACCAGTTGAGGATCAAGGAGACCGACATCTCCAAGACAGCTTTGCATACTCGGTACGGGTACTACGAGTTCTTGGTCATGCTGTTTGGGCTAACCAACGCCCCTATTGCTTTCATGGACATGATGAATCGTGTTTTCAGATCGTACTTAGACCAATTTGTGGTAATATTCATCGACGACGTCCTAGTCTACTCACGGGATCAGGCGCAGCATGGGCAACATTTACGTATGGTCCTGGATACCTTGAGAAGACGCAAGCTGTATGCCAAGTACAACAAGTGCGAGTTTTGGTTGAGAAAGGTGACTTTCTTGGGCCACGTGATTTCGAGAGATGGATTAGCTGTGGATTCAGCTAAGGTTGAAGCCATGCTCAGGTGGGAGAGACCACGCACAGTGACAGAGGTTCGCAACTTTCTGAGACTAGTAAGCTACTACCGATGATTTATCAGAGGGTTCTCTTAGATTGCTTGTCTTATGACTCAGCTGACCCGGAAGGACGTGCCCTTTACTTGGATCAACGAGTGCGAGGCGTGCTTTTAGGAGTTGAAGGAGAGACTGACTTCAACTCCTGTACTTACCATTTCAGACAATAGTGGCAGATTCGTGGTTTACACCGACGCATCGTTGCAAGGGTTGGGTGGTGTGCTCATGCAGCGGGTTCACGTTGTCATTTACACTTCACAGCAACTGAAGCCCCATAAGCATAACTACCCTACCCATGACTTAGAGCTGGCAGCAGTTGTCTTCGACGCGACATGGAGGCACTACCTGTATGGTGAGACATTCGAGATCTTCACTGACCACAGGAGCCTCAGGTACCTATTTGACCAGAAGGAGCCCAACATGAGGCAGAGACATTGGTTAGAGCTCCTGAAGGATTACGATTGCAGCATCTCCTACAACCCAGGGAAGGCCAATGTGGTGGCCGACGCCTTGAGCCAGAAGGCGCCGCCCACTTGGCCAACTTGCAGGCACAGAGTTGGAGACTCATGGAGGAGGTGGGCAGTTGGCGACCTCGGGAGTCACAGGGGTACTGCGGGGCAGTGACAGTGATGCGACAAGCACGACCAGAGCTAATAAACCGCATCATTGTAGAACAGATGGTTGTCCGTACTTATAGACACTGCAAGACAGGGTGTTGACAGGGGACCCAGGAGACTTCCTTCTCAGATGAGATACTGCTCATGAGGGGATGCATATGCATTCCTAGAGACGAGGAGTTGTTGAGAGAGCTCCTGACTGAGGTGCACGGGTCTTGGTTCACCATACATCCTGGAAATACAAAGGTGTACCATGATTTGTGACGTGACTTCTGGTAGAGAGGGATGAAGCGGGATGTTGGTGAGTTTGTCCAACAGTGCTTGGTATGCCAGCAGGTGAAGGCCGAGCACCAGAGGCCTGCAGAGCCACTACAAGCACTTCCTATGCTAGAGTGAAAGTGGGAGAGCATCACCATGGACTTAGTGGTGGGTCTACCAGTTACCCAGCAGGGACACGACGTAGTTTGGGTGATAGTAGACCTGTTGACGAAGACGGCACGGTTCCTGTCGATCCAAGTCACCTTTGGGCCAGCACAACTAGTAGAGAGATACGTCAGAGATGTGGTGCATCTACATGAAGTCCCTCGCGAGATTGCATCCGACAGGGATATTCGTTTCACTTCCCAGATCTGGGTAGAGTTTCAGCAGGCATTAAGGACCCGTTTGAGGTTTAGTACTGCCTACCACCCCCAGACCGACAGGCAGTTAGTGCACACCATACAAATGCTCGAGGACCTCCTACACGCTTGTGTACTAGACTGGAGAGGCTCCTAGGAGGAGCATTTGCCCTTGGCAGAGTTTGCATACAATAACAGCTATCATTAGAGCATCAGCATAGCACCTTACGAGACTCTGTACAGAAAGAGGTGTACCGCACCCTTGAGTTGGGTCGAGGTGGGGACCAAGTAGGAGGTTGGCCTCATGCTGATCCGGCAGAGTCAGGAGGTGATAGAGCAGATTTACAGATGACTCCGCACTGTCAGGAGTAGGCAGAAGAGCTACGCCGATAGGAAGCATAGAGAGGTATAGTTCGAGGTTGGGGATCAAGTCTTTCTCTGTGTTTCGCTCATGAAGGTCTTGCAGCATTTTGAGGTGAAAGGGAAGCTTGCATTGAGGTTTGTGGGACCCTTTGAGGTCTTGGAGCGAGTAGGACCCGTTGCTTACCGACTTGCCCTTTCTCCCCACCTTTCTGGGGTGCACGACGTGTTCCACGTGTCCAACCTCAGGAAGTACGTCGCCAATCCCAGCCACATTCTGAGCCACAAGAGCGTCGAGGTGGAAGACGACCTGACCTATCCTGAGAGGCCAGTACAGATATTAGACAGAGCCATCCGAAGTCTGAGACAGAAGCAGGTATCACTGGTGAAAGTCCTATGGAGAAGCCAACGGTATGAGGAGGCGACTTGGGAGCCTGAGACAGCAATGCAAAAGCAGTACCCAGAGCTTTTTGAGGGTACGTCTCTTCAGATCTACTTTGATCCTCTTTAAGTTTGCTATATGCATTTACGCTTCTTTTTTCGCACCCTACTTGGCTCAAGTTTCAGGGACAAAACTTCCTTTAAGTTTGTTATGGTGAAATGACCTGCCGCCATTTGGGTTGGATAAGATGTCTGGATTATTCATCAGACGTCTGGATAGATGGTCGGACAACTGAAAGTAAGAAGAACTGTACCATTTTCCCTTTTCCGCACGTGCACAACACACGTACCCCCTCCTTCCTCACCCAAACCCTAACGCATCTCTATTTAAACCCCTCCACCCCACTCCATCTCCACTACACCACCATTTCCACTACCTCCACCTCCTTCCCCAATCTACCGGCGAGCCACCAACGGCCTCCTTTCCTCCACTTGTAGCTGTGCGTGGAGGAGAGGCACTCGCGTAAGGAGGAGAGAGGGATAGAGTGTGTGTGCGCGGGAGAGCGAGGGCGTGGGAGAGAGGAGGAGGAGCTCGGTGGGAGGAGTTTGGAGGTGTGAGGACTTCCGAGGAGATCAGAGGTGCGAAGGGAGGAGTCATGCGAGGAGGAGGAGCTCGTGAAGTTGAGCTTCATGACCTCCTAAAGCTGCTGGCGTAGCACTTGCAGGCAGTGCGGAGGGGTCCGCGCAGAGAAGAAGGCTCACGAGAGTTCTGTGTATCGGATATTTTCCAATATCAGACGTCTGGAGCACATCCCAGATGACTGGAGTAGTAGGGGGACGTTCGAAGCTGAAGCCGGACATCTAAAAGCATGCTAGTGCCAAGGTACATATTTCTCTGTACGGTTTTCACCCATGCAGACCCTACTACAGGATAGTTAGTCATTTTGGCTTTGCGCATGCGTACATAGGTGCAAAGCGTTGGAAAGGTGCGGGGTGCACCCTTCGAGGTGTTTTTGGACATCTGGACATGTCGACAGAAGTCTGACTGCACTCCCAGATGATCAAAAGTAGGGTCCAACATCTGGAACTCCCCTCAGACGATCGCGAAAGGATCTGGACGTCCGAGAAAGCCACAGGAAAACCCAGGGTGAGTACTGACATCTTTTAAGACGTTTAGGACTAGTCCCAGACGTCTGATTTTGGATAGTATGCGTGTTTTTAGCCCGTTTAGGGCCTAAATGGAATCAGATTTCTGCAAACGAAGTACCGTTGTTTTTTGCTTGAGTTTCTCTACAAGCTAGTGTCACTTGTATATGGTTTTGGACTCGTTTGATGTGGTTGGCCAATTGTATAGGTCTCCAGCCAGTTAAGTACGCGGGACCCGCGAAGGTGACGGGATCTACGATCCGAGCCCCCATTCCTCCTGTGTTTTCCGGTAGAGTGGTTTACATTAATACTATGATTTAAACAAATAAACTACATGTTTAGAATAACTTGAATGAACCCTAAGGCAGGAACAAATGAGTATGGTTTGAGCTACACTGTTTACTTGAGATGCATGTAAAACCCTAAATGCTAGCAAATGTATTGGTTTATTGATATGATGCTTTCTCAATTAGTAAATCATGAGCTACCTGTTATAAAAATGAAACCTGCAATGTGAATAGTGAGACCAGAATGTTGGAAAATGGAACTAAAGGAATACCAGCATGAAGCCTACGGGGAATTAGGAGAAAAACTCCTGTACATGGGAAGTGAGCTAGCCCTTGAGTACGTGGTACCAAGGAGAGCAACTGTCCCCTTAGTGTAAAGGAGAACTAGCCACCCCTCTGGGTTGAGACCTGGGGTTAGGCCTAGTCACTCTACACCGACTTCTGTTTTGGCCCTCATGTACATGGTACTGAGGTGAGCTACTTAGTGTAGGGAGGGAGCTAGCCGCCCCATGGGGCCCAAGGTTAGGACTAGCCACCCTACACCGACTCTTTTTAGGCTCACTGGGAAAATCGAGATAGTCGAATGAGAGTACGCAAACTGTGGAGGGGCGAGACCCTTGTTCTGAGAGGGCAAGACCCTGTACTGTTCCATACTGTACCTTTAGGCGTACCCACTAGCAGAAAACGACTGACCGCGTGCCAGTGCGGGATAGCTACCCGTGCACTTATCACGCGAATTGTAGTCACCACTACATCGCAACCATGACCTCAGGGTGGTTGACTGGGTGTAAGACTACCACGAGGGATTCTCCCGGCCAAGAGAACACCACGTGTACATCCTACATCACAGGAAAGACTGCAATCAAGATCGTACCTGTGAGGGACAATCAAGATCTAGAAATAACCAATTTCTAAGAGAATGAACTAATTAGAACCCCTTGATTGAGCTAAATAGAATTGAAAAATAATTAGTTGCCTGTCTTAACTTAAATTGCATGTAAATGGTTTAGTTGCCACTCTACTCAGCATTAGCTGACTATGAAATTTTATAACCATGTCCAGGTCAGAGAGTTGAGTAGCCAACACCACCGGCTGCAGAGGGAGCTAGGCCTAATCGAGCCTAGCCTTAGCTGCATTTCCTTACTGTTTCCTAGCTTCTGTTGTAGTAGTGAGTATTTTGTTCTATGTAATACTATTTCAGTTACTTTTCTGTTGTACTTTCCACTGTCGTAGTTGTGATGGCCTATAATATTGTGAGACTGTTCGCTCTGTTTCCTTTACTGTCTCTTGATTATTTTCTGCTTAGTTACATTGCATGTGTGGTTGTGAAATATTTCCTACTTTTGGTTATTTCTCGTTGGATAACTAGGTCTTGCGATTAGTCGAGATGGGTCGGTCTCGGGTCGTAACAATCGTCATTAGTATCAAGGTCATACAGTTGCATAGGATATGTGGGAAGGATTATTTTTATAGGCAGTCGGGCTTCCATGATGTACACCTAGCTAAAAGGAGTGTAACTTGCGGAAGTCCTCTAGCAAGTCATGTACCCCCATAATACATCCGGCAGTTCTTCAGCCCATCTTCCATTTGAAGAGTATAGCCGTCTCTTTAGTGTTGAGATGATGGTGTGGTTGGTTACCTTCGCCTGTCCATTTTCTTGGGGTGTCCCATGGACGTGAAGCACAAGCGGATATCCCAGCTTACGTAAAATTCCTCAAACTTCTTGTAAGCAAACTAGGTACCATTTTCTGTGACAATGGTTTGTGATATTCCGTACCTGCCTATGATATTCTTCCTAACAAATGACACGACCCTGTCAGCTGCTGGGCTAGCCATGGCCTTGGCCTCTATCCATTTGGAGAAATAATCCACTACAACCAGGATGAAGCATTTTTTAGCCAACGCTGGCGGGAAAGAGCCAATGAAATCCATAACCCATTTTGTAAAAAGGATGGGTGATATGATAGGCACCAATTTTCCAGGAAACAAGTGGTACAATGAAGTGAACTGCTGGCACTTATCACACTTAGGCACGAACTCCTTACAATGTTGTTTCATTTGGGGCCAGAAGTACCCTACCTGAAACAACTGAGCTAGGAGTGTCTTATACCCTTCATGATTCCTACATATGCCTCCATGGGCTTCTTGTAGGGCTTGTGATGCCTCCACTTGTGCAAAGCAGCGCAACAAGGGAGTGGAATATCCCCACTTGTACAATTGCCCCTCTATCAAGGTATACCTAGAGGCCTGTAAGTAGAACTCCTTGGGTCGCTAGTGCTCAAGTATCTAATGATAGGAGTCATCCAAGACGTGGATTGTTCTATCATGAACATTCTGGGAGTGAATACTGTTGGCTCTTTTAACGTTTGGAGGCATATGTCCTCTTGTTCAAGCAGGATTGTTGATGCCAGGTGGCTAGAGCATCCACTAGGGGGTTGTCAAATCAGGGTACTCGGCTGGCCAAGACGGTCTTAAAATCTAACAAGTCCTCCTTGACCTTGTCAGCATATAGGATCATATTCGAATCAGAAACTCACTCACGTGAGAATTACTTGGCAGCTAGGAAGGGAGAGTCCCACAAAGACCCCTATACGATAGAGCGTCCCCAAGGGTTACAGAGTTTCCTCCACCCAACCTTCCTTGTCACTGAGAATCCAAGTTGACCAGAATGAGCAAGCTTGACTCTCAAGTCTACCAATTTTAATCCTGAGTATGTGCCTTGAATTTTCACTTAAACTTTAAAGTTGATTTTGATTTGTGACCTAATTTGAAGATTGGTTAACCCACAAAAGTGGGTCAACTTCACCTAACCTACCTTAAAATTGAGGATGAGTTGGGTAAAGAACCCAAACTTATCTTGAGCGGTTTGTAAATAGGTTATTAGGTCTCCAGTTTTAGTGATTCAAGTGATTGCTAGAGCCTGCTTTTAGGGTTTACTTGATTAGATCAATTCAACCAAGGCTTAGGCACACACGATGCAGGAAATCTATTCTCTTTAAATCATGCACGTGTGTTTTCCTGACACCCTAAAATGGAAACCATAATTTGGCTCTATTTTCTAGATCCAATTCTTTCCAAAGTTGGCACCTAGGGCTCAATTAAGAAGGTGAATAGCCCAAGGCGCCTTAAGTCCCTAATAGGTGCAAGTATCAAGATGGGGATATCTAATCAAATCAGATCAAATCAAGTAACTCAGATGATTGATTACTATGAAATAAGGTGAGTTGATCCTAATTGATTTTCTTTTTAATCCATTGAGAGATAATGGACTTAAGAAGGGCATGAGATTACCTGCCTCTGATGTGGTTGTCGTGCGACCGATCTTCAAATTCACCTCGCAAAATCACAACAAATCAGATAAAACAAGTTAATTTCAAATCAGAATTGTAATCAGTGAATGAAATGCACGTTGCTCCTAGGCAACAATGCCAAAATGTTGGCACACTTTCGTCGAGTTAAAAATATGCGTCGTAGTACAATCAACAAAAGTGAATCAGCATTTGAATTTCTAAGTACTAAAAAATGAGAATGAGTCCGAAATCGTTCGTAAGGAGTAAGTATGGCAAATCAATTACTAATCACAATATCAAGAGCAATATGCAAGTGGAATCAAAATGATGCTCAATATATGTCAGGAATGTATCTCAGAATATAAAGTGCAAAAAAAAGGGTAAAAAATGGTGGTTTGAACCACCAAATTTAACCATACAATTAAGCTCTAATCAAACGCAAATATTTGAATAGTAACTTCAAGCACTAATGTCAATTTCCACGTCAGCAGATGTGTCCACAATAACCAAGGAACCAAGGCAAGTAGCCAATTAGACGTCAAGACCAAGGTTCAGGTGCCTTAACTCCAAGGCCTCAGAGGAACTAAGGCACCAGCAGAACCACACAAGGGCACAACACAATAGCACAAATGTTAAGACCCATGTTGTTTGAGCCTTTTAAGATGCCTGGATTGTGGGTCAGGCGTTTAGTCAGACGTCTGGACACCTTCCCAGATGTCTGGAAATCAAAAATTTTGAGTACGAGCTCGCATCTGCACGTGGGCTGCGCGCAGACAGTACTCTCATTTTTCCTCCCCTTCTTCTCTCTCTCCTCGCCTCTAGCAAACCTTAAACACTCGACCTTATAAAACCCCTTCCCCTCTCTCGTTCTCCTGACACCAGCCACCTTCCCCTCTTCTTCTCCACTCCAGCGAGAGAGCCTGCGCGAGCAAGAGCGTGAGAGCGGCAGTGAGGAGGAGCGGCGTGAGGAGAGGAGGAGAGTGAGCTTGCATGGGAGCTCACCGGTGAGTGCACGGCTGGAGCGACGCGTGCTCGAGGAGGAGGAGTGCGTCAAGGGAGTCCTCCCCGATGCTGCTACAGCCGGAGCTGCAGGCGAGGAGGGGCGAGGTGCAGCCACGCGCAACGCGAGCACAACGGAAGCAGGTTCTGGTTCTGGGTTTCTCCCAAAATCAGACGTCTGGAGTGACCTCCAGACAACGGTGCGAACGTCTGGAGGCGGTTCTAGACAACTGAGGTGAGAGTTTCACGGAGGTACGTTCCCTTTGCGGATACGGCCATGCAAGCCGCTCTTCAGGAACACCTTGCATGCCCTTTTTGAGAAGATTTGGTGGATTTCGTGTAGGATTCACTTTGGGAAGGTGCAGGACATGCCCTCCCACGCATTTCAGACGTTTGGGCGACGTACCAAATAACGGGAAGCATTTCCAGACGTTCGAAGAGGTGGTCGGACGTCTGGAGCTAGGTCCGGACGGTCCAGAAGAGTTCCTGGACGTCTAAGGATTGGTGTAGAGCTTGAGGTATGATACCGGACACTTTTAAGATGTCTGGAAGTTGTTCCAGACGTCTAATTTGAGTCAGAAACTCTATTTTTGACCAGTTTAGGGCCCATTTGAGGTCTGTTTTCCACAAATAAGATACCGATGTGTTCCTTGTGAGTTCCTCTACTTGTTAGAAGGCTTTTCATACTGTTCTGATAGTTCCCTTGTGATTGTTCCTTATTATAGGACTTCATTCCGTTGCGGGTTCGGGGCTTGCTGAGGCACGTGAGCCTACCGTTCAAAACCTCAATACTCCTCGATTTACTGTTAGAGTGTCCTTCCCTAATTTAATTATAACCTAAATGCATGTGTGGAATGAATGATTAGAACCTAGAATATGGCATGAATCCTAGAATGAGAAACACTTGAAATGTCTGTATTGGATGATTCAATTGCAGTCTTGAATGAGTAGATAAATTGATAACAATTGCCTGTAAATGAATAACAATTGCCTGTGAAATATGAAGTACTTGTGCTAGCTAATTGTTGCATGTAAATTTCTTGTTGTATACGTTAAATGACAAAATACGAGCTGCATGTATATAAATTGAGAATGGTAATGTGAATGATGGAAATATGAGCTACCTGTGTATAACTTGTGTAAGGAAATGTAAACGATAGCAATACAAGCTGCATATGTATAACCTGAGAATGGAAATAGAAATGATGAAACCTGGTATGGCATGGCATGAGGAATATGAGCATGAACCCTACAGGGAATTAGGAGTAGAGCTCCTAGAATGGATCTGGAAATGTGAGTGGGGAAGTGAGCTGGCCCTTGAGTACGGAGTACCAAGGAGAGCGACCGTCCCCCTGTTTAGTGCAGAGCGGAGCTAGCCGCCCTTGGGTTGGGACCCGTGGTTAGGATTGGCCACTCTGTACCGACTTCTTGGCCCTTGCGTACACAGTATCGAGGAGAGCTACTAGTGTAGGGAGAGAGCTAGCCACCTCACGGGGCCCGGGTTTCAGCTAGCCGCCATACACCGACTTGTTAGGCCCACTGGGCAAACCAGGGTAGTCAAGCGAGGGTGCGTGGATTGTGGAGGGGCGAGACCCCTGTTTGGTTCTTAGGGGCTACACCCTTGTTACTGAGAGGGCTAGGCCCTATACTGGTTCCGTGCTGTACTTTGGGCGCACCCGCTAATGGAAACGATTGACACGTGCCAGTGCGGGGTAGCTACCCGTGCGCTTATCGTGCCTGCCGTAGTCACCGTTACATCTGTCTGTGACCTTGGGGTGGTTGACTGGGTGTAGGATCACCACAGGGGACTCTCCCAGCCAGGAGAGTACCACGTGTGCCTTCTACTCTTCAGAAAAGACTGCAATCAAGATCGTTCCCACGAGGAACATTTGAGATCAAGAAAGAGACCTGATAAATAAACCAAGTGGTGAAAAAGAATAATTAGTTAAAGAAAGTAATTGAAAAACAACAGCTACCTATCCACTTTTACTGCTTTAGTTTGCTGGTTGCCACTCTACTCAACGTTCGCTGACTTTGTGTACTCATAACCCTTTTCAGGTCCAGGTGTTGAGTAGCCCGAGTCTACGGCCGCAGAGGGTGCTGGGCCCAATAGAGCCCAGTAGCTGTAGTTCTTTTGTTGTACTCCTTTTGTAGTAGTGAGTAGACTCTTGTACTTTATGTTCTGTACTTTTACGTTTTGTTCTTTATGTTCCTATATCTTGTTACTTTCTACTGTTGTGGTGGTGATATGTACTGTAACAGTTTTACTTCTTTACTAAGGGGCTCCGACCTACCATTTGGGGGTACATCAAACCCCTGAAGCTGCCCACGTTCTTGAGAGTGGTGGAGGCAGCTATGACCTATGAGGAGACCAACTCGGCCGCACGTGACACTGACAGCGGACGGAAGAGGCCCTACCAGTCAGACTACTCACAGGGTCGGCAAGAGAGGAGGCACGCGGCACCCACAGGAGAGTTGTCACGCTTTGTGGGGCCGTTAGTGGCCTTTGGGGGCCCCCAACAAGGGCCAATTGCCAGCACTGGACCCCCGCCCAGCCGTTAGCAGGGACCTACCAAGGGTGGGAGTCAAGTTCCCCTCTACTACCAATGTGGCCAGCCAGGCCACATCAGGAGGGACTGCCCATCTAGGGCTGGAGGTCAGCAGATGCTCCCCGCACCGAGCGCTGGAGGACAAGCAGGAGGCCGTGGTTCCCAGAAGCGTGGGGGAGGACAGCAGTCGTGGGGAGGGTACCAGCCAGCGGCTACCCGTCTGATGTAGAGTGTGGCTGCTTCTTCCGCACCGAGAGCTGAGGGGCGTATCAACGCCGTGACACATAGAGACACCAGAGCTTCAGGTTCAGTGGTGGCAGGTATGGTTATAGTTTTTGGCAGAGTAGTTTACACACTTTTTTATTCCGGCACCACGCACTCGTTTGTTGCTGCTAGTTTTGCTGTCAGTTTGGGATAGGATTGTGTGTTGTTAGAGGATCCTTTTGTGATCAGAGGTCTGGGTGGTCAACTGTTTGTAGCTGAGGAGGTTTACACAGGCTGTAAGGTCAGTGTTGGGGAACACAGCCTCCCCGCTGATTCGATTGTGATACCGATGGAGGACTTTGGCGTAATTCTAGGGATGGATTGGCTTTCCGCTTACCACGCTTTGGTGGACTGTTTTGAGAGGAAGATTGTCTTTTCCATACCGGAGATACCTTCTTTTGAGTTTCACAGACAGCCGGTGGACGGAGGCTTCAAGTGCATTCTACACTTCGGGCGGCGAGACTCTTGGGCCAGTGGTGTGAGGGCTTTCTGGCTTGTGTAGTGGCAGAGCTCAGCCCCGTGGAAGACTTTCAGAGCATCCCGGTGGTCAAAGAGTACCCCGACATATTTCCGGAGGAGCTGCCAGGGCTACCACCTGAGCGTGAGATCGAGTTCGAGATCTCACTGGTACCGGCGACCAGCCCCATTTCTATGGCACCTTACAGGATGACACCACTTGAGCTGCGAGAGCTCAAGTCCTAGTTACCGGACCTATTGGAGAAGGGTTTTGTGAGGCCCAGTGTGTCTCCGTGGGGAGCCCCAGTGTTATTTGTGAAGAAGAAGGATGGTACCCTACGCCTTTGTGTGGACTACAGACAGCTAAATAGGGTCACCATCAAGAATAGGTATCCGCTGCCGAGGATTGATGATTTGTTTGACCAGTTGCGAGGTGCCACGATTTTCTCCAAGATAGACTTGAGGTCTGGCTACCACCAGTTGAGGATCAAAGAGGCCGACGTCTCCAAAACAGCTTTCCGCACCCAGTACGGACACTACGAGCTTTTGGTCATGCCGTTTGGGCTGACCAATGCCCTCGCTGTTTTCATGGATTTGATGAACTGGGTGTTCATACCGTATCTGGATCAGTTTGTGGTAGTATTTATCGATGATGTGCTCAACTACTCGCGGGATCAGGCGCAGCACGAACAGCACTTGAGAATGGTTCTGGACACGTTGAGACGATGTAGGTTGTATGCCAAATACAGCAAGTGCGAGTTCTGGTTGAGGCAAGTGACCTTCTTAGGTCATGTGATTTCAGGGGATGGCTTGGCTGTGGATCCAACCAAGGTAGAGGCAGTGCTCAGGTGGGAGAGACCACGTATAGTGACAGAGATCCGCAGTTTCTTGGGACTGGCAGGTTACTACTGGCAGTTTATCAGGGGTTTCTCGCAGATTGCATGTCCTATGACATAGTTGACCCTGAAGGACGTGCCCTTTTCTTAGACAGATGCTCGTGAGGCGTGTTTTCAAGAGTTGAAGGAGAGGCTAACTTTGGCTCCTGTGCTTACCATCCCAGACAGTAGTAGCGGTTTCGTTGTGTACACGGATGCTTCGTTGCAGGGGTTAGGGGGTGTGCTCATGCAGCGGGGTCACATTATCGCTTACGCTTCATGGCAATTGAAGCCCAATGAGCATAACTACCCTACCCATGACTTAGAGCTGGTAGCTGTCGTCTTCGCGCTGAAGACATGGAGGCATTACCTATACGGTGAGATTTTTGAGATATTCACGAATTATAAGAGCCTTAGGTATTTGTTTGATCAGAAGGAGCTTAACATGAGGCAGAGATGTTTGTTAGAGCTCTTGAAGGACTATGACTGCAGCATCTCCTACCATCGAGGGAAGGCCAATGTGGTGGCTAACGCCTTGAGTTGGAAGGCGCCCATCCACTTGGCCAGTTTACAGGCATAGAGTTGGAGACTCATGGAGGAGTTGGGCAGTTGGTGACCCCTAGAGTTACTAGGGCACTGTAGGGCAATGATAGTGACATGGCTGACGAGACCAGAGCTGATAGACTGCATCATTACAGGACAGATGACAAACTAGTATCTTCAGTCTTTGCGTGGGACCCAGGAGACTTCTCCTTTATTGTCAAGTACTGCGCATGAGGGGACGTTTGTGCGTTCCCAGAGACGAGGAGTTGCTGAGAGAGCTCCTGACTGAGGCACACGGGTCCAGGTTCACCATACATCCCGGGAACACGAAGATGTATCATGATCTGAGGCGTGATTTTTAGTGGAGAGGGATGAAGCGGGATGTAGGTGAGTTCGTGCAGCAGTGTTTGATGTGCTAGCAAGTGAAGGTCGAGCATCAGAGGCCTGTAGGACCATTGCAGCCACTTCCAATGCCAGAGTGGAAGTAGGAGAGCATCACCATGGACTTGGTGGTGGGCTTGCCCGTTACCCAGCGAGGACACGACGTAGTTTGGGTGATTGTAGACAAATTGACGAAGACAGCACGTTTCTTGCCAATCCGAGTCACCTTGGGACCAGCGCAGTTAGTATAGAGATATATTCATGACGTGGTACGTCTGCACAGAGTTCTGCGTGAGATTGTATCCGACCGAGATACCCGTTTTACGTCCCAGTTTTGGGCTGAGTTTTAGCAGGCTTTGGGGACACGGTTGAGGTTCAACACGGCGTACCACCCCCAGACGGACGAACAGTCAGAGCGCACGATATAGATGCTTAAGGACCTTTTGCGTGCCTGTGTACTAGACTAGAGGGGCTCTTGGGAGGAGCACTTACCCCTGGCAGAGTTTGCATATAATAACAGTTATCACTCGAGCATCGACATGTCACCCTACGAGACTCTGTACGGACGAAGGTGTACTGCGCCCTTGAGTTGGGTTAAGGTGGGGACCAAGTGGGAGGTTGGCCCCAGGCTGATCTGGCAGAGTCAGGAGGTGGTTGAGCAGATTCATAGACGACTTCGCACTGTCAGGAGCAGATAGAAGAGTTATGCTGATTGGAAGTGCAGAGAGGTGCAGTTCGAGGTTGGGGATCACGTCTTTCTACACGTTTCGCCCATGAAGGGCCTGCAGCATTTTGGGGTGAAAGGGAAGCTCGCGCCGATATTTGTGGGGCCCTTTGAGGTCCTGGAGTGGGTAGGACCCGTTGCTTACAGGCTTGCCCTTCCTCCCCAGCTTTCTGGTGTGCATGACGTGTTCCACGTGTCCAACCTCAGGAAGTACGTCGCCGATCCCAATCACGTTCTGAGCCACAAGAGTGTCGAGGTGGGTGACGACTTGTCCTACCCCAAGCGACCAGTGCAGATATTAGACAGAGCCGTCCGGAGTTTGAGATGGAAGCAGGTACCCTTAGTGAAGGCCTTGTGGAGGAGCCAGAGGTACGAGGAGGCTACCTGGGAGCCTGAGGCAGCGATGCGAGAGCGGTACCTGGAGCTTTTTGAGGGTACGTCTTTTCGGACCAGCTTCGGTCCTCTTTAAGTTTGTTATGCGTATATTTTTTTTTTCGCACCCTAACTAGCTCAAGTTTTGAGGACAGAACTTCCTTTAAGTTTGTTATGATGTTAAGACCCATGCTGTTTGAGCCTTTTAAGACGTCTGGATTGTGGGTCAGATGTCTGGACACCTTCCTAGACGTCTGGAAATCGAAAATTTTGAGTACGATCTCGCATCTGCGCACGGGCTGCGCGAAGATAGTACTCTCGTTTTTCCTCCCCTTCTCTCTCTCTCCCTGTTTCCAGCAAACCCTAAACACTCGACCTTATAAAACACCTTCCCCTCTCTCGTTCTCCTCACACTAGCCACCTTCCCCTCTTCTCCACTCCAGTGAGAGAGCCAACGCGAGTGAGAGCGACGACGAGGAGGAGCGGCGTGAGGAGAAGAGGAGGAGAGTGAGCTTGTGTGGGAGCTCACCGGTGAGCGCACGGCCGGAGCGGCGCATGCACGAGGAGGAGTGTGTCGAGGGAGTCCTCCCCGACGCTGTTGCAGCCAAAGCTGCAGGCGAGGAGGGGTGAGGCGCGACCACGCGCGGTGCGAGCGTAGCGGAAGCAAGTTCTAGTTCTGGGTTTTTCCCAGAATCAGACGTCTGGAGTGACCTCCAGACGACGGTGCGGACGTCTGGAGGCGGTTCCAGACGACTAAGGTGAGAGTTTCGCGAAGGTATGTTCCCTTTGCAGATACGACCATGCAGGCCGCTCCGCAAGAACACCTTGCATGTCCTTTTTGAGAAGATTTGGTGGATTTCATGCAAGATTCGCTTTGGGAAGGCACGGGACATGCCCTCCCACGCATTTCAGACGTCTGGGTAACGTACCAGATGACAGGAAGCATTTCCAGACATCCGGAGAGGTGGTCGGACATCTGGAGCTGGGTCCAGACGGTCCAGAAGAGTTCCTGGACATCTGAGGATTGGCGCAGAGCTTGAGGTATGATACTGGACACTTTTAAGATGTCTGGAAGTTGTTCCAGACGTCTAATTTGAGTCAAAAACCCTATTTTTGACCTGTTTATGGCCCGTTTGAGGTTTGCTTTCCACAAATAAGATACTGATGTGTTCCTTGTGAGTTCCTCTACTTGTCAGAAGGCTTTCCATACTATTCTAATAGTTCCCTTGTGATTGTTCCTTGTTATAGGACTTCATTCCGTTGCGGGTTCGGAGCTTGCTGAGGCACATGAGCCTACCGTTCAAGCCCCCAATACTCCTGGGTTTACTGGTAGAGTGGCTTCCCTTAATTTAATTATAACCTAAATGCATGTGTGGAATGAATGATTAGAACCTAGGATATGGCATGAATCCTAGGACGAGAAACACTTGAAATGTCTATATTAGATAATTGAATTGCAGTCTTGAATGAGTAGATAGAATGATAACAATTGCCTGTAAATGAATAACAGCTGCCTATGAAATATGAAGTACTTGTGCTAGCTAACTGTTGCATGTAAATTTCCTGTTGTATACGTTAAATGACATAATACGAGCTGCATGTATATAAATTGAGAATGGTAATGTGAAT
The DNA here is from genome assembly GCA_037157565.1 of Thalassia testudinum. Lineage (NCBI taxonomy): Eukaryota > Viridiplantae > Streptophyta > Magnoliopsida > Alismatales > Hydrocharitaceae > Thalassia > Thalassia testudinum. The sequence goes on along the minus strand of JAZHRO010000019.1, from coordinate 60,061,654 downwards.
GATGGAAATACAAGCTACCTGTGTATAACCTGTGTAAGGAAATGTGAACGATAGTAATACAAGCTGCATATGTATAACCTGAGAATGGAAATAGAAATGATGAAACTTGGTATGGCATGGCATGAGGAATATGAGCATGAACCCTACGGGGAATTAGGAGTAGAGCTCCTGGAAATAAATGGAATGGATCTGGAAATGTGAGTGGGGAAGTGAGCTGGCCCTTGAGTACAGAGTACCAAGGAGAGCGACTGTCCCCCTGTTTAGTGTAGAGTGGAGCTAGCCGCCCTTGGGTTAGGACCCGGGGTTAGGATTGGCCACTCTGTACCAACTTCTTGGCCCTCGCGTACACGGTACCAGGGAGAGCTACTAGTGTAGGGAGAGAGCTAGCTACCTCACGGGACTCGGGTTCAGCTAGCCGCCCTACACCGACTTGCTAGGCCCACTGGACAAAGCAGAGTAGTCAGGAGAGGGTGCGCGGACTGTGGAGGGGTGAGACCCCTGTTTGGTTCTTAGGGGCTACACCCTTGTTACTGAGAGGGCTAGACCCTATACTGGTTCTATGCTGTACTTTAGGCGCACCCACTAACGGAAACGACTGACCGCGTGCCAGTGCGGGGTAGCTACCCGTGCGCTTATCGCGCGTGCCGTAGTCACCGTTACGTGTGTCCGTGACCTTGGGGTGGTTGACTGGGTGTAGGATCACCACGGGGGACTCTCCCGGCCAGGAGAGTACCACGTGTGCCTTCTACTCTTCGGAAAAGACTACAATCAAGATCGTTCCCATGAGGAACATTCGAGATCAAGAAAGAGACCTGATAAATAAACCAAGTGGTGAAAAAGAATAATTAGTTAAAGAAAGTAATTGAAAAACAACAGCTACCTGTCCACTTTTACTGCTTTAGTTAGTTGGTTGCCACTCTACTCAGCGTTCACTGACTTTGTGTTTTCATAACCCTTTTCAGGTCTAGGTGTTGAGCAGCCCGAGTCTACGGCTGCAGAGGGTGATGGGCCCAGTAGAGTCCAGTAGCTGTAGTTTTGTTATACTCCTTTTGTAGTAGTGAGTAGACTCTTGTACCTTTATGTTTTGTACTTTTACGTTATGTACTTTATGTTCCTGTACTTGTTACTTTCTACTGTTGTGGTGGTGATACGTACTGTAGCAGTTTTTACTTCTTTACTGCTGTACCTTTTTACTGTTAGTTGCTTAGCATAGTGAATGTAGTTTATTTTCCTGCTTTATGGTTACTTTCTCATTGGACGACTAGGTCTTGGGATCAGTCGAGTTGGTCCGGTTTCGTGTCCTGTAGGGATTCAGGAATCGGGTTGTAACAACAAAGTAGAGATAAGGCTCAGCTAAGTATGGAGCGAGGGAGGGGCACGAATCTCGAGGCCACAGTGTAAAAACCCCCTCCCTCCTCCTCAAATCTCTTTCTTCTCTCAAGCTCAAGCCCGAGTGAACAGTAACTGGGCAAACCGATCCAGCCCAAGCCCGTGTACGCGTGGGCGAGGGCGTGCATGGGGGACCTCACCCCCCGTGCATTCGTGGCAGACAGCCAATGTGACAATTTCAATTTATGTGTTGCCTCAAGTTTGCTCCACACAATGTGGGACTAGGTGAGCTCACTCCTTCGCATGTAGCTGCAACTAAGGATGGTGCTTCAATTAAGGTCAAGGTTGTTGTCTGCAGCTTCGATTTCAATCCTGGAGAGCTTTAGAGCCTGAAGCCGCGTCGATTGTAGGCTACAGTAGACCAAAAGAGGGCTGAAGTGAGGCGAGTGACGTTGGAGAAGATGGTGGTGGTGGAAGTCATCCGACAAGAGGCCTGAATAAGAAAACACCTTTACGGCCTTGTCAGATATGCTCAGGAGCTTCGTCGTGCGAAGGCTAGTGCAGTGGTGCTGGTTGGAAGTCGTGCGGAGGTCGGAGAGGACCTATCGACGTCGGGTTTGGTGAGCGAAGGAGGTGATGTTTGGTGGGGTGTAAGCGCGATCAAAGCCCCAAATTTCTTTAGGGCTTTTGATCAGTTAAGTGTGGCGGTGCTTCTGGATGTGGAAGCGGGCAGTTTGGTGGATTAGAACTGCAGCGCAAACTCATCGAACTACGCGTTGGAGTTGGAGAAGACGATGGGCTTGAGGGTGATATAGTGATCGAAAGTTAGGGTAAAGGAGATGGGCGTGTTCTAGAGAAGGAGAGGAAGAAGTTGAGGGGACTTAGGAGGAGCAAAAGAGGCGGCGACGTTGACTGACCAGATGCGAAGAAGATGGAGTCGATGGCATGGTGTCGACGAGGAAGAAGATGACAGAAGTGCTCTCTCTTTGTTCGGAGAGATGCATGACAAAGAGAGGAAGCCGGAGGGCCGTCCAATTTGATGGTTGGATGACTGAAGGAGGTAATTGGAGTGGGCTCGTTAGAGTCAAAGTTGCAGAGACTGGAGAAGAGAGGGGATTTCTGGCTCAAACTTGGCTAAAGAGGATGGCCTAGACTCGAGGGCTCTTTATAGAGCTCTAAAATAAGCTTAAAAGCAAGGAAAGGGCTAGAATAGCCTGCGATTTTAGGGAGAAAGATCCCCTGAAATCTCAAGCTCGCCTAAGGTCTAGGGATCTTCGTGGGGTCTATGAGTCAGCTCGACTGATTGGGAAGGTTCTTACGATCAATCCCTCCAATTTTGTAGAGGTTTGGCTCTGATTTGGGGGAGAAACCTCCCTTGAATCTCGCTATAGAGCTCCGTCCACACCAATGGCGGCAGAGACTGTTTGAAGAAAATGATGAGAAAATTAGGGACCCACTCACAATAAAATTAAAATTGGGGGGCTAAATGTAAGAAATAAAGTTTTCAAGTGCTAAAATGTAAACTAGGTCAAGAGGGACTCTGATTGGGCCCAAATTTTGGTGCTAACCTAATTTAGACCTAAAGAATCTAATGGTGATATTGGATTTGAGGTTTTGACCACGTTTGACTGAGCAATCTGCATAGAAGCCCAAATCAGGGCAAATTTCCGTTTAAAACTCTATTCTAGGTCAAAATAAGTTCAAATGTCCAAACCAAGGGTACCCAACCTCTTAGAATATTTTTCTATGAATTCTAAGAGGTTTAGATTAATTTTATCCTAACTAGAACCTCTTTAATTTAAGCGGGTTGATAATTAAGGCTTTTGGTGCTATTTTTGCCCTTGAAATGCGTGTAACCCTATTTCTATCAATGTTAGTCCACTTTTTAGACTTTTATGCTCATTTGACCTTCAATTAACCCCTAAATGACATCGTGGTTAATCTGTGTTTGTGATGTGCTTTTAAAATTACAGAATTAACCCTGATTCCCTATTTTCTTCTCAAATTAGAATGATGTAGAGTTGTGATCCTCAGATGATTAGGCAGGAGCTTTTATCATTCAAACCTGACTAAATGTGACTAGTTAGGACCCATGGTGGTGTTACCATCAGGTCCACTCCCGACAAGTCATTGACAAACCATGCGAATACATCCGCGTTGGCCTTTAACAAAAGCTGCAGCTGTTAGACTTCAGAGGGATTAAGGTCCGCCCCGACTTTGTCGAGCTTAGTTGTGTCATCAGGATATAACTGGATAGCCATGGCTGAAGAGCCTAGCTAAAGTTCTGACATTGCTGGAAGATCGGCCGGGTTTACATCCTGTTGAATTGCTTGGACTTGGATTCTTTTCTTTCCCCATTTATGTAGCTTTGGAGACCTTGGTTCCATGGATCACTCCAACTCGATCCGAAGAGTTCACGTCCAGCCGATTGATCCCCATGCACTATCCCTACTCCTCGCAGAGTTTGGAAGAGCATTAATTGGAAATAAAAGGAGGGCATTACCCAGAAGGCATGGATCATTAGGCGGCTAATGATGCCATTAAACGCCGCCGTCAATTCAACCACGATGAATGTAGCCACTCTATTCAAGTGCTTGTCCCCATCACAGATAGATATGGGTAAGCTTATCTCTCCCTTCGGCATCACCTTGTGATTTCCAAACCCCACAACCAGGTGAGTTGATGGGGATAGGTGTTCTTCTTTGAACCCCAGCCTTAGTAGTGTTTCCCAAAATAGAACATCCATTACACTTCCTTCATCTACCAGGAGCCTAGGTTGGAGTTGCCCCGCTAACAAGAGAGTCACCAAGAGTGGGTCTATATGCTTTGTCAGGTTCGGCAGTACAGAGAACAATTTTGAAGTCGGCTGCTTGACAGAGCCTCTCTCTTCCCATTGAAGGGTAGGGAACGCACTGCGAGGAATCCGCTCGAGGGGAGCAATTTGCTAGCTTGTAGCAACGTTGACCCCGAAAATGACCTTGATCTCCATGCCCGTTGTTTCAGGAGGCGGGAGGTGAATATTTTGGGGCAATGCTGCCTTCACTACCTGGACTTAACGGTGATATTCTGCAGGAGGGAGCCATGGAGACACCACTTGCTCAATTTGACGGACTTCACACTCCTTTGACTCCTGATCTGCCACAAGGACCATATTAATCCCTTGAAGCTTCTCCTTATGGTATTCCTCTGGACCCTCCATAGGTCTCTTGCCCTTATCTTGGCTTTCCTTCCGCTCGACGAAATGAGTCAAGTGTCCGTGCCAAATCTGGGACTCGATCTGGTCACGCAAATCTCGACAATTTTCCATAGAATGTCCTTGGGCTTAATGATGCTTACAGTAGGGCCCGGTGTCAACTTTCTTCTTAAAAGGCTTTGGCAGAGGTAAAAGATCCTTGTCGGTGGACCATACCTTCGCCAACACGTCCGCTTGATTCACAACTAGGGGAATGTATTCTTCAAAGAACTCCCACCTGGGTTGGCAGGGCTCATTGTTTTGACCCTTGTTGGGCCTTTCGCTTCTTTGATCTTGGAAGTTTGCCTTCCGTTTATTGAAGCGATTGCCTCCACAGATGGATATAGGAGCTGGTTCTCTTAAGACTCTCTTTTCCTCAGTGGGAGCGAAGTTGTCTTCGTATCCATCTGCCAACCAGCTATAAGAGTGGAACAAGTCATCCTACTTTGCAAACCTTGTAGCTTGGTCCCATAATTCCATCATATCTCTAGGCCAAAAATCATCAATATCGTACCAAAACCTCTGAGTCAGGAAGCCTAACTTGAAGTACTAGATAGCGATGGCATTATGGACCCTTTTGCATTTGAAGTATTGAGCCTTAAGCCGGTCTAGATATGACTGGAAAGACTCATTTTTACACTATTGGATCTCCGACAGCCTTTCTATGTTATCCCAAACCCATTGTTGTCCTGCAAAGTACTAGCATAATTTATCCACTAGCTCTTGGAAGTAAGTAATCTATCCTGCTGGTAGCTCATTGAACCATTTGTGAGCCATGCCGAAAAGATATGACGGGAATACTTGACAGAGCACCCCGTCAAGATAGCCGGGCAAAAGCATCATCTGGTTATAGCTCTCCACAAAGCTGTTGGGGTCCATCATTCCGTCATACTGGGCCATAACGGGCTGCTTGAATTTCTCCAGCGGAGGTGCCTTCATTACCTCATTTGTGAAGGGTTAGGTAGAGACATACACCTGCGGGGGTATGCCTCTCATTGCCTAGGTGACCTGACGGATGATCTCGGGTAGCGAGCCCCCTCCGCTGGTCACAATGGGGTGAGCCTCGGACTGCTCCCCTAACAAAGGTGGATGGGGAGCTTTAGGCGGGCTAGAAGGAACTTTTCCTTTCTGTCTACTAAGCTTGCATTTTAACTTCTCGAGTTGTTCGCACAAGCAAACGTTCTCCTCTTCTATCATACGATGCCACTTCAGTTGGTCGTCAATAGGATTGGAGTTTTGGGGATCCTCTGGTTGAATCTTGCAATTTTCCTTGATTAACTTGATTTCAAGGAGTTGATCTGCAATCAAATGTTGTTCAGCCTTCAGAGCCACCAGCCTAGCTTCGTACTCTTCTTCCTTCGCCTACATCTTGAAGAGAGAGTCTCGCTGAGGATTCTCAAGATGAGAAGGCTCATGTTGCTGGCTGGGCTGCGTAGGCTTCTCCCTGCTAGGTCCAGCATGCAAATGGCATTCCTTGGACAAAGAAACGTTGGATTCCATTGAGGCAATCTTCTTCGGGTTAGCGCGAGAGGAATTTCGAGTTGTGAGAGCCAATGCTTCGATTTAGATTAAGGAAATGATATCAAATGATAGTCGTTTCTCACAGACGATGTCAATTGATCGAGGTCTTGATTAACTGGGGGTTCGAATCAATGAAATATCACAAATAATCACAAAGATAGAGGCACAAAAAACTTAGTAACCTAATTTCACCCGAAGAGATGTATGTCTGAGGGAGGATGGTGCTCATAAGATTCTACTATGGTGGTTAACAAGACAATCACTCCTTATTCTCTTTCTCGAAAAATGCATTAAACCAATTCTATCGAGATGGGCTCCAATTCTATCAAGAGAGATAAGAGATAGAATCGGTTGGAGAGATTAATCAATTGGAGTCTGGTGGATTTTTATGTGTACGAGAGTTGTCGAGGGGATAATGGAGAGGTAGTTTGCTCGGCAGAGGTGTTAGGCGATGCATTATGTTAATGTATGGGATAGTCGGTGGACGTGAGTGGGATAGTCGGTGGGCATTCACGTAGGTGTTTTAAGCTTTTGTATGGGTAAGTCGGTGCATGGTTTGTTTAGTGGAGATAAGAGGAGGGGGGACATGTAGGTGAGTGGGATTCGGGTTTCGGTGGGGAATGTTTGCATGGGCTTAGGACGTTGATGGGTATGGGATTTATTTATGGGTGTTTGCATGCATAGGAGTGGTGGAGGGTGTTACATAAGATATTTGGTGGAAAGTTGCATGGACTTGGGTTTCGTATACGGTGGATATGTTGAGGGAATAATGTATGTGGGATGTTGGGCTCTTACATAGGTTGGTCTAGTGCTCAAATTGGGCTAAGGTTCACGGAATAAGTTCAACCTCAATAGGAATAAAGGAGCTCAGACTGAGTTTTACTTTCTATAGTGCTCCAAGCAATCTTATACTTGATACTTGCAAACATATAGATAAATCCATCAACGTACCAGATACAGGTAGCAAATATATTGCACAAGAATCGATAAAAAAATGCTATATTTACAAAATGATGCAGAATAACTAATCTAACCTAATCTAATGCAACTAAACCTAAATCACCCTCAAACTAATATAAGTTAAGCATGAATTATATAATAAAATATAAATTCATCACTAGCTATCCTAGGGAACTAGGACCTATGCACCTTCACACCTATTAACTTAGTTTTTGATCAGTCGAAAGGTTAGCGGAGCATGACACTATGTACAACTCTAACTACTCGATAACTAGGACCTTAGTGCCTTCATACCCATCAATCCAGTTTCCGAATCGTCAGAAGACTAGCAGGACGTGACACATTTTATAGCGATTTTATCATGATAGACCATGTACAAGGATAGAACAAAAATTTTAAGAAGAGCATATTAAACAAGTAGTAGGTATCTCATAAAGCACAACGAAAACATGGAGAATACATCAGTAAACACAACCACGTGTAGGGTCTAAACAAGGTAGCTCCATAGGGTGTAGACAGAGATTACACAATGAACTACATGTTTATGGTTGGAGTTAAGTTTTACCTCCCTCGTAAAATGGATGTTGAGCTTAGAGCATGCAACGTATCTGACCTAAAATTGGCCTCCTCTACCAAACCAAGCATTGCAATGAATCAAAAACACATGGAAATAGTACTGAAATTAGGTTCGCAAAATGTAAAACATTTAAAATGAAAAAAATCTGGTGCAACACATTACCTGCTCCCTCGTTTGATGAAGTAGAGGCTTCCTATTCCTTTCTTTGGTAGAGGAAGATGAGGACTAGAGGCACTATGCGAATATGGAGTTTAAGGGTCCTTTTATAGGCCATCCTCCTCCTCATTACATTCTTGATTCTCCTCTAGTTGACACCACTAATGGCAAAGGTGTGGGAAGCAAAAATTCATGACACCATAAAGGGACACAGCAAGGCCTAGGATTCATTAAATAGGGTTGGATGGTAGGGCATGAGAATCGATTGCCTAAGGGTTAAAAGGGAGATTTTTTTTTGCAGCGAGTGGGGGGTGGGGGGGGGGACGAGACTGAATGAGAGTTCTTGTAATGGAGTTAAAGCTGGTAGTTGGATTCCTTAAAACACAATAATACAAGCTAAAATCAATGCTATGGGGCTGTTAGAGCAGAGATTCGCAGTACCAAACTCTTGCAAAATTGCCAGGGACACATTCAAAAGGGGAAGCCATGGCATCAATAGCGATAAGAAAGTCCAATTAAGGTTGAAAGTGAACACAGTTTGATGGAAAAAGACATAAGATTCGAAGCACGGTATGAGAAAGAAGACAACCATATGATTGGTACAACAGCTATGCCTTTGTGATACGATCCTCCATAGAGCAATAGCTTGAATCTAGCCATGGACAAGATGATCCATAACTAGAAGTTTTTTGCGTGGTACTCACTAGGCTTTTGTGAGGGGCACGAGGGAAGGAATGGGTACAGGTAGGATAGGAACCACAATAGGTCTTGGGATATCTCCATCTCCCCCCCCCCCCCCCCCCCCCCCCCCCCCCCCCCCCCCATGTGTTAACATTACACCTAGGTTTCCATGCCTTAATCTAGGCTAAAGCCATCCAAACACAAGTTAAACCCATGAAACAAACAGTCCCTTAGAGAATGATAATAAGGATGAGCTGTTGTTGGAACAATGTCTGGATGAAGAATACTGTTACAATAATGGTACTTGCAAAATCAAATAGTGGAAATCTAACCTATGAAAGTGTCCATGTATCTTAAGTGATAAAGCTTTTATAGATTGGTTTTGGGATCATTTATTAAGTCAAATAATACAAAGGAGTAATATAACATAACTTTTAATTAATCTTTCTAATTTAACTAAATTGTATAGCATGCAAGTTCCAAATTTATTATCAAAATAATATTATATCTAAATTATTTCATTTGTTATAATTATTTTTTACGCCAAGTCTATGTTGATTGAGATATTTTTTCATTGCATTATCAAAACTCTCTATCATAAGTAAGTTTAATGACCATCACATTATGGAAACATCATATCTTGACCTGATCTTACATGCCACAACGACTAATCTTTCCAAATTGCAATCACATTTCTATGTTGTGGAAGTATATAAATAAATAGGATCTTACTGATGAATGCAAAGCAATATTCTACAACAATCACAAAACACGATAATCATTCCGAACAATCTATGTTTCATAAGGAAAGTGCTTAATTTTGAATTGGAGGAGTTAATTTTAAATCCTCATAAGTCCCATAGATGTTTATAATGTTTTCAATTTTTATAATATGCAGGCAAATACGAGATGTCTAATGAAAATTTAGGTAAAATTAAGAGATAAGTTGATATATAAAAGAATTAAATTCAAAAATATCTTTAACAATTAAGTTAGTACATGAATATCGGATAATTTAATTGATGAGCAAACACAAATCACATAAATAGAAATGGTAAGTTTCCATTACAAATCCCGACCAACTTAAAGGGATAAATTTGCACGCTATTTGTCCCCGGTTGGTGTCATCATCTTTTTTTTAAGTTGATACATGTAGATTGGGTGGATAGAGGTCACGTGTTGTGCACGTGGAGTTACCTGGTGGCCGAAGGCTAGGGTTTCGATAAACCCCTCTTCCGCACCGCCTCTCCGCCCTTTCCCGCGCCATCTCCTTCCTCCTCACCACAATTAGGGTTTGTTAGGGCATCGTGGTCGGTCGCCGCTCAATACAGACGCCATGGTTCGTCCTGCGATCTCCTCCACTCTATCATCTCCTTCGATAGTTAAAGATCGTGTCTTGACTGGGTTTTTGAGATACTTTGGTGGTGGTGGTGGTGGTCTTGCAGCCTCAGGGAGATTATATCGAGCTTCACAGGAAGCGCCATGGGTATCGCCACGACCACTTTGAGAGGAAGCGCAAGAAGGAGGCCCGCGAGGTCCACAAGAGATCCGAATATGCTCAGAAGGTCCCTCCTTTATGCCCCCTGATTCGATCGAGTTTCACTTTGCCTTTTGTTTCTTATGTTTTGGTTGGGTTACTGATCGGAGCAAAAAAAAAAACGGTGTTGAAATTCGAAAACAGGCGCTTGGTATCAAGGGGAAGATGTTTGCGAAGAAGCGGTACGCTGAGAAGGCGCTGATGAAGAAAACGTGAGCTCTTTCTTTCCTTGCATGAGTTTTTTTTTTTCTTTCTTTTTTTTCCCCCTTTTACTGTTCTTCCAATATGAATTTTTGAATTGTGATGACGTAATTCGATCCACGCCAATACTCCTTGATTTTATTTTTCAACAAAAAAATAACTACAAATTGCAAGTATATGATGGAAACGACCTAGAATGACCCAACACAAGGAAAAGGCACAAATTGCCAACTGCCTAGGTGTCTGAGAATTAAGTGGCTTGAGTTGAGAACATAAATGCCCAGAACCAAGGCCACCACCGTCCATGCACCTGTATGTTTGATCATATAAGCTTCATGTTCAACTTCAATTGATAAGCTGCAAAGGCCCTGCCTGCTATTGTCCCTTGCTGCCATCGTGGTATCATAAGCTGATGCCACTCTTGTCATCTTTCCATCGTTTGAAAACAGTTACCTTCCTCTGAATGTAATCACCTTTGCCTCTACCGTGCTCAGTAGCTCGTATCTGAGCTGCGTAAATGTTCAACTCAGCACAGCATAGACTGCTATATTGTTTAATGTGTATTGTCTGAAGTGGCTTGAGACCCATCATGAAATCAATCTACCATATCTTTATGATTGATCTTTCTTCCCCTGACCGCCTTTGTGGTCTTTTCAACTGTTTCCCATTAGCTTTAACCTACCTACTTCCAATTGCTTCCTCAAATTGAGGTGACAGGTGTCTAATACACTATTGCTTAAGGTCTTATGGCTCTCTTCCACCTTCTTTCCAGAAATAGAGTTAATAAAGGGAGGAATTTCTATCATATTTAACTCAATATCCTCGAAGCCACGTCCATGATGTGGCTTCATATATTCTTCCTGCTCTTTCTTAGTCTGTCTAGGATTACTAGTAATGTAATTTTTTTCTTAGATTCTTAGCAAGCCTAATATTTTCTTTGCATCCATGTTGTAATATATTCTTATCATACCCAAATTCACAAGTTCTTATCTTACATTTTGTTGTTCAACTTCTCTCTACTTCTCAACAAAGGAATCTGGCTTTTTTACAGCTTCAACTCTTCATCTGACTCACAGGCTTACAATATTGACCTTCTAAATTTCTATCTTTCTTCTTAGCCATCCATTAATCAAGATACTTCATTTGTTAAAATCAATCCCTTATTTATATCTGGGGGAAAATGATAGCAAGTCTTGACCTTCATATGTCTCATGTGAAACCTCAAAGATCGCCTTGTGAATCATCTGATTGGTATTCTGGTAATACTCTTCACTCCTTCCTTGGAAGACTCTATCACCCTGCAATTTATCTGCAATTTTGTAACATTTTACCAGAATTGGATCCCCACCATAATCACGTGCTTCTTCTTTGCTTCTACATTAGGCACCTTCTGTTTTTTATTATCACTTGCCACTGCCTGTCTTTTTGAAGTTCATCCTTCTGAAAAAGAATAGGATGCTAGTGGAAAGTTAGCATCATTCTCCACCAATTCTTCAACCTGACTTTGCCCCACCAGCCCAAGTAAATGGTCCCAGTCCCAACAAAGCTTTTGCCTCTTCCTGCAGTAAAATAAGAATTGGAGACCCTGCAGCAGATAAATAAACAATTGGATGCAAAGTTGAATAGGGACAGTTATCTCTAATTGAATAACCTGCAAAGTTGAATAATCAGCCTCCTCTTAATGTATCCTTCCCGGATCCACCTTTTATCAGCAGTGAGAGTGCTGTTGATTGAATAACCAATATTCCTCTAGAGGAAATGCCCATTATATGACTCAGCAAGATTGCATGAGTTTGATGTCAGCCATTTCCTCTGTCTTCTCTGCTTACCAGCAACCCGTTGCCACATAGTAAGTGGTATTTAGAACAATTTTGTGTGGACTGCTGCAAAAAGTGGGTTCCCTGCGGCTTTGCTTTGAAGGTTGCATTCTTTTCAATTAGATCGCGTGGAAAAGAATGAAGTCATATTATCTTGCATGTTCAAGTGTGGGTGCTCTGGGAAGTGATTATAAGAGATTAAGGATTCCAAACTTGTAACTCATCAAGGACTACAACAAAAACGATACGCCTGAGGAGTTGGAACTCGACTTGGACAGAATACATCAACATGGAACAAAGCAAATGAAGCTGTTGTACTACGAACTTGACTGGATGGAAAGGAAAGCTGATGATGGTTCCCCAATTGGTCGCTCGGACTTAGTACTTGCCGATTGTTGAATCTGGTGAATGGCTTGATTGAGCTTCTGAAACAGCAGGAGTCCTAACAAACCATTATGCCACGAGATGTATCATCTGCTATTGCACTTCTCAAATCAATTTGATGTTGTCAGTGAGATGCCTTGGCTGTTCGATACATATGCAGTTGACTTCTGTTTTTCTTTCCTTTTCTTTTTGTTAGAGTGTGTGGAATAAGCCACGTGGCAGTGCCCTGTGGCAGAGTCTGTGGGGCCCATGTTCGGCGCATGAATGTGTGTGTATGTTGAGTTAGGTTTAGGGTTTTATTTGGTGTGTTTTACTTCCATGTTTGTTTTATTCAATTAGGTTTAGGTGATTGAGTAATTTTAGGAATAGTTAAGTGACTGAGTTTGTTTAGGAAATAGGATTTGCAATTCTAAAATTAGTTGGGATTATGATTGGGATTGTAATTGAGATTGGTTCACTTTAAATAGAGACCAAATCTTTTTATTCTCTCTCAAGTTCCATCAATAATATCTCCAACTTTTGGTAATACAATTTTTGGGTGGTTATCATATGGATAACCGCCCTTTCACTTTTTAAAAAAAAATAATATTTCCAACTTTGGGAACTCCCTCCTCTCTCTCTCTCTCTCTCTCTCTCTCTCTCTCCATGTGCCAACATTGAAGAAGAAGGGCTCCTCCACGCATCATCAAATCTTCACACTTTTCTTCTTATGGCAGTTACTTAAGTATGAGCTTTAGGGCTAGTTTACTTGGAGGGTTAAGGAAGCGGTGTTAAGAAATGTGAAACTGATGTTAATCCTCAATTGTGTTTACTTAAAGAGTGGTGTTAATACCAATTTGTGTTTACTTGAATTGGTGTTAAGTTGAAGTGTTAACTCTTGTGGTTTTGTTAGTGGTGTTAAGAATTTGAATCAGAGACTGCAGTGCACAACAAAATCGTGGGACTTAAACACGGGTTTGCCCAACACTAGTAGCAACTGGTATTAGACAAACCAGTGTTAAGAGCTCTTAACCCATGTTAACCAAAAAGGGGTTAACCCTCCAAGTAAACAGGGGTTAACCCCTCGAGTAAACTAACCTTTAAGGATTCCATCTGCTCTGGCCAATTGCTCAGTGTTGATCATGTCTTCCCCTGAAACTGGATTAGATAGGACCTCCATCTGGGGACAGTTACTTTCAAATACTCTACACTAGATTTGAGAACCGAAATATAAGCGTGGGATGGGGAATTGAGAGTCAACCTATGGATGCAATTTTTTCAATCCACTTCACTTAAGAATTAGCATCTGTTATTGCTGCTAGATATGCCTTAGGAACAAGGAGTAGTTACACCTCTTTTCTCGTGGTACTGAAAATGTCATCCTAAGTGAATGGGAATAATTTGGTTTATTGTAGCTTGGATTTCAAGTTCATGCAAAATTCATCAACTTGCTTTACACTTTTAACATTACTGTGCACGAGCAAATCACTGTCATTCTTGAATTATTCCTGACTGAAAAATATGGATGCAGACAGTACTTGGTGTGAGTTTTACTGATGCACTGTCTATCTATATGGAAAATAGTTACTTAAGTCTATTCTTTATTTTTTTTGCCACAATCTGTTACAATTTAGCTGGGGACTTCCTGCTGATATATTATTATTTTTTTATTGTGCAATAAATGTTTGAATAGTTTTATTTTGACAGAAAGAAACTGCTTATTTTTATACTTTGTGTAATGACATATCTTCTTTTCTTTACACAGGCTTCTCATGCATGAGGAATCTTCTACTCGACGCAAGGTTGATGATAAGGTTCATGATGGAGCTCTTCCTGCATATCTTTTAGATCGTGATGAGACAACTCGAGCAAAGGTCGGTAATTTGGAATCTTAGCTCTGATGTTATAATTAAGAGGTTGTTACATAAACTGTTCAATCGTGTCATGCTTGGCGGACAAGACCTGATTTGTGAAAGGATTTCATTGGTGAGGAATACATTGACTTTCTCTTGTTCTCTTCCTTTGTTTCTTTGATACATGCAGGTTCTCAGCAATACCATTAAACAAAAAAGAAAGGAAAAAGCTGGAAAATGGGAAGTACCCTTGCCAAAGGTAGTCTCTTGGATCATTTAGTTCTACCCCCAGAAAACAAAAAAATTTATTTATTGGAGGTAGCAGAAATAAGTGCTTGATATTAGTCTGGAAGGCCATTGACTAAGGAGTATGTGGCCTGAGAACAGTAATTGGAGTTAATTAGTGTTGTATTTTTTAATATCTAAATTTAAGGATATTTAATTAATGTGAACATATTAATAAATATAATGATTTTTTTTAGAAGAATCAATAAATATAGTGATAACATCATAGAGCACACTTTTGTATGTAAAACTAATGAACTTCACAAGTAATTTTTGAAGTGATCACCTTTTCAGGAAAAAAAAAATCCAATCTGAAGAAATAAAAATGAGTAGATATTATATTTTAAAGGCAATATTACATCACAAAAGTCCACGTAAAAATCGATTGGCTAATTGGCTGTGCAATTCATTAATCAGCTAGTTACTCAGGTTTGCCAAGCGGGGGATCACTTGGCCGACTAATCAGTAATCAGCTTCGTTGTTCAATTTCCACAAGCTTACCTATTAGATTTCTTTTTTATTGTGTGAAAAGAAAAAGGACAGCTACTGACCTCCAGTAGCTGTCTGCTTCATCAATCACCAACAAAAGATTTTACAAGTGATTAGAATGATGTTCCTAACATCCTCATGGGATATGAGTGCTATGAAATGAAAATATACAATGATTGTAACTATTGCAATACATATACACACATATACCCTTTCATAGTACACATTTAACCAAGTTTGCTAAGTTGGTGGTTCTTGTTCACAGAATGATGGGCTTGGTTTGCCGTTATTTTTTCAGGTGAGACCAGTTGCAGAGGATGAGATGTTCCGTGTAATTAGATCTGGCAAACGGAAAAGTAAGCGTTTGCATCATATTTGTGCCTAGTACTATTGGAGCTATAATACTTCTGTGCATTGGATTGTTGACATTTGTATAGTGCTAGAAAAGAGATCCATTGCTGCTCTTGATACTGGATATCATGATTGCTTGTTGTTTTGTAATATCTGTGAGGGCTTCAGCCCAAGTTAAACTCTGCAAAAAATGTTGGGGAAAAAAGGCTAAATGAGCTAAAACATAGAATGCATATCAGCATTTCTTCACAAACTTAGTGTAACAACTAACAGTTAAGTTGTTACATGTGCAACACCATGACCCAGCTAGATACCAGAAGTAACTTACTTGTAACTTGTATAGTCAACATAGAAAAAAAATATAGTCAATAGTTGGAAAACATTGATAAGTAACTTACCAATAACATTTACCTCTTTCTGAATGAAGACATGCCTTTTTTGTGATTGTTGAATGATCAAGAGATCCTTTCCATGCAACCATTTCTTGTTGATTGTCAACATCTGCAAAGAATGATTTCAGCAACCTGTCAGATGTGGCAAGCACATTAAACACATCTGCAAAAGAGAAAATCTTCTCCATTCCTCAGTTGATATGTAAAAATTGGGCATTCTCTAGCATGTCGATTGTTGGTACTCGACAAATGTTTCAAAAACTCCCCAGGCATGCTTGACTGATGCCCTCCAATATTCCCATAACTTCAATAACCAAGATTACCTTTCAAAAAAAACTTCAATTAAGCTAGACCCTTATGGATTACATAACCTGCGGAGTTCACTTGGCAATCAAATGTCCTTTCTCATTGGCAGATTTTTTATCCTGAATTCTACATATGGAAGAGGTGTACAATTATCTTCCTTAGTTGCACTATATAGGTTGTGATCTAAAAATGACAAGTCTGATCTTGCCCTGCTGGTGCACATTTGAGATTTTGAAAAAGCAAACTTTCCTTTTGAGGGCTTTCCTATTTCTACCTAAACTCCTGGACCCTGGTCTCTTCTCCTTGCTGGGCTGTTTTTTTCCTCAAAAATTTTGCCTTGGCGTACCCTATTGCAGGCTTGTGCATGCTTGCTTTATTGTCACTCCTAAAGTTTCATTTAGATTTATCAATAGTTGTTAACTGCAGGACCCTTCCTTTGCATCCCCCATGATGAGAATGTTACAGACTTCAATTATATTCTAAGAATTGTAGGGATATTGTGAGGCTGTATTCAGATTTTTTTAAATCAAATTTACAGTAAAACCTGCTAGACATCGTGCTTTGGAAAAAAACTTTTGGTGCACAGTGGAGTGACAGTCTGCAGCAATCACAAAGAGCAAGGATGCTACAAAAGTACTGAAAATGTTGTTGGCATAACACAATGTATCATCCAATTCAATCCAAGTCGACATGAAACTTCTCTTCTAGGCATGGCGTGACATACCTTGAGAGCTTAGAATGGTGCATCTCGGTGTGAGGTAAAACCTTCAATCATCATGCTTCACAAACACTTTTGGTGCACCTTGGAGTAAAATCCAGAGAATCACAAAGAACATGGATGCTACAATGACTTGATCCACCTACCTCTTCCAGAAACCTGAAAGGCTTGAACAATGTAAAATATGGAATTAGTCATGGCACAACTCAGCATTCATTCCATCAAAAAAGAAAACAACTCATCATCCCTTCAATCAAGGCGGCTGGAAATCCCTCTCTAAAAGCATGACTAGACATAACTTTGGAATGGTGCTTCTTTGTGTGATGTCCACAGTAATCACAAAGAACATAGGTGCTACATAACTGGATCTACCTCCCTCTTGCACCCCTGAACCCATTTAGAAGGATTGTAAAGGAAGTAGTAGTGGCACAGCTCCCATCCTTCCAATCCAAGGTGGCAGGAAATCCCTCTATTAAGGCAAGACCAGAAGTACCTTTGGGAAACGTGAACTATGGACTTTGAAAAAAGTTCCAGCTTCCACATGAGATATCTCCTCCAACCCAAATGTTTGTAATCTGTTGCCACGGAATGACCTTTGTCCGTGATCTTTAGAAGAGCTTTAAAATTTGTCTTCAAGATTGTGAAGGATTTTCTCGGATGCTCGGTTTTCAGTACTTGAGCTGCTGTTGCCCTTGGTGCATGATTTTCAGCCTTCTTCAGGGTCACCTGATTGTTTGGATTGGAATGAAGGGCCTTTCTTTGTGAAGGACTATGACATTCTGCGAGGAGTTGATGGAAATCCTGGTAACAATGAGGTGCCCCAGAAAGTTGAGGTTTTTTTGTGGTTGCCTTGGAAGGGTCAGATGGTCGCTAAGGTGCACAGGAGTCGATGGGTGGAGGATGCAGATATGGTCTGCAGTCTTTGTTGCCATGGTGAAGAAGACACCCTACACCTGTTTTGGTCTTGCAATTTCTCCAAGCATGTATGGGCAATTTTGGGGCTGCAGTTGTTAATGTATCTTCCATGGACGAGTCTTGGGCTTCTTTCAGGAACAATATCCAGATGAATTATCAGCCTTGGTCTGTGGTGGTGGCGGCAGTGCTGTGGTCTCTGTGGTTGCAATGTAATGTGATGATTTTTCGGGGAGAAAGGGCTTGAGTTTGAAAATGTTGTAAAGAAAGCTAAGAGGCTTTCAGATTTCAGAACGCAATACTTGTAATTTCTTTTGGTTTGGAAGTGGAAGCTGTCCTTTTGTTTTTCAAAAAAAAATGTCAAGGATTTTTAGGCTTTTAGCAGAAGTTGCCTTAGAGGGGTGCACAAATCCCATCCAAACCCTTCAACTTGTGAGCGGATGTTGTCTATTTCTGAGGTTTGAGATTTTATGTTGGAAAACTGCTCTTTTGCTCAATGGAGGGGTCTTAATTTGTTGATTCTGTAATTGCCACTATGGTTATTTATAACATCAGATGACTACAGACATTGAGCAACCATCCTTTCCTTCTCAAAAGGGGAAAAAAGAGACTTTTGCTACATAAGTAGAGTTGGTTGGACAAAAGCAGTTGGCATATTGTTGCTACTTCTCTCATTTAGTAAGAAACAAAAAGTTATTGTCTATTCTTTGAAACATGATTAACAACAATAAACTTAAATCTTTGTTGTAATATCATCCTTTATTGG
Source organism: Thalassia testudinum (assembly GCA_037157565.1). NCBI lineage: Eukaryota > Viridiplantae > Streptophyta > Magnoliopsida > Alismatales > Hydrocharitaceae > Thalassia > Thalassia testudinum. Next base: position 60,043,208 of record JAZHRO010000019.1, on the reverse strand, counting down.
CTCTCTTCCCGCTCCCTCCCTCCCTCTTCCCCCCCCCATCAAATGTCTCCAAGGTCTCTATCACACTCCTCGCTTTACTTGCTAAGCATCTAAAATGTGTTTGACCTATCGGGTTGGATTTGTTTGGGGCCTAATCTAGAACCAACTCAACATTACAAGGTTAGGAGTTTTGTAGTCCAACCATGTCATTTGGCTTGGGCCACATTTGTTGTTGGCTACCTAAGATGTGTCGATTTTTTTTCTTATATATATATAAATATATATATATATATTCTGTTAAGCATAAAAAAGTTTTAACCTCATGAATACACCTACACAAATTATAGCAAATACCTCTTTTGAAAATAAAGAAAAAAAATGATGCAATGAAACAAGTAAATGCTAAATTTGCCTCTAATATTCTTAATGTCGTCCGATTGCATAGCTTATATGTTAGACAAAATGTGATGTAAGAATGTGAGATCATGGGAAACTAGGTGGGTGGATGGAGAGGCATGTAGGTGTGAGGATGCACGACCGTTGTGGGTTGGTGGTGTGCTACACGTGCTGTGAGCATAGGCACGTTGCTACAGAGTGTTGGGATCCTGTCATTTGCGCCATCCATAGGGGTTTTAGTCACCGAAGGTAGGCTTGATTGAAGGAGAGGTTTCTTCCTCCTCGCTCTGTGCTTCCCCCACCTCCTGCACCACCAGCATTGGAGGTGGAGGTTGAGTCTACTAGTGGGGGTGTGCAGTTTGAGGAGACTGTGCGAGGGTCTCTTGTTGGCGTCTTGGTGCAAGGGGGTGCTTCTTTAATGGGTCTACTAGGGAGCATCTCGAGAGCTTTCATTTGGGCTCTTTTGTGTGGAAGTTGTCCTTCCTTTTGCCTACTCGTTTTCTTTTCTTTTTTGTTTGGAAGGTGTGGATGTTGAGTGTTTGTGATTCTTGGAGATGAAGGTTGGTTCTGGTGTTGTTTGTTGGAGACCTATGTTTTATGATGGTGCAATTGAAGAACGCCCCTCGAAGAGGCCACCTATGGAGTTTGCAATTGTTGGGATTCCTTTACGGCTGCGAAGTTGGGAGGTGGTGGAGAGTATTTGTGCAAGTTTTGCTTTAGCGAAGTTGTGTGTGGGGATTAGGATATCTAAAGGTGGTTGTAGGTCCCTATGTCTTCCTTTGCCATACTCACTTTTGTGGAGCAAATCAAGGCTGTTAGGCTTTCTTTGATTGATTTTAAGAGGGAGGTGGGTAGGTGTAAGGAGGTGTGGAAGGTGGCTTTGGAGAAGCTGGTGCAGCTGGATAGGAGGGGGGATTTGGGTAGGTTGGGGCAGGATGAGCAATGGGAGTGGGTTGCGATTCAAATAGATTGCTTTGGAGGATAGAAAGTAAGAAATGGATTGGAGGTAGAAGTTCATATAGTTGTGGTTTCAGGAGAGGAATTCCAACACAAAATTTTCTCATCTCTGCTAGTGCAAGGAGAAGGGCCAATATGATTTCTTTCATTCGGCTTGGTGATTTGGTCCTCTCCGGTAGTGGCAACAAACTAATGATGCCGTTAGTAGACATTTTCAAGCCTTTACCAGGAGGAGATCAGGAGGGAGGTGGAGGTTGGGGTCTTCAAATTTGGGGAGGTTGGATGACTAGATGGGGGCCGATTTGGTTCGAGACATCTCTGGAGAGGAGGTTTTGGCTTCTCTTCATGGTCTTAAGGCAGAGGGGTCTCTGAGACTTGGACTCTAGGTTTTGCTCAATAAGGAGTTTTAGGATCTTGTGGGGGGAGATGTTTTGGCCATGATTCCGAAGTTCATGCACGTTAATCATGGTCCCAAGAAATTAGTTATAGAAATTATTGATGACTATAGACTTATTGTCCTCTTGAATGCTATTTATATGATTGTGGCTAAGGTCTTAGCTAATAGGCTTTGTAAGGTGTTGCCATGGTTGATTTCTCTAGTCCAGTCTGCTTTCATTCCTAGTAGGGTCCTTTGTGACTCCTATGTATTGGCTGAGGAAATGGTGGCATCTTGGAGTAGGTCATAGACTAAGGCTTTTTTGTGGAAGGTGGAGTTTTCCAAAGTTTATGATTCTGTGGCTTAGTTGTATATGTGGGAAATTCTGATGAGAGGTTTCCCAAAGGCTTGGGTTAGGATCATGAAGTGATGCATCACGATGACGTCCTTTTCTATTCTGGTTAATGGTAGGCCTTTGAGGATGTGGATGCAGCTACAAGAGGTGTTAGGTAGGGTTGTCTGCTCGCACCGTTGCTTTTTATTTTGGCAGTGGATACACTTGCTTTTTTGATTTTCAGAGCTTGTGAGGGAGGACTTTATTCTAGCTTTACCTTCAAATCTGATGGTCTTTACTTACTCTGATTTTATAGTATGTTGATGACATGATCTTCATTCAAGGTTGGGCCCATCCAGCAAAGCATGTGGTGCAGTTGGTCAATCTTTTTGGGGAGATGTTGGGACTTCTAATTAACAATAAGTCTATGGTTATCCCTTTTCACTTGGAGGCTGAGGAGGAGGCCATCTCTACTACTTTGGGTATGCCTATTGTTCAGCTTCCTATTATTTATCTAGGTCGCCCATTGAAAGGGAGGCATTTGGTGGCGGTTGATTAGAGGTTTGTTGAGGAGAGGCTGGCTAGGAGGTTGAATGGGTGGCATGGGAAGCTTCTATTAGAGGGGGGGAGTGGTGTTGATTAAAGCAGTTCTAACAGCGGTGTCGGTGTTTTATCTTTTTTTGTCTAAGTTGCCCAAGAAGGTTCTTAGGAGGCTTGATCTAGCTCAGAAAAGATTCGTTTGGAAGGAGGCGGACCACGAGGGACATTTCTTGCAGTTGATCCCTAGGAGGGAGATCTATAAACCCAAGCGTAAAGGAGGTTTGAGAATTAGGTGGCTTGATTATTTTAATATTTCCCTGCTCATGAAGTGGCTTGTTAGGTTCTTAACTGGTGCTGTATGGTTGGTTGATAGGCTTTTGAGGGATTCCTATGGTTCCTCTGTTGATGTTATTTGTAGGAGATCTCTTGTTGTGCAACCTTTTGCATTCTGGAGTGCAATTGAGCCTACCTTTCATACATGGGTGGAGGCTAGGTGCTTTGGGCCGAAGCTTGGGTGTGGCAATTCTTTCTATTTTTGGAGAGATGACTGGATGGGTAGTGGGCTTTTTTCGGCTTTGTTTCCTAACCTTTTTGGCTTGTCTTTCCAGAAGGACGCATTCGTCTCTAAGGTGTGGGATGTCGCTTCCTCTTCTTGGTCTTCTGGTTTTCAACTGACTCTGTTTAAGGCTATCTTGGAGGAGTTACAGGATTTGCTGGACCTCTTACATGGATTATCTCTTGGGGAGGGTGTTATGGATGGTTTTTCTTGGTCCTATGGTAGCTTCTCGGTGAGCAAGGTGTATAAAAGATTGACCTTGGAGATTGGACCATCTTTGTTGGTTTTGGAGGATTGTTCGCTTGTTTGGAAATTAGTCATTGATGATTAATTTTTTTTTGTGGATCTTTCGTAGAGAGAAGTTGGTTACTAAAGAACTTAGATCTTCTTGGGCTGGTGACCAAGATGTTAAGCCTGCTTTCTATGATGATGCAGAGGAATCTATTTTCCACGGTTTGTTTGTGGAGGTTTGGAGATTGTGCATTCTCTGTTCTTGGTGGTCTTGTTTTCGGTCCTTGGTTTATGCTGATACACTGTGCTATGCGCTATTTGGTTGCCGCAGAATTCTACTATCTTCCGGGGGGGAATGTGCATGGGTTGAGAATGCTGTAGAAGCTGAGTAGCATGCTGAGTTGTGACTTAATGCCTTGTAAGTCTGTTCTATTTATTTTTTAATGAAATCCCCTAGATGGTTGCTGAGTGATGGTAATCTTCCTTTTCTTTCTTAAAAAAAACGAATGTGAGATCATAATTGAATAAATTAGTGTTTTGTGAATATGACATTCTTTTCCAAAAAAAAGAATATCACATTTTAGGGTGGGAAAGGATATGGTGATGTGATATTGTGATGGATTGTTGGGGGTTGTTGGAATGAGGCAAGGTGATTGGGTTAATGTGATTAAGAATTTTAACATAGGTTTAAACATCTCAAGCAAAAATATCTACAGATTGTAGGTTTTGTTGGATTAAGTTGCCATTCAAATCTAACTCTACTAGTACTTTTTTTCTTTTGTTTTCCTTTTTTATTTTATGGGTTAATCATAATACAAACTAACCCAACACATTGAAACTCCTAAGCCAACCAACTCAACCCATGGGTTCATCGAGAAAGTTGGCTTGATTTGGGTTGAAGATGATTTCATATCATATAATAAAAGTACCTGTTGACCATGCAAGTTTTAAAGGAAATTTAGAGTCTGCTTCATGTACAATTCTTGTGAAAAACTATGCACATTTTTAGGTATGAATAAAACAGTAAACATTTCTTTATCATGTAATTGAAGCCATCAAGATGGTGGCATGATTTTATACATAGAAATTGACACTTCTGCAATCGTGTTTTGTTCCTCTGTTCAGCCAAGCAATGGAAGCGCATGGTCACCAAAGCCACATTTGTGGGACCTGGCTTCACACGAAAGCCTCCGAAGTATGAGCGCTTCATCCGGCCCATGGGTTTGCGATTCACCAAGGCTCATGTTACACACCCTGAGCTGAAATGCACTTTTAATCTTGAGATAATTGGTGTTAAGAAAAATCCAAATGGCTCCATGTACACCTCTCTAGGTGTTATCACTAAAGGAACCATCATTGAGGTAAGTGAACTAGTTTCCCTTCTATCATTCTGTGATTGTATTCTACGATGATTTCGGAACTCCTAACCTTTTCTCCTTGGAATGCATGCAGGTTAATGTTAGTGAATTAGGTTTGGTAACTCCAGCAGGCAAAGTTGTCTGGGGTAAGTTGGCTTCCTTCCTGAGTTCAAGATCAGTTTGCATATCCCTTGGTGTAGCTTTTGTCTTATTTAGTTGGTTTGTCTGTGCAGGGAAATATGCCCAAGTTACTAATAACCCGGAGAATGATGGTTGTATTAATGCAGTCTTGCTAGTGTAAGGAAATCACTTAGGCGTTTGCTGGGAAGATCATGATGTCAGGTTAGCAGTTTTGCTCGTCAATATCTGATGTTATCTGGTTATAAAAGTTTTGTTACAGATGACAATTTACTATTTAATTCAAGCAACTTTTTTCCTCCTCTTTTTGTATCATGATTTTAAAAGAAAAAATTTTGATTATAGTTGATATATGGCCATCAGAATAGGAAAAGAAGATATTGTGGCTGTGAATGCATCTGTTGAGGTGGTATTGTCCCGTGCTAACCATGTCGTCGTGTTTAAGTAGATGCGTGTTTAAAATTTGTCTTTTGTCAAAATATCAGCTTGGCTCTTACAAATCAAACTAGATAAGCAGGTGTCCTTGCTAACTTTGAAAGCACACACAGTAATAAAGTTGTACCTAGGTTGATTAAAGAGAAAACGAGTCATAGCTAGAAATTAGCAATTGCAATACATGGGTCTACTACTTGGATGATAAACTTGTCTGATAGAGTATCAGCCAACATTAGCTCATGTTTTGATGGGTGCATTTTGAAGGGAGTGGAGGGTGAAGAAGAGGGAAAGGAATGGAAAGAAAAGAGGACGGAAGAGATAATTTTACTGCTGTTTGGATGATAGGGAAGAAAAGCTAGGTTGACATTGTGTGTTTGGATATACAAGTGTGTAAAAAGGAGGGGGAAATGGCTTATATTAATTTTCTAGTGTAATCCTCAAATTCCGTCAGCAATATGTTGTTTGCTTTAACAAGGGATAAAAGAGACATTCAAAGTACAACGTCCCTTCTTTTCCCACCCAATCCCTCTATTGTAAAATGAAACTAAAATGAAGGTTTTCTATTTTTAGCACACTTAATTCCTCCCATTTCCTCCCTCTCTTTTCCTTCCTATCAACACAAATGACCTCTTAACATTACCTTGCCTCCTATTCCATCTAGTTCCTCTTGAATCCCTCCAACCAAACACATTCTTAAAATGGAGAGCTTCAAGGGAAAGAAGACACAAAGAATGATAGTTCGCAAGTGAGTCAAAGTTTTCTTTATTGTACTCCACGAAAACGGCTATACTTCTTTGAAGGAGGTCTAACCTCCAAATGCATTATTAAGGAAAATGTGACTGTAGGCTGCTTGAATCTCTCCTTTCTATTTCCAAGGATCGTGACACCTTCTCTTTAGTGAGATTGGCTTAGTTGGTCTTCAATTGGCTTCTTTTTGCCTCCTCTACACTTTAACCTGTACTCTTGTTCTCCGTAAAATGTGGGACCCAAATACACCACTGCCTCAGTCTAATATGGACTAACCTTATGCATGGACTCTTCGCTGCAATCTCTATTTTCTGGAAAAAATGACCCTTCTTTTTATACAACAAAGGTAGACAAGCAAGTCAGAAGTACTCAAAGCTTAAATATAAAAGCAACATAACTAATTAATTAAATAATTAGCTCAAGCATAATAATAAATAGAATTTATTATATAGATGTTACTCAAATTTTTGAAAATTTCTTTCTTACCATCCGCTTTTTAATTTTACTTTAAATATCATCAAAAAAAAAATGATGTCATTTTCATAATTATCACTCCATAAGTTCGCATTGTTAACTAAAAGTTAATAAAATTATATTTTCCTACTTTCAAATTTTTTTAAAAGATATTAAAGAAAATTTTACATAAATGCATTTGAAATATTTAAAATTTACTTTATTATCATCTACTTTTCAATATTACTTCAAATGACATTGGAAGAGTTATATCATTTTCATAATTGTCACTCCATTAGTTAGCATCATTAAGGTGTTAACTTTAATAGTGTTACATGTAAAAGTAATGCAAATTTATTTTTATACCTTTAAAATTTATTTTCTTTCTATTTCCTACCTTTCATTTCTTATTCGTTCAACTCACTCCACCTTCCTTCTTCACCCTACACCTCCTTTCCTCCTCACCTCCACCACCACTACCCTACCCCTGCTCTATCCTCCCAGCTGCACACCATCACCACCGCCACCGTCCCCCTCCACTACATGCAGGTTGATTTCAACAAGATGTCAAAACATGGTTTATGTTGTGCTTTTTTAAAAGTAATTTTGTTGTTATCCAATGGATTCTCTTTTTTATTGAATCACATACTTGTAGTTTCTCGAACTGAATATCACTGTCCACAACTTTACACCACTTTTTATAATCTCTTCATTTGCAAGTCTAAAGTACGATTCAGATAACATTACTTTTGTGAGAATTTTCTTCGATCTTGAATCTAGTTAGCAGTCACCTCTCTCACCAACGCAGTCTCAACACTTTTGATTTAGTCATTATGCCATTGAAGAGGTACTTGCACCTCATGCATGAAAGGGAATGTCTGCGTATCAGAGACGAAATATATCACTACTTAGCTTTTCAATTTCAATATACACCAAATTTACATAGATTTCAGTGCTATTTTGCCTTACAAAAAATGACTTCAAGCATATAAATTACAGCAATTGATCCTCTCCCATATCCCCCAATCAAACCCTCGTATGTGCTACAGGATATGCTGATTGCTGTAGATGGAGGAATCATAGAAGAAATTAAATTTTCGAGAAAACATTGTGTATGGTCACAAGAGTTGGACAAGATTTTTCTTCTTTGTTAGAAGGCTTGTTTAGGTACATTTGATGAAGGTTTTATTTTATTTTATTTTTATTAAGCTGAAGGGGGAAATAAATCTAAATTTACCCTACAAAGGTCTTACCACATTAGGTTACGTTTGGTTGGAGGTTTAAGTAAGCCCGGGTTAGGATTGGGGTATGATAAGTTGATAAAAGGTGTTTATCTAGTATGTTTGTAATGAATAGGGGTTTGTAATCGGGTAGATTTGTAAGTCTATACCCCCATCTTCCGGCTATAGAAATTGTAAGTGCCAAAATGAGGCTTTTTCTTTCTTCACCTTCAACTGCATCAACCCAAAAAGTTGGAAAAGGTTGAGTCGATGTCGAATGTTTAAGTGGAAACAAATAACCATAAAAGTATTCAAAATTGGCCAACAATTTGAGTTTAATTGGGAGGGTGCTAGCTAGTAAAAAGAAAGAAAATAAACTATAAAAGGTTTCAGAAGAACTCTAAGGTCATGTTCAATGGCATATTTATAAATAACGAAGGAATCTCTTTTACATGGTGAGCATAGTCAAACATCTCATTTGGTTACCTCAAACTCAACCCTACCTAACTCATGATGCTCTACAAATGATTTATGAGCAACACTACTTCGGATATTGGAACTAAATGTATATAGCCCTAATGTCTCTACAAACAAGTGACCAGCATAGGAAGAAGACTGACCTTTGCTGGCAATCCCAGGACATCTTGGAGTGGTGGAAGACGAGAGACAAACTTCGTGAAACCCTAAATGCTGGCGAGAGACCCCAAGATGGTTGCTCACATGTTTTCACTGAGAGGGTAATGAGTGCATTTACTCTCACCTACCCCCTCCTATTTATACCTACATTATCGTAAGATACGTGTGGTAAATTGTGCTGATATGGGATCTCGAATCCTCGACATTTTGTCAACATTTAATGCCCATGGCTACACTTAGACAAATGCGCCATTACACCTTCCTAAGGCAAGATGCTCGATCTCCACTAATGATGGCCATGACATCATCCTGGTCTTTATCATTGTAAGACAAATCAAACAATTAGTGGCTGGCCATTGCTTGCCTAAAATGCAATTGATTACAATCATTACCTCAATGTACCCGAGACAAGTAGATCCACAACCTGCCTAATTCCATGCGTCGATATGCTTACGAGAATCTCTTCCAAATAGGTGCCAATATGCGATATTACATTAACTCATTCTTCCTAGCCGCTTAAATGCAATCGTCAAATCGTGTTGACGAATGGATTGCTTTCTAGGGACAACAATGAGGAAGAAATTCTCCGACTTGATGATACTCTCTTAGTTAGTATACTAACTAAAGAGATTGAGGACAAGTGATAAGGGAAGGAAAATCCTTAATCAAAACCCAATCATTGAAGGGTTCGTAAAGGCCCAACAATAATCCCAAAGAGGCTCACTAAGCAATAGGTACAAAACCCATCAAATAGGCATCACCGACCTATGCGCCTAATGAAGATAGGTCGTCAACCGATTAAAAAGAATCACAACAGAAAATGGCCCATGCCTGCCTGATGGACTAGGCAAACCACCTTTGTTTCTACCTGCCTCAAGGTCCCGTCAACCAAGTAAAACTAAGTTCGGCTGCTTGACCTGACACATAAACCATGAGATAATGGTTATAACTAATTAAAGGCATGTTCCCACATTTATTGAAAAATGTGGTCACAATTTAAAAATTTCACCTGGTGGATGTTACATGCGTTATGAGAGGTCTACCATTTAAATAGGCCATGATCTCAAAGAAAGAGATATTTTCCTTATACTCCATAACTACTTAATGAAACTTTTGAGGGTGCTCCAACTCTCTCCACATGTATACCTTTTTAGGTAGAAATAAATAATTAATTTTTTGTTTCTTTGTGATTGATTATTTTAAACAGACCTTCTTTCCCTATTATGAGCCTAAATAGGACCCATACAAAATTGGCTTTAATCACCCCCTAATTTGTGCCACTTTCCCCAACCTTAAAGGAGGGTATGGGACCATTTTGTTGAGATCCTTAGACATGGTTCTGTCAATGCACCCTAATATCTACTCTACTTGCGAAGGATCGACTTCCTCTTCTATCCTCCACTTAGCGTTTGGTTGTAGGATATGCAAGATTTTATTTCATCGCAGAGGTTTTCTTCAAGGGTACATGGGGGCATAAAGTTAGATATACAGATTGTAATGCAATGTTTTCCACCGCATATTTTTTTCATCTTTAATATAGACAACATTTTAATCTCTTGAATGTATCCAGCTCACTATTTATCTCCATGAACAATTAAGCATCTTCGTCCTACTTATCAGATTCATCACATTTTATCACTCCATGCATTTCAAAATTCATTGTGACATGCATTTCCTTACCTTTATTCGGATAACGTCTGGCAGAAGAGACGAATTCACAAAATGAAAGCCAAGAAAAATACATAGGATACATGAACGTTCATGGACCTAAGTAGAGTAGAATCACGGAAGGAGGACTTTACAATAAGAATCCAGACCTAAACAAAAGTCAAACACAGAGTCCTAAATAAACCCAAAGTTCAGGATCAAGGGAAAAAATAAGTGAAAAAGAACAAGAAAACTCAACGAATTTCTATCTTGCTTAGGCTTCGTTAGAAACACTCCGAAAAACACAAAGGCTTAATTCACCTCCCCGTCTAAGATGCTATATATGAACAGGTGTTAAACGAGTCTACCAATCACCTCTTTTTTCTCCGTAGAAAGTTACGTGACTCGGATAAGCAACAAATTAAGCTTTTTAGTCCTGGAGTTATTTTAATTGCATTTATTCAAATTAAAAGACATTTGAAAAAAAAAAAAAAAAAAAAAAATATATATATATATATATATATATATATATATATATATATATATATATATATATATATATCTTCATCATCTACTGCTGGTGCACTACCTTGACATTCTTATCCCCGATGCAACAACTTACAGGTAGGATATTCCGTTCCCTTTCTTTGGTGCCGAATCTTTTGATAGCCCTAAGGCCTCAAAAAACATTGAAATACATATCTTGCAAAATCGATTTATAGAGTAATAAAGTCCTGTTTATATTTTTTTCAGTTCTTATTTTCCATTATCCAGCTAAAGCCCCTTGTAACAACCATATATAGTGATCGTGATTTACATAAGCATTATTCTATTACCAGAATAGAAGTGTAGTATGAGCATGGAAAAAGCAAAAGAAAGGAGAAGTGTTCCATGCCCAATCTCAATATCGAGTTCCAGAATCATATTTATTGAAGAAGCGTGTGGTGGGCCGCCACCACCCAAACCCCATTTCCCCTACACCACCACGTGTTTTGTCCCCACCCCTAAAGAACGTGTCCCTTTGAATTCCAAAAGCCCTAACCCCTACCATCTAGCAACCTCCGCTCTCCCTCACACCTCCGCCGACGTTACCGGTGCACAACCAAGCTTCTTACTCTCTCTTCCAACCAAAAGATTATCTCGAAGCACCAACGACATTAATAACAAGATCCGTAATAGAAAAGATCAACACAGTGAACATGCAACAGAAGGTAAACGCATCGATGATGAACAGTTTCAAAACGTAGAATTCACCAATGATTTAAAATATGTAACCTTCCCAATCACATATGAATGTTTACTTTTCATGAGCATTTGACCTGTCATAAATGATTTTCAAATGTCACCGCTAATCGCTAGTGATATCATGCATATCATCAGTGATTCATGCTAAGAGACACCTTAATATCAGATTAATGCTCCAATCATCAGTGATATATTATCATCGGTGATTCGTGCTAAGAATCACCTCACTCTCTGTTTAGGGTAAAAATCACCGGTGATATCATGTATATCATCGATGATTTATACTACGAAGCACCTTAATATCTAATTAATGGCCTAATCACCGGTGATGTTATGCATGTCATCGATGATTCGTGCTAAGAATCACCTCACCCTCTTATTAAGATAAAAATCACCGGTGATGTCATACATATCAATAGTGATTAGTGCTAAAAGGCACCTCACTCTCTTATTAGGGCAAAACTCAACAGCGATATATTGCATATCATTGATGATTTGTGCTACGATGCACCTCAATCTTTGATTAGGGCAAAAATCATCAGTAATTATGTCAAAATCGCCAATGATTAGAGCAAAAATTACCTCATACTCTAATTTGGGTAAAAATCACTTGTTCAAAAATGAAAAAGGCACCTGTGATATTTTAAAATCACCGATGAAAAATGAAAATGAACCAATGATTTTCCATATTACGTCCTTGCATAATAAAATCAAAGCACAAAAATCATTAGTATAAAATTAAAATACATTGGTGATATTTCAAAATCATTAGTGCAAAATGGAAATGCACCAGTGATATTTCAAAATTGAATACAAAATCACAAATCATCGATGTAAAATGGAAATACACGGGTGATTTTTGAAAATCACCAGTAATATTTAAAGACTTTCACAAGAATGACAACTTAAAACATTAATCTCTTGTTTTATAAGCCTGAAATTGACACCAAATGCATAATATTCACAATAAAAAAGACATGGAAGGTTATTGAAGAAGATGTGAAAGAGGAGTTTTTCAAGACTCCTTTTGCTACATCCATCAACAAAGAACTTAGAGACTTGGTGGAAGCTTACAACTAGAAAACAGAAGAGTTTGAGCTTGGAGAATTAAGTCTTGAGCCCAATGCTTATCATGTAAAGAAAATACTTAGGTTAAAGAATGACGAAGAGAACTTGCTAATCACTGATGGAAAGATAAAGACCGAGGAAAAACCAAAAATATGAAGAGAGAATTTTACACCAGTAAAGCCAAAAGTAAAGAAAATAGTAGAAGAGATCCAAGAATACAATAAAGAAAAGAAAGGAAAGAAAAAGATAAAAGCTCAAGATATAGTGAAACAAGTAGAAAATGAGATCAAGATATTAGTATTGATAGTAGTAAGGTGTTATAACCAGGCATCAAGCGTCGTTTAAGACGTTTGGGAAGTGGTCCAGACGTCTGATCAGATGTCTGGAAGCCTTCCCAGACGTCTGGAATTAAATTTTTTCGGCGTACAGGTTCGCGTCTGCACGCGCATGCCCGCCGCCCTCCTCTTTCCTCCCTCCCTGCGGACGCAACCTTTCCTCTTTCTCTCTCCCCGCGCTACCTTCAAATATGCCTCTCCCTCTCTCTCACCCTCACTCCACCGCCTTCTTCTTCTCCTTGTCAGCGAGAGAGCGAGCGGGCGAGAGCGGCAGCAGCGGCTGCTGCGAGTGCGTGGGGAGGAGGGGCTGTTGCGAGAGGAAGAGGGAGCTTGACCGCGAGGGTGCGAGCTCGCCGGAGCAGCTAGAGCCGATCGGCCGGTGCGCAGCAAGCGTGGGGTGCCACGGAGAAGCTGCTGCAGCTCAGGCAGCAGGCGAGCGCGGCGCGGCATGGCCGTGCGCTGCGGGCAGAGGGCGAGGTCCTGATTCTGGGAAAATTTTCCAGAATCAGACGTCTGGACTTATGTCCAGACGATGAAGGAGACGTCTGGAGGAAGGTCCAGACATCTAAAAGGTACGTTATTTTTATCTTCTTTCGCGTGTACGGCCATGCAGCCGTTTCCACCGAAGTCTTCTGCTTCCTTTGGTGTTGAGAGCGGGCGCGTGTGTGTGCAGGATTTGTTCAAGAAGGTGCAAGGGCACGCCATCTCATATAGATCAAATGTTTGGGCACAGCACCAAACGACGGAGGGGGTCTCCAGACGTCCGAAGTGACAGTCGGATGTCTGGAAACTAAGTCCAGATGGTTCAGCGGGCTTCTGGACGTCTGAAGGACCGAGCAGATCAAGGTATGACCTGAGCGATCATTTAAGACGTTTGGAAGAAGTTCCAGACGTCTGATTTTGGGCAGGCTCGTCGTTTTTAACCTATTTAGGGTCCATTCGGAGTCCGTTTTCCGCATTACAAGTTTCGTTCTTCTCAGATTTAGTTCCTCTACCTGTTTACAGTAATCGTATGCTGTTCTGAGTAGCTTCTTGTCTTTGATCCTTGTGTTAGGACCCCGTTCCGTTGCGGCTCTGGGGGTTGCGGAGGCACGCGGGCTTGCCGATTACGCCCCCAGTACTCCCGGTTTCGCGGGTAGAGTGGCTCTTTAATTTATTTATCAAAGATTATACACTTGTGAAATAATTAATAGAGTTTAGGGCATTGCATGAACCCTAGGACTGAAAAATTAGATTGAATGATAGATCCTAGGGTATTGCATGAATCTTAAGATTGGAAAACTAGATTGAATGATAGATCCTAGGGTATGACATGAATCCTACGACTGAAAAACTAGATTGAATATCTATACATTGCAGTCTTGGAAAAGTAGAAAGGAAACGATAACTGCCTCTAAATTGGTTAACAGCTGCATGTTTATGAATAAATAATTACTATTGAGAACATGGGTTATATGGATATAAAGCTGGAACGGTGAAACCTAAATTGGCTGAGTTGAAAGAGCATGAACCCTATGGGAAATTAGGAGTAGAACTCCTGGAAAGTGAATGGAATAGAATTGGGGAAGTAGCTGACGAGCGACTGTCCCCCCCTGTTTAGTGCAAAGCGGAGCTAGCTGCCCCAGGGACCCGGGACTTGGTCTGGCTACTTAGTACTGACTTTTGGCCATCGTGTATACAGTACCGAGGAGAGCTACTAGTGTAGGGAGAGCACTAGCTACCCCACAGGCCCCGGGGTTCTGCTAGCCCTCCTACACCGACTTGTTCGACCCACTGGGCAAACAAGGTAGTCAGGCGAGGGTGCACGGACTGTGGAAGAGCAAGACCCCTGTTTAGTTACTGTGGAGAGGCTGGACCCCTGTTACTGAGAGGGCTTTGCCCTATACTGATTCCGTGCTGTGCTTTGGGTGCACTCGTTAACGGAAATGACTGACCGCGTGCTAGTGTGGGGTAGCTACCCGTACGTTTATCACGCGTTCCGTAGTCACTGTTACGTCTGTCAGCGACCTTGGGGTGGTTGACTGAGGGTAGGACCACCACGGGGGACTCTCCCAGGCAGGAGAGCACCACGTGCTACTTCTACTTTTTGGAAAACACTGAATTCAAGATCGTTCCCACGAGGAACATTCAAGATCAAAAGAAGAATCTGAGGGATAATTCGATAACGAGTAAATGGAAAATATAATGAAAGAAATTAAAAATATAACAGCTACTATCCACCTTACTGTTTCTTAACTTTTAGTTGCCACTCTACTTAGCGTTTCGCTGACGTGTCACCTTTGTTACCTTTTCAAGACTAGGTGTTGAGCAGCCAGAGTCGGCGACTGCAGAGGGTGCTGGGCCTAGTAGAGGCCAGTAGTGTTACTGTGTAGTACCCACTGTACTTTCTTTCTGTTGTAGTGAGTAGTTTCTGTTACCTCTGTATTGTAAGCTCCATGTTTATGTACATGTTTAATTCTTTACTGTTGTGGTGGTGTATACTGTAGTATTTCTTTTCTTTACTGCTGTATTTTGTTACTGCTAGTTATATACATGGTGAATGCGGTTTATTTTACTGCTCTTTTGATTACTTTCTCGTTGGGCGACTAGGTTTTGGGATCAGTTGAGTCGGTCCGATTCTCGTATCTCGTAGGGATTCGGGAATCGGGTCGTAACAAGATGGTATCAGAGCAAGGTCGTCCTGAGAAGTGAACCAACTGAATGGAAAATAACCAATTCACGTGTCTGTAACTAGAGTAGCCATCACAACGTTCTTTTGACATAAGCTCTTAGACTTCTTCGTTAGATATCGTTTATATTGACGTGTTTCCGTTCTGTTTTCGCGTCTCCTTGCAGAAGATGCCTCGACGAGGGACTAGCGAGGCGGGTCGCAGGCGCGGCCGAGAACGAGGTCAGAGGGGTGGGCGTTAGTAATAATAATAAATGACTGAATGGGTGGATGCAATGTGATGATTGATTATAATTGATGTTGGTTGTTGTAGTATGTAACACTGAGAGTGTCAAAGTGGTGAGTTAGGGTGAGTACCAGTCATTAAAACCATTATTATTATTTACTTATCTAATTTTTACTGATTTTGTTCCAGGTCGTTCACTGGTAGGCAATTTATTGAATTACATCGCTCGCTCTTTGATCTCAAAATTATCCTCTAATTCCAAAAAAAACTTTACATCTTATTAAAGAATGAATAAATATAAAAATGGTTTGCCTACTTACTAAAAGTTAATTGTAATTTTTGTAAAAACTAACTAAAAACAAGCACCAAACAATTTATTACTATACCTTAAACTATGTATTTACAAGTTATAATATTAATACTAACATGGAAGTACATAATAGACTAAGATGTTATAGTATATTAACTTAACTTACTAGTTTGTTATCTATAGTAATGCATACAGCAGTTTTAGTGACAGACATAAGCGTCGCTAAATCTCAGAAAACACTATACAAACCTAAAGAGGGAAAACTGAGGTCTTTAGCGACGTTTATGGTGACATTTTATTCTGTTAGTAATTTTATAGGTTTACTTAAACAAATGTAATAGGCTATACTGCATGTACATATGTATATATATATGTTTATCTTTTTATTGTATTTGTATTTACATATATATACGTCTTTTATCTTTCTCTGTATATACACTAAGTCTCTTCTGTTCTTCTCTTTTGTATTTCTGTCTTAACACATTTCAGAAGTTGCAGTGGAGAGGTGATTAAGCAACCATCATTAGCTTTTATTAAGCAGTTAAAAATGTGATTAATTTGCTGGTGCACTTTTCGAGGGATACGCTGCACCCAAAGGGTGGGATCAGACTTCTACTGAGTGCGCCCTAATCTTGATTAGGCTGTTTAATTATGCTTTCAGAATCAGCGCAGGGCCTCAGCCCCACGCCGCACACACACTCGGGCCCCCGACCCCACACAATTCACAATACTTAGAGATGCTCATAATCGGATCGGGTATGCATGTAATGTTCGCTTGATTCGGGCGCCCAGCGCCTGTGACGACTGTGGAGACGTAAGCACAAATTCCTATTATAGCGTTGCACGCGATTTGCAGTGCACGATGTGGCGCTATTCCAGCGCCACATCTGCGCTGGAAATCTGGCGCAGCTGCGCCTGGAGGCGAATTTGGCCCTCGATTTGAGGGCCATAAATTATTAAAAAAAATAAATTAAATTATGGAGAATAAAGTATTTACATAATACTACATAATTGTTTAATTAATTTTTAATTTTAATTAGGTTTACTATAGAAATAAATTCATTAAAGTAGGCTGTTTGTATAGGCTGATTTAGGTGCTTTATTGGTTAATTACTTATAAATTAGTTAGTAAATGGTCTAATTGACCTTATACATATTTAGATTATATACTTAAGTATTTTATACATATTTTTATTTTATTTTTCTGAATTAATTTATGTTTTATTTATATTAAAGTAGCAGCTTTTGGCTGTTTAACTTATAAACTAAATAACAGTAATCTAAAATGGGTATAAATATACTTTAACTAGCTTAAATTACTTAATATATATTAACCTAGGTCTACATATTCAATTAACTTAATTATAACCCTAAATTACTAATTTATCTAATTTATATGTATATATACTATTCAAGAGGTGATTAATTATGTACACTTACATTTCAGTAGATATATACATACTTTACATAGTTATTATGTACATTATAGTTATAGTTAGTTCTATATATATATATGTACAATATCAGATTTCAGTTAGATTTCAGCAGGAGGTGAGAAAGGAAGGATTTATTGTGTTTAATTTTCTTTTTCTAACAGCAGCATCAGCCACTGTCAGAGATGAGAAGGGGAATGCAGCTTCAGTTTTCAATGTTTCTATAGCAGCCTAAGCTACTGTCAAATGGGCTAACTGCTGTTCCAGTTAGTCCATTTTGAAGAAGATGGTGAGTTCAACAGGTGAGAAGGGAAGAATTTAGAGAAGAGGGAAATATGTATCTGCCAGATGCAGCACTTCACTGTGTAACTGGGATTAAAAGCAATCAAAACCAACTAAAAAGTAGATAAGTGAATCACAAATCTGACAAGGGTTTGAATTCTAACAAAAATCACAAAATGTCTCAATTCAAATGCCCAAACAACCCTCATCAAAAACCTCATTTCAGATTAAATCCAAAAACATCACTGAATTAATTCTTCCTAATGCTATAGACAGCATGAAGGAAGACTTAAGTCAGTCAATTAAAACCATAAGATCAAATCCCAGTTTCTTGCAACCTTAAGGAGTATTAAGAACTCCTTAGGTTAGGAAATCACCATACAAATCACCTCAGTAATTATCACAGTAATCATCAAAATAGAAAATGTATGGCTATTCTGAATTATCAAAACAGCACTGAGAATTCATTAAGGGAATTCATAGTAACTTGTGAATGCATTAACAGTATAGCAAACCAGATTCAAGGATGGCTCTTCTGAGATGGTTTCTGTCACCAGAAAACCTCTCAGTGTCCTTGCCAACAAGAAATTCAAATCATCTTCAATCTGTCAGATTAGGCAGTGAAATCCAGAAAGCAAAAATCCCTAAAATCCATGTTGGAAAGAAATCTGACAAACTGAGGAATTCGACCCAAAATCAAGGGGCTTTTGTGATCAAATATGGGGTGAGTGAGAAGCCCGTTAGGTGCTTGTGACGCCACTTTCAGATCTGAGGTTGTAAACCAGCCAAATCTAAAATTGGATCAGGGTGTGTGGGTGAAAGATGAGAAAAACTTGTCGTAAAACAGAAATCAGAACTGGATTGTGAAAAAAAATGAAGAGGGAGATAATTTGAAACATGATTTGATGAATTCTTCCCCTCTGATCTGGACTGATCAGAGGAGGTGAGGGAAGGGAATTAAAACTAATTCTACTCCTACAGCTACTTTAACCTACAGCAAAAATTAAACACTAACAATTATGCTAATTCTACTCTAAAACTACTTAACTACAGCTAAAACTAACAATTATGCTAATTCTACTCTAAACTACTTAACTACAGCTAAAACTAATTATGCAGAATTAAAAACCTAAACTAACAGGAAGAATGGGACCTATGGGTCCTTAGCCGGTGGCTAAGGAGGAAGATGACTCCAGCGGAGGGAAGAGTCTGCTAGTGAGGCTCCAGGGTCGTCCTCAGGTGCTATGAAGTCCTTAGTGACGAGGAGTGTCGAGAGAAGGTGATGATTTCACTGCCAGGGCTGTGAAATCAGAGGCTGGATGGGGAGGAGAGACTGGAGTGGACAAATTGATCGCTAAGAGGTGTAGGAGGGAGCGACCCCTTGCACGCGACACCACTGAGGTGCTTAACTAGCAGCTCAGTGGCTGAGATCACCGCGCAGGTGAGAATAAACAAGATGCAACCGGCGGCGAGGATGTGAGGGGCGGAGCACACGGTGAGCTGAGCGCAAGATCTGACCGTCAGATGAGATCTGGGGAGAGAGGTGAACGCATGCACTGAATTGCGTGAAAGTTCCAATCGAATCCAACCGCAGATCAAGCTCTAAAGAGCGACGGACGACTGAGATTGGCCGTGTTCTTCGCGTGCTACAGTGCACGTGAAGAGCAGCAGGCTTCTCTCTGAAATGAGGGAAAAATTGCAAGAAGACCCTTGAACGAAGGGGTAGAAATATTCCATGAAGGCCCATAAGTGAGAAGAATAACAACTGGAAGGGCGCTACAGGTTTTCAAAAGGGTCCCTGCGGCTTACAAGCAGGTCCAAAAATGAGTTTTTAAGGGTTAAAGTGTAATGCATGAAGGATAAACTATCTATTTCAAAACCTAAATGATATCCAATTGCCTTCAAATTTTTATATGTACTCAATTGAACATTTAAGACATTGATTTTACTTCTGATTTGGCCTTTCAAACTTATTTATGTGTTCAATTGACGCATGGATCATCATTTGTATTTTGCTTTCAGAATATCTCATTTTTGCAAACTAATTATGAAGTTTTAACACAGAGTAAAGGTTTTAGGTCTTTTTCTTTAATTCCCACACTTAATCCTTTTTATCTGTTAATTTGATATTGTTTTGCTTAGTGTCTAGCTTAATTTCAGCTTTCTAGCCATGATGAGTAGCCACTCATCAGGCGTGTCAAGGTCGACGTTTCAGTGGACCATCCACTGTTCCCGGGCATTCAGGCCCAGGACCTCGCCCAGCTGATACGGGACATAGTGCGAGAGGAGCTCCACCCACCACCCCGAGCACCTCTCCCTGGGGCTGCGGAGGGGGAGTCCTCTGTGGGACCACGCGACGGACGTGGTGCTAGACGCGGGGGAGGGGATGAGCCGCCACCGCCCCCACCTTCCTCTGACACTTCTGTGCATGAGGCTTCCTTACCTGGAGGTGCACCCGCATCTCCACTGCAGCGCCACTTCGAGCTTTTCGGGCAGTTCCGGAAGCTGAAGCCCCCCTCCTTCAAGGGGGATGAGGACCCGACCGAGGCGGAGGACTGGCTCGAGCATATCGAAAAGGTTTTTGACACCCTTCGCCCCCCCGTGGAGTGCCGTGTGGCCCTTGCCACGTACCAGCTGGAGAGCGCGGCACACAGGTGGTGGTGGGCGGTCAAGGGACAGGAGAGGGACGAGCTGACCTGGGACTGGTTTGTCACCCTCTTCTGCGAGCAGTACTTTCCCTAGACGTGGCAGGACCAGAGGAGGCGGGAGTTCCACACTCCGCCAGGGGACGATGACCGCGAGCGTGTACCGCACGCGTTTTCTGGAGCTATCCCGCTTCGTAGCGACAGTAGTAGCCACTGAGGAGGAGCACCTTTGGAGGTTCACCGAGGGGCTCCGGCCTGCGATTCGGGGGTAGGTCAAACCCCTGAAGCTACCTACATTCTCGAGGGTGGTGGAGGCAGCTATGACTTACAAGGAGACCAACCCGTCCGTGCGAGATACTGATAGCGGGCGAAAGAGGCCCTATCAGCCAGACTTTCCCAGGGCCGGTGAGACAGGAGACACGTGGCACCCGTAGGAGAGCCGTCACGTTTTGCAGGGCCATCAGTGGCCTTTGGGGGCCCTCGACAGGGGCCAGTTGCTAGCACCGAACCCCCGCCTAGCCGACAGCAGGGACCCACTGAGGGTGAGAGTCGGGTTCCCCTCTGCTACCAGTGTGGCCAGCCGGGCCACATCAGGAGGGACTGCCCGTCTAGGGCAGGAGCTCAGCAGATGCTTCCCGCGCCGAGCACTGGAGGGCAAGCAGGAGGTCGCGGTTTCCAGGCGCGAGGAGGACAACAGTCACGAGGAGGGTACCGGCCAGCAGCTACCTGTCCGACACAGAGTGTGACTACTTCGTCCACACCTAGGGCTAAGGGGCGTATCAACGCCCTAACACACAGGGATGCTAGAGCTTCGGGATCAGTGGTGGCAGGTATGGTTTCAGTTTCCGGCAGACTCGTTTACACGCTTTTCGATTCCAGCGCTACGCACTCATTTATCGCCTCCAGTTTCGCGGTTAGTCTAGGGCAGGATTGTGTGCTGTTAGAGGATCCGTTCGTGATCAGAGGTCCGAGTGGTCAGCTATTTGTAGCTGAGGAGGTATACACGGGTTGCGAAGTCAGTGTTGGGGGACACAGCCTTTCCGCTGACCTGATTATGATACAGATGGAGGACTTTGGCATAATTCTGGGGATGGACTGGTTGTCTGCTTACCACGCCTTGGTGGACTGTTTTGAGAGAAAGATCATCTTCTCCATACCGGAGTTGCTTTCTTTCGAGTTCCGCGGGCAGCCAGTGGACGGAGGCTTCAGGTGCATTTCTGTACTTCAGGCGGCAAGAATTTTGAGCGAGGGGTGTGAGGGCTTCCTAGCTTGTGTGGTGGCAGAACCCAGCCCTGTGGCAGACTTCCAGAGTATCACTATGGTCAGAGAGTACCCCGACGTGTTTCCAGACGAGTTTCCAGGACTACCGCCCGAGCGCGAGATCGAGTTTAAGATCTCACTAGTATCAGGGACCAGCCCCATCTCCACAGCACCATACAGGATGGCACCACTTGAGCTGCGAGAGCTCAAGTCTCAGTTGCAGGATCTTTTGGAGAATGGCTTTGTGAGGCCCAGCACGTCCCCTTGGGGAGCCCCGGTACTGTTTGTAAAGAAGAAGGATAGTACCCTACGCCTTTTTGTGGACTACCGACAGCTGAATAGGGTCACCATCAAGAACAGATATCCGCTGCCGAGGATCGATGACTTGTTTTACCAGCTGCGAAGTGCCACGGTATTCTCCAAGATCGACTTGAGGTCTGGATACCACCAGTTGAGGATCAAGGAGGCAGACGTCTCCAAGATAGCTTTCCGCACCCGGTACGGACACTACGACTTTCTAGTCATGCTGTTTGGGTTGACCAATGCCCCCGCTGCCTTCATGGACTTGATGAACCGGGTGTTTCGACCGTACTTGGACCAGTTTGTGGCGGTATTCATTGATGATGTGCTCATATATTCTCGAGATCAGACGCAGCACAGACAGCACTTGCGGATGGTTCTGGACACACTGAGACGACGTAGGCTCTACGCCAAATACAGCAAGTGCGAGTTCTGGTTAAGGGAGGTGACCTTCTTAGGTCATGTGATCTCTGGAGATGACTTGGCTGTGTACCCAGCCAAGGTCGAGGTAGTGCTTAGGTGAGAGAGACTGCGTACAGTTACTGGGATTCGCAGTTTCTTGGGACTGGCAGGCTACTACAGGCGGTTTATCAAGGGCTTTTCACATATTGCACGTCCTATGACACAGTTGACCTGGAAGGGCGTGCCCTTCACTTGGACAGACACCTGTGAGGCGTGTTTTCAGGAGCTGAAGGAGAAGCTGACTTCGGTTCCCGTGCTCACCATCCCAGACAGTAGTGGTGGGTTCGTTGTGTACACGGATGGCTCTTTGCAGGGGTTAGGAAGTGTGCCTAAGCAGAGGGGTCACGTTGTCGCCTACGCTTCGCGGCAATTAAAGCCCCATGAGCATAGCTACCCTACCCACGACCTGGAGTTGGCAGCTGTCGTCTTCGCGCTGAAGACCTGGAGACACTACTTGTATGGTGAGACCTTCGAGATTTTCACAGATCACAAGAACCTCAGATACCTGTTTGATTAGAAGGAGCTCAACATGAGATAGAAACGTTGGTTGGAGCTCCTAAAGGACTATGACTGCAGCATTTCCTACCACCCGGGAAAGGCCAACGTGGTGGTTGACGCCTTGAGCCGGAAGGCGCTTGCACACTTGGCCAGTTTATAGGTGTAGAGTTAGAGCCTTTTGGAGGAGATGAGCAGTTGGCGACCCCTAGAGTTACAGGGGCACTGTGGGGCAGTGACTGTGACGCAACAGACGAGGCCAGAACTGATAGATCGCATCATCACAGGATAGATGGCCAACCCGTACTTGCAGTCCTTGCGTGACAGAGTACTGTCAGGAAACCCTGGAAACTTCTCTTTTACAGACCAGATGCTGCGCTGAGGGGATGTTTGTGCATTCCGAGAGACGAGGAGCTGTTGAGAGAGCTCCTGACTGAGGCATACGGTTCCAGATTCACCATACATTCCGGAAACACGAAGATGTACCATGACTTGAGACGCGACTTTTGGTGGAGAGGGATGAAGCGGGATGTGGGTGAATTCGTGCAGCAATGTTTAGTGTGCCAGCAGGTGAAAGCCGAGCATTAGAGGCCTGCAGGACCACTGCAGCCACTTCCAATGCCGGAGTGGAAGTGGGAGAGCATCACCATGGACTTAGTGGTGGGCTTACCTGTTACCCAGCGAGGACACGACGCAGTTTGGGTAATCGTTGACAGATTGACGAAGATGGCGCGTTTCTTGCCAATCCGAGTCACCTTGGGACCAGCACAGTTGGCAGAGAGGTATATCCGCGACGTGGTACGTCTACACGAAGTTCCGCGGGAGATCGTATCCGACCGGGATACCCACTTTACGTCCCAGTTTTGGGCTAAGTTTCAGCATGCCCTGGGGACGCGGTTGAGGTTCAGTACAACTTACCACCCCCAGATGGATGGACAGTCTGAGCGCACGATACAGACACTTGAGGACCTTTTACGTGCCTGTGTACTGGACTGGAGGGGCTCTTGGGAGGAGCACTTGCCCCTGGCGGAGTTTGCATACAATAATAGTTATCACTCGAGCATCGGAATGGCACCCTACGAGGCTCTGTACGGACGGAGGTGTATGGCACCCTTGAGTTGGGTTGAGGTGGGGACCAAGTGGGAGGTTGGCCCCAGGCTGATCCGGCAAAGTCAGGAGATAGTCGAGCAGATTCACAGGCAACTCCGCACTGTCAGGAGCAGGCAGAAGAGTTATGCAGATCAGAAACGCAGAGAGGTACAATTTGAGGTTGGGGATCACATCTTCCTTCGTGTTTCGCCCATGAAGAGCCTGCAGCAGTTTGGGGTGAGAGGGAAGATTGCTCCGAGGTTCGTGGGGCCCTTTGAGGTCTGGAGCGAGTTGGACCCGTTGCTTACAGGCTTGCCCTTCCTCCTCAGCTTTCTGTGTGCACGACGTGTTCCACGTGTCCAACCTCAGGAAGTATGTCGCCGATCCCAGTCACGTCCTGAGTCACGAGAGCGTCAAGGTGGGTGACAACCTGACCTACCCCGAGCGGCCAGTACAGATTCTCGACAGAGCCGTCCGCAGTCTGAGACGGAAGCAAGTACCCCTGGTGAAGGTTTTGTGGAGGAGCCAGCGGTACGAGGAGGCTACCTGGGAGCCTGAGGCGGCGATGCGGGAGCGGTGCCCGGATCTTTTCGCGGGTACGTCTTTTCGGACTGGCTTCGATTTTCTTTGAGTTTGTTATGCATATATCGTTCTTTCCCACACCCTAGTTAGCGTAAGTTTCGGAGACGAAACTTCCTTTAAGTTTGTTATATTGTTATAACCGGGCATCAAGCATCGTTTAAGACGTCTGGGAAGTGGTCCAGATGTCTGGTCAGATGTCTGGAAGCCTTCCCAGACGTCTGGAATTAAATTTTTTCGGCGTACGGGTTCGCGTCTGCGCGCATGCGTGCGCAGACTGAACCTGCCGCCCTCCTCTTTCCTCCCTCGCTGCAGACGCAGCCTTTCCTCTTTCTCTCTCCCCGCGCTGCCTTTAAATACGCCTCTCCCTCACCCTCACTCCACCGCCTTCTTCTTCTTCTCCCTGTCAGCGAGAGAGCGAGCGGGCGAGAGCGGCAGCAACGGCTACTGCGAGTGCGTGGGGAGGAGGGGCTGTTGCGAGAGGAAGAGGGAGCTTGATTGCTAGGGTGCGAGCTCGCCGGAGCAGCCAGAGCCGACCGGCGAGTGCGCAACAAGCGTGGGGTGCCGCGGAGAAGCTGCTGCAGCTCAGGCAGCAGGCGGGTGCGGCGTGGCACAGCCGTGCACTGCAAGCGGAGGGCGAGGAGGTCCTGATTCTGGGAAAATTTCCCAGAATCAGACGTCTGGACTTACGTCCAGACGACGAAGGAGACGTCTGGAGGAAGGTCCAGACGTCTGAAAGGTACGCTATTTTTATCTTCTTCTTCTTTCGCGTGTACGGCCATGCAGCCGTTTCCACCGAAGTCTTCTGCTTCCTTTAGTGTTGAGAGCGAATGCATGTGTGCAGGATTTGTTCGGGAAGGCGCAAGGACATGCCATCCCACATAGATCAGACGTCTGGGCATAGTACCAAATGACGAAGGGAGTCTCCAGACGTCCGGAGTGACAGTCGGACATCTGGAAACTAAGTCCAGACGGTTCAGTGGGCTTCTGAACATCTGAAGGACCGCGCAGATCAAGGTATGACCTGAGCGATCATTTAAGACGTCTGGAAGAAGTTCCAGACGTCTGATTTTGGGCAGGCTCGTTATTTTTGACCCGTTTAGGGTTCGTTCGGAGTCCATTTTCCACGTTTCAAGTTTCGTTCTTCTAAGATTTAGTTCCTCTACCTGTTTACAGTAATCGTATGCTATTCTGAGTAGCTCCTTGTCTTTGATCCTTGTGTTAGGACCCTGTTCCGTTGCGGCTCTGGGGGTTGCGGAGGCGCGCGGGTTTCGTGGGTAGAGTGGCTCTTTAATTTATTTGTCAAAGATTATACACTTGTGAAATAATTAATAGAGTCTAGGGTATTGCATGAACCCTAGGACTGAAAAATTAGATTGAATGATAGATCCTAGGGTATTGCATGAATCCTATGACTGGAAAACTAGATTGAATATTTATACATTGCAGTCTTGGAATAGTAGAAAGGAAACGATAACTGCCTGTAAATTGGTTAACAGCTGCCTGTTTATGAATAAATAATTACTGTTGAGAACATGGGTTATATGGATATAAAGCTGGAACGGTGAAACCTAAATTGGCTGAGTTAAAAGAGCATGAACCCTACGGGGAATTAGGAGTAGAACTCCTGGAAAGTGAATGAAATAGAATTGGGGAAGTGAGCTGACCCTTGAGTACGGAGTACCAAAGAGAGCGACTGTCCCCCCTGTTTAGTGCAAAGCGGAGCTAGCCGCCCCAGGGACCCGGGGTTTGGTCTGGCCACTTTGTGCCAACTTTTAGCTCTCGTGTACACAGTACCGAGGAGAGCTACTAGTGTAGGGAGAGCACTAGCTACCCCACGGGCCCCAGGGTTCTACTAACCCTCCTACACCGACTTGTTCAGCCCACTAGGCAAACCAGGGTAGTCAGGCGAGGGTGCGCGGACTGTGGAGGGGCTGGACCCTTGTTACTGAGAGGGCTTTGCCCTATACTGGTTCTGTGCTGTGCTTTGGTCGCACCCGTTAACGGAAACGACTGACTGCGTGCTAGTGCGGGGTAGCTACCCGTGCATTTATCGCGCGTGCCGTAGTCATCGTTACGTCTGTCAGAGACCTTGTGGTAGTTGACTGAGGGTAGGACCACCACAGGGGACTCTCCCGGCCAGGAGAGTACCACGTGCTACTACTTTTCGGAAAAGACTGCAATCAAGATCGTTCCCACGAGGAACATTCAAGATCAAAAGAAGAATCTGAGGGATAATTCGATAACGAGTAAACGAAAAATACAAAAAAAGAAATTAAAAATATAACAGCTACTGTCCACCTTACTGTTTCTTAGCTTTTAGTTGCCACTCTGCTCAGCATTTCGCTGACGTGTCACTTTTGTTACCTTTTTAGGACCAGGTGTTGAGCAGCCAGAGTCGGCGACTGCAGAGGGTGCTGGGCCTAGTAGAGCCCAATAGTGTTACTGTGTAGTACCCAATGTACTTTCTTCCTGTTGTAGTGAGTAGTTTCTGTTACCTCTGTATTGTAAGCTCCATGTTTATGTACATGTTTATTTTTTTACGATTGTGGTGGTGTATACTGTAGTTTTTCTTTTCTTTACTGCTGTATTTTGTTATTACTAGTTATATACATGGTCAATGTGGTTTATTTTACTTCTCTTTTGGTTACTTTCTCGTTGGACGACTGGGTCTTGGGATCAGTCGAGTCGGTCCGATTCTCGTATCTCGTAGGGATTCGGGAACCAGGTTGTAACATAAGGTCCTTCCACTATATGGAGACTAAACAATAATTACTTCCCTATCTGATATGGTAGAGGACTTGAAGTCCCTAAATAAGTACAATTGGGTTAAAGTGATATGGTCGCGCTAGCGACCAGTTTGTATTTGTATTTTTATTACTCAAAAATAGAAAATCTCCGAGGTCGAACTCAGGCAGCAACACTTGATTCTAGAAACGTACAAAATCACAATTTACAATATATATATTATTTTACAAAAAAGATTAAAGAATGGAGAATTGATTTTTCTGTTGTTCTCTCTCTTTCTCCTTTTGTCTACCTCTCTCTTTCTCTTTTCAAACGTCTGACTCCAAGGGTCAGACGACTTAAACTCCACTTGCTACAGTGTTTTGCTTCTTTAGCTGTCGCTGGATCTTCTTCTTCCTCTTGGCTTCTTCTTCTCTGTTGAAGCTGCACCTCCTTCTTTTTCTTCCTTTCTTTCTGTCCTGTGCCTCTGCTTTCTCTTCTCTTCTTCTTCTCTACTGCACCAAGTCCTTTTTCTTTCTTTCTTCACCTTAGCTTCTCTGCGACTACAGTGCTGCCTTCATCTTCCTTCTTTGCTTCTTTCTCCTTTGTTGTGCGAGTCCTTCTTTCCTTCTCTTCTTCTCGCTGCTGCACTCCTTCCTCCTTCTCCTGCTTTCCTGCACAGTGCACAGTTAGGCAAAACCTAACCCCTACCCTCCCCACGTCTCTCTCTCTCTCTCAAATTCACTCCAGGGTTCGCTCTCCCAGAGCCTTAATCGGGTATGCGGGTCGGGTGACGCGCCCGGGACCAGGCGCACCAGCGTGGGTGATGCGCGAGGTGTGCACAGGCAGGGTAGTCGGATTCGGGTGCCAGGTCCGCAGGGGAAGCGTCACGGACGAGGCGTGGCGGGGGTGCGAGGCACCT
This sequence comes from Thalassia testudinum, assembly GCA_037157565.1. Classification (NCBI taxonomy): domain Eukaryota; kingdom Viridiplantae; phylum Streptophyta; class Magnoliopsida; order Alismatales; family Hydrocharitaceae; genus Thalassia; species Thalassia testudinum. The sequence continues at coordinate 60,015,159 of JAZHRO010000019.1, read as the reverse complement.
CACCCTAGTGTGTTTCGAGGCGATAAGCCTGAAACACAAATTCAATTTAAGCATGGGCACCCGCTCACGAACTTCCGAGGTGGGGCTAAAGTCCCACCCGCTTTCACGCTTACGCCCGCAGCAGACGGCTTCGCAATTGCAATAGGCGTGGAGTCTCTTGACTCCACTTGAAGTCTGGGTGCGTGTGTGCTGCAAACCCGCACCACCTGAGGGCTTCGCCTGGAGCCAAGCGTGACCTGGAGCGGAGAACAAGCAAGCTTGCTTGCTCGTTAATGGCGGACAGAGGCCTGACCCTGAAATCAATAGCACGGCCTTTCGACCACGTCAGACCACAGGAAAACCTTCGCCGTATCACGGCGAAGGTGAGGCGGGGGTTGGCTGGCCACGGGGCGGCCTAGGCGTGCGTGCCTAGGTCGCTTTGTGGCCGTGTTTATGGGTGTGTTCGGTGGGCGTTTAGGAAAGTGTTGGCGGTCGATGAAGGGGTGGATGGTGATCAGTGAGTGATGGAAGAGGTTCTGAGATAGGTGGCGAGGCATGCGGAGTGGAGCGACGGTTTTGCCTCGCCGGATGGTCCGCCGCAGGTGGAGAAGGTGATGGTGGTCGACGTGTGGCAGTGAGTGATTTAGGAAATAGGTAAGGGGGAAATGAAGAGGGGAAAAAGGGGAATAGTTGTTACCTACGTACCAGATGAAAGAGGGAGGAGGTGGCGAGCGGCTGTGCTGTTGTCGCCGGAGAAGACAGTGCCCAGGGAAGAAGATGGTGACGAGGAAGAGGTGCTGGAAGGTGCCTGCTGGTACAGCCAGGCACAGTGGACGACGGCGAGGGTAACCCTACCACCATACCAAGAGCGGAGGAGGGTCGCCGGAGCCTGCGGGCGAATGGCCGGAAGAGGAAGGGACAAATTTTGAGGGAATTCCTTGGCCAAGACAAGCTCGAAGGAAGCGGCAGGGACTGCCGTTCCTTAAATAGGTGCTGGCCGAGAGGGAAATGCGAGGAGACGTGGGCTCCTCGCCGGAAGCATGGCCGGAAAAAGACCCATGCCTCTCGAGCGTTCGCACGAGAGGTATGGTGGCTGGCAGGACATGGGAGCTGGCCCATGTAGAAGAGGACAACGCGAGTCCTTTCAAATCTGGGGTCGGCTCCCCAGGTCTGTGCAACGCCATCCTTCGCGAAAAGTCACCGGAGGTATGGCCTACGCAATGTAGGGGGCAGAGGGACCCTTTTGAAGAAAAAGACGAGAAAGGTAGGGGGTCTCTGCAAAATTTGAAAAGCTAAGGGTCAAAAAGTAATTGCTGAGGACCGTTTTGTAAAGTGAGTCAAGGCGACCTACCCTTAGGTCCAAGTTTTGGTATAAACTTAATTTAGACCTAAGGATCCAATGGTGAGGTTGGATTTTAGGTTTGACCAAGTTTGACCAGACATTTTGCACAAAAATCTAAATTATGTCAAAAATTGGGTATGGTTCTCAATTTAGGTTAAGATAGGTTCTAATGGCCAAATTTAAGGTTCTAAACCCTAGGGAATATTTTTTTATGATTTTAGAGGGTTTAATTAATTTTTATCTTGCCTGAAACTTCGTGAATTAAAGTGGGTTTGTTTTAGGGTTACAGAATGTCATTTAATTCCTAGATTTCATCATAACCCTTTTTTTGATCAAGTCATCCTACTTTTTCTTTTATTAAGCCCATTTGACCTGTGCCTAGGCCCTTAGAAATCTCATTTATGCACTGCAATGGTAAAATTACAGTTTTACCCCTTATGAATTATTTTATTCTCAGATTGGTAATTCCAAAATTTAGGCTTACCCTTAGGTTTTGTAGGAGCTTTTGTTCAATTTATTAGGTCAAAATGTGCTAGTTAGGGTTCATGATGAAGTGCTCATCATACCCCCATGCCTAGCTTTTGCTAGCCCCTTAGCAAAAATTTAAGGTTTTAACCTCTATTCTAGACTATGAATTTCTTTCATCAAATTTGATAAGTGATTTTTCTGTTGTATCCTTGATTAGGTCAGAATGCCAACCAGAGGCCTAAAAGGTACTCTAGTACCAACCAAGATCCAGATCTGTCTAGCTTTAGCCTCAGTCTTTAGCAAAGGTTTTTAAGGCCCTCAAAAACTATCCTAAAGTTTATTGGACTCCGTGGTTAAAGCACCTGTGCTTGAGATATTTTTAGCCTTGGTTCAGTTTGCAGTGCGTTTTGTAAGAGAGAGATAGAAGGTTTATTTGTTTGGAGAGTTTTCTCTCTCTTTTCCTTTTAATTCTAGCTTAGGATTGGCTTCTCAACATGGTCTGTATCGGATTCCTCGTCCTCATCATCAATCCTCAAAGGTCCATAGCAGTCGATGCTTCGAGATAGCACCGCCCATGGTAAACCCCAGAACCCTGGCTTTCGAGATTTTGAGATAATCTCGTCCATGGTGTTCCGTGGCCGAATTCAGACCCTGGCAATTGACACTTCGTGATAATGCCATCCATGGAATCTGAACCAGCAGAGTGCTTACATGCCCCCAGTAGGATATGTAAATATCCTAGGAGACAAGCATCGGGGAGATGATATGTTACGCATCTTCGAGGGGAATTCCCACCTCTCCGTGCCGAGAACTCATCCAAATCAACTTGTGTTGATTGGCTGCTCCTAATCTGGTGACATTTTCAGAATATTTGAAACGCTTCTGCGTGATTTTGATATTTATGCTCGCTAAACCAGACTGTGTGCGTGAATTTGGGTGCTTAGATTACTAAGTCCCGTAAATCGAAGGTCAGTTAATAAGGCCGAATACTCCCTAAGCCTTAGATCTAATACTTAAGCTTTTCATTTTCCTCAACCTCTTGAGGAATATCTAGATTTTAATAGGTACTAAGAGTCTAGCCAAGAATGCCCAAGGTTTGCATTCTTACTAATCTTGTTGTGCACTTTTTCTTTACTTTTCCTTAATGTAGTCTAGAACTTTGGTTAATTCCTTAATTTTTTACTAATGACTATCCCTTTTCTTTTTCATTTTGTACTCCTTTTTAGCATTCTGCTCTTTTTCTCCATCTGTAAAGTTTACCAGCACTTTCTTCCTTCCTCCAAAGTTTTTTTTTTTTTAGTATATGCGGATTTTTTTGTTGAAACCTTTTCTTGTTACGTCATTTCATTGCACTTTCATATCCCCCATGCCTAAGGTTTGCAATGTCCTCATTGTACATTAGGTCGATTTTTATTTGGTCAGGTTCAAGCATTAGGACAGATATTTAGGTGAGTGGATGGGTCGAAGTGACTGTTGCGGATGATTTTTAATCTCAGGTATGAGTACCTGAGGTGAAGTCGACTGTCCTAAGGAATGAACCTAAAGTGCAAAGAAATGTCAGAAAAGGTTTTGGTTTTTCAAAAGGAATGACAGGCTGCCTCCCGTTAAGGGCTGAGTTTTACGCCATTAGCTGGGCGCAATAAGCTCAGGGAGAATGGAGGATAGATGATGACTCGGCTAAGTCAGTATTGGTTACGTCTATGAACGGTTTGAGTCTCTGACCATTCACGACGAAAGGTTCGGAATCGTGGCTGAGCGGATTGATCTCGACGGCTCCATTTCCAAAAGTCTGTCGAACAAGATATGGTCCGACCCACTTGGATCGCAGTTTCCCAGGGAATAGTTTGAGTTGGGCATCGAAGAGTAAGACCTTCTGACCAGGGTGGAAGATCTTTCTAGATATGTGCTTGTCATGAAAGGCTTTAACCCACTCTTTGTAGATTCGTGAGTTCTCGTACGCATCAAGGCGTAATTCATCAATCTCGCTCATCTGAAGCTTTCTGTGGGTTCTAGCCTTAAAAAGATCTAAGTTGCAGCTCTATACTGCCTAATAGGCTTTGTGCTCCAATTTGACGAGAAGGTGACATACCTTCCCATACACCAGTCTAAAAGGAGACATACCTAATTGGGTCTTGTGGGTAGTCCTATAAGCCCACAAAGCTTCCGGGAGTTGGGATGACCAGTCCTTCCTGTTAGGTCAAACAGTAACCTGCAGGATTTTCTTGATCTCCCGATTTGATAGCTCAACTAGATCATTAGTCTGGGGGTGGTAAGGAGTAGAGATTCGGTAAAACACCTCGTATTTGGTCATCAGTGACCTGAACTGAGCATTGGTAAAATGGATCCCTCCATCAGAGATGATCGCACGAGGAATCTCGAACCGTGAGAAGATGTTTTGATGAACGAATTTGATGACGATCTTGTGATCACAGGTTTGGGTCGGAATGGCTTCAATTCATTTGGGCACGTAGCCCACAGCGAGTAAGATGTACTCGAAGTCGTCCGAGATGGGGAAGGAGCCCATAAAATCAATCCCCTAAATATCGAAATTCTCGCATACGAGAATCGGCTGTAGAGGCATCATGTCGCGATGGCTCATGTTGCCCAAAGTTTGGCAACGGCTGCATGCCTTACAGTGACTGTATGCATCCTTTAAGATAGTGGGCCAGTAAAAGCCACACTGGAGGATTTTTGATGTGATTTTATGCCCAGAAAAGTGGCCACTGCATGCCTGGTCATGGGAAAAAGAAATAATGTCATTGATTTCGACCGCTGGGACACATCGTCGGATGATTTGGTCAGCACCTATAAGAAATAAGTATGGGTCTTCCTAGATGTAGTACTTGGCATCGGAGTGTAACTTGTCTTTCTTGGCCTTCGGCCAATCAGACGGGATCTGGTGTGATGCCAAGTAGTTTACTATTTCAGCAAACCATGGAAGCCTGGTACCAATAGTCAAGAGGTACTCATCAGGAAAATGCTCCGTGATAGGTCCAGAAGAGTCGATGATCCCAGAAGGAAGGCGAGACAACTGGTCAGCTACCACGTTTTGTCTTCCACCCTTGTCACGAATCTCGAGGTCGAATTCTTGCAAGAGCAAGATCCATCGGATTAATCGAGGCTTCGCATCCTTCGCAAGGAGATGCCTCACAGCTGTGTGATCCGAGTAGATTATGACGTGGGAACCCAGAAGATAAGATTTGAATTTTTCGAGGGCAAATACTACAACTAGCAGCTCTTTCTCCGTAACCATGTAGTTACGCTGAGCCTCGTCAAGTGTCTTACTAGCGTAGTAGATGACCACGGGTTTCTCGTCAATCTTCTGCCCCAGAACCGCTCCTACAGCGAAGTCAGATGCATCGCACATGATCTCAAAGGGTTGAGACCAATCAGGAGACTGTAGGATCGGGGCTTGGGTGACTCGGTCACGAAGGATCTCAAAAGCTTGAGTACATTCCTTGGAAATCTCAAAGGGTACATCCTTAGAGAGAAGAGTAGTCAGGGGGGGCACGATTTTCGAGAAATCAGGGATGAAACGACGGTAAAAACTGACGTGTCCCAGAAAAGATCGAATATCCCTGATCGAGCTAGTCATAGGAAGTTTAGAAATCAGATTAACCTTGGTTCGATCCACCTGGATGCCTCTCTTAGAAATTAAGTGTCCCAGGATGATCCCCTCAGGCACCATAAAGTGGCTCTTTTCCCAGGAAAGAACCAGATTTACGTCAATGCAACGCCTGAGTATGTAATCCAAGTTCTGAAGGCAATCGTCAAATGATGTCCCAAAAATTGAGAAGTCATCCATGAAGACTTCCAGATAATCACCTATCATATCAGAGAATATGGCAAGCATGCACCACTGAAAAGTCGCAGGTGCATTGCAAAGACCGAAAGGCATCCTTCGGAACGCGTAAGTCCCAAAGGGGCAGGTGAACGTGGTCTTCTCTTGGTCCTCTAGATAAATCGCCACTTGGTTGTAACCGGAGTACCCATCAAGAAAGTAGAAGAATCTATTTCCCGCTAGTTTCTCGAGAATTTGATCAATAAATGGTTGTGGGAAATGATCCTTCTTCGTGGAGGAGTTGAGTCTTTGGTAATCTATGCAGACTCTCCTCGAGTTGGCTATTCGGGTAGGTATGACCTCTCTGGTTTCAGTCATGATGGTGGTGAGCCCTGCCTTCTTAGGCACAACCTGGATTGGGCTCACCCAACAACTGTCGGAGATCAGGTAGATGATTCCTGCATCTAACCACTTAATGATCTCCTTTTTGACAACCTCCTGCAGATTGGGATTTAGACGTCTTTGCATCTCTCATGAAGGTCTTGTGCTCTCTTCAGAATAGATGCGGTGTGTGCAATAAGAGAGACTTATTCTAGTCAAATCATCGAGAGTCCAACCAATGGCTCTATGATGTTGCTGGAGAACAGCAATCAGACAGGATTCCTGGTCATGTGTGAGTTTGGAGTTTATAATCACCGGGAGTGTCTGATTGGAACCTAAAAAGACGTATTTCAAATGATTAGGAAGGAGTTTGAGTTCAAGAATGGGGTTATCAGCAGTAGCGGGTGGTTTAGAGTGAGTGGGGTACAAGGGTAGGAGTTATAGGTCTATCTATATCAAGTTCTGACTCCTCTAATTGCGATTTTAGATCTTCTTGTGGTTGATAAGAGATAATCATGTTGTCCTCCATTTGTGGTTTATCAACCACAGCTCTGATGTCGCAAATTTGTTCAACGACACCGCAATTAATCCCTTGTTGGGCCTTAAAAATATCAATCTTGAGAGTCTGATTTCCAAATTTCAGCTCTATTTGGCCCTCTTCGCAACTTAGATTGGCCGTTGCAGTGGCCAGAAAAGATCTCCCTAGTATTATTGATGTATCCCTTGAATTTTCAAGTGTGTCGATGTCCAGAGCTATAAAATCTACAGGGAAATAGAAATCCCGCACCCTAACAATAACATCCTTAAGAATTTCCTTAGGTGACTTGATAGATCGATTGGCTAACTGCAATATTACCTCAGTCGGTTTCAGTTCAGATTCTTCTAGATGGTTAAGTAGGGATGTGGGTATCAAGTTTATGGAGGCACCTAAGTCCAATAATGCTCTATCAAACTGGGTCCCACCAATCTTACATGAAATCAGGGGGGTGCCTGGGTCATTTGCCTTGGGTGGGAGTTTACTCAGAATTACAGAGCTGGCTTGCTCTGATAGTACAATCGGACTCCCACTCTTGGTTCGCGGCTTACGCTGAGGTGTAGACACATTCTTCAAGAATCGTGCGTAAGCCGGTACGTGGCGGATCGCATCCATCAAGGGGATGTTTATTTGGACCTGCTCAAAGAGCTTGATCAGGTCTTCCTCAGGAGTCACGGGTTTAGCTGTCCTCTTTCCCTTGGTCAAGGCCTCGAAAAATGGAACCTTGGTTGGTTCCTCTAAGATAGGCCTAGGTTTTTGATCTGGGATAGGGATAGGAGCATCCTGGATAACTGTCCTAGGGTTTGGGTCACTACCAGGATTGTAGTTGTCTGGATAAGGTGGATCTCGGGTTACCTTATTGACGTGCGCGTGACGCGTGTGTTTTGAAGAGTCATTATAGCTTACGCTTGCGACGTCGATTTTAAAATAAACAGATGAGTCCGAGTGTCGGTCTTAGGGAGGCATGAAAATCGGATTCTTCTTATCACTTATTGTCATGAAAATCGTGGGGTTTTGCTTGCGAAAAGGCACGGGTGATAAGCGAGAGAGAGAAAGAGGGAGAGAATAGGGTTAGAATGTCTTCATTCACAGCATGCAATTCAAACATAAAAGAGAGCAGGAAATTGAATAAAAAATAACTTCATTTAACATGCAACTTTAGTTCATAATTACAACACTAGATGAATGCCCGAACATAAGTAAAGTAAAGCTTAAAAGAATGAAAGAGGGAGAGAGGGGACGGCGAGGCAGCCACAGTGGTGGAGAAGGCTCCATTGGTGGCTCGTCGCCTCCGGCGATTACAAAAGGGCTTAAAGTTAGCTAGGAGGGAGAGAACACTTGCAAGTGGAGTGAATGCTCCCCATGGGTGATTGGAAGGGGTTTAAATAGGAAGAAGGGCTTTCCAAATGAAGAAGGGGGACGTCGCTAAAACCCTTCCCAAAACGTCGGTGAAGGCCCCTACCCACCAGTCGCTCGCCCGCAGTTGTGCTTCTTCACGCCTGATCTGCGTGCGCACGTCGTAAGTCGTTCGATCGAAGATCGGATGGCTAAGCTTTCGTGTAAGGCGCGCACCTGGATCGCGCGCGTCATCACGCGCATCTGGTCAAGGTGCATCTGCGGGCGCAATGTCTTGCAATCGCGTCCGTCCACTCGCCGATCTACGGTCCAATTTCGCCCGTGTGTGCCTTCGCCTTCGATTTGATAAGCGGTGCGTTTCGAACCCGCGCCCCCTGGTTGCACGGTTGAGGTGCTAACCGCTGCGCTGTCGCAGCAGATTGTCGCGGGCATCCTCGACTGTTCGATTGAAGATCGACGGCTGAGATTCGTCCTCCGGGTGAAGGTGGAAGCAGGCGGCAGTGGAGATGCGATGATCGGGTGCCACGTGGCATGCTGTGGGCAGTTAATCATCAGATCAACGGCCAGGACTTCTTGGGCCCATTGCAGGAGCTCTGAATGTCAGATTTGGTCAATTTTGAGTCCGTTGGACTCCGTTCATAGCTCTGAATCCATCCGTGCGGTTCGATTGCTCATCTGAGGCCTACTTTGACAAGTACTTATACAAATGGCCATTAATACTATTTTATAAGCAATCTTGATGTATGATGCATGCAATGCTCCCATTCTATTTATGATGTGTTATCTGTGCATTTTGTTCTTTAAGATGGACCCCATTTAACAAAATTATCACCCCAAGATGCAGTGTTATCATACCCCCATGCTTACTCCTTACTAGTTCCTAACAAGGTTTATTTTAGCCTTTATTTCCAGTCAGAATTTAAGAAGTAACTACTTAGATATTTCGTTACCTGTCAATAGGAGGAAATATACTAAGATCTTAATTTACAAAGAGTAAGCAGCGCCCGGATGTCTACCAAAATACGAATCGCCTGAATCCTTGCTTTAATGTATGTAAATATATATATATATATATACATATTTCTTATTTTTAGATTTTTTTGAATTAAGAGTGGGTTGGTAACTTTTTACGGCTACCCGACCCACCCAAAACTCGGAGAAAACTCTAAGTGCTAAGCATCTTGGTGTGAAGATCGTGATAGACTCACTCAACGGTAAGTTAGACAGACTCCGGGTTTCTACACCCTTAGGTGATCGGAAGAGGAAGTGTTTTGCCTGAAGGTGTATTTGTTCGATCGGTAACTTTCTCCCTACGTTTGTTTTAATTGGGATCAACACAAGGATTTTTCCAGTGTATATCTCCTCTGCTTGTACTACCTCCCCGCTTCTTCCTTAAGTGTTTTGGTTCTTTTTGTGCAATTACTGAGCTGGGCTCTAGACAACCGACCAATGGGCTGTTACCTACGATCACTTGCCGGCCATACTTGTGTGGTGAAGTGTGGTTTATTTTATTTTCTTTTTTCTCCTTTTTTTTTAATTTGGTAGGTGGCTTCCCTGATCTCAAATTTACCTAGAGGCAATGAAGAAGAAGTGGTCCCGTGGCTGGGCTCTGGACATCCTGCCAATGGGCTGTTACCCACGACAACTTGCCAGCCATACCACCCTAGAGAGTTCATTAGCTACCCAATTTCTGTCAGAATCTCTGAGGAGTCAGTCCGTGCAAAAATGTGTGCAGATGCTTAGACTCAAAGTCTTTCTTAGTTAGAGGGTGAATTGATAAGTCGTATACTTATCACCTTATTTAGTTAGTGGATTAGAATAGCTTAAGGTTACAAGGATTTGAAGCTAAATCCATATTTTAACAGACACCAGGACTGATTAAGCCTGAAGGCATGAAAAGTCTAAGTGTTCAAGTTCTTTTTGTATTATTTCCCACTATTGACAAATTTCTAATGCCTAAGTTTCTTCCTAAATTCAATTTTTTTTTTTAATTTTATTCTATTCAGACTGATTAAATGAGCTCAGGATCATGCAATTTACCACCTTCCCCCATGCTTAAGTTGGACAATGTTCTCATTGGCAAATACATGGATGCAACAGGGGTTCAAAAAGATATTACCTGAGTGACGTAGAATACCGGATCAGTCTGAATCCACTGGGTTGCCTCCCAGGAAGCGCTGAGTTTAACGCCTCCAGTTGGGCGATGCTTCGTGTCATCCCTTAATGAGGGTGACACTCTCCTTTGGGGGAACCTGGGCTAGGAAGTATTTCAATCTTTGGCCATTGACTGTAAAAGTGTGCCCAGTGTTCTCATCAGCGATTTCAATCGCCCCATTGGAGTGAGGCCTGACCACCCTAAATGGTCTTGTCCACTTGGACCTAAGCTTACTTGGAAAGAGTTTTAGGTGGGCATCGAAAAGCCAAACTTGCTAGTTAGGCTCAAAGGTCTTTCTATGGATGAGTCGGTCGTGGATGGCTTTCATTTTCTCTTTATACAGTCGAGTGTTCTCAAAGGCATCCCGACGAATTTCTTCGAGCTCAGAGAGTTGGAGCGTCCTCTGCACACCGGCTAACTGGGAATCCATGTTACACTGCATGACAGCCCAGTAAGCCTGGTGTTCCAATTCGAAAGAAAGGTGGCAGGCTTTGCCAAAGACCAGGCGATAAGGCGACATGCCTATCGGAGTCTTGAAAGTAGTCCTATATGCCCACAGGGCATCATCCAGTCGTGTGGACCAGCCTTTCCTGTTAGGTCTCATAGTTTTCTCTAGAATGTTCTTGATTTGTCTATTTGAGACCTCAGTCTGCCCATTTGTTTGCAGGTGATACGGGGTAGCAATGAGGTGGTTAACCCGTATTTTCTAAGTAGGGCACAGAATTGGGAGTGAATAAAATGAATTCCACCATCACTGATCATGGCCTTTGGTATTCTAAACCGGGAAAAGATGTTCTGCTTAACAAAGTCCATGACAGTCTTATGATCTCATCGGCGGGTGGCGACGGCTTCAATCCATTTAGAAACATAGTCTACCGAAAGTAGGATGTACTCAAAGCCGTTAGATGGTGGAAAGGGGCCCATAAAATCAATACCCCAAATGTCGAAGATCTCGACAATCAAAATGAGATGGAGGGGCATCATATCTTTTCTGGTCATGGTCCCCAGTGTTTGACAGCGTGAGCAAGTCTTGGCAAAGTTGTCTGCATCCTTAAATAGGGAAGGCCAGTAAAATCCGGACTGCAGAACCTTCGCAGCCGTTTTCTTTCCAAAGAAGTGGCCACCATAAGCTTGGTCATGACAAAAAGATAGCACACTTTGAACTTCGTTCTCGGGGATACACCTCCTGATGATCTGGTTGGCACAGAGGCGAAACAGCATGGGATCATCCCAGAAATAGTGCTTGGCCTCGGCCAAGAACCTGTCCCGTTGCTGTCTGGACCAGCTATGCGGCGTCTGTCCTACAACCAGGTAGTTGACATAATCAGCATACCAAGGCAGTTTCTTATCTTGTACAGCCAAGATGTGTTCATCGGAGAAGGTGTCAGATAAAGGCAGGGAGGGTCCAATGTGGTCTGGGTGAAGTCTAGATAAGTGGTCAGCCACCACATTCTTTGATCCGGCTTTGTCGCGGATTTCCAGGTCGAATTCTTGCAAGAGCAGGATCCATCTAATGAGCCTGGGTTTCACGTCCTTCTTAGCCAACAGGTGCCGGATGGCTGAATGGTCAGTATAGATGGTCACGTACGATCCCAGCAGGTAAGGTCGGAACTTCTCAAGTCCGAAAACTACAGCAAGCAATTCTTTCTCTGTGACAGTATAATTTCATTGGACCTCGTCCAACATTTTGCTTGCGTAGTAGATCACCACGGGTTTCTTGTCTTGTCTTTGTCCCAGGATAGCGCCTGTGGCAAAATCTGATGCATCACACATAATCTCAAAGTCCTGGGATCAATCCAACGGCTAAAGTACAGGTGCTGTGGAAACTAAGTCCCAGAGAGTGTGGTAAGCTTGGATGCAATCAGAGGTCATGTGGAATATGGCGTCGTTGGCCAGAAGTTCGATTAAGGGTTTGGAAAGCTTGGAGAAGTCTTTGATAAACCTTCAATAGAAGCCAACATGGCCTAGGAATGAACGGATCTACCAGACCGAGCTAGGCGGAGGAAGTTTGGAAATAAAATCAACCTTAGCCTGATCCACCTCAATGCCCCTATGCGACACGATGTGACCGAGGACGATTCCTTCTTGAACCATAAAATGGCTCTCTTCCCAACTAAACACCAAATTAACCTCGATACATCGTTTCAGGATTTTCTCCAAGTTGCTCAAACAGTGGTCGAATGAATTCCCAAATACAGAGAAATCATCCATAAAGACCTCCAGGTATTCACCCACCATTTCTGAAAAAATGGCTAGCATGCAACGCTGAAAGGTAGCGGGTGCGTTGCATAACCCGAACGGCATTCGACGGAATGCAAATGTGCCATACGGGTAAGTGAATGTGGTCTTCTCTTGATCTTCAGGAGCAATTGTGACTTGATTATATCCTGAATATCCATTCAGGAAGCAAAAATACTTTTGCCCTGCCAATCTTTTAAGGATCTAGTCAATGAATGGTAAGGGGAAATGATCTTTCTTGGTTGCTTCATTGAGCTTCCTGTAATCAATACATACCCGCCATGAGGTGGTGGTGCAGGTGGGGATGGATTCACCATGCTCATTAGTGACAACAGTGAGCCCGGCTTTCTTTGGAACCACTTGAGTGGGGCTCACCCAGGGGCTATCAGAGATGGGATAGATGATGTCGGCGTCAAGCCACTTGATAATTTCTTTCTTAATGACCTCGCGCATATTTGGGTTTAACCGTCTGTACATCTGGCGGGAGGGTCGTGCCCCGTCTTCCAAGTAAATCTTATGAGTGCAATAGGCGAGGCTAATTCCTCTCAAGTCTGAAATGGTCCATCCAATGGCGGCCCGATGTTCTAAAAGGGTCGCGGTCAACCTGAGTTCCTGATCCTTGGTTAGATGAGAGTTAATAATCACAAGGAAAGTCTGGTCAGGTCCCAGGAAGACATACTTGAAATTCTCAGGTAATGGCTTTAGTTCGGGTGCAGGTGGAACAACAGTCGACGGGAAAGAGAAAGGCGGGAGTTGATCAACATCAATCTCCTCAAATGGTGTTATTTGATGGTAATCAGCCCTACAGAGGTCCATGGGCAACGATGGTGACAGGTCAGAACAATCGTTACAGGATTGGTGGTCTGAGACAAAACTAAGGGTGAGGCATTCCTCGACCAAAGGTTCCACGGGATCATGTTCCTCAACACAATCACAATCAAAAGACTTGGTCGCCTGGAAGATATCCAACTGCATTTTCTTGTCTCCGAAGGCGATTTCCATACATCCCATGTCACAATCAATGTTTGCCTTAGCCGTAGCTAAGAAAGGTCTACCTAAGATTATGGGTGTGTTCTGTAATTTTTCAGGGACTTCCATGTCGAGCACCAAGAAGTCGACTGGGAAATAGAAGTCCTTGACCCGCACAATCACGTCCTCGACAACCCCCTTCGGGGTCTTCACAGATCTGTCAGCTAGCTAGATGGTGACAGGTGTGGGTGTCAACTCTCCGAAACCAAATTGGTGGTACAGGATTCTTGGAATCAGATTGATAGAAGCACCTAAGTCCAGGAGCGCTCTATCAAATGTCATGTCCCCGATATTGCAGGATATCAGGGGTGCTCCTAGGTCAGTTCGCTTGAGCGGAAGGTTGCTTGATATTACGGAACTTGCTTGCTCGGAAGCACAACCTTCCTAGGTGCTTGAGGTCTTGGCTTACATTTGGGTGTATAGGCATCCTTTAAAAACTTGGCGTAAGCCGAGATGTGCTTAACGGCTTCGAGGAGCGGAATATTAATCTAAACCTGCTTAAAGATCTCCAAAAGCTCCTCAGTTTCCACAACACTTTTCTTCTTCTTGATTGTCTCCAAGGCCTTAGGGTAGGGTGTCTGAACATGGATAGGATCTATTTCGGGGTCATTGGATTTTTCCAATGCCTCTTTTGAGTCGGATGTTCCAGCTGATGAAGTCTCGGGAAGAGTCGGCCATTTGGGATCCTGGGTTTTGGTGCCGCTTAAGGTTACCGCATTGGGACCATGGGTTGATCCTTGAGAAGACGAGGACGAAGGAGCACCAAACCCAGTGGGTGTTTGTGGGGCTGGCTAGACCATGTGCGCCTGCCCGGGATTGCCCTAGAACCCTTACAAATTGGGGCCTCTGTTAATCATGTTTCGCAGGTTCAGTTGTGGCTGGGAAGGTAGGGATCCTTGTTGTTTACAGTCCAAAAGTTGGCTTAACTGTCCATTTACTAAGGCCATTTCCTCTTGATGTTTCTGATTCATTTCAGCCATCATCTTTATCAAGGTGTCCATTTGGTTCTGCGGGGGAGGGGCTGCCCTGTTCTGATTGTATGGGGGTCTAACTGGTGGTCCTTACTGATAAGGGGGCAAGTTTGGCTGTTGGTTTGGCCTGGGCTGGTTCTAGAATTGAGGTGGTTTCTGGTTTGTCCAACCAAAGTTGGGGTGATTACGCCAACCAGTGTTGTAAGTATTGGAGAAAGTGTCAGGTTTAGTATAACCTTGGACAACTTGCACATCTTCAAGGATAGCAGATGTCGATGGGGAGGGAAGAGAGTAATCAAGGGTTGAGGGAGAAAAGGTCCCTCCCTGGAACGTGGTCAGGGGTTGTTCCAAGTTCAGTTGGCTTAAGGGCTGGACCAGGTCAACATTATGTGCTCCCTTTGCTAGGGAGAAGGTCTGTAACGGATTCCTGGTCTGGTTCAGTAGCTCGTCAATCTTTTTATCCACCAATTCCACTCGATCTAGTTTCTTGGCAATGATGTCCATGTCAACCGTTCCAAAATTTGCTTGTACCTCATAAATCCCACCACGGGGTTGACTGGATCGGTTAAACAGGGTCATTGAGGCATTGTTGAGCGAATTTTCGCTCCTAGACTCAAAGAGCTCAAACGCGCTCTCCTTGTCTTTTTTTAGGAAGTTCCCCCCGCATAAGGCATTGACAAAGTTCCGTAGGTTTCTGTCCAGACCGTGGAAGAAGATTTGGGCCAATTGCCACCTTGGTACTTCGTGGTGTGAGCATTTCCTCAAGAGTTCATTAAATCTTTCTCACGCCTCATGGAACTGTTCCCCACCCGGGAGTGTAAAGGTAGTAATGGCTCTTCTGAGGGTATTGATCTTTCTTATGGGGGAAGAATTTCTTTAAAAATGCATGCCTCAGTTCTTCCCAGGTGGTGATGGGTCTACCTAAGGTTCTAAGCCAGTGAGAAGCCTTGTCTCTCAACGAGAAGGGGAACATCTTAATCAGAATAATGTCAAGGCTAATGTTCCTAGGTTTCACAGTTCAAGCTATCCGGTCAAGATCCTCTAGGTGCTGGAAGGGGTCCTCATTTGAGCTTCCATGGAAGTGACTCTGAATTAGACTCAAAACATTTGGTTTTAGCTCAAAATCATCTCCCCCTTCGAGGATCCTAAGGTGCAGCTCGACTCTAATAGCGGAAGGATTGTAGAAATCACGGAGGGGACTCGGTTGGTCCTGGAATGGTGGTAGATCAGGTGGTGGTTGCCCTTGTGGGCCTTGGAACGGTGGTGGTGGTTGCCCTTGTGGGTTCTGCAACCGGTGTATGGCTTGCATGATCGTGTGGATCTATTGCTGCTGAAGCCGGTGGTTTGCGTTAATCTGGGCTTAGATGATGGTCATTGTGTCTAGTGGGGGTTGGTCCTCAACCTCATCTACCCTAGGTTCAGCCATATTTCTAGCAGAATCAAGTCGCCTGGATTCCCGTCCCAAAACAAAAAACTCAGGATGCAGTGAGCGTTTCCCGTGGATACACTAGAGAAGAACAGGAGGGGATGCGGAGAGTGACAGATGCGAGAAGTGTGTGTTCAACCAAGCAAACAAGCCTAGTCCTTATGGTGTATTCCTTAGGGGACCTAGAAATCTCCAAAAGGGTGATTAAATCCGTAAGCACTGGACTCCCCTTCCCAAAGCTAATCTGGCTAGGTTGATTACGAGGGAATTGTAGGGAAGGTTCTTCCTTTGGTTTGCACCACCGGTTCCATAGACCCCACAACCGCAGTCGTTTAACACTGCCCCGCAGCCTAGTCACTAGATTCTATTAAGGGAATAAAAGCCAAGTGCCCAGCGAACAAAACCTCACCTCTCGAGACTTAACCTAGTCCTATCTAGGGCACGTCTACTCTATTTAAAAAGGCTAGGATAGTGCTTGTGCTAGGGTTATGTGATGAGGCGTTGATTGGGGTAGTGCCTCTTAGTTTTCCACTTTCAGTGTGTGTGCTCCTATCAAAACATGGTTTTCAAGCAAGAATTTTTTTAGATGTGTCTTTTAATGTTTTATCCTTACTTTAGTGTCTTTTAGGATTGACGTGTCTTAATATTTTCAGACAAGTTTCAATGGACCTGTCAAGTTTTGCACACACTTCGGTGAAAGTAGATTTCCTTTTGTTGTGTAGAGGCTCTAAAACCCTAATGTACTCATCCTAATGATCATGCAGCTTCTATTGGATGAATCGATTTTAGGGTTGAGTGATGCGGCCCAAGTCAATTTAAGGTGGCTTCGCAAACACCACTCAAAAAAAAAAAAACACTCCAAGAATTTATTCAGAATGTTAGAGTGTATTTTTTTGTTGGGTGATGTGTTAAGGATGTGGGTCAAGCAATTATACAGCACGCCAATTTTTTTAGTTTTACAATTTTTTAGATTTTCAAGCAAGCAAACAACCATGAGTGAAGAAATACTCACGACCGATCCTTGTTGCACTTACTCTCTCGTTACCGTCACGAGTTACGCTGCTTCGTCGTCTAAGCGCCGAATTCATGCAACCATCAAGTAGGAGACAAGGCGTTAGACGATGTGAGCATGGATGTAAAATGGAAGTGATGAAATAAATCCGTTGCCTCCCTAGCAAAGGCGCCAAAAACTGACGTGTGTGTGATGCATGTGTTTTGAAGAGTCGTTATAGCTTGCACTTGCGACGTCGGTTTTAAAATAAACGGATGTGAGTCCGAGTGTTGGTCTTAAGGAGGCGTGAAAATCGGATTCTTCTTGTCACTTATTGTCACAAAAATTGTGGGGTTTTGCCTGCGAAAAGGTACGGGTGAAAAGTGAGAGAGAGGGAGAGAGAGAGAATAGGGTTAGAATGTCTTCATTCACAACATGCAATTCAAACATAAAAGAGAGCAGGAAATTGAATAGAAAACAACTTCATTTAACATGCAACTTTAGTCCATAATTACAACACTAGATGAATGCTTGAACATAAGTAAAGCTTAAAAGAAGAAAAGAGAGAGAGAGAGGGGACGACGAGGCAGCCATGGTGGTGGAGAAGGCTCTGTCGGCAGCTCGTCGTCTTCGACGATTACAAAAGGGCTTAAAGGTAGCTAGGAGGGAGATAGAACACTTGCAAGTGGAGTGAATGCTCCCCATGGGTGGTTAGAAGGGGTTTAAATAGGAAGGACTTTCCAAATGAAGAAGGGGTTTTAGCGACGTCCGGGACGTCGCTAAAACCCTTTCCAAAACGTTGATGAAGGCCCCTACCCACCGGTCGCTCGCCCGCGGCTGTGCTTCTTTGCGCTTGATCCGCGTGCATGTGTCGTAAGCCATCCGATCGAAGATAGAACAGCTGAGCTTCCACACAGGGCACACGCCTGGATCACGCGCGTCTAGTCAAGGCGCATCTGCAGGCGCCACGTCTCACAATCGCGCCCGTCCGCTCGCCAATCTACGGTCCAATTTCGCCCATGCACGCCTTCGCCTTCGATTTGGTGCGCGGTGTGTTTCAAACCTGCACCCCCTGGTTGCACGGTTGAGGCGTCAACCGCTGCGCTGTCGCAACGGATTGTCGCAGCGAGCGTCGGACGCGCAGGCGTCCTCAACCATTCGATCGAAGATCGACGGCTGAGATTTGTCTTCCAAGTGAAGGTGGAAGCGGGTTGCGGTGGAGATGCAGTGATCAGGCACCACATGGCACGCTGTGGGCTGTTGATAATCAGATCAACGGCCAGGACTTCTTGGGCCCATTGCAGGAGCTCCAGATGTTGGATTTGGCCGATTTCGAGTCCGTTGGACTCCGTTCGTCACTCTGAATCCATCCGTGCAGTCTGATTGCTCATCTAAGGCCTACTTTGATAAGTACTTATACAAATGGCCATTAATACTATTTTATAAGCAATCTTGATGTATGATGCATGCAATGATCCTATTCTATTTATGATGTGTTATCTGTGCATTTTGTTCTTTAAGATGGACCCCATTTAACAGAATTATCACCCCAAGATACAGTGTTATCACTTACCACTACAGGTCGTTACCGAATTTAGTCCTGCCTGATTCTGGTTGGGGGTTGGTAGGATGGGCTGCTACTGTTGGTAACCCGCATAGGAGGTTGAAGCTTCCATCCCGTCAGGTGATGGAACAGAAGGGGCCTGATAGATCAAGTGTGCTTGGCCTAGGTTTGAGTTCATAACGCATCGCTGGGTCAACATGCTATTCAGGTTAGGAAGAGGCTAAGAAGGAATTGTGCCAGGTTGGCGAGAATTCGCTAACTGGGTGAGTTGGTTGCGGACCTCTGTGATTTCGTCCTTATGTTGCTTCTGGATAGCCGCATTCGTTCTTTGAATGTCAGCCAAAGTCTAGAAAATAAGGGACATTTGATCCTGATTAGGCCCGGATGGATAAGTGGGGTTGGGCCGAGGCTGAGGCGGCTGGTAAGGACGAGGGGCTTGTGGACGGGGTCGAAAGGGTGGTCTTGGATTCTGAGAATTTCCCACCCACTGGAAATTTGGATGGTTTTGCCATCAAGAATTGTAGGTGCTGGAAAATGGATCATTCTGGATAGCGTTGAGGTCCTCGCAGGTCTGAGGAGCTTCAAGACAGTCGGAGAATGGGGGAATAGAGTTCCCCTGACAAGAATAGAAAGGATCGGAGGTCCTTCCGGTCCTGGAGTCAGATGGGGGTGGATACAAGTCCATCCCAGGAGGTCGGTGAAAAATGTTCTACACAGTTTCCCGTGCGGAAGGTGGCTGTGCGAAGGAGTTCTACGTAGAGGTGGCTCGCTGCAATTGCTGAGTCAGCTCATCCACCTTCTTCTCAATAATTGAGACCTTGTCCAATTGACTGGCCATTAATTCCAGGTCGACTGATGCGGACAGGCCCTGCGTCTCATGTGCTCCCCTAAGGTTCGTCGTTGCGCGGGTATTTGTCCGGTCGAATAGTCCCATGGAGTCATTGTTGATGGAGTTCTCGCACATATTCTCGAAAATCTCCCACACGGTGTCTTCATGTTGACCCATAATATTCCTTTCGCAAGTTGCATTGACGAACAATCTAATATCTTCACGGAGTCCCTGGTAAAAAGACTGGACCTGTTCCCATTTAGGAATTCTGTGATGGGGGCACTTTCTCATGAGATCCTGGAATCGATCCCATGCCTCATGAAGAGGTTCTCCTGTCTGTTGCGTGAAGTGAGTAATCTGATGGCGCAAGGCGTTTGTCCGACCAATGGGGAAGAACTTCAAAAATTCGAATTGAAGTTCTTCCCAAGTGTTGATCGGGCGGGTTTGTGTCTGATACCAATGAGTCACCTTGTCCATAAGGGAGAAAGAGAACATCTTCATGAGCAAGATATCCCAATTTTGCGCATCTAACCCGAAGGTCTGGGCCAGATGCTTAAGCTGTTTGATATGCTAGAAGGGATCTTCGGAGTTAAGCTCATAGAATTTGGGTATGACATGAATCATGTTGGGCTTCAATTCAGAATCATGTCCTCTAGTCAGGATTCTGACTCGAGGCTCAATTGCCACCGTAGCGGGATTATAGTGACCTCGCATCATGGGACGTTGCGGTGGGTTCATGAAGTTTTGGAAGAGATCATTGAGTCGCTGGAGTTGGTGCTCAAGATTATTCTCTTCTTCAATAGGTTGAGCCATTGTGGAAGAAAGGGAATTAGGTTCAGAGTCAGAAGAGAGGTCTATGTGAAGTGGTTGTCGCACAAATGGTACCGAGGCTTAGCCTCGGGGAGAGTGGATTTCTAGAGGAGGTTTCAAGGACCTCCTACTGAACATGCACTGATGGATTGGACAAGGTTAGAATGTGCTAGACCCAATCAAGACACCCAAAATGTTGGGTGACTATAGTGGTTCGGGGCGGATGGTACCCCTTAATCAGAAGGTCGTTCACCTGAGAATTACTTGGGCAACCAGAGAGGGTGAGTTCCGCGAAGACCCCTACACGGTAGAGCGCCCCCACGGGTTACAGGATTTCCTCCACCCGACCTCTCTTGTCACTGAGATTCCAGGTAGATCAGAATGGGGACCTTGACCTCTTAAGTCTACCACTTTTAATTAGGATCAAG
This sequence comes from Thalassia testudinum, assembly GCA_037157565.1. Taxonomy (NCBI): domain Eukaryota; kingdom Viridiplantae; phylum Streptophyta; class Magnoliopsida; order Alismatales; family Hydrocharitaceae; genus Thalassia; species Thalassia testudinum. Next base: position 59,994,876 of record JAZHRO010000019.1, on the reverse strand, counting down.
GTGCTTAGGGTTTCACTTGAACTTTAACCTTTTGTGTGCAAAAAGTGACCTAATTTAAAGGTTGGTTGATCCAAGGGATCAACTTCACCTATTAGTTCCTGTGAGAGCTTATTAGGTCCTTTCTTTTATGGTTCAAGTGAATTAAGAGCCGGATTGCTTAGGGTTTCTCTTAATAGATCTTTTCAAGCAATGGCTTAGACACACTTCTTTTGAAAATTTTCAGTTCTTGATTAGAAGGTGTGTCTCTAAAACCCTAGCTTAGAATCCTAGGTTGGCTCTAATGGGTCCAATTAGTTACCTCAGAATTAGGTAACTAGGACTCAAGCAAGAAGGTTTTAGCCCTAATTACCTTAAGTGGATATGCAGATAAAATGTGTTGAAATTTAAAAGTAGGCAACTTTGTGAATTACTATTTATAGAAGACAGGTAACCCTATATTGATTTTCTTTTTCTTTTTCCTCTTTAGAATTTAAGGGGCTTAAGAGAGAGGATAGAAGATTACCTGTCCATTGGTGTGGTTGTTGTGCAGCTACTTGTTCCTTCTTACCTTCCTGTGCCTGCACAACAGAAGAGAGATCAAGTCAGTAGTCAATCAGAAATTGTGATTTAATAGCTTCTAGAATGCCCGTTGCTCCCCGACAACGGCGCCAAAAATTGGTCGCACTTGGGACAGATTTGTTTTTGTACTTTTATTACTCGAAAATAGAAAATCTCCAAGATCGAACTCAGGGAGCAACGCTTGATTCTAGAAGCGTACAAAATCATAATTTACAATATATATATATATATATATATATATATATATATATATATATATTGTTTTACAAAAAAGATTAAAGAAAGGAGAATTGATTTTTCTATTTTTCTCTCTCTTTCTCCTTTTGTCTGCCTCTCTCTTTCTCTTTTAAGACGTCTAACTCCAAGGGTCAGACGACTTAAACTCCACTTGCTACAGTGTTTTGCTTCTTCAGCTGCCGCTGGATCTTTTTCCTCTTGGCTTCTTTTTCTCTGTTGAAGCTACGCCTCCTTTTTCTTCTTTTCTTTCTGTCCTGTGCCTCTGCTTTCTCTTTTCTCTTCTTCTCTGCTGCGCCAAGTCCTTATTCTTTCTTTCTTCACCTTAGCTTCTCTATGGCTACAGTGCTGCCTTCATCTTCCTCCTTTGCTGTGAGAGTCCTTCTTTCCTTCTCTTCTTCTTCTCGCTGCTGCACTCCCTCCTTCTCCTGCTTTCCTGCACAGTGCACAGTTAGGAAAAACCTAACCCCTACCCTCCCCACGTCTCTCTCTCTCTCTCTCAAATTCACTCCAGGGTTCGCTCTCCCAGAGCCTTAACCGGTATGCGGGTCGGGTGACACACCTGGGACCAGGCGCACCGGCATGGGTGGTGCGCGAGGTGTGCACAGGCAGGGTAGTTGGATCCAGGTGCCAGGTCCGCAGGGGAAGTGTCGCGGACGAGGCGTGGCGAGGGTGCGAGGGACCTCACCCTAGTGTGTTTCGAGGCAATAAGCCTGAAACACATTCAATTTAAGCGCGGGCGCCCGCTCGTGAACTTCCGAGGTGGGACTCAAGTCCCACTTGCTTTCACGCTTGCACCCACAGCAGACGGCTTCGCAATTGCAACAGACATGGAGTCTCTTGACTCCACTTGAAGTCTGGGTGCGTGTGTGCTGCAAACCCGCACCACTTGAGGGCTTCGCCTGGAGCCGAGTGTGACTTGCAGTGGAGAACAAGCAAGCTTGCTTGCTCATTAATGGCGGACAGAGGCTTGACCCTGAAATCAATAGCACGGCCTTTCGGCCATGTCAGACCACAGGAAAACCTTCGCCGTGATAGGCGGGGGTTGGCTAGCCGCGGGGTGGCCTAGGGTTGCGTGCCTAGGTCGCTCTGTGGCCATGTTTATGGGTGTGTTTGGTGGGCGTTTAGGAGAGTGTTGGCGGTCGATGATGGGGTGGATGGTGATCAGTGAGTGATGGCGGAGGTTCTGAGATAGGTGACGAGGCATGCGAAGGAGTGGAGCGACGGTTTCGCCTCGCCAGATGGTCTGCCGGAGGTGGAGAAGGTGATGGTGGTCGACGTGTGGCAGTGAGAGATTTAGGAAATAGGTAAGGGGGAAATGAAGAGGGGAAAAAGGGGAACAGTTGTTACCTACTTACCAGACGAAAGAGGGAGGAGGCGGCGAGCGGCTGTGCTGCCGTCGCCGGAGAAGACAGTGCCCAGGGAAGAAGATGGCGACGAGGAAGAGGTGCTGGAAGGTGCCTGCCGGTACGACCAGGCACAGTGGACGACAGCAAGGGTAACCCTACCACAGGTATGGTGGCAGGGCGACAAGAGCGGAGGAGGAAGGTCGCCGGAGCCTGCAGGCGAATGGCCGGAGGAGGAAGAGACGAATTTTGAGGGAATTCCTTGGCCAAGACAAGCTCGAAGGAAGCGGTAGGGACTGCCGTTCCTTAAATAGGTGCTGGTCGGGAGGGAAACGCGAGCAGATGTGGGCTCCTCGCCGGAGGCATGGTCGGAAAAAGACTCATACCTCTCGAGCGTTCGCACGAGAGGTATGGTGGTCGGCAGAGTATGGGAGCTAGCCCATGCAGAAGAGGACAACGCGAGAAGTCCTTTCAAATCTGAGCCGGCTCCCCAAGTCTGTGCAGCACCATCCTCTGCGAAAAGTCGTCGAAGGTATGGCCTGCACAGTGCGGGGGGCAGAAGGACCCTTTTGAAGAAAGAGACGAGAAAGGTAGGGGGTCTCTGCAAAAGTTGAAAAGCTAAGGGTCAAAAAGTAATTACTGAGGATCGTTTTGTAAAGTGGGTCAAGGCGACCTACCCTTAGGTCCAAGTTTTGGTATAAACCTAATTTAGATATAAGGAATCCAATGGTGAGGTAGAATTTTAGGTTTGACCAAGTTTGACCAAACATTTTGCATAAAAACCCAAATTATGTCAAAAATTGGGTATGATTCTCAATTTAGGTCAAGATAGGTCCCAATGGCCAAATTAAAGGTTCTAAACCTTAGGGAATATTTTTTTTATGAATTTTAGAAGATTTAATTGATTTTTATCTTATCTGAAACTTCATGAATTAAAGTAGGTTTGTTTTACGGTTATAGAATGTCATTTAATTCCCAGATTTCGTCATAACCCTATTTTTATCAAGTCATCTCACTTTTTCTCTTATGAAACCCATTTGACCTGTGCCTAGACCCTTAGAAATCTCGTTTATGCACTGTAATGATAAAATTACAGTTTTACCCCTTATGAATTTTTTTATTCTTAGATTTGTAATTCCCAAATTTAAGCTTACCCTTAAGTTTTGTAAGAGCTTTTGTTCAATTTATTAGGTCAAAATATACTAGTTAGGGTTCATGATGAAATACTCATCATGATACATGACTTCCTACACAAAGGGTTCAAGAACATGAAAGATAGATCAAGAAAGTAAGAAGTAAAGTAACTTGAAAGGTTGTGCAATGGTAATATTCATAAGGTCAATTTAAATGTTGAAGATCGCACAACCCATAAATGAAGATGCACCAACAATGGTTGAAAATTATGATCGTGAAAGCTCTTTCATAGCCCTTGCAAAAGGAATCGATCTCAAAATAAAATAAGCTTCAAGGAATGATTTGACAAAAATGCCATTTGGTGGAGTTGATCCACCAACAAAGAGAGAAAAAAAGAAAGAGAGGAATCTCAAAATAAAAAAAAGAAGGAAGACGAAATAAAAAAAAGGTGAGAAGAAAGTAATAGGAGGAGAAGAGAAAGGGAAAGGGGAAGGAGAGGTAGAACGAGAAAAGAACGTCGAAGAAAAGGGACAAGAAAGATAAAAAAATGATAAAAGTAGGAGAAAATTATTTGAAAATTTTGAATAAAGCAAATAAAGACTTGAAGAAGAAAAATAAAAGATCAACTAAGATAATTAAGAAGCGGAATGAAGAAATTTCAACACCAAAGCAATAAATAGAAGCCTTAAATGGAAGTTTGAATACTTTCCTTTGCCAAACTCAAAGTAGTCATAGTGTTCAAAACCAAACACATGAAATTGAAAGAGATGTTGAGCTTGAAAAGGCAATAGAGAGAGACAAGAGAATGGCAAGGAGAACTATGAGGAGGGGGAGGAGTAGCAACAATAGCAAGATCAAGAGGAGATGTAGCAAAACCATCAGGTCGAGGAGTAGCAACTGATGGAGGAGCAAAAGCATCAAGAAGAAGAGCCGAAGCAACAATAGCAAGAAGAGCAGCAATAGCAACAGCAGGAGGACGATTAGCAACATCAAATGGAGGAGAGCAACAACATCAGGAAGTAGAGCAATAAAAGCATTGAATGGAGAAGCAACATCATAAACTTGAGGTAACTATAGATAATAATGACATTTTTGTGATTTCCTTAATGCACGATAGAAAATGAAGTCAACCTAAATATTACCAGTATTATTTGAAAAATCATCGATGAGATTTGGAAAATCATTGGTAATTTAGAGGAGCAGAATAGCATTAGATAGAAGAGCGGCACCATAAGCTTGAGGTAACAAAATTTTCCTTAATGTACAATGCAAAATGAAAGAGCCCAAGTACATCCAATGATATTTAAGAAATCAACGGTGATATTCAGAAAATCACCGATGATTTTCAAAATGCACTTTACCAAAACAAGTCAAAACTCAAATATCACTAAAGATATTTGAAAAAAACCAATGATACACCGGTGATTTCCATTATTATACCTTCACTAACACAAGCTAGAACCAAAATATCATTAGTGACATTTTAAAAATCACCAGTGACATTTAGAAAACCACCGGTGATATTTGTAAAAATCATCGATGCATTTTAGTTGAAATATTATTTTTTTAAAATCTTTTTATTCAAATAAGAGGATGGAGATCGACGGCATGTTGAGGAAGAGCAAACTAGAAGCTCTTCTATGGTCATTGATGCAACCCAACCTATAGACATGACGAGCACAAAAGACAATATAGATGATAGTAAGTAAAACAATTCATGATGTTATAACATTTTAGAGCACGCTCATTAACTAAAATTTAATCATAGAGCCTGAAAATTGGCTTTTAGGAGAAAATGAAAATAGTAGAAAACCAACACCACCCGAACCAACTAAAGGAAAAGAAGAGCTCATTCAAAAGAAGGTGAAGAAGGAAATTCCAAAAACACAAAAAAAGAACACAAGCAACAAGGCCTCCAATGAAAAAATCAATTAAAAAACAAGAAACCAAGACATGCAAGAACGTAACAGTGAGGAGAAAATTTAGAGAAATAAAAAAGCTTGAAACAACATTTTTCAACTATCTCAAATTCAAAAAGAGCTTTTCTATACATATTAATGAAGGCTAGAAAGAAAAAAGAAAAAAGTTTCTCAAAAAAAGTTAAACTATTTCCTTAAGAGAAGACAGTTGCAACTAAGTCCTCCAAACAAGTAGCTTTAATGAGTCCAGTGTAAGCTAAAATGCATATAATTTTAGACATTTATGTTTATAACATAAACCCGCTAATATTCTATTATACCATACAGGTCGTAGATGCCGTGGTGAAAATAATGAAAGAAAGGCTTCCCCAAAAATGAATAATATCAAAGACCCTCACATTAGACATCAACTTTCTAACCTATGTAAATTACAAGAACTAAAGCAAAATAAATGAATTCATGATTAATGCTAATGACCTTTTGAGGGTATATACAAAAACAATACAAAGAAACACCAATGATATAAAACATTGGACTAGTGGTCGTCAATATTAAGGAGAGGATGATAACTCCCTACAATAGCCTCATCAAGTATTGCTCAGAAATAACACAAAGATGTTCAACTCATCGTCAGTATGAAAAATACATAATGCATTTGCTAATCATATCGATGCTAACTATAACAAATGATTTGTGTTTTAGTTTGATGTGATAAAAAAATAACTCTTCAAAAGAAGGGGCATCAACAAGGAAGAATGGGTAGAACACTTCAATGCTGCAAGATGAATCAAATGCACACTACGTAGGCTTGATCCAATAAAGGCTACAACAGAAGATGTATATAGGTTTAGGACATTGCATATTTCAATGATTATAAAAGATAGGCATACGAGGACTTGATATGAATACAATACTTTATTTAGAAAGTGTACATAATCTTTTATTCCTAATTCAAAGCTATGTATATTTCATGTTTGTATCTACATATGTTTTGCATGAAATCTTACGATACAAATGTAATGAATAAAGCATGGTATCTATGATTCATGTGTAATTTCAAGTGTGATTTGTGAATTCAAATGTGAATCATTAAAATGCATTTCAAGTACAAAATGAAACTTTAATACATAATGGGTACTATGTCGCAGGTGCAAATGAACAATATCACTAATGGTATTTCAAAATATCACCGATATATAATTTGAAGTAGCAAAGTCACCCCACAAAACAAGAATATCATCAACTTAAAACCAAATATCAATGGTACATAATTGAATATTACCAATTATATTTGCACAAGGATAAACCTAGCTACATATTATAAAACTCACTAGTGTGAAATAAGATATCACCGGTGCAAAATCAAATATTGATGGTACAAAATAGAATATCACCAATGATATTTGGCATAGGGACAAACCCAGCTAGAAAATATAAGAAATCTCGAAGGAAGCTCAAACATGTCGTACTCCTTTAATATAAAAACACAATGCCTACAAACAATCCCTCAAGTCTCAAACAAGTAGCAAATGCAAGCAATCAAAGTGGAAGACTTGTTGGAAACAACAGAAAAGGACATGAAAATTAAGGAAGTAAGCTCCTCAATACAAAGAGAATTAACATCCTCATCTCCATACTTGTAAATCATGGTGATCCTACAATGCATCAACTTTCTGAGCTCATCTTGAAACTCTCTAAATTTCGCTACTATATAAGCATTTCTAACTTAGCCTCCATGGGAAACATCGAAGCCAAAGGAGTAGATTTGTGGAGAAAAATCAAAGTCAATCTTGAGACTCTTCTTTTGCTTTGCCCCAATTGCATGCTCAAATTGCCTCATAAATTGGTTAACATTCGTCTTAGAATGCATGTAGCCATTAAAATATGCATTAATCTCTTTGCACCTTTACATACTAGACATACCGATCCAAAACCTATCATGGAAGAAAAGCAAAATCCAGACATAATGAATCTCATACAAATGTTGAAGCCATTATTATTATTCTCAACATGCCCCATTTTCAACATCTCATCCCACCCCTCTCTAAACTCATCCTTGGTTCTAGAATGATAAACTATAGCCTCAATGGCTTCTCTCATGCACCAATCCCTTGGAAGCTTTTAAGGAAGCTTATTCAAGATGCACCAGATACAAAGACAATAACAAGAACAGACGAACACAACTAAAATTGCATTAATAATCACTCGACATTGATCCGTAATGATCCTCTTAGGGTGAATTCCCCGTATGCATGATAAGAAGGTATAAAACAACCGAATGAAGTTATTTGTCGTCTCGTTACCCAATAATGTAAAACAAAAAAGGTGGTATGACCATGGTCATTTACACTAACAAAAGGAACAAATGACATGTCATATATATTCATTAAGTATGTCGTATTAAATGAAATAATGTCTCCAAAAAATTTGCAAGCCAAATTATGTAACCACTATCATTGAAATCCATAGAATAAAAGAAATTGTTATTTTTAGATTACTTCCTAACAAAGTAAATGTGAATAACCTCAACATCACCTACAGTGAGCATCAAATTCCTAGATTGACACAATGCATTTCTCACATCTTGAATGGCATAAGCAAGATTCTAATAACCATTCATTTCAATAGCAAATGAGGTAACCATCTTAGACAAACGAATTCCAACTCAGTCATTCAAACTAATGCGGCAATTCCTTCCAAATGAAAAATACTTCTTACCACAAAGTTACTTCATCATACTAAAATATACATACTCATGGCTATGTTCATTGCTAAAAGAGACTACATACTACAAGCCAATTAAACAAAGTAGCACATGTGCCTTACATCCAATTCTAAAACACAACTCCTTCGAGTAATAAGAATCATTTGATTTTTCAATAGTTGACCAAACATTGAAAATCCAAACTTTATTTTATTTTATTTTATTTTGGAAAAGAATGAAGAACGAGTTGCTAAGGTAGCACTCATCTAAATTTATTTATAGAAGCAAGATAAATTGGGCTACATGAACCAAGGGGGAACCTACAAACGGGCCCGTCTGACAACATCAAAACCCGACCATTACGAGCCAACCAAACTACCCAAGAGATAGCCGCAATGCCCGTCCTGTCGCTGGTTTGGTCTACCAAGTGCCCCCAAAGGCCCTCCCATGAAGGTGGCGAGGCACCTACCACCTCACACCACACCTAGTAGGTGAACAAGCACTCTGAAAAAAGATGCTCTGTGTTGTCCTCGCTCCATAGCACAACTCATAGGTTTGCTTGGATACCCCCATAGTCATCCTTCTAAGAAACCCTGTCACCAAGCCCCCTCGCCATGCTAGCCAAAAGAAGAGCCGCATCTTGAGGGGAGCCTTGATGTTTAGAACACCCAAGCTTAGTTTTGTGAACTAAGGTTTTCCCAACTTTATCATAATTAGAGTAAACCAATGATTATTCAAAGCCGTTATGACAAGCAAAACTTTAGAAAAATGCAAATGCAACCTCAACTACATCAAACCCCCAGTCAACATCATTATCTTAATCTTTAACATCAATACCTAATGAAAAGCAACATATATCAAAAGCCTAACACATAAGCATTCAAAAGCATAAAGCAAAGAAATATACTTAACACATCAAAACTAAATATTACCGGTGCACAATGAGAATTGCACCAATGATATTCCAAACCAAAGAGTAAAACTCATCAATATGACAGTCATCAATAAGCTTTAAAATCATCTATGCAAAATAAAAATTGCATCGATCATATTCCAAAACAAAGAGAAAAAAGCCATCAATATCCCAAAAATCACATGTGCAAAATAAAGATTACATTATTGATATATAATTCAACCACCAATGATAACTTTCAAAAATGAAAAAAAAGGAACAAAATCAAGCATACCTTCATCAACAAGAGGAAGCAAAAAATTCTCATTTTCATCCTGCACTTCATTAGCAGAAGAACCTTCATTAGGTGCAGATACATTAATCAGAGTTTGATTCATTAACAATAGCAGCAAATGGATCATCAATCATTCCATCCATCTTCAAAATGAAAACCTAAACAAAACTACAAAAACAAAGAACAATCACATCAAATGAGAATTTAAATGGAGATTACATAAATAAACACTTGGGTCAGATTATAATCTGAAAAACTCAAGAAAATGCAAGAGAAGGAAGAAAATGAGAGAGAAGAACAATCACGTGTGACTAAGTGCATTGGTTTACATTTGACATTTTCTTTTACATACCATTCTAATGATCTACCAAACGAAGGGAGTGGGGGAAAACCCTCAAACCAAAATTCATGATAAACCATGATTTACATCAGCTCATGGTGGCATCATCATGTCTGTTGAAGCACATGATACAGACGTCAACCTACTGCTGCAGACATACGAGCCTGAAACCTAATCTGCACACGTCAAGAACATCCAACTCCTACCATATTTTTCATGTCAGGAGCTAATTGACGGCTTTGCACAAAATCTCTCCATTGGCACTGTTTATTTTCCAAACAAGAGGTAGAGAGATAGAGAGAAAAGCAAGAAGGTGCTTAAACACTGAACAACGAAGACTTAAATAAGTAGCATGTACAAGGATTCAGGTGGCACTTTTCACCACAGGCACTTTCAACTGCACATGCGAACACTTTTGACCTTTGCCGAAGCAAGCTCTGCAGAGATGATGAAGGATGACTTGGTGGCCTCTCTAACATAGAGCACATTCCCATTCATGAGCCTTAGAAGCTTCCTACAGACAAGAAGGCTGATGCCTTCCTCAGTTGCCTCTTCCTCACTGCCAAACATCTGGGAGAGTAGATCTTCAGGTACCTGTACCCCTGTGTGCGTTATCCTGAAGAAATTTAATGGAGATAGACGTTAAATGCAGTTAACTGCGGTCAAAAGCAACAAATTTGAAGCTTCAATGCATAGGTCAAACTGGTTCACAGGAAATGCCTTGGGCACCAAACATGTTACCAGACATTTACATGCTGGATTCAATCAGTATTTTTTTTTGAAAGGGAAAAGGGGTGGTGATCCTTTAGATCCCACCCAGATATTCATTAATACAAAATATTAGAATTTACAGTAATTGCATGATAAAAAATTGCATGGATAAAAGCCCAGTTGCTGAGAAAAAGTTTAACATGATTTCTTCTGTCTAAACAACTACACTGACCATGTGCAATCTACAAACTCGTATTTCACAGAAAGCAATCTCCATATAGTACTTCTATGGTTTACCTTTTATTATAATTTTGCCAACATTTCACTGAAAACATGACCCATAATCTTCATTGACTGATCCAAACTTCATTTATTGAAACATCCTGGAGATTTCTAGGTATGTATCATATAGGCCTCCCTCCTATCAAGAAGCTTACGATGGATATTTCCTTATTCCCTTACAACTTGTGTCCTGCATCTTTATCAGTTAGTATTTGAAGGGATTAATAACCATGTACTATCAGCAATGCCCTTCTTTGTTTTGGAAGTTTTTACATATATGCCCCTCTAATCAAACAATATTGCAAACATGTCAGCAATGATCATCTTTATTTTATTGGATTTCACATATATGCCTGTCAATTGTCATTCTATAAATGCACCTTTTTTATATTTATATATATAATAATCGTTTAAGGTTCACGTTTACATGCATGTCTCAGAAATTAAGCTCCAACAAGAAATTTGCTATTTTTGATGAAGCAAACAAGTACTTCTCCATGCTCCTCTAATTTCAATGCTCCAAATAATGTCAATTTTGCCTTCCATCACTTCAACCACAAGGCTACCGTAGCTTCTAGCTCATGCAACATCTAAATCTCAATGAAGAGATTCCCCTTTCCTTATTAATTTTTTAATATCTTAATTGGGCCTCAATCTTGAGATATGCCTTGATATATTTATCTCACATAAGGCTAATTTATAAGCTTATACTGTTGGAGGGCCATAAGTGTGAAATGGAGCAACTTTATAGGGGCATTTATGTCAAAATGGTAAATCTCAAGGAATATGCGATATCATCATTTTCATAAACAAAAAATAACATATTTATAGAATATGAATTGTATAAAAAAAAAAGATATCCATTGATAACAGCATATAGGGGCAAAAGAAAGGTAGAAATATTCCACTAGGTGAGCAGTGGCTTGCAGCAGAGAGCACGAAGCATGCTGGCTTGCATTGCTTCTCTGCTAGCTCCTGGCACCTAGATAACAACAATTCAGTTCTTGCGTTAAGCAAGATACATGAAGTCCAACACCTAATGTTTTTTTTAAAAAAAGAAGTCTACACCTTATGTTTTTTTTGAAAGGAAGAAGGGTGGTTATCTAGATGATAACCACCTAGATTCATTGCTCAAAATAAAGACTTACAAAAGTTAGAATTACATAGCAAAATCCCAAAACACAATCTAGGTGGAAACTGAGGAAACAATATTCTCAACATAAGGCCTTTCACCCCTAAACACAACCCCATTCCTCCCTAGCCACACTCCCCACAAGACTGCCAAAACCTTTGTCTTCTCCTTTCTCGCCCTAAACATGCTACCACCGTCGTGGATGTTACCCTTTCGAAAAGAGAACCAGAACCCATCTAGGCTATCATAATCAATTCAACCAATCCTCATCCTCCTCCAAACCTACGCAACAAAGGTACGCCCAAAACATAAGTTCTGAATATCCTCATCTGCCCCTGCACAGAATGGGCAACTAATGTCATCCATTGCTGCCCATCATGCCCTCCACACCTTGGTGATCACTCTTCTCCCTCTCAAAAGCCAAGTGAAAACTTTGATCTTCAACGAGTAGTCCATCGATCAAATCAACTTGCAGTCCTGTTGGAGATCCACATCTGTCACCTGGAAGGTTCCACGTAGCCTACAGACTACCTTCTTCACTAAAAAAGCCCCATCATCCCAGCAATAAGCATCCCTCCTTCAGGTTTCCACCCTTCCAAGTCTTGCAAAAATGCTGGAACTCTACGCACCTCTGCTTCGACAGTACTCCCTGAAAGGTGGGGCACGAAGCACCATCCCAAGAACTCCCCATAGTTGCCTCCCTGTCCATGGCTCTAGAGAAGACAGGGGTACCTACTACAGAGAGTCTCCTCAGCCCACTAGTCGTTCATCCATAACCTCGAGATATCCCCCTCTCCCACTTACAGAGAGAAAAAACCACGCACCTTTGAGGCCACCGACACCAGACCTTTAAAGAAATGCGAAGCCCCAAACACTAAGGACCCAAAAGCCTCCCAAGAGAGAAAGGAGCCATGGCAGTCCTAAAACACCCCAGCAAGAAGGTCCTGCTCTCGGCCCACCAGCTTAGTAATCCACTTTGTGAGGAGGCTCATGTTGACATGTTCCACATCTCTGACCCCAAGCCCACCCTCCTTCACTGGGCGGCAGACCTACACCTTATGTTGTAACAATGCCTTGGACCAGGTATTGTCTTCTACCTAATGGCTAGAGTATGCAAAGGAAAATGCCCTTACATCTTCCTCCTTTCCTCTCTATTCACCCATCATCATAAGCTTCACTCCTTGTAGCAGGAAACATAAAACTCATCTTCGTGCAATGACAATAAAGAGATACATCTCCCCTTTGAATCAAGGTCAAGCACACTTCCTCCTCAAGGTTTCACTCCTAATGCAACCTCAATCAGTCTGCTCAATGCAATAGGACTTGGTCCAGTTCCATGGATAGCTTTCTTGAACCATAACTAAAACTATCACTAAAGCTTCAAATCATGCTTCAGAAGTGCTGTCTGAGCAGGATTCATTCTCCAGCACAGTTGCAAACACCAAGCATATTCTTACTGTTAAGAATCCAAGTATGTTTCTTTCGATAAACCTCCTTGGGAGCCTGTCCTTTCTCTAGGTGACAGATCTCTACCGCAAACATGCATCTTCCCTTAATGACGGAGATGGTCAAGAACCCAAGGTTTGTTCCCGCTTTGATAGCATGTTATGATAACAAATCTTATTGAATTGCGTTGTTAAAATAGATCTTCTGTACCTCTCCAAAAAACGGTGTTGCACTATCAAATAATGTCCCTGCAGTTGGGAGCAATTTTCCCTGTCCCATTGATGTGCTGACAATCAATAAACTGTAAACATCCTACAGGGCCTAACGATCATTCACTCAGTGTACAAAATGAAAAGTTCAATGCTCATCCCATCAAGCTCCGCAAGAATAATTGGACTGGGAACACAGGTAGCATCTCCTCTTCCCACACCATCTTCTTTTTAGGGTCCAAATCAGACCCCTCAACCACACAAATTAACTTCCATCTGGAAATACGGCTAGTAACAATTGCTTAGATTATCATTCCTTCTTTAGACCATCAACACATGGGTACAGAACCCCTTCCTCCTCTTCAGTGATAGGAATGACAAAATGCTCGTCTCCCACATGTTCCAAAAGAGAACTAAGGTGTTCCAAATGCAATGTAAGTGCCCACTTAAAGGCCTCTTGCCCTAACTACTATTATTGGTAGATTGTCTCCTGTTACACCTTTCAAAACATGCACACACGTGCATGCACGTGCGCACACACACACACTTTCCAGCGTGATAAACCACCATGGATTGTCAACCATCACCTTTTATGCTCATGGCACTTGGATAGGTCAGTTAAGATCAATCAACTTAGCAGTCTGAGAGGGAATGCGGTCAAAGCACTTACAGATGATGAAAGGTAATCCACAATCTTAACAGAGTGTGCATTTTGTTTGATTAACTCAGTTGTGTTGTTCAGGGTTTTGACTTTTCTAAATCCTATGCAGATCACTCGATTTTTACTGCATAGGACTTTTGGCTCTGTGATCCCTATTGCGCGTTGATAATATTCTTTTGTAGTGATAAAGCAAGAATAGCAGATTCAAAGAAGCTCCTTCCTTGATAATCTATTACTAAGGATCTTAGCAATTTAGCATCCAGGCCCTTGGGCATGAGATGTTATTCCCTCTCAAGCAATTGTTGTGTTGGATCTCCTTTGTGAGACAGGGATGCTAACTGTAAACATGTCTCTATTAGTATGAAGAAAAAGATCCACCTTGATATTTTTGCAAAGTCCTCCAATATTTTAATACCAAACTCTATAGAATCTTTTGCTTTATGAGTAAGGCTCAAAGGATGCTACTCATTCATCATAATAAAGAAAGAGTTTTCAGAATCTTACAGACCCACCAGCAACCAAGGGAACAAGAAGCACCGATTAGAGAGTTCAACCAAAAGGCCTCCCCTCACTCACACATAAACCAGGAGACAAAAGATGAAGCAACCGAAAGGAGCGGGCCATAGCTGCAGGAAGATTGACCCATTGTTCGACTCAGATGAACTTAGAGTGTGGTGCTACCCATCATATTACAAAATTGCATAATTTTTTCACCTATTTTTTATTATTTTTCGAGTATTTTTCAGATTTTTATTTTTGCATTTGTAAATAATCTAAGTTATTTAATTTTTAAATATAGGAAAAAAAATGTGAGCAAAATATATCCAATAGTAGTTTCATATGAAGGAACACGAGATGAGAAAGTCAACGGTAAAGACGAATTTAAAAACTAATGATTTTGCAAGTCGCAACTAGAAAATGAAAAAAATCCAAAAAAAAGAGATGTTGACATCATGATGACATCAACAAGGAGCTCAGTCGTGCACCATGCACACCCAGCCATCTTCCACCCGTGCGCCAATCTTACCTCACGTGCACAGCATTCGCACCCGCCTCTCCTCTAGCCTCCCACACCTTAATCTCTTGTGCGCCAGCAACCTGCACCCAGCATGCCCAGCACTCTCTCCTCTAGCCCATTGCATGCACTCTAGCGCTCTCTTTTCCTCAGCACGGCTTAACAAAGTGACAAGGCATACGAACGACACACCTGAAGCACGATTTTAACACTTTCCATGTGGCAAAACCCAATACTAATGTGATTTCTTGTATTCCCTTACTATATTTTCAATCCTAAACCTAGTTGGAGAGGTTTCAAAGGAGGTGACAAATTTAGAGGCCTCCTACCCCTATAAATACCACCTTGACCCCTTAGATCTCTCATTCATCACATCTCTCTCATCTCTTCTCCCTTTCCTCTCTTCCTCTCTCTCCCTTCAGCATGTGGAGCCTTGGGCACATTCCCGCCTGTCACCCGCGCATCATCACCACCACGTCGAGATCCTCCCCTTGTTCATTCTCTCTCATTCTCTCTACTTGTAATTTGACATTATTTTTCATTAATAAAATTTTAATCTAGTGATTTAATTTTATTTGCATCAATTTCCTAATTCATAGTTTGTTTCCCACTTTTCATGCATTTTTATTTTATTAATTTCTTCTCATCTCTTATTTTAAAATCCAAAAAAAAATCAAAAAAAATAATTAGATTAATAATTAGTAATTTAGATAATTTTGCCTCCCTAGAAACAACTCGAACTTCTATACCGATCTCTATTTATTTTAAGCATCCGATAATTTTTTATAAACAATCATATTTTCGCACACAGCATTTCTTTATTACCGTGTGAATCACACGTTCAGCTACCACACTCAATGTTTATAGTGGTAGAACACTCAGATCATCAAAATGTGAGGATTGATGTAATTAAGGGTATACGTAGCTTATTGGTACTTTTTGGTTGCTAGCAGAGTCATCTACTTGCAAGGTCCCTAAAATCAAAGAAGTGCGATGACTTCTCTCTTCCTTTAGCCTCCAATCCCAATATGGTCATGCTTTCAAATGCAAATAGGGAATCGTATTTTCCCATCTTCCAGGAGAGTCTTATAAGGGTGCTTGGACTTTGAAATAGCATTGAACTTCTATCCTCCTCCCTCTCGACTCAGTTGACACTATTCTCGCACCTACGAGTCGTATATGAAGGAGACGAGCCTCATTTTCACAAAGTTTCATTTTGTACACTTGGTACCTTGTCACTCATAATACTTTTTTCTATTAGTCAAATCAACAACTGCATGTCAAATCGTAAGGTATTTCATATTACCTTTACTAGGATTTTGTGCTCTCAACAAGCTATTTAAATATTGCAATAAGTTACATAGGTTTTAATAAAGTAATCTAAATAAATCTCAATTTATTTCGATACATAATTAGGTTCCTTGATACAAATAGGGTAATGAACTTGGTTAGCTCAAATCTACAGATGTGTATTGACTTAAACGTCTAAACAGCTTAAAAGATCCTATAACATATCAAGAAACCATCAAAGATATTCAATCACTTATTTCTAGTCTAAGTTGGAATGGAAACTTATGTAGAGACCATCACCTAATTAATGTTCTAGAATGAGGACCCGGAATTATTGTGCAAATCAAGTCAAGGAGTAGATTCAATGAAGTAGGAGATAAGAGGAAGACCATCTCCAAAACTATCATGAAGAAGGCATATCATTCAACTTGAGACAAATATATATCTCTATTTTTTAGCATATACATTTAGCAAGCTAGTAGTTGATACACTCACCTTAATGTTGATATTAGAAAGTTGGTGTGTGCATTAGAGAATAGAAAACACAATCTCTCGAATGGATCACACATGTTTGCCACATAAGTATATGCAATAGGGTCAATGGAATTAGCTCATTCTAAGTATATCAAGGTAAATGAATTCTAAATATAGTCAAAGAGTCCTAATCAAACTCAAGTATAAAAGGAAAGAAGATAATTATTTGGAAAAGGACCCAATCTTTGTTCTTATTCCAATGATACAAAGAGACTATATATATACAACCCTTAAAAGAGATGTCAACAAACTAATGAGATTAGACTTTAGGGTAATATTCTCCTTCAATGTGAAGGATTCATTGGTAATGAAAATATCTAAAGAAGGTGTGATGTCCTGAATTGGGAATCTTGAGTGCCTCCCAATTGTCCTTATGAAACCAATGATGATTTCAATGGAGTTCTATTTAGGTTATAATCAAATATTGTTTAAAGAGTTAATGTTATTTCATTAACATTTAATTGGACCAAAAGATTTGATCTTTTAAAAGGATCTGAATGAAATTTAAATGCAATTTGGCTATTAAAACCCAAGTGGCTCAATAACTAAGAGACCTTATATGAAAACACCCAAGCAGGAATTGTTCTAGACCATTGGATTTGATCCAGCAATTCCCATCGATATCACGATTGGCTAATTTTTTATAAACGTCTCTCAATGTCTCAGCAAGAAACCTTAGCCATCGTTAGTGCTAATTCCCTACAACAAAATTGAGAGAGAGAAAGGAAGAAGAGGGGTGTCACTGCTATTATCTCCCTTAAACTTTGATCAGGCAACAACTTACCCTAACTGGGCACCAACCGACGCTCTTGGTGGCCATTGGCCAACACCTAGTCATGTTTTCTATAGCCATCTTTTTGTGGCTGCACTTGAAAGAGGAGGCCAGCGTCGCTTCAAGGGGTATCAAGAAGCATTCATGGATTACGGACAATTGGATATTCTTGCCAACAAGGGTCTCATTCACCCATCAAGAAGGGCATCCCACCAAGCTGGGATTTATTGTAAACAGTGCTATCAAGGCGCTTACCTGAGGTCAAGCAAGGCCTTGCACCTTAACAAGCCTCAGGCGAGGCAATTTTGCTTAGGCAATGCCTAGGCAAGCACCTCACATTAAGGCCTCGGGCACTAAGGCACTCGCCTTAGCAATAAGGAGAACCTAACTCGAATCCTGACTCAGATCCAGATCCTGTTGTAACACCAACTAGATCCAACTAAAAAAAAGAAAGCCCCAACCTCGTCAGTGAAGCTTCCAATGGTGCTAGAGCTTCTCCTTCAATCACCAAGTTGCCAAAGGATCCAAGCTCCTTGCCATCGTCGCTCACCATTGGAGCTCCTCCCCATCGCTGCTCACCGAAAAAGGTCTCTGTCTCTCTCTCTCTCTCCCTCCTCCCCCTTCATGCACTCTCTCGCTCTTTTTCGCACTCTCTTTGCCTCTTTCTTGTGATTTTAGTGTTTTGGTTTTCATTTTTTTCTTTTGACCATCCATGTTTTGATTACACGAGACCATTATCTTTAAAATATCATTTTGTGAATAGTGTTGGCTTTAAAATGTCACAACCAATTGATTTTAATGTTTTATTATAATGTGTCCAAGCATTGTTTGTGTTGACCTAATAATTGATAATAATTTATATTATATTGAATGGTTGTCGCGAGTGGAGAAAATGCATTTCCCATGAAGAGTGGATAGAAAGATCATACAACAACCAAGCCTACGTGGAAATATAATTTTATAAAGAATCCATCAGATGAGAATTGTTGAGAATAAAGTAACATGTTTCTTACAAAGCCCTGCATCCCCATATACAGAGGATGTGGGTAAAGTACGTAAAGATTCATAAGAAATAAAGAAAATATAAATGAAGACTCGTTACACAACCCTCAACACTTCCCCTCAAGTTAGAGCATAGATATCAATCATGCTCAACTTGGAACAACCATTGAAGAGGGTTCATGGAAGTGCCTTGTGTTGGTCGCGAAAATCGTCATTTTAAAGTCTAACGTCGTGGTATAGGACAAAAATCACGATAACACTTAAATTTATAAACTCAAAATCAATGTGAGTCCGAGATTATTTACAGGGAGAAAATTAACAATTCAATCACTAATCACAATTATCAAGAGAGATGCAAATATAAAAATAATGCTCAATATATAAATCATAATAATATCTCAAGAGTCAAGTGAAAAAAGATCGGGTTAAAATAGTGGTTTAAATCACCAAATTTAACCCTACAATTAAACTCTAATAATTCAAATAAATCAACAGAAAAACCCACAACCACTAATGTCAATTTCCACATCAGGGTGGATGTCCACAGTAACCCAAGGAATCAAAACCAAGTCAAGGCCTCAAACGACGAAGCAAAGGCTCAGACGCCTTAACCTTAAGGCACCAAGGCACAGCAACACCAGCAAAGAGACACAAGGGTCTCGTAAACACAAGGCACAGGGGCCTCACAAGCACGAGAGAGGGGGACGAATCCCAAGGTCTGAACAGTGCAAAAACCCCCCTTTTCCCTATTAGATTTCTTTTTTTAGAACTAGAGTGGACCCGGATAATCGGACCCAAACCCAAACCCACGCAGCGTGAACCGCGGGCAAGGGCACATACGATGGAGCATGCGAGCGAGACCTCACCCTGATGCTCTCGAAGGCAAACAACTGCGGACAGCGATTCAATTTATCCGCTGTCGCTAGCTCTTTCCCACACAATGTGGGACTAAATAGCTACACCTTCACGCACAGCTGCAGGTGAAGACTTCGAAGAATTCGATTGCTACATCGCTACTTGCTCTCAATTGAAGACCTTGAGCTCTTCGAGGAGGTGTTCCGCAGGTGCTCAAGGTGGAGGCGAAGTCTAAGTCGATCGGAGCATAGCGGACAAAGGTGATGAATACAGAGGCGACGGCTAATGTCTGGCGAAGATCTGAAAAGCAAGAATACGGCCTCACGGCCCAATCAAAATAGCTCAAAGGCCTCACCGTGAGACGAGGGATGTGATGGCGTGGGTGCTAGGGTGATTTGAGTGGTGTTGGAGGTCTAGCGAAGGTGGAGTTGCAGGTGGAGTGTAGGTGTGTTCAGGGAGGAATTTCAGTGGCCAAAGTCCCCAATAAACTTGGGGCTTTTGGTCGTTGGAACTCGTGGATGGTTGTGGTGGTGGTGAAGGGCGATTGCACGTGTGTGGCGACTGTGCAAACTCATCGAAGTTTCGCCCGCCGTGGGGAAGAAGTGTGTGCGGGCAGTGCAATGGTTGAAAGTGAAGCTAAAGTGGATGAAAGTGACGTGGAGAAGTAGAGGAGATTAGAGGGAAGCGAGGGTAGGAATAGGGAGTAGGTGCTAGCGTTGGCAGGCCAGCGCCAAAGAAGACAAAGTTGGCGACGAGGTACGACAGCGACAATGAAGGAGACTCCTACGGTGGCTGGCGAGGAGCGGAAGATCGAAACGAAGACGAAGAACCTCCTAATTTAATTGTTGGGAGGACGGACGAAGGGGGTTGGAGAACGTCGCCGGAGCTCAAGTAGGGTTGGCCAAAGAAGAGAAAAGAAGAGGGAATCAGGCTCAAAACTCGGCTAACGAGAACGGTCAGGAGTTAGGGCCTCTTTATATAGTTCCAGATCGAGCTCATAAGCACGGGAGGGCTTAGTTTAGCCGCGCAATCAAGGAAGAAGATCCCCTAATTTTCTCAAGCTTGTCCAAGCTTGAGGGCTTGATTTGGAGACCATGAGGCGATTCGAGAGATTGGGGATCTCTTCAAGAATCTTTCCTCCAAATTTGGAGATTGGCTTTGATTTGAGGGAGAAATCCTCCCTCAAATCTCGCTGCTGAGCTTGGTTTCACACCATTGGCAGCAAGGACCGAAATGAAGAAAATGATGAAAAGTTAGGGACCCATTTGCATTAAATTCGAATCCTAAGGGCCTAAATGTAAGAAACATAGTTTTAAACAGCTAAATTACAAACTAGATCAATATGAACTCTAATTTAGCCCAAATTTTGGCCTTGACCTAATTTGGACACAAGGAATCTAATGGTGAACCTTGACCACGTTTGATTGAGAAATTTACATAGAAGCCCAAATTAGGGTAGAATTTCGTCTGAAACTCTGTTCTAAGTCAAAATGGGTTCAGATGGTTAAACCAAGGGAAACAAACCTCTTAGAATATTTTTCTATGATTTTAGGAGGTTTAAATGAATTTTATCCTGACTAGAACCTCTTTAATTTAAGTGGGTTGATAATTAGGATTTTATGTGCTGTTTCAGTTCTCAATATGCATGAAGCCCCATTTCTGTCAGTGTTGACCCACTTTTTGGACTTTTGAGCTCATTTGACCTTCATTTAACCCCTGAATGACCCCGTGGTTAATCTTTGTCTGTGATGTGTTGTTAAAATTACAGAATTAATCTTGATTTCCCATTCTTTCCTCAAATCAAAACAATGTAGAGTTATGACCATTAGATGATTAGGTAGGAGCTTTTATCAATCAAGCCTGACTAAATGTGGCTAGTTAAGGCTCATGATGGTGTTCCCATCACCTTGGTAAAAATATCAACTATCAAGTCCTTGGAAGCCACATGAGTCATACGAATAAGCCCTTATTAGATCAAGTCATGAGTATAGTGACAATCAACCTCGACGTGCTTATTATGCTCATGGAATATGGGATTATTCTCTATATAGATAGTTGCTCTGTTGCCGCATCTCATCTCCATCATAGAATCAACAGTGATGCAGATTTGATATGAGAGATCGTATCCACATCATCTCTGCAACCATTTAAGCCATTGCCCGATACTCTGACTCTACACTGGACTTAGAGTCAACAACCTGCTTCTGGCTTTCCCACGTTACTAAGTTCCCAGTCACAAGTGCAAAAACCTGTAATAGACTACCAATCAACAATGTAACCTGCATAGTCTACGTCTATATATGCCACAGCATCTAAGTACCTTTTGTAAACAAAATCCCCTTCCCTAGGGAATTTTCAAATACCTCAACATCATCATAGTAACATCCCAACGCTACTTGGTAGGTCTATCCATGAGCTGTCTCAGGTTTTTGATTATTAAGAAGACATTTGGTCATGTGATTGTCAGATAGAGGAGCTTCCCAACAAAGCCTCTATACTAACAGGTGTCAACTACCTCAAACCTCTCATGTAGGTGTCTTTGAATCCATAGAAACATTTGCTGTCTTGACCCCTAACATGGTAGTCTCTTGTAGCAAATCGGTGGCATAATTCCTCTAAGATAGATCGATCCCTCGCTTACCACGAACAACCTCTATCCCAAGGAAACAGCAAAGTGGTCACAAATCTTTAATGACAATCTTCTGCAAGGCACTTCTTCCAATCAGCAATGCCTTATTCATCATCACCCGTAGGAATGATTTGGATGGCTACTAATAATCGGTAACCATCCTTTTCTCTAAAAAAAAAAAAATCACCTGCAAGAATGATGTCATCAATGTACACTAGCATCACCACCAGTCCCTGCATTGTCTTTTGTATAAAGAGTGATCTGACGAGGATTTGCGAAATCCCAATGCCTCAACCTCTGACAATTTCTAGAACCAAGCCCTAAGGATTTGTTTCAAGCTATAAATCTCCCTACGCAAACAACCCTTGGAACATTCCACTTGAGACTCAACCTCACAGTTGCTACATATACACCACTTCTTGCAAATCACTGTACAAGAAGGCATTTTTGTCGTCCAACTAATGTAGTGGCCAATCTCGCTAAACGACAACAGAGATAAGGATCCGAACAGTTAGCAAATGCACCATTGAGGAGAAAGTATCAAGGAAGTCAACCCAAGGTGTTTACGTTAAGCCCCTACCAACTAGGCAACCTTGTATCTAGCAACAGTACCATCTGGATTGTACTTAACTGTAAATACCTACTTGCAGCCAACCATTGTTACTCTAAGAGGGAGTTTTGTAAGCTCCCAGGTACAGCAAAAGATAACATCTCATCCTCCATGACTTGCCACCACTTCGAATCAAGAAGAACCTGTTGATGCAAGGTGTAAACCTATACACTAAAGAGTGTCATGGCAAACTTCTTATACTCGAGACGGACTAACCATAAAGACATGCTTGGAAATGAAATGAATGGTGCATGCCCCAATCTCCTTCCTTAAGGCAATCGATAGATCAAGATCAACATCCATCCGGTCACCTCCATGCTCATCTGTCTCATCTAGCTCAGGTGGTGGGGAGTCAACCTGAGAGGCTAGAATGTCGTGGACGATATCAAGTACAACAAGATTAGATGGAGTATTGGTACTATTAGAAGGAGAGAATGCTGCATGAGTAGATGGTGACCCTAGCACTACCAGAGGAGGATCCTATCTATGGCAATGAGAATAGACCCTCTCAAGCATACTCTGAGGATGATCCTTAAGAGGAGATGGACCCCCAAGTGACTTCCTCTGTAAAGCATTTGAGAGCATAGGAAGTGGTATGATAACTACACCCTCAGGTATAGGAGTTCTAATATAGGAGCCATATGTAGAATAATAAGAACTAACTCATGAAATGTAACATCAACACTGACATGGTCGCATCTCCCAACTAGATCATAACATCGATACCTCCTTTTGGGTTCTTGAGTATCCCACAAAGATGCACTTTAGTACATGAGGTGTAAGTTTATCCCTATTGGGACCGTAAAGGTGCAAAAATGCCACACAACCAAAGATCTTAGGTAATACTCCAAACAATTCACGATCAGAAAATAAAATGGAATAAGAAATCTACTTGTCAAGAACCAAAGATGGCATTCGATTAATAAGATAACAAGCAATTAACATTGCATCTCCCCAGTACCTACCTATCTTGTACACTGCTCTGTATTAAGAGAGTCCATGTAACATCTTAAGATATGTCAATGCTTTTTTTCTACCATGTCATTTTACTATAACATGTAGGGACAACTTGTTTGATGAATGATTTCATGCTCTCGATAGAAGGCATGAAAGGAGTTGATACAAAACTCGAAGACGTATGATTGAATAATTTTCACATTAATCCTAAATTAATTTTCGATAGAAATATCCAAGCGAGACAAAAGAAATCATCCATCGCCAAGAAATCACCCATGCCATCAAATAAAATGTTTCATGCGATCTAGCATCTGACTAGGTCCCCAGATATCCAGATGGAATAAATCAAACATGGCTTCAGAACTCTGATGTTTGCTCTTTAGAAATGCACTCCTATGATGTTTGTCGAGTTGACATGCCTTGCATTGGAAGCTAGCCTTTGGTGGAATTTGCGATAGCATCCTTCGAAACTTATGCAAAGGGAGATGACCAAACCAGAGGAGTTACAAGTAGCTAGAAGCCCCTCCTGATGGAAGAAAGACATGCCCTACATAGGGTGAATGTATAAGGCGATAGATACCACCTTCTTTATGGTTGCAACCAACAATACGTCCTATCATAACATCTTCAAATGTCAGAGATAATATATCAAATACTGCCTGCAATTCAACTTCTTCGTGATTCAACTAATGGAGACCAGAAATAGGAAAATTTGGGGCCAGAACATTTTCCAATTTCATGTAAGGAGTCACATGAACCTCTCCTTAACCAACAATTGGAGAATGCTGCCCATCAGCTACCAATATAGTCATGCCCGATGGAAACGGTTTAAGTATGGAAAACTGTCTTGCATCACCACATGTGTCAGGATACACCTGAATCAACTAGCCCATCTGCTTCCTCAACATGAGAGTGACATGCAATTTTTTACAAAGATGTGTCATATTGCCAAAGTCTTTAGATCAATGTCTCATACTACTTGCGCCAATTTTGGTGTGATAAAGGCTTAATGCTCAATATCAAAAGCACACTCTTCTCAAACTCCAAATTAATGTCGATGGCATCCTTTCCACATTTCTCAACTCCGCGAGGAAATAATTGTAACTGTGACACATAAGTGAACCCTTTAAGCTCCACACTCAGGTCAAATAGAGTTTTCTAACAGCCCCCTTATTCTCATCTTTCAGATTGGGCGAATGAATTGTCATAGAGGCCATCTCACATAAAATCATAGTTTTACCACTTAAAATTAGCAAGAAATCTTCACTAGTGGTGTATAAAGATTACCTCCTACTCAGTTTGCAACCATATGAATGGAGAACCTAAATCAAGGCCAACACCTTTTTTTCTTTAAACACTAGCAAATCAACCACAAACTTGTCGTGGTGGGACTCCTAGACATCACTGAGGCTGAAGCAACGATGTTAATGCTCCCCAAAGCCGTGGATTAGCTTGCCGGCGCTCAAGCCAAGGTAAGGAAACTGCAATGACATAGGAAGAGAATACAAAGGGACTTAGTGACGCTACTAGGTGACGTCAAGACTTGGCAGCACCGCTAAGAGGCTCCCTAGTGTTAGGGAAGGCCCAACAACACTCAAGCCAAGGCAAAGAACCCACAATAACCCAAAAGAGGGTTGTTGCAAGTTGCAGGCGATGAAATAAAGAGGCCAATCACACGAAAATGGTGGGCTCTCTTCTTTGCCCAATGTCGCTGGAGAGGACAATCCGACTAGTGGCAACGAGGTGGCATTGTTGCCAATCGCCAGTTGCAAAGGAGCCCACTGGCTGCCCAAAAGGCTGGTGACAATGGTGATGGTGATTGTAGATCCCCCTCTCAAAGCTAGGGTTAGGTTTTTTTATTGGTGGAAGAGGTATGAGAATTAAAGAGGGTACAAAACACTGACTTATAACCATTGCTCGGATATCATGTTGAAAGAATAAAGAAATATGTTTATTACAGAACCCTAAACCCTAATACATAAAGGATGTAGGTAAAATACAAAGAGGCCCGTAGTAAATAAAGAAAATATAAATGATGACTCGTTGCACAACCCTCAATAAGAATGCTGTGACTTGTACCTGTTGAGTTTGGCGCAAGCATGGAGGCGTGGTGGCTTCCTTGGCGTGGCAAAAACAATCCACATGGGAACTATTCCACGTTGGAACAGAGAGAGAGAGGGAGAGGAAGACCAGCGGTGAGAGGGAGGGGAGAGGAGTTGGAAAAGTGTTGGAACTATTATTGCTTAATTCAAGAGAATTACAATAGGAAGGCTATCTTCTATAGAAGAAAGAACATATCATCTAAAACAAGAAATTAATCAAATCTTATCTTTAAAATAAGAAAGAGCAAATCCCAAAACAAATCAAATCCTCTAAGCAACTTTCCTAAAAACCAAATTAACAAATAAACAAACTTGCAAACCAAGCAAAGGACAAAACCCTAGGACTCTAGGACCCAAAATCGACGGCCCCAATGGCCTCCTAATCTGCTACCACATGGCCTGGCTAGCTACCACATGACACTGTCACATGACCTCTTTTATTTCTAACACTCCCCCTCAAGTTGAGGATGGGAGGACGATAACTTGGTCTTCAAACTTATGAGGCTAGATACCCCACCACTCTTTTTCGAGCTTTGTTCTCTTCACCTTGTTTTGGAAGAAGCCACGATGCAACCTCTTGCGGTCTCCGAAGTCATTGCGTCTGTGGCAACCTCAATAATCGTCGCGACGGCCACCATAGTTATCGTCTCAAGATCGGCAGATGTGAAAAAAACCACGCGTGAGATTCTAGTAGCCCCACGTTGTGGTCTTTGTACCTTGCCTGGATCTTTAGAAAAGGAACTTCTTGAATCAACCATTAATTCTTTCGCAACCTAAGAAATCGTTGCTTCTTTTGGTAACTTCGAAACTAGTTGCGTAGACTATGGTGTCCTTTTCTTGGAGCGCTTAACTGATGTGTGACCCCATACATAATATTTGACATCTTTTCTCCAAAAACATATCCTTTTTTATGGAGTAAAAAAACGGATATAAAGTGTCAATTGAAAAACATGAGAATCGCAAACTGAATAACTTGATAGATCTCCTCTGCTCTTTTCTTGACCTTGAACTCTACCTTTTTTGTTGACAACGGAGCATCGGTGGTTGTAGCGGAGGTATCTGTCATCTTCGATCAATGATCCTTTTATTCTACGTAAGGCGCTGGTGAGGACTTGTCGGAGACGAGAAACCACACGTGTGTGGCCTAAAAACATGCACGCAGAGGAGCCTAGACCATAGGCTCTGATACCATGTTGAGTTTGACGCAAGCATGGAGTCTTCCTTGGTGTGGCAAAAATAATTCACATGGAGCGGTTCCACGTTGGAATAGGGAGAGAGAGTGAAAGGAAGACCGGAGGTAAGAGAACAAGAGAGAAGAGAGGAGTTGGAAAAGTGTTGAAAATATTATTGCTTAACTCAAGAGAATTACAATAAGAAAACTCTCTTTTATACAAGAGAGAACATATCCTCTAAAATAAGAAACTAATCAAATCTTATCTCTAAAATAAGAAAGAACAAATCTCAAAACAAATCAAATCCTCTAAACAACTTTCTTAAAAACCAACTTAACAAATAAACAAACTTGTAAATCAAGCAAACGACCAAACCTTAGGACTCTAGGACCTAAAACCGGTGGCCCTAATGGCCTCCTGATATGTACATGGCCTCTTTTATTCCTAATAGTACCTTTTGTGGAAAGACCATAAAAGGTAGAACACATCGAGCCAAACAATATCAGGTCGGATCATAAGAGAACACATCGACTTGTCGGAAATGTCCTCTAGAGGTGAAGGAATTAAGAAATTACATAAGTGATAAAAAGGCACAAAAAGAGACATTTTATGATGGTCGTTTGCCTAGCTTTGATGATTAGGAAAATGCAATTGATGTTGAATATGATCAAGAAGAGATAGAAGTAATTGCTCCAACGAAGAGAGCCCTTACCAGTGGAAATAGCACATTTTCCATGCCTAACAAGTAAAGAGGAAAGGGACACATGGACACGTTTGTGAAGAGCAAAGGAAAGACTCCCTTAAGACAAAGTAACCTTAAAGATGCATTTGATAAGGAAATGCAACCTAAAGTAATTCAAAAGATTGCTTGTTTTTTCGATTAAGCGAACATTCCATTCAATTACGCTTAAATTGCAAGGATTTCAAGAAATGATTCAAGCCATTAAAGGGTATGGGCCCAACTTAAAACTCCCTCTTACCATGAACTTAGAGTTCCTTTATTAAAGAAAGCGGCAGAGTATACACAAGGCTTGATACAAGATCATAAGAAGGCATGGCCTAAATATAGATGCTTTATTATGTCAAATTGCTAGACTAATAACAAGCAAAGGAGGATCATCAATATAATGGTGACTTGTGCCAAGTGCACCATTTCTGTTGATTTTGTCGATGCATCATCTATCATAAAAACGGTAAAGAAGACACGAGTTGCTTGATAGCTTTGTGGAAAGAATTAGAGAATTTAATGTAGTTTAAGTCATCACTGACAATGGAAGTATATGCGTATTGGTAGGTATATTTCTAGTTAGATATGCAGCATATATGTTTCAATTAGAGGACTATTTGCCATGTATTTTGATATACCTCAATTCTTTTCTAAGTTTTTACAAGAAAAGAGAAAACACTTGTATTGAAACACCTTACGCTACTCATTATATTGACCTAATGTTGGAAAACATTGGAAAAATCACAACAATTAAAAAAAATCTCCAAAGGGCCATCTTTGTTATAGAGTTCATTTACAACCACACAAGAGTTTTAAACATGATGAAAGGGTTCACCAATAATAGAAAGTTGGTTCGACATGAAATTACTCGATTTGCCATAACTTCTTTTTGAAATCTATTTACAAACAAAAGCATAACCTGAGAACTATGTTTATATTAGAAAAGTAGGCAAAATGCAAGTGGTCTACGGAGGCCAAGGGCGAAAGAACTATGGACATTATTTTGATGCCTTCATTTTGAAATTATGTCCTTGAAACTCTCAAGCACATGGAGCCTTTTGGTAAAAGTTCTACTTGATGATGAGAAAAGGCCAACCATGGGCTACATTTATGAGGCGATGGATCGAGCTAATGATGTCACTAGAAAAAAATTTAAAGGAAATGAAGATAAATATAAGGAGGTGTTTAAAATCATTGATCGAAGGTGAGCATGTCAAATGAAGCATCCATTACATGCAACCAACAATTTTCTTAATCCCGAGTACTTCTATGTGAAACACTATATGGAATTCAAGGAAATCATTGATGGGTTGTACAAGTGCATACAGAGATTGACACCTAACCTACGGGTCCAAGATAAGATAGTAAATGAATTATCTTTGTATAAATATACAGAAGGAATTTTTGAACATCCAATGGCAATTAGATCAAGAACAACTAAATCATCAAGTATCAATATGTGTAATGATCTAAATTTTTATGCTTAATCATAATTTCTCTTTAAATATAGACTAATTAAACAACACTTTGCAGTGGGGTACTGGAGCTTATTTGGAAACTTAGAACCAAATTGACAAAGATTGGCTATAAAGGTCTTGAGCTTGACATGCAGTGTCTTTAAATGTGAATGTAACTAGAGTACATTTGAGCATGTGATGTAAATATGATTTCTCAAACTTACGGCATCAGTATGATCATTAAGTTTGATAAAGTGATTTATATGTTAAGAACTTCATTTGTAATATCTACAAATTCATTCGAAGAAAAGAAATGTTCTTGATATTGTTAAATTGCAAGATTTGGTGTAAATCAAGTACAAGAGTCGTATGACCTATGAGACACCATTGATTCCATTATGCTCGACTCTATTGATTATTTAAATTAATGGGTATGGGAGAGATGGAATATGATGATGCCGAAAATGATTTGCTTTTGGTGATAACACTTTAACTTGGGTTGATGTTCCAACGGCATTTGAAGTCACAAAGGTAAGAACCTACATAAGAAGTCAAGCAAAGCTCTATCATGCTACACAGCCATTAAGTTCAAGACCAATGGTTGCAAGTCCAAAACATGAAGATGAGGTAGAAGAGTATATATTAGATGCAAGAGAACAAGACTTGGACTTTAAGGTAAAGGAGGAAGATGAATTTACTACTAACGTATAGACCTAAATGTTTTAGTTTAGTGTGCCATTGGGTTTTTTAGAACTTTTGGCTATGCTAGGTGTGAGGATTTTGGAGAGGTGCAATGGAGTTCTTGAACTCATGGAACACCCAACGTAGGAGAAGGCCACCAACTATTGCTGTTTACATTGAACAATGTGAATAATGTTCATGTGATCAGTAACAAAGAGAGGAGAGGGTACGTTGAAAGAGGAGTTGGGAGTCTTGGAGTTAATGAAAATAATTAATTCATTAACTCAAAGAAATAATTGAAGGAATTGTTCCCCTTTTAAAGAAAATAATTCCTCTACAATAAAGGAAAACAACCCTGACAATCCTATTATCTAAAATAGAAACCATAAAACATAATCATAATCCTAATTTACTAAAATAGAAAAATAGAAAATACTGAAAATAAAATTACCACAATTGACACAAAAACAACTTGGCTAACAAGACAACACAAACCCTAATGGCCATAAGACCTTATTAGCATGACATGGTGTCTACATGGACAGTCCATGTACCCACTTATTTCTCCACACTCCTTTCTAGGCTGAAGTAGGGTGAAGACTTGCTCAATCTTAATGGGACCTGAGCCCCCACCATCCTTCATCGTCCTCCATGTTTGAGCTTTCCTTGGAGTTTGATTATCGTACCTTGAACCATCACCTTCCCTTCTCTTCAAGTCATCGCTGTCTCATGCTTCGCCATCTTCATTTTCAAGAAACGAACCTCTCCCTATTTCTATGCTCCGCATAAAGCGTCGAATGCATGAGAGAGAACTTGTTGGGGTCCTCTTCTCGTCTCCTTTGACCAACGGTTTGGCATCTAACGGCCACCCATCCAGATCAAAAGCAATGATTAAAATGCCATCGACATCCCCCTCGCATGTTGGCGAAACGAGGGTTTTTAACGAGATGCCATATCAACACAACATACCTATCGAAATGTAAGGATGTCTTTAGCATGCCACTGAAATTGTCGACATGTCGACAATATGTCGGTTTGCATTCTTGCCTACTGCTAAGTCACGCGCATGTGACGCATGTCGCATGCCATTACTACTGTTACTTGCTGGGTGGTTGTTGCATTACACTGCTACTATTGTTGCACAAGTTATGTATTGCATATCACTAACTTGAAAGATATTGATGATCCATATCATAGGGGAGCTCCTCAAAATATGATTTTGATCTTCTAGAGTCTGATTTTTCTTTATATTACATGATTTTGATCTTCTAGAGTCTGATTTTTTTTATATTGTAATATTTTTACCTATTTTAAGTTATTTTTAGTAATTTCCTCAAAATTCCCTAATATCAACAATATATTACCAATATATCTCCTTTTGAATTAGTATTAGCACTTTTTTTCTTGTAGTCACTAATTTTAAAAATAGTTATCCATTTAAATAGGGAGTATAAGACAAGATTTAGGACTTAAATGAAAATATTTATCGATTTAAATAGCTATTCTTAAAATTCCAATCATTTTGATCGGTTCTGTCATTTTTGTCAGCATGCATCGGCATGCCTTCGAAATGGACTATTTTTAAGACATCGAAATCTAACGTCGAAACACAGACGTTTCCACGACATACTCTCGACGTGCTGGCGAAATACGCACTTGAAAATTTATCGGAATAACGTCAAAACCAACATTTCAAACATTGACTAAGAGAGATGTGTGCTTGGGCCAGATGCCTTCAATAAGATGACCTTCCAAGGACCAAAAGACCTACCACCAACGTAGTGAAGCTTCTTCCAATATGCCCGAATTAAATCCAGAGAAGTGAGAAGATGCCAAATCCATTTAAGTGCAAAGGATTAGCAAAATTCATTAAAGCCTTTCAACCCCAAACATAAATCCTACTCCTAAATTTTTTTGATAATTGTAGAATGTCAACCTCATCCTATTTGTTTCAAGAACTTGGTCTACACATGGAAAATCCTACTCCAATAGTTTTTTGATGGAAAACTTCCTCCCTTCTTGCAAATAACCATGCTCTCCATGAGCATACAAAGCAAATAAAAGTCAACACCACTACATTAAAAATGTATTTCTACAAGGTGAGAACTCTATTACGAGTCTGATTACTGATATGTTCACTAATGTTATTCAATGCTCTCATCTGCTTGTCATTCTCACCAACCAGGATATGATGAATCAATTATCCAGCTTAGAAGAAGCCTAGTTCTTTAGTGTGTTTTTTTTAATCCTAGCCCATTTTTATTTTCTTATGGACCTCTATGTAGGTTCTCCTAAGTGCTCCTCTATATACGGACTAGACAAGTCATGTGCCATAAGGAGCATCTTCACCATCTTTTGATATGCTTTTAACTGTCCTCTCCTATTGTTGCAGAGAATTTTTCCACAAATTTAGACAAGAAAAGCAAGCAATGGTGCTTAAGATGGTAAGACATGCAAGATTACACCACTTAGAAGACTATCAAGTTCACTTACCTGAGCTCTAAATTTGCTACCTGAAGGCTTGAACCAAGGCGATCCTTGGACAATCTGCCACCAACCTCGACCATACTTCCAGAGGAAGCAAACTTGACAGATATCAACAGGAAGTCCCCAATGATTTGCTGCAGCCTCAGACTATCACCATAAAGGTTTTCATCCAAGATGTCATCATCCAAATTTTGAACAATTCGGATGCCCTTGCCAGAACTTGGAATCATCACTTGACTCATGGCAGTGAGAAGAACACCTCGGAGGGAAAATTCCACCATTTCTAACTCCAAGCAGCTGAGTAAAAAATTCGAAAGCACCACATTAACTTCTGAAGATTGGCAACAAACATTGACCCGTCAGCATTTAGATGAAGAAAAAAAGGATGATGTAGAGTTAGATTAAGTATATTCATGCATAGCTTCCACGAATATAAGAACAGGAAGGTATAAAATTTACAACTTCTTAGTTTTTCTCAAAAAAAAAAAAAAAAAACAACTTATTGGTCATGAATAAGTAAAGGAAATTAAAAACCAGTAAGCAACAAATCCCCAGCATCACCATCCTTTAAACTAGAAATTTCTACCACATCAACTTCACTTATTGGCTTCCATAGAAGGCCAGAACATTCCCTGAAAGAACAGATTTCGTACTTTCTCACAGCATCATGAAATAACAAAAAAAAAATCCCAAGTGGAACAGGAAAATTAACAGAAAAGAACAATCAACAAAATGGCACTAAACCCCTTTCAAAGAAACAAAAATGTAATGCCACTAAACCATTAAAGGTTAGTAACATTGAAATACACGAAGGAAGCTAATATACATCTACACAAAACCGGTTCCTTTTTTTGTAAGAACGCTTGTTTCCTTTTAGTTAGCCCATCAATTCTGTCACCCATCATTCATTTCCATCAAGTTTCTTTTTTTTCATAGAAAGATTTCACAAAGACAAAATATCAATATCTTTGGTATAGTTAATTACAAGCAAACCAAAAGTACAATTCACATGCCTCCCGTTCCCATATCATTATATCTGAAGTAAACAGGACCAGACTTGACTTCTCATACTCTGTGCTAAATACATGAAGCTCAGATTCAACATCAAACATCATGAATAAAATTTATCAGCTATAAACAGAAGGTGAGATTCAAAAGCGAGCAGCATGGGTAAAATTTATCACCCAATTGCAATAAATCAAAAGTGAACTATATTTACAAGAGGATAGATGAACTGTGGATTACCTGGCCATGATATTATCTATATCCAGATCATCCAGGATCTTGTTCAGCAGATTATGGCACTTAGCCCCAGTATCCAGGAGCTGCCTTTGTTCACCATCGAGCTCGGTGCCATTCAGCATCTGTCTTGTATACATAATTCCAGACAATGGGCACCTGATCTCGTGCCTAATGTATGACAATGCTTTCAGCTTCTTCGCAGCCGACTGCTCTGAAAGACGCTGAACATGTAACAACTGCTGCAGCTCATGGCTAGCAATGTGAAGGAAGCAGAAGACACCAGTAATTATCCCATCCGCATCAACTTTCATGCTGACAGATAGCAGGCACTCAATGTGCTTCCCCTTTCTTGAGAAGAACCCAAATGGGACCTGCTCAGCAGCCTGCCCAGTCATGGCATTGTTGATCAAAACACTGAGATTCACAAGGGCCTCCTGGTTCTTCATGCGGCAGCAGGCCATATGGGTGCCAAACACCTCACCAAGGAGCATCCTGTCGATGACATCATCCCTCTTCCACCCTGTCAGCTTGGTCATCGCTGGGTTCCACTCCGAACACCACCCAAATTCATCTGCCCCAAAGATGGGTGGGATCAGAGGACTTAGATTCTGCACGATGGCCTTGTAATCACCTTCAATCCTCATGAACTTGTCCATGACCTGCTTGTGGCTGGTGATGTCCTGCGCAACAAAGCACACTCCAACGACGTTTTCATGGATGTCACGGCTCGCGCAAGCATTCACTACGAGGGTGACTGGGCCCTCATCTATCTTGGCACCATGGGTCTTCAACTGGAACTCCACATTCTGCTCTTCCTGCCCTGATTAGTTAATAAATGCAACTGGACATCATCAGACAACCATATAAAGAACGAAAAGAACAAAAAAGTGTAAAAGATCTAATCTTTCGCAACAAGCTGCAAGTTGTAATCTCATCATCCAGCAAAGGGAGGAATTTACAAGAGGCATAAACAGGATAATTGGGTGTCATAGGTCAAAGCACAATAGCAAAAAAGAGCTGAAAAGACACCATCTTTTTTCACCAAGTTGCAAACAATACATGACAAGCAAAAACAAGATAATTGGGTAATTACTTCAGGTGATTGATAAAAGAACAAAGAAGAGGAAGAAGACACCATCTCCCAGTGACAAATTTGAAAACTCGATAGGTTATTGTCAAGCAGCCACAAAGATCGCGGTAAAAGAGCAAAAGGTCTCATCTTTAAGACAGTTTGGAACTGATCAAGTCTTCAATTTAGAAATGGGAATTTATTACGACAGAAAACAAGAGAATCTTGGTATTATTGAGCAAACCATAACACCACAAAACGAGCTAAAAATTCCCACTTTTTGTCCAATCGCAAGCACAATTAAAGGATTTAATCAGAGAGAGAGGCAGAGTTCCAGTATCATCACAAAAGCCAAGCAAACTAATCGGGACTAACTGCGAAGGACCATCGAAGAAGCAGGTAACAATCTCACAGAAATCTCAAAAGGAACAATGCATCCAATGAAAATCATCGTCACCTTGCAGCGCCAGCTGCAGCATCGTCTCAACAATCTCTGCGGACGAGTCCTCCACGAGGTGCATCAGGTGCCTCCCAATTGCGTGCTTCACCGAGAGCCCCGTGAGCTCCGCAATCTTGAGGTTCCATCCATTGACGAGCCCATGCACGTCCAGCGCGAGTATGGGCACATTGGCTGTCTCAATCAGCCTCACCATCTCGTCCGTCACTGCCTGCAGCTCCGCCATCCCATCCAGCCTCAGATCCCCTATCCTCTCATCAATCCCCCTCTGCTGCTGCCCCGCCCTCTTCCCCACCTCCACTGTCTTGTCAAACGCCCCTCTGAGAATAAGCTGCAGGGAGTGTATGGCATCCATCTCGTAGTCCTTCCACGGGGAGCTCCTCTTATTCACGACCTCAAGGAACGCCTTGAACGAGGACCTCGGGTGCATCCTCCTGCCATCGTCCTTCTCCCCCGGTTCGTGCTTCGCCCCGCCCCACCTGATCTCCGCCGCCACGTGGGACCTGAACCAGAACAGCATGTCCCCCATGGAGATCCTAGCAGCAGCCATCCCGCAGACAGCGTCCCCCAGCGACCCTGCCCCAGGGAACCCCGCGTCCATCAGGCTATCCGTGCTCAACCCGGTGGAGTCCACGTGGTACTCCTGCAACCAGTCGGCGATCATCCTGATCTGGTGCTCCGTGGGGGTCGTCCCAAGGGTCCACAAGCGGTTCTGGTAGAGAAGGGCGGCACCGTCGCACCTGACGAGGTCCATGATGTTGGGGGTCTGCGTTATGATGCCGAGGGGAGCGTCGCGGAGGAGCATGTCGCAGAGGAGGGTCTGGGTCCTCAGGATGTTCTTCTCCCTCACCTGGCTCTCCAGCTCGAACTCCTTGTTCACGTGCACCGCGAACACCTGGGTGAGGAACTCGCACGCGTAGCGCAGGGGGAAGGGGACGAAGCGGGGACTCGTGTGGTGGCAGACCACCAGCCCCCACAGCCTCTTCCTCGTCTTCTGCCGGCCGAGGCTGGGCCCGTCCTCTCCGTTGGTGGTGTCTCCGTCGTCGACGTCGTCGTCGTCGTCGTCGTTGACGATGACGGCCATGACGAGGGAGGCGATGGAGTTCATGTTCTCCATGTACTGGAGGTGGCAGCTGTGCGGGGACCGCAGGGTGGAGCCGCAGAAGGTGAGGTCCACGGGGAGGGACTGGTCCTGGAAGACCTTCGCCGGCTTGGCCCTGCAGTCGCAGATCATCCTGACCTTGTTCTTCATGAAGAGGAACCTGGCGGCCTGGGGGATGTCGGTGGCTGGGTAGTGCAGGCCGAGGTAGGGCTCGAGACCGGGCTTGGTCACCTCGGCGACGACCTCGCCGTGGTCGTCGTCGTGGAACTTGTACGCCATGACACGGTCGTACCCGGTGAGCTCGAAGACCTCCTGGACGACGGTGTCGCAGAGGCGCTGAATGCTGCCACCGGGGAGGGACTGGAGCTTGGAGATGGCCTTGGCGGCGAGCTTGTAGGACTGGAGGGCGCCGGCGGCGGAGGAGGGCAGTTCGGAGGGCTTGACGGGCTCGAAGTCGGCGACGAGGCAACCGGTGACGCGGTGGAGGATGGCATAGAAGGGCCTGCCGGAGGAGCGGGAGTGGACGAGGACGGGGTTGAGAGGGGAGACGTCCGGGAAGGAGGAAGCCTTGAGGAGGGCGGCGGCGCTCGGGGAGGTGAGGAAGGAGCGGAGGTCGGAGCCGAGGGAGAGGGAGGGGTGGTCGGATACCGAGGAGGGGACTGCGTGCGGGGAGGAGGCGAGCATCTCGGGGGCGTTCTCGCTGAGGGCGATGACGCGCATGGTGCGCTCGTCGATGGCCACGAGGCAGCCGAAGGGCTGTATCAGCTTCCCCTTCTGGATGTGCTGGAGGTAGGCGGTGACCTTATCCGAGCGGCCGGAGCAGGAGCGGGAGGCCGGGGAGGTGCCCGCGTTGGCGGCCTTGTGGAGGGTCACCGTCTGGGAGTAGTCGAAGGAGCTGCCGTGCTCCTCGAACTCCGCGTCGAGGCGGGCGTCCACTGTCGTCTGCGCGACGATGCGCGCGCTGGTGCGGCTTCCCCGCGTGCACGGCGCCGAGGAGGACTGGTGCGTGGGGGCGCGGGAGCTCGACATGGCTGCTTGCACGCTTGCGCGGAGGAAAGACAGGTCCTGTTGTTGCTTGCTTGCTTTCTCTTATCTCCAGTCTGGATGAGGGAGAAGGGAAGGAATTTGGCAGCTTTCGGTGGTGTTGGGTGTGCTGTGTTTCATATAGGGAGGGGGTGGGGTCGCGTAGGGTACGGTATATATATATATATATATATATATATTAGACTTAAATGGGATGGCCATACGTTAAAAGGTGAAGGTAATTACAGAACGTGTCAACTGACCACCCCCATCGGCAGTAAAATACCATAAGCAGCTCAGAACAAACAAAAATGCTATCTTCCAAAGAACATCAACAATCAAACAGGCCGAGTTAAAGAAAATGTCGTTCCTCAAGGCTTCGTCAGGGAGATGCACATCAGAGATAGCTGGATGTCTCTTTTTAGATTGCCAAGAACCTCACGAGAAGTTCCTAGCATGCCAAACTCACCAAAAGGTGACCACAAAAGCTTGGTGTGCTAACGATTTGATGAGAGATTTACGCAAGAAAAAGCGAGCTTCATCAGTTGCTTCCTCCATGGAGCAAGTCTCATGTGGGGGGGGGGGAGATCTAGTGCTTGA
Source organism: Thalassia testudinum (assembly GCA_037157565.1). Classification (NCBI taxonomy): domain Eukaryota; kingdom Viridiplantae; phylum Streptophyta; class Magnoliopsida; order Alismatales; family Hydrocharitaceae; genus Thalassia; species Thalassia testudinum. The sequence goes on along the minus strand of JAZHRO010000019.1, from coordinate 59,957,230 downwards.
GGCAACACCACTCCCAAATGTAAGTAGAAAAGGAGAATTCAAAAAATATCTAGAGAGACGATCCAAAGTAGGTTCTCCGGTGCAAAGCACGAAAAGCACAAGAAGAAAATTTCTAGATATTGCGAGGGAACTAGATCACGCTTCACCACAAGATGCGGTCCCAACTAGGCCAAACTTGGCTCCAAATTGGGCTTAAGCAGAGGTTGACCAACGATTTGGCATCTGGCTACAACCCATTTAGACCAAGAGAGAAGTGCGCTTGGGCCAAATGCTTTTCCAACAAGATGAATTTCCAAAGTAGGGAATCAATGAGGTGAGCTTCCAAGGACCAAAAGTCCTTAGCACCAACGTAGTGAAGCTTCATCCACTATGCCCAAACTAAATCCAGGGATGTGAGAAGATGCCAAATCTATTTAAGTGCAAAGACCTGGCGAAGTTCATCGAAGCCTTTCAACCCCAAGCCCCCCTCAATCTTAGGGAAGTGGAGAGAACTCCAAGCAGTTATAAGGGTTTTAAAGTCCCAAAGGGAATTGAAACAAGGGGAGTAAAGCTTGGCAAGGACTGAAGAAGGTAACAAGCAACCACCCATCCAATAATACATCATGCAATGAATAATAGATTTAAGGAGTTGGAGGCAACCTACGAAGGAGGGCACCCAAGCTTTCCATCCACAGATCAGTTGTTGATCTCAATCAATCGAGGCGTTGGTATTCGACGCATGAGAGCACCCATCCGAGAGTGGGATACCTAAGTAGCAAGTAAGCAGGTGATCCAAACAAAATCCCAATTTTTAAGACGAAAGGCTAGTGGCTCCTTGACAACCGTTAAGGGGAAAATTATGCTCTTAACAACGTTGGCTTGGAGACCAGAGAGCTCCTCAAAGTCCCACAAACATCTCTTCAAGGCGAGGGAGTAGTGCTTGGTGGACTTGACAAACAACATGAGGTTGTCTGCGTAAAGGAGGTGAGTAGGGGCCAAGGCACCTCAAATACGCATAACCTTAATTGCACCGCTGAGAACTTCAAGGCTTAGGCAATCAGAGGGCACTTGCATAGCTAAAGCAAAAAGGTAGGGCCTCAAAGGTTCTCCTTGCCACAATCCCAAAGTGCTACAGAAGTGGGCCTCGCGTAAACCATTGACCATAATAGAGGAGGTTGTGGAAATGCATTAGTCGGTCCAATGAATCCATGCATTCCCAAAGCCCCAAGAGCGATGGATGTCACCCAAGAAAGAGTGGCTCATTGAGTTGAAGGCTTTCTTGAGGTTGACTTTGACACAAGCATTTGCTTCCCCCCACTTGTAGGAAACCACTAAGAAGCTCTTGAGCAAGAAGAATGTAATACGCAATGGCACGACTAGGGATGAAGACCAACTAATAGTGATCAATAAGTTGAGGGAGAACGCTCTTGAGCCTCTCTACTAGTATTTTGGAGAAAAGTTGTACAAGGCGTTGCAACAAGAGATTGGGTGATAGTCACCCAATCTAGAAGGGGACTCCACCTTCAAAACAGGCATCACAAAAGTATGGTAAACTGGGCGGACCATGTAGCCACCATGCACAAGAAAGTTGATGGCAACCACAACCTCTTCCCTGATCAACTCCTAATGAAGGTGGAGAAAATGGGAGGTAAAGTCATCTGGCTTTGGAGCTTTGGTGGGATTAATATGCTTGACGGTCTCCGAGATTCAACCAATTTTCTTTGCTACATTGCCTTTGTAGTGACTCTTCCTTACAACAAAGGGTGGTGATAGCATCGTTACGTGCGTTCTCCTTTACAATAAGAGAGGGGTCCAGGGGTGAATGCACGAAGCCTTCATTGATATCTACGAGGTCAGCCAGTTGAGATTTCAGCTCCTTAGATGGGTGAATAGATGCATCCCATGAGTTAAGGTGGGGTTGACGTGGATAGAGGTGGCCTATGCCTCCCTCACCGCATCCCAATATCCCTCCCGTTCAAGCCAAAAATCAAAGAACCTAAATGGACGGGGATTGAGAATCAACAAGGTGAAGGGGATGTGCATGACCAAGTGATCACTATCTTTGAGGGGGTAGTAATGAAGCATGGTGTATGGGCGAGTTTCTAGCCACACGGTATTGATATGTAAATTCTCAATATTATTAATTAAAGTCATTAACTTAATTTAATCAATAGCACTAAAAATAACGCTTAAGTAACCTTGCTTAATTAATTTGTCATTGTTAATTATAGTAGGCACAAGGTAACCTAATATTTAAAAAATTACATTTAATTGGTTAAGATCAGGTTATTCACATGGAGGCTTAATTAGTTTAATCAATCACCATTTATTCTAAATTAATCTTTATTCTTAATTACTTTAGTTATACTACTTAGGTTATGCTAATAATACTACTACTTAACTAATATAGCTTATATTACTCTATGATATAGATTACTACATTAATAATTACTTAATTAGGCTAAGTACTTAATTAACTAGTAATTACCTATAATATGTTAATCACATGAATAATTGCATAAAATTAAACATTAAGGACATGGCATTCATTCCATAAGCAAGAATAAACAAAAAGAAATGATTTTGCATTAAAAAGCAAAAAAAATTACAACAAAAAGAGTTGTTTTAGAACAACTACAATTAAGCTCAATTTATTTACAACTTAGGCACCTTTCATTTAATAATTAGGCTCACATGCCTTTCATTCCCTTCTTAGCTCAACCTTCACAACCTCTACACTTAGTTTTCTCAGCACAGCACAAGCTCAACACTTAGTCATTTTCACACACAGCCTCATCAATACATAGGCTTGACATAGCCTACTTAACATCTCTTATCCAAAAATTATTGGTTGGCGAGCCCAACCCTTCAAAGGATCAACAGTCCACTAGGGGTTAGATCGGTACCACTACTAAGCTGGGCACATAGTTTTTATTTAGTTTATTTTTTTACATAGTTTCGGCCCATAACAGGCCCACACTGCACCCACAAGCCCACGCCAACACATGGCTCTCTCTTTCATTGCAAGGAAGGGTCATATATGCTAGTGGGATCCGACCCTATACTGGATGGGAGGTTTGGTGGCCCGATTGGTTATATACGACCAAAGTTGCTCTCCCACTTTCGATGTGGGATTAAGCGAGCCCTTTTTATTTCAACGCAACTCCAACTCCAGGTCTAGCTTCAACGATCGAATACTCGCAGCATTGATCTCCAAATCCTAAGGTTAAGGGCTCAATCGAAAGCCCTAAGGATCTACTTTTGATTGAAGGTTTCAATTGGATCAAAGGATCATAATTGATTCTTCAAATCAAGCTCTAGAAATGGTCTGAAACCATTAATGCAGAATAGCAACTCCAACAACCAATATTCAAATCAATTAAAGATCTCTCTCTCTCTCACGCACCTAAGGTTCACTCAACAAGCCTGAAAGCATTTCACACTCAATGGTGAAGAAATGGAAGTTTAGGAAGGCGTGGAAGCTTAGTAAGACTTAGAGCTTCTCGCTGAAGCTCAGAATGTGAGAAATAGAAGGACATTTGACTCAACAAATTGCTTAAGACCTCTAGAAAGATTCTAGACCACTTCATAAGGTTAACTCGAATTGCTTCAAGCTAAAATTAGCTTGGAAATTCACTTAGAACTCTTTGAAACCAATTGAAGTCCTAAATGGACCCAAACTGAGCAGGAGATGGAATTCACCTAAAACTTAATCAAAACTCATTCAATTTGATCTGGATAAGTTTAAACTAATCCCTAGAACACAATTCAACTCTTAATTCTGATCTCAGAAACTTTGAGCTATTGTTAAGGTTAGAGTTGACCAAATTGAGCTAGGAAGTTGACTTTCAACCTCAAAGGAATTCTATTCTAATCAATAACCCGGATCTACTTGAAACAACCTCGAGAACTTGTTAAACTTATCAAGACTCTAAATTGATCCATCAAATGCGAATCTCATATCTTCCACCTAAGCACGAAAATGAGGTTGTTCTTCAGAACAACCTAAGCATCTAACAAGCTCTTTGAAGGTGATTCTAGATTCAGAAGGTCCTAAAGATGCTAATGGACCTACTCCTAAGGTCTGACATCAAGTATATAATCATTATCAGCTCTACCAGAGTGTTAATATCACTGAGTCAAGGATTAAGAATTGCATCGTAGTATAGTCGACAAAAGCGAATCAACACTTAAAATTTGTCATTCTTGTAATCAAAGTGCGTATTCCGAGCTCGTTCGTAAGGAGTAATTAAATTACACAAAAACCACTATCGAGATTTTTAGTCTAGGAACTAGATGCTACAAATTTAGTGTAACATCCCCAAATCCAAGTCTCGAGTCATTTCAGGGTGGTTCGAGTCAATTTGAACATGAAAACCCGATTGTGGTTCGACGCTGGTGTCAGCACCACTTTAATTGCCAAAAAAATGTGTATTTCGAGTCAATCCCTAGTCAACATTATCAAAAGGGTGCCATATATGATATCATTGGATTTGTCTCATCACAAGCTTTTTGGTGACGCTTGTTTCACGTGATTCCAAGGTGTATAACTCAAGTTATGCCAAAACAAGTTGAAAAGGACCTAAATGTAAGGTGGACCCAACCCTAGGGGTTTTTTGGGTATTTCACCTCACTAATTCTATCACAAAAAAGACACCCTTAAGTGTTGGGCCATCATTAATCCATAGAGCCTTCTAAACCTAAGAGAAAAAAGAGAAGAGGAATTAAGATTTCAATTAGAAATCCGAATTGAAATTCATAGGGACCTATTCATAATTTTGAGAAATGTAGGCTTCCCGCCGCAATTTTCGTTGTAACGACCCGATTCCCGAGTCCCTACGAGACACGAGAACCGGACCAACTCGACTAATCCCAAGACCTGGTCGTCCAACGAGGAAGTAACCAAAAGAGCAGTAAAATAAACCACATTCAGCATGAATATAACTAACAGTAAGAAAATACAGCAGTAAGGAAAGAAACCACTACAGTATATACCACCACAACAGTAGAACAACATTCATAACATAATATGAACTGCAGGTAAAGGAAAGTACAGCGGTAACAAGAACTACTCACTACAGTGGAACCAAAAAGAGGTACAAGAGAATAGTGGTAACTGTACTGGACCCTACTCGGCCCAACGTCCTCTGCAGCCGCTGACCCTGGCTGCTCAACACCTGGTCCTAAAAGGTAACGAGTGTAGCACGTCAGCAAAACACTGAGTAGAGTGGCAGCTAAACTAAAGAAACAGTAAAGTGTACAGTAGCTGTTTTAATTTTCTTTCTTCCTTTATTTACGTCTTTCTATTGTTTCAAATTTTATCTATTTCTCAGATCCTTCACTTGATCTCGAATGTTCCTCGTGGGAACGATCTTGATTGCAGTATTTTCCAAAAAGTAGAAGTAGCACGTGGTGCTCTTCTAGCCGGGAGAGTCCCCCGTGGTGATCCTACTCTCAGTCAACCACCCCAAGGTCACGGACAAGCGTAACGGTGACTACGGCATGCGCGATAAACGCACAGGTAGCTAACCCGCACTGGCACGCGGTCAGTCGTTTCCGTTAACGGGTGCGCCCAAAGCACAGTACGGAACCAGCACAAGGCAGAACCCTCTCAGTAACAGGGGTCGAACCCCTCCACAGTAACCAAACAGGGGCCTTGCCCCTCCACAGTCCGCACACTCTCGCCTGACTACCCTGGTTTGCCCAGTGGGCCTAACAAGTCGGTGTAGGAGGCTAGCAGAACCCCAAGGCCCGTGGGGTAGCTAGTACCTCCCTACACTAGTAGCTCTCCTCGGTACTACGTACACGAGGGCCAGCAAGTCGGTACAAAGTAGCCAGTCCTAACCCTGGGTCCCTGGGGAGGCTGGCTCTGCTCTGCACTAAACAGGTACAGGTACCTCCCTTGGTACTACGTACCCAAGAGACAGCACACTACCACGTCTTTCTTTCTCATTTCCATTCCTTTCTCTTTCCAGGAGTTCCACTCCTAATTCCCCGTAGGGTTCCAGTTCTTTTAACTCAGCACATTCAGGTTTCACCTTTCCAGTTTCACGTTCATACATCTCATATTCTCACACATGCTCATTTATTCATAATAGGCAGCTGTTAAACCAATTTACAGGTAGCTATTATTTCCTTTCCACATTTTCCAAGACTGCAGTATTCATATATTCCACTAGTTCTTCCCATCCTAGGATTCATGCCATACCCTAGGATCTATCATACAATCTAGTTTTCCAGCCCTAGGATTCATGCAACACCCTAGGATCTACCATTCATTCTAGTTTCTCATTCCTAGGATTCATGCAATGTCCTAGGTTCTATTTATGGTTCCATAATTTAACAGATTATACTGATAAACTTAAAAGCCACTCTACCGGTTACAACAGACGTACTGGGGGCGTGGTCGGGAATCCGACGTACCTCCGCAACCCCCGAGACTGCAACGGAATGGGGTCCTATCACAAGGATCAAACACAAGGAGTTTCTCAAGACAGTAGACAACTATTGTAGACGGGTAGAGGATTTAATTCCGAAAAGCACGCAACTCGAAACACGGAAAACGGACTCCGAACAGGCCCTAAACGGGTCAAAAACGACGAAACAGTGCAAAATCAGATGTCTGTAACTTCTTTCAGACGTCTTAAAAATGGGGATCAGATGGTACCTTATCCTGCGTGGTCTCTCAGACGTCCAGAAGCCTGCGGGGGCGTCTGGCCTAGTTCCCAGACGTCCGATGGTCACCCCGGACGTCTGGAAGTCGTTCCCGTCGTCTGGCACTGTAGCCAGATGTCTGATTCACGTTGGATGGCGAATCCAGAACCTGCGCGTACCCATTTCTCTCTCTCAGTACGGACGGCCGAAGAAAAGGAAGAAGGACAAAAAATAACTCACCTTTCAGACGTCCTCCCCGTCGTCTGGTTGGAAGCCCAGACGTCTGATTCTGGAAAAATTTCCAGAATCAGGGCGCGACGCCCTCCACTCGCGACGCACGGCCGCGCAGCGTCTCGTCCGCCTGCTGCTCGAGCTACAGCAGGCCTCCCCGTCTGCTGCTCCCCCCGCCGGCCGGCCCTAGCAGCCCCGGCAAGCTCGCCCTCAGGCCGAGCGCCTCTTCCCTCGCGCAGCACCTCCTCCCACGCTCACCGCGGCTGTCGCTGCCGCCGCTCACTCACCCTCGCACTCGCGCACCGACTGGAAGGAGAAGAGGAAGGGGGCGGAGGTGATGAGAGTGAGGGAGAGGGCGTGGCATTTTAAAGCCGCGCAGGGAGGAGAGAGAGAGTGGAACAGAGGGCGCAGCCTGCGGCCGCAGGAGAGAGGGGAAAAAGCACCCTCAGGTCTGCGCGCGCAGGCGCACAGACGCAACCGCGCGTGCTGCCGAAACCGAATCCCAGACGTCTGGAAGGGGTTCCAGACGTCTGGTCCGACGTCTGGGCCACATCCCAGACGTCTTAAAAGACGTCTGAAGCCGCGCATTCGTAACAATATAACAAACTCAAAGGAAGTTTCATCCCCGAAACTTGTGCTAACTAAGGTGCGGGAAAAACATCATAATAACCATAACAAACTCAAAGAGGACCGAAGCTGGTCCGAAAAGAAGTACCCGCGAAGAGCTCCGGGTACCGCTCCCGCATTGCCGCCTCAGGCTCCCAGGTAGTCTCCTCGTACCGCTGGCTCCTCCACAAAACCTTTACCAGGGGTACTTGCTTTCGTCTCAAACTGCGGATGGCTCGGTCTAGAATCTGCACTTGCCGCTCGGGGTAGGTCAGGTCGTCGCCCACCTCGACGCTCTCGTGACTCAGTACGTGACTGGGATCGGCTACGTACTTCCTGAGGTTGGACACGTGGAACACGTCGTGCACACTAGAAAGCTGGGGAGGGAGGGCAAGCCTGTAAGCAACGGGTCCAACTCGCTCCAGGACCTCAAAGGGCCCCACAAACCTCGGCGCGAGCTTCCCTCTCACTCCAAACCGCTGCAGGCCCTTCATGGGCGAAACATGGAGAAAGACGTGGTCCCCAACCTAAAACTGCACCTCTCTGCGTCTCCGATCCGCGTAGCTCTTCTGTCTACTCCTAACAGTGCGGAGTCGCCTATGGATCTGCTCGACTACCTCCTGACTCTGCCGGATTAACCTGGGGCCAACCTCCCACTTGGTCCCCACCTCAACCCAACTCAAAGGTGCCGTACACCTCCGTCCGTACAGAGCCTCGTAGGGAGCCATGCCGATGCTCGAGTGATAACTGTTGTTGTATGCAAACTCCGCCAGGGGCAGGTGCTCCTCCCAAGAGCCCCTCCAGTCCAGTACACAGGCACGCAAAAGGTCCTCAAGTGTCTGTATCGTGCGCTTGGACTGTCCGTCCGTCTGGGGGTGGTAAGCTGTACTAAACCTCAACCGCGTCCCCAAGGCCTGCTGAAACTAAGCCCAAAACTGGGACGTAAAGCGGGTATCCCTGTCGGATACGATCTCCCGCGGAACTCCGTGTAGTCGTACCATGTCGCGGATATACCTCTCTGCCAACTGTGCTGGTCCCAAAGTGACTCGGATCGGCAAGAATCATGCCGTCTTCGTCAGTCTATCCACAATTACCCAGACTGCGTTGTGTCCTCGCTGGGTAACAGGTAAGCCCACCACCAAGTCCATGGTGATGCTCTCCCACTTTCACTCTGGCACTGGAAGTGGCTGTAGCGGCCCTGCAGGCCTCTGATGCTCGGCTTTCACCTGCTGGCACACTAAGCACTGTTGCACGAATTCACCCACATCCCGCTTCATCCCCCTCCACCAAAACTCGCGTCTCAAGTCGTGGTACATCTTCGTGTTTCCGGGATGTATGGTGAATCTGGAACCATGTGCCTCAGTCAGGAGCTCTCTCAACAACTCCTCGTCTTTGGGAATGCACAACCGTCCCCTCAAGCGCAGCACTTGGTCTGTGAAAGAGAAGTCCCCTGGGTCTCCTGACAGTACTCTATCGCGCAAGGACTGCAAGTACGGATCGGCCATCTGTCTTGTGATGATGCCGTCTATCAGCTCTGGCCTAGTCTGTCGTGTCACCGTCACTGCCCCACAGTACCCCCGTAACTCTAGAGGTCGCCAACTGCCCACCTCCTCCAAAAGGCTCCAACTCTGTAACTGTAAACTGGCCAAGTGTGCGGGTGCCTTACGGCTCAAGGCGTCAGCCACCACATTGGCCTTTCCCGGGTGGTAGGAGATGCTGCAGTCGTAGTCCTTCAGGAGCTCCAACCAACGTCACTGTCTCATGTTGAGCTCCTTCTGATCAAAAAGGTATCTGAGGCTCTTGTGATCTGTGAAAATTTTGAAGGTCTCACCGTATAAGTAGTGCCTCCAGGTCTTCAGCACGAAGACAACAGCTGCCAACTCTAAGTCGTGGGTAGGGTAGGTATGCTCATGGGGCTTCAGTTGCCGCGAAGCGTAAGTGACAACGTGACCCCTCTGCATGAGCACACCTCCTAACCCCTGCAAGGAGGCGTCCGTGTACACAACGAACCCGCCACTACTGTCAGGGATGGTGAGCACGGGAGCCGAGGTCAACCTCTCCTTCAGCTCCAGAAAACACGCCTCACAGGCGTCTGTCCAAGCGAAGGGCACGTCCTTCCGGGTCAACTGTGTCATAGGACGCGCAATCTGTGAAAAACCTCTGATGAATCGTCTGTAGTAGCCTGCCAGTCCCAGGAAACTGCGAATCTCAGTGATTGAACGCGGTCTCTCCCACCTGAGTACTGCCTCGACCTTGGCTGGGTCCACCGCCAAGCCGTCTCCAGAGATCACATGACCTAAGAAGGTCACCTCCCTCAACCAGAACTCGCACTTGCTGTATTTGGCGTACAGCCTACGTCGTCTCAGAGTGTCCAGAACCATCCGCAAGTGTTGTCCGTGCTGCGTCTGATCTCTAGAATAGATGAGTACATCATCTATGAAAACCACCATGAACTGGTCCAAGTACGGTCTAAACACCCGGTTCATCAGATCCATGAAAGCAGCGGGGGCATTGGTCAGCCCAAACGGCATGACCAAAAACTCGTAGTGTCCGTACCGGGTGCGGAAAGCTGTCTTGGAGACGTCGGTCTCCCTGATCCTCAACTGGTGGTATCCCGACCTCAAGTCGATCTTGGAGAACACCGTGGCACCCCGCAATTGGTCAAACAAGTCGTCGATCCTCTGCAGCGGATATCTGTTCTTGATGGTGACCCTATTCAGTTGTCGGTAGTCCACAAAGGCGTAGGGTACCATCCTTCTTTTTCACAAACAGTACCGGGGCTCCCTAGGGAGACGCACTGGGCCTCACGAAACCCTTCTCCAAAAGGTCCTGCAACTGAGACTTAAGCTCTTGTAGCTCAAGCGGTGCCATCCTGTATGGCGCAGTGGAGATGGGGCTGGTCCCTGGTACTAGTGAGATCTCAAACTCGATCTCACGCCCGGGCGGTAGTCCTAGTAACTCGTCTGGAAACACGTCAGGGTACTCTCTGACCACCGGGATACTCTGGAAGTCTGCCACAGGGCTGGGCTCTGCCACCACACAAGCTAGGAAGCCCTCACACCCCTGGCTCAAAAGTCTCGCCGCCCGAAGTACCGAAATGCACCTGAAGCCTCCGTCCACTAGCTGTCAGTGAAACTCGAAAGAAGGCAACTCTGGCATGGAGAAGACGATCTTCCTCTCAAAACAGTCCATCAAGGCGTGGTAAGCGGACAGCCAATCCATCCCCAGAATCACTCCAAAGTCCTCCATCTATATCAAAATCAAGTCAGCTGGCAGGCTATGTCCCCCGACGCTGACCTCGCAATCTGTGTACACCTCCTCAGCTACAAACAGTTGACCACTCAGGCCTCTGATTACTAACGGATTTTCTAATAGCATATAATCCTGGCCCAAACTAACTGCGAAACTGGCTGCGACAAACGAGTGCGTAGCGTCGGAATCGAAAAGCGTGTAAACGAGTCTGCCGGAAACTGAAACCATACCTGCTACCACCGATCCTGAAGCTCTGGCATCCCTGTGTGTCAGGGCGTTGATACGCCCCTCAGCTCTAGGTGCGGACGAAGCAGCCACACTCTGCGTCGGACGGGTAGGTGCTGGTCGGTACCCTCCTCGCGACTGCTGTCCTCCTCCTCGTGCTTGGGAATCGTGGCCTCCTGCGCGCCCTCCAGTGCTCTGCACGGGAAGTATCTGCTGACCCCCTGCCCTAGACGGGCAGTCCCTCCTGATGTGGCCTGGCTGGCCACATTGCTAACAGAGGGGAAACCCGACTCCCGCCCTCAGTGGGTCCCTGTTGTCGGCTGGGCGGGGGTCCGGTGCTGGCGACTGGCCCCTGTCGAGGGCCCCCAAAGGCCACTGATGGCCTTGTAAAACGTGACGGCTCCCCTGCGGACGCCACGTGTCTCCTCTCTCGCCGGCCCTGTGAAAAGTCTGGCTGAAAGGGCCTCTTCCACCCGCCGTCAGTGTCTCGCGCGGACGGGTTGGTCTCCTGGTAAGTCATGGCTGCCTCCACCACCCTCGAAAACGTAGGCAGCTTCAGGGTTTGACATACCCCCGAATTGCAGGCCGGAGCCCCTCGGTGAACCTCCAAAGGCGCTCCTCCTCAGTAGCTACCGCTGTCGCTGCAAAGCGGGACAGCTCCAGGAAACGCGTGCGGTACGCGCTCACGGTTATCGTCCCTTGGCGGAGAGTGTGGAACTCCCGCCTCCTCTGGTCCTTCCACGTCTGGGGAAAGTACTGCTCGCAGAAGAGGGCGACGAACCGATCCCAGGTCGGCTCGTCCCTCTCCTGTCCCCAGACCGCCCTCCACCACCTGTGTGCCGCACTCTCCAGCTGGTATGTGGCAAAGGCCACGTGGCACTCCACCGGGGGGCGAAGGGTGTCGAAAATCTTCTCCAGCTGCTCGAGCCAGTCCTCTGCCTCGGTCGGGTCCTCATCCCCCTTGAAGGAGGGGGGCTTCAGCTTCCGGAACTGCCTGAAGAGCTCGGAGTGGCGCTGCAGTGGGGATGCTGGTGCACCTCCAGGCAACGGTGCCTCGTGCACAGAAGTATCGGAGGAAGGTGGGGGCTGCGGCGGCCCATCCCCTCCCCCGTGTCCAGTGTCGCGTCCGTCGGGTGGTCCCACAGAGGACTCCCCCTCCGCAGCCCCAGGGGGAGGCGCTCGAGGCGGTGGGTGGAGCTCCTCTTGCACAATATCTCGTATCAGCTGGGCGAGGTCTTGGGCCTGGACGCCCGGGAGTAGTGGCTGGTCCACTGAGGCGTCGGCAATGGCATGCCCACCTCACCGACCTCGTCCTCGGCCGCGCCCGCGGCCCGCCTCACCAGTCCCACGATGAGGCATCTCCTGCAAGGAGACGCAAAACAAAACGGAACACGTCACTACGGAACGATACCTAACGGAAACGTCTAAGAGCTCATGTCAAAAGATATGTTGTGGTGGCTACTCTAGTTATAGACATGTGAATTGGTTATTTTCCAGTCAGTTGATTCACTTCTCGGGACGACCTTGCTCCGATACCATCTTGTAACGACCCGATTCCCGAGTCTCTACGAGACACGAGAACCGGACCGACTCGACTAATCCCAAGACCTGGTCGTCCAACGAGGAAGTAACCAAAAGAGTAGTAAAATAAACCACATTCAGCATGAATATAACTAACAGTAAGAAAATACAGCAGTAAGGAAAGAAACCACTGCAGTATATACCACCACAACAGTAGAACAACATTCATAACATAATATGAACTGCAGGTAAAGAAAAGTACAGTGGTAACAAGAACTACTCACTACAGTGGAACCAAAAAGAGGTACAAGAGAATAGTGGTAACTCTACTGGACCCTACTCGGCCCAGCGTCCTCTGCAGCCGCTGACCCTGGCTGCTCAACACCTGGTCCTGAAAGGTAACGAGTGTAGCACGTCAGCAAAACGCTGAGTAGAGTGGCAGCTAAACTAAAGAAACAGTAAAGTGTACAGTAGCTGTTTTAATTTTCTTTCTTCCTTTATTTACGTCTTTCTATTGTTTCAAAATTTATCTATTTCTCAGATCCTTCACTTGATCTCGAATGTTCCTCGTGGGAACGATCTTGATTGCAGTCTTTTCCAAAAAGTAGAAGTAGCACATGGTGCTCTCCTTGCCGGGAGAGTCCCCCGTGGTGATCCTACTCTCAGTCAACCACCCCAAGGTCACGGACAAGCGTAACGGTGACTACGGCACGCGCGATAAACGCACAGGTAGCTAACCCGCACTGGCACGCGGTCAGTCGTTTCCGTTAACCGGTGCGCCCAAAGCACAGCACGGAACCAGCACAAGGCAGAGCCCTCTCAGTAACAGGGGTCGAACCCCTCCACAGTAACCAAACAGGGGCCTTGCCCCTCCACAGTCCGCGCACCCTCGCCTGACTGCCCTGGTTCGCCCAGTGGGCCTAACAAGTTGGTGTAGGAGGCTAGCAGAACCCCGGGGCCGTTGGGGTAGCTAGTACCTCCCTACACTAGTAGCTCTCCTCGGTACTACGTACACGAGGGCTAGCAAGTCGGTACAAAGTGGCCAGTCCTAACCTCGGGTCCCTGGGGCGGCTGGCTCTGCTCTACACTAAACAGGTACAGGTACTTCCCTTGGTACTACGTACCCAAGAGACAGCACACTACCACGTCTTTCTTTCTCAGTTCCATTCCTTTCTCTTTCCAGGAGTTCCACTCCTAATTCCCCGTAGGGTTCCAGTTCTTTTAACTCAGCACATTCAGGTTTCACCTTTTCAGTTTCACGTTCATACATCCCATATTCTCAGACATACTCATTTATTCATAACAGGCAGCTGTTAAACCAATTTACAGGTAGCTATTATTCCCTTTCCACATTTTCCAAGACTGCAGTATTCATATATTCCACTAGTTCTTCCCATCCTAGGATTCATGCCATATCCTAGGATCTATCATACAATCTAGTTTTCCAGCCCTAGGATTCATGCAACACCCTAGGATCTACCATTCATTCTAGTTTCTCATTCCTAGGATTCATGCAATGTCCTAGGTTCTATTTATGGTTCCATAATTTAACAGATTATACTGATAAACTTAAAAGCCACTCTACCGGTTACAACAGGCGTACTGGGGGCATGGTCGGGAATCTCGCGTACCTCCGCAACCCCCGAGACCGCAACGGAACGGGGTCCTATCACAAGGATCAAACACAAGGAGTTTCTCAAGACAATATACAACTACTGTAGACGGGTAGAGGATTTAATTTCGAAAAGCACGTAACTCGAAACGCGGAAAACAGACTCCGAACGGGCCCTAAACGGGTCGAAAATGACAAAACAGTGCAAAATCAGACGTCTGGAACTTCTTCCAGACGTCTTAAAAATGGGGATCAGATGGTACCTTGTCCTGCATGGTCTCTCAGATGTCCAAAAGTTTGCGGGGGCGTCTGGCCTAGTTCCCAGACGTCCGATGGTTACCCCGGACGTCTGGAAGTCGTTCCCGTCGTCTGGCACTGCAGCCAAACGTCTGATTCCCGTTGGATGGCGAATCCAGAACCTGTGCGTACCCATTTCTCTCTCTCAGTACGGACGACCGAAGAAAAGGAAGAAGGACGAAAAATAACTTACCTTTCAGACGTCTGGACAGTCCTCCAGACGTCCTCCCCGTCGTCTGGTTGGAAGCCCAGATGTCTGATTCTGGAAAAATTTCCAGAATCAGGGCGCGACTCGCCCTCCGCTCGCGACGCACGGCCGCGTCGCGTCTCGTCCGCCTACTGCTCGAGCTGCAGCAGGCCTCCCGCGTCACCCCGCGTCTGCTGCTCCCCCCGCCAGCCGGCCCTAGCAGCCCCGACAAGCTCGCCCTCACGGCCGAGCGCCTCCTCCCTCGCGCAGCACCTCCTCCCACGCTCACCGCGGCTGTCGCTACCGCCGCTCACTCGCGCTCGCACTCGCGCACCGACTAGAAGGAGAAGAGGAAGGGGGCGGAGGTGATGAGAGTGAGGGAGAGGGCGTGGCGTTTTAAAGCCACGCGGGGAGGAGAGAGAGAGCGGAACAGAGGGCGCAGCCTGCGGCCGCAGGAGAGATGGGAAAAGGCACCCGCAGGTCTGCGCGCGCAGGCGCGCAGACGCAACCGTGCGTGCCGCTGAAATCGAATCCCAGACGTCTGGAAGGGGTTCCAGACGTCTGGTCCGACGTCTGGGCCACATCCCAGACGTCTTAAAAGATGTCTGAAGCCACGAGTTCGTAACATTCGTAAATCAAATGGCGGTGGCAAGCATGCTCTGTCCGATCTAGTGGCGAGGCGTGGATGCACGCCACATGTCACGGAGTGGAGGGCCCTAGGCACGCACGTTCTTACGCGCTTGCATGAGTAGGAGGGCACGAGTGCTCTGAATTTGCAACGCGTGGCAATCGAACGTTGAGGGTGCAAGAGGGTGTGCAAGCAGGCGATCTGCATGAGGCGTGCGTGGGCAAATGAGTGGCTGACATGTGTCCGGGTGCCAGTCTAGCTGAACTGATTGGTTCAAGACCCCCTCGCACTGTTTCGATTGATTCAAGGCCTTCCTGACCTCGAATTTCAACAAATAAGGTACCGTTGAAATTGTATCGATGCGTACTATGCGTTAGTGTGGTTTATTTTCACTTTTGAATATTTTTCCTTTAGTGAAAAATCAGAAACATGATTAGGTGTCTCCGACCATGTTCTTGGTCTGTTTGAACCAGGTCTTGCCCCAGTGCGTGCACAGATTTAAAGGTAGGTGTGGAGACTACCCCCATGCCCCGTGTGTATGGTTTGGAGTCACCATGACCCTCCTATGACATTTGGTACAGTAGTCTACTCTTTGATTCTAGTTCATTTTTTGGTATTGTGGACCCTTTCGCGTACTTCTTCACGTGTCTCGTGCCCTTTGATGTGTTTCCTCTCCTTACTGAGTTTGGTACCCGATAGGAGTTATGATTAATGTTTTGGGTACTTAAACATGAATTGAATTGATATAACTGGAATGTTGATTGATAAATGTTTAAAGGTGACCTCATTACCACATGCGTGAAATGAACTCCAATTTCCGTACAATGAGTTATGTTGTGTTCGTTAATTGATAAATGATATCGGACCATTGTCATAATTTGGAAACTATTTGTAAACAGATAAGTTGGAGAATAACATGAATATCTAGTAATTATGGAATTCAAAAGTATAATCGTTGGTATGGTTTAACTGGATACCAATAAATAATGCAGTTATCTAGAAATGGTTACATAATCAGTACGATGGATTTGTCAAAAATTAAAAGAATTGGATAACTAATTTTTGCCCTGCTACTCGCTGAAT
This sequence comes from Thalassia testudinum, assembly GCA_037157565.1. Lineage (NCBI taxonomy): Eukaryota > Viridiplantae > Streptophyta > Magnoliopsida > Alismatales > Hydrocharitaceae > Thalassia > Thalassia testudinum. Next base: position 59,940,955 of record JAZHRO010000019.1, on the reverse strand, counting down.
TTTGGTTGTAGCTTTGGACATTCAAGACCAAGTTCCAGGGCTAGTTTAGAGAGTTGCTGGCTTCCCTTCGACTCTTTGGTTAGGCTTAGTGGCCAACTGGGATAACGTGATGCATGGCTTGAGGTTTGGCTCTTTCTCAACTAGTGGGTGGGTCATTGGCTGTTTGTGGTGTTACATTCGAAAATCGTTGTAAAACTATCACTTTGTAGTATAGCAACGAAAATCAATGCGACATTTGAATTTATATGCTCAAAAAAATAAACATGAGTTCCGAGGTCGTTCGTAAGGAGCAAATGTAACAAATCAATCCACTAATCATAATAGTCAAGAATAAGAATGCAAGTGAATCAAATAATTAAAATGATATTTAATAGAGAGCAAAAATGTATCTCAAATGTTAAAGACAAAAATATAAGAAGAGAGGACAAAAATGGTGGTTGAAACCACCAATTAAGCCCTAGGATTTAAGCGCTTATCCCAATCAAAATTCTCAACAGTGTTTCTCAACCACTAAGCCAAGGATATCCATGTCATACCAAGTATGCAATATCTCCACAGTAATAAGATCTGAGCCATAGTCAGACGTTGGATATGAGGCTCAGATGCCTTAAAGGCAAAGCCTCCATAGTTCAAAGGAGAACCCTCTTGAAATGCCTAAGTGTTGAGTGAGGGCACAAATCTCGAGGAGCAAAACCTCTCCCTTCCCTCCTTGGATTACTTCCTTTCTCTCTCTCTCTATTTTAGGCCCAGGTGAACAGTAATCGAGTTAATTGGGTATTTGGGTAAGCGGACTAGGGACCAGACCCGCGGGTAGTGATTGTGGGTGAGGAGTGAAGGTCACGTAAGATGAGGGGACCTCACCCCCATGTCTGAGGCGAACAACTATCAGCAGCGAATCAATTTATGCCACAATCTTGTTTTGGAGCCCACGATGTGGAACTAAAGCTCTTAACTCTTCTTCGCATGCGACCATGGTGTACCTTTGTCGAACCGGCATTGCTGGAGTGGCATGTAGATTCCCTACCAGGAGGGGGTGACGTAATAATTGCGGAAATAAATATAAACAATCTCACAAAATAGACAATCACACAAGTACACAAGTATTTTTAGGTGGAAACCCAAACCGGGTGAAAACCACCACCTAACCCTCTTGAGTTAGGATTTTCCGATCAACCAAGTTGATCAAAATCCACTAAACGAATCACTTTAAACGAGGGTGATTCAACCTCAAATACAACCACGCTACAAGTGCGAGGGTAGCGTTCCTCAACCCCTTCTCTTCACGAGAAGGATTTTGTCTCGCGAAGGAGACGGGAATTCGCAAAGCGAATACCCAACCAAATAACAAAGATTAAAATAACAAATAATCCTATAGAGCCAACAAAGTAATTTTAAACCTAGCTTCTATAGGAATTAGGAAACTCCCCTTTGAAAGGAGTGCGTCGGCGACGCGGATGCATGAACAACACGATGGCGCTGCATCGCTCTCGTGAACTATGGCGGGAGAACGGGTGCGCAAAGCTTGATGCTCTCAAGATGAAGAATTAGAGCTTGGAGAGCAAAAGAGTCTTTTTGGACACAAAAAAGTGTGAAAGTGTGTAGCTAGGTGTGTCTTGGTGTGTCTAGGTGTTTCTTGGTGTGTCTAAGTTGTGTAAATGCTCCCCTCTATTTATAAAGGCCTTAGGAAGGCTTTGGAAGGCTTAGAGAAGCTTCCGTAGCCGTTGGGTACAAAGCCCAAGTGAATCAGCCCGAAATCAGGAACAATCATTGCACTGACAGGCTTATCAGACGTCTAATTCTAGCATCAGACGTCTGGAAGATCACTTTAAGACGTCTGAAAATAAGGTCAGACGTCTGATTTTGGTCGGGTCTCTTCCTGACTTGGATCAGATCTAAACAGGGTTCTTGTGTAGGTCCATCAGACGACATACAGGATGTCTGGCACTATGTCTGGACGTCTGGAAACCTTTTTTCGTGGGAATGGATTTGCAACGGCTAGAGAATCTCTGAGAAGAGATTTTCGGGTCAGTCGAGGCAAAACGGTCAATTATCAGACGTCTGGAAGGGCTTAAGGATGTCTGATAAGGCTCTAACGGTCATATCCTTGAGTGTATTCTAAGAGAGCCAATGGTCCACTAATTGGACGTCTGGCAAAGTCATCAGATGTCTCCTAAGACGTTTGGTCTAAGGTCTGGACGTCTGATTTCATCAGACAGAACTAACTATGTCCAGCCTAAATGTTATCAGACGTCTGAATCAACAGTCAGACGTCTTAAAACACTTTATCAAGCGTCTGATTAGGGAATTAGATGTCTGGAAATGCTGTTTAAACCCTATATTGGTTTTCTAAGTTCTCTACAGAAAACCTAAGTATCCTAAGGTTGTGCCGGTGCTCCTAGGACTACTGTTAGGATACTTTGAGGCTCTTTAACATAATGTTCTAAGGAAATAAAGAGCAAGAAAAAATAAAGACAAGAGTACAAGAAAGAGATAAACAGAATTCTATCCTATTCTTCTTGTCCTTCCATCTTCAATCTATCGCTCCTCGCGAATCTTCTCTGTTCTCTGTCAAGCTCCTCCAATTCGTCCTGGATGCGAGTTCGAATTTCGTCTAATCACGTATCCATTTGCAATTGGCCTGAAATCTAAGACTCCAAGTGCAAATGTTAAATAAAAGTGTTTTGTTATCATCAAAATAAATGATCGTGGTGCTCTAGCACCAACAACCATGGTGTACCTTTGTCGAATCGGCATTGCTGGAGTGGCATGTAGCTTCAATTGAAATCCTCGCTGCCTTCCTGATGCGTGACCGTATCAAGTGAGGGTGGCCACTGGTTGGATGGTAGTCGGAGGGGGGTGAACGCTGTCGGAGAAGACGGTGGCAGCGGTGAAGATATGGTGACACACTTGCGACAATAAAATGGGCTAAGAGCCTTAATTAGAGAGTTTAGAAGTATCGCCAGTGCATGTGGAGTGTGATGGTGGTGAGAATTTGGTGTGTGCGTGTGTATGGTGCTCATACGGTGAAGGGGAAGGTGGCCGGAATGTGGGTTGTTCGGCGGAGAGGTTGAGTGGTTGTTCAACCAAATAGAGTTAGGGTTTTTGTTTGGAGGAGTGGGGTGGAGCTTTTGGAAGTGGTGGCAAAGCGTTTGGTGTAGTGTGGCGCCGGCGCGAGCCCTCTAGAGCTCACGTCGGACGCGGAGAAGATGAGGACAAAGGAGGCAGTTAAGTGCGTGAAACCTAGATCTAAAGGGTTGTAGGAGTCTAAAGAGGGAGAGGGAAAGGTTGAGAGGACCTAGGAGAAGTAAGAGAGAGAGAAGCAACTGGCGTTGGTCGGCCAAACGTGAGGAAGATGAGAGCGACAGCGAGGAAGAACAACAACGATGAAGGTTGAAGGAGCTCCTGCTGTGGCTGGCAAGGAGCGGAAGAGAGTGAGGACGAAGGCAAGTCGTCCAAGTTGGCAATTGGACGACCGGAGGAGGAGGAGGAGCCAGTTGCCAGAGCCGAAGTAGGAATTGGCTGGAGAAGGATAAGAGAGGGGTTTCTCTGTTTATTCTTGGCTGAGGAGCATGCTGGAGGATCCTCGAACTTATATATGTGCTAAATTGGACCTTAAATGAGAGGAAATCATGAGATTTCCTTACGATTTATTCAATCAAAACCCACTGAAATTGTGGGGGTTGCTAGAGGTCTTGGGTTCAAATCAGGTCTTGTGGGATAGTCCAATTGATAGAGGTTCTTGAGAGTAATCTCTCCAAGTTTGGAGATATTTCACCTTAAATTAGAGGAGAAATCGGCAATCAAAGGTTGGCGGTTTGGGTTGAAGGTCTTGTTCACACAGTAATGGTGGCAGGGGCATATTTGTGAGAATGAATAGAAGTTAGGGTCATGGATGTAAGAAAAATTGAAAGTTAGGGGTCTAAGTGTGAAAATTTGAGTTCTTAGGGGCTAAAATGCAAAGTAGGTCAAGATGAATTCTAATTGGGTCCAAATTTTGATGTTAACCTAATTTGGATCCAAGGAATTTAATGGTGAAGTTGTATTTGAGTTTTGACCATGTTTGACTAGGTAAACTGCATAGAAGCCCAAATCAAGGTAAATTCCCGTTTAAAACTCTATTTTTGGTCAAATTAGGTTCAAATGGCCAAAGTGAAGGTACCAAACCTCTTAGAATATTTTTATATGAATCTTAGAAGGTTTAAATTAATTTTATCCTGACCAAAACCTTTTCAATTTAAGTGGGGTTGATATTAGGGTTTTTAGTACTATTTTCGCCCTCGTAATGTGTGAAGTCCTGATTCTGTCAGTGTGAACCCACTTTTTGGACTTTTATGCCCAATTAACCTTTAATTAACCCCTGAGTGACCTCGTGGTTAATATGAATTTGTGATGTGCTATTAAAACAGTAGAATTAACCCTATTTCCTTGTTTTCTTCTCAAATCAGAACGTTGCGGAATTGTGACCTTTAGATGATTAAGTAGGAGCATTTACCAGTTGAACTTGAATAATTGTGGCTAGTTTGGGCCCATGATAGTATTACCATCATACCCCCATTCCTAGCTTTTGCTAGTCCCTAACAAAATCCTATCGGCCAAACCAGATCTCTGAACCGAATGTAACCGTCATGATGGCCTATTAAGTCGCATCTCTAGAAATCAAATCAAAATACTAACAATATGCCTAGAGGTACTCAAGTATCAGCCAAGATCCAAACTTGACCAGCCTCAACCTTGGTGTTGAGGCAAAATCGTCGCTGTTTAGGAAATGCGTTGTAGTATAGGATAAAATCGCTCAAATCAAAACATTTAAATTTATAAAACTCAGATTCTAATTGGGGTCCGAGGTCATTCGTAGGGAGAAAATGTAGAATTCACACATTAATCTTCATTAAAAATAGATGAGCACAATCAATTGAGTATACTAAAAGATATTCAATGAATAAAACTAAGCAGATTGATATTCAATGTAATCCAGTGCATCTTAGAAAATGTAGAGACAAAAAGAATAGAGAAAACCTAAAAAGTGGTGATTTAGATCACCATTTAGATCCCTCTAATTAAGCATGCATCTAATTACTCAAATAATTCAACAGTATTCCTCAATCAGAAATCCACATCACTTAAGTTTAGAATAAAGCCGCAGTAACCCTTGGATCAATATCAGACGATGGGCAACTTCTTCAACGGCTTAAGTGTTAAGCCTCAGCACCACAGTAAGGCACAAGGGCAAAGGCTCTCAGGGCCTTTTCTTCTTTGAGCCACAGCACAAGCACAACTCTCTCAGAGGCTAAATGTAAAGCCTTTCTTCTTCAGCACCAGTGAAAGGCAAAGGGTTGCACAGCAAAACCCTCCCCTCTCCTCTCACAGAACTCTCTCCTCTTTTTTCTCTCTTAAACCCAGGGCTAATTAGGCAAGCACGTGGGTTAACGGATTCGAGTAGGGGACCAGGCTCACCAGGCATGAGGGTGAGCGAGGTGTGCGTGGGCGGGTGAGCTGGGACCTGACCCCTGGTGACTTGGTGATTGTGCAGCAATAATAGGTCTTAATTGACCTAAATTAGGCTAGAACTTAGCATAAGTTAGGGTAATTCAGGCATGCATAAGCATTATCTGCATCTTTACTGCATTCGTTTAGCTATGCATAAAATAATGTTATAATGTGCTGATTAAGTGCATTATGTCAATTGCAGGTAATAAGTTGATTAGAAGCTGGATCTGAAGCTGGATCAGGAATAATGGGTGTTGCAGCTGGGCTGGAGCAGAAGACCTAGATTAGATGTAGTGAATAATGATGTAAGGGAGCTAAGGTATGATATTATATTAAGTAGGAATAAAGCAGTAAAAATATGAAGAGCTTAGGTCCATCCTAGTCCTAGGATAACCTAGGGACTTCCCCAAGCCTTAGCCACCCATAAATTTGGTCACCGCACCCTAGGAAACCTTAAAACCCTAGTCCCTACATTTATCCAGATGTCCAGATGAAATATAGGATGTCTAGAACCCTTAGCCAACTCCCGCACACCTCAAACCCACTTCTGCAGTGTTATTGGACGTCCAGACACTTTGTCAGACGTCTAATTTCTGCAGAATACCCAAAACAGAACCTAGAATTCCCCCTGACTCAGATTAGACGTCCAGAACTGAAGTTTGTACTTCTGATTTTTGAGTATAAGTCGTTTGACTCTGTTTTTGGACGTCTAGAACTGGTCTCCCGTTCCTGTTTTGAGATTCAAGCCTTGATCTTGGATCTCTAGCTCCCTAGACCTAATCCCAACCCCATAGGAACCGAAATTAAGGTGCCCTAACCCTAGTACATCACCTCTAGACCTCCCTAAGGACCTAATTAGGTCCTCACTAAACCCAATTGACTTAGATCAAAGTAAATTACCATCAACTAAGCCAATTGGACTCATTGAGTCCAATTGAGCTCAAATCTCAAACCACGCAAGTCCAATTGAACTTAATGAGAGTCCAATTGACCTAAACCCAACCTAATTGAGTTATTTCACTCTCAATTAGGTTCGCACTCATTCAATTAAACTTAAGTTAAGTTTAATTGCAATTTCCCCTTACAATTAGGGTTTGCAACCCTAATTCAAGGCATACACCTACCCAAACCCTTTAGGACCTAACCTAGACCTCTTAGCCACCTAGGGCATGACCACACACACACACACACACACACCCATTCACGCACACACACTCATCTAGAGTTCTCTAGAACTCTCTTCAAAGTGGCACAAACTCTTGGTTGCTAAATTTAGCAACCAAGAGGCATTCAATTCTTAGATCCACTTTTTGTGGATCTAAGAACCACTTCATCCACTCTTGGCCGGCCACTCATTGGAGCTCTCTTTAGAGAGTTCCACACTTCTCTAGAGAGACTCCCGTAGGTCTATAAAAAGACCTAAGGGGTGGCCATTTGCACCCATCCATTTCCTTGGCATTCATTCCACTTAAGCTAGCCACTTCCATCTCCACTCCACCTCCACGAGTTGAGCATCACCAGAAAGGCCACCATCTCCACGCCAGGATACTGGATCACTTCTCCAACCTCTCTCCAAGGGCCAGCCTAAGCACCATTGGCCGCCCCTCCTTCTCTTAGCCACTCAAAGGCCATCGGAGACCACCTCCGAATGCCCTTCCTTTCTGCTAGATTAGTAACTTAGCTCTTCGTAGTTTACTGCTTTTATTTACTACTTAGTAGTTTAGCTCTTATTCTCCCCCAATGATGCATGCAAAATCCCCCCATAGATTCCTGTATGCGATCATTTTCTGTTAGCTAGATTTACATTTTCAAGCATTCCTGTACAAGCTTTCCTCTACATTCCATGTTGCAAACACTTCTCTGAATGAATGAATAAAAGATATATTTCTATACATATCTCTATGTTTGCAATCACCATGAGCTTATTGGTTGCTATCTTTTCTGTGTGATTCAAGTTGCCTGTTTTTCACTTATATATATATATTTTTCAACAAGCATGTTGGTTTCAGAAAATATAGAAGATCTAACTATAGATGCATTTTCCGTAAACAGCCACCACGTAACTAGAATTGTGTACATCGAAACTCATACTTTTACCTTTCTTATCTATTTAACGCACGCGCACGTAATCAGAATTCATAATAGAAGTGGCGAAATCTTAATCCGAAGATTGGAAACCGGTGTGCGATTTTAAATAAAGTAGAGCGATAAAAGATCGATTTCAGAATTAAACAAATGCCTCCCAGAGACGAACGACCGAGACTCAAAGTCTCGTAATCTTTAGAAAATATTTTATTTGATTGTATTGCACACTATACTACGACGCTTTTCCTATCAAAATGCGCTTTACGGATTTAGCAAATGGCACCGTTCCAGGAAGGCAACGTCATATTTTTTGATTTCAATCTTTTAACTATTACTGACAAATCTGCCTCTACTTTGTTTTTGGATGTGCAGGACAACATAGGAAAAACGAGATCTGCGCACACAACAAGCACGAAAAAATTTCCAGGTGCACATCACATCTTCTTTAGGCTAGGTTTTTCTTTTGAACCCTAGGATAGATTTGCTTCCAGCAATTTCTTTTGAAAAAAAAAACTTATTCATTTCATGAAAAAAAAGAAAAAAAATCACAAAAATCTAGGTAGTTAGATTAGGTTTCTTTTTGAATCCTAGGTTAGTTTGAAAAAGTAAAAAAAAAAAATATATATTTTTGAAAATCCTTTAAAAAGAAAGAAACATTCCTTTTTTGAAAAAAAAATGTGCAAAAGTTTTTTGAAAAAAAAACAAAAACACGTTTGGTGGAAGGTTTGGATTTCACACTCAAACACTCTTTAAAAGCTTCTCCACCATTCTCTGATTTTCGACCAAGGTTCAAAGTCTGCTTTAAAAATTCGATTGCTGAAAAACTAGTGAACAAAAAAATCTAAAATTCGGGCTAGACCTTCATTTTCAAACCATCTTTCGAACGACATTGTTCTTTTGAGAAAATTCCAAGTATAAAATTTTAAAAAATTTGCGAAGTGCGAGGCGGTCAGACTAACCCAGATTTGAGATTTTTCAAATTTCAAAAAGCAATTGTGAGCAATCCACGAATCTATTTTGACTAAAAATTGTGGGGTTTGAAAGCGGATCTCATTGGCTTTATTTTCCATATTTTTTTCGAATTTTTGAAAGTCATTTGATACTATTTCAAAGCGAAAATCGACCAGGGGTCAAAATTCCAAATCTGACCCCCTGATATTAAAACATCTATAGAAATTCAGTTGAAATAGTAAAAATTCCAAAAAAATATTATATGACAAGATAATTGAAAAGGAAATCTACTCGCCAAATTTCAAGTTAATTGGATTCCAAATTCTACTAGAGAAATGATTGTAATTTTTGTGGTCTGCTAAAATCAAAAGAACAAAACCCTAGAATTGCATGAATCCTAGGTTACACCTTTAGAGTTACAACTTAGAGACCACATTTGGGCTAACGTAAACTTAGTCAAGTCTAGTACTTAGCCAATGAGTTGGTTACCTTGTGGGCCACTTACCAAAAGAAAACCCCAACTGAAGAAAGCAGGCTAAAATCAATTTTAAAACACGAATTAAACCGAATCCGTTGTCGTACTACTGGGTGCTTTCAACATCTTGGCTGGGTTAGCCGAGAGGCGGGAATCGCTTTCAGTCGGTTGTACGATGAATTTTCTTCAAGAATTAAAGCTTAAAACAAAAAATTCGGTCATCTGATTCATAAGGACCACTTGATTGACAGGGCCTTAGCCTTGTCTGGCTTGGCTACACCAACCCAGGGGTTGGGTGGTGTATGCGAGGAAGGTGGTCACTTAGACCTCACTTGGTTGGACCTTGGGAGCCACTCCCAAGGAGGCGAGTCACCTCGCCAGGACCTACTTCTCCCCCCACTTCTTCTACTCCCATAGCCACAATGGCTAATCCTGGACCTAGACCTAGACCGGGTCAAGATATTGAGAATCTGGACCCGATGGCTCGTTTGGAAGCCTGGGTAGTCGAATTTGAGGAGTGGCATCGGCAGAGCATGGATCACATTTTGACGACGCTTGAGAGGATGCAGCACCCGCCACGAGGAGAACAACTACAGGATTTCTACGATCTAGCCGCACAAATCGTCACACCATTAGTCAGAATTCCCGCAGACGGAGACGCATTTGAGCTCAAGCCCAATGTGATTGGGTTGATCAGCACTCACTTCTATGGCAACTCAAGCGAAGATCCGTTCCAGCACCTAGAGGACCTGAGTCGACTCGTAGAAACGATTCGACCCAAGAATATCGATCTTGGGATTGTTCTAATGAAGCTTTTCCCATTCTCTCTGAGGGGCAAACCTTCATACTGGTTCAAGACCATTGGGAAGCCAATTGGAACCTGGCCGGAATTACGACGTGAATTCCTGCAAAAGTTCTTCCCAATCGGTCGAACAAACACGATGCGGCGCGCAATCACGACCTTCTCCCAAGGAACTGGGGAGAAGTTCCATGAAGCCTGGGACCGATTTCACGACCTTCTCCGGAAATGCCCTCACCATGATATACCCAGATGGCACCTAGCTCAGATCTTTTACCATGGGTTGGATGACACACATTAGTATCTAGCCAATGCATCTAGTGGTGGGAATTTCCTCCCGAAAGACGAGAACAACGCATTTGAGTTGTTTAAATCTTTGGCGGAGAACTCAATGAATGCCCCATCCATGAACCAATTCCAGCGGCCTGGTCAGCAGCGGGTTGGTGTCCACCAGGCTTACACCGAGTCTATTCGAGCCGGCATGGATATCATCGTCAAGTAGCTGGATAGAATAAACCTAGTCGAGAAAAAGATTGACCATATTAGTTAGGGTCAGTCTGACATGAACTCTGCCGCTCAAGACCCTCCTGCTCGAGTTAACCTACTCACTCGAGATGCATCTTCTCCCTATTTACGAGATCTCGCATATCAGGATCCCGTAAACAATCCAGATCTGGCACCTTACGACCAGGGTTACGCACCACCCGCGGATTATAACACATATCCCCTTGACGGATATATGTCTCAGACATTTTCGGCCTACGAGGATGTCAATGCTATCCAAGGATACAGGAGTAATAACCCATATTCAGAGACGTATAACCATGGTTGGCACCAGCATCCGAACTTCTCTTCGTATGGTAATTCATAGAGACCACATCAAGATCCACACTACCAGACCAGGCAATACGGAAATGCGCAAAACACATACCCTAGGCAACATCCATTCCCGCATTAGCAGCAACCCCATTCTTTATACCAGCCGCTGCACCAAGCTGCCAATCACCCTCCAATGCGGGCTGACCCTTTGGAGGCACTGAAAGAGGAGCTGCAAGAGTCGATGAGGAAATCTACACAAGATAGCTTGCAGATTATGAAGGAGATGGCTGATCAGATACAGACTATACAAAACACGCAAAACCAACTATTGCAGGAGCATAGGACTCAGGGAGCCTTGCCCTCCCAACCCGTCCTGAATCCTCGATATGTGCAGAACCAAGGCACCTTGCCTAGGTTTCAGGCACCACAGGGACAAGCACACACCATATTACAGGCGCCTCTTGCACCACCCAGTTAAGCGCAAGGCTAGCCGCCTTTGCAGAACCCCGCATACTCTTCCCCTTCTGCTCCCCCACCACCTCATGGATAGCAAGCCGATGCACATGCTGTCTCTTTGAGGAGCGAAAGGAAGACATTCGACCCACCACATAGGCAGACGGGTCCTAATTTTTTCCACCCTTCACCGCAGGTGGGTTCGACTCCATCTTAGGAAACACCTACGGTAGACAAGGGTAAGAGGCCACTTGACCCTGAGATTCCCATCCCTTTCCTGAGGCTCTGACGTGGAATGCAGTACGAAAAAAGGATACGCAGAATTTTGAGGACCTGAAATCAATGTTCAAGGAAGTACATATTCAAGTCCCCCTCCTCGAGGCAATCGATCACATTCCCACTATTGCTAGGTTCTTCAAGGACTACTGTACCCTGAAGTGACAGCCAAGAATTGGACGACAGGCGGTACTGTCAAAAGAGGCTAGCACTGTGATTCTAGCTGACTTGCCACCAAAAAAGAAAGACCCTGGTGCCCCACTCATATCCTGCTTCTTTCAGGATTCTCCATTTGATCGGGCCCTTCTAGATCTGGGTTCATCCATCAACCTAACTCCCACTGCCGTATTTGATCGATTTCGATTTGGGGAGTTGAAGCCCACCTCGGTTACAATTCAGCTGGCTGATAGATCAGTCAAAACACTGAGGGGGTGGTTGAGAACGTGATCGTAAAAGTCCGCGGGTTCTGCTTTCCCGCAGACTTTTTCGTTCTCAATATGGAAGTTCCTCCTAATCTCCGAGATGCACCAATTATTTTGGGTCGCCCATTTCTCAAGATAGCCCTAGCGAACATTGATTGTGCATCCGGGTGTATGGAGATAGCCCTAGGCAATGAGCAACTTCGACTTGACATATTCAAGGCAGCAAAGAATTTTGACTGTGATCGAATAGAGGAGGATGGTGAAGATGAAGATTCAGCATACTATGGTAACATTGGGCTCCTTTTTGACGACCCAATGGTTCATTCGTCTACACTATCAGGGTTCTTGGACCTCGATCCACACGGGACTGAGACCACTGCACTACACATATCTCCCTGAGGATCTGACTGTTTAGGGTGTGCTTCTGACCACAGCACCCCTGAATCTAGCTATCCTGATCCGCACACTACTGAATCGCCCCTGTTGTTGCAAGAAGACGTGACCACAGTTAATGGGTTTCCCGTTAACGTAGTCACAACCGATTATTTCACAAGAAGCGAATCAGCGGGAATTCATGTGCATACGGATAAGCAGATTCCCACCCTCGAGTTTACTCCTCCCACTCCCATTCCTGATTCTGACCCACCCGTGATTAAATTGAAGCCCTTACCTGACTCACTTAAGCATGTGTTCTTGGGAGAAAGTGAGACATACCCAGTCATTATTAATGCCCACTTAACCCAAGAACAGGAGCATCAATTGATTTCTATGCTACAAGACCATAGGGCTACTATAGGGTGGAGTATTGCTGATCTCTGCGATATTCACCCCTCGTATTGCACTCATCACATTTACACGGATGAGGGGGTGAAACCTTCAAGACAACCTCAAAGACGGCTAAACCCAAATATGCTAGAGGTTGTTAAGAAGGAGATCATCAAATGGTTGGATGCAGGTATTGTATACCCAATCTCTGATAGCCAGTGGGTGAGTCCGATCCAGATAGTGCCCAAGAAAGCAGGACTCACCGTAGTAAAAAATGATAAGGGCAAATCCATCCTGACCTGCACTGCGACATCTTGGCGGGTCTGCATCAACTATAGGAGACTGAACATGGCTACCTAGAAGGATCACTTTCCTCTGCCTTTCATTGATTAGATCTTGGAACAGTTAGCTGGATGCAGTTTCTTTTGTTTTTTGGATGGATACTCCGGGTATAATCAAGTAGCGATTAGCCCGGAAGATCAAGACAAGACTACATTCTCATGCCCCTTTGGAACATTTGCTTTCAAGAGGATGCCTTTTGGCCTCTACGACGCACCAGCAACATTTCAGCATTGTATGATGGCCATCTTCTCTGACATGATCGGGGACTATGTGGAGGTATTCATGGTTGACTTCTTCGTTTTCGAAGATGATTTCGCATCTTGTCTTGATAACCTCACCAAGATCCTGAAACGATGTATTGAGGTAAACCTAGTACTATCCTGGGAGAAAAGCCATGTGAGGGATGGCATAGTACTAGGACACAGGATCTCTAAAAATGGAGTCAAGGTCGATCGAGCTAAATCAGAGATTATTTCCCACTTACCGCCACCTAGCTCGGTCAAGCAGATCAGATCATTCTTGGGTCACGTCAGCTTCTATCAGAGATTTATACGCGATTTCTCGAAAATTGCACGACCTTTGACGAATCTCCTTGTTGCCGATGTCCCATTTGAATTCGACACCTCATCTCTCAGTGCCTTTGAGACTTTATGAAGCGCTGTCTCTGATTCCCCAATTCTCCAACCACCCGACTGGTCATATACTTTGCCGTCTGATTCCCTAATTCCCCAATTCTTCGAGACTGGTCATATACGAAGCTTGATTTCGAGATGATGTGCGACACTTCTGATTTTGCCATCGGTGCTGTTTTAGTCCAGCATCGGGAAAAACAACCCTTTGTCATATACTATGCTAGCAAGACGCTGAATGAGGCTCAGCGCAATTATACTGTCACTGAAAAAGAACTGCTAGCAGTAGTATTCGGGTTGGAGAAATTCAGATCTTACTTATTAGGGTGCAAAGTCATCATTTTCACTAACCACTCCGCCCTCCGGCATTTTTTGGCAAAGAAGGATGCCAAACCCTGGCTCATTAGATGGATCCTTCTATTGCAGGAATTTGATATTGAAATCCGCGACAAAGCTGGAAAGTAGAATGTTGTGGCGGATCACCTATCCAGACTGGACCCAAGCCACATTCCTTATTCCCTGCCTATCCACGAGCAATTTCTGGATGAATCTCTTTTGGCAGTTCATTCTGTGGAGTTCCCCTGGTACGTGGATATCGCAAACTACCTCGCCGCAGGCAAGATTCCCACGAACCTATCCAAGGACCAGAAACTCAAATTTATTGTAGAGGCCAAATTCTACCTCTGGGATGACCCATTGCTCTTCCGCATTGGAGCGGATCAGATTATTCGAAGATGCATCCCAGATTCTGAGATCCCCAATGTGTTATCTTTTTGCCACAATGATGCTTGTGATGGTCATTTCTCGGGACGGAAAACCGCTGCAAAAATTTTGCAGTTAGGATTTTTCTGGCCAACTATTTTTAGAGATACACACGAATACGCCCAAACTGCAAATGATGCCAGTCGGTCGATTCTATGACCAGGAGAGACATGATGCCACTCTAGCCCATCATGGTTGTAGAAGTGTTCGACGTCTGCGGCATCGATTTTATGGGCACTTTTCCGAATTCGCATGGCTTCGAGTACATATTATTAGTTGTCGACTATGTCTCAAAGTGGGTCGAGGCCATCCCAGCGAGATGGGTTGATCATAAGACCGTCATTTCCTTCGTACGGCATTACATCTTCATGAGATTCGGAATACCCCGCGCTTTGATTAGTGATGGGGGAAGCCACTTCATCCACGCCCATTTCAGGTCATTATTAAAGAAATACGGGGTACATCACCATATAGCTACCCCGTATCACCCGCAGACCAATGGGCAGGCTGAAGTGTCTAACCGTTAGATCAAGCTGATTCTCCAGAAGACGATTAGACCAGACAGGAAGGACTGGTCCGACAAATTAGTTGATGCACTCTGGGCATATCGGACCGCGTACAAGGCCCCACTCGAAATGTCACCATATCGCATGGTATATGGCAAGGCCTGTCACCTTCCTGTAGAGCTGGAACACCGCACCTTTTGGGCGGTGCGAAAATGTAACCTTGACCTTGATGTAGGAGGTCAAGAACGGAAACTCCAGCTCAGTGAATTAGAAGAGATCCAACGGGAGGCCTATGAGAATGCATTAATATATAAGGAAAAGACCAAGGCTTTTCATGACCGCCACATCCGGAGGAAAGCATTCACGCCCAACCAGCAAGTCTGGTTGTTTGATTCGCGACTGAAACTTTTTGCAGGGAAGCTCAAGTCCAAGTGGACTGGCCTGTATGTTGTGATTCAGCCATATCCTAATAGTGTAGTCCAGATCAGGGACCCAAAATCTGGGCATATATCTATGGTAAATGGCCAGCGCCCCAAGCCATTTTTAGCCTAGGAACCTCCTCCACCTGTCGAGATTGTTCATCTTATTGAGGACGTGTGATTGAGTTCTTGCCCAACCGGAGGTGTTAAATTCAGCACATATAGATAGCATATCCCACATTCCACCATCATTTATACATAACCATTTTATATATAGCATATTTTTTTTTAGCATATTTTCTTTCTGTATATTGCATGCTGACAGATTGGCCGATGCTGAATGTATAATTTCAGGAGCAATTACAGATGATTTCTACCCATTTACTCCCTGCTGTATTTATTTTCTTTTATATTCATGCATGAGGACATGCAAGAGCTTAGGCAGGGGGTAGATACAACAAAACTGAAAATTTTTATGCCAACATTTAGGAAAACCTCAGAGCTGCATGTAAAATGTACTTTAGGACCCTAAATAAAAGAACAATCGACTCCACCTCCAATGCTCGCATTGGAGCTAGAAATCGTCCGCAACAGCCATTTCCGACTCACTCGCTCACCTCTTGCTCTAAATTTAGGGTCAAGCTGAATGTAACCCGATACGGGAATTTCACAAAGTACAAATTATACAAGGTTAATTGTTTATAGCATATATACATATTACACTCATGAATAAGATTATTTTATTAAGAGAATGCATTAGGGATTTTATCCTCTAGTTGATTCCTGTAATCTGGAATCCAGTACAACTTTTCACACACACGTAGAATTTGCAATGGATTCACGGTGAGGGCTGATAAATGTCTTTAGTCTGTCGAGAAAAAGCAGTGCTTCTTTTCCTAAACCCCTGGACAGTGTTTTGGGAGTCAGGCAAAGTTTCCTCCAAAAATCCACCAAATAGTGTGAGATGAGAGTAGAGTGTACTGGTGCTCTAAGATTAGTACAAGGAATCCGGAGTCCCAGATAATTAGGTGTTGATACTCAGAGATTAAACATAGTTTTCGCTCTCGGTTCTTACGTGTACATTTAGTGTGAAATTTTGAGAGCCACCAAATAAGGCAAATACGCGGAGAGTGAGTTTTCATAAAACTAGGGCTAAGGTGGATGGTTACGACCATTCTTTACGGAATCCTCGGCTGAAGGAGGGTATTGATGCCAAGGTCAGAAATACACCGTCCTATTCGTCTCTCCTGGTGTTGTGAGTAGGCACTTCCACCAAATAAGCCACCCAATGTCTCTTGAGTACCACCAATCCCTAATAATGCCTCATCAATAAAGTTCATGGATGTGTGCTAGTTGTGTTATGTTGAAAAAGAAAAAAAAAAAGAAAGAGAAAAAAATGAAATGAAAAAAAAATGATAAAAAGAAAGAAAAATTGAAAAAAAATTAGAAAAATAGGAAAAAGCAAACAAAAAAGGAGTGAATATTTAGTGTTTATTTCAGTTCATTAAGGCAATACCACTAAATAAATTTGAGATCCACCAAATATGGCCTTAACCTATTTTTCTGTGTTTCTCACCGCCCGAATACTGGCTGAGGAATTCTGACTTAGTGTTAGAGTTATGGGAACTCAATTAAAGTATTAATGCCAAGTGAGACCACCAAATACAGGTCATATGTGTGAATCTGGTGAGATTGTGAGCTCTAAGAAAAAAAAAAAGAAACGAAAAAGAAAAAGAGAATGAGAGAATGAATACAAAGGAACCAGCATAGTTTTTCTCGTCTTTCTCTGAGTTGGGTTACTTGATAGTTCGGGAATCTAGATTCTGAAATACTAATCTCTATGTAGCACCAAGTGAGAGTGAGACACCAAATAAACACCCGTATCCCTCAGACATCCTCTACCCAAGCTTAAAGTCGAGGTAGAATTCAGAGAATATCTTGAATGCCCCGAGGGAAGAAGTCCGCCTATCCTGCTAGAATTTTTACTAGGGGTCAAGTACAGGTTTTAAAGGTGTATCAGTTTTTCACTTGAATCCATTGCAAAAGCTACATAGCTGCACTTTCACGATTGTCTGAATTTCTAGAGCATAGGATGAAAACAAAAAGGAGAAAAATCTCTATGCATACACTTGATAAAATAATCAGTCCCTTAGGGACCCTTGCTGTAAATAATTTAGTCTTGCATTTGCTAGGGACTAGCAAGATTTAGGCATGGGGGTATGATTGCGCAGCAATCATAGGTCTTAATTGACCTAAATTAGGCTAGAACTTAGCATAAGTTAGGGTAATTCAGGCATGCATAAGCATTATCTGCATCTTTACTGCTTTCCTTTAACTATGCATAAAATAATGTTATAATGTGCTGGTTAAGTGCATTATGTCAATTGCAAGCAATAAGCTGATCAGAAGCTAGATCTGGAGCTGGATCTGAAGTTGGATCAGGAATAATGGGTGTTGCAGCTGGGCTGGAGCAGAAGACCTAGATTAAATGTAGTGAATAATGATGTAAGGGAGCTAAGGTATTCTATTCTATTAAGTAGGAATAAAGCAGTAAAAATATGAAGAGCTTAGGTCCATCTTAGCCCTAGGATAACCTCGAGACTTTCCCAAGCCTTAGCCACCCTTAGATTCGGTCACCGCACCCTAGGAAACCTTAAAACCCTAGTCCCAACCTTTATCTGGACGTCCAGATAAATTATAGGACGTCCAGAACCCTTAGCCAATTCCCGTACGCCTCAAACCCACTTCTGCAGGGTTATTGGATGTCTAGACACTTTGTCAGACGTCCAATTTCTGTAAAATACCCAAAACATAACCTAGAATTCCCCCTGACTCAAATTGGACGTCCATAACTAAAGTCTGGACTTCTGATTTTTGAGTATAAGTCGTCTGACTCTGTTTTTGGACGTTTAGAACTGGTCTCCAGTTCCTGTTTTGAGATTCAAGCCTTGATCTTGGATCTCTAGCTCCTTAGACCTAATCCCAACCCCATAGGAACCGAAATTAAGGTGTCCTAACCCTAGCACATCACCTCTAGACCTCTCTAAGGACCTAATTAGGTCCTCACTAAATCCAATTGACTTAGATCAAAGTCAATTACCATCACCTAAGCCAATTGGACTCATTGAGTCCAATTGAGCTCAGATATCAACCCACACAAGTCCAATTGGACTTAGTGAGAGTCCAATTGACCTAAACCCAACCTAATTGAGTTATTTCACTCTCAATTAGGTTCACACTCATTCAATTAAACTTAGGTTAAGTTTAATTGCAATTTCCCCTTAGAAATTAGGGTTTGCAACCCTAATTCAAGGCATACACCTACCCAAACCCTTTAGGACCTAACCTAGACTTCTTAGCCACCTAGGGCACGACCACACACACACACACACACACACCCATTCATGCACACACACTCCTCTAGAGTTCTCTAGAACTCTCTTCAAAGTGGCGCCAACTCTTGGTTGCTAAATTTAGCAACCAAGAGGCATTCAATTCTTAGATCCACTTTTTGTGGATCTAAGAACCACTTCATCCACTCTTGGCCGGCCACTCATTGGAGCTCTCTTTAGAGAGTTCCACACTTCTCTAGAGAGACTCCCATAGGTCTATAAAAAGACCTAAGGGGTGGCCATTTGCACCCATCCATTTCCTTGGCATTCATTCCACTTAGGCTAGCCACTTCCATCTCCACTCCACCTCTACGAGTTGAGCATTACCATGAAGGCCACCATCTCCACGCCAGGATGCTGGATCACTTCTCCAACCTCTCTCGAAGGGCCGGCCTAAGCACCATTGGCCACCCCTCCTTCTTCTCTCAACCACTCAAAGGCCATCGGAGACCACCTCTGAATGCCCTTCCTTTCTGCTAGATTAGTAACTTAGCTCTTTGTAGTTTA
This sequence comes from Thalassia testudinum, assembly GCA_037157565.1. Classification (NCBI taxonomy): domain Eukaryota; kingdom Viridiplantae; phylum Streptophyta; class Magnoliopsida; order Alismatales; family Hydrocharitaceae; genus Thalassia; species Thalassia testudinum. The sequence continues at coordinate 59,921,866 of JAZHRO010000019.1, read as the reverse complement.
CTACTTTTATTTACTGCTTAGTAGTTTAGCTCTTATTCTCCCCCAATGATGCATGCAAAATCCCCCCATAGATTCCTGTATGCGATCATTTTCTGTTAGCTAGATTTACATTTTCAAGCATTCCTGTACAAGCTTTCCTCTACATTCCATGTTGCAAACACTTCTCTGAATGAATGAATAAAAGATATATTTCTATACATATCTCTATGTTTGAAATCACCATGAGCTTATTGGCTGCTATCTTTTCTGTGTGATTCAAGTTGCCTATTTTCCACTTATATATATATATATATTTTGCAACAAGCATGTCGGTTCTGGAAAATATAGATCTAACTATAGATGCATTTTCCGTAAACAGCCACGATGTAACTAAAATTGTGCACACCGAAACTCATACTTTTACCTTTGTTATCTATTTAATGCACGAGCACGTAATCAGAATTCATAATAGAAGTGGCGAAATCTTAATCCGAAGATTGGAAACCGGCGTGCGATTTTAAATAAAGTAGAGCGATAAAAGATCGATTTCAGAATTAAATAAACACCTTCCAGAGATGAATGACCGGGACTCAAAGTCTCATTATCTTTAGAAAATATTTTTGTTTGATCGTATTGCGCACTATACTATGACACTTTTCCTATCAAAACGCGCTTTACGGATTCAACACTTGGGCAATGAGGCTGAGGCAGAAAATCCTTTTACGTGTCTTCGCATGCCCGTTAGTATATGAGGTGGGACTATGTCCCTGCCTCTCTCTTCACATGCACAACTGGAAGTCGCATGTCCAATTAAAGCAATTGCTGATTCTCCTTCACTCAATTGAGGGTTTGGGCTTCATCAGGGTTCCAAGATGCATTGATTGAAGGTAGAGGTGAAGCTTGCGGGTGTCGGACAGCGACTAACAACATTGGGGAAGGCGACCAGCGACGACAACAGCGACCTACACAATAGTACTGCTTAGGGCCCAATTAAATGCCCGGAAGCCTTCGCTGTGGTGTGGCGAAGGCAATGGTGGAGGTGATTTGGTGTGAGGTGCAGTGGAGTGGCCAGAGCGTGAAGGTGAGCAGAGGTCTGGCGAACGGATTTGAGGAAGGACGTGGTGGTATTGAAGTGTTAAATTAGGTTGGGCAAAAGCATAGTGGAGGTGTGCATGAGCTTTTTCCCAACCTAATTTGGGTGGAATGGGGTGGGGGAGTTCCGGCGATGAAGGTGGTCATGGAGGTGGTTGCCGGAGTTAGAGAAGAAGGAGAAGAAGGAGAAGGAGAAGGAATTAGGACCTAAGGTTTAGCCTAAACCTAAGTAGAGGGTAGAAAGAGAGAAGCCCTAAGGTAATTGGACGAATGGAGGTTTGGGGAAGCTTACCGAAGGTACGACGGAGCTGTGGACGAAGGAGGTGGAGATGGAGACGACGAGGAGGTAATTGGGCCGCCTTCTTTGTTAGGAAGCACAGCGAGGAGTAGAGAGAAAGCCCTCTCACTATGGTATGTGGGAGCGGCCAACAAAGGGGATTGGTGAAGCTCCAAGCCTTCGTTAATGACGGCCAAGGACGAAGGTGAAGAGAGGGGTGGTCCGTCAAAAACTAAACAAAGACAGATTGAACAGGTGTGGCCGATTTTATAGGTGAGGTTTCTCTCCCCTGAAATGCCTAATAGGAAGGTGTGCGTGAAATCCTACAGGGCTTGGTTTCCTCAAGCTTTCCTGCGTGATTTCCAACCATGATTAGCCTCAAAGAAGATCTTGGTTGACATGGAATGATCTAGGGATCAATTTCGCCAAGTTTGGCGATTTTTGGTTGATATTTCATCAATCACTTTGCAGGATTAAATGAAGCAGTTTGGGTTTAGGAGTTGCGAGTTTCCTTCTCTACTTCATGAGGGAGACAATGGCAGTTGGACCTGTTTGCAAGAGAGGTGAGAAGCTAGGGCGTCTTTGAAAAGAAAAGATGAAAGCTAAGGGTTTAAATGTAAGGAATAGAGATCTGGGACTAAAATGCAAACTTAATCAGGATGAACTCTGATTGGGTCCAAATTTTGATATAAATATAATTTGGACCCAAGGAATCTAGTGGTGAAGTCAAAGTTGAGTTTTGACCAAGTTTGACTGGAAAATTTGCATAGAAACCCAAATTAAGGTAGAAATCCACCTGAGACTCTATTCAAGGTCAAAATAGATTCAGATAGTCAAATCAAGGGTACCAAACCTCAAGGAGTATTTTATATGAATTTTAGGAGATTTAGATGAATTTTATCCTGACCAAAACCTCTGTAATTTAAGCAGGTCTAAAGTTAAGATTTTGGGTGCTATATCAGTTCTTAAAATGCATGAAATCTCGTTTCTATTTGTGTGGACCTTCTTATTAGACTTTAATTCTCATTAGACCTTAGGTTAACCTCTATCAAACCTTGTGGTTACTCTTCTTTCATAATATGATAAAACTGCAGAATTAGCCTTGATTTAGTGTTCTCTCAAAAAGGATATACAAGGAATTACGGCTCTCAGGCGACTATGTAGGAGCATTTGTCATTTGATCCTAACTACTTAAAGCTAGTTATGGCTCATGATGATGTTATCATCACTTGGGTCTACCGTGAAGGCTTCTAAGGCCCACAAAAACTGCTTAGAGATTCGTTAACCCTAGCGATTAAAGTACTCGTGCGTAAACGTAGCAAGTCCAGGTACAACTTGCTAGTGCATTTTTTTGTAAGAGAGATAGAGAGGGATTTTTATTCTGAGAGTTTTCTCTCTTTTCTTTTTACATTCTCCTAAATCTAGCCTCGGATTGGATTTAAACACGGTCTATATCGGATTCCTTGTCCCCACCATCAATTCTCGCAAGATCCCTAGTTTTTGATGCTTTGTGACAACACCGCCTATGGCAACCCTTAGAACCCTACTTTTGACACTTTGGGATAGTATCGCCCATGGCCCTGGCAATCGACATTTCGGGGTAATCCTGCCCATGGCACCTGAACCAGCATAAAGTGCTTACATGCCCCTGGTAGGATATTTAGATATCCTATGAGATAAGCATTGAGGAGACAATATGTTATTACACATTTTCGAAGGGAGTATTTTTCATTCCACCTCTTTGCGTCGGAAACTCGTCCAATCAACTTGTGTCTTCGAGCTGCTCCTAAGCAGATCTTCAAGAAAACCTTTTTCAGAACAAAACAGTTTTGGCATTTTTCTTCATTAAGCACATTGAACCAGATTGGTGTGTGATTGTTAGGTGTTTAGGTTACCAAGTCCCGCAAACCAAAGGGCAGGCAATGGGACCGAATAATCCCTAAGTCGTAGACTTCATACATTAGCTTTGCACTTTCCTCAACCTCTTGAGGATTAATCCGGATCTTAACAAATACGTGAGTGTTTAAGCCCTAGAATAGGCCCAAGAGGCCTAAAGTCGGTACTCGTCACTAATCTCCTAAGTTTTAACCTTCTAGGTCTTAATTCATCATTCGATCCAACCTACAACTTAAGTGAGTTCCATACTCAATTATAGGGACTATCACATTTTTTCTCTTTTATTTTCTCCTTTTCTCTTTTCTTTTCTCCTCTTCCTCAATAATTCAACTCTCAAAATTGTCCTCTCCTTCTCTTTGTTTTTATTTTATGAAACCCTTCCATGAATCAAATTTCACAGCGTTTTACACTATAATACCCCCCCATGCCTAAGATTTGTAATGTCCTCATTATAAATTAGGTGGGTTCGAGTTCAGCTTAGATCATACATTAGAGCAAGTTTGGTGGGTGGCGAATGGGTCGGAATGACTATTGTGGATGATTTCAAGCTTTGATACAAATATCAAAGGTGGAGTTGGCTATTCTAACGGATGATCCCTAAAGTGCAATATCACTTTAGCTTAGAGATAGGTCAGAAGGGTCTCAGGTTTTTTTAAAATGACAGGTTTCCTCTAGTTAAGCGCCAAGTTTAACGCCATTGGTTGGGCACAATACAACTCAAAAGGATATGTTGTATGGCACACTGTGATGAGTAGTAGGAGAAAATATGTGATCACGATGAATGACAATCACATGGCCATAAATGAGCATCAAATCATGATGAAGAGTCAATCCAGAAGAAGGTCTGTGATATGATTCAAGTTGATTCATTTTTGGTTGTCTCTTATTGAGTTCTTTCGGAGGAATCACTGAGAAGATGTACTGATCATGGGGTTTTGAAGTAAGACTGTGCTGAGTCCAAGGCCCAACAGAAGTACACCTAGTTAATACAACCCAAATGTTTGGTTCCTCTCATGCAATGGCCTAATAGATTATTATCCAATGAGTCATCTTGATCCTTTTCCAAGGGGTGCAAGATCGATTCCTCAAGAAATGACTCGAAGATTGGGCCATCTAATGGATCTTCTCTATAATTCTCATCCCAATCAAAAGTGAATGTCTGGAAAGTGACTAATGGATCATAGAACTCCGATTCTGTAAATGATTCAAACTCTAGGTTGTGGTCACTCTCAGTATCTACCATGCCCGATTCCTGGAGATCCTCAAAATAAGCATCATCATAAAATGTTTCCAGATTTATGGAATATACATTTGAATCCCATCTAATGTCGACATCCTATTCCCTAAAATCCATGTGTACATCCTCAAGATAAAAGGTGAAAGCCTCTAATACTCTTAATCTGCTGAAATCATGCTTGGCTAAATCTAGATCCTCTGTAATGCTGAAAACTTCTAGTTCTGGTTCTAGATTTTCTACTATTGAGATGGTCATGAGTTCTTGAATCAAAGTTCTGCCAAGCATTTTTCCTTTCCTTTAGATGATGCCTTGAAAATATTGGTCTTAGTTCACTTATCTCCAGAGGTGATTATCATGTGCCCTGATTCACAATTGATTATGGCTCCTGTAGTAGCCAAGAAAGGTCTCCCTAAAATCAAGGGCATATCTTGTATTTGTTGTGGTGGGTCCATTCAAGAACTAGAAAATCAGCTAGGTAGTTGAAATCTTTAACTCTAATTACCACATCCTCTACCGGCCCAATCGGGGTGATTACGGTTTGGTCAAGTAATTGCAGAGTAACATCAGCAGGTTTTAGCTATCCTATCTGTAGTTTATCAAATAGGGCAGCTAGGATTAGGTTGACTGAAGCGTCGAGATCCAGTATAGCCCGCTTAAAATTTGTACCACCGATCTTGCAGGGGATCAGCAGGGTGACTGGGTTAGATTTCTTAGGAGGTAAACTGTTTTGGATTATAGCACTCACATATTCAGACAGTTTACCTTCCTTTGCGAGGATTCCTCCACCGCTTTTTTGGATAAGTCAGGCGAGGTAGAGTGGAGAGTAACGGGATAGTGACCTGTGCATTCTTCAATGACCCCATTATGTCATATTTAGATAGTCCTCTAGTGTAAAGGTGGGGTAAGATTTGGGATAGGGGAATGGATTGGCTAGCCTGAGGGACGAGTTTCTGTTTCCACCTCTTGGTTTTGTCCTTAACCTTATTGTGTTGATCATAGGTTGGGTGGGATTTGGGAGAAGGGCCATGGGGCCTGATCTTGTGGTCTTTTCTCATGCCCACAACATTGATCATAGCACAGTCATCATGCGGAGGCGGAGGAGATAGGATTGGACCCTGTTGTAAAATAGCAGGGTTAATCATTAAGGCTTGATTTAGATCAACTGAGGAGGTGGAAGCTCCAAACATTCTGGTATGAGTCAATGGGCCTAGTTGAGCGTAGCAAGCTTGGCCCTGGATTTGATTCACCATGTGTTTCTAGGTCGACACGTTATTGGGATTTGGCAGAGGTTGGGAAGGAAGTGCACCAGGTTGGCAAGTCCCAGCCATCTGTGCGAGTTGATTTTGAACCTCCATGATCTCCACCTTATGTTGTTGCTGTATGGCTGTGTGGGTCTTCTGGATGTCAGCCAGGGCTTGCAAAATCAAGTTCATCTAATCTTCCCTAGTAAGCTTGGATTGGTAATTTGAGTTGGGCTTAGGCTGAGCAGGCTGATATGATCGTGGAGCTTGTGATCGGGGTTGGAATTGAGGATTCGAGTTCTGATTATTTCCCGACCACAAGAATTTGGATGATTGCTCCATCCAGGGTTATATGTGTTGGAAAATGGATCATTTTGGATGGCGTGGAGATCCTCGCAGGCCTGAGGAACTCCAGAGTAATCAGTGTATGAGGGTTCAAAGTTTTCCCAACTGGAGTAGGATGGCCCGAAGTTTCCTCCGAAATCGAGATCAAATGGGGGTGGATACATGTCCATCCCTTGATATGCGTGGTCGTGAATGTTATGCATGGCTGATGAGGTGTGGCTCATCATAGTTAAAATGGCCAAGTTAAGTTAGAAACTAGGTTAAACACTACATAATTAACACAAGAAATGGGTTAAGTCTGAGAATTAAGGAAAATGACCTAAAACATCTAATTTGTGTTTTTTTTTTTTTTGAAAAGATGAGGAGTGCTATTGATGATGATAACAGGAACATCTAATTTGTGTTAAAAAAGCATTATTAAGTCACAAAATGTGATTCTTTTCACAAATGTAATTTGATGATCCAATTGCAAATTTAACACATTCTTTAGCTCAAAAGTTCAAATTATAAGTGAAATCATATTCCTATGTGTTCAATTAAGCTTCAACAAAAACTTCATGGCCTTTGGACATCATTAGGACCTTGCATTAATGACTTTTCACTTAGGTCCTTAGGAATTCGCATTTTCTTCATGCATAAAACCCATAGGGACCTAGTTGTAATATTGCAGGGATTGCTCCACTTGACTTCTAACCACTAATGGGTTGGAGCGCAATTCTTACACTGTGCCCATGTGGGCCTTTGTGTAATTTCACCAAACACACCTGCAGTCGAAGGTTCACTGTAGCCACAAAGAACTTGCGCTATAGTGACTGTTGATTCCTTACACCCATGATCCTGTGGTCGATTATCATCCATTGTTTGCACGCCCTCGCACATAGCCTCACTTTCCACCTCAGATTTGATCCAACAGTGTGTTTTCGATTTAAAAGCTCCCGTGAACCTCTCTTCGTCATCCCCACCATACGCCCTAAACTCACTTAATCACACCTAGCGGTCACCACAATCACTCGCGTGCCTACTTAAGCACCTACTTGGGCTCGCGCACAAAGGATTAGCTCCCCCTACATTCTTGAGGTGGTCCTTTCACTCCCCTCCGGTTCATCTCCTCACTCTTCCTCTACTACATTACTGTGGCAGTGGAGCTCAGTTCCTTCGATCCTCCTTGCCGCTAAGGATCTCATAGCACTTGAGGGCAATCTAGAGCTTCCCTAGCAAGCTTTCTTCTCTGCCAGAGTCTTCTCCTTCAATTCTTTCTCTCCATCAACTAGGTGGAGATCCCCAGGTTCCATTCGTCCACTTAGATTAGGTTTTTCCTACTTTATAGAGTATATTTAAGTAGTAATTAGCATATTGTAGATCAGTAGATGAAATGACCCGCCGCCCTTTTAGTCGGATAAGACGTCTGGAGTGTCAATCAGACGTCTGGACATAGGTTCGAACGTCCGAAAGTGGGAAAAATCAAAACTTACCTTTTCTCTGCGCGGGTGCAGCACGCGGACCATTCTCTCTCCTTTAGACCCTCTCACCCGAAACCCTAATGCTTCTCTTTTTAAAACCCCCCCTTCTCACCACCCTCACCCCCTCACCACTAGCCACCGCCACTTGCAGTCGTTGTTCTTGTGCAGCCGTGGCAAGGGTTAAGAGGGAGAGCGAGAGAGGGTGAGCGAGGGAGAATGAGAGGGAGAGAGAGAAAGAACGTGAAGGGAGGACCAAGGTCGGAGGAGCTTCGGTGGAAGCCTGGAGGAGCTCGCGTGACGGTAGCAGGCATGCGCGCTAGGAGGAGGACTCGGGGAGGTAGCCTCCTGGCCCTCTACAGCTGCTGGCGGCATTGCGAGGAAAGCAACGTTGCGGAGGAGGTTTTGATACTAGAATTTTTTCAGTATCAGACGTCTGGAGGGTCGACCAGATGTCTGGAGAGGCATCAAGACATCCGGGGCTGAAGCCGGACGTTTGAAATCATACTATCGCGCGGAGGTACGTGTTACCTCTGCTACTTCCACCATGCAGGCCGTAACACAGGAATGTCTAGCTGATAATGGGTCTGTGTTTCCGTACGTAGGTGCAGGGCTTTGGAAAGGCACACGGTGCACCTTTCTAGGCACTTTTGGATGTCTGACCACATCGCCAGACGTCTGACGGCACTTCCAGACCATTGAAAGGAAATTTCGACATCTGGAACTCTCCTCAGACAGTTGCAGAGGAGTCTGAACGTCTGAGGTAGCCGCAGAAAGTGAGAGGTAAGATCTGCCGTCTTTTAATACGTTTGAGACTGGTCCCAGACGTCTAATTTTGGACAGCAACTGTGTTTTTGACCCATTCAGGGCCCAAACGGAATCAGATTTCTACAAACGAAGTACCGTTGTTTTCCACTCAAGTTTCTCTATGTGTTACCGTTGAGTATCTATTGTTTTTGACTCATCTGATGTGAATTAGTCGCTGGTATATGTTACCAGCCGGTGGCGTGTTCGGGGCCTGCGGAGACGACGAGATTTGGGGTGCAGGCCCCATTCCTCCCGTGATACCCAGTAGAGTGATTTAATTCATTTGTTAAGATGTAAATAAAGAATATGCTTGTTTAGATTAAATTGATTGAAACTCTAGGATGTGGAATGAACCCTAGAGTAGAAATGTATGAGCCTGATGTTGAGCTATACTGTTCACTTGAGATGCATGTTTAACTAAATTGCTAGCAATATGTATTAGTTGATTTATGAGTTGCCTTGTCAGATATGAAAACATGAGCTGCCTACTATGTAATGGAAAAATGGAGAGTTGAATAATATGATCCGGATATTGTTAATGAGATGAATATTAGCATGAATCCTACGGGGAATTAGGAGTAGAACTCCTATGTATGAAAGGAATCTGGTATGTAGACGGGAAGTGAGATGGCCCTTGTGTACACGGTACCAAGGAGAGCAACTGTCCCTTTTAGTGTAGAGGGGGAGCCAGCCACCATTGGGTTGAGACCCCGGGGTAGGACTGGTCACTCTACACCGACTCCTATTTGGCCCTCGCGTACGTAGTACCGAGGTGTGCTACTAGTGTAGGGAGGGAGCTAGCCACCCCACGGGGCCCAGGGTTAGGACTAGCCAACCTACATTGACTTTTTTAGGCCCTCTGGGCAAACCTGGGTAGTCCGACGAGGGTACGCGAATTGTGGAGGGGCGAGACCCCTGTTTGGTTCTGAGGGGCGAGATCCCTGTTCTGAGAGGGCAAGGCCTTATACTATTCTGTGCTATATTTTAGGCATACCCGCTAGCGGAAACGACTGATCGCATGCCAGTGCGAGGTAGCTACCCGTGCGCTTATCACGCGTGCCATAGTCATTGCTACATCGCGACAATGACCTCAGGGTGGTTAACTGGGTGTAGGACTACCGCGGGGGACTCTCCCAGCCAGGAGAGCACCCCGTGTATCTTCTACTCCATGGAAAAGACTACAATCAAGATCGTTCCCACGAGGAACAAGTAAGATCAAGAAATACTTGGATCCTTTATGAAATAAATGAACCAAAAATACATAGATGAGATAAATAGAAATGAGAATAAAACCTGGTTGTTTGTTTTACTTTACTTGCACATAAATAATGCAAACACCACTCTACTCAGCGTTCGCTGACTTTGTCTTTTTGTAACCCTGTTTAGGACAAGGAGTTGAGCAGCTCAAATTTTCAGCTGCAGAGGGTACTAAGCCCAACCGAGCCTAGCCATAGTCATTTCTTTCTAGCTCTTTAATTTTCTGCTGTTACAGTGAGTAATAGACATTTATTTTACTATTCTTGTTACTTTCTGTCTTCTTTTCCGCTATTGTTGTTGTGATGGCATGTATTACTTTATTAAGAATTTTAGCTCTGTTGTTCCTTTACATCTCGTTTTTCCTTATGCTTAGTTATATTGCATGTGTGAATGTGGTTTATTTCCTATTTTTGGTTATTTCTCGTTGGACGACTAGGTATTGGGATTAGTCGAGGCGAGTCAATCTCAGGTCCTGTAAGGATCTGGAAATCGGGTCGTAACAAGATGGTATCAGAGTAAGATCATCCCGAGAAATGAACCAATTGGTTCGAGAATAACCACTCACATGCATGTAACTAGGATGCCATCACAACGTATCACTTTGATATTTGTTTTCGAGTCTTTTCTTGATGTAATTCGGTATCGTTGGGAACTCTTGTTCTATCTCTTGCATCTCCTTGCAGGAGATGCCTCGTCGAGGAGTTTTCGAGGCAGGCCGTGGTCGTGACCATGGACGAGGTCAGAGGGGTGGACGTGTTGGACCTAAGGCACCAATTGACTCACCTCTCCTCCCAGGAATTCAGGCCTAGGATCTCGCCCAGCTGATCAGAGACATCGTGTGGGAGGAGCTCCAGCAGCCTCCTCAGGCACCTCTCCCTGAGGACGTATAGGGAGAGTCCTCGGTGGGATAGCGAGATCGTTGCAACGCCGGACGAGCAGGAGGGGGAGGGGGTGATCCTCCACCACCCCCACCACCCTCTGACACTTCTAAGCATGAGCCCTCCTTGCCTGGAGGCGTGCTTGTTCCCCCGTTGCAGCTACACCATGAGCTTTTCAATCAATTCATAAGTTGAAGCCCCCCTCCTTCAAGGGGGATAAGAGCCCGTCTGAGGTAGAGGACTAGCTGGAGAAGATAGAGAAGGTGTTCGACACCCTTCGCCCTTCTACGGAGTGCTGCGTGGCCTTTGACACGTACCAGCTGGAGAGCGCAACACATAGGTGGTGGAGGGCAGTCAGAGGCCAGGAGGGGAGAGAGCTGATGTGGGACCAATTCGTGGCTCTCTTCTACGAGCAGTACTTTCCGCAGACTTGGCAGGACTAGAGGAGGTAGGAGTTCCACACTCTCTGCTAGGGGGCGATGACGGTTAGCGCGTACCACACATGTTTCCTGGAGCTGTCACACTTTGCCTCGACAATTGTGTCTATGAGGAGGAGCGCCTGTGGAGGTTTATGGAGGGGCTCTGACCTGCGATTCGGGGGTATGTCAAACCCCTGAATCTTCCCACTTTCACTCATGTGGTCAAGGCAGCCATGACTTACGAGGAGACCAACCCGGCCATGCGAGACACTGACGGCGAATGGAAGTGGCCCTACCAGCCAAAGTACTCTCAAGACCGTCAAGAGAGGAGGCACACGACACTCATGGGAGAGTCGTCCCATTTTGTGGGGCCACTAGTGGCCTTTGGGGGCCCCAGACAGGGGCCAGTTGTTAGCACCGGACCCCCGCCCAGCCGCCGCAGGGACCTGCTAAGGGAGGAGGTGGTGTACTCCTCTGCTACCTATGTAGCCAACCGGGCCACATCAAGAGGGACTGCCCACTAGGGTCGGAGCATAGCAGATGCTCCCCGCACTGAGCGCTGGCGGCCGAACTGGCGGTCGTGGTCACCAGGCACATGGGGGAGGATAGCAGTCACGAGGATGGTACCAGCCAGCTGCTGCTCTCTCGACCCAGAGTGTAGCTGCTTCATCTGCACTGAGAGTTGAGGGGCATATCAATTCCCTAACACACAGTGACACTAGGGCTTCGAGATCTATGGTGGCAGGTATGGTTACCGTCTTTTGCAGATTAATGTACGTACTTTTTTATTCCGGTGCCACCCACTCTTTCGTCTCTATGAGTTTTACCGTCAGTTTGAGGTAGGGCAGTGTACTGTTAGAGGATCCGTTTGTGATCAGAGGCCCAGGTGGCAAGTTGTTTATAGCTGAGGAGGTCTACACGGACTGCGAGGTCAGCATCGGGGGACACAGCCTCCCTACTAACCTGATTGTGATCCAGATGGAGGATTTTGGCGTGATTCTGGGGATGGACTGGCTCTCCGCCTATCATGCCTTGGTGGACTGTTTCGGGAGGAAGATTGTCTTCTCCATACCAGAGTTGCATCCCTTTGAGTTTTACGGTCAGCTAGTGGACGGAGGTTTCAGATGCATCCCACACTTCGGGCAGCGAGGCTTTTGAACCAGGGGTGTGAGGGCTTCTTGGCCTATGTGGTGGCAGAGCCTAGCCCCGTGGTTGACCTTCAGAGTATCCCGGTGGTCTGGGAGTACCCCGACATCTTCCCGCAGGAGTTACCAGGTTTACCTCCAAAGCGTGAGATCGAGTTCGAGATCTCATTAGTATCGGAGACCAGCCCCATTTCTACTGCACCATATCGGATGACACCACTTGAGTTGAGAGAGCTCAAGTCACAGCTACAGGACCTGTTGGAGAAGCGCTTTGTGAGGCCCAGTGCGTCCCCATGGGGAGCCCCTATGCTGTTTGTGAAGAAGAAGAACGGTACCCTATGACTTTGTGTCAACTACCGACAGCTGAATCAGGTCACTGTCAAGAACAAGTACCCGTTGCCTCATATCGATGACCTTTTTAACCAGTTGCTTGACACCACAGTGTTCTCCAAGATAGATTTGAGGTTAGGTTTCCACCAGTTGAGGATCAGAGAGATCGACGTCTCCAAGATAGCTTTCCGTACCCAGTACGGGCACTACGAGTTCTTGGTCATGCCGTTTGGGCTGACCAATGCCCCCGCTGCCTTTATGGACATGATGAACCGTGTTTTTAGGCCGTACTTAGACCAATTTGTGGTGGTGTTCATTGACGACGTACTCATTTACTCGTGGGATCAAGCACAACATGGATAACATTTACTCATAGTCCTGGATACCTTGAGGCGACGCAGGCTGTATGCCAAGTACAGCAAGTGTGAGTTTTGATTGAGATAGGTGACTTTCTTGTGCCACGTGATTCCAGGAGATGGATTGGCTGTGGACCTAGCCAAGGTAGAGGCCATACTCAGGTGGGAGAGACCACGCACAGTGGCAGAGATACACAGCTTTTTGGGACTGGCAGGTTATTACCAACGGTTTATCAGAGGATTCTCTCAGATTACGCGTCCTATGACTCAGCTGACCCAGAAGGACGTGCCCTTCTCCTGGACTGACGAGTGCTAGGTGTGTTTCCAGGAGTTGAAGGAGAGACTGACTTCAGCTCCTGTACTTACCATTCCAGATAGCAGTGGCAATTTCGTGGTTTGCACTGACGCCTCGTTGTAGGGGTTAGGGGGTGTGCTCATGCAGCGGGGTCACGTTGTCGCTTACGCTTCACGGCAACTGAAACCCCATGAGCATAGCTACCCTACCCATGACTTAGAGCTGGTAGCAGTTGTCTTCGCGCTGAAGACATGTTGGCACTACCTTTACGGTGAGACTTTTGAGATCTTCACAGATCATAAGAGCCTTAGGTACTTGTTTGACCAGAAGGAGCTCAACATGAGATAGAGAGGTTGGTTAGAGCTCTTGAAAGACTACGACTGCAACATCTCCTACCACCCAGGGAAGGCTAATGTGGTAGCTGACGCCTTGAGCTGGAAGGTGCCCACCCACTTGGCCAGATTACAGGCATAGAGTTGGAGACTCATGGAGGAGGTGGGCAGTTGGCAACCCTGGGAGTCACGAGGGTACTGTGGGGCAGATGGCCGACCCGTACTTACAAACACTACGTGACAGGGTGCTGACAGGGGACCCAGGAGACTTTTCTTTCTTGGACGAGATATTGCGCATGAGGGAATGCCTATGCATTCCTAGAGACGAGGAGTTGTTGATGAAGGTTCCCTACTAGGAGGGGTGACGTAATAAAATGCGGAAATAAATATAAATAATCTCACAAATAAGCAATCACACGAGTACACAATTATTTTTAGGTGGAAACCCAAGCCGGGTGAAAACCACCACCTAACCCTCTCGAGTTAGGATTTTCCGATCAACCTAGTTGATCAAATCCACTAACCGAATCACTTTAAAACGAGGGTGATTCAACCTCAGTACAACCACGCTACAAGTACGAGGGTAGCGTTCCTCAACCCCTTCTCTCCACGAGAAGGATTTTGTCCCACGAAGGAGACGGGAATTCGCAAAGCGAATACCCAACCAAAAGACAAAGATAAAATAAAACAAGTAATCCTATAGAGCCAACAAAGTAATTTAAACCTAGCTTCTATAGGAAATAGGAAACTCCCCTTTGCAAGGAGTGCGTCGAGTTGGTGACGCGGTGCGTGTGCCACGCGACGGCGCAACTTCGCTCTCGTAAACAACGGCGGGAGAGCGGGTGCGCGAAGCTTGATGCTCTCTAGAGAGTGGAACTAGAGCTTGGAGAGCAAGGGCTTCTCTTGGACACAAAAGAGTGGAACTAAGTTGCTTAGGTGTGTCTCTTGTTTCTCTTAGTGTGTATCTTGTGTCTCTAAGTGTGTATATATGTTGCAAAGGTTCCCCTCTATTTATAGAGGCCTTAGGAAGGCTTTGGAAGGCTTAGGAAGGGTTCTATAGCCGTTGGGTGCAAAGCCCAAGAGAATCAGGCCGAAATCAGGACAATGATTACATTTGACAGGGTTATCAGACGTCTAATTCTGGCATCAGACGTCTGGAAGGCCACTTTAAGATGTCTGATTTCAAGGTCAGACGTCTGATTCTATGCGGGTTTCCTTCTGACTTGAATCAGATCTAAACAGGGTTTTTGTTCAAGTTGATCAGACGACATACAGGACGTCTGGCACTATGCCAGGACGTCTGGAAACCAACTTTTCCTACGGAATGGATTTTCCAAACGTTGCAACGGCTAGAAAATCTCTGAGAAGAGATTTTGGGTCAGCCGAGGCAAAACGGTCATTTATCAGACGTTTGGAAAGGCCTAAGGACATCTGATAAGGCTCTAACGGTCATAACCTTGAGTGCCTGCTAAGCTAGCCAACGGTCCACTATCTGGACGTCTGGCAAGTCCATCAGACGTCTCCTAAGACATCTGGTATTAGGTCTGGACATCTGATTTCATCAGACAGAACTAGCTATGTCCAGCCTAACAGATATCAGACGTCTGAAACAACAGTCAGACGTCTTAAAATATTTTATCAGACGTCTGATTTGTGAATTAGACGTCTGGAAGTGCTGTTTGAACCCTATATTGGTTTTTCTAAGTGTTCTTCAGAAAACCTAAGTATCCTAGGGTTGTGCAGGTGTTCCTAGGACTACTGTTAGGGTACTTTGAGGCTCTTTAACATGAATTATCTAAGGAAAATAAAAAGAGCAAGAAAATAAAGTCAAGAGATACAAGAAAGGATTAAAAAGAATCTATCCTATTCTTCTTGTCTTCCATCTTCAATCTGCCGCTCCACGCGAACCTCCTCTGTTTTCCGTCAAGCTCCTCCAATCCGTCCTGGATGCGAGCTCGAACTCCGTTTAAGCACGTCTACATTTGCATTTGACCTGAAATCTAGGACTCAAATTGCAAATGTTAAATAACATGTGTTTTGTTATCATCAAAATAAATGATCGTAGTGCTCTAGCACCAACAGTTGAGAGAGTTCTTAACTGAGGTGCACGGGTCCAGGTTTACCATACATCCCGGAGACGCAAAGATGTGCCATGATTTGCGACGCAACTTCTGGTGGAGAGGGATGAAGTGAGATGTTGGTGAGTTCGTTCAGCAGTGCTTGGTATACCAGTAGGTGAAGGTTGAGCACTAGAGACCTGCAGGGCCATTGCAGCCGCTTCCTGTGCCAAAGTGGAAGTAGGAGAGCATCACCATGGACTTGGTGGTGGGTCTACCAGTTACCCAGCGGGGACACGACGCAGTTTGGGTGATCGTAGACTGGTTGACGAAGACGGCATGGTTTCTGTTGATCCGAGTCACCTTTGGGCCAGCACAGCTAGCAGAGCGATACATCAAAGATGTGGTATGCCTGCATGGAGTTCCTCATTAGATCGTATTCGACAGAGATACTCGTTTCACTTCTCAGTTCTGGGCAGAGTTCCAGCAGACCTTGGGGATGCGTCTGAGGTTCAGTACAGCCTACCACCCCAAGATCGATGGGTAGTCAAAGCGCACGATACAGACACTTGAGGACCTCCTGTGTGCTTGTGTACTAGACTGGAGAGGCTCCTGGGAGGAGTATTTACCCCTGGTAGAGTTTGCATACAATAACAGCTATCATTTGAGCATCGTCATGGCACCTTACGAGGCTATGTATGGGAGGAAGTGTACTGCACCCTTGAGTTGGGTCGAGGTGGGGACCAAGTGGGAGGTTGGTCCCAAGCTGATCTGGCAGAGTCAGGAGGTGATAGAGCAGATTCACAGACGAATTTACTCTGTCAGGAGAAGGCAGAAGAGCTATGTCGATTAGAAGCGTAGAGAGGTGCAATTCAAGGTTGGGGATCACGTCTTTCTCCATATTTCGCCCATGAAGGGCTTGCAACATTTTAGGATGAAAGGGAAGCTTGCGCTGAGGTTTGTGGGAACCTTTGAGGTCCTGGAGCAGGTAGGACCCATTGCTTACCGGCTAGCCCTTTCCCCCCAGCTTTCTGGAGTGCACGACATGTTCCACGTATCCAACCTCAGAAAGTATGTTGCCGATCTCAGCCACGTTCTGAGCCACGAGAGCATCGAGGGGGGGGACGACCTGACCTATCCCGAGAGGCT
Source organism: Thalassia testudinum (assembly GCA_037157565.1). Lineage (NCBI taxonomy): Eukaryota > Viridiplantae > Streptophyta > Magnoliopsida > Alismatales > Hydrocharitaceae > Thalassia > Thalassia testudinum. The sequence continues at coordinate 59,905,317 of JAZHRO010000019.1, read as the reverse complement.
AGTACAGATACTAGATAAAGCCGTTCGGAGTCTGAGACGGAAGCAGGTACCACTGGTGAAGGTTCTATGGAGAAGCTAGCGGTTCGAGGAGGCGACTTAGGAGCCTGAGGCGGCAATGTGGGAGCGATACCCAGAGCTTTTGAGGGTATGTGATGGGAACAGTATTATGAGCCCTAACTAGCTGATTTTGACCCAATGAAGAGAATAAAAGCTTCTACATAACCAACTAGAGGTCCTAATTCACTGAATAACCATTATGAGATAAAAGCAATAAATAAGGGGTAAAAATGTAATTTTACCAGTGCAGTGCAACCACGGGATTTCTCAAGGGCTAAACACAGGTCAAAAGGTCTTAACAAGATAAAAAGTGGGTTGAATTTGATAGAAAAGGGTTTATGTGAACCCTGTGAATTAAATGACTTTTTGAAATCTTAAAACAGACCCGCTTGATTAACCAAGGTTATGGTCAGGATAAAATTCACCTAAACCCTCTAAAAATCATAGAAAAATATTCTCTAGGGTTTATAACTTTCAATTTGGCCATTGGAACCCATTTTGACCTAGAATAGGGTCTCAGACATATATTTGCCCTAAATTGGGTTTCTTCATAAATTACCCAGTCAAACATGATCAAACCTAAAATCCAACTTCACCATTGGATTCCTTAGGTTCAAATTAGGTTTGTACCAAAATTTGGACCTAAGGGAAACTCATCTTGACTCACTTTGCAAATAAGTCCAACCTGATTACATTCCTACCCTTAGCTTTCGAAATCCTTTACAAATAGCCCCCTAGCTTTATTATCATCTTTACAAATAGGTCTCTCTGCCATTATAGCAGAGGAATCCTACTCCGGCAAGCTTTAGAAGGAGATTCCTCCTTGATTGCTCAGAGAATCCCTCCCAAAATTAGAAGGGAGATTCTATGAGTAATCTCCTCTAGTCTGAACCCATCAGTGATCCATGATTTGTACCCAATCTCTCATTTGGCTTCCAAGCACAAATCCTTCTCCAGAGGCCTATTTAAGCAGGCCCTGATCCAACCGCATCTCCTTAGCTTGGAATTGGGTTGGAATCCCCCACATTCTTCTCTCCTCGCCGGCCACAACACCTCCGCAAGCTCTGGCGGTTCTTCCCTCACTCATTCATCGCCCAACCACAATACCAGTGGTTGGGTTGTCTTCCTTTCCATCGTCCACGTCGCGCAACACCGGCTGACACCGCCTCTACCCTCGTTTTCGCCGTCGCCTCATCTACGGAGATCTTCTCCGGCGTCGACCATACCAGCCTCGACATCTCCCCTGTCCCTTTCATCCTTTAGAGGTAGGTATTAGACTCTCTCTCTCTTCTACTCTCGTTCCCTCTCTTTATTTCTCAAAAACACCCCTTGACGCCACTGATCACCATCAGCTTCTCCACCTCCGGTGATCCCTCTGGCGAGGTGCCCCCACCGCTCCGCACCTCCATCCGCCTCGCCAACCACCTTACAGCCTCCGTAACACCTCATTGATCATCTCCCACCACTTCATTCACTCCATTAACCGCCCAAACATCCCATCGAACACACCCACTTACATGGCCACAGAGAACCCTAGACATGCCACCACAGCCATCCCCACGCCACGCTAGCCACTGCAGTACACTCGCCGTGCCTCGGTGAACCTCCCTGGACGTTTTGACGTGGCCGCAAGGCCATTCTCATGTTTACAGGTACCTTACCACCAGCTGCCATGGATGAAGAGCTTGAAGCTCGCGTGTTGTGCTCTAGCTGCTGCTGCTCCAGACGAAAGGCCCAAGTGATGCGGACTTGAGGTACGAACGCGCTCAGGTTCCCAATTGGAGCCAAAAGCCCTTGCAGCTTCGCGAATTGAAGAGGACACCTGCTGCTGTTGATAACACTACCTTTTGGAGTAATAATTCTATCAATTGGAGTTTATCTTAAGGGTAAAATGCATAGATAACACATCATAAATAGGAATGGGAGCATTGCATGCACCGCACATCAAGATTGCTTATAGTGCATTATTAATGGCCATTTGTACAAGTGCATGACAAAACAGGCCTCAAATGAGCGATCAGATCGCACAGATGGATTTAGAGCAATGAACGGAGTCTAATGGACTTGAAATCGGCCAAATTCGACATTTAGAGCTCCCACAAATGACCCAAGAAGTTCTGATTGTTGATCTGATGATCAATGGCCACGAGGTGGCCACGTGGTAGCGTCAGGAGCGCCCCCGCCCGCCACGCGACGTCGCCCCATCATGCAGATCTAACCGTAGCCATCCGATCTCCATCGAATGGCTGACGATTGGTGAAGAAGCGTGACCATCCACGCCCGTAGCGCAACGATTGCGCCCCCACCTTGCACGTAAGAGACGCAAGTTCGAATCGCCCGTCGCAGCTCATCCACTAAATTCGCCCGCACGCTCAAATTTGACTGCCCGATAGCCATCGAGCGGTCTCGATAACGCTATGCGGCGCGTCCTCAGGTGTCGATCCTCCACGTGCGTGCCTACCCTGGTCGACGACGCCCGCGCTTACACGCACTTGAGGCACGATGCAAGCGTGCCCTTCGCGAGATCTCAGTCGGACGACCTACAACATGCGCACACGGATCGTGCGTGAAGAAGAACTGGCGCGCGCGTGAGACCAGCGGGCAGGGGGCTACACCGATGCTTTTAGCATGGAGTTAGGGACGTTCCGGACGTCGCTAAAGCCCATACTTAAATTAGAAACCCCTTCTTCCTATATAAACCCCTTCCAACCACCCATGTAAAGCATTGAATTCACTTAGCAAGTGTTATACCTCCCTCCTAGCTTCCCTTAGCATCCCTTGTAATCAACGGAGTCGATGAGCTGCCGACGGATCCCTCTTCCACCGCCGTGGCCACCTTTCTGTCTCCCCTCTCTCTCTCTTTCTCTCCCTTTACTCTATCTTTACTTTCCTTTTGTTTAAGCATTTAGCTATTGTTGTATTTGTAAAACTTGAATTGCATGTTAAATATAGTATTGATGTTGTTTTCCATCTTGATCTAAGTGAATGACATGATTTAAAAGACTCTAACCCTACTCTCTCTCTCTTTCTCTCTCTCTCTTTCTCTCTCTCACTTGATTTTCTCTCACGTTTTCTTGCAAGGAAAAACCCATCATTTTCGTGACACTAAGTGACAAGAAAAATCCGATTTTCATGCCTCCCTGAGTTTGACACTCGGACTCACGTCCGTTTCTTCATTTAAAATCGACGTTGCGAACGCAAACTACAACGATCCTTTTAAATAAACGCGTTTGTAGCACGTCAGTTTTTGGCATTGTTGCCGGGGAGGCAGCGGATTTATTTTGTCACTTCCATTTTTCATCCATGCTCACATCATCTAACGCATTTTCTCCTTCTACTTGATGGTTGCAGAAACTTGGCGCTTGGTCGGTGAAGTAGCGCAACTCATGACGGTGGGAATGGAGTAAGCACAGCAAGGACCGATTGTGAGTAGTTCTTTACTTGTGGTTGTTTGCTTTCCTAAAAGAAAATCTAAAAAATTTTTAAAATAAAAAAATTGGCGTGGTGAATGATTGCCTAATTCACATCCTTAACTCATCACCCAACAAGAAAATATACGCTCTAACATTCTTAATGATCTAATCTTTTTGGAGTGTTTTTCTTTCTTTTTGAGTGGTGTTTGTGAAGCCACCGTGAATTGACATGGGCCGCACCACTCATCCCTAAAATCAACTCATCTGGTAGAAATTGCATGAACACTAGGATGAGCACCTTAGGGTTTTAGAGCCTCTTCACATTAATGGAAATCTACTCTCACCAACTGTGTGCAAAACTTAGTGTGCCCACTTGAAACTTACTTGAAAACATTAAGACACGTCAACCCTAAAAGACACAAAAGTAAGGATAAACATTAAAAGATACCACATCTTAAAATCCTTGCTTGAAAACCATGTTTTGATGGGAGCACACACATTGGAATTGGAGAACTAAGAGGCACCACCCCAATCAACGCCTCATCACTTAACCCAAGCACAAGCAATGTCCTACCCCCATTAAAACAAAGTAGATGTGCCCTAGGCAGGACTGGGTTAAGTCTCAAGAGGCATGGTTTTGTTCGCTGGGCACTTGACTTTCATTCCCTTAGTAGAATCTGGTGACTAGGCTGCGGGGAAGTGTCAAACGACCGTGGTTGTGGGGTCTACGGAATCGGTGGCACAAGCCAAAGGAAGAACCTTCCCTACAATCCCCTCGTAATCAACCTGGCTAAATTAGCTTTGGGAGGGGCAGTCCAGTGCTTACGGACTTGATCGCTCCTTTGGAGATTTCTAGGTCCCCTAAGGAATAGACTATAAGGACTAGGCTTACTTGCTTGGTTGTGCACACACACTTCTCGCATCTGTCACTCTCCGCATCCCTTCCTGTTCTTCTCTAGTGTATGCACGGGAGACGATCACTTCATCCTGAGTTGTTTGTTTTGGGACGGGAATCCAAGAGACTTGATCCTACTAGAGACATGGCTGAACCTAGAGTAGATGGGGTTGAGAACCAACCCCCACTAGATACAATGGCCATCATCCAGGCCCAGATCAATGCAAACCATCAGCTTCAGTAGTAACAGATCCACACTATCATGCAAGCCATACATCGGTTGCAGAACCCATAGGGGCAACCACCACCACCTTTCCAGGATCCGCAAGGACAACCACCACTTGATCCACCACCATTCCAGGACCAACCTAGGCCCCTCTGTGACTTCTACAATCCTTCTACGATTCGGATTGAGCCACACCTTAGGATCCCCGAAGGGGGAGATGATTTTGAGCTGAAACCAAATGTCCTGAGTCTAATTTAGAGCTACTTCCTTGGAAGCTCAAATGAGGACCCCTTCCAGCGCCTAGAGGATCTTGACCGGATTGCCTGGACTGTAAAACCTAGGAACATTAGCCTAGACATTGTTTTGATTAAGATGTTCCCCTTCTCGCTGAGAGACAAAGCATCTCACTGGCTTAGAACCCTTGGAAGACCCATCACCACTTGGGAAGAACTGAGGCATGCATTCTTAAAGAAATTCTTCCCCATAGGAAAAACCAATGCCCTCAGAAGAGCCATTACTATCTTTACACTCCAGGGTGGGGAATAGTTCCATGAGGCATGGGAAAGATTTAATGAAATATTGAGGAAATGCCCACACCACGAAGTACCAAGGTGGCAGTTGGCCCAGATCTTCTACCACGGTCTGGACAGCAACCTTCGGAACTTCGTCGATGCCTCATGTGGGGGAATCTTCCTGAACAAAGATGAGGAGAGCGCGTTTGAACTCTTTGAGTCTATGAGCGAAAATTCGCTCAACAATGCCTCCATGACCCAGTTTAGTCAATCCAGTCAACCTCATGGTGGGATCTATGAGGTACAAGTAAATTCTAGAATGGTTGACATGGATATCATTGCTAAGAAATTGGATCGAGTGGAATTGGTAGATAAAAAGATAGATGAACTATTGATCCAAACCACGAACCTGTTACAGATCCTCTCCCTAACAAAGGGAGCTCACAATGTTGACCTAGTCCAGCCACTAAGCCAAATGAACTTAGAACAACCCCTGATCACGTTCCAGGGAGGGACCTTTGCTCCCTTAACCTTTGATTACTCTCTTCCCTCCCCCTCAACATCTGCTATCTTTGAAGATGTACAGACTATCCAAGGTTATTCCAAACCTGACCCTTTCTCCAACACTTACAACATCGGCTGGCATAATCACCCAAACTTTGCTTGGACAAACTAGAAACCGCCTCAATTTCAGAACCAGCCCAGGCCAAACCAACAACCAAACCTGCCCCCTATCAGCAAGGACCACCAATTAGACCCCCTATAATCCGAATAGGGCGGCCCCTCCCCCACAAAACCAAATGGACACGCTGATAAAAATGATGGCTGAAATGAACCAAAAACACCATGAGGAAATAGCTTTAGTGAAGGGACAGTTAAGCCAGCTGTTGGACTGTAAACAACAAGGATCCCTGCCTTCTTAGCCACAACCAAACCAGCGAAACATGATTAACAGAGGCCCCAATTCGCAAGGGTTCCAAGGCAATCCCAGGCAGGCCCACATGGTCCAGCCAGCCCCACAAACACCCATTGGTTTGGTGCTTCTTCTTCCTTGTCTTCTCAAGGATCAACCCATGGTCCCAATGCCTCTGCAAATGCGGTAACCTTGAGAAGAGGCACCAAAACCCAGGACCCCAAATGGCCGACTCCTCCTGTGACTTCACCCCCTGAAATACCCGACTCTGAAGAGACACATGAAAAACCCAAGGACCTAGAAATAGACCCTATCCACATTCAGACACCATATCCCGAGGCCTTGGAGACAATCAAGAAAAAGAAAAGTGTTATGGAAACTAAGGAGCTTTTGGAGATCTTTAAGCAGATTCAGATTAATATTCTGCTCCTCGAAGCCATCAAGTACATTCCAGCTTACGCCAAGTTCCTAAAGGATTCCTGTACACAGACCTCAAGCACCTAAGAAGGTTGTGCTCTCAAAGCAAGAGAGTTCCATGATATCAAGAAACCTTCCACTCAAACGAACTAACCCAGGAGCACCCCTGATATCCTGCAATATCGGGGACATGACATTTGATAGAGTGTTCCTGGACTTAGGTGCTTCCATCAATCTAATTCCGACAACCCTATACCACCAATTTGGATTTGGAGAGTTGACGCCCACACCTATTACCATCCAGCTGGCTGATAGATCTGTGAAAACCCTAAAGGGGGTTGTCGAGGACGTGATTATGCGGGTAAAGGACTTCTATTTCTTGGTCGACTTCTTGGTGCTCAACATGGAAGTCCCGTAACAACTACAGAACACACCCATCATCCTAGGCAGACCTTTCTTAGCTACGGCTAAGGCAAACATCGATTGTGACACGGGATGCATGGAAATCACCTTCGGAGACAAGAAGATGTAGTTGGATATCTTCCAGGCGACCAAGTCTTTTGATTGCGACTGTATCGAGGAAGACGATCCTGTGGAGCCTTTGGTCGAGGAATGCCTCACCCTTAGTTCTGTCTCGGACTACCAATCTTGTAACGACTGTTCTGACCCGTTACCATCTATGCCCATGGACCTTTGTACGGCTGATTACCATCAACCAACACCTTTCGAGGAGATTGATGTTGATCAACTCTCGCCTTTCCCCTTTCCATCAATCATTGTTCCACCTACACCTGAACTAAAGCCGCTACTCGAGAATCTCAAGTATGTCTTCCTGGGACCTGACCAGACCTTCCCAATAATTATCAATGCCAACCTAACCAAGGATCAGGAACTTAGATTGACAGCGACGCTATCAGAACATAGGGCTGCCATTGGCTGGACTATTTCAGACTTGAGATGAATTAGCCCCACCTATTGTACCCATAAGATCTACCCATAAGACGGGGCGCGACCCTCCCGTCAGATGCAGAGACGGTTAAACCCAAATCAGCAGGAGGTTGTTAAGAAGGAAATTATCAAATGGCTTGACGCTGACATCATCTATCCTATCTCCGATAGCCCCTGGGTGAGCCCCACTCAAGTGGTTCCGAAGAAAGCTGGGCTCACTGTTGTCACCAATGAGCGTGGCGAATCCATCCCCACCCGCACCACAACCGCATGGCGGGTGTGTATTGATTACAGGAAGCTCAATGAGGCAACCAAGAAAGATCATTTCGCCCAGCCATTCATCGACCAGATTCTTGAGCGATTGGTAGGGTAGAAGTATTTTTGCTTCCTAGATGGATATTCAGGATACAACCAAGTCGCAATTGCTCCTGAAGATCAAGAGAAGACCATATTCACTTGCCCGTACGACACATTTGCATTCTGTCATATGCCATTTGGGTTATGCAACGCACCCGCTACCTTTCAGCGTTGCATGCTAGCCATCTTTTCAGAGATGGTGGGTGAATACCTGGAGGTCTTTATGGATGATTTCTCAGTATTTGAGAATTCATTCGACCACTGTTTGAGCAACTTGGAGAAAATCCTGAAACGATGTATCGAGGTTAATTTGGTGTTAAGTTGGGAAAAGAGCCATTTCATGGTTCAAGAAGGAATCATCCTCGGTCACATCGTATCACATAGGGGCATTGAGGTGGATCGAGCTAAAGTTGATTTGATTTCCAAACTTCCCCCACCTAGCTCGGTTCGGCAAATCCACTCATTCCTTGGACACGTTGGCTTCTACAGAAGGTTCGTCAAAGACTTCTTCAAGCTTTCTAAACCCTTGACCGACCTTCTGGCCAATGATGCCCTATTCCACATGACCTCTGATTGCATCTAGGCTTACCACACCCTCAGGGGCTTAGTCTCCACAGCACCCATACTTCAGCCCCCAAACTGGTCCCAGGATTTTGAGATCATGTGTGATGCATCAGACTTTGCCATAGGAGCAATCTTGGGACAGAGACAAGACGAGAAACCTGTGGTGATCTACTACGCGAGCAAGACGTTGGACGAGGCCCAACGAAATTATACGGTCACAGAGAAAGAACTGCTCACTGTAGTTTTTGGACTCGAAAAGTTCTGATCTTACCTTCTGGAATCCCATGTGACCATCTATACGAACCACTCAGCCAACCAGCATCTATTGGCTAAAAAGGATGCGAAGCCCAGGCTCATCAGATGGATCCTGCTCTTGCAGGAATTTAACCTAGAAATTTGCTACAAAGCCGGGTCAAAGAATGTGGTGGCCGATCACCTATCCAGACTCCACCCAGACCACATTGGGCCCTTCTTGCCTTTATCCGACACCTTTCCCGTTGAGCAAAATTCTAGTTGTGCAAGACAGGAAACTACCTTGGTACGTTGACTATGTCAACTACCTGGTTGTAGGATAGATCCCACACAGCTGGTCTAGACAGCAATGGGATAAGTTCTTGGCTGAAGCCAAGCACTATTTTGGGATGATCCCATGCTGTTTCGCCTCTGTGCCGACCAGATCATCAGGAGGTGTATCCCGGAGGACGAAGTTCAGAGTGTGTTATCTTTTTGTCACGACCAAGATTGTGGTGGCCACTTCTCAGGAAAGAAGACAGCCACAAAGGTTCTGCAGTCCGGATTTTACTGGCCTTCCTTATTTAGGGATGCACACAACTTTGCTAAGGCTTGCTCTCGCTGCTAGACTCTAGGGACCATGACCAGAAAAGACATGATGCCCCTTCAGCCCATTTTGATTGTCGAGATCTTTGATGTTTGGGGTATTGATTTTATGGGCCCCTTCCCACCATCCAATGACTTTGAGTACATCTTAGCCTCTGTAGACTATGTCTCCAAATGGATTGAAGCCATCGCCACCCGCCGATGTGATCATAAGGCTGTCATGGACTTTGTTAAGAAAAACATCTTTTCTCGATTTGGAATACCAAAGGCCATGTTCAGTGATGGTAGAAGTCATTTTATCCACACCCAATTCCGTGCCCTACTCAGAAAATACGGGGTTACCTACCACATTGCCACCCCGTATCATCCGCAAACGAATAGGCAGACCAAGGTCTCAAACAGGCAAATCAAGAATATTCTACAGAAGACTGTGAGACCTGATAGAAGGACTGGTCTGCACGATTGGATGATGCCCTGTGGGCATACCGGACTGCTTTCAAGACCCTGATCGACATGTCGCCTTATCACCTGGTCTTTGGCAAAGCTTGCCACCTTCTTGTTGAGTTGGAACACCGGGCTTACTGGGCCATTAAGCAGTGTAACATGGATTCCTAGTTAGTCGGTGCGCAGAGGATGCTCCAACTCTCCGAGCTCGAAGAAATTCGTCGGGATGCTTTTGAGAATAGTTGGTTGTACAAGGAGAAAATGAAAGCCATCCACGACCAACTCATCCATAGAAAGACCTTCGAGCCTAACCAGCAAGTTTGGCTTTTTGACGGCCGACTAAAACTCTTTTTAGGGAAGCTCAGGTCCAAGCGGACATGACCATTTAGGGTAGTCAAGCCCTACTCCAATGGGGCGGTTGAAATCGTAGATTCGAACATTGGGCATACTTTCATAGTCAATGGTCAGAGATTGAAACACTTCCTCACCCAGGTTCCCCTAAAGGAGGTTGTCACCCTCATTAAGGGATGACACGAAGCACCGCCCAGCTGGAGGCATTAAACTCAACGCTTCCTGGGAGGCAACCCAGAGGATTCAGACTGATAAGGTATTTTACTTCACTCAGGTAATATCTTTTTGAACCCCTGTTGCATCCATGTATTTGTCAATGAGGACATTGTCTAATTTAAGCATGGGGGGGTGGTAAATTGCACAATTCTAAGTTCATTTAATCAGTCTGAATAAAATAAAATAAAAAAATTGAATTTAGGAAGAAAAAACTTAGGCATTAGGAACTTGTCAACAGTGGAAAATAATATGAAAAGAACTTGAACACTTAGACTTTTCAGGCCTTCAGGCTTAATCAGCCTTGGTGTCCATTAAAATATGGATTTAGCTTCAAATCCTTGCAACCTTAATTTATTCTAATCCACCGATAAAATAAGATGATAAGTATACAGTTTATCAATTCTCCCTCTAACTCAGAGGGACTTTAAGTCTAAGCACCTGCACACATTTTTTGCACTGACTCACTCGTCGAAGATTCTGACAGAAATTGGGTAGCTAATGAACCTTCTAGGGTGGTATAGCTGGGAAGTTGTGGGTAACAGCTCATTGGCTGGTTGTCCAAAGCTCAGCCACAGGTCCACCTTCATTTTATTGCCTCTAGGTAAATTTGAGATCAGGGAAGCCACCTACTTAAAAAAAAAAAGAAGAAAAAAGAACAAAATAAGCCACACTTCACCCCACGAGTATGGCTGGCAAGTGATCGTGGGTAACAGCCCATTGGTTGGTTGTCCAGAACCCAGCTCATTAAATGCACAAAAAGACCGGAAACACTTTAGGAAGAAGTGGGGAAGTAAAGCAAGCTGGGGAGATATACATTGGAAAAATCATTGTGTTGACCCCAGGTAGAATAAAAGTAGGGAGAAAGCTACTGATCGGATAAATACACCTTCAGGCAAAACACTTCCTTTCCCGATCACCTAGGGGCGTAGAAACTCGAAGTCTGTCTGAATTACCATTGAGTGAGTCTATCACGATCTTCACACCAAGATGCTTAGCACTTAGAGTCTTTTTCGAGTTCTAGGTGGGTTGGGTAGCTGGATAAAGTTACCAACACACTTTCAACTCCAAAGATCTAAAATGAGAAAAAAAGAACAATAGAAAAAAAATATACATACCTTAAAGCAAGGATTCAGGCGATTCATATTTTGGCAGACACCCCGGCGCTGTTTAGTTTCTGTAGATCAAGATCTTAGTATATTTCCACCTGTTGACAAGTAACAAAATGTTTAAGTAATCACTTCTTGGATTTTGACTGAGAATAATGGCTAGAATGAACCTTGCTAGGGACTAGCAAGGAGTAAGCATGGGGGCATGATAACATTACATTTTGGAGTAATAATTCTGTTAATTGGGGTTTATCTTAAGGGTAAAATACACAGATAACACATCATAAATAGGAATGGGAGCATTGCATGCACCGCACATCGAGATTACTTATAGTGCATTATTAATGGCCATTTATACGAGTGCATATCAAAATAGGCCTCAGATGAGCGATCAGACCCCACAGATGGATTTAGAGCGATGGACTCAAAATCGGCCAAATCCTACATCTGGAGCTCCCACAAATGACCCAAGAAGTTCTGATTGTTGATCTGATGATCAACGGCCACGAGGTGGCCACGTGGTAGCGTCAGGAGCACCCCCGCCCGCCGCGCGACGTCGCCCCATCACACAGATCTAACCATAGCCATCCGATCTCCATCGAACGGCTAACGATTGGTGAAGAAGCGCGACCATCCGCACACACAACGCAACGATTGCGCCCCCACCTTGCATGTAGGAGACGCGAGTTCGAATCGCCCGTCGCAGCTCATCCGCTGAATTCGCTCACACACTCAAATTCGATCGCCCGATTGCCATCGAGCGGTCTCGATAGCGCTATGCGGCGCGCCCTCAGGCGTCGATCCTCCATGTGTGCGCCTATGCCGGTCGATGACGCTTGTGCTCACGCGTGCTTGAGGAACGATCCAAGCGCGCCCTTTGCGAGATCTCAGCCATTCGATCTTCAATCGGACGACCTATAACACGTGCACATGGATCGTGCGTGAAGAAGAACGGGTGCGCGCGTGAGATCAGTGGGCAGGGGGCTACACCGACACTTTTAGCATGGATTTAGCAACGTTCCGGACGTCTCTAAAGCCCATACTTAAATTAGAAACCCTTTCTTCCTATATAAACCCCTTCCAACCACCCATGTAAAGCATTGAATTCACTTAGCTAGTGTTATACCTCCCTCCTAGCTTCTCTTAGCATCCCTTGTAATTAACGGAGTCGACGAGCTGCAGACGGATCCCTCTTCCACCGCCGTGGCCACCTTTTCGTCTCCCCTCTCTCTCTCTTTCTCTCCCTTTACTCTATCTTTACTTTCCTTTTGTTTAAGCATTTAGCTATTGTTGTATTTGTAAAACTTGAATTGCATGTTAAATATAGTATTGATGTTGTTTTCCATCTTGATCTAAGTGAATGACATGATTTAAAAGACTCTAACCCTACTCTCTCTCTCTTTCTCTCTCTCACTTGATTTTCTCTCACGTTTTCTTGCAAGGAAAAACCCATCATTTTCGTGACACTAAGTGACAAGAAAAATCCGATTTTCACGCCTCCCTGAGTTTGACACTCGGACTCACGTGCGTTTCTTCATTTAAAATCGACGTTGTGAACGCAAACTACAACGATCCTTTTAAACAAACGCATCTGTAGCATGTCAGCAGCACACAAAGGGAGGTGGGACATTTAGTCCCACCTCGGAACTGGACGAGTGGTTGTGTGCACATAAATTGATTTTGTGACATAGCTTTGTCGCCTCCAAGTCACGGGGTGAGGTCCCTCTCACCCAATCGACTGGCCTTGTTCGTGACCACACCCCACGGACTTGGTCTTGACCCGACCCGACTAACACACCTCGCCCACCATCGCACACCGGTAGGCCTGGTCCCGGGTACGTACCTGATGCTATTACCGGAGAAGCTTGGCTCTAGGAGAGCAGAACCTAAGAGAGAAAGGAGAGGAGAGTTCGCACGGGTAGGGGGTAGGTTTTGCTCTATAGGCTAAGAGGAGGAGAGGCAAAGCTGAAGAAGAGGAAGGAGAAGACAAGGATGCAGAGAAGCTAAGGCCAAGAAGGAAGGAAGAAGAAGAAGGAAGGAGAAGCCGGAGAAGAAAGAGAAGAAGAGAGATCGCAAGAGAAATCAGAGAAAGAAGGCAGAGAAAGAAGAAGGAAAAATCATAGGAAGGCACTATAGCACATAACTTTAAGACGTCTGATTTTGTAATCAGACGTCCATTTTTCATAAGCTCTCCATTGTTTTATTTACAATTATTCTTATTCTTCATATACTCATGCTTTACATTCTTAATTAGATTTTGAGTAGTATTATGTGTTCAATTTGCATTTATTATTGAGATTAGTATGTGAATTCCATTTGCTCCTGTGTTCGACCTCGGACTTCAAATTCGAGTAATAAATTGTATTTGTTTTGAACGCTTTTTCTGTTGTACTACAATGCGACACTCTTAAATACTAATTCAGCGTCACAAACATTTTGGTGCTGTTGCCGGGGAGCAACGCGCAATTCACCACTATTCTTTGCATTATTTTGATTATATTTGAGCACTAACTTGCCCTATTTGCTTTATTGTGATTTTGCGAGGTATTTCACAAGGAGATCTTCCGCACAAGTCAACCACTTCAGGGCAGGTAACTTCTATATTCTTCTCTAATCAACCTCCTAATCTTGAGAAGAAAAAAAGGAACCAATCAATTAGGAATCACCTGCCTTAACCTTTTTCATAGTAATTATCATTTCAAAGGCACGTTTCCTAATTTGCAAAATTTTTCAAATCTCATTGAAGTTGAAGAAATTCTATTTAGAGATCCTACCCCAAAATTCCTATGCCTATTAGGGATTACGCTTAATTTCTAATCTTCTTGGACTACGCACTTCTTATTTGAAGTCCAAGGAGAACATTTGTGAAACTCAAAGTGGACTTGAAAATAAAGCCAAATTAGGATTTCTACATTAGGATTTTGGAGTGCTAGTTCACAGTTGCCTGCATAAAAGGAAACAAACCTACTCGCATTTGTGTGCTACCCAAGCCCTTGATTGAAAAGATATAATCATGAAAAACCCTAAAATTAGTCTCGAAATGCACTTGAACCCAAAAATCCTTGGACCTAATAACCTGAGAGTCAAATCATGGTGATTTCTAAGTCTTGACCTAGAGTCATTCTGCCATCTTTAGGACAGGTCAGGTAAAGTTGGACTATATTTTAGGCTAACCAACCTCCAAATTAGGTCACAAGTCAAAGCAACTGCTAATTCAAGTGAAAACAAAGGCACAAATTAGGACATAAAACTGGTAGACTTAAGAGGTCAAGTTATCCATTCTGGTCTACCTGGACCCTCAGTGACAAGAGAGGTTGGGTGGGGGAAACCCTGTAACTCGTGGGGCCACTCTACCGTGTATGGGTCTTTGCGAGACTCTCCCTCTCTGGCTACCCAGGAAATTCTCAGGTGGACGACTTTCTGATCAAGGGGTATCATCCACCCCGAACCTCTATAGTCATCCAAAAATCTTTGGGTGCCTTGATTGGGTCAACATCACATCCAGTCCCTCATTCCTTCTCTTTAGAGCACACACACATATCTTCAGTGGGATTCTCTTTTAGATCAAATCACTTCAATCCAAACCTGAATTTTGATTCTACATCTTGATTCCACCATCTGATTCAAATATGCAGCCTGGGTACTTAGGAAAACCATTCAAGAAACCTAAATCACAAAGATCCATGAGAGATAGAATGATTGAGGATGCCCTTGAATTTTATGAGATTGAGTACAAAACCTCAAAACCAATAGAAAACATTCAGGTTAGTGTACCAACAACAACAACTTTCATCATAAACTGTGCCTAATTATTATTAACCGAAGCAACAAAGGGATCAACCCGAGATATTCTCACAACATGATACATTGAGATAAAAAATTGCATAACTTTGAATATCTCCAATGCATGACAAATCCTGTATTTTGGGAAAAACACCAAGATGATCTTGAAAAACGGGAAGAAATAATGAGATTGTTGAAACAAGTTATCGATAAAAAATACCCGTACATGCCCCAAGCAGTTAATGAAACATCTTGGACTAACATTGAGGATCAACATGACTTCCCAAATCCCAGGTTTGAGGCACAAGGTTGTTGTGGATTCCTAACCCAGATGGAATATAACATGCCTGATCTTGAATTAGGTTGGGAAGTCCCAATTGCAGGAGAACACAATTTTGAGCCAGCCCTAGAAAACCAAAATCTTGGTTCACCAAGCATAGAATTCCGAAACTCCTATAATGATGAGATTGAAATAGAACCTCTTGAGGGTGTAAATCCCGTCCCTTATTCTGATAAGGTGACCCTCGAAGGCAATTCTGACCTAGATTCTAGTAATTCAACCCACATCCTTTGTCTAGAATCTAGATCTTATTGGGAAGATTACAAGGACCCGTATGACAAAGATCAAAGTTTAAATGAAGATTATGATTTTGGGCCTTTGTTTGATGAATGTCCCTCTCCAATATCCTCAGAGATACAGATTGATTTTTCGGAAGTCACACCAATCTACAATACAGAAACCGAGGAGTTGGAAGAGTGGGGTTTTGATTGGATCTTTCCTACAAGCATAGAACTCAAGCCCAGACCCTATAAGGACACCTTTTTAAGCTCAGAATCTAAGAATAGGTTAGACCCAAGTTAGGGTGCTGAGTCTACATCTTGTGATTTATTACATGGTGGAACCTCTGATCTTGAATCTTATTTAGCACTTGATTCTTGTAATTTCTCCGACGATTTCAAATCTTACCATGATTTCGGATAACCTTTATTTCCTGACAACTACGAGCCAATCTACGACCTCAGCTCACATGATTCATTCTTCAACTCTGACTCTGAGGTCCCTGATCCCGAGATCACTGATTTAAATTCAAGTTCCATTGAGATGGAATCATTTCTTTTTGATCCTCAGGAATCAAAACCAGAAAATGTCGAGAGTGACTATAGCCCAGAATTCAAATCTTTTCTTGACCCAGATTTCTTTCATCCTATAAACACTCTTCAGGCACACTTTTGAATTTGACGGCTACTATGCGGACTCTCTAAATGACCCTACCTTTAAGTCCTTTTTAGATGAGCCCTCATACACAATTCTTATTGATGCCACCTCCTCTACATATACATAACACATCCAAACCCGTTTTCAACCTCGACCTGCAACCGGACTCAATTTCTATTCTGATTCCCCTCTTACTGAGCCGATTGCAGATGATTCGCCTCTACATTTTTATTGGGTTTCAGACATTGATCAGACTACAAATCATGCCCCATCCTTCTCTGATCACTCTTGTAGGGTTTCCGCATCATCCACTGATTATTTTACAGATCCCTACTCTGATCAGGCTGATTCAACTCAGCCAAACCCTGGATTCACACTTCCGTATCATTCCGAGCTCCATAGTATATGGTGGGTTCCACACCTCTTGATCTACATTTATCAACCCACCAGATTGATTAGGTTTGGGCTACATCATTAGCTTGTTGATCTGAACAAGCACCTGGTTGGACCAACCAGGCTTTTGATCAAGGTGCTTGTTTTACAAACTCAGTTAATTTGACCACTCCCTCTCCATACCATTTTTCGCTCGGCTGAAGGCATCGAATTTAGCACTTAACGGGAGGCAACTTGTCATTCCAAAAACCTAAGATTCTTCTGATTATCCTTCTGTACTTCACGTTTATTGCACCCTGAGTTCGGTCTTAGAACAATCGATCACACCTCTGGTACATGTGCCAGAGCTTGAAATCGTCCGCAACAGTCATTCCCGACCTGTTCGCCCACCTGATAAATCTTGTTCTAAAATCCTTGAACCCAAACCTGTTTCACACCCTCTGTTTATAATGAGGACATTGCAAAACATAGGCATGGGGGGTGGTAAAGTGCAAACATACAAAAATCAAAGTTCAGAAGGAGTCTCACAAAAAAATCACATATCCCAAAAATACCAAAAAATAGAAAATTGTGAAAAAGAACAAAAAAATGGAGGAGAAAAGAAAAATTTGAGGCCATACAAATCTTGAGGAGAAAAAGGGGAAAAGTGAAAAATGTCAAAAAGGAGCACAAGTTGAAAAGAAAAAGAAAAGAGATAGTCATTAGTAAGAAATTAAGGGATTAACTGAGTTCTAGACCATATCAAGAAAAAGAAAGAAGCAAAAAGTGCTAAGGAAACACGGAAGAGATTAGTAGGAACGCTGATATTAGGCCTCTTGGGCTATATTCCTAGGCTTAAAAATTCAAGTATCCACTAAGATCTGGATAGTCCTCAAGAGGTTGGGGAAAATGCGAAGCTTAAGTATTAAGTCTAAGGCTTAGGGAGTATTCAGCCTCTTTAACTGACCTCTGGTTTGCAGGACTTGGTAACCTAAGCACCCCAATCCACACACAGTCTGGTTCACTACGCATAAGTATCAAAATCATGAAAATGCATTTAAACTATTTTGAAAGAGTTGCCTAGATTAGGAGTGGCCGATCAACACAAGTTGATTTGGACGAGTTCCTAGCGCGGAGAGGCAGGAAATTCCCCTCAAAGATGCATAATAACATATCGTCTCCTCGGTGCTTGTCTCCTAGGATATTGACATATCCTACCGGGGGCATGTAAACACCCTGCGCTGGTTTAGATGCCATGGGCGGCATTATCACGAAATGTCGATTGCCAGGGTCGAGATTTAGCTACAGAACGCAATGGGCAGGATTATCTCAAAATCTCGAAAGCCAGGATTCTGGGGGTTGCCATGGGCGGTGCTATCTCGAAGTATCGATTGCTAGAGACCCTTTGAGGATTGATGATGGGAACTAGGAATCCGATACAAATTATGTTGAGAAGCCAATCCGTAGCTAGAAATAAAAAGAAAAGAGAGAGAAAACTCTCCAAACAAAGAAAATTCCTCTATCTCTCTCTTACAAAAATGTACTGCAACTGAACCAAGGCTAAAATATGTTACAAGCACGGATGCTTTAATCACGGAGTCCAACGAACCTTAGGATAGTTCTTGTGGGCCTTAAAAACCTTCGCGACAGACTGAGGCTAGAGTTGATCATGTTCGGACCTTGGTTGGTACTTGAGTACCTCTAGGGCTACTATCGGCATTCTAACCTAATCCACAAAAAAAAGCACACATCATAGCTTTTGAACATCAAAGGAACTCGTGGTCTAGAATCAACGTTAAAACCTTAAAATTTTGCTAAGGGAATAGCAAAAGCTAGGCATGGGGGTATGATGGGAACAACATCATGAGCCCTAACTAGCTCATTTTGACCCAATGAAGAGAATAAAAACTCCTACATAACCAACGGGAGGTCTTAATTCACTGAATAACCATTCTGAGATAAAAGTAAGAAATAAGGGGTAAAACTATAATTTTACTAGTGCAGTGCAACCATCGGTTTTCTCAATGGCTAAACATAGGTCAAAAGGTCTTAACAAGATAAAAAGTGGGTTGGATTTGACAGAAAAGGGTTTGTGTGAACCCTGTGAATTAAATGACTTCTTGAAACCTTAAAACAGACCCGCTTGATTAACCAAGGTTCTGGTCAAGATAAAATTCACCTAAACCCTCTAAAAATTATAGAAAAATATTCTCTAGGGTTTAGAACTTTCAATTTGGCCATTGGAACCCATTTTTACCTAGAATGGGGTCTCAGACATATATTTTCCCTAAATTGGATTTTTGCATAAATTGCCCAGTCAAACATGGTCAAAACCAAAATCCAACTTCACCATTAGAGTCCTTAAGTCCAAATTAGGTCTTTACCAAAATTTTGACCTAAGGGGAACTTATCTTGACTCACTTTGCAAATACATCCAATGTGATTACATTTCTACCCCTATCTTTCGAAAACCTTTACAAATAGCCCCCTAACTTTATTATCATATTTAAAAATAGGTCCCTCCACCATTATAGTGGAGGAATCATACTCCGACGAGCTTTAGAAGGATATTCCTCCTTGATTGCTCAGAGAATCCCTCCCAAAATTGGAAGGGAGATTCTCTGAGTAATCTCCTCCAGTTTGAACCCATCAGTGATCCATGATTTGTATCCAATCTCTCATGCGAATGCATGAGAGATTTGGGTCTTTTTGAAGCTTCCATTTCTGGCCATTATACCTTGCTTGGAAGCTTGGCTTCCAAGCACAAATCCTTCTCCAAAGACCTATTTAAGCAACCCTTGATCCAACCGCATGTCCTAAGCTTGGAATTGGGTTGGAATCCCCCACATTCTTCTCTCCTCATCAGCCACAACACCTCTGCAAGCTCCGGCGGTTCTTCCCTCACTCATTTGTCGCACAACCACAATACCAGTGGTTGGGTTGTCTTCCTTTCCATCGTCCGCGTCGTGCAACACCGGCCGACGCTACCTCTGCCCTCGTCTTCGTCGCCGCCTCATCTATGGAGATCTTCATCTCCAGCGTCAGCCGTACCAGCCTCGACGTCTCCCCTGTCCCTTTCGTCCTTTAGAGGTAGGTATTAGACTCTCTCTCTCTTCTACTCCCGTTCCCTCTCTTTATTTCTCAAAAACACCCCTCGACGCCACTGATCACCATCAGCTTCTCAACCTTCGGTGATCCCTCCGGCAAGGTGCCTTCGCTGCTCCACACCTCCATCAGCCTCGCCAACCACCCTACGACCTCCGCAGCACCTCACTGATCATCTCCCACCACTTCATTCACTCCATTAACCACCCAAACATCCCACTGAACACACCCACTTACACGACCACAGAGAACCCTAGACACGCCACCACAGCCATCCCCACGTCACGCCAGCCACTGCAATACACTCGCCGTGCCTCAGTGAACCTCCCTGGACGTTTTGGCGTGGCCGCATGGCCATTCTCATGTTTATAGGTACCCTACCACTAGCCGCCATAGACAAAGAGCTTGAAGCTCGCGTGCTGTGCTCCAGTTGCTGCTGCTCCAAGCGAAAGGCCCAAGTGATGCGGACTTGAGGTACGAACGTGCTTAGGTTCCCAATTGGAGCCAAAAGCCCTTATAGCTTCGCGAATTGAAGAGGACACCTGCTGCTGCGGCATGCGCAAGGGAGGTGGGACATTTAGTCCCACCTCGGAACTGGACGAGTGATTGTGTGCACATAAATTGATTTTGTGCCATAGCTTTGTTGCCTCCACGTCACGGGGTGAGGTCCCTCTCACCCAACCGACTAGCCTCATCCACGACCACGCCCCGCGGACTTGGTTTTAACCCGACCCGACTAGCACACCTCGCCCACCACAGCACGCCGGTAGGCCTAGTCCTGGGTACGTACCTGATGCTATTACCGGAGAAGCTTGGCTCTAGGAGAGCAGAACCTAAGAGAGAAAGGAGAGGAGAGTTCGTGTGGGTAGGGGGTAGGTTTTGCTCTGCAGGCTAAGAGGAGGAGAAGCAAAGCTGAAGAAGAGGAAGGAGAAGACAAGGATGCAGAGAAGCTAAGGCCAAGAAGGAAGGAAGAAGAAGAAGGAAGGAGAAGCCAGAGAAGAAAGAGAAGAAGAGAGATCGCAAGAGAAATAAGAGAAAGAAGGCAAAGAAAGAAGAAGGAAAAATCAGAGGAAGGCACTGTAGCACATAATTTTAAGACGTTTGATTTTGTAATTAGACGTCTATTTTTTATAAACTCTCCATTGTTTCATTTACAATTACTCTTATTCTTCATCTACTCATGCTTTACATTCTTAATTAGATTTTGAGTAGTATTATGTGTTCAATTTGCATTTATTATTGAGATTAGTGTATGAATTCCATTTGCTCCATGTGTTCGACCTCGGACTTCAAATTCGAGTAATAAATTGTATTTATTTTGAATGCCTTTTCGTTTGTACTACAATGCGACACTCTTAAATACCGATTCAACGTCACAAATAGTACATCTCTTCGGACCTACTTCGGTCCTCTTTAAGTTTGTTATGCATTTTTATGTTAGTTCTGCACCCTATGTAGCTCAAGTTTCGGGGATAAAACTTCCTTTAAGTTTGTTATGTTGAAATGACCCTCCGCCATTTTAGTCGGATAAGATGTCTGGAGTGTCAATCAGACATTTATCCAGACGTCTAGACATAGGTCTGGATGTCCAAAAGTGGGAAAAATCGAAACGTACCTTTCCTCCGCACGCACGCGGCACGTGGACCATTCTCACCCGAAACCCTCTCTCCTCTCGACCCTCTCACCCGAAACCCTAATGCTTCTCTTTTTAAACCACCCCTACTCACCACCCTCACCCCCTCACCACCAGCCACCGGCACCTCCAACCATCGTCCTTATGCAATCGCGGCGAGGGTTAGGAGGGAGAGCGAGAGAGAGAGGGTGAGCGAGGGAGAACGAGAGGGAGAGAGAGGAAGAACGTGAAGGGAGGACCAAGGTCGGAGGAGCTTCGGCGGACCTCGAAGGAGCTCGTGTGGAAACTCGGAGGAGCTTCGGCAGAGCTCGTGTGGAAGATTGGAGGAGCTTCGGTGGAAGCCTGGAGGAGCTCGTTTGAGCGGCGGCAGGCATGCGCGCTAAGAGGAGGGCTCAGGGAGGCGACCTCCCGACCCTCTGCAATTGCTGAGGCTACTGCGGCGTGCTGCGGGTGGCATTGAGAGGAAAGCAGCATAGCGGAGGAGGTCTTCATACTGGAAGTTTTCCAGTATTAGACATCTGGAGGGTTGACCGAACGTTTGGAGAGGCATCAGGACATCCGGGGCTGAGGTCGGACGTCTAAGAGCATACTATCGCGTGGAGGTACGTGTTTCCTACACTACTTTCCACCATGAAGGCCATAGCATAGGAATGTTTGGCTGATAATGGGTCTACGTTTTTGTACGCAGGTGCAGGGCGTTGGAAAGGCACACGGTGCGCCTTTCCATGCACTTTTGGACTTCTGACCACATCGCCAGACATATGACGGCACTTTCAGACAATTGAAAGGAAATTCTGATGTCTGGAACTCTCCTCAGACAGTTGCAGAGGAGTCTGAACGTCTAAGGTAGCCGTAGAAAGTGAGAGGTAAGATCTAACGTCTTTTAAGACGTCTGGGACTAGTCCCAGATGTCTGGTTTTGGACAGCAACCGTGTTTTTGGCCCATTCAGGGCCCAAACGGAATCGAATTTCCGCAAACGAAGTACCGTTGTTTTCCACTCGAGTTTCTCTACGTGTTACTGTTGAGTATCTACTATTGTTGACTCGTCTGATGTGAATTAGTCGCTGGTATATGTTACTAGCCGGTGGCATGTCGGGGCTTGCGGAGACAACGAGATCTGTGGTGCAGGCCCCCATTCCTCCCGTGATACCCGGTAGAGTGGTTTAATTCATTTTTTAAGATGTAAATAAAGAATATGCTTGTTTAGATTAAATTGATTGAAACTCTAGGATGTGGAATGAACCCTAGAGTAGAAATGTATGAGCCTGATGTTGAGCTATAATGTTCACTTGAGATGCATGCTTAACTAAATTGCTAGCAATATGTATTAGTTGATTTATGAGTTGCCTTGTCAGATATGAAAACACGAGCTGCCTGCTATGTAATGGAAAAATGGAGAGTTGAATAATATGATCCGGATATTGTTAATGAGATGAATATTAGCATGAATCCTACGGGGAATTAGGAGTAGAACTCCTATGTATGAAAGGAATCTGGTATGTAGACGGGAAGTGAGATGGCCCTTGTGTACACGGTACCAAGGAGAGCAACTGTCCCTTTTAGTGTAGAGGGGGAGCCAGCCACCATTGGGTTGAGACCCCGGGGTAGGACTGGTCACTCTACACCGACTCCTATTTGGCCCTCGCGTACGTAGTACCGAGGTGTGCTACTAGTGTAGGGAGGGAGCTAGCCACCCCACGGGGCCCAGGGTTAGGACTAGCCAACCTACATTGACTTTTTTAGGCCCTCTGGGCAAACCGGGGTAGTCGGACGAGGGTACGCGAATTGTGGAGGGGCGAGACCCCTGTTTGGTTCTGAGGGGCGAGACTCCTGTTCTGAGAGGGCAAGACCTTATACTATTCTGTGCTATATTTTAGGCATACCCGCTAGCGGAAACGACTGATCGCATGCTAGTGCGAGGTAGCTACCCGTGCGCTTATCACGTGTGCCATAGTCATTGCTACATCGCGACAATGACCTCAGGGTGGTTGACTGGGTGTAGGACTACCGCAGGGGACTCTCCCAGCCAGGAGAGCACCCCGTGTATCTTCTACTCCATGGAAAAGACTACAATCAAGATTGTTCCCACGAGGAACAAGTAAGATCAAGAACTACTTGGATCCTTTATGAAATAAATGAACCAAAAATACATAGATGAGATAAATAGAAATGAGAATAAAACCTGGTTGTTTGTTTTACTTTACTTGCACATAAATAATGCAAACACCACTCTACTCAGTGTTCGCTGACTTTGTCTTTTCGTAACCCTGTTCAGGACCAAGAGTTGAGTAGCCCGAGTTTCTGGGTGCAGAGGGTGCTGGGCTCAGCTGAGCCCAGCCGTGGTCGTTTCTTTCTAGCTCTTTAGTTTTCTGCTATTATAGTGAGTAATAGACATCTATTTTATTGTTCCTGTTACTTTCTGTCTTCTTTTCCGCTGTTGTTGTTGTGATGGCATGTATTACTTTGTTGAGACTTTTAGCTCTGTTGTTCCTTTACGTCTAGTTTTCCCTATGCTTAGTTATATTGCATGTGAATGTGGTTTATTTCTTGCTTTTGGTTATTTCTCATTGGACGACTAGGTCTTGGGATTAGTCAAGGTGAGTTGGTCGCAAGTCCTGTAGGGATTTGAAAATCGGGTCGTAACAGTAGATGTACCATGTAGTCACCTCACCAATCACGTTCACTCACTCGATGCACCATGTAGTCACCAAACACCCATTCATTAGAGCATTCAATGGATATGAAGCTCATTAGCTTTCAGATCTTTTGGAGCACTTAAACATCAAATTGAGGGCATTTCATTTAGTCCATATACCCACTGATGCCCTCCCTCTAATCTAAATCGATTGAATCTAACTGATTTTATCGAGATGGATTTTTATAGTTAATTGAATGAGTTTTTGAGCCAATTGCAATCTATTTGGGTTTAATCACTAAAATTGGGCTTATTAGAGTTTGATTTGAAATATTGCAATTGTTTTAAATCCATTCAATCAGGATTTTAGTGATCACATTCTTTGAGTTTCAGTTGATGTCAGATTCTGAATTTTTGGTGAAAGATAGGTAGTTTGGGTTAATGAGAATCATATGAAATGATTTAAGATCTAAGCAGTGACCTAATGACTTTTCTGAGATTGCTTGAAGTCCTAAACATTGATATATAGTGTTTAGGAGCTCAAAGTAAGCAATTCACAGTGGCATTCTTACATTAAAAACCCCAAATCAGGGGCTACATGAATTTCCACCTCAAATGATTTCAAATTGATTTTAAAGAATCAATGGTGTTTTCAAGGCTTTGAAAAAGAATTGGAGTTGTTTGGAGATTAATTCAAAACCTAATATGATCTCCTTTACATTGTCCGTAATGTAAATAGGAAATTACATTAGGGTCATTTGACAATTTTAAAAAAGGAAAATTGTTCCTATGGACTTCAGATCTTTAGACATGGTTTTCAAAGGATTTTGGATAAATTTGATTTGTTAGAAGCATGTTTTTGGGAATTTCATGCCTTAGATCAAACCTTCTCAGGCTTGATCTGGGTTGATTTCAGTCGACCAAAGCAGTAGCAGCTAACAACTGCTGAATTTGAGCTGCAATGATAGCACCATCTACTGCCAGTTTGTAGTAGTATTGCAGCAGCTAAGAGTTGCTGATTTCCTTGTGCGGGAGTTGCTGCCATTAGGATAGCAAGAGCAACTAATTTAGCTGTTGGAATTGTGTAGTAGAAAGATTTGAAATAATTGAATTTCAAGTGGATTTGAGTCATAATGAGTAGCTGACATGTGTATATTCAATGAATAGTGATGTACACGCATTCATGTACTTGGATTGAATTCCAAAATGGCTTGTAATATTGTTTAAACTCTTTTGTCAGCAACTCACATTATGCATATCTGTCGAAAATTGAGAATTGAATGAAATAGAGTTAAAAATCATGTTTAAATGTTTGCATACCTTTTATGTGAAGTGTTGGATGTACTTGAGTGTCTGAACTTCAATCTCAACACTTAGAGCTTTTTTGAGTGTCTTAGGTTTCACTTTCAACATCCTTTTTAAGGCCTCCTTTGTGTTAACTTTTCATATAAATAAAAATGATAAAAAATTACAATAAAATAAAATAAATCTGTGTTGAGTAAGATTATGTACTTTTCTAGGTGTATTCTAAATTTCAAAGTATTTTAAACCCCCAACTTAGTAGAACATACCAATCGACGGTTCAGTATACTTTGGAATTTAATAAAAAAACCCAAGTTCAAAACACCAAAAAGAAACTCTTTCTCTCTCCTCTCACTCTTTCTTTCTATCTATTATCTCTATTATACATAGAAAACTATAAAAATCAGAAAATGCCCAAAAATGCCTAAAAATACCTTGTACATTGTATTTATACTTGTAAATATAATTTAATACTATGTTATATGTATATATTGTAAAATATGTAAATAGTGTACATAAATAACTTATAATTGTATTCTATATATTTAATTAAGTATTTAGAATGATTTACTATATATATAACTTTATTATATAATTATATATTAATTTATATTAGATTATATTATTTATTCTAGGATAATTATAGATAAGTATTCAAAGTATTCAAACCTGTACAATTTGTATCTATAATTGTACATACGTATTTAAATAATTATTATACACTGTATGATATCTGTACACTAATTTATTTATGTATTGATTGCAGGTAATTAAGTTATTAAGTTAAATAGGTAAATTATAAAGTTAAAATAAAATAAATTAGTAAATTAAGTTATTACTGAAGTAATTTATAGTGTATACTTGTATATATTAATTTTAAATATTTTCAACCTATTTACAATATATTTATATTGAATAATAATATTTCTAACTAAATTATGTGTATAACTATTTATAACATGTATTTAAATGTATATAAATTAAATAAATGTTCTAAAATAAATTTAAAACGTATAATAAATACCTTATTATGTTAATTAATTGATTCTAAGGTCAATTGACCCATCAATTCATTAATTTGTACATTAATTAAGTAATTAAGTCCTAATTTAACTTGCATAAATCAGTAACTTTAAGTAATTTTTAAATATAACTAATTAAGTTATTATTCTAAATTAGTTACACAATTGAATAGACCTATATAAGGGCTTTCCAAAATATAAATTAATTGAAATTTGGAATTAATTTTGGCCCTCAAATCAAGGGCCAAAATTAGGCAATCAGCATGGAAAAATGCGCTGTGTAGCACTCTTTCAGCGCTCAACAAAGTCCCACATTGTGTGGAGACAAGCATGCGTAGCCGAATTTAATGAATCACGTGCCATGCTATGCATGCTGAAATGAGTATTACTAGCATATATCCCTTATCCTCTTCTCTACTGAGCATGATACTGAGTACATTTGTGAACAATGTGGGTCGGGGGTCTACACTATAGCTGGGCTGAATGTGGGCCTCGTATTGGGCTTGAATCAAATCGAATGAAAAATATACTTAATTGAACTAGGGTTGGTCCCTAGTAGTGGTTTGGTCCCACCCTAATAGGGTGCTGTGTATCTCATGAACCGGATCGGCCAACACATCAAAAACCCAATTTTTGGGTTAGTGAACAATGAAGGGGAGAAGAAAGGAGAGAGCAACCTAAAAATTTAACTAAGTGTTGAACCCAAAGAGAAGGAAACAAGAGCGAAAATACGACTAAGTGTGGAAGCACTGTGAATCGTGTGTGTTTGTTGTGTGCTTGGGCATACAGGGTTGTGTATATATGTATAATAGGTGTGAGTACAGTGTGTATATGTATACTTATTTGTATAGTATATGTATAATAATAAATATATATATATATTAAATAAAATATATGTAAATAATGTATATGGATATATATATATAAATAGAGTAGTAAATACTTGTTTGAGCCTTATATGTATATAAATAACCTTAAGGCTTTAGTGACGAATGTATCCGTGATTGTAGATATGCATATATGTTAGTAAACATAATCTGATGACCTTACGTTGTGTATACATTTTACGAAGGTCTATACTGACACATATATATGTTACTGTATATATAGTATATGTTACTAAATATATTAGTCTGTGTTAATATAACTTAATATAGTACATATTAGTAGCTATTTTTGTACCTATACTTAGGTATTATTTAGGATAGTTGTACATAAATAATATAGTGTAGTATTAATTAGTTTATTTATACTTGTTAGTTGTAAATTTGTTTAAGGCATTGTAGTGCTTGTTAATTGATTCTTTTGTATATAATTAACTCATTCATTAATTGATTCATTGATTCATGTTGTAAATAAAACTAACATTTTTTGACATAGAGAGTGATGTATATCAATAATTGCCTCCCAGTAAATGACCTGGAATAAACAAGTAAAAATTAAGTAAATAAATAAAATGATGCAACATCTGTTTGCATTGTGACAATTATACTACAACATCAACACTTAAAACACGATTTTTATTGCAACATGGTTGTCGACACATCAATGGCCTCCCTACTTGAGGGCAGTTGTGCATATGTGCTATGTTGTGTGGCGGTGGCTCTCTGTAGATGTCAAGTTAATTCGTCCACCGTCTTCTCAATGATAGAGACCTTATCTAGGTGACTGGCCATCAACTCTAGGTCGACAGATGCGGATAGGTCTCGAGTCTCGTGTGCCCCTCGTGTGTGTCAATGCGCGGGTGGTCATTCGGTCAAATACACCTATAGACTCATTGTTTATGGAGTTCTTACACATGTTCTCGAGAATCTCCCAAACGATGTCCTCATGCTGACCCATGATGTTTCCATCACAGGTTGCATTGAAAAATAATCTGATATCCTCACAGAGTCCCTAGTAGAAAGACTGGACTTGTTCCCATTTAGGAACTCGATGATGGGGGCATTTCCGCATGAGATCCAAAAAGTGGTCCCATGCTTCATGAAGTAGTTCTCCTGCATTTTGCGTGAAATGCGTAATCTGGTGCCTCAAGGCGTTGGTACGATCAACTGGGAAGAATTTCTTTAGGAATTCAGATTGGAGTTCCTCCCATGTGTTGATCGAACTAGTCAGAGTCTGATACCAGTGGGTAGCCTTATCCATAAGAGAGAAGGGGAACATCTTCATGGGCAGGGTGTCCCGATTCTGAATTTGTGATCCAAAGGTCTGGACCAGATGTTTCAGCTGTTTAATATGCTGGAAGGGATCTTCCGAATTCAAGCCATGGAATTTGGGGATTGCATTAATCAGGTTCGGCTTTAATTCAGTATTAGGTCCTTCAACCAGGATTTGCACCTGGGGTTTGATTGCCACCGCAATGAGATTTTAGGGATCTTGCATCTGTGGCTGCTGTGGAGGGTTCATGAATGCATGGAATAAATCTTTGAGATTCTGCACTTGGTTCTAGATGTTAGGTACTTCTCCTTGATTCTCCATTGGTGCAGATGATGGAGAGCTGGGCTCGGATGTGGAAGTGTTTGAAGAGATCTCGATTTGATCGGGCAAGAGCACAAACAATTGGGTCAAGGCTTGACCCCAACGAGAGTGAACTGCCAATGGAGACCTCAAGTTTGGTCTTAAGGACCTCCTCCCAAACATGCATTAGGGAATCAAATGAGGGACATAATGTGTATTGGACCCAATCGAGGCACCCAAAAATCTTTGGATGACTAAGGAGGTTCTAGGCGGATGTTACTTCTGGATCAGAAACACACCCATTCGAGAATTACTTGGGCAGCTAGGAAGGAAGAGTCTCGCAAAGACCACTACACAGTAGAGCATCCCCATGATTGCGCAACAAACATAGGACCTACTAGCTGAATTAAGTTAGATTTTAGCAAAACTTAGGAACAATGCATGCATAAGCATCATAATTGTTGCATCATAGATGATTGGTTAGCTTTATAGATAATAATGTTGTTTTATACTCTAAAAGAGAGACAATATTAATTGCAGATGATTTGGGGACGCAGATGATAGATCGAACTGTACAGATCTGATAAGGACGACAACGAGTGTCCAACACTTCAAGAATCGTCTTGATCAGATTTCCATAGCACCACATTCAACCCATAGAAGATTAGAGGCTAAGAAGCACGATAGTAGAGATTCAAACCTCAGATGTCAAATCTGATAGCACAGATGCATCCGAATCAACGATCGCGGTCCAACGGTGCAAAGATCAACTCGATCGGAGCTCTGTAGCACCAACTACAAAGGCAGGAAGATGAACGGTTGGGACCTCTGAAGGAAAAACATGGGCTGTTGGATCATCATCCAATGGCCACGAAGGGGCCACACCACCCTCTCCGCGCTCCCTTCATCAAAGAAGAACGCATCTCAGCCGTTCGATCTTCATCCAACGGCTGAGAGCGGTTGCTCTTGAAAACCAAAATGCGACACAAACGCGTGCACAGCATGTTGGTCTCAATGCTCGCATGCAAGTAAGTGACGCTGATGTAGACACATTTATTTAGGATAAAATCCTATTTATGTATGTTCCTAGGCTTAGATATGCATCCCATACTATAAATATTGCATAGCATGCATCATTCTGCATTTAGAATAGTGTGCATAAATTTTAGGTTAATTGCATCCTTTTATGGCCAGGAGAGAAGGAGATTTAATTCGGGGCCTCGGATTGATGATTCGACTGTACGGATCTGATCAAGACGACGATCAGAGACCAATGCCTCCGAAATCACCTTGATCGGAGTCCCGTAGCACCATACACAGTCCGACGAAGATCAATGGCCAAGGGACTAAGTGATGCAACCTAGAGCTTCAAATGACAAATCCGACCACACGGATGGATTCGGGTTGACGATCGCAGCCCAACGGTGTGAAAATCGACTCAATCCGACTTTTGTAGTAGCCCCTCCTAAGGAAAGAAGATAAATAGCCCAGATCTCACCACGTGGCTAGATCTAGGATGCCCATGGGCGTGCACGTAGCATTGCACGCGCACTGCAATGTGTGCGTGGAGGCATGCAGCAACGAGCACCAGCGGGCGCGAGTGACATGAGCGCACGCGCAAGCGTTGTGTGCAGGTACGTGAGCAGGATCTTCAGCGACGCTTACAGTGGATCTTTAGCAACGTTGATGGATGTAACTAATTGTCCATGCACAAAATGCTTCCTTTACTCCACTATAAAAGGACCCCTACCCCTCCCATTCTTCTATATCTCTTCCTTTCTCTCCTTCACCACCTTTAAAGCTCTAGAGAGAGCTTGTCCCAAGCCCGGGATGCTCCTCTAGAGTAGAAAATCAAAATATTTTTCCACCTCTCACCCCCATTCATGGAGCATCTCGTGGCCATCCTCTCACTACTTCGGGAAGTAGATCCTTGCCGTGATGCCGTCCCGTCCCGCCCTTCATCCTCCAATGCCATTCTCCTTCATCCAGCTCCTCACCACCTTCGTCCGGGCACTGTTAGAGTGAGTTGTCCTCCAAGCGACCGTCGAGGGGGATTCTTCTCAACTTTATCTTTTATCACTTTTTATTCTAGTTGTAGTTTCTCGATTATTTGTAGTAAACACTTGTTTTGAAAATATATGTGATTGCTTCTCTCTCTCTCTCTTATTTTCCAAGTAGATTAGTTAGATAAAGTTTTGTCGATCTGATATTTTGCTTTATAAAAATACCAAAAAAATTAAAAAAGACAAAAACAACAAAAACAAGTAAAATCGAAAGTGTGGATTTCACAAACTAAACGTTCTCTTCCTTGTGTTCGACCTGGGACTCCCTTTTGAGTTTCGGTATAAATTTTATCTGGTAGCGATTTTTGTGATTACGACGACGGATTCTCTTGAAAACTTGATTTTCACTTGCGAAACACACGCTTCACCAGGTGCCCGATCGAATCACGTGGAGTGCGAAATCGAAGAGGTGGTGTGCATAGATGCAATTGGGCCATGTGATGATGATCGAAGGCGAGTGTCTATCTGCGCGGCGTGCGGAGGGATGCTGGATGAGGTAGTGCGGATGAACGTGCATGATCAAGTGCAGGTGGATGAGCTGATAAACGACCAAGGAGAGGCGGTGCTGTGATGAGTTTAAGACGTCTAATCATGAGATCGGGTAGCTGAAATTGAAAGTGCGTGCGCATGTGCTGAGGGGCGAGAGGCGGTGGATTGAGCAGCTCGGCGGCTGACACGTGGCTCCATCTGGTGAAATCCGCACGTATAAGGCGCGATAGAGGTTGTTTTGAGGAACGATTTGATCCATTGATCTTCCGATTGACCAATCTGATCGTATCTAAGGTGTTTCACGATTTTAGGGGCCTAAATACCTATTTTGCCCATCATTGAAGCTATAAAAAGAGCCCCGAGCCCCCAATTGAGAGGCAACTTCCACAAGGCACATCTCCAGCCTCTCTCTCTCTCTGCAACATCTCTCCGGTCTTCCTCTCGGCACTCTGAATCTGAAGTGTTGCCACACTTCACACAAGCATCCCACAAGCAGCGTTGTCCATCTATTTTCTCTCTCTTTATTCTTTAGCATAGTTGTTTTAATTCCTAGTTTGAGAATAGTTTGCCATTAGCAATGAAAATCTAATTTTCTGAATACCTAGTCTCTATTTTTATGTTGCATTAGGATAGATTAGTTAGTATGAAAGCTTTGAAAATTGTGTTTTGGCTCCTTATGATCGACTTAGGATTCACCGATTCTGATTTATAAATTTATTTGTTTCAACGTGATTCACACTAACAATAGAAATAATATTTTACGCGTTTCTCGACAAACAAGTTGGCGCCGTTGCCGGGGAGGCAACGGAAATTTTTAAAGCTTTTCCTTCTAGAGCTTATTTGAGATTTCTAACCTACTTTATGGATTTCGTGTGTGCAGGAAACATAGAAATCCGAGAAGAAACATGACAACGAAAAAATTGTAGGTTTCTAATCTTAGGTAAGTACTCGTATCTTAGATTTGGTTAGATTTCCTTTTGAAAAAAAAAATCCAAAAAAATTAGGTGTTTTGCTTGAACCTTAGGATTAACATTTACTTACTGTTTGAAAAAAAAATCTCTTGTCGGTGGGAATCAACAAAACCACCTCCTATATTTTCAGGCTAAAACAAATTCTCATCTTAAAAATTCAATTCCCAAAAATTCACACGTCCAAAAATTCTAAAGTTTTCACTGTATGTGGGTTTTGAAGTTAGAAACAATATATTCAAATTTTACAACATTATAACTTATATAAAAATTTTAAAAATTAGTGAACTGAACTGATATCAAATTTGTTATTGCTCCTAATATTTTAGACTTCAAAAAATCATAGAAATTTTTATACAACTCTAATTTATCTAAAATTTGTTGCGTTAGATTTTTTTAATAATATAGAATCTAAAAAAATTCTAAAAAAATATTTTCTACACATTTGATCGCATGTACTATTCAATTACTAACTGGGGGATCAAAACAGACTGCAGAATCCCCAGTACACTTTAAATTTGAAAAAATAGAAAATGTGCATTAAAATTCTTAAAAAAAAAATTTCTGTGTGCCTAGTTGGTGGTGTAATAGGACCAATTGATTGCATTATTTGGGTCACACCACATTCCTAATTTTGGACTTAAAAGGATCATCTTAGGAGCTACTTGTTTCTTGGGTCTCAAACCTTAAGGTAGAGCACCCTTTGCATTACATACTTTTAAAAGGAAATCTATCTCATAGAGTGGAACTTGGAAAGAAACTCTTGTGTGCTCATCAAAACATTGCTCGAACTTATCTAACTATGAAACCCTAAAACACAATTATACAAGCAATTGAACCTTAAAATTCACTTCATCATAAAAACTTGCTTGTGAACCCCTTGCCTATGCACTTCACACTTTTGAAATCAATTCTGGCAATACCCCCTAACGGCCATCATATTCCAAAAGCACCTCAAGCCTAAGCCTCAAATTGAGTAAACGTGCCTTAGGTAGGACTAATCTTCATGGTAACTTGAAGTTAGATTGGGATAAGGTCAAGGCCTTGTTTACTTGGATTCGCTGGTGACAAGAAAGGTCAATGTGATAACCACGTTAACCCTTAGTGGTGTCCCTCCTTGCGGGGTGGCCTAAAGGGTCCCACCCTTCTGGGCAACCAAGTAATTCAAGGGTTGATCTAACCTAGTCATGTTTTGGGGAGCCAGGATTAGGTCTAATTAGGGTTTACACTCCAAGGATTAGCTTGATTGATTGTACTGTGAGTGCGGGGATCCTTTCATCTGTCTTCTCTCTCTCATCAATTAACTTTCTTCCGGTACATGGACAATAGAAGATCTCTGAACTTTAATTTGGTACCACCTTTAGAGAGTAAACTAAGGAGAAGATCCAATTTTTCTATCTGAATCCTTTCTCATGGGTAATTACCATGAGGAAGAACCGATTGAGGAGGAGAACTTGGACCCATACTCTTTTGCTTCCCACTATTCCTCCTTTTCTCCCTATCCCAACCCATCCCTTACTCCAACCTCTTCAGGATGGGAGAATCTTCTCAATACTCGAGACTTGATTCCCTCGTCTGCACCTCATATTCCTCGGGTATAGCTAGGCCTACCTTGTCCTTACAGACGAATATCTAGATATCAAGGATCTCTACAATCTCAAGAGACACTCTCCATACAGGACCAGCACTTGACTGGCATGACCAACTATCTTGATCGGTTCAGCTAGACTCATCTCTCCCCTAGTCACGGATATTGATAGGTCCACTTTAGTGGACTAAATTAAAGTCTAAGTACATCATGGTTGAGATAAAAATAATGTGAAGCATGTGTTGTATTGGTAAGGGTGCTAAGTATATGATATTATCGATCGCATAAATATTGCATATTAGGCATTAGTGCATTTAGATGTTCATGAATACATCTGGGGTTAATTAATTATGTATCATTTTATGTAGCAATCATTAATGAGAAATTTTCATTTTTGCAGGAGAGCCACATCACCACCATTCCACATTGCCATCCAAGGAAAGAAAAATCCTAAAGCTACCATATGTGATCATATCAATTAAATATTCCCCTCCATATTTATTTCTAAATCCATCAAAATCCTAAACCTGCCTATTCACATACTAGAACCCTTCCCCATTTGCCACCACATCATCACCTTCCTTGTTTTCTCCTCTCCAACACACGCACATACAAAAAGAGAGGAGCCCCCTCGGTAAGACGTTTGGGAACCTTCTCGGACGTCCATAGACCTGCGACTCCTCGAGCTCTTCTTCTTTGTTTTGCCTTCTTTGCTCCTACATCCAGAAGACACCAACATCAGCTTCCTCCACCTCCACAGTGCACGCCCATAGCCACGTGCACCCATAGCCAACAGCACCCCCTCGCACGTCCACCTCCTCGCGTGCATTGCGCGCCACCAATGCATCTGGCCTCCTCCACCAATGCCCGCATGCACCACCCGTGCATGTGGCCTGCCCCCTCACCGCGCAAGCAACCACCGTGTGGTCACGCCCTCGCGCGACCACGCCACTGCGTGGGCGGCCACCTCACGTGCACCTGGCTTCCTTGTGCGCAACCACACTCGCGTGCGCACCAGACCGCACGCCCATAGCCACAAGGCCCGACTCTTCTTCTTCGTCTTCTCCTTCACCGGCAGAGAAGAACCCAACATCGACGTCGCCCCTCTCCACGCAGACGTCACCACAGCCATCCATTCAACGTGCCATTGACTCTATTGCAATCACCTCGACTCCATGAGCTTCGCTACATCATCTGAAATGCTGACGGCAGTATACATGCATGTGTGGAGAAACCCATTGTCGGCAACCTCCGTCTCGCCATCCGACGAACTCGGACCACCTCTCTACATGGGACCACCGTCATCAAAACCCTCTCCACGACCTCAACCTTCTCCGAGTATCGCAAGGTCGACCATCCTCTCCTCCTCTACGCACGCACACGGGTAGCAAATACCCTATTCTTAGTTCTATTAAAAATTACCCCAAATGCCATTGCCAAAAACACTATTGCGATATTTGATGAGTTAAATTGTTTGAGTGAATTTGCTTACAAGCCCTCATATTTCTCTCTTTTTCTCTCATGCACTCAACTCTTTATATATTGAGTTAGATTCTTGACATGAATGCATGAAATATCACCACGTCTGAACACGGCCTAGAGGAAAGACTCCAAATGCTTTGGATTCTAATTTTATTTACACTACATGCCATTGAGGGTTATGTTATGGAGGTGAATTTGCTTAGGTGACCCTTGCAGTATCACATTTTTACCTCTTTATGTAACTCTATTTCGCACGATATTCTAATTTTTGTGGCAATATAGACCTTACATCATGATCAAGAATAATATATATCTATGATTTTCTTGCATTTGTGCCTCCCTGTGGATACGACCTAACTATTTGTGGTTAGTTTTATTGATAAATATTTTTGTTCAGGATTTTCCACCATGATTTCCATTTCTGCAACGACATAATTTTCTGACATAATTATTTTGCCAAGCGAACTCTCCCGATCAAATATGCCTCAGAGTCCCAATACCCAGGATATCAATACTATCCTCAAAATCACTGTGCAAATTATCCCAATTCCACCCAACCCACTCCACCCTCTTATTGGGATAACCCTACACCACCCAATCAAGGATATGATTCTTACCCTAGGTATTCAAATCCTGACAATGATAGACATTTTGATTTTACTGAGATCGAAAATCCTGGAAATTATTATCCTTAGTCCACTCAAAGCCCTGACCATGGTAGTGATTTTGAGATTACCCAATTGCTCCAAGTAGTCTAGGAGATGAGAGAAGCTAATAAAAGAAATACGGATAACCTGACAAAAGAACTTAATAGAATCCAGGAAGCACAACGTGATAAACCTGGTCCGAGTGTGCCACAAGTTGGTGGTAAGCCACTTAAGGTTGAGGATCCAACCTTAAGTATGACATCTTATTCAGTCCCAACCTCTACATACACCGAGCCCACCCACTAGCCTTGTGATTATCCAAAATAGATCCTACCTAGACCTACATCTAAACTAATAGATAATTCTGATATCCCAAAGACTGACTTTGAGGAGGAAGACTCACACGAGGATCTAAATCTTGATTCAGAACCTAAATTACAATCATTCTATCTTGAGGAACAAATCTTTGGTGGGCCTAAGTATGAATCCTTTATGTCAAAAGATGCACAATTGGACCACTCGAATGATTCGGATTTGGATACCTCGAAAATTTTGAGAGAATTAGAACAAGATTATGAAGAGCCCCATCAAGAAGATAGAAGGATTGGGGATAGTGACACTCCCAACCAGGCATGGTTGGATGGTTTTGTTATGATTTTGTCTGAGGATTACCATGATCAGATGTGCTTAGACAATTCGATATCTGGATTCAACAACACTAATCATTCTGAGATATTCCATATAGAAGCCAAATCTGCTTTCACTTCTGTATCAGCTAATTCACACCCTTCTCTTCCCATCCACCAGAGTCCTGAGGAAAACCCTGACTCTTATCCTGAACATCTCAAGATTGAACAAAACAGACAATCCTCTTATGAAAAAGATGTTCAAGAGATTACAAAATTATTGGGGATGACTTATGATGATTTACCTGAGGAAGCAAAGAATTTAACTGAATTATTGAATTTGGAGGAAGTTGATTTGATTGATGAGAAACAAGAAGACATTCGCTCAGAAGATGTAGTTCAAGAGAAAGGCAATTGGGATCAAATTTATAATCCTACTCAAAAATTCACAAAACTAAAAGAATGTGAGGCCTTGATTAATCCAGATTCCGATCTTACTCCCCGTAGGGAACTGATTCTAAGGAATAATGAATTTTTTCCCATTGCATTTGAGGATTTGCATCATGAATTAAGATAAGATTTAAGCGACTCGTATGAGATTTTTGATCACCCTAGGGATGAGCTTGAGGATACTGATATCTAGCATGATTTTGGGTGAATCTAGAACTATTGAGATGGACCACTGGATTTTATTTGACTCACCTACTCTACATCCATCCACACTTGAATTGGCTTACAAAGTGGTTCCTTATACCATTTCAGACTATACCACTCGGGTTCCTCCTTTCATTTCCCATCACTTTCAGGACCCGTATGATTTATTCCCCACTGACTACTCTTTATCCACCTCATCTGCCTTACCTATGCACCACTTCTTAGGGTTGCCACTATCTACTTTCCACTCTGGCACCCACACTTATTTTTCTCTCTTTTATAGCACCTGGCTACAAATAATTCCAAGCCTATTTATTTTATTTTTTGACCTTTTGGGCTTGGTATCACCATCAGCTGATCCACAGATGTGGATCACTAATTCTTGGGCCGCATGATCGTATCTTCATATTAATCTTGACTCAACCCATTAATTTAATCATTCATTTTTGGGTTTAGGTTCGGCAAATGACGTTAAACTTTGCGCTGGCTGGGAGGCAACCTAGTATTATATACAAGTATTTTTCATTTTTATCTGATCAAGCTAACCTGGATTAACAAGCTCAGTCAAGTGATATCCCCTCCTCTTGCTTATTACATTTTGATTTTTCTTCATACATTTCAATGAGGACATTGTAATGAATAGGCATGGTGGGTGGATATTGCATGTCTTATTTTTATGTCAGGAAAAAAAAATTTGCATTCATGCATAAAGAATTTTTATCAAGAACGTTTTATTAGGGATTTATTCTAAAGTTGATTCCTGAATTTAGAATCCAGTACAGTTTCACACTTACCCGTAGAATTTGCAATGGATCCTCTGTGTATATCGATAGACATCTTTAGTTTATCGAGAAGAATGCTTCTTCTTCTCCTGAGCCCTTGGCTAGTAATTAGGGAGTTAGGTGAACCATCTTCTAGTAGATCCACCAAGCAAATGTGAGGTGAGAGTATAGGTTTACTGGTGCTCTAAGGCTAGTATAAGGAATCTTAGTTCCTAGGTAATTGGATAATGACATTTGGAGATAGGCATAGTTTTCGCTCTTGGTTCTTGCATACAAATTCTTAGTGTGTGAATTTTTGGAGAGCCACCAAATAAGGCAAATACGCAGAGAGCGAGTTCTAATAAAACTAGGACTAAGGTGGATGGTTACGACCGTCCTTTATGGAATCCTTGGTTAAAGGAGGATATCAATGTCAAGATCAGAAATGCGTTATCCCATCCATTCCTTTCCTGGTGCTGAGAGTAGGCACTTGTACCAAATAAGCCACCCGATATTCTTTTGAACATCCCTAATCTCAAATAATGCCTCGTAAATAAAAATGTGCATGAGTGCTGCATTTTGCTGAGTTGGTAGATATAATTATATAAAAAAAAGAAGAATGAAAAGAAAGAAATATATATATATAAAATTAAAAAAAGAGAAAAAAAATAAAAAAAGGAGTGCTAATTGCGTTGTGTTTATTTCAAACCGTACGGACTGATTAGGATAACGATAGGAGTCCAACGCTTTCGGAATCATCTTGATCAGACTTCCGTAGCACCACATTCAACTTGTAGAAGATCAGAGGCTAAGAAGTAAGATAGTAGAGATTCAAACCTCGGATTGTAAATCTGATTGCATGGATGGAGCTGGATCAACGATTGCGGTCCAACGACACAAAGATCAACTCGATTGGAGCCCTATAGCACTAACTACAAAGGCAGGAAGATGAACAGTTGGAATGGTGCCACGTGGCACCATCTCAACGGCTGACCGTCGCGCTCCAACCTCTGAAGGAATAATGTGGGCCGTTGGATCATCATCCAATGGCCACGAAGGGGCCACGTCACCCTCTTTGCGCTCCCTTCATCAAAGAAGAACACATCTTAGCCGTTGGATCTTCATCCAACGGCTGAGAGTGGCCGTGCTTGAAAACCAAAATGCGACACAAACATGCACACAGTACGTTGGTCTCAATGCTCGCACTCAAGCAAGCAGCGCCCGATTGAATCTTATGGAGCGCGAAATCGAAGAGGCGGTGCTGCGATGAGTTTAAGTCATTTGATCGTGAGATCGGACGACTGAAATTGAAAGCTTGCACACGTGCGTGATGAAGGGCAAGAGGTAACAGATTAGGTAGCTCAGCAGTTGATACATGGCTCCATCTGGTGAAATTCACATGTGTAAGGCCTGATAGAGGTTTTAAGGTGCAATCTGATCCGTGGATCTCTTGATCGATGGATCTGATCGTAACTAAGGTGTTGCACTGTTTTGGGGGCCTAAATACCTGTTTTGCCTCTCATTGAAGCTATAAAAAGAGCCCCAGAGCCCCCTGTTGAGAGTCAACTTCCACCAGACACATCTCCAGCCTCTCTCTCTCTGCAACATCTCTTCGATCTTCTTCCTAACGCTCTGGATCTGAAGTGCTATCGCACTTTGCACAAGCATCCCACAAGCAGCGCCATCCTTCATCTATTTTCTCTCTATTCTTTAGCATAGTTGCTTTAATTCCTAGTTTGAGAACTATTTGCCATTAGCAATAAAAATATGATTTTTTGAATACTTGGTCTCTATTTCTATGTTGCATTAGGATAGATAGTTAGTATGAAAAGCTTTGAAAATCGTGTTTTGCCTCCCTGCGAATAACTTAGGATTCACCGATTCTGATTTATAAATTTATTTGTTTCGACGTGATTCGCACTATAACGATAGAAATAATATTTTACGCGTTTCGCAACGAATAAGTTGGCGTCGTTGCCAAGGAGGCAATGGAAATTTTTAAAGCTTTTCCTCCTAGTACTTATTTGAGATTTCTAACCTACTTTATTGATTTCGTATGTGCAGGAAATGCAAAAATTCGAGAAGAAACACGACAACGAAAAAAGTGTAGGTTTCTAATCTTAGGTAAGTACTCGTATCTTAGATTAGGTTAGATTTCCTTTCCAAAAAAAAAAAATTAGGTGTTTTGGTTCAACCTTAGGATTAGCATTTCTTGCTTGTTGAAGAAAAAAAAAAGTCTTGTCGGTGGGAATCAACAAAACCACCTCTTATATTTTTAGGTAGAAACAAACTCTCATCTTAAAAATTCAATTCCCAAGAATTCACAGGTCCAAAAATTCTAAAATCTTTACTGGATGTGAGTATTGAAGTTAGGAACAACATATTCAAATTTCGCACCATTATGAGTTATGTAAAAATTTTAAAAGTTCATGAACTGAACTGATATCAAATCTGTTATTGCAATTGATTTTTCGAACTTCAAAAAATCATAGGGATTTTTCGTACAACTCCGATTTATCTGAAATTTGTTACATTGGATTCTTGTGATAATATGAATCTCAAAAAATTTTGAAAAAATTATTTTCTGCACTTTTGATTGCATGTACTATTCAATCACTAACTGGGGGTCAAAACATACTACAGAACCCCCAGTACAATTTAAATCTGAAACAATAGAAAAGTGCATTAAAATTCTTAAAAAAATATTTTCTGTGTGCTTAGTTGGTGGTGCAATAGGATCAATTGATTGCATTATTTGGGTCACACCACATTCCTAATTTTGGACTTAAAAGGATCATCTTAGGAGCTACTTGTTTCTAGGGTTTCAAACCTAAAGGTAGAGCACCCTTTGCAATACATACTTTTAAAAGGAAATCTATCTCATAGAGTGGGCTTGCAAAGAAACTCTTGTGTGCTCATTAAAACATTGCTTGAACTTATCTAACTACGAAACCCTAAAACACATTTATACAATCAATTAAACCTTAAAATTCACTACATCATAAAGAATTGCTTGTGAACTCCTTGCTTGTGCACTTCACACTTTTGAAATCAATTCTTAAGGGCAACACCCCCTAATGCCCATCATATTCCAAAAGTACCTCAAGCCTAAGCTTAATATTGAGTAGACGTGGAAACCCTAATGTGGAAATCCTAAATTCAGGCAAGTGTGTATTCCTGGAGCCCTAATGTCGAAACCCTAAATTGGCTCTATTTCCAAGTTTAATTTTTTCCAAAAGCTGGTACCTTGGGCTCAATCAAGAAGGTGAATAGCCCAAGGCACCTTAAATCCCTAATAGGTGCAAGTATTTAGTTGGGAATCTCTAGTCAAATCGAAGCAAATCAGGCGACTCGAATGATGATTACTATGAAATAAAGTGAGTTGATCCTAATTGATCTTCTTTTCAATCTTTTAAGATATGAGGGGCTTAAAGTGTAAGTACATCTGTTTTGATGCACTAAAATTATGTTATTTACAAAACTAAAATTTTAGGACTCTTTCGTGGATCAAATCTAGAAGAATGATGATTTGTGACTCAATATTCTTTTTATCTTTATTGAGTCTAAAATATTTTGTAAGGAACCTCAAAATAAGTTTCAAACTGATTTTCACACTTCATATTAAAAATAAGTTTTTAGGGTTATTGATCGACCAACTAAATTAATTGATCAACCAACTAACTTAATTAATCGATCAA
Source organism: Thalassia testudinum (assembly GCA_037157565.1). Classification (NCBI taxonomy): domain Eukaryota; kingdom Viridiplantae; phylum Streptophyta; class Magnoliopsida; order Alismatales; family Hydrocharitaceae; genus Thalassia; species Thalassia testudinum. The sequence continues at coordinate 59,863,559 of JAZHRO010000019.1, read as the reverse complement.
ATCAGCTCATTTTAGGAAGTTGATAAATGCACTTTTGATCGATCATTTAAGTTAATTAATTGACCAATCATTGATCAATCAAATAAATAATTTGATCGACCAAACCTCATTTTGATTGACCAAACTATATTAATTGATTGACTAATTTGATTTCCTTTTTAGGTCAATTTGCTAGTTTAAATAGAGGTCGTACGCACCCCTTTTACACAACACTCTCAAGTAGAAAAATCATTTCAAAAGTAAAGAGCTTCTTGTGCTTCTCCAAGTGCTTCTGCGCTCCTATTTTCATGCCTTCCAAAGCACGATGATTCAAACCTCCATTGAAATTCTGGTTTAGCTTCTATTGAGGTTCCATAGGTTCCTATTGTTCTTTTATATTTTTGCTTTTGATTACTAGATCCCATGTTGTTGGGAGAAATCCATTGTTGTTGTTGCTTTGCATCAGGATAATAAGAGAAGGGATCGTTGTAAAGAGGTTGTGCTGCCCTTGTTCAAGTGGTATGTTAGTGGATTGACTAGTTTCTCCTAGTCGGAAAAATCTTAAGCTGAGAGGCTTAGGTTGTGGTTTTCACACGGTTTGGATTTCCACTATAAATCCAGGTGTTATCTATGCTTGATACTTTTGTGGATTGATCTGTGTATATTTAATTTGAATTTTAAGCAATACTATTCACCCTTCCCCTCTAATATACTATTACAATCTGCAGGAACCCTCATAATGAAGAAAGGAATGAGATTACCTGCCCCTAGTGTGGTTGCTTGTGCGGTCGATCTTCAAATCACCTCCAACAACATAGCAAATTAGATAAAGCAAGTCAGAATTGGATCAGAAATTGTGATCAGTGAATGAAATGTGCATTGCTCCTCGGTAACGATGCTAAAATGTTGTGGTCGAAAATTGTCATAAAAATATCACGTTGTAGTATATCAATGAAAATCAATGCGACATTTAAATTTATGTGCTAAAAAAAACAAATGTGAGTTCCGAGGTCGTTCGTAGGGAACAAATGTAACAAATCAATCCACTAATCACTATAATCAAGAATAATAATGCAAGTGAATCAAATAATTAAAATGATATTCAATAGAGAGCAAAAATGTATCTCAAACGTTAGGGACAAAAATATAAGAGAGGACAAAAATGGTGGTTGAAACCACCAATTAAGCCCTAGGATTTAAGCACTTATCCCAATCAAAATTCTCAACAGTGTTTCTCAACCACTAATCCAAGGATATCCATGTCAGACCAAGTATGCAATATCTCCACAGTAATCAGAACAAAGTCGTAGTCAAACGTCGGATATGAGGCTCAAACGCCTTAAAGTCAAAGCCTCAGCAGTTCAAAGGAGAACCCTCTTAAAATGCCTAAGTGTTGAGCGATGGCACAAATCTTGAGGAGCAAAACCACTCCCCTCCCTCAGTTTACTTCCTTTCTCTCTCTATCTCAGACCCAGGTGAATAGTAACCGGGTTAATCGGGTATTCGATAAGTGGACCAGGGACCAGATCTGCGGACAGTGATCGCGGGTGAGGAGTGAAGGTCACGTAAAATGAGGGGACCTCACCCCCGTGTCTGAGGCAAACAATTATCAGCAGTGAATCAATTTATGCTGTAATCTTGTTCTGAAGCCCACGATGTGGAACTAAAGCTCCTAGCTCTTCTTCATGTGCAACTGTGGTGTGCCTTTGTCAAATCAGCACTGTTGGAGTGGCGTGTAGCTTCAATTGAGATCCTCGCTGTCTTCCTGATGCGAGACTGTATCGAGTGAGGGTGGCCACTGGTTGGATGGTAGCTGGAGGTAGGTGAAAGCTATCGGAGAAGAGGGTGGCAGCGGTGGAGATCTGGCGACACACTTGCGACAATAAAATGGGCTAAGAGCCCTAATTAGAGAGTTCAAAAGTATCGCCGGTGCATGTGGAGTGTAATGGTGGTGAGAATTTAGGGTGTGCGTAGGTATGGTGCTCAGACGGTGAGGAGGAAGGTGGCCAAAGTGTGGGTTGTTCGGCGAAGAGGTTGAGTGGTTGCTCAACCGAATAGAGTTAGGGCTTTTGTTCGTGGGAGTGGGGTGGAACTTTTGGAAGTGGTGGTGAGATGTTTGGTGTAGTGTGGAGTCGGTGCGAGCCCGCTGGAGCTTACGCCAGAGGCAGAGAAGATGAGGGCGTAGGAGGCAGTTAAGTGCGTGAAACCTAGATCTAAAGGTGTTGTAGGAGTCTAAAGAGGGAGAGGGAAAGGTTGAGAGGACTTAGGAGAAGAGAGAGAGAGAGAGAAGCATCTGGCATTGGTCGACCGGACGTGAGGAAGACGAGAGCGACAGTGAGGAAGAACAGATGTGCTATTAAAATAATAGAATTAACCATGTTTCCTTATTTTCTTCTCAAATCAGAACATTGCAGAGTTGTGATCCTCAGATGATTAAGTAGGAGCATTTACCAGTTGAACTTGACTACTTGTGGCTAGTTATGACCTATGATGGTGTTACAATCATACCCCCATGCCTAGCTTTTGCTAGTCCCTAGCAAAATCCTATGGGCCAAACTAGATCTCTAAGCCAGATGTAACCGTCAGGATGCACTACTAAGCCGTATCTCTAGAAATCAGATCAAAATACCAACAATAGGCCTAGAGGTACTCAAGTAGCAGCCAACATCCAGACCTGACAAGCCACAGCCTTGGGTCTGCCGTGAAGGTTTCTAAGGCCCGCAAAAACTGCCCAAAGGTTCGTTGACCCCAGCAGTTAAAGCACCCGTGCGTAAACATGGCAAGTCCAGGTTCAGTTTTCTAGTGCATTTTTTTGTAAGAGAGATAGAGATGGATTTTTATTCTGTGAGTTTGCTATCTTTTCTTTTTACATTCCCCTAAATCTAGCCTCAGATTGGCCCTAAACATGGTCTATATTGGATTCCTTGTCCCCACCATTAATCCTCGCAGCATCCCTGGCTTTCGATGCTTCGTGATAGCATCGCCCATCCCTGGCAATCGACATTTTGGGGTAATCCCGCCCATAGCACCTGAACTAGCACAAGGTGCTTACATGCCCTTGGTAGGATATGTAGATATCCTAGGAGACAATCACCGAGGAGACGATGTGTTATTATGCATCTTCAAGGGGAGTATTTTGCATTCCACCTCTCCACGCCGAGAACTTGTCTATTCAACTTGTGTCTTTGAGCTGCTCCTAAGCAGAATCTTCGGGAAAACCTTTTTCAGAATAGAACACTTTTGGCATTTTTCTTCATTAAGTGCACTGAACCAGATCGGTGTGTGATTTTTGGATGTTTAAGTTACCAAGTCCTGCAAACCAAAGGGCAGGCAACGGGGCCGAATAATCCTTAAGCCTTAGACTTAATACATCAACTTCACACTTTCCTCAACCTCTTGAGGATTAATTCAGATCTTAACAAATACGTAAATGTTTGAGCCATAGAATAAGCCCAAGAGGCCTAAGGTCGATGCTCGTCACTAATCTCCTAGGTTTTAGCCTTCCAGGTCTTAATTCATCATCCGATCCATCCTAGAAGTTAGGTGAGTTCTATACTCAATTACAGGGACTATCACATTTTTTCTCTTTTATTTGCTCCTTTTTTCTCTTTTCTTTTCACCTCTTCCTCAATAATTTAGCTCTCAAAACTATCCTCTCCTTTTCTCTCTGTTTTTTTTTGATGAAACCCTTCCATGAAGGTGGTGACTTGTGGGCTATAAGCCATCTTCTCGACCAAGAAGGTGACTTATATCGGTCTTGCACTATAGGAAGTTACACGAAATTGTCTCGTCCACTGAGACGTCGATTGACGAATTGTGGACTATAATAACTTGGGCTCCAATATACAAAACGTAATTGGATAACGAGAGGTCTAATAAATGGATTAGTTAAAGCTATAGTACCCATTTTCTCTTACTTCCTATTACTATTGCGCTCTGTTCTGTTTCTACTCTACTCAGTTTTTACTGATGTGTTTTTGGGTTCCATACTCAGGTATATTGTGGTAGTTTGCAAGGTAATTTCTGTTGTGCATCTCTTTAGGCTTGTATACTTATACTCTGCGGTAAATCCTTTGGTTAGTATTAAATTTCTGTTCATTTAGTTGATGCAATATGATTAGTTTGTTTAGCTATGTTTATATTTTATGATTATGTGTTGGGTGACTACGATCTTGTGGGCGATTTGTGCTAGTCGTTAGTACACGGTGACCTAGGTTTCGTCGCTTAGCGGGACTCGGGTCGTCACATTTAGAATCCTTCTTTACTACACAATATAGTTCAGAATGTAGAGGAAAGACAACAATGAGTAATTAACTTCCCAATTAAGTAAAACAATTGAGATCTTTTTAATTAATTACTGCTTAATAAAATAAGATAAGAATTATTGGATTAAGCACTAACCATTCAAATAATGTTAGAAGAATGCAATGAAATCCCTATTTACTCAATGATTGTTAATGTGCTTTTTCTACAGTTTAAGGAATGCATAGTAGTATATATGATAGAAGCGAATTAACACTTAAATTTATAAATATTGAATTTGAGTCCTAGGTCGTTCACAGGGAGCAGATGTCTGCGCATGTACCACTATCTAATTATTTACAAATTTTAGCATTGGAATTAGAGACAATATGTTTGTTCTTAGATTTTTAGGTCTCTAGTTCAAAAAGAAAAATCCAAACACCTAAGGCCATGCAAAAAGAAAAGGGTTTGAATCCTTTAAACACTTGGAATTTCCCTTAGGTAAGCAAAAATGACCCTACTCAAGCCCAATATCGCCCTCCGTGGGTTGCCCTTACTGGGCTCTCTGCTTTTCTTTCTCAATATATATATATATATATGTATGTATGTATGTATGTATAATAGGCTCATGGGCTTACATTTTCCTTTCGGGGGGCCTTTCCCTATTACGGGTTGAGTAGCTTGTAAAGGCAAATCAACATATAGTGCCCACACGCCTCTAAACTCAACGAGGTGGGACTAAATTGGCATGGCTACTGCAGCGCCAATTGCCATTGCTACACCGCTTCTCCAATCTTCAACTTGCTAATGGTGGAGATTGACTGGAGGAAGTCTAGAGCTTTTGAGCTCCAAAGGAAATGTTGAAGGTCTTTTGGAACTTTGTCTAACCAAGTAGCGGTGTTTTGGGATGGAAGTGGATGGCTTGGACAACTGGTATGCAGCGGCGGTGGATGGAAACCCCGTGAGGAGATCTGGAACCAACAGAGGCTTGGGGAACACCTCAAAGCCTGGGAATTGGCTTGAGAGTTTTGCCAAGTCCTCAGCGAGCTCTTTGGTGGAGCTCCTGAGCTTTTGAATGCCGGAATATGGAGGTCGGTGTCAGAGAAGATGGTAGAGGTGGTGGACGTCGACTAGGTGAAAGGGGGAGCCTCGAGGTCAGGTGAATAGCTTAAAAGCTTTTCCTAACCACGACGAAGGTGCTGGCATTGTCGAATTGGGGTGAGGGGGCCTACGGTAGCTTACTGTGGTTAGAGAAGACAGTAGAGGCGGCAATGACCTGCAAGGAGAAATATGGTCTCAAGGCCAAAATTAAATACTTGAAAACCTTCACTGGGGTCCAGCGAAGGTAGTGGTAATTTGGTTTGGAATGGGTGAAGGTGGTCTGCTGGAATTGAAGAGGATGGATGGTGGAGGTGGAGATCGACAATGAGCCTCGACGAGCTAATGCCTCAATTTCTTGAGGGCTTTTGCTCATCGAGGTTCAGTGATGCTTTTGGTGTGGTTGATGGCCAGTGGGGATGAGTGGAGCCAGATGAAGGTCTTCGCTGAACATTCGCCAGACATGGGGAAGACAACGAGGAGGAGAGGGGAATAGATTCTTACATTTAACTAACCTAAGCTACTCTACAGAGCGAGAGGGAGAAGAATCATTGCCTAAGAGTGGACATGAGGGTTAGAGAACGTCTGGTGATGGCTTGCCAGATGTGACAAAGGAGGGGAAGAAGAAGTCGGCGACAATGAAGGGGACTTGGAGGTTTAATCGTTTAATTCCCAACACAGTTAATTAACATTATTAGTCTTAATTAATTACATAAAGAATGGACTTAGGTTAACTTGACTTGTTAAATCGTTGTCGTTGATTGTAGTATAGAGTTAAGCTAACCTAACATTTTAGATTTTTAATTTATTTAACTGGTTGAGTCCAGGTTATTCATTGGGAGGCATAATTTTAATTTAATTCACCATTTTTATTTTGATGCATAATTAACTAATAAATAAATAAATTAATTAATTCTATAATTAAGTAATATGTTAAGCACATGAACAATTGCACATAGAATTAAAACTCTAAAGCATGGCAATTATTCCATTAATAAGAGAAAGTTATATGAATGATTTCCAAGGAATAACAAGAAGAAATCTCAATTATTACATCAAGTGTTTACAAAATAAGGCATAAGAGATGATTACACTAATTACAACACATATGCCTTATTACAAGTAAGCTCAAACACTAATTAATCTCGAATTAGCCTTCAGCCTTCTTTTTAGACATCTCTTTAAGTGATTAGATGACTTAAATCCCAAAGTTAGACTTCCACTTAATCCATCGGACGTCTCACTCTCTTTCTTTCTCTTTCTTATTTCTTCATTTTTCTCACACACTCTCTCTCTTTACTCTTTCAACTCACTCTCGAGTATGTGTTTAGCTTCTTCCTCTTCTCTTCTTTAACCTTTATTGTGCACAACCTCTGTTCCACACTTAGCCAATTTTAAACTCAAACCCGTACTTAACACTTACCAAAAATTGTTTAATGGGCGACTTAGGCTCTTTTGGGGATACATAGCGCCCACAAGGGGGTGGGACCAAACCCTACTCGAGCCCAGGCCTAATTCAATTAGTGGTGGATTTTAGATATTTTTGCATTTGTACAGTACCAGGCCCATCAGGCCCACACACTCATGCCCACCTGGGCCCATTCACACAGGTGTGCGTGCACATGCATAGCATGCGCTCAGAATATGCTCAAATGGTCAGATGGTATTGTGTGCCCAGCGCTTGATGACTAAAGCGCTGGGTTCACAATAACCTTTTATACCAAGGTGGCCATTCTTCCCTTCATGATGTGGTTCTGAATCAACAGGTCTCCTCTCAGCGTAGTGTTCACTGGCGTCAACTTCAAACAATGATTCCGGTTGGTTCAATGGTCCAAATCAAGCAAACAAGGGCTCGATCGAAAGCCCTAGATCTTGGCTTTCCAATTTTATCACCAATTTGGTGATTGAACCACGATTGGTCCACAGATTCAGAGAGGAATATGGCACTATTGCCATGGCTGGAAATGAGCTTAGAAGAGGAATTCGAGGTTAATTAACTTGCAGAAGGGTTAATTACCTTAGTTGAGGGCCCAGGTAGGTTCAGTGATGCATTTTGCATCGATTAGGAGAGAGATTGGACATAGAAAGAGCTTCAGAAGCGCCAGGAGCTTCAGAGCTTCAAGTTCACTATGCAAAACTCTGATTTCAGAGTTGAATTAGCCAAACAGAGAGATTCAAACATCATCTAACAACCTAGATTAATTAAGAATGTTAATTGGCTCTATTCTGGGTGAAGATTGAATTCAAATCTTGACAAAATAATTTAGAACAGTAATGGGTTCCAATTTAACCCAAACTGGTCAAATCACAAAATCTCTAACATTCCAAAATAAAATCCAATCAAATCAACTCTAACACTTCTAAATCATCATAGGAACTTAATAATTCCTGAATCAAAGATTTAAGCAATCAGACCTCGAATTGGACTCAAGTTTGACTTTAGATGCTCAAAGTTTGACTTTAAAGATCAGAGCTCAAAGATTCAGATTAAAGGTCCCATCAATCCTAATTCAACCCTAGGAATCTATTAAACACCTCAGAATTTGGTTTTGAGCGCTCTAGCAGTGCCATCAGACTTTGCCGCCTGAGCTCTAAAAGAGGTTTGTTCGATAGATTAACTACGGGGTTCTAAGACCTAAGTGACACCTAAAATAGATTCTTTGAAGTCTGCACATGCTTCAGGACCTTTTTCCAGAGCTTAAACCCTAATGGTTGCATCTCTCCAACTTCGCCGGAGTTGGAGAAGACAACATTCAATCCAAGCATTCAAGTAATAAAACTCAAGTCCAATGAGCAGAATCTGATCCTTTGATCAAAACAAAGTGATATGGAACTTCTCATAAAATTTTGAAGGTTGAGGTCCTAGCTTATGATCACCGGAGCTCGTCGGAGCTCCAGCGAAGGTCGATTTGAGTAACTGGAGAGTGATTCTCCACGAAATACTAACATGAAGACATCAAGATGTTCCTGAGGTCATGAAGAACCTCAAGAACTCAACAATTAATGTAATTGATTGCATAACATAAAGATTTACAAGAATTTCAGTAATAGAGAATCTTGAGTTCGAATGAGCTCAAGAATCACCCTCTTACTCAATTGAGTGAGGGGAAAATCTTAAATTATTGTGGCGATGGTGTACGAATAGTTAATTAGATAGAACAACTCCTTCTGAGCTGCTATGGACAGCGAGCTCAGAAGGTTGATATGAAATTGGGCGTTTCTTGTGTGGTGAGTGATTCATCTAATTAAAAATGGGAATGGGGCCCTTAAGTGATGACTAAGTGATGGAGGGCCCCAATTGGGTGTGAGTTAGGTCAGAGACCTTCGCCATAGACAGCGGAGGTGCTCGGTGAGTGTGAAGTGGCTTAGGCATTTAGGTGATAGAATTGAGGAGGGAGAAGGTGAAATGAAGTCACGGTAAGGTAAGGAATGTGATCAAGTGGTTGGAATGATGAATGAAGGTCCAATGGGGTTGAAGTTGACCTCACCGAAGAGGGGGAAGACAACAAAGAATTTAAGCTAATCTACACCTACTCCTACGATTATTCACCTAAATTCTAACTAATCCTACTCCTAAGGGTTAAAGCTACTTACTTGACAAAGGGGTGAGGGAATCCACCATTGGCAGAGCAGAAACAAGATCGAAATCAGACTTGGTGAGAGGAGAAACTCCGACCGATCAAAGAGGAAAGGATTCAAAGCTTTGGTGCGCTCCAATGCCATTGGCAGGGTGGAGGAGAGGAAGAGGGGGTAAGAGGGGCAGCACCCCTCGATGGTAGTGCTCAAGAAAGGGGATGGGAAGATGCTGGAGCTAGGAGGAAACCAATGAACAACCAATGTGGGGGGAAGGGGGTAGGGGGTTGCTCCTCGAAATCGGAGGTCTCATGGTCTATTTATAGGTGGTGGTGGGCTTCAAGGGGTTTGAATTTGGACTGTTTAATGGCTAGGTACATTCTAACCACCGGTGTCGGAGACGACGCTGGTGAGCTTAAATGCCTAGTCTAATTAGGATTTACAATAGATCCAGTGCATTGGATGAGAAGAAGGAGGTGAGCACAAGTTGAGTGGCAACGACGGTGGTGTTCTGCCGTTGAATCGATGGTGATTGAAGGGTATGAAGACCAGCTGTCGTGGACCATCTGTGGAGTAGATGAACATGAAGAAGACGAAGAAGAAGAAGGTTTATGTTCATAGGGGTATTTTTGTAAGAAAAGGACCTGATTGAAAATAAGAAAGACTCACTTGAAATAAAAATTAAGGACCTAAATGCAAACATTGAGTTTTAAGGCTTATTTTAATTTATTTCTTTTTCAAATTTTTATATATAATTATAAATTAGGTAAATATTATATTTATGCCTTGAAATTTTATTTTTACCCTTTTTAGCTATATTTACTTAAATGATTAATTAAATAGGTTAATTACATACTTAGTTCTTAAAATTAATTAAGTTAATTTAAATATTAAATATCTAGCTAAATGATTATTAATTGAGTATAAATTATTAATTAAATTATTATTAAGATTAATTGATATTTAATTTGGTATTTTTAACTTATTTTGTAGGTCCTTGATATTTTAACCCCTATAGTATAATTAACCCTATATTTAATGTATTCTTAGTTAATTAACTAGGAAAACTAGTTAATTAAGGATAATTAGGAGTCATGATGAGTCCCTCATCAAGGTCCTGCATTGGCAGGCGAGGATCCTAGGAAGAAGAAAAGGCTTAAGCAGGAGCAGCTTTAAATGGTTGTTGCGTCGAAGAAGAGATAGAAGTCATTGGAGTTGGAGATGAAGGTGATCACGGCAAAGAAGGGCAAGATTTGCAAACTAATATCGACTAAACTCATCAGTGGTGCATGAGGAAGCTTTATAGGAGGTTTTTAGCTGCAAGTGAGGCAAAAATCATGACTTTGATTTGGTTGAATTGGTTGCTCTTTAGCAAAGGTTTCAGCCATGATTCATGCCCTCCACAGACAACAAGAATATCTGGAAATGGTCTAGATCTCTCAAGCGTGGATCAAGGAACAATCTCACCAATTTGGTGAGATTTGGTTGAGGGAATCGCAGGGATTTGATCCCTAAAGAATCTGTTGATGGGAAATCGTCATGTTTAAAGAAATATATGTCATAGTATAGTCGATGAAAATTGAATCGACATTTAAATTTATAAGTGCTTAGAAAATGTGTGAGTTCCAAGATCGTTCGCAGTGAGCAAAACAATCGTAATTCAACCATTAATCAAGAGCACAATAATCAAGTCAGAAGAAATAATAGGCGATGAATAATCCTCTCAAATATGTATAAAAATATGAATTTAAGGGGAGTCAAACATAAAGAGTATAAGGCAAAAAAAATTTGGTTTTATATGTAGCACATATAAGCCTCTTCTCAACCTTCAACACTTAGCATATTTTTCAAAGTTAGAGCCTCAATCAGCACTTAAGCAAAGCCCCAACCCTTCTTTAACACTTAGACAAATCTCAAAGTCAAACTCTTCAAATCAGACATCTCAAAGAGGCCATAGATGCCTTAAGTTTCAATTCCAAGTTTCTCAGGAGCAAAAACCCCCCTCCTCTCTCTCTCAGAGCCAACACCTTCCTTTCTTTCTAAACCTGATTCACAAGTTAGATCATAGAGACCAAACCAGGTTTAAGCATAAACCAGCCTAGACCCACGTGCATGTAGGCACGAGTGAGGGCACATGTGTGTGGTGTGAGGGTAGGGACATGACTGCAGTGGTATTGAAGGCGACGAGCTAAAGTGCGTTACTCAATAAGTATGCGTTTCAAATTTAGAATGTCCTGATGTGGGACTATCTTCAGCTCCTCTTCTTGCGTGCTGCAGTAGATGGAATTGTCTTCAATTGATGCTGCTATTTTCGTATTCAATTGAAAGCCTGGAAAGCTTTGTGGTTCGGTTTCGTAGTGCCTGGAGGTGGAAGCGAAGAGTATGGTGGTCGAACGGTCATGGGCAACAACGGAGCTGTCGGTGACGAACACCTGTGTACAAGAACATGGGCTCTAAGCCCCAATTAGAAGGTTTAGGACATTCGTCGTGGAGTGAGGAGTGTGGTGGTGGTGGAGATTTGATGAATGGTGGCGAGGAGTGGTTAGACATAATCGGGGTTGGTGGTCAATGATGGGTTTGTTCGGGGAAGCATTCCAAGGATTAAAGCTCCAAATTAAGTTAGGACTTTTGATCTAGAGAGGATAAGGAGTGATTCAGTGGTAGTAGTTTGTTGTTTGGTGCGGTGTAGCAAAGGCACGGACTTGGTGGAGTCGTAGCCAAAGGCGTGGAAGAAGAAGAGGGATTGAGAGATAAAACGGTCGAAGCTAAGTCCTAAGGGTCTAAACCTAAGCTAAAGAAGAAGGGGAGTAGAGTGACCTAAGTTATAGGATGAAGGGGGGAGGAATTCGCACCGGCGTGACTTGCCAGATGTGAGGGAGATGAACTTCTCCTCAGAGGTAGAATAGCGATGAAGATGGGGGAAGAAGCCCTAGCTTTAGTACACAAGGTGCGGACCAATGTGAGGAAGAAGTTGGGCCACCCAATTTAATGGTTGGGTGGCCGGAAGATAGTGGGCGTGAGAGTCACTGGAGCCAAAGTTTGAGATGGCTGGAGGAAGAGGAGAAGAGGGAATTTTGGGCTGAACTTGGTTGAGAAAGTCGAGGGAATGTAGCAAAGCTTATATAGAGGTAGATTGTGCCCTCGAATTCCTAAAATTCACGTGTTTGATTTGGGAATCGGAGAGTTTCCTTTTCATGAATCCTAAAGCTTGGTGAGGCTTCTTAGGTTCCAAATTGGGCCAACCATTAGATGCAACTGTTGGAGGGTGATTTGATCACCAATCCCTTCAAATTTTGAGGGATTTGGTGGTTAAATGAGGAAGATTTCCTAATTAGAAGTTGGCATGAATTGGGTTCTTGTTCCTTGTTTGCGCAATTAGGAAAGAAGGATGGATCAAGCAACAAGGATCTATTTGTGAAAGAGATGAGAAGTTAGGGGTGTCATGGTAAGAAAATCTAAAAGATGAGGACGTGGGTGTAATAACAAAGATTTTAAAGACTAATATGCAATTTAGGTCAAGATGGATTCTGATTGGGCCCAAATTTTTATGTTAACCTAATTTGGACCCAAGAAATCTAATGGTGAACATAGATTTGAGTTTTGACCATGTTTAACTAGGTAAATTGCACAAAAGCCCAAATTAGGGTAAATTCTCATCTAAATCTCTATTTTTGGTCAAAATGGGTTCAGATGGTCAAAGTGAAGGTACCAAACCTCTTAGAATATTTTTCAATGATTTTTAAGAGTTTTAGATTGCATTTATTTCTACCAGAATCCTTTCAATTTGAGTGAGATTGATAATTAAGGTTTTTAGTAATATTTTAATCCTTAGAATGCACGAAACCCTGATTCAGTCAGCTCAAGCCCACTTCTTGGTCTTTTAAGTTCATTTAACCTTTGATTAATCCCTAATTAACCCCTTAGTTAACCTGCATTAATGGTGAGATGTTAAAACAACAGAATTAACCCTTTTTCCTGTCTTCTTCTCAAATTTAACTTAGATGGAATTATGTTCCTTAGACAATCCTTAAAGAGTATTTAACACTTGATTATGACTAATTTAAGTTAGTTATGACGAATGATGGTGTTACCATCATACCTCCATGGTAAACTTTTGCTAGTTCTTAGTAAAATCCTATGAAGCAAACCAGGTCTTTAGACTGGATTTTAACCGTTAGGATGTCTTACCGAGCCACATCTCTAAAAATTAGATCAAAATACCAACAATAGGCCTAGAGGTACTCAAGTACCAGCCAAGATCCATACTTGTCCAACCTCAGTCTTGGGTCCACTGCAACGGTTTCTAAGGCCCGCAAAAACTATCCAGAGGTTTATTGACCCTAGCGGTTAAAGCACCCATGCTTATGTGCAGTACGTCTATGTTTAATTTGCTAGTGCATTTTTTATAAGAGAGATAAAGGGATATTTATTTTGAGAGTTTTCTCTCTTTTATTTTTAAATTCCCCTAAATCCAACATCGGACCGGCCCTAAACACGATCTATATCGGATTCCTTGTCCCCACCATCAATCATCGTAGGGTCCTTAGCAATTAATGCTTTGGGATAGGACCGCCCATGTCAACCTCCAGAACCATGGCTTTCGACACTTTGAGATAGTGTTGTCCATGGCATTCTGTAGCTAAATTTAGGCCCTTGCAATCGACATTTCGGGATAATGCTGCTCATGGCACATGAACCAGCACAAGGTGCTTACTTGTCCTGGGTAGGATATTTAGATATCCTTAGAGACAAGCACCAAGGAGATGGTATGTTAGAACGCATCTTCGAAGGGAGTACTTTTCATTCATCCTCTCTACGTTGGGAACTCATCCAATCAACTTGTGTCTTCATGCCGTTCCTATGTCAAATCTTTGGGAAAAACATTTTCAAAATAAAACACTTTTTGGCATTATTCTTCATTAAGTGTATTGAACTAGACCAGTGTGTGATTTTTGGGTGCCTAGGTTACCAAGTTCCGTAAGCCAAAGGGCAAGCAACGAGGTCAAATAATCCCTAAACCTTAGACTTAATATATCAGCCTCGCAACTTCCTCAACTTCTTGAGAAATAGTTCGGATCTTAACAAATACATTAGTTTTTAAGCCCTAGAATAGGCTTAAGAGGCCTAAGGTCGGTATCTTCAGTTATCTCCTAAGATTTAGCCCTTCGGGTCTTAATTCATCATTTGATCTAGTCTAGAACTTAGGTAAGTTCCATAATCAATTATAGGGACTAACATAATTTTTTTCATTTTGTTCCTTTTTTTCTCTATTTTTCTTTTCTCCTATTTTTCTTCCTCAAATCAACTCTTTCAATTCAGCTCTCATTTATTTTTCCTTCTTTCATCTTCTCCATTTTTTTTTTGAGCAAAACCCTTCAAAGAATCAAATTTCACAGCGTTTTGCACTTTAATATCCCCTCATGTCTATGATTTACAATGTCTTTATTGTAAATTAGGTGGGTTCGTGTTCAGCTTATATCATACATTAGAACAGGTTCAGATGGTGGGTGAACGGGTCGGGATGACTGGTGCGGACGATTTCAAGCTCCAATACGAATATCGGAGGTGGAGTCAACTGTTCTAAGGGAAGAACCCTAAAGTGCAATATGAATTTGGCTCAAAAATGGGTAAGAAGGGTCTCGGGTTCTTCAAATGACGGGTTACCTCCCATTATGTGCTAAGTTTAATACCATCAGCTGGGTGTAATGCAGCTCAAAAGGGTATGTCATCTGGTAAAATGTGATGAATGGTAGGATAAAATATGATGAATGGTGGGAGAAAATATGTGGTCGTGATGAATGAGAATCAAATGGCCACAAATGAGCACCAAATCATGACGAAGAGTCAATCCTGAAGATCTATGATATGGATTAAGTTGATTCATTTCTGGGTGCCTCTTATTGAGTTTTTTCCGAAGGAATCATAGATAAGATGAAGTAGTCAAGGGGCTTTGAAGTCAAGTTGTGGTGAGTCCAGGACCCCACAGAAGTGAACCTAGTCAACATAGCCCAAATGTTTGGTTCCTCTCGTGTAATGTGGCCTAATAGATCATTACCTAACGAGTCATCCTGATCTTTTTCCATTGGGTGCAATATCAACTCCTCAAGAAATGACTTGAAGATTGGTTCATCCAATGGATCTTCTCCATAATTTTCATGCCAATCAAAGGTGAATGTCTGGAGAGTGACTATTGGACCATAAAAATCTGATTCAGTAAATGATTCAAACTCTGGACCATGGTCACTCTCGACACTCATTGTGTCAGATTCCTATAGATCCTCAAAATAATTACCATCATAGAATGTGTCTAGATCTAAGGAATACAAACCCGAGTCCCATTGAATGTCATCATCCTGTTCCCCGAAATCCATGTTTGCGTCCTTGAGATCAAAGGTAAAAGCCTCCAATTCTCTTAATTTGTTGAAATCATGCTTGGCTAAATCAAGTTCCTCCATAAGGAGGAAAGCTTCAAGTTCTGTTTCTAGGTTTTCTACTATCGAGATGGTCATGAGTTCCTAAATCAAACCTAGCTGTTTTGCCAAGCATTTTTCCTTTCCTTTAGATGATGGCTTGAAAATATTGATCTTAGTTTGCTTATCCCTAGAGACAATTGCCATATGCCTTGATTCACAATTGATTATGGCTCCTACAGTAGCCAAAAATGGTCTCCCTAAATCAAAGGCATATCTTGTATTCGTTGTGGCGCTTCCATGTCAAGAACTAGAAAATCAGCTAAGTAGTTGAAATCTTTGACTCTAATAACCACATCCTCTAGCAGCCCAATAGAGGTGATTACGGTTCAGTCAGCTAATTGTAGAGTAACGTCAATGGGTTTTAGTTGTCCTAGCCGTAGTTTCTCAAATAGGGCAGTCGGGATTAGGTTGATAGATGCGTCGAGATCTAGCATAGCCCATTTAAAATTTGTACCATCGATCTTGCAGGGGATCAGTGAGGTTCCTGGATCAAACTTCTTAGGAGGTAGACTGTTTTGGATATAGCACTCACATTTTTAGATAGTGCTACCTTCCTTCGATAGGATTCCTCCACCTCATTTTTGGATAAGTTAGGTGAGGTGGAGTTGAGAGTGACGATATCAAGTAACGGGATAGTGACTTGTGCATTTCTCAATGATCTCGTTATGTCTTATTCGGATAATCCTTTAGTGTGGAGGTGAGGCAAGATTTGGGATAGAGGAATGGATTGACTAACCTAATGGACGATTTTTTGCTTCCACCTCTTGGTTTTGTCCTCGACCTTGTTGTGTTGATCATGGGTTGGGTGGGATTTGGGAGAAGGGCCATGGGGCCTGGTCTTGTGATCTTTTCTCATGCCAACAACATTGATCATAGCATAGTCATAATGCGTGGGAGGAGGAGAAAGGATTGGACTTTGTTGTGGAACAACAGGGTTGATCATTGAGGCTTGATTTAGATCAACTGAGGAGGTAGAAGCTCCAAACACATAGGTATGAGTTGATGGGCTTGGGTGGGTGTTGCAGGCTTGGCCCTAGGTTTGGTTCATCATGTGCTTCTAGGTCAACACGTTGTTTGGATTTGACAAAGGTTAGGAAGGAAGTGCACTAGGCTGGAAAGTCCTAGCCATCTATGCGAGTTGGTTGCGGACCTCTATGATTTCCACATGATGTTGCCTCTGTACGACAGCGTTGGTTTTCTGCATATCAGCCAAGGTCTGCAAAATCAGGCTCATCTGGTCTTCCTTGCTGAGCCCATTTTGAAAGTTTGGGGTGGGCCTAGGCTGAGCGGGCTGATGATAGGTCTACTTTAGTGGACTACACTTAAGCCTAAGTGCATTATCATTTAGATGGAAATTAAAATTTTGGGCATGCATTACAGGGAAAATTAATTATTTTGACATTCATGAATTTTGTGGAAAGATGCTGCATACATATATGAGTTGACTAATCATATATTGCACATGCTTATTCTTCTTTGGAAATATTTGAATACCATATTCACATGAGCAAAAAAGTTAGGAAAGTGGATGATTGGAAATCAATTGCATGCAAGGAAATCATGTTGATCATCTCTGATTTTATTCATTTTATTTTTCTATTATTGATGTAAACATGTTTATATTACATAAACTGTCAATTTACGCATGTTCTTAGGAATAGAATTGCATTACATACTATAAATATTGCATAACATGCATCATCTTGCGTTTAGGTTAGTCAGTATAAAATGTAGGTTAATTTTATCCTTTTATGGCCAAGGACAAGGAAATTTGTTAATCGGGGCCTCGAATCAAAGATCCAACCATATGGATCTGATTAGGGTGATGATTGGAGTTCAACGACTCAAAGATCACCCTGATCGTACATCCGTGGCATCAAATAGAGACTGAGGAACCCTAGAGATCAAGGGTCAAGATGGTGTTAATCCACATCTCAGACGACAAATCCAACTACACGGATGGGTTCAGATAGACGATCACAACCTAACAACGTAAAAATCGATCCAATCCGACACCCGTGGCACCATCTACAACACTCAGAAGATGGATGATCAAGATGGCGCCACGTGGCACCATCCCAATCACCCAACTGGCCCCAAGGACCTGCCTCCACTTCTCTTCTTCCCCCTCTCGACAAATCTAGGCCGTTGGTCACCATCCAATGGACGCAGATTGCGCATGCACAAATCATGCGCTCCCTCAAACGAAGGCTCAGCGCAGCAGTCGAGCGCCGCGAGCGAAGGGCGCGCGTTCAAGCCGTGCTGCGCTTCAAATTCAAAGGGGGAGTAGGCGTGGGCGTGATTGGGCCATCAGATGGAGATCAGGCATCCGAGGGGAGGAGGCATGGTGCGCGAAGGAGTTGTTGATCGTGTACGTGCGCGATGACGCACGTTTGCACTCCTCATCGCCGCGGGCACGCGGTAGAGGTGCTGAAGAGGAGCGGGCGCACTCTTTTTAAGTCGTCCGATCTCTTGATCGGACGACTGGGAACCTTTGATAGTGCGCAGGCATTGAGGCAAAGAAGGAGAGGGGGCGCGTGCGACGCGCACATGTCGACATGTTCAGGCCTTTAGTGACGGATAAATCCATCATTAAAGGTCCTGAATTAATGTTTTTGATGATGTAATGACCAAAATGCCCCTACTCCTTACAACTATAAAAGGAGACCCCTACCCTATGAATTTCTCATCCCTTCTCTTCTCTCACCCCCTCCAAAGCTCTAAGAGCTTGTCCCACACCTGGGATGCTCCTCTAGAGTAGAAATCTTAATTTTTCCACCTTCGTCCCCTTCGTGGATCATCCTGCGGTTGTCCTCTCTCTGCATTCGGGAAGCGGATCCCGCGACGATGATGACGTGTTGCTTCGTTCCTCCCGCTTCGTCCTCCTTCTTCCCACTCCGTTCCCCGTCTTCCAGGCGTCGTCCCGTTCGGCTTGTCCTCCAAGCGATCGTCGAGGAGGATACTTCTCTCTCCATTCTTTTTACTGCTTTCTAGAGTAGATTTACTACTTTCTAGTGTAATCATTTCCCGCTTTCTAGTCGTAATGAGTAGTGTAATGAACAATTTCTGATAATGAAATCCATGTTTATTCTACATCCCTTTTACTTTTATTTGTAATATTCTCTCTCTCTCCTATTCATTATTTGTTAAATAGATAGCTAGTTTTTGACTAGTTAATCTGTTTCGTGGCAAACAAATAAAACGCATATTTTTAATCAAATGTCCACTGATAAACGCCATTTTATCATTATTCTTATGCATTACAACAAACCTAGCTCTTAGGATTATGCTCCGCAAACGAGTTTTTGGGTTGCATTTAGGCATAAATTAGGTTAGGCATGCATTGCATTTTTTATTATGTTTTTAATGTGTTTTTGTGAGTGTTAGGGATAAACAGATGACTAGATCCCTAGAACCCTACCACTAAGGAAGGCAACTGGTGAAGGAGAAGCTCTCACCAGCTAGAACTCAGCTTGATCCAGCTCACCATAGTTGGGATTCAGCTCACCTAAACTAGGGTTAGCTCATCTTATCTCCATTCAGCTCATCTCAGCTGAATGGCAGCTCAAGAGAGCTCATCTTAGCTCACCCTACCTCAGGTTAGCTTTGATCCAGCTCAACTTAGCTGAGTCTAGCTCATCTTAGCTCCCATTAGTCCACATGGAGCTCTAGCTAGCTCAACTGAGTTGACTGGAGTTCACCCCAGCTCAAGTCTAGCTACATCCAGCTCCACTCAACTCCAGCCAGCTGAAGATGAATTCATTCCAGCTCAGGAAGCTCAAGTCTAGCTCCCGGGGACTTAGCTTAGCTCAACTTAGTTGAGCTAAGCTACCTTAGCTACCTCAACCAACTCAGTCCTCCCCGGGAGCACCAGACCCAGCTCACCTCATCTCAATTTAGCAAAAGCCAGCTCACTTTAGCTTGGCTTAGCAGCTAGCAAAGAACTAGCAAGCTAATTCAGCTAGAGTAGCTCCATGCTAACCTCTTTAGCAGCTGCCAGCTCCAATTCAACTCCAGATGTCATTTGCCCATCTCCTCTCCACAAACACTAGCTCTCATTGCCTCCTCCTCTACTCCACTACTAGCTAAGCTAGCTTATCTTAGCTTAGCTATGCTCCAGCTCCCTTGGCTTTTACCACCTAAAAACCCTACCTAACAACTCCACCAACTAGCTCCACCTAAGCTCCACATAAGCTAGCCCTACTTCCACCTCACCTTGGCGCCAACTTAGCCTACCCACTACCTCCAAAAGACACCACTAAATGGAGCCAAAACCACCTATAACTACCCTTGTTTTGGAGCCAAAAATTCCCTCCAAAAATCCCCCCATCCTAACCCTACACCTACCCATATAACCCATCCTAGCCACCCACCTACCCCTCCTTCTAGAACCATACTTGGTGCCACCTAAGCCCCGCTTCTAGAACCCATTTTCAACTTCAAGGGGTACCCCCACCCATAACCACCTCCTAGGTAACCCTTGGGTTGGCTCCAATCACCCTTAGCCCTAGGATCCCCAACTACCCCCATATCCTATCCTAGCCATCCATTCCAAGAGCCACCTATGCCCCCTTCCTACTCTATATAAACCCATCACCCACCACCATTTTTTGATCATCCTCCATTAGTGTTTTATTCTACCTATACCCACCTACACCTACAGCCAAGAAGGAGTAGAGAAGAAGATTAAGGGGGCACATCACTCGCCCCTTTGGTGCCTTCTTCTCCCCATTCTCTTCAACTTGTGCCACGCCAAGGAGGAGAGCCATTCTACTTCAAGGAGAATGGCCAGACAAAGGAGAAGGACCTAGGGTGGACGTCCACCCTTGGAGGAGGAGAATTGAAGGTGGTAGCTTCCACCTTGGAGGACACCATCTGAAGGAGCTTTACAAGGAAGGAGTTGGAGGACTCTTTTCAATCTCGGGAGCTACCAGGCTTGGAGCAAGAAGCCTCCACCTCTTCTTCACCATCACCATTATCAGGACCATTAGTTTTATTTCATTTTTGTTGTACCTTGATAGTTGTAGTAAAAGCCTTCCTCTATTAGGGTTCCTTGTAAAATAGTTTTTGGTCCTAGTTTAAAGTTGCTTTCTTTTCGCAATCTTTATCGCATTATATTACTTTGTTTTTTAGCACTTTTCACTCCCTCTCCCTAATTACTCTAGGCCTCCATGTGCCTAGAGTGAGCTTAGGGAGAGGAATTAATTGTTACCTAGGTGTTAGCATAGTAATTATAGGTGTTAGTCTCTTTCGCCAACAAAATCCAAGTATTCCTGTTATTTCAAAAATATATAAAAAGTATATATTTAAAAGACCAAAAAGAAAGATTAAGCTTCCTTTAAAAGCAAGAGATTTGAATTGCGAACTTGCCTCCTTGGATGACCCTAGATACTCTCCTATCTAGGAATAGAAATTTAAAAGCGTATGCGATTTCACGTGTTACGACTTTAAAAACCCTAATTACAAATCACGCGATTTTTTCGCATCACTTTTTGGCACCGTTGTTGGGGAGGTACGGCTTTGCTTAATCATTTTTTTTCTCTTTCTTGAAGTGGATCTCATCCCCTTCTCTTTCTTTTCTCTAGTGTGTGCAGGAAATACAGGGGGAAAGCGGGAATTTGGAAGCGAAAGCTCAAAGTTCCTTGTCGTCCCGCGAACATTCAAGTTGGTTCTTCTTACTTGTCACACCTAATCTAAAAAAACTATCAAAATACACTAAACTTGGCTTTCAGGACCTTAAAAAATTTAATTAAGTGGAGTGGTGCATTTTAAAACTCATTGTTTGCTTGTATGCTTCATTAAACAACACTCTAATCCTAGTGTTGGTGTTCTATTTTTCTGGTCCAGATTTCTGTCTGGACTTCAAAAATTAATTCCCAACACCACAGGTCTCCTACAATTTTGATGTTTCATATGGTGGTTCCAAATCAAGTTAGGAGTGTTTGTTCCAAATTTTAGATCAGTTGGCTTTGTATTTAATTTTTAAAAATTCGTGGACTACCGAGGAGTCACACCCTCTTATCTTCCTATTTTGCTACTATCCGTGAATTTTTAGAATTTTTATACTCATCCAATTTTTTTGAAATTTAGTTTTCTTGAATCCTTGTAAAATTCTATATCTCACATAAAATTACCAAAATTTTCTGAGGCCAGTGGTGGTACAGAAAGTCCAAAATACCCACGGGTGCCATTTTTGGACT
Source organism: Thalassia testudinum (assembly GCA_037157565.1). Lineage (NCBI taxonomy): Eukaryota > Viridiplantae > Streptophyta > Magnoliopsida > Alismatales > Hydrocharitaceae > Thalassia > Thalassia testudinum. The sequence continues at coordinate 59,841,994 of JAZHRO010000019.1, read as the reverse complement.
TTGACACCAGCACAAATAAAAATTCAAAACAAATATTAAACAAATTTCTAAAATCTTAAAATTTTTTTTTCTAGAATCCTTGTTTGATGTTACATAAATTAGTGGTGTTGTTTGTATTGTTTGGACCGCTACTTAATCAGGAAGCCTAAAAAAGATTCATTGGTAATTAAATTCTGTATTAGGGTTCAAATCCAATTAGGATTTCTTTCTTGCTTTTTAGTCCACAACATAAACGAAACACATCAGCACCAATACAACTTGTTTTCCTTTGATTGTGGAAGTTTCAAACTTGTTTGAACATTTAAAAAAGAAATCCTAAAATACATTAAATTAAATTGAATCCTAAAAGATAGAAATACAAAAATTGTGTAATAACTTGCTTTTTAATTGGAATCACTTTCCAATTCTTGCACACACACAAAAAAAATTGAAATAACAGGGAAACAACCCAATCAACGCCCTCCATATTCCGTGTGCACTTTAGTATCCTAGCCCTAACTAAAATTCGTAGCAATTTGACTCCTAAGGTTTTATCAATTTAGGCTTGCTATATAGGATTTAAGTTTTCTCTAGTTAATACCAATTCTGTCATCTATATCTGGTGTTTAGGCTGAGGGGCCGTGTCAAATGACCAGGCACGAGTTTGTACAAGCATTTTGGGGATTTTCCTGGGAAACGCTTGGGCCCAAACCTCCCCTTAAGCAACTTGGCTAGATTTGTTGACAGAACGGGTATTCACTATTGATTACTTATTTCCTAGGTAGACCAAGTCTTAGGTTAATTTCTAGGGAGTCACAATTAAGTTAGGTCTAGAATTTGATTGCTTGTGTGCACACTTCTCTCATCTCCATCTCTTCTCCTCCCCTCTTGTTCTTCCATTTTATGGACGGGTGACGGTCTCAAAATCTACACTTGGAAGGACCATTTGATTTCGCCCCCCACGCAAAAAGATCACTTTTTTTATCTTCTTCTTCAGAAATTATGGAAAATCAACAAAATAGGTCCACTAACCCTTCCACTTCCACCTCTAATCCCACCTCTAACCCCACTAATAACCCTAATTCTGAGCCTTCCACCCACAACCCCCCACCTTTGACTTCCCACATTTGGAGCTCCCTAATATTGATTTGCCTCAATCACAACATCAAGACCCCCTACCTGATCTCTTAACAATGATGGTTGAGCAGATTGCTAAATTAAATTCCAATAAACAAACATTGACTAGGAGCATCCAAAACCTAGCCAGCAGCCTGTTATTCCTCTAAAATATTTTTATGATCCGTCTTATTATGAGGAATAACCAAGGGTGGTCATACTAGAGGGGGACTTTGAGATCAAGCCAGCAATCTTGAACCTGATTAAGCACTTCCAAGGCCTTCCTAGGGAAGACCCTTTTAGCTACCTTGAAGAGCTGACTCTTCTTGCACAAACAACCCGTTCCCGAAATGTGCAAGAAGACCTATGGCTGATGCGGCTATTTCCATTATCTCTTAAAGATAAAGACGCTTATTGGTTCAGGACCATTGGCCGACCCATCACAACTTGGCCTTAGCTCAAGAGCACCTTCCTCAAGAAATTCTTTCCCATAGATCATACTAATTCATTACGAAGATCCATTACGACCTTCCAACAGAAATCTGGCGAAAGTTTCCATGACTCTTGGGAGAGATTCCAAGATCTTTTAAGAAGTTGCCCGCACCACGAGATTCCTTTATGGCAGCTCGTGCAGGTCTTTTATAATGGTTTAGAAGATCAACTTTGACACTTTGTTGACGCCTCGTGTGGTGGAAACTTCTTGAATAAGGATGCTGAGAGTGCCTATGATCTTTTTGAAGAAATGAGTGAAAACTCATTTAATTAAGCTTCCATGAACACATTTGGCAGAACTCAAAACCCGCAGTTTGGTGTTCATGAAGCAGGCACTCAATCTATCCCTGTCACCCAAGATGATCTTCAAATGATCACTCAAAAACTCGACTAGATGCATATTAATCAAAAGAAAATTGAGGAAAGACTTGCCACATCAACCTAAACTCCACACAATCCACACCTAACCCAACCTAACCTTCCATGAAGAGGAAATTTGCACAATCTCACCACTACCCCTGTTGATTATTACCAATTTTGGAGACTGTCTATGATTCTTTGGGGAATTACAACTATCCAGATCTTAACCCCACTTAAAATATTTTTGTCATCCAGGAGCCCTTTAAAAATTCTTCCAATTAGAAAAATTACCTGAACTACTCCTGGAATAATCAGGTTCCTTCTCAACCAAATCATTTTAATGGGTATGGGTCGAATCCAACCTTTCATCCTGGACCATCCCAACAAGTGATACGAAAAAATCGCATACATATAAATGCTAGTTTTCGATTAGCTAATCTGTTTTGTGACAAACAAATAAAACGCGTATTTTTAATCAAACGTCCACCTCCCTGTGTTCGACCCGGAACTTCTTTACGGATTTTTCGGTATAAATTTTATTGTTGAATGGATCTCTTTGCAACTCGAACTACAACGACGGGTTTTCGAATCCAACTACGAACGTGCAGTTTTTCGTCTTCAACATTTTGGCGCTGTTGCCGGGGAGGCGATGTTCTTTGATTCTTTGCATTTTCTGACTTATGAATCATTTACCTCACTTCTCTCCTTTCTTATTATGATTGTAGGTACTCTTTTGAGAGGATCAAAAGCGGTAGATTGGAGCAAAGTGCTGTTGAAGGTTTTGTAAGTTTACCCCCACCTCCCACCCATTAGTTTTCATTCCACCACATAATAACACAAACATAAATCAACCTAGGTGTTCTTATAAACCCTAAGGTTAGTTTTGATTATTTGTTTGACACCTACACCCGCCTTACCCTCCGCATTTAAAAAGAAAAATAAAAAAATCTCACAGAGGTACACAACCTCATCTGATTTTCAAACTCAACCGGTAAACCAATCTTTGGAACCAGTACACACAGCCAAACACATAATCGAGTAGAAATCATATTAGGTAATCACTTTTGTGCCTAATTAAGTGGTACAACAGGCCGATTGTTTGAGTTGATTGGGTCGCACCACTTCAACTAAAATCAACTCATTAAGTAGCTACCACATAGGTTCAACTTTTAGGGATTTACCAGGCTCTCCACATTCTTTTAAGCTTCGAAGGAAAAATCTTCACCCGTGCTTTCAAAACCTAGTGTGCCAACAAAATTTATTTGAAAATACCTAAAGTTTAATCTTAAAAGCTACTAAGTAAGATTTGAATCCTAAAATTCATCTCATCAAAAATAATCTTGCTTGAAAATCATTGGTTGTGCACGCACACACACATCAATCAATCATTAAGGACACAACCCAGATAAAGAGTCCATTACATTCTAAAGTACATTCAAACCTAACCCTAATGAAAACAAAGTAGACGTTGGCCTTAAGGATTCAACTCGCTCTTCGAAGCCCAGAACGAGATTATTTTCGATTAGTCTGTTTCTACTGTTCAATCTGATGTCTAGCTAGGGGAGTAGAATCAAACGATCGTGGCTGGGGGGACACTAGGAATCGAAGGTGCAAGCTGAATTAAGAACCTTCTCCCCAGTCCCTCCCTCTAACTGGTTGGATTGAACGGATAGAAGTAGATCAAATTGTTTCTTTATCTCAAGACGGGTTTTGGGAGTCTGTAGGTCTTTAAGCTAGCCCACTTAAGGACATGTTTGATTGTTTGTATTGTAGGGCACCTTTCTTCCTCCCGTTTATCATGAATCCTTCCACATTTTATACGCATTCCCGCTCTTTCCCTCCTATTATGTCTTATCCTCAACATGATGATTATCCCGACTCGTATTGTAATAAGCCATCTCTTAGTTAGGATAACTTAGATTGGGGATATGATAACACCACATTTTACGATGATAATTCTGCTAAATGGGGTCGGTCTTAAAGATAATATGCATGAATAGCACATCATTAAAGGGGCATGGGAGCATTGCATACATCGCATGTTAAGATTGCTTATAAATCGGTATTAATGGCCGTTTGCACAAGTCCAAGTCAAAATAGGCCTTAGACGAGCAATCAAACTGCACGGATGGATTCAGAGCGACAAATGGAGTCCAACGGACTCAAAATCGACCAAATTCGACATCCAAAGCTCCCGCAATTGACCCAAGAAGTTCTGACCGTTGATCTGATGATCAACGGCCACACAGCCACCATGTGGCGACATCCGAGGGTGCCCCTCGCCACTCCTCACCGCACATCACTTTAAAACGGATGAAAACCATCCTCGCCCGTGCGCTTAAGCTCCTCAGCAGCAACCACGAGTGCATGCACACGAAGATCTGACCGTTGGATCTCCATCCAACGGTCGACAGCAGCTAAGGATGATTGAAGAACATGACCAACCCGGAGGACAATGCAGCAGTTGAGCCCCCGCTACACGTGCAGGAGGTGCGTGTTCGAGGCGCCCGTCGCACTTTAATTTCAAAGCGATCGCGAGGCACGCGATTACAGCCATTCACTTGTGAACGAACGGTGCGGAAGTGAGTGTCGCAGTGCGATCGCAGATGCTCACGCCAAACGTTCACGATGACGCGGGGGGTGCGAGCTCAGTAGGCGTAATCCAAAGGCGCGACCCACGAGCGATCTCGACTGTCCGATCTGAGATTGGATGGTCCACAACATGCGCACGAGGATTACAGGCACGGTGCGAAGAGAAGAAGCACAGCGCACGCATGGGACCAGTAGACAGGGAGCTTCACCGACGTTTTGGGAAGGGTTTCCCTTCTTCATTTAGAAAGCCCTTCTTCCTATATAAACCCCTTCCAACCACCCATGTAAGGCATGGAATACCTTTGCAAGTGTTATACCTCCCTCTTAGCTTCCCTTAGCATCTTTTTGTTGGAACCTTGTTCCACATCGTGTTTTGGTGTTAACAAAATTATTATGGATTAATGTTTGCAATTGAGTTCTTTCAGATTTAGGTGAAGATCAAGGCAAATAGGAAATGATGGAAGCTTGATGAAAAGGAGAAGATCATGATAAGAAGGAGGCAAGATGACAAGGAAGAATCAAGAAGAAGATCATCTTCGACCTTTAGTGTTTCTAGTTTAGATTTTTTATTTATAGATTGTATATGCCTCTTAACAAAGGAATATACCTTAGATTGTAAAAATAATTAGAGATAAATTAAGATTTATATTGCGATCATTTTCAAAGAACGTAATTGATTAAATCACTTAAAAAAGGTACTTGTTAACCCACAAGTACCGGTACTAAAGCTTAGTACCGGTACATGTGAGTTACAGGTTTGGGTTTTTTAAAGAAACAAACTTGTACCCTGCAAGTACTGGTACTCATGATCAATACCGGTACTGGAGGTAACGAGTACCGGTACTAATGATCAGTACCGGTACAAGTGGGTTATAGATTTGTGTTAAGAGTTTGAAACCCAAATCTGGAAGGAACAAGTACTGGTACCCATACTTTAGTACCGGTACCAGGTAGCCGTTGGCTAAAAACTGAACAGCTAGAAAATTAATTTTTGCTATATGAACGTTGGGATTTAAACTCCAACGTCTAGTAGATGAATCATTGAGCTCCTAAACTCTATAAATAAACCCTTGGACCCTTAGTTTGCATATAAGCAAAGAGAAGAAAAATTTTAGAGCTATATTTCATATTCTCACAATATTTTGAAGAAGTAATAGTTTGCTACTATCAATTTCTCTACGCTTTTGCAAACACTTCGACATGATTTCTTCATGCATTGTTAAGGCATTCATGCTCATTCTAGGCACTCAAATCGGTAACTTTATATTTACATTTGTTGAGAGGCTTAGGAACTTAGTTGTAAGATCTTTCTTTCTTACACCTGTATTTCATTTGTTCTTGAGCATTTGTTCATTGGGTTGTAACAAACCTGTTTTTGTACTTGGGTTGAGGTAACCCGTTAATTACCTTGATTTAGTAAATTGATTCTCTCGGGGTTGAGAGAATCGGGTTAAAAACCCTAAGCTGGGAGGCTTAGGTAGTGGAGTACCCAAGAGAGGGGAACCACTATACATTTTGTGTCCTTTTATGGTTTGAATTGATTGTGCAAATCTTTCTTTCCATATTTTAGATCCTATCAGGTGGTATCAAAAGCCCAGTTGCAAGAAGACGTAACAACTTGACTTGTGATGGCATCATTCTCAAGGCGCACCGAAGGACAGTCTTCTACCCGTCCTCCCTATTTTGATGGGACGGATTATGGGTATTGGAAGAGGAGGATGCAAGTCTTCCTCAAAGCCATGGATGAAGATTCGTGGACTCTCATTCAAGAGAGGTACATGGATTCGGAACTGCTGGAAGGAGTTGAATGGACAGCTGAGCAAAAGAAAAAGATTGCGGGAAACGTGAAGGCGATGAACGCACTCTATTGTGCGTTATCAAGGGAAGAGTTTAACCGGATCTTCACATGCGAGTCCGCCTACGAAATTTGGAATACTTTGCAAATCACCTATGAAGGTACGAGCAAGGTAGAAGAAACACGTATTTCTATTTTAACAGAAAACTATGAGTGTTTTAGGATGGGAAAAGGAGAAACAATCAAGGACATGTACACAAGGTTTGGAGAGATCGTGAATCCAATGAAAAATCTAGGAGTCAAGCTGAAAGAGGAGCAGCTTGTAAGAAAGGTCTTGAGATCACTTACAAGCGATTGGTCTCCAAAGACCACAGCAATCCAAGAGGCAAATGATCTATCCACTCTCCCCTTGGATGATCTAATTGGAAGCCTCATGGCATATGAAGTCCAATTGGAGAATATCAGGAAGAACGAGGAGAAGGTGACAAGCAAGAAGAAAAGCATTGCTTTTAGAGCAATCAAGGAGGACTTAGACTCAACAACATCAGAATCCGAAGACAAGGAGATGGAAATGCTCACTAGGAAATTTCAGAAATTCCTCAATAAACAAGGTAAGCAAGTAAATAAAATTTCTTCTAATATTATTTGTTCTGAGTGCAAGAAGAAGGGCCACTTGCGACAGAATTGCCCCTTAAACAAGAAGGAGGATAATAGGAAAGAAACAAAGGAGCTCAAGAAGAAGAAGAAGAAGAAAGCATTTAAAGCAACATGGGATGATGGCGACTTCGACATGGACACCGACTCTAGCAAATCTGATGATGACGAGATCACACATCTTTGCTTGGTAGCAACTATGGAAGACACGGATAATGAGGTAAATCTTGATTTCTCTTTTGAAGAATTATTAGAAGCTTGTGAAAAACTATATCATAAAGCTAGTTTATTTAAAAAGGAAAATAAGGTTTTAAAAAATAATTATCAAACATTAGAAATAGATAAATCATGTTTAGAAATGGAATTAGAAATGTCAAAAGAGACTAACAATTAGTTGCATGCAAAGATAGTAGAATTAGAAGATATTTATGAGCACTTTGAAGGTACTTTAAATAATCTTAAAATAACTAGGCTAAACATTGAATTTTGTGATTCATTAAAATCAAAATTTCAAAGTAAAAAGAATATACAAAATAAATCACATACACCTAGGCATGCATGGATGTATCAAAAGGCTAAAAATCTCAAGAATTATAGATCTAACACTAAAAAGTTCTATAAATCTCAGGATTTGAAATGTGCTAACTCTAAAGGACCCACAAGGAAATGGGTACCTGGAAAAGATATTTATTTTGCAGGAGTAGATTAGAGTAATCAATCGGTGTTTACGGCACATAACGGAACACTTCAACCTTTTTATAGGTTGAATGAAGACAAAGAATGTTGGACGAGAGATGCTTGGTATCCACAAGCTCTATTTTACTATTGTAAATTTTATGGTATGATATTTCTTCATTTTTTTGTGATTGACAAAAAGGTGGAGAAAGATAGAGGGAAAATAGTAATATTTTTAGGGAGAGCATTTATTGAAGGGGAGGATTTAATTAAAAGTTTTTTTTCCTTCATATAACATTGTTAAAAATTATTTTTATTCTTATAATTATTTATTTGCAAGATTGTTTTGTCAACACCAAAAAGGGGAAGATTGTTGGAACCTTGTTCCACATCTTGCTTTGGTGTTAACAAAATTATTATGGATTAATGTTTGCAATTGAGTTCTTTCAGATTTAGGTGAAGATTAAGGCAAACAGAAAATGATGGAGGCTTGATGAAAAGGAGAAGATCATGATAAGAAGGAGGCAAGATGACAAGGAAGAATTAAGGAGGAGAAGATCATCTTCGACCTTTAGTGTTTCTAGTTTAGATTTTTTATTTATAGATTATATATGCCTCTTAACAAAGGAATATAACTTAGATTGTAAAAATAATTAGAGATAAATTAGGATTTATATTGCGATCATTTTCAAAGAACGTAATTAATTAAATCACGTAAAAAAGGTACTTGTTAACCCACAAGTACCGTTACTAAAGTTTAGTACCAGTACATGTGAGTTACAGGTTTGGGTTTTTTAAAGAAATAAACCTGTACCCTGCAAGTACCGGTACTCATGATCAGTACCAGTACTGGAGGTAACTAGTACCAGTACTAATGATCAGTACCGGTACAAGTGGGTTATAGATTTGTGTTAAGAGTTTGAAATCCAAATTTGGAAGCAACGAGTACCGGTACCCATATTTTAGTACCGGTACCAGGTAGCCGTTGTCTCAAAATTGAATGGCTAGAAAATTAATTTTTGCTATATGAATGTTGGGATTTAAACCCTAACATCTAGTAGACGAATTCTTGAGGTCCTAAACTCTATAAATAAACCCTTGGACCCTTAGTTTGCATATAAGAAAAGAGAAGAAAAAATCTAAAGCTATATTTCATATTCTCACAATATTTTGAAGAAGGAATAGTTTGCTGCTATCAATTTCTCTACACTTTTGCAAACACTTCGACGTGATTTCTTCACGCATTATCAAGGCATTCACACTCATTCTAGGCTCTCAAATCAGTAACTTTATATTTACATTTGTTGAGAGGCTTAGGAACTTAGTTATAAGATGTTTCTTTCTTACACCTGTATTTCATTTGTTCTTAAGCATTTGCTCGTTGGGTTGTAACAAACCCATTTTTGTACTTGGGTTGAGGTAACCCATTAATTATCTCGGTTTAGTAAATTGATTCTCTCGGGGTTGAGAGAATTAGGTTAAAAACCCTAAGCTTGGAGGCTTAGGTAGTGGAGTACCCAAGGGAGGGGAACCACTATACATTTTGTGTCCTTTTGTGGTTTGAATTGATTGTGCAAATCTTTCTTGTTATTACTAATATTGTTCTTGAGTGTTTGTGCGCGTAGCCATATATTCCATATTTTAGATCCTATCAGGCATATCTTTAGATCCTTCACTTTTGTAGTCAACGGAGTCGACGAGTCGCTGAAGGAGCCCTCCTCCACCGTCATGGCTGCCTTGCTGTCTCCCCTCCTCTCTCTTTCTCTCCCTTTACTCTAGCTTTACTTTACTTTTGTTTAAGCATTTAGCTATTGTTGTATTTATAAAACTCGAGTTGCATGTTAAATATAGTATTGATGTTGTTTTCCATCTTGATCTAAGTGAATGCCATGACTTAAAAGACTCTAACCCTACTCTCTCTCTCTCACTCTCTTTTCTCTCGCATTTTCTCGCAAGCAAAAACCTGCCATTTCCATGACACTAAGTGACAAAAAAATTTGATTTTCACGCCTCTTTGTATTCAATACTCAGATTCACATCCGTTTCTTCATTTAAAATAGATGTTGTGAACGTGAACTACAAGACCCTTTTAAGAGCCACATCGATTATAGGTTGTCGTCCCTTCATGGACAACCTAATACGATCTACAATCAAGAAGGATACATTGATCTTTACCCATCCTTTGAATACATTGCCTTTAGGTCATCACCACCTTATGAACAATCTGAAATGACCTATTATCAGGAAGGGTATCACGAATGTCAATTCATTAACTCCTCTGCATTGCTCCCAAACCTGCCCAACCCTGAATCAAACTATTTAGTTCAGGTTAACCAGGTCCAAGATAAGGTTTTGGTTAACTTGAGGAATACTATACAATCTTTAGAAGCTCAGCCAATACCTTGCACTAAAGAATTGGATCCCCTGATTGAAATGATCGATGATCTGAACAAGTATTTATTGGATTGGCTCCAAGATGTTAAGGATAAGGACCCAGGTGAGTTTTACTTGGGAAGTTAGCGAAATTGAGAATGAGATTTATGGTTGCTTTAGTTCAATTATGGGATGATTCCCAAGATGAACCCTCTTCAAGAGAGCCAATGTCAGAACCTGCTCAGGCACCTGTTGGGGGGGACATGTGTTACGGGGTTGACCAGATTGACCTAGAGGAACCAATTAAGGATGATCTGATTTCTTCACCTGAGATCCCTGAGCCGAGGTACAAGGAAACGTATCTCTCCATAGATCAGAAAGTAATGGATGACTTTAGGACGTACATTAATACGAATTTAGATTTCTTTGATTCTGAGGGTGAAGATTCAATTTGTGAAGTCTCACGTGAGTTTATAGAACACGATTTCTGTCAGACGATTGGGCCTGCGGAATTGGTTAAATCATTTAATAGCCCAATAACAGAGGAAATTGATCTTATTGGGGCTTACATGATGATTCAGAATCACATTTCTGAAGGATTCAATTCAATGCCCTAATTGTCAGTTACACCCCATTGAACTTACTGACGATTCTGTTTTTGAGATAACTAGACCTAAGTCAATTTTGATTCAGTCACATCTTTTATACTTGGAAATTTTAGGCGGGGTGATTAATATGTAAGAGGTCCCGGAATTTGACATTCTGAATGAGGAGGATAGGAGCTAGGAAATTTTGATTTGGGAAATAAGCTTCGGAGGAAGTAGCAGACCGAGTCTAAGGGTTCCAATAAATCTGAAACCATCAAACTAGGACCCTTATGGCATTTGTTCTGAGGATGTCCAACCCAAGCACACATTCACTGATTATCCTTTTGAGCTTGATTTCTCTGTAACCCGACTTTTTGGTTTTGGGTTGCATCCTCATAGATTGCAGGCCTGACCCTGCTTGCATACTGATTTCAGGTTCTGGGTAATTTTTATCCAGAACCTTAGATATACTCAACCATGGGATATGGGTCTGCATCACAATCTGGTCCACATCTGTGGACATCTGTTGGCAGGTCTTAGGTTGCATCTTTTTATTCTGATTCTGATCTGCACTTGTGAATTCTTTATTTCTTCTTCTTTGTATAGTATGCCTAGCTGAAGGTACTAAATTCAACATGTATACAGTCTCTGTTCATCTCGGAGTGGACCTGTTATTCACACAATTCAGGTGCTTTCTACTTTACTCCACTCTATTTTATGCCTTTTTAATACAATGAGGACATTGCATTAGATAGGCATGGGGGGGTGGATATTCATCTCTGAATTATTTCATCAGCTCCGTAGATTCATTTTGTTTTCTTTTTATTTTAAAAAAAAATTTTGAAATTAGGAAAGAGAACTTAGGCTTTAGAAAATTTTCAATTTTAGGAAATAAAACTGTATGATTTGAACACGAAGACCCTTCAGGTCTTCGGACTTAATCAGCCCGGGTATCCACTAAAATGTGGATTTATTTATCGAGTCCTCACCATCTTGAATTCTATTTTAATTTGATTAAATAAGTTGGGGTGATAAGTACACGACTTATCAACCTGCCCTCTGATTTAAGGGAATTGTAAGCCTAAGAATCTACACACTATTCATCACTGACTCGTTGTTCGGTAGTTTTAATGGAAATTGGGCAGCTAATGAAACTTCTAGGGTGATATGGTTGGCAAGTTATCATGGGTAACAGCCCATAGGTACGTTGTCTAGAGCCTAGTCACAGGACCACTCTCTTCTTGCTGCCTCCAGGTAAATCTTAGACCAAGGAAGCCACCTACTTAAAGAAAAAGAAAAAGAAAGTTCAAAAAGAAAAGAAAAAGATAAAAAAAAGAAAAAAAGGAGAAAAGAAAGAAAAAGAAAAAAAAGTCACACTTCACCGCGTGAGTATGGCTGGCAAGTTGTCGATGGTAACAGCTCATCGACCGGTTGTCTAGATCCCAGCTAAAGAAATGCACATAAAAATTCCTAAAACACTTAGGAAGAAGTGGAGAAGTAGAATAAGCTGGGGAGATGTACACTGGATTCACCCTTGTGTTGACCCCATAAAAATAAAAGTAACGAGAAAGCTACCGGTCGTATAGATACACCTTTAGGCAGAACTCTCTTTAATGTCACCTAGGGGTATAGAAACTCGAAGTTCGTCCTGATTGTCGATCAACGAGTCTATCACATTCACAAAAAGATGCTTAGAACTTAGGGTTCTCATCAAATTTTGGGTGGGTTGAGTGGCCGTAGAAAGCCACTCTGTAACCCTAAACTCAAAAATCCAAAAAAAAAAATTTAGAAAAGAAGAAAAAGAGAAAAAGAGATCTTTCTGTGAATAAGGCGAGGGCTTGAGGTGGTCTGCATTTTGGTAGATGCCCGGGCACTGTTGTGTCTTTGAAAGTTCAGGTCCTAAGTAATAATTTCTTAATGTTGAAAATGACTTGTGCCCAAGTAATCCAACCTAATTCTCTTATAAATAGCATATAGTTTTGCTACGGACTAGCAAAAGATAGGCATGGGGGTGTGATGTAAACATGTTTATATCACATAAACTATCTATTTACGCATGTTCTTAGGCATAGAATTACATTACATACTATAAATATTGCATAACATGCATCATCTTGCATTTAGGTTAGTCTGTATAAAATGTAGGTTAATTGTCTCCTTTTATGGCCAGGGACAAAGCAATTTGTTAATCAAGGCCTCAAATTGAAGATCCAACCATACGGATCTGATTAGGGCGATGATTGGTGTTCAACAACTCCAAGATCACCCTGATCGGACATTCGTAGCATCATATAGAGATCGGGGAACCCTAAAGATAAAGGGTCAAGATGGTGTTAATCTGCACCTCAGATGACAAATCTGACTATACGGATGGGTTCAGATCGACGATTGCATCCTAACAGCGTGAAAATCGGTCCAATTCGACACTTGTGGCACCATCTACAACACTCAGAAGATGGATGGCCAAGATGGCACCACGTGGCGCCATCCTAGACACCCAACCGGCCCCAAGGACCAGCCTCCACTTCTCTTCTTCACCCGCTCGACGAATCTAGGCTGTTGGATCACCATCCAACGGCCGCAGATTGCGCACGCATAAATCATGCGCTCGCCTCAAACGAAGTTCAACGCAGTAGTCGAGCGCCCCTTCCCCAGTGAGGGGCGTGTATTCGAGCTGCGCTGCACTTCAAATTCAGAGGAGGCACGAATGTGGGCGTGATTGGGCCGTCAGATGGAGATTGGGCGGCCGAGGGGAGAAGGCATGGTCTAGGGAGGAGTCGTTGATCGCGTACACGTGCGATGACGCTTGTTTACACACTTCATCGCACGCGAGCACGCGGCAGAGGCGCTGAAAAGGAGCGGGCGCACACTTTTTAAGCCGTCCGATCTCTTGATTGGATAGCTGGGAACCTCTGATCGTGCGCAGGTGTTGAGGTAGCGAAGGCGAGGGGGCGCACGCGGTACGCGCACGTTGGCCACATTTAGGCCTTTTGTGACAGATAAATCCGTCACCAAAGGTCCTGAATTAATGTTTTTGATGATGTAATGACCAAATGCCCATACTCCTTGCAACTATAAAAGGAGACCCCTACCCTATGAATTTCTCATCCCTTCTTTTCTTCTCTCACCCCTTCCAAAACTTTAAGAGCTTGTCCCACACCCGGGATGCTCCTTTGGAGTAGAAATCTTAATTTTTCCACTTTCGCCCCCCTTCGTGGAGCATCCTGCGGTTGTCCTCTCTCTATATTTGGGAAGCGGATCCCGCAACGACAACGACGTGCTGCTTCATTCCTGTTCCTCCCGCTTCGTCCTCCCTGCTCCGTTCCCCATCTTCCAGGCGTTGTCCCGTTCGGCTTGTCCTCCAAGCGATCGTCGAGGAGGATACTTCTCTCTCCATTCTCTTTACTGCTTTCTAGTGTAATCATTTCCCGCTTTCTAGTTGTAATGAGTAGTGTAATGAACAATTTATGATAATGAAATCCATGTTTATTCTACATCCCTTTTGCTTTTATTTGTAATATTCTCTCTCTCCTATTCATTATTTGTTAAATAGATAGCTAGTTTTCGACCAGCTAATCTGTTTCGTGATAAACAAATAAAACACGTATTTTTAATTAAATGTCCACCTCCTTATGTTCGACTCGGAATTTCTTTATAGATTTTTCAGTATAAATTTTATTTGTTGAACGAATTTCTTCACGACTCAAACTACAACAACGGGTTTTCGAATTCGACTACGAACACGTAGTTTTCCGTCTTCAACAATTATTCTTTCTCTCTTTCGTTTTATAACAGGAGGGCAGATCTCAACATCTATCATCTTCCTCCCATGAGGGAGACCAGGACCTCCACCCTCTTCCCCAACAGAGGTCCGTCCACCATCGTGCTTGCCAACTCCACAACCGCGATTCACGCTCGTTGACCACGCCCATGCATCGACGACACTGCCATTGTGACTCCAACCACCACTGCGAACTCCATCATGGTCGACGGTGACAATGCTGATGCCACCACCTCATCTCGTCCTCCTTCTCGCCACTGCGATTCTCTGCCGCGAGTTCATCACCATGCTCTGTGACTGTGATTCCCCACCGCGCCGACAAAGCCACCACCGTGCTCCACTAACCAACAATATCAGACGGCCACACTTCACCCTACGACAGCAACGACACCTTCCTCTTCCTCTGTTTCTTCTTCAATAACAACCCAACGGTAGTCACCATCGGCTGGTCAACTTCAATGCCAAACCACCAGGTGCCATCCACCGCACCTCCTCCTCCTCAGATCCTCCATGCAACAGTAGGACCACGCCTCTTCCTCGCCTTCCTCTTTGATCACAGCCACCTTCGACCACATGTCGCCTCCTTCTTCATCACTGTCAACAGAGTCGCAGGAACCCAACAACCATCGATCACCTCTCCATGCAGCTATCAACTTCGGCCTCGATCCTTCACGCCATCAACACCACTGGACTCGCCACGCCACCACATGATTGACCACGCCATCAAAAGCTTCAACTGCAGACCCATGCACATGTGGAGAGGATTCATCGTCGGCGACCTCCAAGCCGCCGTTCGACGAGCTCCGGTCACCTCTTGTCGTGAGACCATTGCCATCGCAAAGCTCTCTGCGTCCTCGACCTTCTTCGAGCTCTGCACGACCAACTGTGACCCCTTCCCTTCACACAAGTAAAGGGAATGAGTTCCCCTGTTTGTGGTTCAATTAAAGTTTACGAACATTGACATTGCTAAAAGTTGATTTTCATGATTTTTATTGATTATTAAAATTGAGGTGAAATTGCTATATTATACTTCTTCCTCATAATTGTTCGACTCTTGTTATTCATCTCATTTTGCATTGGATTTAGACATGAATTCTGCACATGTTTAGGCACATCTAATGGAAAATTATTTATGCATTTATTGCATTTGTTCCTCTTTGTGGATACTGTTGGAACCTTGTTCCACATCTTATTTTGGTGTTAACAAAATTATTGTAAGTTAATGTTTGCAATTGAGTGATATTTCAAATTTAGGTGAAGATCAAGGCAAATAGAGAATTATGTCAAGGAGGCAATATGACAAGGATGAGATGCTGATAGAAGACCATCTTTGATTTATAGTTTTTGTTGTCTTTTAGATTAGGTTTTTACTTTATTATAATGTATGCCTCTTAACAAAGAATCAAGTATTAGATCATAAAATTAATTAGAGATAAATTAGAATAAACATTACAACCATACAAAGTATTGTTTAAAAGATATTGTTTTAGTGGTTAAAGTAAACTAATGAACTAATTAGTACTACACTTAAAATAAAGGTAAAGGTATTTGAAGGCAAGTATCAGTACTGTTCATAAGTATTGGTACATGCAAGGCTTGAGCCTTTGTCACAAACTGTAAACAACAAGTACCGGTATTAATCAAGAGTACTGGTATCTGTTGGTCACAGTTTGAATACTCAATTCGGGCCCAGACCTTACGAGTACCGATATCCATGATAAGAACCGGTACAGGTAGGTCATAGTGCCTAGTGAGTCTCAAAACTAGGAGTCACAAGTATCGGTACCCATGATGAGTATCGGTACCAAGACTTTTGTTGTGTTGGCTGTTGGACAATAGTGAGCAGTTAGTATCAGTACCCATACTTTAGTACCAGTACCAGTTAGCTGAAAAATTAATTCTAAGAAGATGAACATTGGGATTTAAACCCCAACATCTAGCTGATGGTCTATTAAGATCCTAACACTATAAAAAGACCCTCGGACTCTTAGTTTGCACACAAGAAAGAGAAGGAAAAATTCTAGAGCTAACTTTTTGATGGGAACACCATCATGAGCCATAACTAGCTCAATTTGATCTGATAAAGTCCATAAAAGCTCCTACATATCAATCAGAAGGTCTCTAGAGCAAGGTAAGTTGTTTTGAGAAGAGAAGATAAAAATAGGATTATTTCTACAATTTTACCATCTTATCACAAATACAAAATAATCACGGGGTATTCCAGGGGTTTATTAAAGGTCATTTAGTCATTAATGTCTAATAAATGGGTTCATGCAAACAGAAACAGATTTTCACGCATTTCAAGAATTAAATGACGTCTGAAATCCTAAAAATAAATCTGCTTAATTAACTAAGGTTTTGGTCAGAATAAAATTCATCTAAATCATCTAAAATCATATAAAATATTCTCTAGGGTTTAGCATCTTTGAATTGACCATGAGAACCCATTTTGACCCAAAATAGAGTCATAGACAGATTATTGCCCTAATTTGGGTTTTTACATAAATTACCTAGTCAAACTAGGTCAAAACCAAAATTCAACTTCACCATTAGATTCCTTATATTCAAATTAGGTTTGTATCAAAATTTGGACCCAATTAGAGATTGCCTTGACCTAGTTTGCAATTTGGTCCAGTCTAACTCTTTTTCTCTCATACAACCCCTCAGGTTTTGAAATTCCTTACAAAAAGGCCCCTATCTTTGTTGTTTTCCTCACAAAAAGGTCCCCACCTCCTCCATGTCCTACTCCTACAACTCCAGTGACCTTCAATCAGAGTTTTCTCCCTGATTTCACGCTCAATCTCTTCCAAATTTGGAAGAGAGATTCCTAAGAGATTTCTCCACAAATCGAACTTATTCGTGGGCTCCAATTCTTTCCCAATCTCTTAGGCGAACGCATGAGAGATGTGGGTATCCTACTCTGGCAAGCTTACTGAGCTTGAAAGCTTGGTCTCCAAGCTTTAAACCCATTCCCATGGCCTATAAAAGGAACAGGGGCAAGAACTCTAGCTCCTTAGCAAATTTTGGCCAGAGAAATCCCTCTCTTCTCCCTCTTTGGCCACCTCCACAATTTGCTCTGACGACCTCTCTCCGACCTTCTCCTCCACACCTCCAACCATCAAATTGGGGGTGCCAACATCTTCCTTTCTTCCTCGCACACCTTTCCGGTCAAAAGGAGGGCGTTCTTCTACTTCAGTTGCCGTCACCGCTTCGCCGTCGCCTCCATGTTCTCCGACTCTGGTCGCCACAACTGGAGCCCTCTGCCTATCACCTCCGCTCCTAAGACCCTCTACATCTTCCTCTTTCCCTTTACTTCTCTCTCCTACACTCACAACACATACACGATTGCTAATCACTCATATCCATCTCCATCTTCTCCACCTCCGACAACCACTCCAGCAAGGCTCTCTGCCCACTACACCACACTATAAGCCTCACCACCTATCCCAAAAGCTTCGCCTCATCCATGCAAGCAAAACCCCTCAAGAAATTGAGGGGTTTGCTTGCCCTAACCACCTACTGAACACCACCACCTTTGCAACTCCACCCCGACCTTGCCATATGCACACACACCTCCCCACATCACGAAACCACCACTACCATGTTCATAGTGCTTCGACGAACCTTTTGAACTGGTTTGACTAGGTCGAAAGACTGTGCTACTCTTTTTAGGTGTTTCATCGCAGCTTCGTCGCTGCGACATCTTCTCCGGCTTTGTTCATGGTGTTCTAGTCACGATTGCTCCAGGCAACTTCCCCAGGTGACACGATTCTCCTCCAGGTGCATCCTCGAGCCTTCAATTGGCCAAGATGATAGCAGCCGCACACCAATTTGATGAATAACCACCTGCTACCATTGCATGAAGGAGGGGGACAAACATAGTCGCACCTCGTGGATTGACAAACCCTCGCATGCCTATATATTATTTTTACTCCTCTGCCTCGTTGCCTTAGTGAGCACGGGGTGAGGTCCCTCTCCACATGCGCACGCACGCCCTCGCTCGCAGCCACGCCACACAGGTCTGGGCTCTAAACCGATTACCCGTATACCTAGATCCGATTAACATATTTATGAGAGAAGAGAAAGAAAGGGAAAAGAAGAAGAAGAGAGAGAGAGGGGGGAGGGGGGTTTTGCTCTGCTGCCCACCTCTCGACACTTAGTGAATTTTAAGGAAGGCCTTTGCCTCTGCTGGTGTTGGTTCTGAGCTCTGCTGTGCCTCTCCCTGAGGCTTGAGAAAGAGAGGCCTTTGCCTTTGTTGCTTATTCTGAGTGCACTGTGCACTTATCCTACGTGGCATTTGGTTGATTGATACTGTTGAGATATTTGATATTATTGTAATTAGGGTAATTGGTGATTCAAATCACCATTTACCCTAATCTTTTTGCATTATCAACATTTTCTCTTATATACATATCATTTGACTTTGGAAATTTCATCATCTATTGATATATTGTGATAGAATTGCAATTTTAAGATTTATTTTGCTACTTGCTCCCAGTGACGACCTTGAATTTTATTCAAGTATAAATTTTATCTGCTTTGGCGCTATTATGACCCATACTACAATGCAACAACTTCTAAAATACTGTTTCAGTGCATCAACACTTTTCATATTTCCACCATATTTTGAAGAGAAGAAATTATGTTTGCTGCTCTCAATCTCTCTATGAATTTGCAAACTCAACGACGTGTTTTCTTCATGCATTTACAAAGCGATTAACATCTTTTCTAGGCTTTCTAATCTGTAATCTCATTTTAATTATTGTTGAGAAGCTTAGGAATCTTCATTGTAAGATTTATTGTCTTACACCAGTGCTACCATTGTATTGAGCTTTTGCTCATCCTTTGGGTTGCAACAAACCCATTTCTTGTACTTGGGTTGAGGTAACCCATTAATTACCTCAGTTAGTAAAGTGATTCTCTCGGGGTTGAGGGGATCGAGTTAAAAATTCTAAGTAGGGGGGCTTAGGTAGTGGAGTACCTAAGTGAGTAGGGAACCACTATACATATTGTGTCAATTTCTGTGGTTTGAATTATTTGTGCAAATTTTTTTGTTATTACTAATATCTACTTTAGTGTGTTTGTGCGCATAGTGATAAGTTAGTTTTTGCTTTCAAATAATGTATTAAGATGATTTGTCATTGTAGGATCAAAGTGGTGGAAAATCGCTTAACAAAACAATTAAAATTAAAATTAAACCACTCACAGGAGAGCGGGTCGTATCCATAGGGAGGCAATGACTTATTTAAACTCGCAATTAGGTCAAAATCAAGTTCGCTAAACTATTCGCCAGATCAAATAATGCTTGTGTAGCTCTGAAAGTAAACCTTAAATTTATGAAGTCAAGGGGTATTAATGTAATTTTTACGTCAGAAAATTATCCATGTGCAAGGGTATGCCATGTACTATTCACTTGCATGCATACTAAAATGTAATTCAAAATTAAATTCAATGCACATAGAGATGAATAATAAGGTTTAGCAATTCTCTAGAAGCATGAGCATGAAGGCATAAATTCACCATAATAAAATAATGATAAATCAAAATTCATTTTTGTGGTAATGGCATGAAATGTAATTATTAATTCCACCATAAATAGAGGATTCTACCTCTCTCCTCCTCGCGCATGGGAGAGAGGATTGTTCGAGGAACTCTTTTGGGCGTAGATTGGCCGGAGCGAGGGCTTTGCAACGGTGGCAGCGGCAAGTTGCGAGACGGCTGGAGTCGGCCAGACGGAGGAGAGAAGCGACGGTGGTGGAGGTTGCTACTGCTGGCCGCGCGTGCTGCAGGCACGAGGAGGGGCGACGCGAGGGCGCTGTAGGCGCGAGGAGGCGTGGGCACGCGGGCGCTCTACAGGCCGCATGGGAGTGCACGGGTTCTGATGGCACCGGCTGCAGGTGCTGCAGGGAGGCGCTTGAGGTGCTGAACTAGGGGACTGCTGGCGCGCGGGCGTGGGTGCACTGGAGGTGAAGGCACGCGCTGGGTCTGATGGCGCGAGGCTAGGGTGCGCTGCAGCGTGGGTGGGCTGGAGATGAAGGTGCGGGCATGCAAGCGCGAGGTGGGATGCTGGCTGAGGGGATGGCGCGTGGTGGGCAGGCGTGCTAGGCGAGGGTGTGCTGGTTGGGGGTGAAGGCACGCAGTGGGTAGGCGTGCTTGGCAAGGTTGAGGCTCGGGGAGGAGAAGTTGCAGGGACTGTTGGCGGTGTGGGCTGTCACCCCACACGCCCACGGTGGTGGAGTCGCACTACCACGGTGGGAGGCCGGTGGTATGGAATGGATGAGAAGCAAAATTCTCTACGCAGTGAGGAAAAAAGGGGTGGTGGCCTCCTTTGAACGGCAGCCCTTCCTTCTCTTTTGTAGCCATAGCTACAAAGATTTGAATTTCAAAAGCCACCTAGAATCAATGCTGATGCGCAGGGGGAGGATGCAGCGACGGAGGAGTTACCTATAAAGGAGAAGAAGAAAAAAAAATAATTAGGATTATTTATACATAACTCCTTAACTTCTATGTTAATTAAAATAGTGTATGTAATGCACCTAATTAATTAACTAATTAAATGTATGCAATCCTAAGTTAATTCTAAATGTGTGAATTATGCACTTAAGCTAAAAATATGAATTAATTTATTTACATCCTAATGTATGCTATCTAAATGTTAAAATTAACTTAATATCTAGACACTTAAATACTTAAATAGCCCACAAATATGGGCTAATCAAATACCCCCATGCCTAGTTTTTGCTAGTCCCTAGCAAATCCAAGCAAAACCTCGCATTCCAAGTAGAGTAGCCAACCCAATCGGTCTTCCTTTAGAAACATATTAAGTTTAGACTTTAGACCTAAGGTTCCCAAGTAGTTGCTAAGTTACAGACTAGGTCGGCTAAAGACGAGTTGTAGGCACAAGTTTCCCTGATTTCTGACTCTACCCTAAGGTTTATTGATCCCTGAGATTAAAGCATCCGTGCATGTGCATTGGTCTAAGTTATTTGAGGTTGGTATGATTGCCAACCTAGAAAGGAAAAAGGATTTTTTTTTGAATAATATATATATATATATGTATATATATATATATTTGTTTGATTCCTCTAAGTCTAACCTCGGATCAACTATCAACACAGTCTGTGTCGGATTCATTGTCCCCATCACCGTAGCTCTAAGGGTGCCTGGCTTTTGATGCTTCGAGATAGCACTGCCCATAGCAACCCCAAGAACTCTTGGCAATTGATACTTTGAGATAGTATCGCCCATGGATTTCTTAAGAGAATTCAGGCCTATGGCAATCGACACTTCGAGATAGGGCCGCCCATGGTACCTGAACCACATAATGCGCTTACATGCCCCCAGTAGGATGGATATCCTAAGAGACAAGCGTCGAGGAGGTAATATGTTATCATCGCATCCTCAAGGTGAGTATATACTCCACCTCTCCTGCGGCAGGAACTCTTCCAGTCAAATTGTGTTTTCAAGCCTCTCCTAAGTCAAAACTAAGAGAACCAAATTTCTTTTAAGAAAGAAATTAAGGTGATCACTTACTTACACAAGACCAAGTGTGTGAAATTTGGATGCTTGGGTTACAAGGACCCGTAAACCAAAAGGTAGAACAAGACTCCAGGTATTACCCCACCTTTTAACTCAATCCCTAGCTTTCCTTCCTCAACCTCTTGAGGAATGGTCCGCAACTTAACCCCTACTTAAGTTTTTAAGTCCACAAAGGACTAGGTTTAAAGCTAGTAGCTCACTTAGATTCTAAAGTTCGACCCTAGAATCAACTTAGTCTAACCTAGAGTTTTGATTTGCTTAAGAATGCAGGGCCTAGCCAGTTAAGCTCAATTTATATATATATATATATTTAATTTTTTTAATGCAATATGCATGAATGAATGCAAAATGTAGACATGCTATAAACAAATGCCTTAGGTCCTCTCCCCCATGCCTGGTTCAAACAATGTCCTCATTGGAAACAAAAACAGTTAAAGGAAGATATTACCTGAGGCAGAGAATGGTAGGAACTAAGGCTCCTCAAGAGTGACCTCGTCAACCAGATGGCCATCCAAAGTAATGTATGGTTTTAACCGTTGACTGTTGACGATAAAGGGAGTTGCTGAAGAGGAAGGGCTTTTAATCTCCACAGCTTCATGTGGAAGCACTTTAGTGATTATGTAAGGCCCATCCCAACGAGATTTTAACTTCCCTGGAAAAAGCTTAAGTCTGGAATTGAAAAGCCAGACTTGTTGGTTGGGCTCAAAGGTCTTTCGAAGTATATACTTATCATGCAAGACCTTAGTTCTTTGTTTATAAGCTTGAGAGGTGTCATAAGCATCATTTCTCAGCTCCTCAAGCTCACTTAATTCCAGAAGTCGTGCCTTACCCACCTTCTCTAAATCCATGTTAACACTTCGAATAGCCCAAAGTGCCCTATGTTCCAACTCAACGGGTAAATGACACACTTTCCCATACACAATCCGAAAGGGAGAAATACCCAAAGGGGTCTTATAGGCCGTTCGATATTCCCACAAAGCATCATCGAGCTTTTGGGACCAGTCTTTCCTATCAGGTCTAACGGTCTTTTCTAAAATATTTTTTATCTCCCTATTCTACACTTCAACCTGGCCACTCGTCTGAGGATGGTAAGGGGTAGCGACCTTGTGAGTCACTCTCAGACTCCTGATTAGCCGATTGAAGTGGTGGTTTTGGAAATGAGGTCCCCTATCACTTATAATGGTCTTGGGGTAGCCGAAATGAGATATGATATTGGCCTTCACAAATTTCAAAATCACAGAGTGATCATTTGTGCATGTAGGAATGGCCTCTATCCATTTAAAGACATAATCAACTACCACCAAGATATATTCATAACCATGGGAAGAAGGGAAGGGGCCCATAAAGTCAATTCCTCACACATCAAAAATTTCAACAGATTGAATAGGGTGTTGAGGCATTTCATTCCTCTTCCCAATCATTTCAGTCCATTGACATATAATACAGGCCTTAACAAAATTATGAGAATCCTTAAATAATGAAGGCCACCAAAAATCGGACTGGAGAACCTTAAAAGCAATTTTCTTAGCACCAAAGTGTCCTCCACAATGAAGTTCATGGCAAAAACTCAGCACACTTTGTTGTTCCTCTTCAGGTACACAACGTCTCAATACTTGGTCTTGTCCAATTCTAAATAATTCAGGCTTTTCCCAATGAAAATATCTTGCTTGGGAAGTGAATCTCTTTTTTTTATGCTCGTCCTAAGAGCCAGGAGTTTCTCTAGTAACCAATTTACGGTATCAGCATACCAAGGTAAAGTTGGTGTTACCGCCATCAGGGTTTCATTGGGAAATGTCTCGCGGATGTCTCCGGAAAGAGAGTCATTAAGTGGAAGGCAAGACAGGTGGTTAGCCACAACATTTTCTACTCATTTCTTTTCACGTATCTCCAAGTCAAATTCTTGAAGGAGTAGGATCCACCTAATCAGACGTGGCTTAGAATCTTTCTTAGCAATGGGATGTTTCACTCATGCATGATCAGTGAAAATAACCACCTTAGATCCAAGAAGATAAGACCTAAACTTCTCCAGAGCAAAAACTACAGCAAGTAATTCTTTTTCAGTGACGGTGTAGTTTTGCTGCGGTTCGGTTAAAGTCTTGCTAGCATAATGCAGCACATGAGGTCTTCCCTCAACCCTTTGTCCAAGGACTGCTCCCACTGCATAATCTGAAGCATCACACATCAGCTCAAATGGGAGTGTCCAATCAGGAGCTCGGAGAATAGGCGTAGAGATCAAGGCCTCCTTCAGAGTTTGAAAGGCCTCGGCACACTTTGAATCAAAATTGAAGGAAGATTCCTTCACCAACAAGTTACAAAGTGGACTAGAAATTTTACTAAAATTTTTAATAAAGCGCTTATAAAAGCCAGCATGACCCAGAAAGGATCTAATCTATTTGACATTCATGGGTAATGGGAGTCTAGAAATAGAATCAATCTTGGCTTTATCTACTTCCAAACCTTGCTCAGACACAACAAGCCTAAATACAATTCCTTTCTGTACCATGAAATGACTTTTCTCCCAACTGAGGACTAAACCAGTCTCCTTACATCGCTTCAACACATTCTCTAGGTGTAGGAGGCACTGTTCGAAAGTTGAGCCATAAATGGAGAAGTCATACATAAACACTTCAACACACTCGTCAATCATGTCCAAAAAAATAGACATCATACACCGCTGGAAGGTTGCAGGAGCATTACATAATCCAAATGGCATACGCTTGAATGCAAAAGTATCGTAAGGACTCGTGAATGTCGTCTTCTCTTGGTCATCAGGTAAGACTGCAGCCTGGTTGTACCCAGAATATCCATCGAGAAAGCCATAGTACTTATTCCCTGCCAATTTCTCGAGAATTTGATCAATAAAAGGCAAGGGAAAGTGATCCTTCTAGGTAGCGGTGTTTAGCTTGCGGTAATCAATATAGACCCTCCATCCAGTTGAGGGTCTAGTGACAACTTGTTCACCTTGGTCATAAAATTCCACAGTAAGGCCTACCTTCTTTGGCACCACATGAATAAGACTTACCCATTTACTATCTGCAATGGGATATATGATCCCAGCATCCAACCTCTTCAGGATTTCCTTTTTAACCACCTCCCTCATATTAGGGTTCAGATGTCTCTGCATGCCCCTAAATGGCTTGATGGATCATCAATATAAATGTGGTGCATGTAGAGTGTAGAGTCTATACCCTTAATGTCAGCAATGCTCCAAGCAATAGCTTCCTTATGCCTAGACAAGCATTCAATCAGGGCTCCCTCCTGTGCCTCAGATAGCACAGCCGAAATGATAACAGGGAGTGTATCATTGGCACCTAGGAAGACGTACTTGAGAGTGTCAAGGAGGGGTTTCAACTCAAGATCGGGGGCTTGTATGGTTGAGGGTTTCATAATAGATGTCCCCATCTCAGGTAGCAGATCTACCTTGGGTAGAGATGATGGGGGAAGAGACTCAGCAGAAACACCCAGCAACTCCTCAAGTTCAAGTATATCCCCTTCACATTCCTCCAAGAGATGGGAATGCTCATTTAGCATGACATGCTGAAGGGGGTCATTACATAACATTGTAGGGGTTGCCTCTTCAATCAGGCCATCTATCACCTCAACTTGAGAACAATCCTTAGGTCCAGCTTGCTTGTAAGCATCAAACACATTGAGCCAGATTTTTCTATTCCCAAAGCCCATTTTCAATGCCCCAGTATTGCAATTGATTGAAGCATGCAAAGTTGCAAGGAAGGGGCGACCCAAAATGATGGAGGGTTTGGTTGGCTTGTTGGTAGGGTCAGTGTCCAAAACTAAGAAGTCAACGGGAAAGAAGAAATCCTCCACTCTTACGAGGACATCTTCCAAAATTCCCCGTGGTGTCTTAAGTGATTGATTAGCAACTTGAAGGATTACAGGGCTAGGCTTCAGATTGCCTCCCCCAAGTTGTTCATACACGTAGCTCGGAAGGATGTTCACCTCCGCACCCAGATCAAGTAGAGCCTCATCAATCTGTAAGTCACCAATAACCACTGAGATGTACGGGGCTCCTGGGTCCTTAAGTTTTGGGGGTGTGCCATGTTGAACAATTGAGCTAACAAAATCAGGTAGGACAACTTTTGATTAGACCTGTTCCTTAGATTGTCGCTTTTTCGTGCACAGGTCCTTTAAGAAGTGGGCATAAGACGGAATCTATCTGATAGCTTCAAGCAAAGGTAGGTTAATCTGCACTTGCTTGAAAGTTTCCATGATCTCATCCATCTTATCATTGGCTCCAGATGAGCCAGTAGAAGTCTGCCTAGAGGTGGATAAGCGCTCTGGAAAGGGCACTCTCGATCTCTGGGAGGAAGGGTTGTCATGTCAAGTAAGGGGTGGAATGGGGGCAACTTCTTCCGGTGAGGTGATTTCAAGTGGAGAAGATTTGGGCAAGTCTTCTCTGGTGGGGGTGAAAGTCGGGGTGGATGGTTTTTCAAGGGGTGAGACTATAGGAGCATCGGGTTTGGAAATTTCATTCCCACTCCTCAGAATAGTCACCGCCTGAGCATGCTCCTTAAAGACAATCCCTTTTCCTTTAGGATTCTCCTCAGCAGCACTGGGGAGCTTCCCAATTTCCCTCTATCTAACAGCCTCAACAAGGTGTCCTATCTGTGATTTCATCTCATGTATAGCCTTGTCATGAGATTGGATGATGGCACTTTGACTTTCTTGCATAGTTCTCAACATCGCCTTCAATTCATCCATCTCAGAGGTCTTAAGTTGGGCAAAGGTCTGAGGTTGGTTCATTTGATGATTTTGAAAGGATTGTGGTTTATAATTCCCTGAATTTGAGACATTTCCTTGTCTCCATGAAAAGTTTGGGTGGTTCCTCCATCCCTCATTATAAGTGTTGGAAAGAGGGTCATTACGAGGTCTAGGATGGAACCTTTGAGCGCCATTCAGATCTGCTTGTACAAGCTCAAGGAATTGGGAGGCCAAGTGGCCATCCACAGTGGCGTGTGTATTGCCTTGGCAAATGGAGCATTCAGAAGCTTGGGATGTGGAGGTGTTAGATACGAATTGGCTCAGGCTCGACATAAGCCTTTCCATGTTTTGATTCAATAATTGAATTTGATAGGCTAAATTCTAGGTGTCCCTTGCCTCATTCGCCTCCAACTTTCTTTGCATGAGAGTGGGTTTTCTATCCATGTAGGTAGAATTCAAGTGAATAGAATTCTCACTCAAAGTATCAAAAAGGTTCCAAGCTTCATCCTCAGTATTAGATAGAAAGGTTCTTGCATAGGCACCATTCACAGTTTGCCTATGCGAATCATTAAGTCCGGTGTAGAACCTTTCAACCAGTTGCCACTTAGGCACCTGGTGATGTGGGCAAAGTCTCAGCAAGTCATTAAAGTGCTCCTACGCATTATGGAAAGCTTCCCCATCCTTTTGAACAAAACTCATAATTTTCCTCCTAAAGTGATTTGTTTTGCTTATGGGGAAGTACTTCAAAAACTCCTTCAGGGCATCCCAAGTGTTAATATCATCAAGGGTGTGATACCAATACTTGGCTTTGTCCTTAAGGGAGAAGGGAAAGAGGGTTCGCATTTGAGCATCATCAGTAACGCTCTACAGCTTCATCGTGGAACAGACCTCGATGAATTCCTCTATATGCTTGTAAGGGTCTTCCCTAGCAGTGCCATAAAAGGAGGGCAGCAAGGATATGGTACTGCTTTTGATCTCATAAGGATTGTCCCCTCCAGGTCTACGTAATGCAGGGCCAGCTTGATTGGTTGGAATGAAATATTCCTTAAGGCTCCTTTGACCGGCCATTTCTACCCTTGGAAGGTTTCTTCTTAAGATTCTTTCAGGTTCAGGATCAAACACAAGTCGTCTCCTAAGAGAACGCCTACCAAGAATGCATTACAAACACAATTTAAATGGACTTGTTCGGTCTTTACAAATTTAGGCTTTTGACTTTAGTTCAAATTGTAGATGACAAAGCAAGTTGCACAGTCAATTACGCGCCTATTGTCAACCTTTGAAATGCCTAAAAGGACCTAGTTGGAGCTTAGGTGTTCTTCCCTAAATCTCAAATGGTAGAGCAAATCCAAAGACGAAAGATTGAGGGATGCAAGTAGGCCTAAGCCTTCCTTTGAAGCTGTACTTTCGCAGTGCTTCTCAACTACCCCCAAAAATCCGTGACAGGGTATCCCCCTCTTTGGATTTACAAAACCTTTGATCTCAAGTTCCAAACACTTCAGAATCCAACTTTAGGAGGGCTCTTGTCCTAGTAGTTCTAAGACTTAGGAGTGTCTAAATGTGTGCCGTGATGCAAAAGATATAAGTGTGCATACACCGCAAAAGATTTTTGAATTTTGAATCGCATGCCACGTTTGAAAATCAAGTCCTTGATTTTTAAATGTCCCCCCTTTAATTAGTCCTTTTCCAGAAAATATGTGACCACTTGTTAGATCTATTCAATACAGATTAGGTGGTCTTAAAATTAATCCAAATGCATTTGCATGACAGGTAGAAATGTAAAGTTAGAAGTGCATACCTGATTCCAGCATTCTTCTTGCAGTATGCAAGACAAGAATTAGATCTAGATGCTGTTCATTCAGTCCTAAATGATACGACCTAAGGGCAGGCAGCTTCTAGCAGGTAGCTCATTTTTTTTTTTAAGCTACTTATGCACAAGAAAATTAAGGATAAACAATCCACAAAATAAATTAAAACCTAAATCTAAAGAAAAGGAAAGAGGCTCCCAAAAATCAGCCCTAATTACTACAAGGGCGAGAAAATAGAAATAAAACTTGTGACACAGAGAATCTCCTATGGAGGCGGGATCTAGGTCTCCTACGTCTTCCCCGCGTGTAGGCGTCGCTCAAGGTCGAGGTCGTCTCCCAGATGTGCCTGTCACCTCTCTCAAATTCCTTTCTTAAATTCCTCGCACAGAAAAGATAATAAATGGTCAGATCACTGTGTAATGAGAAATAATCAGAAATAAAAATCAGGTGAAATCATTGCGTTTGTTGCCTCCCCGGCAACAGTGCCATTTGATAAGTCAGTTTTTGCTTTCGAATAATGTATTAAGATGATTTATTGTTGTAGGATTAAAGTGGTGGAAAATCGCTTAACAAAATAATTAAAATTAAAATTAAACCACTCACATAAGAGCAGGTCATATCCACAGGGAGGCAATGACTTATTTAAACTCGCAATTAGGTCAAAATCAAGTTCGCTAAACTATTCGCCAGTTCAAACAATGCTTGTGTAGCTCTGAAAGTAAACCTTAAATTTATGGAGAAGTCAAGGGGTGTTAATGTAATTTTTACGTTAGAAAATTATCCATGTGCAAGGGTATGCCATGTACTATTCACTTGCATGCATACTAAAATGTAATTCAAAATTAAATTCAATGCACATAGAGATGAATAATAAGTTTAGCAATTCTCTAGAGGCATGAGCATGAAGGCATAAATTCACCATAATAAAATAATGATAAATCAAAATTCATTTTTGTGGCAATGGCATGAAATGTAATTATTAATTCCACCATAAACAAAGGATTCTACCTCTCTCCTCCTCGCGCATGGGAGAGAGGATTGATCAAGGAACTCTTCTGGGCGTAGATTGGCCGGAGCGAGGGCTCTGCAATGGTGGCAGCGGCAAGTTGAGAGACGGCCGGAGTCGGTCAGACAGAGGAGAGAAGCGGTGGTGGTGGAGGTTGCTGCTGCTGGCCGCGTGTGCTGCAGGCACGAGGGGCGGCGCGAGGAGGTGTGGGCGCGTAGGAGCGCGAGCGCTCTACAGGCCGCACGAGAGCGCGCAGGTTCTGATGGCACCGACTGCAGGTGCTGCAGGGAGGTGCTTGAGGCACTGAAGCGGGGGACTGCTGGCGCACGGGCGTGGGTGCGCTGGAGGTGAAGGCACGCATGGGGTCTGATGGTGCGAGGCGAGGGTGCGCTGGAGCGTGGGTGGGCTGGAGATGAAGGTGCGGGCGTGCAAGCGCGAGGTGGGATGCTGGCTGAGGGGAGGTTGCGCGGTGGGCAGGCATGCTAGGAGAGGGCGTGCTGGTTGGGGGTGAAGGCGCATGGTGGGCAGGTGTGCTTGGCAGGGTTGAGGCATGGGGAGAAGTTGCAGGGACTCTTGGCGGTGTGGGCTGTCACCCCACACGCCCACGGTGGTGGAGTCACACTGTCGCGGTGGGAGGTTGGTGGTATGGAATGAATGAGAAGTAAAGTTCTCTATGCAGTGAGGAACAAAGGGGTGGTGGCCTCCTTTGAACGGCAACCCTCCTTCTCTTTTGTAGCCACAGCTACAAAGATTTGAATTTCAAAAGCCACCGTAGAATCAATGCTGATGCGTAGGAGGAGGCAGAGACAGCGGAGTTACTTGTAAAGGAGAAGAAGAAAAAATAAATTAGGATTATTTATACATAACTCCTTAACTTCTATGTTAATTAAAATAGTGTATGTATTGCACCTAATTAATTAACTGATCAAATGTATGTAATCCTAAGTTAATTCTAAATGTGTGAATTATGCACTTAAGTTAAAAATATGATTAATTTATTTACATCCTAATGTATTCTATCTAAATGTTAAAATTAACTTACTGTCTAGACACTTAAATACTTAAATAGCCCACAAATATGGGTTAATCACATAGCCTATAGCATAGTAGCTTTAAGATCCTACAGATACGGCATCCTAACTTCGTGGTTAATTTTTACTGATAAATATTTTTGTTTGAGCTTCTTTTCCACCACGTGATTTACTATAACGATGCATTCTATCTCTGATATCATTTTTCAAGCAAAAATGACTCGACCAACTAATACGAGTGCAGATTTTGTGGTTGAGGTTGGAATTGAGGTTTGGGATTCTCATTATTCTTTAAGAATGAGAAATTGGGATGATTGGGCCATCCAAGGTTATACTAGTTAGAATGAGGATCATTCTGGATGGCGTGGAGCTCCTCGCAGGTCTGAGAGGCTTCTGAGGGTTTAGAGATCCCTCAACTAGAGTAAGGTGGAGTAGACGGGGTTGGATACGCGTCCATCCCATGATATGCGTGGTGATGAATGTTATGCACGGTCTCCCTGCCTGAGGGTGGATGTGCATACATGTTTTGCTGTGAAGAGGTGGCACTCTGTAGATGGTGAGTCTATTCGTCCACCTTCTTCTCGATAATGGGACCTTATCCAAGCGACTGGCCACCAACTCTAGGTCAATGCATGTAGATAGATCTTGTGTTTCGTGTGCCCTTCGCATGTTTTTCAATGCACGAGTAGTTGTCTGGTCAAACATGCTCATAGACTCATTGTTTATGGAGTTCTCGCACATGTTCTCGAGAATCTCCCAAATGGTGTCTTCATGCCGACCCATGATGTTGCCACCACAGGTTGCATTGACAAATAATCTAATGTCCTCATGAAGTCCGGGGTAAAAGGACTGGACTTGTTCCCATTTAGGAATTCCATGATAAGGGCACTTTCGCATGAGATCCTAAAAGTGATCCCATGCCTCATGAAGTGGTTCTCCTACATTCTGTGTGAAATGCGTGATTTGGTGCCTCAAGGCATTAGTGTGACCCACCGGGAAGAATTTCTTTAGGAATTCAGCTTGTAGTTCCTCCCAGGTGTTGATTGGTCGAGTCAAGGATTGAAACCAATGGATAGCCTTATCCATAAGAGAGAATGAGAACATCTTCATGAGTAGGATATCCCATATTTGAACAGGTGGTCTGAAAGTTTGGGCTAGATTCTTCAATTGTTTAATGTGCTAGAAGGGCTCTTCGGAGTTCGTTCCATGCAACTTGGGGATTGCACCGATAAGATTTGGCTTTACTTTTGTGTCAGGTCCTCCAACCGGGATTTGCACCCTGGGTTCAATGGCTATCACCATAGGATTGTAGTGATCTCGCATCTGCGGATGCAGTCGGGGATTGGTTAGTGTATGGATCAGATTAGTAAGATTCTGCAGTCAGTCTTCTAGGTTTGGATCCTAGCCTCCTCCTTCAAGATCTTGATTCTCCATGGAAGCAGATGGAGAACTAGGCTCAGATGTGGAATGATCAGAGGAGATTTCGATCTGATTGTAAGGGAACCCAAACAATTGAGTCAGGGCTTGACCCCAATGAGAGTGAATTGCTAATGGAGGTCTCAAGACTACTCTTAAGGACCTCTTCCCGTATATGCACTACAAAATCAGATGAAGAGCAGAATGTGTCTTGGACCCAATCATTGCACTCAACAAGGCTGGGTGACTAAGGTAGTTCGAGGCAGATGGACCTCTGGATCAGAAACTCACCCACCCGAGAGTTACTTGGGTAGCCAGGAAGGGAGAGTCTCATAAAGAACCCTACATTGTAGAGCGCCCTACGAGTTACAAGGTTTTCCTCACCCGACCTTCCTTGTCACCGCTATTCCAAGTAGACCAGAATATGTGAGTTGAGACCTAAGTCTACCAATTTTAATCCTGCTTGTGTCTTGAATTTCACTTTTATTTAGAGTTGATTTGATTTGTGGCCTAATTTGGAGGTTGTTTGATTCACAAAGTGAACCAACTTCACCTGACTTGCCCTAAAGTTGAGGATGAAGTTTGGGCCAAGTACCCAAATCACCCTGAATTAGTTCTCAAACATGTTATTAGGTTCCAAATTTTGATGATCCAAGTGATTATAGAGCCTTGATTTTAGGATCTACTTAATTAAATCAATTCAAACAAGGGTGTGGGTAGCACACAATGTGCGAAAACATTTTCAGATGGTCAAAGTGAAGGTCCCAAATATCTTAGAATATTTTTCAGTGATTTTTAGGAGTTTTAGATTGTATTTATTTCTACCAGAACACTTTCAATTTGAGTGAGGCTGATAATTAAAGTTTTTAATAATATTTTAATCCTCAGAATCCATAAAACCTTGATTTAGTTAGCTTAAGCTCACTTCTTGCTCTTTTAAGTTCATTGGACCTTTGATTAACTCTTGATTAACCCCTTAGTTATTCTACATTAATGGCAAAATGTTAAAACAATAGTATTAAGCTTTTTTCTTGTCTTCTCAAATTCAACTCAGATGAAATTACTATCTTCAAACGATCATTACGGAGTATTTAATACTTGATTTTGACTAATTTAAGTTAGTTATGACGAATGATGGTATTACCATCAAAATTACCCAAGAACATGATGAGCTTCTTCGAGTTTTGCTAAAGAGGAAGATGACTGACGTCAGCATGACGTCAGCTAGGGACCATAATGAAAGAAATTTGGACCAAAATGCATTGAATTCAAAAGTTAAGGACTATTATATAAAGTAGGTGGAGATGAGGTCCAAATGGTTTTAACTTTTTAAGGTAACCTAATTTAGGTCCAAGGAACCTAATGGTGACTTTAATTTTGGATTTTGATGACATTTGCTTAGTCAAACCCAAAATGCATTAATTGTTAACCTTGGTCTTTGATTTAGCTCAAATTGAGTTCATTTTGTCAATTTAATTGATCTAAATCTTATGAAATATTTTAAAATAATTTTTAGAAGGTTTAGATTATATTTATTTCTATAAGAACCCTATTATTTTAAGTGAGGTTGTAATTATGATTTTTATTTTAGATTTAGCCTTTAATCTTAATAGAAACCCTAAATCAGTTAATGTAAGCCTACATATTGGAAATTTGAGCTCATTTGACCTTCAATTGAGTGTGGGTTTACTCTTTAGTTAATATGCATTTGTATTAGCCTGTTAAAATAGCAGAATTAATTAATTTTGATGTCATTCCTCCTAATTCTTGATTTTATTAAGTTATACCATTTTAGTGATTAATTAGGTGAATTTAACTTTAGAACTTAGCCAAATTAATTTAGATATAGAGGACGATGGTGTTACCATCATGATCAAAGCAAGTCAACTATTGTCCAAAGGATATTACAATTCAACCCCTGTGAAGTTACAATTTGGTCCCTGCAACTTTTTCTTCTTCACAATCAGCCTCCTACCAGGTTTACAAGAGCACAAGCTCCTTCCTCGTTGAGAAGCCTGCAGGGGAACTCTAAGAGAAGATGCTAGAGCTACTTTAGGGCGAGGAAACCACTGCTTAATGTCGTAGGATGCTTCTCGAGGCACCACAGAGCTTCTTGCGGAGCTTTGAAGCTTAAAGGTCATCAGCGGGAAAAATAGCAGAGGTGGTGGAGCTCGATTCGATGTTAGATTGTGTCTCAGTCATAGGAAATTAGCCAAAGCACTTCGCTGTGGATTGGTGAAGATGCCCGCGGTGGTTATTTGGTGAGTGGACGGCAGAGGCAACTTACAGGATGCAAAGAAGGAGGCGACGACAACGGAGGTCGGCGACGAGCTTTAGGTGGCAAAGCTCTCAACTGATGAGTTGAGAGGCTTCGCTTGAGCTTGTTGAAGATGGTGACAGTGGAGATTTGATGCTATGTGGCTGAAGAAGAGACGCCAAAGTCAAGGAAGACACCGGTGATGGGTGGTGTCCGGTGGAGTACGTGGGTGCTCGAAACCCTTAATAAATTGAGGGATTTTACTCCTTGAGGTGTGGTAGAGCTTTTGGGATGCACGGTGATCGGTGACGAGGCTTGGAGCAAGGTTAAGGTGGTCACCGGAGCTCCCATTGGGGGCAAACAAGATGAGGAGGAGGAGGAGGAATTTGGGTGATAGATGCAATAAAAACACAAATTAACAAGTCCTAAACTTAAAGCTAACTACGACGAGTAAAAATCCTAATGTAGTTGAGGATGAGAGGGGGAGGAAACCAGTCGTGGTGGCAGGCTTACAGGTGGCGAAGGAGGAGAGAAATTTGAGCTAACAAGGAGGAGAGGAATCATGTTCTTTGGCCGGAAGCACGGCGACGAGGTGACAAAGAGAAGCCCTCTCCTTATTGTACATGGGAGTGGACGAAGAGCGAGGTCAAAGAAGCTCTAGGTCCATCAATGGCGATGCATCTGGGAAGAAGGATAAGAGGTATTTGACGCACGAAATCTGGACAAAAGGGTTTGCATGAACATTGTGGAGGTTTATAGGAGTGCGGCTGTGAGGATTGAGGCGAGATCGCAGCCAATCAAGGCTGAGATTGATGTGGGTAGAGTTTGCTCCGACGACAACTTCGGTTGTGGATTGTGGCTTCCATAGATGGCAAGAACGACTCAAGATTACTCGAAATCAAAGACCTATGAATGGGGAACCTCTCCACCAAATTTGGTGGAATTCCACCACATAGATTTAGAGAAATGATCGTCCAAAGATGGCTTGAGGCACATATTTCACAAGGAGGAGCTGATGGAGGAAGATGGTCGCAGGGGCCTAAATGCAAGAAAATTGAAAGTGAAGGGGCCCTTTGTATAGGAATCAGAAATTAAAGGACCAAATTACAAACTTGGTCAAGATAGAATCTGATTAGGTTCAAAATTTATGGGCAACATAATTTGGACACAAGGAATCTATTGGTGACTTCAATTTTGGGTTTTTATGAAGTTTGATTGGTCAATTTATGATTTAACCCAAAATATATTAATTACCTGCCTTGGTTGCTATTTTGGGTCAAAATAGGTTCATTTTGTCAAATTGAATGTTCTAAACCTTATATAATATTTTTCAATGATTTTTAGAAGGTTTAGATTAAATTTATTTCTATTAGAACCTTTTAAATTAAAGTGAGGTCGAAATTAGGATTTTGTTAATTATAATTTGGCTTTTGTTTCATAAAATCCTTAAATAAATCATTATGAGCTCACTTATTGAAATTTTGAGCTTAGTTGACCTTTAATTAAGTACAGGTTCACCCCTGAGTTAATCTACATTTGTATTTGCTTGTTAAAATAACAGAATTAACCTATTTTACATTAATTCTTCTTGATTCAACCTAAATTGAAACATACCATTTTGTTAGTTAATAAAGTGAATTTAACCTTAGAACTTAGTCAAACTTAGATTAGATATGAAGGATGATGGTGTTACCATCACGGAGCTGAGGAAGAAAGACTCGATCAGAGTGATTAAAGCATTAAAATTCGAATTTAATGAGTCAAAATTAATTATTGAATCCTAAATAAGGGATTTGGAACTTCTCAAAGGTTTTCACAATGTGAAGCTAAGTATATTATTGCTGGAGCTTGCTGGAGCTTCTGTAAAGACTGGATCTCATCACCTGAGGTCAAATCTCCATGAAAACTCTCAAGAAATGGTTTAAAAGGTTCTTGAGACCATCAGTAGTCTCAAGAACTCACTAATTAAGCAATAGAGAGCTTAGATGAACCGTGCGAGCTCAAACTGATCTAAGAATGTCCTGAGTTCGCCTGACTGATATATAATATGATTTCACTAATTTCTTGAGGCAAAATGCCCCTAAAGTCGAGGCAATGGTGAATGGAGAGCCAATTAAATGAAAAAACTCCTCCAGAGCTTCGCTTTAGATAACAAAGACTAGGGTTAAGATGGAATTGGGCATTTTGTGAAATATGACTAATTGAGGAAAAAGAAAGGTGGAAATGATTCATGGAGTGGTGGAGAAGGTGGACAGGTGATTAGGTGGGTGAATGGGAGTCCAACGAGTCTGAATTGACTCACCGAAGATGAAGAAGATGATGAAAAACATGATCTATCTACAACCTACTCCTATGAATTGAAGACCTAAAACTAATCTAAAGACTAAACTAGAGTCCTAGGATTACTTACTTGACAAAGAGGACGAGGGATCTCACCTATGGTAGAGCAAGAATAAGAAAAAAGTTGATGGACTTCCGACAAGAAAGGAAAGCATTGAGATGGAGGAGATGACGCTCTTGAGCTCTGTCATAGCTCTTGGAGAGGAAGGGGAGATGGGGGAGGCAAGCGTCTCTGTCGGAGAAGCTCTGATAGGGGGATGAGAGGTTGTCGAAGGCTAGAAGAATAGCCTATCGTCGACTACAGTGGGGGAAGTGGGAAGGGAGTCGACCTTGATCATCCAAGGGGTCGAGGTCAATTTATAGGTAGAGAGTGAATCTTAAGGGGATGTATCTAGTCCATAGAATGTCTAAGTTCATAGAAATCGCCGTCATCATCTCTGGTGACGGTGGGGTTATCTACTAATGAAATTAGGATTAAAAGTTTATCTGGACCGTTGGATGTGAAGAAGGCGGTCAACATAACCATGGCAGCAACTACGACAATCGTACATTGCCAGATAGGTAGTGATTGAAGTGGTGTAGAATCGGAGGTCGTGGACCGTTGAAATCTGAGGAAGAAGGGTTTGGGAAGATGAAGGTGAAGGATCGGAATGCAACTAGAAAAGGACCTGATCAAAAGGAAAATGACTCTATTGATATGAAAGCTAGGGGCATAAATGCAAACAGTGGGTTTAATGGTTTATTTTAATTTATTTATTTTTCAACTTTTTATATGTAATAGTAAATAATGTAAATAACATGTTTATGCCATGAAATTACATTTTTTCCCAATTTAGTTACATTTATTTAAGTACTTACATTATTAAGTTAATTATTAACTATATATATATATGTTATATATATAAGGCTTAATTAAGTTATATATAACTTTATTTGATTTGAGTCCTATTAACTAATTAAACTTAAGTTAACACTAATTAGGCCTTAATTAAGTTATTTTAACTTATTTACATGGTCCTTGCTATTTTCCTTTATTATATAATTAACTCCATATTAATGTTATTCACTAGTAATTAACTAGAAAAACTATCTAATTAGGGTAAATTAGGAGCCATGATGAGTATCTTATCATGATACCTCAATCAAGTCTAGCGACGATGCAACGAGAGCAAATGGAGGAGTTCCTCTACATCCATCAATTTCACATGGCTTCAAGATCAACCAATCCGGCATTGTCTACACAAGAATTAAATTCCTCAAGCAAGTTCAAGGTAAGCCATCAACCACCTAGATTTTCATCTACACAGAGGACCACGTTGAAATCCCCCATGAGCAGCCAAGAAAGGATATGTGTGCTGCAAGTTGAAAGATCACCCATAAGGCCTACCTTTCCAAAGGGAGATATATTTGAGCTCTAGACAACAGAGATGGCTAGAGAAAGACCACCCGTATTCCCAGACCATAACATGAGACATTGAGGAGTAGATGAAATTAGGGAAGTGTCCCATACCATAATGTCTCAAAGAACACAAATGCGACCATGGGTGCCGAGGTCGAATAACATCGTCCACCCATTAAGGGAGGTGCTGTCATATGCAACCCACGTTATGAGGTTTAATGTGGGTTTCCACAACCGCCACAAAAATCTGGCTCCCTTGGAGAAAGAGCATGAAGAAGAGACTAGACCTTGGAGGCCTTGCTCCACTTACATTGCATGAGAAATATAAAGAAGGGGGCGAGAGTGTGACCTAAACATGGGAGCGGGGTGCAGGGCCCTCCCTTCTTTTTCACAGACACAACAAACTAGGTATCTCTAGCACCATGGAAGGCTTCATCAGTAAGCTCAACGTGGACACTCGAGGATGAGGAGGAGGAACCAACACATGCACGATCACAACTCTCTTAATTAAGATCAATCCTTCTTATGGAAGGTTTTTTGCATTGCCTTAAAGGAGCTTAATTTGGAAGGAGGACCCTTGCCTTTTGTCTTGTCAGAGGGTTTGTGGGATGTGTGTTGATGCCTCGAGAGTGTGGGAGAGGGGGAGGGTTGTGATTAGCCTAACCTCGTACCTGCAATCTACGTGGTAGTAGGGTTTATAGTAGTAGGCAATGAGAATGTACAAGGATCTAGAGCACAAAGTTCCAGATGCAATGGGTCCAAAATCAACTTTCCCGCCTCCATCTATTCGTTGTCATAGGAGAGGAGGAGCCATTCTTTCGAGCATCGAGCTACAATGAGTAGCGGACATTAAGGGGGCCTCCTCTACTTGTGAGGGGTTGCTGCTCAAGCATTTCCCTAGAAGGTGGCTAAACTCCATGAAAAGATGACAAATCTAGGGTTTCTAGTCATACTCTACCTTTTTTTAGATGGCCCTCCTAAGGCACTAAAGCTGAACTTGTTTGCCAAAGGGGTGACAAGCAAGACTGCAATGAGAAGGAATGCATAGGAGGCTTGGGTCATCTTAGTTATAATGGTGTCCACCCTCGGACGATGGCCAATGGTGCTTTCAATCATCCCTAGCATCTTAGGAGACCACCACTAAAGTGGATTTAGGCCAGGAAAATGTATCTAAATCAGAAGTTCTTCAACCAACTTCTTGTTAAAAGGTGAACTAGTCATCCCACCATTGGGGGATGATGGGGTGGTTACGATAGAGCCAAGGATGATCACGGACCCTATCACAATCGTCAATGAGATCAAACTGTGCGACGTAAAAGCCTTTCTTACGTGGGATGATGTTACGACCCAGTTCCCGAATCCCTACAGGAATGAGACCGGACTGACTCGACTGATCCCAAGACCCAGTCGTCCAATGAGAAAGTAACCAAAAAGCAGTAAAATAAACCACATCCACCATGCAAGCTACTAATAGTAACAAAAGTACAGCAGTAAAGAAATAACTACTACAGTATACACCACCACAACAGTAGGAAATTAAACAGAAATATCAAGTTCACAATAAAAGAGTACAGAAGTGTAAAAAAGTACTCACTACAACAGGAAACAGAGTATAATAGAAAGCTACAACTACTGGGCTCTACTAGGCCCAGCACCCTCTGCAGCCGTAGGCTCTCGCTGCTCAACACCTGGACCTGAAAAAGGTTATAAGTATAAAACGTTAGCGAATACTAAGTAGAGTGGCAACTAACTGACTAAAACAGTAAAGGTGGACAGGTAGCTGTTGTTTTTCAATTTCTTTCTTTCTTTAACTAATTATTCTTTCTTTCATCACTTGGTTTATTTATCAGGTCTCTTTCTTGATCTCGAATGTTCCTCGTGGGAACGATCTTGATTGCAGTCTTTTCCAAAGTGTAGAAGTAGCACATGGTGCTCTCCTAGTTGGGAGAGTCCCTCGTGGTGGTCCTACACTCAGTAAACTACCCCAAGGTCACTGACAGATGTAATGATGACTACGACACGTGCGATAAACGCACGGGTAGCTACCCCGCACTAGCATGCAGTTAGTCGTTTCTGTTAACGGGTGCACTCAAAGCACAGCACAGAACCAGTATAGGGCATAGCCCTCTTAGTAACAGGGGTCTAGCCCCTAAGAACCAAACAGGGGTCTCGCCCCTCCACAGTCCGCGCACCCTCGCCTGACTACCATGGTTTTCCCAATGGGCCTAACAAGTCGGTGTAAGGCGGCTAGTTGAACCTCGGGCCCCGTGGGGTGGCTAGCTCTCTCCATACACTAGTCGCTCTCCCCGGTACTGTGTACGCGAGGGCCAAAAAGTCGGTACAAAGTGGCCAATCCTAACCCCGGGTCCTAACCATAGGGCAGCTAGCTCCGCTTTGCACTAAACAGGGGGACAGTCGCTCTCCTTGGTACTCCGTACTCAAGGGCCAGCTTACTTCCTCATTCACATTTCCAGTTCCATTCCATTTATTTCTAGGAGCTCTACTCCTAATTCCCCGTAGGGTTCATGCTCATGTTTCTCAGACCAAGCCATACCAGGTTTCATCATTTCTATTTCCATTTCTCAGGTTCTACACATGTAACATGTAACTTTATTGTTCACATTCCAGGTTTATTCGCAGGTAGCTTGTGTTTCCAACATTCAATCTTCCATTTCCAGTTCATGTACATGCATCTCATATTATGGAATTTAATGTAAACAACAGGAATTTACATGCAATAGTTTGCTAACACAAGTACTTTACATTTCACAGGCAGCTGTTATTTAGTTACAGGCAACTGTTATTAATCTATCTACTCATCCAAGACTGCAATCCATGCATTTCATATAAATATTCCAGTGTTTCTAGTCTTAGGATTCATGCCATACCCTAGGATCTAACATTCATTCCACATATGCATTCATGTTTGTAATTAAACTAGGGGAAAACACTCTACCAATAAACCCAGGAGTAGTGGGGGCTTGATCGGCAGGTCCGCGTGCCTTAGCAAACCCCAAATCCACAACAGAATGAGGTCCTATCACAAGGATCATTCATAAGAGACTACTCAGAACAGGATAAAAAGTATTCCAACAAGTAGAGGAATGTATACGGAGAACAACGGAATCTTAATTAAGGAAATTGGACCTCAAACGGACCCTAAACGGGTCAAAAATAGACATTCTGATTCACATCAGACGTCTGGAACACCTTCCAGACATCTTAAAACAGTCCAGAACCATACCTCAACTCTTGCACTACTCCTCAGACATCCAGGAACTCCGCTGGACCGTTTGGACCCAGTTCCAGACGTCCGACCACCTCTTCGGACGTCTGGAGATGCTTCCCGTCGTCTGGTGCCTCGTCCAGACGTTTGAACTGCGTGGGAGGGTGTGTCTCGCACCTTCCCGAAGCGAATCTTGCACGCATCGACGCAAATCTCCTGAATACAGCACGGAACAGTGCCTCGGCTGCATGGCCGTATCCGCAAAGA
Organism: Thalassia testudinum; assembly: GCA_037157565.1. Taxonomy (NCBI): domain Eukaryota; kingdom Viridiplantae; phylum Streptophyta; class Magnoliopsida; order Alismatales; family Hydrocharitaceae; genus Thalassia; species Thalassia testudinum. The sequence goes on along the minus strand of JAZHRO010000019.1, from coordinate 59,800,585 downwards.
AGGTGTACATCACAGAACTTACCTCTCAGTCGTCTGGAACCTCCTCCAAACGTTGTCTACGTCGTCTGGATGTCGATCCAGATGTTTGATTTTAGGAAAATCCTAGAACCAAAATCTGCCTTCGCCTTCTCGCGCCGCGCCCGCTCGCTTGCTGCTCTGGCTACAGTAGTGTCGGGGAGGACCTCCCCGACGCACCTCTCCGCCTCGCGTAGGCACCGACCGATCGTGAGCTCTCCGGTGAGCTCCCTCACAAGCTCGTGCGCTTGCTCTCCTCTCTTCCCCTCACTGCTCCTCGTCTCCTCTCACGCCTGCTGCTCGCTACTCACCGCTCACTGCTCTCGCGCTGGAGGAAGGTGGAGGGTGGCTGAAGGTGAGGTGAATGAGGGAGAGGAGGGGGGTTTAAGTAGGCGCTGGGTTAGGGTTGCGTCGGAGAGAGGAGAGAGAAGGAGAGAAGAAAACAAGGCTGCGTACTGTCTGCGTGCAACACGCGCGTAGACGTGAGGATGTACACAAAAAATTTGATTTCCATACGTCTAGGAAGGTATCCGGATGTCTGACCAGATGTCTGACCCAAGTCCCAGATGTCTTAAAGGGCTCTAACAGTACGGGTCTTAATAACATAACAAACTCAAAGGAGTTTCGTCCCCAAAACTTGAGCTATCTAGGGTGCGGAAAAAGAACAACATACGCATAACAAACTCAAAGAGGACCGAAGCTGGTCCAAAAAGACGTACCCTCAAAGAGCTCCGGATACAGCTCTCGCATCGCTGCCTCAGGCTCCCAGGTAGCCTCCTCGTACCTCTGGCTCCTCCACAAGACCTTCACTAGGGGTACTTGCTTCCGTCTCAGACTCCGGATGGCTCTGTCTAGTGTCTGCACTAGCCGCTCGGGGTAGGTCAGGTCGTCACCCACCTTGATGCCCTCGTGGCTTAGAACGTGACTGGGATCGGTGATGTACTTCCTGAGGTTGGACACGTGGAACACGTCGTGCACACCAGAAAGCTGGGGAGGAAGGGCAAGCCTGTAAGCAACGGGTCTAACCAGCTCTAGGACCTCAAAGGGTCCCACAAACCTCGGCGCGAGCTTCCCTTTCACCCCAAAATGCTGTAGGCCCTTCATGGGCGAAACGTGAAGGAAGACGTGATCCCCAACCTCAAATTGCACCTCTCTACATTTTTGATCTGCATAGCTCTTCTGTCTACTCCTGACAGTGTGGAGTCGCCTGTGAATCTGCTCGATCACCTCTTGACTCTGCCTGATCAGCCTAGGGCCAACATCCCACTTGGTCCCCACCTCAACCCAACTCAAGGGTACAGTGCACCTCCGTCCGTATAGAGCCTCGTAGGGTGCCATGCCGATGCTTGAGTGATAGTTGTTATTATATGCAAACTCCGCCAGGGGCAAGTGCTCCTCCCAAGAGCCCCTCCAGTCCAGTACACAAGCATGCAAAAGGTCCTCAAGCGTCTGTATCGTGCGCTTTGACTGTCCTTCCGTCTGGGGGTGGTATGTTGTACTGAACCTCAACCGTGTCCCCAAGGCCTGCTGAAACTCAGCCCAAAACTGAGACGTGAAGCGGGTATCCTGATCGGATACAATCTCCCGCGGAACTCCGTGCAGACATACCACGTCACGAATATACCTCTCTGCCAACTGTGCTGGTCCCAAAGTGACTCGGATCGGCAAGAAACGTGCCGTCTTCGTCAATCTATCTACAATCACCCAGACTGCGTCGTGTCCTCGCTGGGTAACGGGCAAGCCCACCACCAAGTCCATGGTGATGCTCTCCCACTTCCACTCTAGCACTGGAAGTGGCTGCAACGGCCCTACAGGCCTCTGATGCTCGGCCTTCACCTGCTAGCACACTAAACACTGCTGCACGAATTCACCTACATCCCGCTTCATTCCCCTCCACCAAAAGTCACGTCTCAGATCATGATACATCTTTGTGTTCCCGGGATGTATGATGAACCTGGAACCGTGTGCCTCAGTCAGGAGCTCTCTCAATAGCTCCTCGTCTCTGGGAACGCACAAACGTCCCCTCATGCGCAGCACCTCGTCTGTAAAGGAGAAGTCTCCAGGGTCCCCTGACAGCACTCTGTCACGTAACGACTGCAGGTATGGATCGGCCATTTGTCCTGTGATGATGCGATCTATCAACTCTGGCCTCGTCTGTCGTGTCACAGTCACTGCCCTACAGTGCCCCAGTAACTCTAGGGGTCGCCAACTGCCCATCTCCTCCATGAGTCTTCAACTCTATGCCTGTAAACTGGCCAAGTGGGCAGGCACCTTCTGGCTCAAGGCATCAGCCACCACGTTGACCTTCCCCGGATGGTAGGAAATGCTGCAGTGATAGTCCTTCAGGAGCTCTAACCAACGTCTCTGTCTCATGTTGAGCTCCTTCTGATCAAACAAGAATCTGAGGCTCTTATGATCTATCTCAAAAGTCTCACCGTACAGGTAGTGCCTCCAAGTCTTCAGCGCGAAGACGACAGCCACCATCTCTAGGTCGTGGGTAGGGTAGCTATGCTCATGGGGCTTCAATTGTCACGAAGCGTAAGCGACAACATGATCCTGCTGCATGAGCACACCCCCTAACCCCTGCAAAGAGGCATCCATGTATACAACAAAACCGCCACTACTGTCTAGGATGGTAAGCACGGGAGCCAAAGTCCAAGAAAAGGGCACGTCCTTCCAGGTTAGCTGTGTCATAGGACGTTCAATCTGTGAGAAACCCCTGATAAACTGCCTGTAGTAGCCTGCTAGTCCCAAGAAACTATGGATCTTTGTCACTGTATGTGGTCTCTCCCACCTGAGCACTACCTCAACCTTGGCTGGATCCACAGCCAAGCCATCCCCTGAAATCACATGACCTAAGAAGGTCACCTCCCTCAACCAGAACTCTCACTTGCTGTATTTAGCTTACAGCCTATGTCGTCTTAGTGTGTCCAAAACCATCCGCAAGTGCTGTTCGTGCTGCGCCTGATTCCGAGAGTAGATGAGCACATCATCAATAAATACCACCACAAACTGATCCAGATATGGTCTGAACACCCAGTTCATCAAATCCATGAAAGCAGTGGGGCGTTGGTCAGCCCAAACGACATGACCAAAAACTCGTAGTGTCCATACTAGGTGCGGAAAGCTATCTTGGAGACGTCGGTCTCCTTGATCCTCAACTGGTGGTAGCCAGATCTTAAGTCTATCTTGGAGAATACTGTGGCACCTCGCAATTGGTCAAACAAGTCGTCAATCCTCGACAGCGGATACCTGTTCTTAATGGTAACCCTATTCAGCTGTCTGTAGTCCACACAGAGACGTAGGGTACCACCCTTCTTCACAAACAATACCAGGACTCCCAACGGAGACGCATTGGGCCTCACAAAGCCCTTCTCCAGAAGGTCTTGCAACTGGGATTTGAGCTCTCGCAGCTCAAGTGGTGCCATCTTGTAAGGTGCTGTAGAAATGGGGCTGGTCCCCGATACTAGTGAGATCTCAAACTCGATCTCACGCTCGGGCGGTAATCCTGGCAGCTCATCTGGGAACACGTCGAGGTACTCTCTGACCACCGGGATACTCTGAAAATCTATCACGGGGCTGGGCTCTGCCACTACACAAGCAAGAAAGCCCTCACACCCCTGGCCCAAAAGTCTCACAGCCCGAAGTGCAGAAATGCACCTGAAGCCTCTGTCCACTGGCTATCCGTGAAACTCAAAAGAAGGCATCTCCGGTATGGAGAAGATGATCTTCCTCTCGAAACAGTCTACCAAAGCGTGGTAAGCGGACAGCCAGTCCATCCCCAGAATCACGCCAAAGTCCTCTATCGGTATCACAATCAGATCAGCGGGGAGGCTATGTCCCCTAACACTGACCTCACATCCTGTGTAAACCTCCTCAGCTACAAACAGCTGACCACCCAGACCTTTGATCACAAACGGATCCTCTAACAACACACAGTCCTGCCCCAAACTGACAGCAAAATTAGCAGCGACAAACGAGTGCGTGGCGCTGGAATCAAAAAGTGTGTAAACTAGTCTGCCGGAAACTGTAACCATACCTGCCACCACTGAACCTGAAGCTCTGGCATCTCTGTGTGTCAGGGCGTTGATACGCCCCTTGGCCCTAGGTGCGGACGAAGCAGCCACACTCTGTGTCAGATGAGTAGCCGCTGGCCGGTACCCTCCCCGCGACTGCTGTCCTCCCCTACAAGCCTGGGAGCCGTGGCCTCCTGCTCGTCCTCCAGTGCTCGACGCGGGGAGCATCTGCTGGCCTCCAGCCCTAGACGGGCAATCCCTCCTGATGTGGCTCGGCTGGCCACACTGGTAGCAAAGAGGAACTCGACTCCCGCCCTCAGTAGGTCCCTGCTGATAGCTGGGTGAGGGTCCGGTGCTGGCAGCTGGCCCCTGTCGGGGGCCCCCAAAGGCCACTGAAGGCCTCGCAAAGCGTGATGGCTCTCCTGTGGGCATCGTGTGCCTCCTCTCTCACCGACCTTGTGAGTAGTTTGGCTAGTAGGGCCTCTTCCGTCCACTGTCAGTGTCACGTGCGGCCGGGTTGGTCTCCTCATATGTCATGGTTGCATCCACCACTCTAGAGAACATAGGCAGCTTTAGGGGTTTGACATAGCCTCGAATAGTAGGTCGGAGCCCCTCGGTGAACCTCCAAAGGCACTCCTCCTCAGTAGCTACAGCTATCGCGATGAAACGAGACAGCTCCAGAAAACACGTGCAGTACGCACTCACGGTCATCGTCCTCTAGCGGAGAGTGTGGAACTCCCGCCTCCTCTGGTCCTACCACATCTGGGGAAAGTACTGCTCGTAGAAGAGGGTGACAAACTGGTCCCAAGTCGGCTCGGCCCTCTCCTGCCCTCCACCACCTGTGTGCCGCGCTCTCCAGCTGGTATGTGGCAAATGCCACGCGGCACTCCGTAGGGGGGCGAAGGGAGTCAAACACCTTCTCGATCTGCTCGAGTCAGTCCTCAGCCTCGGTCGGGTCCTCATCCCCCTTGAAGGAGGGGGGCTTCAGCTTTCAGAACTGTCCGAAAAGCTCGTAATGGCGCTGCAGTGGGGAAATTGGTACGCCTCCAGGCAAGGAGGGCTTGTGCTCGGAAGTGTCAGAGAAAGGTGGGGGTGGTGGAGGGCCACCCCCTCCCCCACGTCCAGCGCTGTGTCTGTCTCGCGATCCCACAGATGACTCCCCCTCCACAGCGCTAGGAAGAGGCGCCCGTGGAGGCGGGTGAAGCTCCTCTCGTACGATCTCCCGTATTAGCTGGGCGAGGTCCTGGGCTTGAACGCCCGGAAGTAGTGGCTGGTCCATTGAGACATCTGGCTCAACGCGCCCACCCCTCCGACCTCATCCACGGCCGCATTCGCAGCCCACCTCACTGACTCCATGTCGAGGCATCTCTTGCAAGGAGATGTGGTAGAACTCGAATAGGTTGAGTTAATATGGTAAAATTATCGTTGAAGTTATTAGAGTGGTTAACCTAAATTGAGTCTAACCATCTTTCACAAAATTTTTTTTACCTGGTCTACTTAATTTTATCTTGGTCACTTTTAGGCCTAGGGTCGATCTCAGGGAGGCGAGAATTAAAGGTGAAGAAGTTTCTACGCCTTTCCTAAAATGTATCTCTTCCGTGCGTTTATTATATTTTTTGGTTTTTCTATTTAAGATTTTTTGGCGATAATATTGTCCTTGAGGCACACCCTCAAAATCAAGTTCTTGGCTTTGAGCCAAATTGTTCTTGGCTTTAAGCCAACTTAGGATTTCCAAAAAAACTGATCCTACTATTCACAGGACCGAGTACTTGTAAGACAAGAATTATCTTTTCTCTTTTACTCTTTTTTTTAATCTTTTTAATAACAAGAAACAAAAGATTTATAAACACAAGGCAGGTTGCTGGCAAAGAAAAGGAATACTTAGCTTAATATATGTTTAGATATATGGTAGATACAATATATATATGTATATGTATAATATATAGGGGTGGAGGTGGAAGTGGAAATGTAGTGTAACACGGTGTCAAGTTGGTCAACGTCAAGTAAGATGCAACCAACAAGACGAAGTGACATGTAGAGTGTGGGACGGATGTGTGTGCGGAGGCGCTTGATTTGCGCGGGTACCGGGGAATATCAGCAACTGGTGCAGATATTCCCGCGATATGATGTGCGGTGGGGTGACTAGTGCACAGGCGTATAGATACGGGTAGGTGATGTGTATGTAAATAAATATATATATATCTATATATGTATATATATATATATATATATATATATATATATATATATGTATATATATATATAGATAGGGTTATAACTATATAGGTATATATGTAGTTGTGTATATTTATATATAGATATATATATATGTGTATATATATATATTTATCAATATATATATATATATTTATAACTATATATATATATATATAGTAATATATGTATATGTATATGTGTATATATATATGTATATATATATACAGATATATATGTATGTATGTATGTATGTATGTATATTTATATCTAGTTGTATAGGTATGAATATGTATATATGTATATATGTATATTTATATATATATATGTATATATAATATACATATATATATTTGTATGTATGTATAGGTGTGTACAAGTGAGTGTGTGAGTGTATGAGTGTGGGTGTGTACGTTGGCGGGTGAGTGTGAGAGAGAGGGCAGTTAAGACGTTTGGTGCGTGCACGCGACGTCTGGCGGGCAGGACGTGCACAGGCACACAAGGGCTGTGCGCGGGCGTTGGAGGGAGAGCCTGCGCTTGTCTTTCGTGCGTGGGTGGGTGAGGGAGTGCAGCGCAGCGCACTACGTAGCGCAGGAGAGTGAGCGTGGGCGAGTGCGAGCGCCGGCGAACGGCTGGCACGTGTAGCGGGCGAGGAGAGAGAGCGCTGTGCCACCGGCTAAGTGAGAAACGAGCCGGTGGCTATAGTGTCGCGCTGAGAGGTGTGAACAGTGGCTACAGTGCCGCGTGGAGCGGGCGACCGGTAGCGGCCGGTTTTGCATGCGCGGGTGCGTTGGGAAGTGCCTGTGCGTGCGGGAAGAGCTCGTTGAGGTCTGCTGGTGTGTGCGCGGTGGTCGGCACTGCTTCAGGCGGACGTTGCTGCTGCTGGAGCTTCTGACCTTGGAGCTCTGGCAATGGCGGAAACGGCGTTCAGCGATGAAATCAAATGGTGAAACCACCACACCCACCTGCTAATAGAAGAGCTGGGAGGTGGTGGAACTCACAGTGGTGGTTGCGGGACCACTGTGAGTTTTCTCCTACCCACAGTGTGTCTCTTCAGAGGGAAGAACTACTGCGTATGGAGAGGGAGAGGGGAGGAGCTTGGCCTGATGGTGGAGGAAAGTGTCTAAAGGTCCGTCTTCAGGGCCTGCGCAAGGGAGAGGGCGAGACCTTTTAAAGAAGAAGGCATGCCACAGCCATGATGTTGGCATTGCATGTCCAGCCATGCTGCTGGCAGAGGAGTGGCACGAAGAGGCGCATGCCCCATGCCCTGCAGCCGCGCAAGGGAGAAGAATTCAAAGTCAAAAATAAAAAATGAAAATGGTGAATTTGCAATGCAGCCCTTGATGAAGATGTTAATTAGATGACCAATTATTTGCATTCTCCTCCCTTCTCAATAAATGCATGCATGTGTTTATTTACAAATGCAACTATAGCGACATAAGATGCAATGGCAGTGCTAGGAAATAACACAAGATGGCATGATTACTGGTGTATTTTTGCTGTGCAATCATACCCCCATGCCTATCTTTTGCTAGTCCCTAGCAAAACATTTTTTTTTTGTTTTGTATTTAGAAATGATCTTAAGCTGAAAATTTTCTTTTGAGGTGACATGGTGTGTTTATCTGTTGGATATTGTGAGAACCAATTGCAAAGCAGACTACCAGCACTTTAAGTCTTATATGACATAGACCATCTCTCAACTAACCTGGACTCTTGGTATTTAAACCTTAAGTACGATTTCCAGGACTCAGAAGGTTTTTGCCGTACTCGAGAGCTCAAGAGATTATGGTTTGTGCATAGTGAAGGATCAAGACTGACCAGATGAACATTAAGGCTCAAGCCTAGGGTTTCACGAATCTTTAAGTGCAGGTTAGTCCCAGTTTCAGCTCGTGTCTTCGGATTGACCCTTAAAAAGATGACGGAAAACTCAACTCCCATTTTATTGCTTTTGTGGCTCAAAGAATATATGGTAGAAACATGGTTTTTGTAACTTGCCCTGAAAAACTTTTTAGGGAGAAGAATTTACAGATATTTGCGAGATATACCGACTTATTTGCATAATTTTTTTTTTTTCGAAACAAGTGTCAGTATATCTCTTACAACTTTATTTGGAGGAGCACACTTTTTTGGTGGGAGAGTTCCTTTTTGGTGGAAAGAGTTTCTCCTAGACACAAGACTAAAGCCTGGGATAAAAAGTCTACCTACGCGCACAGGTAAGGACTCCACCTTCCCTAATGAACACTAGGGTTGGGTCTTATGTTCATCTGGTCTTTCATGATATGTGTAGTGTGAACCAAGATTACTTAGGCTCTTGAGTAAAAGCAAACCAATGAATCTTGTACTAGTGACTCAGGTACAAGAATACATCCTTGGTTAGGAGAGATTCCGATCTATCTTATCAATGCTCAAGTGAATTAAGCTGAGCTTGAGCGAATCAAGCTTCTGTGGCCTGGGAAGTCTTCAAAACAGTGGTTGAATATCCATAAACACTTATTGTATTTTTGTTTTAGCCTTCAGATCATTACTAAACACCTTTTTTTTATGTACATATTTATAGATGGATATATATAATGGAAGCTGCGTGATGCCATATAATACCCAGATCCTATAGATGCCTATCCACCCCCCCATGCCAAACGATGCTATGTCCTCATATGCATGCAGGGTAGAGGAAGGTCCAAAGATCGGGGAAAGATTGCTGACGTGCAAGGTATATAGCAGGGTGGTAGGGTGGGTGGATGGTGGGTGGTGAAGTGAAGAAGTGGGAAGTGAAGTGACATGGAAGTGTGTACGTGGAGGAGTGTTGCTGGGGTGCCTCCCAACGAGCGCTGAATTTAACATCCCCAGCTAGACTCAGAGTGAGGCATGAAATTAGTTACCCTCCAGCAGGGCAACAATTTCACCAACGGGGGCAGGTTCATGAGTATGATAGGGTTTTAAACGCTACCCATTGACCGTAAATTTATGCCCAGATTTGGGATCTTCAATTTCAATGGCCCCGTTGGGAAATGGTCTCGAGACCAAGAAGGGACCAGTCCATTTGGACTTCAATTTCCCAGGAAAGAATTTGAGCCGGGCATTGTAAAGCCAAACTTGCTGAGATGGCTCAAATTCCTTCCGTCGAATTCGGCTATCGTGAAAAGCCTTAGTGCATTGCTTGAAAGTTAAGGCAGAATCATAGGCTTCGCAACGGAGCTCTTCCAGCTCTTGGAGTTGGAGTTTCCTTTCTTGACCAGACAGGTCTGGGTCGAGGTTACATTGGCGAATCGCCCAATAAGCGCGGTGTTCCAGCTCCACAGGCAAATGACAAGGCTTCCCGTAAATGATTCTATAAGGAGACATACCTAGGGGAGGCTTGAAGGCGGTTCGATACGCCCAAAGTGTGTCAATCAGCTTGCCGGACCAATCCTTACGGTCAGGCCGAATCGTTTTCTGGAGAATTTGCTTGATTTGCCGATTCGACACCTCAGCATGGCCGTTCGTCTGAGGATGATATGGAGATGCGATACAATGGTGGACTCCATATTTTCTCAGAAGTGCCCGAAAAGAAGCATGGGGAAATGACTTCCTCCATCCGAGATAATGGCTCGAGGGATCCCAAAGCGTGCAAAAATGTGATCTTTAACAAATCAAGTAGATATGACATGGTCAGCATGGTGCGTGGGAATAGCCTCGATCCATTTGGAAACATAATCAACAGCAACGAGGATGTACTCGAAGACGTTGGAAGGAGGAAAGGGACCCATGAAATCGATTCCCCAAATGTCGAAGATTTCAGCAGCTAGGATGGGTTGCAAGGGCATCATGTTATGACGTGACATTGACCCTAACGAATGGCACCTAGTGCGATGTTTGGCATAATTGTGTGCATCCTGGTGAAGGGAGGGCCAAAATAAATCGCATTGCAACACCTTGGTTGTAGTTTTCCTCCCCGAGAAATGGCCTCCGCAGGCCTAATCGTGGCAGAAGGATAGCACACTGGAGAATTCCCTGTCAGGAATACAGCGACGGATGATCTGGTCAGCACCTATTCGAAAAAGTAGTGGATTATCCTAGAAATAGTACTTTGCTTCTGCAATGAGACGCTCGCGTTGGTTTTTAGGCTAGCCACGTGGAAGGGAACCAGAAGCAAGGTAATTGGCAATGTCGGCATACCAAGGTCCACTTGCCACATTAATTACCAATAGGTGCTCATCGGGAAAAACCTCATTGATTGGCAGGGTAAGTCCAATGTGGTCAGGGTCCAGTCTTGAGAGATGATCAGCAACAACATTCTGGGCTCCGACCTTATCGCGGATCTTAATGTCAAATTCTTGGAGCAAAAGGATCCAACGAATCAGTTTAGGCTTGGCATCCTTCTTATGCATGAGATGGCGAATGGTTGTGTGGTCAGTGAATACAATAACATGCGAGCCCAGAAGGTAAGAGCGAAATTTCTCCAACCCAAAGACGACCGCCAGTAGTTCTTTCTCAGTGGTTGTATAATTACACTGGGACTTGTCCAACGTCTTACTGGCGTAGTACACCACGAAGGGGTGTCTATCGCGTCTTTGTCCTAGGATGGCTCCGACTGCAAGGTTGGAAGCGTCACACATGAGTTCAAAGTCGAGGTACTAGTCAGGTGGTTGGAGAACAGGGGCCTTGGTGACAGCATCACGTAGCTGCGTGAATGCTCGTATGCAGTCGGGGCCCATATCAAAGGGTACCTCAGTTGATAGGAGATGAGTTAAAGGTCTAGAAATCTTGGAGAAGTCTTTGATGAATCTCCTATAGAAACTGATGTGTCCCAAGAAGGAGTGGATTTGTCTGACAGAGCTAGGCACAGGTAAATTAGCAATTACATCAAGCTTGGCTCTGTCAACCTCAATACCCCTATTGGAGATGATATGCCTGATAATAATTCCCTCGTGTACCATAAAATGACTTTTTTCCCAGGAAAGCATGAGGTTCACATCAATACATCTTCGAAGGATATGGGTCAGGTTGGCAAGACAGTCATCAAAAGAGGGTCCAAAGACCGAAAAGTCATCCATGAAAACCTCAAGAAAGTCACCCACCATGTCATGGAATATCGCCAGCATACATCTCTGGAAAGTTGCTGGCGCATTACAAAGTCCGAACGGCATCCTTCTAAATGCAAAGGTGCCAAAGGGGCAAGTAAAGGTGGTTTTCTCTTGGTCTCGGGGGTCAATTGCCACCTGGTTATATCCAGAGAATCCATCCAGGAAACAGAAAAATTTATTTCCCGCTAACCGCTCTAGGATTTGGTCAATAAAAGGTAGCGGAAAGTGATCTTTCTTAGTTGCAGCATTTAGTTTCCTATAATCTACACACACTCTCCAAGATGTAGGAGTACGTGTAGGGATGGATTCGCCCCTATCATCGACACGGATGGTGAGTCCCGCCTTTTTGGGCACGACGTGAATCGGGCTTACCTAGGGGTTATCGCTGATCGGGTAGATTATACCTGCATCCAGCCACTTAATAATTTCCTTTTTAACGACCTCCCGCATGTTAGGGTTGAGACGTCACTGCATCTCGTGGGAAGGTCAAGCCTCCTCCTCCGTATATATATGGTGAGTGCAGTAGGAGGGGCTAATGCCAGTTAAGTCTGAGAAGGACCATCTAATGGCTGCCTTGTGTTCTATAAGGACCTTTGTTAGTTTGCACTCTTGCTCCCTAGTCAATTTTGAACTAATGATTACGGGGAGCGTTTCATTTAGTTCCAAGAAAACATACTTAAGCATATCAGGCAGCTCTTTCAGCTCGGGAGAAGATGGTGAAAGATTTGGCATTTCTTGGGACGAGAGTGTCCCAAGCGGATCAGAAGAAAACAAAGTTGGAGGAAGAAGTTGGCCCTCATATTGGCCAAGAAGAGGGGCATCTTGGATTGATGGATCCAAAAAGGGATAGCCCCAGTGAATAGTATGTGGGCTCAAGGTCCCAGTGTGGAGTTGCAATTCCGCCTAATTTGGCGGGAAAGAAGGGCAATCCGGTCTTCAAGAGTGTGGACTGATGAGTCCATTAAAATGGACTAGTATTAAGCCTAAGTATATTTAATCATACAGTTTAGGTGTGTTAATAATGGCAATTAAGTTGTAGAATATTTGTACGCCTCATGATTTAAGTTTATAACATTCTATAACTTAAGTATTTTGTTGTTTTTATGTGCAGGTAATAAAATGCAGAAAGAACAAGGGTGGGGGGATAAATTCCCCAACACATAACAGCCGCGACTCTTTCCCCCTTCCCCCGCTGGACATTGGGGTAATCTTCCTCTTCCGCCGCCTTTCTCAACAACTATGACCAGGGATTTGGGAAAATCCCTTAACTCACGCGCAAAGGAGAGAAGTTAAAAAGAAGAGGCGGGGAGAGAGGAAGGCATCTAGGAAGAGAAGCATGCACTGTGGCCTTCTTCCCCCTTGCGGGGAAAAACCTCACGCCTCCTGCTCACAGCATCTCCCTCCAGCCACCGTAGGCGCAAAACAGTGCGCCCTACCGCTCATCTGCAAGCGCCATCTGCCTGCCCGCGCGCACCAAGCCACGCCTCTCCACCCTGCATCCACTCCACAGTAGGTGCATCCACGCCACAGCAGGGGCATCCAACCAACCGCACACCTCTCCCCTGCTGCAGGCACTCACGCACCGCACAACAGACACCGCACCACTCACGCACCTCATAGCAGGTGCCCGCAGCGCCTACAGGCCGCCCCCTGCTCATCGCGCCTGCACGCCAGCACGCCTCTCCCTCCAACCACTGCAGGCGCAAACCAGCGCGCCCTACCGCTCGCCCCCTTCAGCGCCATCTGTAGGCGCACCGCTACACCAACAGCCCACGCTTCTCCACCTTGCAGGCGCACCCACAAGCCCCACCGCAGGTAGCGTGCTCCACTGCTCATCTGCAGGCGCTACCTCCGCCATCTGCAGGTGCAAACCAGCGTGCGCACGCTCGCACAGCCGCAGGTGGCACTACAGCAGCTCCGCCTTCTTGTTCAACAGGTCGGAGCTTCAGCCACCTCTGACCACCTCCGTCGCCGTCGCTGCCACCACCGGAGAGCTCTCGACCTCGCCGTCCTCCAGAGCCTTGCGACAGCCTCGCGATTCTCTCTCTCTCGCAAGGAGACAGGAAAAAAGCCCTATTTTCCCACCAATTAAAATTTACATTCAATGCCATTGTCACCTAATTTGATTTTATTTATTATTATTATATTGTGGCAGAATTGCATTTGAACACTCAGTTCTTTACAATTGCATGATATTGATATTAACTAGTTTAAAGATTGATTTTGGGGCTTAACTTAAGTACTAATTGTCTCTAGTACACATCACGTGAAAATTGCATAAATTCATCATAAATTTATTGAGGATTTCTGTGAGGGAAAACTGCATATATACCCTTATCTTTTTAAGTTATTGCAAATCTACTTTCCTTCACATTTTAAGTTAGATTTGAATAGGGATTTCGCACTGTCCGAAATAACATTAAACAATTAAGTATTGATTGCATAATTGCTACCCTGTGGACACGACCCACTCTTCTGCGAGTGGTTATTTTCATTATTTTTGATTAGTCAATTTTTCCACCACTTAAATACTATAACGCAAAGCGAAAAGTCGTATATCAAAATTAGCGCCGTTGCCGGGGAGGCAACAGACGCAATAGATTTACTTTATTGTTTTTAAATCTTTTGAGTTGCGAAATTATCTAATCATTTTGATTATTGTGTGAGGAATCCGCCGAGGTGACAAGGCGCAATAGAGCAGCAACAGCAACCACGAGTTAAGCCACACGAGGAAAAGACGAAGGAGACCAAGATCCTGTTTCGCAGTGGATTCTCTGTCGTCACAATTTAATTCTGTCTTTTCGCCCTTGTAGTAATTTGGGGCTAAATTTTTGGGGGTTTGTCCCCACATTCTTTATCTACTAGTGGTTACAAAATTTTTGGTGCATGCGTTATATTTTCTGCTTGCTTGCTTTTAAAAGCCAATAAAGAAAATATCGAGCTGCCTATTTAGAAGTTGCATGCCCTTAGGTGCCTGCATTTAGGGGTGATTGAGCAGCATATTAGATCTTATTATTGCATTGCAAGCATATTAGCACGAAGATTGCTGGAGACAGGTATATCTTTCTAACTTTTGCATCCAGCTTCTGTTCATGCAGTTGCATTCCAATTTAAATTCAAGACCACCAAATTATTTGAATTTACTAATTCAGTGGTCACATAACTAAAAGCGGAACTAATAATTAGATTCGACCCTAAAAGCAATTCACATTTTGATCTGATTCTAAGGGACTTGTCTGCGATTTCAAAAGAAATTACAAAGATTTGCGGTGTGTTGCACACTTTTGACACTGAGCACGCACATTAGGCACTGCACTAAGGCTTGATCCCTTAAGGCTATAGGCACCAATCTCTTTATCGGTGCAGACCCTCCTATTGTGCTTTGTGGTAGTGGTGATACTATCTTTTGATCAAGTGTTTTGATACTCCACGAAGGGGGACACCCCTTAAAGGATCAAAAGGGTAGTTAAGGGGCACCGCATACGCATCGCCTCAAAGGAAGGGTTTGCCCTACTTGCATCCCTTTGTTCGTCCTTGGAGTAACTTCTCCCTTGATCACCTGGGAGTATCATCCAAGCAAAGTATAGGTTCTAGGGCACTCGAAGGTTGAATTAAGGCACGTAATTGCAGTGAAAAACTTGTTTGGCCATTTATATTAACTAATTCAACATCCACAATAAAGAAGGTTAAGATTTCAAGTCCACACCCCTCTTATACCACTTACGTGGGAACGAAGGGATAAGTCTTGATCTTTTGACTTATCTTTGGATTGGAGGTTTGACTTAATAAAGAAAATTCTAAATTGTGTTTTGTATGCTTGGTAGATGCTCTCTTGAGGGTAGTCTAGTGTTTGATCCTGAGCCCGAGAGAATTCTTAGGAGAGCTTGATAAACACCAGTTTATCATCATTTTTATGCTTTAAAACTAACCTAGCTCTTAGGATTTTACTCCGCAAACGGGTTTTTGGGCTGCATTTAGGCATAAATTAGGATAGGCATGCATTGCATTTTTTTATTGTCATTTTAATGAGTTTTTGTGAGTGTTAGGGATGTACAGATGCACAGATCCCTAAAACCCTAGCACTCAAGAAGGCAAATGGTGAAGGAGAAGCCCAGACTAGCTGGAACTCAGCCTAATCCAGCTCACCTCAGCTTGATCCAGCTCACCTCAGCTTGATCTAGCTCACCGCAGCTGGAACCTAGCTTACTTGAACTAGGGTTAGCTCATCCCAGCTCCATTCAGCTAATCTCAGCTGGATGGCAGCTCAAGAGAGTTCACCTTAGCTCATCCTAGCTCAAGTCAGCTCAGATCCAGCTCAACTTAGCTGAGTCTAGCTCATCTCAGCTCCCACTAGCTCACAGGGAGCTCTAGTTAGTTCGGCTAAGTTGACAGGAGTTCACCCCAGCTCAGATCCAGCTACATCCAGCTCCACTCAGCTCCAACCAGCTGAAGAAGAATTCATCCCAGCTCAGGAAGCTCAAGTCCAGCTCACAGGGACTCAGCTTAGCTCAACTCAGTTGAGCTAAGCTACCTTAGCTGCCTCAACCAGCTTGATTCTCCCCGGGAGCACCAGACCCAGCTCACCTTAGCTCAGTATGGTAGAAGCTAGCTTACCTTAGCTCGGCTTAGTAGCTAGCAAAGAACTAGCAAGCTAAGCAAGCTAGAATAGCTCCATGCCAGCCTCTTCAGCAGCAGCCAGCTCCAAATTTCAGCTCCAGACTTCTCCTCAGCTCCTCCCTCCAAACCCTAGCTCCAACACCTTCTCCTCTACTCCTCCATTAGCTAAGCTAGCTTAGCTTAGCTTAGCTTAGCTTAACTATGCTCCAACTTCCTTGGCTTGTACCACCCCAAAAACCCACCTACCAACTCCACCCAACTAGCTCCACCTAAGCTCCACATAAGCTAACCTACTTGGCACCAACCTAACCTACCCACCACCTCCAAAAGACACCTAAAAGTGGCGCCAAAAACTACCCATAACCACCCCTTAGTGGCGCCACTTTTCCCTCCAAAATCCCCCCTCATCTCCACCACACAATCCCCCTTGAATCCATCTCCACCATCCACCTAACTCCCCTTCTAGAAGACCCCATGTTGGCGCCAACATGGGGGTGTCTCTCCACCACCAAAAGACACCAACACCACCATAACCACCCCCTTTAACACCCCTTGGGTTGGCGCCAACTCACCCTAGCCATAGGATCACCAACCACCCTCATCCTTCCATCCTAGCCCTCCATTTCAAGGGGCACCTTAACCCCCCATCCCATTCTATAAAAAGCCACCACCTACCACCATTTTGGAGCATCCTCCCTTAGTATATTTTCTACCTAAACAACCTATACCTACGGCCAAGAAGAAGGAGTAGAGAAGGAGATTAAAGGGGCACATCACCAGCCCTTTTGGTGCCTTCTTCTCCCCACTCTCTTCAACTTGGGCCACGCCAAGGAGGAGGACTCTCCCACTTCAAGGAGGACGGCCAGGCAAGGGATAAAAGCTTAGGGTGGACGTCCACCCTTGGAGAGAAACTTAGGGCAAGCCCCCTTAGGGCTTGCCTTGGAGGTCATCACCTTGGCGGAGTACTGCAAGGAAGGAGTTGAAGGATTCTTTTCAAGCTTGGGAGCCACCAACCTTGGAGCAAGAAGCCCTCTTCTTCACCATCTATTTAGAGGATTTGTGTTTTCTTTCTTTATTTCAATTATCTAGTAGTAGAAGCATTCCTCTACTAGGCATTTTTGTTAAACACTTTATCAATTATCTAGTTGCCTTCTTCGCATATCTTGTTTGCATTTCTATTTGCTTATTTTCAGCATTCTTTACTTCCTCTCCCTAATTATTCTAGGCATCCACTTTCCTAGAGTGAGCTTAGGGAGAGGCTCTACTTGCCACTTTAGAGTAGTTTACTTAATTGGAAGTGTAAACACTTTTCCCGCCATCAATTCGCATGTTGCCTTAGTTCAAAAACAAAAAAAAAATGGTATATTGAAAATTACCAAAAAGAAAGTTGAGATATATTCCAAGCAAGAGAATCAATTTTGCAACCATATTGCCTCCTTGGACGACCCTAGATACTTCCCTATCTAGGATTATAAATTTAAGAGCGAAAGCGGATTTACGCGTTACAACGACGTATTTTAACAAACCGCGTAAAATCGCCATCACTTTTTGGCGCCGTTGCCGGGGAGGCACGGCTTTGCATTAACTCATTTTCTCTTGCTTGAAGTGGATCTCATCCCCTTCTCTTTCTTTCTTTTGTGTGTGCAGGAACTACAGCGGGAAAGCGGGAATCTGGAAGCGAGAGCTTAAAGATCCTTTTCTTCCCGCGAAAATTCAGGTTGGTTCCTCTTTCTAGTCACATAATTAATTAAAACTACCAAAAATATATTAAACTTGGCTTTCAGGACCCTAAACACTTAAATTAAGTGGAGTGGTGCATTTTAAAATCATTGTTTGCTTGTATGCTTCTTTAGCACCATTCCATTGCAAGTATTGGTGTTCTGTTTTTCGGGTCTAGATTTCTGTCCAGACTTGAAAAAATCGATTCCTAACACAAAAGGCCTCCTAAAATCATAAAATTTCATAGAGTGATTCCCAATTAAGTTTGGAACATCTGTTCCAAATTTCAGATCAATTGGATTTGTATTTAATTTTTAAAAATTCGTGGATTACAGAGGGGTCACACCCTCTAATCTTCCTGTTTTGCTACTGTCCGCGAATTTTCAGAATTTTTATACTCATCCAATTTTTGTGAAATTTATCTTGTTGGAATCCCTGTGAAATTTTACATATCATATAAAATCATAAAAATTTTCTGAGGTCGGTGGTAATACTGAAAAGTCTATAATACCCACGGGTATTATTTCTGGACTTTGACACCAGTACAATTTAAAATTCAAAACTATTATCAAATAAATTCCTAAAATCTTACAAAAATCTTTTCTGGAATCCTTTTTTGATTTTCTTCAAAGTAGTGGTGTTGTTTGACTTGTTTGGACCACTACTTAATTCTGAAAGCTAAAAATAATTCATTGGTAGTTAAATTTCTGTCTCAGGGATAATTGGTTTAGGGTTTCTTCTTTCTCTTTAGAGACTCAATTAAAAGGAAATATACAATCACACATACAACTTGTCTTTCCTTTGATTGTGAACTTTCAAACTTGTTTGAAAACTTAAAGAGAAAAACCCTAAAAGTCATTTAATTAAATCACATCCTAAAAGACAAAAATATATAAAAAATTTGTGTGACAACTTGATTTTCATTGGAGCCACTCTCCAATTCCTGCACACACAAAAAAAAATCAAATAACAGGGCAACAACCCAATAAACGCCCTCCACATTCCGTGTGCACTATAGAATCCTAGACCTAATTAAAATTTGTAGCAACTTGACCCCTAAGGCTTTATCAACTTAGGCTTGCTATTTAGGTCTTAAGTTTTCTTTAGTTAGTACCAATTCTGTCATCTATATCTGGTGTTCAGGCTGAGGGGCCGTGTCAAACGACCAGGCGCGGGTTTGTACAAGCACCTGGGGTTTTCCCTGGGAAACGTTTGGGCCCAAACCTCCCCTTAAGCAACTTGGCTAGATTTGTTGATAGAACGGGTATTCACTATTGACTACTTATTTCCTATATAGACCAAGTCTTAGGTTATTATTAGGGAGTCACAATTAAGTTAGGTCTAGTTTTTGTTTGTTTGAATTGCACACTTTCTCTCATCTCTTTCTCTTCTCCTCCCCTCCCCGTTCTTCCATTTTATGCACGGGCGACGGTCTCAAAATCCGCACTTGGAAGGACCATTTGATTTCGCCCCCACGTAAAAAGACCACTTTTTCTGTCTTCTCCTAAAAAAATGGAAACACAACAAAATAGGTCCACTGACCCTTCCACGTCTACCTCTAACCCCACCTCTAACCCTAATTCTAACCCTTCCACTCAAAACCCAACCACCAGTAACTTTCCACACTTGGAGCTCCCCAATCTTGAGTTGCCCCACACACAACATCAAGACCCCCTACCTGATCTTTTAAAATTGATGGCCGATCAGATTAATAAATTAAATTCCAATCAACAAACATTGACTAGGAACATCCAAAACCTAGCCAATCCAAGGCCAAACCTACCACCCCGTCAGCAGCCTGTTGTTCCTCTAAAAGATTTCTATGATCCGTCTTATTATGAGGAACGACCAGGGGTGGTCATACCGGAGGGGGACTTTGAGATCAAGCCTGCCGTCCTGAACCTGATTAAACACTTTCATGGCCTTCCTAGGGAAGATCCTTTCAGCCACCTTGAAGAACTAACTCTTCTTGCACAGACAACCCGTTCCCGAAATGTGCAAGAAGACATATGGCTGATGCGGCTTTTTCCATTATCTCTCAAAGATAAGGCCGCTTATTGGTTCAGGACCATTGGCCGACCCATCACAACATGGCCTCAACTCAAGAGTGCCTTCCTCAAGAAATTCTTTCCCATAGGTCGTACCAATTCCTTACGAAGATCTATTACGACCTTTCACCAAAAATCTGGTGAAACTTTCCATGATTCTTGGGAAAGATTTCAAGACCTTTTAAGAAGTTGCCCGCACCACGAGATTCCTTTATGGCAGCTCGTGCAAATCTTCTATCATGGATTAGAAGATCAAATCCGACAGTTTGTCGACGCCTCGTGTGGCGGCAATTTTTTAAATAAAGATGCAGAAAGTGCCTATGACCTGTTCGAAGAAATGAGTGAAAACTCATTTAATCAAGCTTCCATGAACACATTTTGCAGAACCCAAAACCCGCAGTTCGGTGTTCATGAAATAGGCACTCAATCTATCCCTGTCACCCAAGATGATCTTCAATTGATTGCTCAAAAACTCGACCAGATGCATATTAATCAAAAGAAAATTGAGGAAAGACTAGCCACTTCAACTCAAGCTCCACACCCACATCTAACCCAACCTAACTTTCCACAAAGAGAAAATTTGCACAATCTCAACACTACCCCTGCTGATTATTCTGAGGTTGCCCATGATTCACTGGGGAACTACAACTATCCAGATCTTAACCCCACTCAAAATATTTCTGCCATCCAGGAGCCCTTTAAAAATTCTTCCAATTGGAAAAATTACCCGAACTACTCCTGGAATAATCAAGTTTCCTCCCAACCATATCATTTTAATGGGTATGGGTTGAATCCAAACTTCCATCCTGGGCCATCCCAACAAGATATCAATGCCCAGATGCTGCGAACCCTGCAGGATATGCAAACAAAAATGACGGAAGTAACCCGCAACATCACAAATCTGAACAATCAGATTGGGGTTACTCCCACGCAAAGACCTGTAGGACATCTTCCGTCCCAACCCATACCCAACCCTAATCACCAAGGAAACCATTATATGGGCAGAAATCCACATTATCCACATCAGCCTCCTCCTAATCCACCACCTCAGCAGCCGCCCAGGTTTCTGCAATCACAGGCCCCCCACCTCCTCCAAATAATAATCCGACTGCACATGCAGTTACCTTGAGGAGTGGGAAAACCACCACTGACCCCGAGCCTTCGCATGAACCTGGTAAGATACATGTGCAAGTTGACTCCCCACCTCCCCATCAGGAAGAAAAAGAACAACAAAAATCTCAAGACAAGATTCCTATCCCTTTCCCACAAGCTCTCTACCCTACCACCAACAAAAGAAAGAAATCTGAGCCCACTACAGAAGAACTCATGGAGCTATTTGGGCAAGTTCATATCAATATCCCTCTCCTAGATGCCATTAAATATATACCTGCCTATGCTAAATTTTTAAAGGAGATTTGTACTCCTAAAAGGCAGGCCAAAAATCTAGGACAGGTGCATCTTTCGGAGACAGTAAGCTCTGTCATACAGAGTAAGCTGCCTCCTAAGATGAAAGATCCGGGGGCGCCTTTAATTTCTGTAATTATTGATGACACTACATTTAATCGCGCCCTCCTTGATCTTGGTGCCTCTGTAAATATTATTCCCACAAGTTTATTCGAAGAATTTCAGATCGGTGAATTAAAACCCGTCGAGGTTACCCTGCAATTAGCCGACCGATCTACAATCAAACCTCGTGGGATTGTCGAGGATGTATTAGTCAAGGTCCAGAATTGTGTCTTCCCTGCAGACTTTCTGGTTCTTGACATTGAGGCACCCGAATCATTACTGGACTCCCCGATAATCCTTGGACGCCCCTTTTTGGCTACTGCAAAGGCAAATATCAATTGCCACACAGGCAAAATGGATATCAACTGTGCAGGCCAAACTATCACCTTAGATATTTTTAAATCCTCCAGGAGATTCCATGATGATAACTTCTTTGAGGACTCAGATACTGAAATTTCTAATATGGTGGAGGAGACAATGTTAATAGATACCCTTACCGACCACAGTTTTTTTGAGGACTCTGATTCAGACTCAGTGGTCGGCGAGACCTGTGATCCGGAAACTTGTCTTGACTCCAAATTTGTTCCTGATACCCCCCCTAACCCACCCACTATTCACGCACCTAATTTTTCCACACTAACCCACCATTCCTTCCCCAACCCCTTTCTTACGGACCTGCCACCAACCCCGCCCGAGTTTGGCACCCAACCTGAATTAAAACCATGGCCAGACTTGGGCCACACTTATCAATTTCCATCTCACTTTGATCCCAATATTATTTCTAATCAATTTTCTAGGGATCTAGACGAAGACACCTTTTTTGCGGGCATCCAAGTGTCCAATTATTTACATGATTTTCCGTCTTCTGTGCATACCTTCACGCCCGGCTGAATGGCGTAAAAGATAGCACTGGATGGGAGGTAACCCATCATTTTTTTTCTTGCTTTCTTTTTTTCTTCTTTTCCAGGTTTTATTCATCCTAAACCTGACCATTCTTCACTAAGGTGATTCCTTTTCCCTCCTAATGCATGAGGACATGGCATATCTTAAGCATGGGGGGGTGTTTTTAAATTTTTACGATCGATTTAGGATGTTTAAAACCTAAAAACATGCAATTTTCTTTAATTTATTTCCTGCTTGCATACCCAAAAAAAAAAAAAATTGAAAACTTTTTGAGGAAAAATTTTGAAATCGGGACTACGGTCGAAAAATTCACTTCTGGTACAATGGGATTTAATCTTTAACAAACTAAGGATGAGGATATGGATCTGATCATTAGAATTTCAGGGTCTATTTTAGACTAGATCAGATATCCTTCTCTAAAATTCCACCTGAACTCATGATAGTTCAGGTGACTTGATCCTATTTTGTAATATGGAAAGTATTTGACTTAGTTTTTGATTCAAAAACCTGCGGTTCTTGACAAACTTCTTGTGTCAATTTTCACACACAAGCCAACACTTAAAAATAACTAAAAATTCGAAAAACTCCCTTGTTTGGATTTAGTAAAAGTCTGAAGCAGATCATTGGTTTGAGTTCCCACCGTCGAGAAGAAGGAAAAAAACCTTCTTTGAGGACACGATGTCAACATGTTACCGCCTCGGTGCTGCTCTATATCTATATTTCATATCTTTAGACGGAGCATTAAAGCGCATTTCAGCAGCTCAAGTGTCTTGGACGGTGCTCTACCTATAGCGTCGGAGCAAGAGCTTGAGTCTGCTTGGAGCGCCCCTTTTCACCGCATCGTGTTTTGGGGTTGTGAGCTCCTGGGTGGTGTCATGGACAGTGCTATCCCGAAGTACTGGCGCCAGAGCCCCCTCGAGGAATGATAACGGGAATGATGATACCGACACATCTGTTGTAAGACTAAGCTAAAAATAAGCATGGGGGAGAGAAAAAAAAAATAATAATAATAATAACACGTCCTTATTAAGGTTAGCTTTTCACAAGCACCGACACAAGGTTTTAAAGGAATTTGCAAGTTGCGAATCAGATTCACGAGCCAGAAAATTCCTAAAAACAAACATTTCAAGTCATCTGAATTAACAAGGGGTTAATTAGTGAATTTTCTGAGGATATATTGATCCCGTTCTATCTAATGGTTGGATCCAAAAATAAATCCTGATGTTTATCTTCAACAAATCCCGTATCTCCTGTGTTTTAATCTACCAAGGTCCCTTAATCTCTTTTTCTCCTCAAAAGTCAAAAAAATTAGATTTCCCAAAAATTCCGTTTTCCAAAAAAAAATTAATGTTTTGCTAAGAAACTAGCAAAAGATAAGCATGGGGGTGTGATAAACACCAGTTTATCATCATTTTTATGCTTTAAAACTAACCTAGCTCTTAGGATTTTACTCCGCAAACGGGTTTTTGGGCTGCATTTAGGCATAAATTAGGATAGGCATGCATTGCATTTTTTTATTGTCATTTTAATGAGTTTTTGTGAGTGTTAGGGATGTACAGATGCACAGATCCCTAAAACCCTAGCACTCAAGAAGGCAAATGGTGAAGGAGAAGCCCAGACTAGCTGGAACTCAGCCTAATCCAGCTCACCTCAGCTTGATCCAGCTCACCTCAGCTTGATCTAGCTCACCGCAGCTGGAACCTAGCTTACTTGAACTAGGGTTAGCTCATCCCAGCTCCATTCAGCTAATCTCAGCTGGATGGCAGCTCAAGAGAGTTCACCTTAGCTCATCCTAGCTCAAGTCAGCTCAGATCCAGCTCAACTTAGCTGAGTCTAGCTCATCTCAGCTCCCACTAGCTCACAGGGAGCTCTAGTTAGTTCGGCTAAGTTGACAGGAGTTCACCCCAGCTCAGATCCAGCTACATCCAGCTCCACTCAGCTCCAACCAGCTGAAGAAGAATTCATCCCAGCTCAGGAAGCTCAAGTCCAGCTCACAGGGACTCAGCTTAGCTCAACTCAGTTGAGCTAAGCTACCTTAGCTGCCTCAACCAGCTTGATTCTCCCCGGGAGCACCAGACCCAGCTCACCTTAGCTCAGTATGGTAGAAGCTAGCTTACCTTAGCTCGGCTTAGTAGCTAGCAAAGAACTAGCAAGCTAAGCCAGCTAGAATAGCTCCATGCCAACCTCTTCAGCAGCAGCCAGCTCCAAATTTCAGCTCCAGACTTCTCCTCAGCTCCTCCCTCCAAACCCTAGCTCCAACACCTTCTCCTCTACTCCTCCATTAGCTAAGCTAGCTTAGCTTAGCTTAGCTTAGCTTAACTATGCTCCAACTTCCTTGGCTTGTACCACCCCAAAAACCCACCTACCAACTCCACCCAACTAGCTCCACCTAAGCTCCACATAAGCTAACCTACTTGGCACCAACCTAACCTACCCACCACCTCCAAAAGACACCTAAAAGTGGCGCCAAAAACTACCCATAACCACCCCTTAGTGGCGCCACTTTTCCCTCCAAAATCCCCCCTCATCTCCACCACACAATCCCCCTTGAATCCATCTCCACCATCCACCTAACTCCCCTTCTAGAAGACCCCATGTTGGCGCCAACATGGGGGTGTCTCTCCACCACCAAAAGACACCAACACCACCATAACCACCCCCTTTAACACCCCTTGGGTTGGCGCCAACTCACCCTAGCCATAGGATCACCAACCACCCTCATCCTTCCATCCTAGCCCTCCATTTCAAGGGGCACCTTAACCCCCCATCCCATTCTATAAAAAGCCACCACCTACCACCATTTTGGAGCATCCTCCCTTAGTATATTTTCTACCTAAACAACCTATACCTACGGCCAAGAAGAAGGAGTAGAGAAGGAGATTAAAGGGGCACATCACCAGCCCTTTTGGTGCCTTCTTCTCCCCACTCTCTTCAACTTGGGCCACGCCAAGGAGGAGGACTCTCCCACTTCAAGGAGGACGGCCAGGCAAGGGAGAAAAGCTTAGGGTGGACGTCCACCCTTGGAGAGAAACTTAGGGCAAGCCCCCTTAGGGCTTGCCTTGGAGGTCATCACCTTGGCGGAGTACTGCAAGGAAGGAGTTGAAGGATTCTTTTCAAGCTTGGGAGCCACCAACCTTGGAGCAAGAAGCCCTCTTCTTCACCATCTATTTAGAGGATTTGTGTTTTCTTTCTTTATTTCAATTATCTAGTAGTAGAAGCATTCCTCTACTAGGCATTTTTGTTAAACACTTTATCAATTATCTAGTTGCCTTCTTCGCATATCTTGTTTGCATTTCTATTTGCTTATTTTCAGCATTCTTTACTTCCTCTCCCTAATTATTCTAGGCATCCACTTTCCTAGAGTGAGCTTAGGGAGAGGCTCTACTTGCCACTTTAGAGTAGTTTACTTAATTGGAAGTGTAAACACTTTTCCCGCCATCAATTCGCATGTTGCCTTAGTTCAAAAACAAAAAAAAAATGGTATATTGAAAATTACCAAAAAGAAAGTTGAGATATATTCCAAGCAAGAGAATCAATTTTGCAACCATATTGCCTCCTTGGACGACCCTAGATACTTCCCTATCTAGGATTATAAATTTAAGAGCGAAAGCGGATTTACGCGTTACAACGACGTATTTTAACAAACCGCGTAAAATCGCCATCAGAGCTCACCTAGGAGAAGAAAGCGAAGAAATGGCTGAGCAAGGTGCAAATCAACAAAGGACCCTAATGGACCATTTTATTCCTACCAACCAACCTGCACAAGCACTAAGACGACCGGCAGGGGATAATCCGTATGAGATCAAGAGCAGTACCATATCTTTATTGCCCTCTTTTTATGGTACTACTAGGGAGGACCCCTACCGACATTTGGAGGAATTCACCGAGGTCTGTTCCACGGTGAAGCTCCAGGGCTTTATGATGAAGCCCTGATGAGGACTCTATTTCCTTTCTCCCTAAAGGATAAGGCTAAGCACTGGTATCATACCCTCGATGCAAGGGTAAATGATTGGGCCATCCTTAAGGGAGAATTTTTAAAAAAGTATTTTCCTATGAGTAAAACCAGCTATTACAGAAGAGAGATTATGGGTTTTACTCAACAGGAAGGGGAGAAATTTCATGAGACTTGGGAGTGCTTTAATGACCTTCTTAGGTTATGCCCCCACCATCAAGTGCCAAGATGGCAGTTGGTCGAAAGGTTCTATAACGGATTATCTGAAAGGCATAGGCAAACCATTGATGCAGCCTGTGCAGGAACCTTCATGACCAGAACTGAAGATGAAGCCTGGGCATTATTTGAAACTTTAAGCGACAACTCCATACATCTTTCCTCTGCATATCACGAAAGAAAATCATCAATCTTGCCGAGGAAGATAGAGGCCCATGAAGCTGGGGCTTCTCAGGATTTGGCTTATCAGATTCAACTATTGAATAAAAACTTTGATAGGCTTTTAGCAAACCCCGACATGAACTCGCAAGCAGCCTCTATTTTTCAGGCTTCAAGAGAATGCTCCATTTGCCAAAGCACAACGCACGCCACTGCGGAGTGCCATCAGGCAACCCAATTCCCTGAATTGATTCAGGCCGACTTGAACGCTGCCCAAGGTTTCCGCCCCCTCGCAATAACCCTTAGTCCAACACTTATAATCCATGGTGGTGGAACCATCCAAACTTCTCTTAGAAGCAAGCCGATGCTTCTAACTCAGGGAATACAAGACCCTTACCTCCCCAGCCCACTTACCAACCTTCTTATGAAAACCCTCCTCCGAATAAGCCCTCTGAGATGGATGAACTGAAGGCCATGATGAAAGCAATGCAAGAGCATCAGAATATGGTTATCCAATCTCAGAATAAGATGATTACTGATATGCAATCTCAAATTGGTCATCTTATTGAGGCAGTTAGGCAACGTGATCCGGGGAAGCTACCTAGCTCTTCTGAGGAGAACCCTAAGGGCAAGGGGGTTGTATTCAGGGAGCACGCCCAAGTAGTGATCGTGTTGAGGAGTGAAAAAGGATTGAAAAGCTTGACAACACTCCTACGGTTACATCTCAGAATTCCCCTTCCACACTTGACCCGACTTCCATCTCACCTGAGGAAGAGCCACACCACTCTCCCTCACAAAAAATCACCCACAATGAGGATGTCGTCCTTCCACCACCCCTTTCCCGCCATGACGACCCCTCTACCCAGAAGCCGAGGGTGCCCTATCCAGAGCGCCTATCTGCTCCTGGGGAATCTTCTGTTGGCTCATCTGGAGCCAAGGATAGGATGGAAGAGATTATGGATACTTTTAGGCAAGTCCAGATTAACTTGCCTCTGTTGGAGGCGATTAAACAGATTCTGTCCTATGCAAAGTTTCTGAAGGACTTGTGTACCCAGAAGTGCCGATCTAGGAAATAGGTCCAAACCAAGGTCATCCTGCTTGACCAAGTTAGCTCGGTTCTTCAGCATAGAACACCCCCCAAAATGAAAGACCTAGGGGCCCCGTATATTTCAGTGGTTATAGGTAACCAACACATTGACGAGGCTCTGCTCGATCTGGGTGCGGGGGTAAACATTCTACCGAGCTTTGTCTACAACCTTTTGGGAGGAGGAAAGCTGAAGCCTAGTCCAGTAATCCTCCAGGTTGCAGACAGATCACTTAAGACACTGCGGGGATTGCTGGAAGATGTCCTTGTGAGAGTGGAGGATTTCTTCTTCCCCGTTGACTTTCTGGTACTTGATACTGACCCATCTAATAAGCCCACAAAGCCGTCCATTATTCTGGGACGCCCCTTTTTGGCCACAGCCAATGCCTCTATAAATTGTAGATCGGGGCACTTAAAATGGGCTTTGGGAACAAAAAGATCCGGTTGAATGTTTTTGATACTTACAAGCAACCCGGATTTGAAGATTGTTCTCAGATTGAGGTCGTTGATGAAATAATTGAAGAGACTACTCCAGCACTCTTATGTAAAGATCCCCTTCAGAAGGTCATATCTCAGGACCATCCCTCGATTATTAAAGAAATTGAAAGGAAAATGCCTGAACTAGAAGAGTTGCTGGGGATACACACTGAGTCTCTGTCCCCACCCTGGACTGTGAAGGTAGATCCGCTGCCTGAGGCGGGGACATCTCAACTAAAACCCTCAATCCAAAAGGCTCCGGAATTGGAGTTGAAACCCCTCCCGAGCACATTGAAATATGCTTTCCTTGGCCCTAATAACACGCTCCCCGTTATTATCTCGTATGCATTATCTGAATTGCAGGAGGGAGCTTTGCTTGAGTGTTTACAAAGGCACAAGGAAGCAATTGCTTGGACAATTGCTGATATTAAGGGTGTTGATCCCTCTCTTTGCATGCATCATATATACACAGACGAGTCCGTGAAGCCTTTCCGAGACATGCAGAGAAGACTCAATCCAAATATGCAAGAGGTTGTTAAAAAGGAGATTCTGAAATGGCTGGATGCAGGGATTATCTATCCCATTTCAGATAGTAAATGGGTCAGTCCGATCATGTAGTTCCGAAAAAGGCAGGAATCACTGTGGAAGAGAATGACCAAGGAGAACTGGTGACCACTAGACCCTCAACTGATTGGAGGGTCTGCATTCATTACCGCCATTTAAACATGGCTACCCAGAAAGACCATTTTCCCTTACCGTTTATCGATCAAATTTTGGAACGATTGGCGGGGAACAAGTACTTTTGTTTTCTTGACGGGTACTCTGGGTACAATCAGATAGCCATTTTTCCTGATGATTAGGAGCGTACAACCTTCACGAGTCCTTATGGCACTTTTGCATTCCGTCGAATGCCATTCGGGCTATGTAACGCTCTTGCCACTTTCCAATGTTGTATGATGGCTATCTTTTCTGATATGATCGACGAGTTCATTGAAATTTTCATGGATGACTTCTCCATTTATGCCTCTTCGTTTGACCTATGCCTTGCGCACCTTGATAAAGTCTTAACCCGTTGCGAAGAGGCAAAACTGGTGCTTAGCTGGGAGAAAAGCCACTTTGTGGTCCAGCAGGGCATTGTGTTAGGGCATGTAGTTTCCGAGAGAGGATTAGAGGTGGACACCACAAAAATCGATTCCATCTCTAAACTTCCATTGCCCGCCAATGTTCGTTAGGTTAGATCTTTCCTTGGCCATGCTGGATTTTATAGGCGCTTCATTAGAGACTTCAGTAAAATCTCTAAGCCACTTTGCGACCTATTAGCGAAGGATGTCTCCTTCGATTTTGATGATAGATGTGGCGAGGCTTTCCAAGCTTTGAAGAAAGCCCTCATTACCGCGCCGATTCTCCAAGCACTAGATTGGACCCTCCTGTTTGAGCTTATGTGCAATGCTTTTGATTTTGCAGTGGGAGTGGTCTTAGGTCAAAGGGTTGATGGCAAACCTCATGTGCTGCATTATGCCAGCAAGACCCTTACAGATCCTCAGCAAAACTACACGGTCACGGAAAAGGAATTACTTACTGTAGTATTTGCTTTGGAAAAGTTTCGGTCTTATCTTTTGGGATCCAAGGTTGTGGTGTTCACTGATCATTCAGCCCTTAAGCATCTTCTGGCTAAAAAGGACACCAAACCTCGCCTAATTCGTTGGATTCTACTAATCCAAGAATTTGACCTGGAAATTAAAGACAAGAAAGGAGTTGAGAATGTGGTAGCAGACCATTTGTCTAGGATCCCTATTGAGGCATCAAACCCTATTGGCGGTATTCAAGAGACTTTCCCTAATCAGTCTCTAATGGCCGTGGAAACTAAAACTCCTTGG
Organism: Thalassia testudinum; assembly: GCA_037157565.1. Classification (NCBI taxonomy): domain Eukaryota; kingdom Viridiplantae; phylum Streptophyta; class Magnoliopsida; order Alismatales; family Hydrocharitaceae; genus Thalassia; species Thalassia testudinum. The sequence continues at coordinate 59,770,719 of JAZHRO010000019.1, read as the reverse complement.
TTCACTGACATAGTGAACTATTTGGTCACGGGCATCACCCCTAGTACTTGGGACAAGTAGAAGCGAGACAGGTTTATCACCAATGCTAAATTTTATCACTGGGAGGAACTCGAGCTTTTTAGAATAGGCCCTGACCAGCTGTTTCGCCGTTGCGTCCCTGATGAGGAACAAAGAAGTGTTCTGAGTTTCTGCCATGACCTGCACTGTGGGGGACATTTTAGTGGGAAGAAGACTGCTCATAAGGTTCTTTAGTCTAGTTTTTGATGGCCCACATTATTCCGAGATGCACATACGTATGTGGGCGCATGTCTACGTTGCCAGCAGATGGGAACCATTGGAAAAAGGGATGAGATGCCCCAACAACCTATCCTCCCTGTTGAAATCTTTGATATTTGGGGCATTGACTTCATGGATCCCTTTCCTATGTCCTTCGGATATGAATACATCCTTGTGGCTGTTGACTATGTATCAAAATGGATAGAAGCCATCCCCACGTAAACCAATGACCATTCTGTGGTCTTGGGCTTTGTTAAGGCTAATATCATTTCTCGGTATGGGTGCCCAAGGACGATCATAAGTGATGGAGGACCTCACTTTAAGAATGTACACTTCACTAGACTACTCCAAAATTTGGGAGTCAACTACATGATAGCCACACCTTATCATCCCCGAACGAGTGGGCAAGTTGAAGTGTCTAATAGGGAGATTAAGCGAATTTTAGAAAAAACTGTCAGGCCTGATCGGAAGGATTGGTCTAAAAAACTAAATGACGCTCTTTGGGCCTACAGAACTGCATATAAGGCTCCCTTGGGCATGTCTCCTTTCCATCTTGTCTACGGAAAAGCGTGCCACCTTCCCGTTGAAATCCAACATAAAGCTTATTGGGCCATTAAAAATGGTAACTTAAATCTGGATAAAGCGGGAAAAGCACGTATGTTAGACTTAAGTGAGCTTGAGGAGCTTCGTAATGAAGCTTATGAAACTTCTCAAGCTTACAAGCAATGTACAAAAGTCTTCCATAATAAGCACATCATTAGAAAGACTTTTGAGCCCAACCAGTGGGTCTGGCTTTTCAATTCTAGACTTAAATTATTTCCTGGAAAGCTCAAGTCCCATTGGGATGGGCCATACATTGTTATCAATACCTTCCCTCATGGAGCTGTAGAGATCAGGAACCCTATTTCAGGTGCAAACTTTAAAGTAAATGGCCAGTGACTTAAACCGTATATTACTCTTTCAGATGGCCAGGTTTTGGACGCACTACGGCTTGAGGAGCCTTAGCTCCTCCCACTCTCCTCCTCAGGTGATATTCTTCTATGTCTATACTTTTCCAATGAGGACATTGTCAGTTTTAGGCATTGGGGGATATAACCTGAGAATGTTTATAGTGTTTATAGCATTTATAAATATTTGCATACATAAATTTTTTTTTTTCTTTTCTTGAGCTGATTGGGTTAGTATTGGAGGTTTTTCTTCCAGAATCATTTCTTAAGTTTAGAATCCAGTGCATTTCTTTCATGTGTACGTAGACTTGGTAATGGATCCTTGGGGAAAACCAATAAACATTTGTAGTCTACTGAACCCTTGGACAGTTCATAGAGAGTCAGGCATACTATCTTCTAATAAATCCACCTCATATTTGTGAGAAGAAGTAGAGAGATTACTGGTGCGCTAAGTCTAGTGCAAGGACTCTTAAGTTATGGATAATTAGATGATGATACTTCAGAGTTAGGCATAGTTTTCACTCTCTGTTCCTGTATGCGTACTTTGAGTGAATTCCTGAGAGTCACCAAATAAGGCAGATACGCAGAGATTGAATCTTAATAAAGCTATAATTATGGTGGATGGTTATGACCGTCCTTCATAGAGTCCTCAGTTGAAGGAGGGTAATAATGTCAAAGGTCAGAAATACGCCTGTCCTATCCATTCCTTTCCGGTGCCGAGAATAGACACTTCCACCAAATAAGCCACACAACTTCCTTTTGACCATCATCATCCCTAATAATGCCTCGTAAATAAAAGTCCGTATTGTGTTGTGATTGATTGAAAAAGAAACAAAAACAAAAAAAAAAGGGAAAAGAGAAAAGAAGTAGAAAAAGAAGAAATAGAAAGAAGAAAAAGAAGAAATAGTTATATTACAAAAAAAAAAAGTCGAAGTTTATGATATAACACTATTTCTGAGGCAACAAAACACCTATCGCATTCCACCAAATATGACCATTCCTACCTTCTAGTATTTCTGAATACTGGTTGAGAACTCTAACTTAGTTATAGAATTATTAAGACTTTAATTGAAGTGTGGATGCCATGTGAGGCCACCAAATAGTGAGTATAACTTCTAAATTAGGCGAGATTCGTGATCTCAAAAAGAAAGAAAAGAGAGAGTGCCCAGGAACATCAAGAGAGCATAGCTGTGTAGCCTCTCTCAGAGTTGACTTGTCTAATAGTCTAGAGAGCTAGAGTCTGCAGTACTAGGCTATATGTAGCACCAGTTGAGTGTGTGCCACCAAATACAAATCCATTTAACTTGATATCTCCTACCTAAGCCAAACGCCGGGGTCAAATTACAGATTATCGTTTGCTTTATCCTCGCGGGAAGTAGTTGCCTATCTCGGCATAAATTTTTGCCAAGGGTGATGTATGACTCCCAATGCGAATCGGCTCTTTCACTTGGATCTGTTACCTAGGCTATCAGCACTTCACATTTGTCTAGATTTCTAAAGTTTTGAAAAAAGAAAAGAAGAAATCTTCTGATTATTTCTATTATTTTTGCTAGGGACTAGCAAATCTTAGGCATGGGGGTATTTGATAAGTCCATTAAAATGGACTAGTATTAAGCCTAAGTATATTTAATCGTACAGTTTAGGTATGTTAATAATGACAATTAAATTGTAGAATATTTGTACGCCTCATGATTTAAGTTTATAACATTCTATAACTTAATTATTTTGTTGTTTTTATGTGGAGGTAATAAAATGCAGAAAGAACAAGGGTGGGGGGATAAATTCCCCAACACATAATAGCCGCAACTCTTTCCCCCCTCCCCCGCCAGACATTGGGGTAATCTTCCTCTTCCGCCGCCTTTCTCAACAACTATGACCAGGGATTTGGGAAAATCCCTTAACTCATGCGCAAAGGAGAGAAGTTAAAAAGAAGAAGCGGGGAGAGAGGAAGGCATCCAGGAAGAGAAGAAGCGTGCACTGTGGCCTTCTTCCCCCTTGCGGGGAAAAACCTCAAGCCTCCTGCTCACAGCATCTCCCTCCAGCCACCGCAGGCGCACACCAGTGCGCCCTAGCGCTCATCTGCAAGCGCCATCTGCCTGCCCGCGCGCACCAAGCCACGCCTCTCCACCCTGCATCCACGCCATAGCAGGCGCATCCACCCAACCGCGCACCTCTCCCCTGCTGCAGGCGCTCACGCACCGTACAACAGATGCCGCACCGCTCACGCACAGCATAGCAGGTGCCCGCACCGCCTACAGGCCGCCCCCTGCTCATCGCGCCTGCACGCCAGCATGCCTCTCCCTCCAGCCACTGCAGGCGCAAACCAGCGCACCCTACCGCTCGCCCCCTTCAGCGCCATCTGCAGGTTCACCGCTTCACCAACAGCCCGTGCTTCTCCACCCTGCAGGCATGCCCGCAAGCCCCACTGCAGGCAGCGCGCTCCACCGCTCATCTGCAGGCGCTACCTCTACCATCTGCAGGTGCAAACCAGCGTGCGCACGCCCGTACACCAGCGCGTGCATGCTCGCACAGCCGCAGGCGGCACTACAGCAGCTTCGCCTTCTTGTTCAACAGGCCGGAGCTCCGGCCACCTCCGTCGCCACCGCTGCCACCACCGGAAAGCTCTCGACCTCGTCGTCCTCCAGAGCCTTGCGACAGCGTCGCGGTTCTCTCTCTTTCGTAAGGAGAGAGGAAAAAAGCCCTGTTTTCCCACCAATTAAAATTTACATTCAATGCCATTGCCACCTAATTTGATTTTATTTATTATTATTATATTATGGCAGAATTGCGTTTGAACACTCAGTTCTTTACAATTGCATGATATTAATATTAACTAGTTTAAAGATTGATTTTGGGGCTTAACTTAAGTACTAATTATCTCTAGTACACATCACATGAAAATTGCATAAATTCATCATAAATTTATTGAGGATTTCTGTGAGGGAAAACTGCACATATACCCTTATCTTTTTAAGTTATTGCAAATCTACTTTCCTTCACATTTTAAGTTAGATTTGAATAGGGATTTCGCACTGTCCAAAATAACATTAAACAATTAAGTATTGATTGCATAATTGCCTCCCTGTAGACACAACCCGCTCTTCTGCGAGTGGTTATTTTCATCATTTTTGATTAGTCGATTTTTCCACCACTTAAATACTATAACGTAAAGCGAAAAGTCGTATATCAAAATTGGCCCATGCCTAAGATTTGCTAGTCCCTAGCAATAATAATAGAAATAATCAAAAGATTTCTTCTTTTCTTATTTCAAAACTTTAGAAATCCAGACAAATGTGAAGTGCTGATAGCCTAGGTAACAGATCCAAGTGAAAGAGCCGATTCGCATTGGGAGTTCATACATCACCCTTGGAAAAAATTTCTACCGAGATAGGCAACTACTTCCCTCAGGGATAAAGCAGACGATAATCTGTAATTTGACCCCGACGTTTGGCTTAGGTAGGAGATATCAAGTTGAATGGATTTGTATTTGGTGGCACACACTCAATTGGTGCTACATATAGTCTAGTACTGCAGACTCTAGTTCTCTAGACTATTAGACAAGTCAACTATGAGAGAGGCTACACAACTGTGCTCTCTTGATGTTCCTGAGTACTCTCTCTTTTCTTTCTTTCTGAGATCACGAATCTCGCTAGATTTAGAAGTTATACTCACTATTTGGTGGCCTCACATGGCATCCACACTTCAATTAAAGTCCTAATAACTCTATAACTAAGTTAGAGTTCTCAACCAGTATTCAGGCGATCAGAAATACTAGAAGGTAGGTATGGATCATATTTGGTGGAACGCGATAGGTGTTCTGTTGCCTCAGAAACAGTGTTACATCATAAACTTCGACTTTTTTTTTTTGTAATATAACTATTTCTTCTTTTTCTTCTTTCTATTTCTTCTTTTTCTACTTCTTTTCTCTTTTCCCTTTTTTTTTGTTTTTATTTCTTTTTCAATCAATCACAACACAATACAAACTTTTATTTACGAGGCATTATTAGGGATGATGATGGTCAAGAGGAAGTTGTGTGGCTTATTTGGTGGAAGTGCCTATTCTCGGCACCGAAAAGGAATGGATAGGACAGGCGTATTTCTGACCTTTGACACTATTACCCTCCTTCAGCTGAGGACTCTATGAAGGATGGTCGTAACCATCTACCATAGTTATAGCTTTATTAAGACTCAATCTCTGTGTATCTGCCTTATTTGGTGACTCTCAGGAATTCACTCAAAGTACGCACACAGGAACAGAGAGTGAAAACTACGCCTAACTCTGAAGTATCATCATGTAATTATCCAGAACTTAAGAGTCCTTGCACTAGACTTAGCGCACCAGTAATCTCTCTACTTCTTCTCACAAATATGAGGTGGATTTATTAGAAGATAGTATGCCTGACTCTCTATGAACTGTCCAAGGGTTCAATAGACTACAAATGCTTATTGGTTTTCCCCAAGGATCCATTACCAAGTCTACGTACACATGAAATAAATGCATTGGATTCTAAACTTAAGAAATAATTCTGGAAGAAAAACCTCCAATAGCAAAGGTATTTTACTAGGGACTAACCCAATCAGCTCAAGAAAAGAAAAAAAAAATTTTTATGTATGCAAATATTTATAAATGCTATAAACACTATAAACATTCTCAGGTTATGGACCGACGGTGAGTAGCCCGAATATGACTCAGACCACGAGGTATGGGAAGTGGAGAAAACCTCGTCAGAAGTCTGGTCAGGAGAAGGTACGGGTAAAGGGAGGGATGGGGGAATGTCACAATATGTGTCGGTCAGGCAATGGTTTATTTTTAAAGGCAATCCACAGCAGTTAGAATAGGTCCCTATTAGTCCGATACACGTGCTGATGGCCATGTCCTCGTCAGACGTGTCATCCTTGATGCAATTGCAATCAAAGTTCTTGGCTACCTTGAAGATGTTTAGCTTAAGTTTCTTAGAGCCAACGGCAATTTCAATGCAGCCTGACTCGCAGTCGATATGGGCGCGGGCTGTGGCCAAGAAAGGTCGACCAAGGATGATCGGACAATCAGAAAGTGAGTTAGGAACTTCTATATCTAAAACAAGAAAGTCAACAGGAAAACAGAGACTGTTGACCTTAACCACCACGTCTTCCACCACACCCTTCGGTATTTTGACAGAATAATCTGCCAACTATAACGTGACAGGGGTGGGTTTCAGATTTCCTAAGGAAAATTTCTCAAGCATGATGGTTGGTATAAGATTGATGGAAGATCTTAGATCAAGCAAAGCACGATTGAAATTGCAGCCTTGGATGCTACAAGAAATAAGTGGTGTGCCCAGATCTTTCTGCTTCGGTGGTAGACTTGACAGTATAGCACAACTTGCATTAGGCGAGAAAACCACTGGATTCTTTGTTTTCTTTGACTGTCGCCTTGGTGTAGTGCAGTCTTTGAAAAATCGGACGACAGTAGGTATGTGGTCGATAGCCTCTAACAGGGGTACCTTGATTTCAACATCCCTGAATAAATTATGCAGGTTATCAAAGGCCTGCGTATCCTTTTTCTTGCCTTTTGTCTCCCTCAGTAGAGCCTCAGGGAATGGGACTGATTCTGGCACTAGTTTAGGTGTATCATCCTCACAAGAATGTGGTGCACATCCCGAATGCGAGGGTGATGAAAAAGATGGGCCAGGATCAAGTCGAGGCGGATCGACAGTTTGCTTATCGCTCCTCGTAGTAATCGCATTGGACGTTGTGGGTCCAGTGGGATCATAAGGCGGAGGAGGGTTAGCAATAGGGACATAAGGGTGAGGTGTAGTTGCTACGGGATTAGCCTGAAATCCCGATGGAATGCTCGAAGCCTGCAGAATTTGATGAACCTGCCCCTGGGAAGGCCGTACCTGTGGTTGAGGACCACGGGGTACAAAATTTCGTGGGTTGGGAACAGGTTGGGCTGGAAGAGTGCCCTGAGATCGAGTCATCATGCGTAGTTGACTGATCTCAGCATTCTGCTGTGCCAATTGGTGCTGAAGAGAGGTCATGCTCTCTTCATGGCGCTTAGACATTTCTGTCATCATTCACATCAGTTTATCAAGAGGACTTGATGCGTGTTTTGTTTGCGGTATGCAAGGACCCGATGGCGGAGTTGCCACAGGATTAGACTGGGCCCTTGGGATGACGGGTGTGGACGGTCGCATTGGCCCACCCGTGGGGTTTTGGCATTGTGGGTTGCTGGACCATAAGAAGTTAGGATGATTTCGCCACCCTGGGTTATAAGTGGCAGAGAACGGGTTGTTCCCCAGGGCGCAAGCGTCTTCTAGGCCAGAAGACGAGTCCGCATGTATGTATGCATCCGAGCACATGGAGGCTTGGTCCTCCGTGTCAAAATACTGGCTTGCAGAAGCTAGATCCACATGACTTATCGAATCGCTCGGCGTGATGCTCGGTAAGGATGTTCTTGTGGGGTTTTTGGGAATAAGCTTGGCATTGGAAAGATTAGGATTGTGACGAAGTGGTTAGGTGGAGGTGTTTGCCATAGAATGGGCGGGCCAGAAGCTCATCCAGCTTCTTGTGCATGATGGAGACTTCATCCAATTTTTGTGCGATAAGATTAAGATCAGTGGATGAATGGGAGGGTCCCGTGTCAACTTCGTGAACATTATAGGGCGGGCTGGTCTGATTAAAGGCGACAATGGAGGCATTGTTCATTGAATTTTCGCTCATGTTTTCAAATAATTCGAATGCTCCATTCTCGTCTTTATTCATGAAATTCCCTCCGCAGGAAGCATCTGCAATCTGCTTCAAAGTCTCATTTAGCCCATAATAAAAAATCTGGTCTATATGCCACTTAGGCAGACCGTGGTGTGGACACTTCCGGAGGAGGTCATTATACCTCTCCCAAGCCTTATGAAATTGCTTGCCATTTTGTTGCGTGAAGGAAGTTATAGCACGGCGAAGCGCATTGGTTCGCCCGATTGGGAAGAATTTCTTGAGAAATGTTGTTTGCATCTCTTCCCAAGAATGGATGGTTTTCCCAAGGGTGTGTAACCATTGTGACACTTTATCTCGCAACGAAAATGGGAACATTTTCATGGGGACAATTGATAACTCGATGTTTCTTGATTTAACTGTTTCAGCCAATCGAGTTAGGTCTTCCAAATGGAGAAAAGGATCTTCACTTGCAAGACCATGGAAGTGAAAGTTAATCAGGCCAATTATATTGGGTTTCAATTCAAAATCATCCCTGCCCATGGGGACCCAAATTTGTCCTATGGTCTCTGTAGCAGCAGGATTTTGATAAGAGCTAAGAGACCTAGGCTCCTCCAGTTCGGGAGTGTTCTGCATTTCCTCCAAGGTTTCCCTAATGGCTTTAATCTGTTCATTATACATTTCCATTTGGGCTTGGAGGTGAGTTATGGGGTCCATGGCTCCACCACCTGGTGGGATTAGAGGGGGGCGGTTTCCTCCCTCGGGATTTGGGGGTGGGCGTGCAGCCATGTTTGTGGAGGAGGATGACGAATGGATTTCTATCCTTCTAGAATTATCAGACAATTCAAACAATTCAGGATTTTGTGACCTCCTCCCAAACATGCACTACCGTAGGAAGAATTGGGGAGATAAGAAGGGAAAAGGGGATGAGATAAATGACGCCGCAAAGGTACACTTAATGACAAATCAAGGCAATCAAAGTCCTAACCTCTACAATGTGCCCTTAGACCTAAAGATCTAAGTTACCTACTATCACAACCTACGGAACCAAATGTGAGCACCGCGGAACCACCGGGCCAGATTGAAAGGTCATTTGCCCTAGTCTTAGACACCTGATAGCACGCGGGAACCTGCACCAGCATGTAGGCGCTACACGTAGGTAGTTAGATCTCCAATCCTAAATAATGGTTAAGTTGCTACCAGTTTTAATTAGAGGCTTAGGATAAAGTGCTTCAGGAATGTGAAGGGCGTTGTATACAGGTAATGCCCAAGTGCGTTGATTTTAGAAAGTGTGTAAACCAAGCATGCAATGGGGAAATCTCCCCGAATTGAAGTTTTAGTTGGTGAATGGTTTTTAGAATTTTAGCCTTAAGTAGTATGGATTTTAAGATTTCGCTAAGTTACAAATTCAACCAATCTCTGGGTTTTGAGAAAACACAAGTTTTTCTATGCCCAACAAACCCTTCTTCAATGTGAGTTGGTTAATGCATGCTAAAAATGCAATGGGCTTCCCTAGGTAGAAATTTCTATGTGTGGATGCACGAATCAATTTTAGGTTAGTGTGAAAGGGAGCCAAAGTACTTTAATTCAAGTGCTCCCAATCACCAAAAATGACATTCCACACACAAGGCTCAACTACTAGATAATGTAGAGAAAATTAAAGTGTTGGGGTTGAAATATTCGGGATCAAATCTTGGGTAGGTGAAAGGTTGTGGTGGGGTTGGAATCAACTCAATTCCAAGTCTCCCCACCAAAAAATGTGATCCCGAATTCTGGATAAATGAGGCAAGGAGGGATGGCAATCAATCTATTTAATCTTGCCTCAACGAATACTTCACACGACGAAAGATTCAAGAATCAAGATTCTTGGATCTTTGCTATGCGAAGTTTGGCAGGAAATCCCGGGGCGGTGGGTGATAGCAAACAATCAAGCAAGTGATTTTTAATCCACTTGCCCCAAGAAATTCCCAAGAAGTGTTTTTAGGTTTTTTTTTATTTATTTAGGTGACAAGTTAACCTAAATTGCTAAAAGAGAGAGACCTACTTATTTAGCAATGTGGGCGAAGATCCAGTGCGGCGTCGGCGACTTCATGCTCTCGTTCCCACCTTGGATCTGCCCACATCTCCAACTTCCTCTGCTTGCCTCCTCCTTGCAACTGGTTTACCTGCACACCAGCAAACAAAACACCCGTGAAGAGAAGGGTGTGAGAAGAGAAAATCAAGGGAATGGAGTAGAAACTTACCTCAATGCGCACCTCCCCGGCAACGGTGCCAGAAAAAGCGTGGTAGAACTTGAATAGGTTGTGTTAATATGGTGAAATTATCATTGAAGTTATTATAGTGGTTAACTTAAATCGAGTCTAACCATCTTTCACAAAAATTTTTTTTACCTGGCCTACTTAATTTTATCTTGGTCACTTTTAGGCCTAGGGTCGATCTCAGGGAGGCGGGAATTAAAGGTGAAAAAGTTTTTACGATTTTCCTAAAACGTATCTCCTCCGTGCGTTTATTATGTTTTTTGGTTTTTCTATTTAAGATTTTTTGGCGATAATATTGTCCTTGAGGCATACTCTCAAAATCAAGTTCTTGGCTTTGGGCCAACTTAAGGCTTTCAAAAAAACTGGTCCTGCTATTCACAGGACCGAGTACCTGTAAGACAAGAATTATCTTTTCTCTTTTACTCTATTTTTTATCTTTTTAATAGCAAGAAATAAAAGATAGATAAGCACAAGGCAGGTTGCTGGCAAAGAAAATGAATACTTAGCTTAATATATGTTTAGATATATAGTAGATACAATATATATATATATATATGTATGTATGTATGTATGTATGTATTAGTGGAGGTGGAAGTGGAAATGGAGTGTACCTCGATGTCAAGTTGGTCCACGTCTAGTAAGACGCAACCAACAAAATGAAGTGCCGCGTAGAGTGTGGGAGTGTGTGCGGAGGCGCTTGCTTGGCGCAGGTACCGGGGAATATCAACAACTGATACAGATATTCCTGTGATATGATGTGCGGTGGGGTGACTAGTGCACGGGCGTATAGATATGGGTAGGTGATGTGTATGTAAATATATATATATATATATATATATATGTATATATATATAGATAGGGTTATAACTATATAGGTATATATGTAGTTGTGTATATATATATTTATGAATATATATATATATATTTATTTATAACTATATATATATATATATATATATGTATGTATGTATGTATGTATGTGTAGGTGTGTACAAGTGAGTGTGTGAGTGTATGAGTGTGTGTGTGTACGAGTGTGTGTGTATGAGTGTGGGTGTGTACGCTGGCGGGTGAGTGTGAGAGAGAGGGCAGTTAAGACGTCTGGCATGTGCGCGCGACGTCTGGCGGGCAGGAAGTGGCAGGCGCACAAGGGCTGCTCGCGGGTGCTGGAGGGAGCGCCTGCGCTTGTCTTTCATGCGCAGGCAAGTGAGGGAGTGCAATGCAGCGCACTGCGCTGCGGGTGGGAGCGGCCGCGAGCGAGTGAGTGCGGGCGCGGGCACAGACGCAGGCGACTGGCTGGCGCAGGTAGCGGGCGAGGAGAGAGTGCTGTGCCACCGGCTAAGTGAGAAACGAGCCGATGGATATAGTGTCGCGTTGAGAGGTGTGAACTGCTATGAACATGCGGCTTCAGACGTCTGGGAGGTGGCCTAGACGTCGGACCAGACGTCTGGAACCCCTTCCAGATGTCTGGGATTCGGTTTCGGTGGCACGCGCGGTTGCGTCTGCGTGCTTGCGCGCGCAGACCTGCGGTCGCTTTTTCCCTCTCTCCTGCCGGCGCAGGCTGCCCTCTGTCTCGCTCTCTCTCTCTCTCCCCGCATGGCTTTAAAAAGCCTCGCCCTCTCCCTCACTCTCATTGCCTCCGCCCCTTCCTCTTCTCCTTCCAACCAGTGCGAGAGTGAGCGAGCGGCGGCGGTGGCAGCTGCGGCGAGTGCGGGAGGAGGTGCTTTGCGAGAAGAGGAGGCGCTCGACCGTGAGGGCGAGCTTGCCGGGGCTACTAGAGCGGGCCGACGGGGGAGCAGCAGACGCGAGTGACGCGGGAGGCCTGCTGAAGCTCGAGCAGCTGGCGGGCGAAGTGTGGCGCGGCCGTGCGTCGCGGGCGGCGGGTGAGTCGCGCTCTGATTCTGGAAGTTTTTCCAGAATCAGACGTCTGGGTTTCCAACCAGACGACGGGGAAGACGTCTGGAGGACGGTCCAGACGTCTAAAAGGTGAGTTAGTTTTCGTCCTTCTTCCTTTTCTTTGGCCGTCCGTACTGAGAGAGAGAAATGGGTACGCGCAGGTTCTGGATTCGCCATCCAACGCGAATTAGACGTCTGGCTACAGTGCCAGATGATAGGAACGACTTCCAGACATCTGGGGTGACCATCGGACGTCTGGGAACTAGACCAGATGCCCCCGTAGGCTTCTGGACGTCTGATCCCCATTTTTAAGACGTCTGGAAGAAGTTCCAGACGTCTGATTTTGCACTGTTTCATCGTTTTCGACCCGTTTAGGGTCCGTTCGGAGTCCGTTTTCTACGTTTCGAGTTGCGTGCTTTTCGGAATTAAATCCTCTACCCATCTACAATAGTTGTATACTGTTTTGAGAAACTCCTTGTGTTTGATCCTTGTGATAGGACCCCGTTCCGTTGCAGTCTCGGGGGTTGCGGAGGTACGCGGGATTCCCGACCACGCCCCCAGTACGCCTGTTGGAACCGGTAGAGTGGCTTTTAAGTTTATTAGTATAATCTGTTAAATTATGGAACCATAAATAGAACCTAGGACATTGCATGAATCCTAGGAATGAGAAATAGATTGAATGATAGATCCTAGGTGTTGCATGAATCCTAGGGCTGGAAAACTAGATTGTATGATAGATCCTAGGATATGGCATGAATCCTAGGACGGGGAAAACTAGTGGAATATATGAATACTGCAGTCTTGGAAAAATGGAAAGGAACAAATAGCTGCCTGTAAATCGAATTAACGGCTGCCTGTTATGAATAAATAAACGTGACTGAGAACATGGATTGTAAGAACGTGAAACTGGAAAGTGAAACCTAGATGTTCTGAGTTAAAAGAGCTGGAACCCTACGGGGAATTAGGAGTGGAACTCCAGGAAAGAGAAAGGAATGGAACTGAGAAAGAAAGACGTGGTAGTGTGCTGTCTCTTGGGTACGTAGTACCAAGGGAAGTACCTGTACCTATTTAGTGCAGAGCAGAGCCAGCCGCCCCAGGGACCCAGGGTTAGGACTGGCCACTTTGTACCGACTTGCTGGCCCTCGTGTACGTAGTACCGAGGAGAGCTACTAGTGTAGGGAGGTACTAGCTACCCCACGGGCCCCGGGGTTCTGCTAGCCTCCTACACCGACTTGTTAGGCCCACTGGGGCAAACCAGGGTAGTCAGGCGAGGGTGCGTGGACTGTGGAGGGGCAAGGCCCCTGTTTGGTTACTGTGGAGGGGTTGGACCCCCCTGTTACTGAGAGGGCTCTGCCCTGTACTGGTTCCGTGCTGTGCTTTGGGCGCACCCGTTAACGGAAACGACTGACCGCGTGCCAGTGCGGGTTAGCTACCTGTGCGTTTATCGCACGTGTCGTAGTCACCGTTACGCCTGTCCGTGACCTTGGGGTGGTTGACTGAGAGTAGGATCACCACGGGGGACTCTCCCGGCCAGGAGAGCACCATGTGCTACTTCTACTTTTTGGAAAAGACTGCAATCAAGATCGTTCCCACGAGGAACATTCGAGATCAAGTAAAGGATCTAAGAAATAAATAAAATCGTGAGACAATTGAAAGACGTAAATAGAGAAAGTAACAGAACATAACAGCTACTGTACACTCTACTGTTTCTTTAGTTTTAGTTGCCACTCTACTCAGCGTTTTGCTGACGTGTTACACTCGTTACCTTTCAGGACCAGGTGTTGAGCAGCCGAGGTCAGCGGCTGCAGAGGACGCTGGGCCGAGTAGGATCTAGTAGAGTTACCACTGTTCTCTTGTACCTCTTTTTGTTCCACTGTAGTGAGTGGTTCTTGTTACAGCTTACTTTTCTTTACTTGCAGTTCATATTATGTTATGAATATTGTTCTACTGTTGTGGTGGTATATACTGTAGTGGTTTCTTTCCTTACTGCTGTATTTTCTTACTGTTAGTTATATTCATGCTGAATGTGGTTTATTTTACTGCTCTTTTGGTTACTTCCTCGTTGGACGACTAGGTCTTGGGGATTAGTCGAATCGGTCCGGTTCTCGTGTCTCGTAGGGACTCGGAAATCGGGTCGTTACAAGATGGTATCAGAGCAAGGTCATCCCGAGAAGTGAATCAACTGACTGGAAAATAACCAATTCACATGTCTATAGCTAGAGTAGCCACCACAACATACCTTTTGACATGAACTCTTAGATGTTTTCGTTAGGTATCGTTCCGTATTGACGTGTTTCATTTGTTTCGTGTCTCAATTGTAGGAGATGCCTCGTCGTGGAACTAGGAGGGTGGGCCACGGGCGCGGCCGAGGTCGGGGCCCGAGGGACAGATGTGTCGGGCTTGGAGTACATACTACCCCTCCTCTTCTCCTGAGCATACCGTCTCCGGACCTCGTCCAACTGATTCGAGAGGTGGTTCGAGAAGAATTTCAGCTTCCACCCACATCGCCACCCCCTCCTCCCCCTTCCGAGCGTATGACAGGGGAGTTGGTGGTGGAACGAGATTTCTGCCGTCACACTAGGCGTGTTAGGAGAACTCAAAGGAGACACATGGCGTCCGCAGGAGAGCCGTCACGTTTTGCAGGGCCATCAGTGGCCTTTGGGGGCCCTCGACAGGGACCAGTCGCCTGCACCGGACCCCCGCCCAGCCGACAGCAGGGACCCACTGAGGGCGGGAGTCGGGTTCCCCTTTGTTACCAGTGTGGCCAGCCAGGCCACATCAGGAGGGACTGCCCGTCTAGGGCAGGGGGTCAGCAGATACTTCCCACGCAGAGCACTGGAGGGTGCGCAGGAGGCCGCGGTTCCCAGGCGCGAGGAGGGTACCGGCCAGCACCTACCCGTCCGACGCAGAGTGTGGCTGCTTCGTCCGCACCTAGAGCTGAGCGGCATATCAACGCCTTGACACACAGGGACGCCAAAGCTTCGGGATCGGTGGTAGTAGGTATGGTTTTAGTTTCCGGCAGACTCGTTTACACGCTTTTCGATTCCGGCGCTACGCACTCGTTTGTCGCAGCCAGTTTCGCACTTAGTTTGGGCCAGGATTATATGTTGTTAGAAAATCCGTTAGTAATCAGAGGCCCGAATGGTCAGCTGTTTGTAGCTGAGGAGGTGTACACAGATTGCGAGGTCAGTGTCGGGGGACATAGCCTGCCAGTTGACCTAATTTTGATACAGATGGAGGACTTTGGCATAATTCTGGAGATGGACTGGCTGTCCGCTTACCACGCCTTGGTAGACTGTTTTGAGAGGAAAATTGTCTTCTCCATGCCGGAGTTGCCTTCTTTCGAGTTTCACGGACAGCTAGTAGACGGAGGCTTCAGGTGCATTTCGGCACTTCGGGCAGCGAGACTTTTGAGCCAGGGGTGTGAGGGCTTCCTAGCTTGTGTGGTGGCAGAGCCCAGCCCTGTGGTAGACTTCCAGAGTATCCCAGTGGTCAGAGAGTACCCTGACGTGTTTCCAGACGAGTTACCAGGACTACCGCCCGAGCGTGAGATCGAGTTTGAGATCTCACTAGTACCAGGGACCAGCCCCATCTCCACTGCGCCATACAGGATGGCACCGCTTGAGCTACGGGAGCTTAAGTATCAGTTGCAGGACCTTTTGGAGAAAGGTTTCGTGAGGCCCAGTGCGTCTCCCTGGGGAGCCCTGGTACTGTTTGTGAAAAAGAAGGATGGTACCCTACACCTTTGTGTGGACTACCGACAGCTGAATAGGGTCACCATCAAGAACAGATATCCGTTGCCGAGGATCGACGACTTGTTTGACCAATTGCGGGGTGCCACGGTGTTCTCCAAGATTGACTTGAGGTCGGGATACCACCAGTTGAGGATCAGGGAGACCGACGTCTCCAAGAAAGCTTTCTGCCCCCGGTACGGACACTACGAGTTTTTGGTCATGCCGTTTGGGCTGACCAATGCTCCCGCTGCTTTCATGGATCTGATGAACCGGGTGTTTAGACCGTACTTGGACCAATTCATGGTGGTTTTCATAGATGATGTACTCATTTATTCTAGAGATCAGACGCAGCACGGACAACACTTGCGGATGGTTCTGGACACTCTGAGACGACATAGGCTGTACGCCAAATACAGCAAGTGCGAGTTCTGGTTGAGGGAGGTGACCTTCTTAGGTCATGTGATCTCTGGAGACGGCTTGGCGGTGGACCCAGCCAAGGTCGAGGCAGTACTCAAGTGGGAGAGACCGCGTTCAGTCACTGAGATTCGCAGTTTCCTGGGACTGGCAGGCTACTACAGACGATTTATCAGAGGGTTTTCACAGATCGCGCGTCCTATGACACAGTTGACCCGGAAGGACTTGCCCTTCGCTTGGACAGATGCCTGTGAGGTGTGTTTTCTGGAGCAGAAGGAGAGGTTGACCTCGGCTCCCGTGCTCACCATTCCTGACAGTAGTGGCGGGTTCGTTGTGTACACGGACGCCTCCTTGCAGGGGTTAGGAGGTGTGCTCATGCAGAGGGGTCACGTTGTCGCTTACGCTTCGCGGCAACTGAAGCCCCATGAGCATACCTACCCTACCCACGACCTAGAGTTGGCAGCTGTTGTCTTCGTGCTGAAGACCTGGAGGCACTACTTGTACGGTGAGACCTTCGAAATTTTCACAGATCACAAGAGCCTCAGATACCCTTTTGATCAGAAGGAGCTCAACATGAGACAGAGACGTTGGTTAGAGCTCCTGAAGGACTACGACTGCAGCATCTCCTACCACCCGGGAAAGGCTAATGTGGTGGCTGACGCCTTGAGCCGTAAGGCGCCCGCACACTTGGCCAGTTTACAGTTACAGAGTTAGAGCCTTTTGGAGGAGGTGGGCAGTTGGCGACCTCTAGAGTTACGGGGGTACTGTGGGGCAGTGACTGTGACACGGCAGACTAGGCCAGTGCTAATAGACCGCATCATCACAGGACAGATGGCCGATCCGTACTTGTAGTCCTTGCGCGACAGAGTACCATCAGGAGACCCAGGGGACTTCTCTTTCACAGTCCAGGTGCTGTGCCTGAGGGGACGGTTGTGCGTCCCCAGAGACGAGGAGCTGTTGAGAGAGCTCCTGACTGAGTTACACGGTTTCAGATTCACCATACATCCCGGAAACACGAAGATGTACCACGACTTGAGACGCGAGTTTTGGTGGAGGGGGATGAAGCGGGATGTGGGTGAATTCGTGCAGTAGTGCTTAGTGTGCTAGCAGGTGAAAGCCGAGCATTTGAGGCCTGCAGGGCTGCTACAGCTGCTTCCAGTGCCAAAGTGGAAGTGGGAGAGCATCACCAAGGACTTGGTGGTGGGCTTACCTGTTACCTAGCGAGGACACGACGCAGTCTGGTAATTGTGGATAGACTGACAAAGACGGCACGATTCTTGCCGATTCGAGTCACTTTGGGACCAGCACAGTTGGCAGAGAGGTATATCCGTGATGCGGTACGACTACACAGAGTTCCACGGGAGATTGTATCCGACCGGGATACCCGCTTTACGTCCTAGTTTTGGGCTGAGTTTCAGCAGGCCCTGGGGACGCGGTTGAGGTTTACTACAGCTTACCACCCCCAGACGGACGGACAGTCTGAGCGCACGATATAGACACTTGAGGACCTTTTGCGTGCCTGTGTACTGGACTGGAGGGGCTCTTAGGAGGAGCACCTGCCCCTAGCGGAGTTTGCATACAACAACAGTTATCACTTGAGCATCGGCATGGCTCCCTACGAGGCTCTGTACGGACGGAGGTGTACGGCACCCTTGAGTTGGGTTGAGGTGGGGACCAAGTGGGAGGTTGGCCCCAGGTTGATCTGGCAGAGTCAGGAGGTAGTCGAGCAGATCCACAGGCAACTCCGCACTGTCAGGAGCAGACAGAAGAGCTACGCGGATCGGAGACGCAGAGAGGTGCAGTTTGAGGTTGGGGACCACGTCTTCCTTCGTGTTTCGCCCATGAAGGGCCTACAGCGGTTTGGGGTGAGAGGGAAGCTCGCACCGAGGTTCGTGGGGCCCTTGAGGTCCTGGAGCGGGTTGGACCTGTTGCTTACATACTTGCCCTCCCCCCGCAGCTTTCTAGTGTGCACGACGTGTTCCACGTGTCCAACCTCAGGAAGTACGTAACCGATCCCAGTCACGTACTGAGTCACGAGAGCGTCGAGGTGGGCGATGACCTGACCTACCCCGAGTGGCCAGTGCAGATTCTAGACCGAGCTGTCCGCAGTTTGAGACGAAAGCAAGTACCCCTGTTAAAGGTTTTGTGGAGGAGCCAGCGGTACGAGGAGGCTACCTGGGACCCTGAGGCAGCAATGTGGGAGCGGTACCCGGAGCAGTTCGCGGGCACGTCTTTTCGGACCGGCTTCGGTCCTCTTTGAGTTTGTTATGGTTACTATGACGTTTTTCCCGCACCCTAGTTAGCGCAAGTTTCGAGGACGGAACCTCCTTTGAGTTTGTTATATTGTTACGAACGCGCGGCTTTAGACGTCTTTTAAGACGTCTGGGAGGTGGCCCAGACGTCGGACCAGATGTCTGGAACCCCTTCCAGACGTCTGGGATTCGGTTTTGGCGGCACGCGCGGTTGCGTCTGTGCGCCTGCGCGCGCAGACCTGCGGTCGCTTTTTCCCTCTCTCCTGCGGGCGTAGGCTGCCCTCTGTCTCGCTCTCTCTCTCTCCCCGCGCGGCTTTAAAAAGCCTCGCCCTCTCCCTCACTCTCATCGCCTCCGCCCCTTCCTCTTCTCCTTCTAGCCAGTGCGAGAGTGAGCGAGTGGCGGCGGTGGCAGCCGCGGCGAGTGCGGGAGGAGGTGCTGCGCGAGAAGAGGAGGCGCTCAGTCGTGAGGGCGAGCTTGCCGGGGCTGCTAGAGCGGGCCGGTGGGGGAGCAGCAGACGCGGGGTGACGCGGGAGGCCTGCTGCAGCTCGAGCAGCAGGCGGACGAGGCGCGGTGTGGCCGTGCATCGCGGGCGGAGGCGAGTCGCGCTCTGATTCTGGAAGTTTTTCCAGAATCAGACGTCTGGGTTTCCAACCAGACGACGGGGAAGACGTCTGGAGGACAGTCCAGACGTCTAAAAGGTGAGTTAGTTTTCGTCCTTCTTCCTTTTCTTTGGCCGTCTGTACTGAGAGAGAGAAATGGGTACGCGCAGGTTCTGGATTCGCCATCCAACGCGAATTAGACGTCTGGCTACAGTGCCAGATGATAGGAACGACTTCCAGACATCCGGGGTGACCATCGGACGTCTGGGAACTAGGCCAGATGCCCCCGCAGGCTTCTGGACATCTGAGAGACCACGCAGGACAAGGTACCATCTGATCCCCATTTTTAAGACGTTTGGAAGAAGTTCCAGACGTCTGATTTTGCACTGTTTCGTCGTTTTCGACCCGTTTAGGGTCCGTTCGGAGTTCGTTTTCTGCGTTTCGAGTTGCGTGCTTTTCGGAATTAAATCCTCTACCCGTCTACAGTAGTTGTATACTGTTTTGAGAAACTCCTTGTGTTTGATCCTTGTGATAGGACCCCGTTCTGTTGCAGTCTCGGGGGTTGCGGAGGTACGCGGGATTCCCGACCACGCCCCCAGTACGCCTGTTGTAACCGGTAGAGTGGCTTTTAAGTTTATTAGTGTAATCTGTTAAATTATGGAACCATAAATAGAACCTAAGACATTGCATGAATCCTAGGAATGAGAAATAGATTGAATGATAGATCCTAGGATATGGCATGAATCCTAGGACGGAGAAAACTAGTGGAATATATGAATACTGCAGTCTTGGAAAAATGGAAAGGAACAAATAGCTGCCTGTAAATCGAATTAACAGCTGCCTGTTATGAATAAATAAACATGACTGAGAACATGGATTGTAAGAACGTGAAACTGGAAAGTGAAACCTAGATGTTCTGAGTTAAAAGAGCTGGAACCCTACGGGGAATTAGGAGTGGAACTCCTGGAAAGAGAAAGGAATGGAACTGAGAAAGAAAGACGTGGTAGTGTGCTGTCTCTTGGGTACGTAGTACCAAGGGAAGTACCTGTACCTGCTTATTGCAGAGCAGAGCCAGCCGCCCCAGGGACCCGGGGTTAGGACTGGCCACTTTGTACCGACTTGCTAGCCCTCGTGTACGTAGTACCGAGGAGAGCTACTAGTGTAGGGAGGTACTAGCTACCCCACGGGCCCCGGGGTTCTGCTAGCCTCCTACACCGACTTGTTAGGCCCACTGGGGCAAACCAGGGTAGTCAGGCGAGGGTGCGCGGACTATGGAGGGGCAAGGCCCCTGTTTGGTTACTGTGGAGGGGTTGGACCCCCCTGTTACTGAGAGGGCTCTGCCCTGTACTGGTTCCGTGCTGTGCTTTGGGCGCACCCGTTAACGGAAACGACTGACCGCGTGCCAGTGCGGGTTAGCTACCTGTGCGTTTATCGCACGTGTCGTAGTCACCGTTACGCCTGTCCGTGACCTTGGGGTGGTTGACTGAGAGTAGGATCACCACGGGGGACTCTCCCGGCCAGGAGAGCACCACGTGCTACTTCTACTTTTTGGAAAAGACTGCAATCAAGATCGTTCCCACGAGGAACATTCGAGATCAAGTAAAGGATCTAAGAAATAAATGAAATCGTGAGACAATTGAAAGACGTAAATAAAGAAAGTAACAGAACATAACAGCTACTGTACACTCTACTGTTTCTTTAGTTTTAGTTGCCACTCTACTCAGCATTTTGCTGACGTGTTACACTCGTTACCTTTCAGGACTAGGTGTTGAGCAGCTAGGGTCAGCGGCTGCAGAGGACGCTGGGCTGAGTAGGGTCCAGTAGAGTTACCACTGTTCTCTTGTACCTCTTTCTGTTCCACTGTAGTGAGTAGTTCTTGTTACCGCTGTACTTTTCTTTACCTGCAGTTCATATTATGTTATGAATGTTGTTCTACTGTTGTGGTAGTATATACTGTAGTGGTTTCTTTCCTTACTGCTGTATTTTCTTACTGTTAGTTATATTCATGCTGAATGTGGTTTATTTTACTGCTCTTTTGGTTACTTCCTTGTTGGACGACTAGGTCTTGGGATTAGTCGAATCGGTCCGGTTCTTGTGTCTCGTAGGGACTCGGGAATCGGATCGTTACATGAACTGTGGCTACAGTGCTATGCGGAGCGGGCAACCGGTAGTGGCCAGTTCTGCGTGCGCGGGCATGCTGGGTAGCGCCTGCGTGCGTAGGAAGAGCTCGCTGATGTCTGCTGGCGTGCACGTGGTGGCCGGCGCTGCTTCAGGCGGACGTTGCTGCTGCTAGAACTTCTGACCTTGAAGCTCTGGCAATGGCGGAAACGGCGTTCAGCGATGAAATCAAATGGTGAAACCACCACGCCCACCTGCTCACATAAGAGCTGGGCGGTGGTGGAACTCAGTGGTGGTTGCGGGACCACTGTGAGTTTTCTCCTGCCCACAGTGTGTCTCTTCAGAGAGAAGAGCTACTGCGTATGGAGAGGGAGAGGGGAGGAGCTTGGCCTGATGGTGGAGGAAAGTGTCTGAAGGTTTGTCTTCAGGGCCTGCGTATGGGAGAGGGCAAGGCCTTTTAAAGAAGAAGAAGGCATGCCACAGCCATGCTGCTGGCAGAGGAATGGTGCGAAGAGGCGCATGCCCCATGCCCTGCAGCCGCGCGAGGGAGAAGAATTCAAAGTCAAAAATAAAAAATGAAAATAGGGAATTTGCAATGCAGCCCTTAATGAAGATGTTAATTAGATGGCCAATTATTTGCATTCTCTTCCCCTCTCAATAAATGCATGCATGTGTTTATTTACAAATGCAACTATAGCTACATAAGATGCAATGGCAGTACTAGGAAATAACACAAGATGGCATAATTACTGGTGTATTTTTGCTGTGCAATCAAGATGCGAACACAGAACAGAAGGACGTCAATCCCACAGACATTCAACAAAGGAAACTTAGAACAGGTGTCAAAAGGTACATTGTGGTGGTTACTCTAGTCACAAGCACGTGAATTGGTTATTTTCTAGCTAATTGGTTCACTTCTTGGGACGACCTTACTTTGATACCATCTTGTTACAACCCGGTTCCCGAATCCCTATAGGACACGAGACCGGACCGACTCGACTGATCCCAAGACCCAGTCATCCAACAAGAAAGTAACCAAAAAGTAGTAAAATAAATCACATTCACCATGCAAACCACTAATACTAACAAAAGTACAGTAGTAAAGAAATAACTACTATAGTACACACCACCATAACAGTAGAAAATTAGACAAGAATATCAAGTTCACAATAAAAGAGTACAGAAATGTAACAAACTACTCACTATAACAGGAAACGGAGTACAACAGAAAGCTACAACTACTGGGCTCTATTGGGCCCAGCATCCTCTGCAGTCGTAGGCTCTGGCTGCTCAACACCTGGACCTAAAAAAGGTTATGAGTACAAAATGTCAGTGAATGCTGAGTAGAGTGGCAACTAACTGACTAAAATAGTAAAGGTGGACAGGTAGCTGTTGTTTTTCAATTTCTTTAACTAATTATTCTTTCTTTCATCACTTAGTTTATTTATCAGGTCTCTTTCTTGATCTCGAATGTTCCTTGTGGGAACGATCTTGATTGCAGTCTTTTTTGAAGAGTAGAAGTAGCACGTGGTGTTCTCCTAACCGGGAGAGTCCCTCGTGGTGGTTCTACAGTCAGTCAACCACCCCAAGGTCATTGACAGACGTAACAGTGACTACGGCACGCGCGATAAACGTATGCGTAGTTATCCCGCATTAGCACGCGGTCACGAGAGGACCACACTAGTAGCTCTCCCCGTGAGGTGTTGAGCACAGGTGGCTACCCATGTGTAGGGCCCACGGGGTAGCTACCCATGAGCAGCTACCTGTAGTTAGTTAGTTGCTCCGGCTGCAGCAGTGTCGGGGAGGACCTCCCCGACGCACCTCTTCGCCTCGCGCATGCACCGATCAGCCGTGAGCTCTCCGGCGAGCTCTCTCATGAGCTCGCGTGCTTGCTCTCTTCTCTTCCCCTCGCTGCTCCTCCTCTCCTCTCACGTCACTCACACCCGCTGCTCGCTACTTGCCACTCACTACTCTCGCGCTGGAGGAAGGAGGAGGGTGGCTGAAGGTGAGGTGAATGAGGGAGAGGAGGGGGGTTTAAGTAGGCGCTGGGTTAGGGTTGCGTCGGCGAGAGGAGAGAGAAGGAGAGAAGAAAACGATGCTGCGTATTGTTTGCGTGCAGCACGCGTGCAGACGCGAGGATGTACACGAAAAATTTGATTTCCAGACATCTTAAGGGATTCTAACAGTACGAATCTTAACAGATGATCTAAAGTTGACCCTTCAACCTCCTAAGGTGGAGAAGAGTGTCACAAAGGGGAGGGAGATACAACTAAACCTCTAATCAGCTAGGGGAGGAGAGCAAGGAGGCCCAAGAGTGGGGAAGGGAGGAGGGGGCTCAAAAAGGGTGGGGTGGCCAGGGGAGGTTGAGAAGTGGGGTTCACTCATGCTAGTATGGTATGCATCTGCAACAGGGGAAGTCCACTCCCTTTCTCGTCCACGTCAGGGGCATATCCACCGAGAATACCACAGATAGAGACATAAACCCTACTATTTCTCTTTTGAGAAATAAAATGCCCTGCCTGCGTTGTTCCCGAGGGGAGGGTGGATGTTTTGCTTGTGCCGTTGGTTTAGGTTTGTTGGGCTTTTTTTGTGTAATAATCATTACTCCTTTGCTTAAAAATGAAAAATGGAAAAAGAAATAAAAAAATATGTTGGGGATTTTTGGGTGGGATGAGAGAAGGTGGGTAGGAAAGCCACTAATGGAGCAGGTGCTCGTTGCTTGCAGCAGAGGGCAGAGGAGGCCAGTGGGTATAGACTGCCGAGGGTGGGGTTGGATGTATGAGGGTGGGGTCAAGCTCAAGGGATGCGTGGAAATTGTCATTTGCCCATGGTGACACCAAGGATGATGATGGCTTCTTTTTTACCATGGTTTTTTTTTTTTTCTCTTTGGGAGTATTCGAACAGTGGACTTTCATTATCACACCAATTGTTATGGGTAGGATGGCTAAATATAAGATTTGAATGTCAATTTTCATGAAGAATGAAAATGGAATCTGCAAGGGGAAATTGTTTACGGGTGTTGTTCTAACGCTCCATCAAAGGCCCTCCATTAAAATCACGTGATAACGAATTTCGCATGAGGCATGTGACGAGACTCAAATCGTTGAATGCTTTGGTGCAAACATCCACACATCACTACATAATTCACAAGCAAATGCCTTGATTAAGTAAGGTAGTATTTATGTTGTGGGATTGTGCATGTGGTCTCACGTTTGGGTCACCCTAATCCTAAGATTGTATGATTCTGAGATTGCAGGACCAATTCAAGGATTTCCAATTGCACCTGCACCTAAAAGTAACTTTTTCATAATTCGTTTCCAAATAGAAAAAGTGCCGTAATCCTACTATTTTGATTTCTTCTGCCACCGAACAAAATTGGTCATCTTATTTCTTCTATCCCACTTGCCAAACGCTGCTTAAAGCCATGAAAAAATACTTAACCCTATGATGGCCTATAGCCGATATTTCAATGGAGGTACCAAGAAGGAAGGAGAGGGATTGAATAAAGAGGGGCTCATAGACGTATCTACTGGAGGGGGAGGAGAGGAGAGAAGGGAATGAGGCAAAGCAGCCCATCGTTATTTTATTTTAAATTTCTCTTCTGCTTCTCTTACGATAGAGGCGATGTATTTTATTGAAGAGATTATAAAGGGTAATTTAAGAAAATTATTGTAAATCTTCCCCCGCCAGTTTTCTCATTTATAATGGCTTTTAGCTCACGCCTTGACGTCGAATAAAAAAATTAAGATGGTCTCAATAAATAATTATTACAATGATAAAAAAAAAAACATATATCTTACCATGTGTGATATATATTAATATATTTTAATTTTTAACTGATTTTATATTTATGTGAAAATTAAAATATACGGTGTAGAAAATAAAATATATTGGTTAAAAGTTAAAATATATTATATATTGTAAAATATATTATTTCTTATAAATTGATTAAAAACTAAAATATATAGTGTATATGTAAATCTAACGTAAATATCATATTTATTACTGGAAAATCAAAATATATCAATTGAAAATCAAAATACACTGCATGTTATAAAATGTATTGTCCTTTATATACCGATTGAAAATTAAAATAAATCGCACATATACAAGTTTAAGGTAAATACTATACTCATCATATATGTTATTCTGTCCGATCTACTATCGTCCCCGATAATATTCCTCATTCTTTCAAAAAAAAATATATGTTATTATGAAAAAATAATAATACATTCATCGTTAGAAAATTAAAATACATCGATTGAAGATTAAAATATATTATATATTACAAAATACATTATTCTTTATACATCAATTAAAATTTAAAATACGTCGCATACATGCAAGTCTAACATAAATATTATATTTTAAAAAAAATATCATTTACATACAAGCTCAACATAAATATCATATACATCATATAAGTTACTCTAAAAAATAATATGAAAGTTCAACGTAAATATCATACTAAAAATATAGAAATATTTATATATATATTATAGAAAAGTAGATAAATATGTAGATAGAATGGATTTAATGTAGACGGAGAGGATACGTAGACGCAAAAGGATACAAAAAAATTTAAAAAAAAGAGAAAGGAATAGTACGTGGTTGCAGCCTTGCATGGTTAGCATGCGAGAGAGAGAGGTGAGCCCGAAAGATCCGAATAAAAAATATTAAAAAAATAAATAAATAAACCGTGAAGGGAACATGCGTCACTTATCGAAACTACTTTAGAAAATATCATACTCTAGAAAAATAAGGTATTCATATATGTTATCTATAAGTAGATAAATAGATAGATTTGATGGATCTAATAGAGATGGGGAGAGTATGTGGTCACAAAAGGATAAAAAAATATTAAAAAAAAAAAGGAATAGTGTGTGCTTGCCTGGTTAGAGAGAGGGAGAGAGGGAGAGTGAGTGAGTGTGTGAGCGAGTGAGAGAGAATGAGGCTGAGAGAGAGGGAAGAGAGTCGCTAAAAAAAAAAAAATAAAGAAAAAAAAATAGTGGAGTGCATAGTGCGTCACTCATCCAAACTCACACACGACTTCATCATACGAGTGTGTTTGGCTGGTGTTTTCCAGGGGAATTGATGAGACTTAAAAAATAGACGGAAAGAGAGATATTAGAATTCATAAGAAACGGATAGGATATGTATATATGGGTATTAAATTTAAAATTAAATATATAAATTTAATTAAATTTGATCTTATTTATATTAATGTATAATGTATAATATTTTATATAAAATAAATTATTACAAAGAAAATATTTATCTTATTTATAAAATAAATAAATGAAACATATCTTCAGTAACGTAATCAAATCTATTTTTAACATATGTTAAAATTATTTGTGAGAAAAAAGTTATATAAAAATATATAATTTATATTTTAGGATTATTGTTAAATAAAAAATTGTTATTAAGATTAAGTAGTGTATGGGAGGTATTTTTTTTTTTTTATCTTTAATTTGATGGAAGAAGAAAAAGGTCAATTGCAAACATGTGATCGAGTGAATGGGTGGGAGGGAGAGAAAGCGGGAGCAACAAATATGAGAGATAGAAAGAGAGAGAGAGAGGGGAAGAAGCATCTCCTTTAATGTATTGTTATAGACGTCTAAACAAGTAAAATCAACTATTATTTCCTTCACCCTTCATCTTATCCAAACTTATGAATCAAATTTCCATTAAAGTATACTCTCTCCTCTCCCCTTCTCCTCTCTCCCCGTTTCTATTCCCGTTCTCCTTTCATTTTATAGCTCCTCCATGCAAACAAGACCCATAATGCCAATTCAATGTAGTGATGAAAGAAGAGAGGGGTCGTAAGGAACCATAAGTCAACGTACATTCTATGAGAAAGGTGAAGTAGAACGATCTCAACCATTGCACCGATGGGAATTCCCTCTGTACTTATTATTGTGTGTAAATTAAGTCATATAATTTCTTTGTATTAAGACATGTACACGCATAAACAATGGAAGAGGGAGGCTATGCACCACGGAATCATCTTCTCAAATAATAGAGTAAACAGTACAATTACCTTCTTTTCTTTTTTCTGAAGGGAAGACTATAATATTATTCATTTAATAAAAGACAAAATTATCGACAATAATGGCAACAAGCACAGAAGGATGTGAAATCGATATGAAATCCCTATTTACCTATGATAATAGGCATATTTGGCAAGACCTTGTGCAGCATAATAACAAGTCCCAGGGATATACATGCAATTGATGTCACCTAGTTGCGAGAAAATAGATTACATCCCGAAATAATTACAGACATTACTTAGAATAAGGGAGTTTTTTATGAACACTAGAAACTATGGTTAACTTAGCCCATCTAAAAAACCACCGAATTTAAGCCTACTCCAACGAAAGTATTTGATGAGGAAGCTTAAGGTTCCAAATTCTTCTCACATTCCTAATGATATCTCTTTTATAAATCTTAGCTCTTAACATGGTAGATTGAAAGAAATGATAAGTAGATTTAATGAAGAACGTACCTAGCTCTTAGGCCTAAATTAGTTCAACCACATAGTTCTTAGAAGCTACAATAAGCATATTTATACTCCTAAAATGTAAAGTTGACTTGATCATGAACCCACAATTTAGACTCGGGCTCAACTAACTAGGAGGCATATCTAGGAAGGTAGATGATGCCATCTTTATGAAAGAACTAGAGGGGGTGAATAATGTTAATGCAAATTAAATGAAATAAAGCAATACAATGATCAAATAAATATGCGCTAGAAAAACTTCTTAGTGGGAAAAACCACTAGCTAGGTCTTCTAACTAAGGATTTTACCTCGAGTCAACTCGAAATCACCAACCAAGATACTTTCAAAGGTATCTTAACCCACAGTATAATGACCATGCTGATCCCTTATCTAAAACCAACCCTTTCCTTGTTGAGAGAAAGGGAACCCACACCCCAAGTCCTCAGATACAACTACTAGTAGTAGAAAGTTAGATTGAATAGATAAAATACAATAATAATCTCAAAGAATAAGGCCCCAATGCAAAGAATGAATATATATATGTAGTGAGTGAACTAACTAGGGCTTAATTTAATACCCCCATTGGTAGAAGTGAAGTGCAACTAAGAGAGGAGAGGTCCAAAGATTCCAAGTGATGTGCAATGAAGGGAAGGAGCATAATTTGCACACAAGAGACCTGAGAGTGAGTTAGTGAAGTGTCCTTATACTCTCACTTAGAGTAAATTCCTAAAGAGTGCTCAAGTATGCATGCAAAAGTGGGGACAAGGTTGGAGAGGTGATGAGGTGTGGTTCATTATAGTTAAAATGCTAAAATTAAGTTAGAAACCAAGTTAAAACATTATCAATTAACACAATAAAATGGTTAAGTGTGGGAATATTGGAAAATGACCTAAAACACCAATTTTGTGCTAAAAAGGCATAAGTAGGTCATTCTATACCAACAATACACATGGTTAGGTTAAATGCTAATGGAACATCAAATTGATCCTAATTTCACAAATCAATGGTTCGAATAACTTCTAATATGTTCAAACTACATGCCATAAAAAATGCATTGTATTCTGATCTCATTAGGACCTTGGATTTAGTGAATTACATATAGGTCCTTCCTATAACATTACATCTTCACATTTTATAAGCTCAAAACCTACCAAGGACTTGTTTGAAAATCATTGGCCACCTACTTGATATGAAAATCTGCCACTTTTAGGTACCACATGCAATTTGTACACTAACCAGACCTCCTAATTGATCGGAGGGTCTGACTCAATGATTTAAAGACAAGCAACCGCAATGAGACAAGAGGGTTGATGGCCTAGTTACACCACGAAAGGGTGTACGTCTAGGGAGAGGGCGATGCTCCTAGATATTCACTAATTAGAAGTGATAATATAATTTCTCTCTTTTTCTCTTAGATTGCCTGAGAGAGGGCCTCGGGAGCCTCTCTTAGCTATTTATATTGCTGGGATTAGTCCTCCTGCAAGATCTTCTGACCGGATATGCTCGTTGTTAGGGTATGTATGTTGTTAAGTTATTAATTACAGCGGCCATGTCATCATTTATTGATGGTATGGCAGTGTTGGACTTTTTCTGTCGTCTCCCTATCATCGGTTGGCGCCGAATCCTTGGGCGGGTGATCGTCGACTACTGGTTCGTACTAAAAAGGGGTTTTAAAACGTCGTTGTTATAGTATATGTCACAAATACAAACCATTGTCGCATCAATTTTATCTATATACTTAATTTTTACTGGTTTATTCCAGGTCGTTTACTGGGAGGCAGTTATTGATATACATTACTCTCTATGTCCAATAATATTCTTTAATTCCAAAAAGATTGATTTTATATACAAGAATGAATGAATGAATTAAAGAATGAATCAATTATATACAAAAGAATGAATTAGAAATAATTATAATGCCTGAAAATATTTATATACAAACAAGCATAAAAAATCATTAATAAATAGTCTATATTAGTTATTTACAATTTATAATACTAATACTTAGATATTTCTACAATAATAAGTAATAATATATACTATACTAACTTAAATTAATATACTAACACATATAGTAACATATAATGTATGTACAGTAACGTATAAAAGTGTCACTATAATCTTAGAAAAACTATATACATAAGCTAAGGTAAAACTAGGGTCCTTATTAACATATAATACTATGTATAGTGACGAATCTATCTGTCACTAAAGCTATAGCTCATTTATATACATATATAGCTCAAAAAACTACTACTATACTCTTATACATTCTATGCATAACATTTACATATATACTATATATATACAATATACATCTATACTACATATACATATATACACTTATACATACATAGAACACTTAACACACACGCACGCACTTTACACCAAGGCATAAGGAGGCTCTTAACACACACGGCAGAGGCGACACTTAGTCGAATTTTGAGCTCACGCCTCTCTTCTCTACAGGCTGGTTCACAACCGGTTCAGACCAGTTTTAACCAAAAATTGGTTTAATTGGCGGGCAACCTTTTCGAGAGATATATAGCACCCGTAACGGTCGGACTAGACTTCTACTAGGGTCGCCCTAATCCTAATTAGGTGCATTTTAATCGGTATATGGCTCGTTACTGGGCCTAATGGGACCCATGTACAGTGCACAGCTCCCAACTATGTACCGCACCTACATGCTCATGCCAAATCATCATCAAATTCATATGCTTAGAGGGGTAAGAGAGGTATTCGTTTATTGGGCGTCCAACGCCTTACGACTGAAGAGCCCATGTGCTCTTTTCAATTTGTAGTACAGCAGCGTCTCCTCAACTCACGATATGGCACCATTATGCCATTGCTCCAGCGCTAGAATCTAGTGCAGCACATGCGCGAATTTAAGATTTTGGCCCTCAGTTTGAGTGCTCAAATTAATTCCATTTTCCAAATAAATTATATGTTCGTAAAGCCCTTATATAGGGCTACATAATTATTTAATTTATTTTCAAAAATAATTATATTTACTATATAAATAAATTAGCTAAAGATTGACATTTGTATAAGTTAAATTAAGGTTTAATTTACTAATTACAATATAAATTAGTTAATTAATTGTCAAATTGACTTATTACAGAGTTAATATACATAATAAAATATTTAATACACATTTTTATTATATTTTACACATTTTATTTTAATTTATATACATTTAAATATGTGATTTCAGGCTATTATATATATAGATTATGTATAAATAGTATAATATAGTATAAATATAATTAAATTAGTTTAAATTACTTAAAGTACTATGATACAAATATACAATATAAGTTACTTCAGTAATAGCTTAATTTATTAATTTATTCTAATTTAATTTAATAAACTAGCTAATAAATTATTAAATTAATTATTTATTATATATACATAATTAAATTAAGTTATAGGTATATTAGTGTACATTATATATACATATACATGTATGTACAATATCATTAATAAATAATGTTTATTTATAGGGGTTTATTAATTTATCTAGATTATAGTACATATAAGTTAATTAAATTAATAGTTAATTATATAAATAAGTTATATACAATTTAAGATATCTTAAATATTTAATTTACATTATAGAATATGTACATAAGTTATATATACAATTTATTTACATATTATACACTATTTACATATATAGCTTAGTATATAACTTATATATACATGTATATACATAATTTACATAGTATTTTTGAATATTTTTTGAGTTTTTCAGATTTTTATGTGTTTTATAAGTTTTATAGAGGTAGGAGGTGAGAGAGAAAGAGAAAGATGAGAGAATGGAGTTATTTTTGGTATTTTTGAATGTTGACTTCTTTTATTAAGTTTTAAAGTAGATTGAATCGTCGGCTGGTATGTTCTACCAAGTTGGGGGTTCAGAATGCCTTGAAACTTGGCATACACTTAAAAATAAAGCTAATCCTACTCGTTACACATTTATTTTATTTTTTTGAAAATTTTAAGATGTTTTTATTTATGTACAAAGTGAGCTCATTCTAGGTCTTAATGGGTTGTTTCATGAGTGGAACCTAAGGCACTAGATGAAGGGTTGAAGTCTGAAATGATAGTGGAGGGCTCATTTATGCTCAACAGACCATATAAAAGATGTTCAATCAGATAAACATGGTTTTCACTCAATTTTTCCATTAATTTCTAAATGCAGATAGTTATACACCCATGCTAGCTGACAAAGGATTAAAAATTAGATTACAAGCTAACAAATGAGATCAAAAGACATTTAATTGTACATGCAAGCTTGTACACATAGTATACAACAATTAGAACATATCAGCTATTTAAAACAATCCAAATCTAGACGACTACCCTAATGAATTTCAGCCCAACAGTGGACAGTTGCAATAGCGGCAGTAACAACAAAAGCAGCTGCAGTGACCCTCAGCAGCTTTCAAGGAGCCACTTAGACGTATTAAGATCTTTGACAAGGCTGTTATGTAGCCATTTCTCAATTTAGCAGATCCGGCATGGGGATTTCAATATGAAAACACCAAAGATCAGACTTGGTGAAGTCTGGTCTGGGATGTTTTAAAGTCCAAATCAGGTGTACTTCTCGAGTTAAAATCAATTTGCATCAAATTTGGGGTTCAAACAGATGGATATGTAGTTGCCAATGCAGCACTTTACTGTGTTGATTAATTGGGATTCTACAAACAACACAAAGCACTTTAAAAGTCTGACAAGGTCTGAAAATCACATTAAAACCTGATTGAGGTGTCAAACTTCTCATCAAAAAATTCTCAGCAGCGTTATTCACTTCAAATCAGGAAAAACCAATGATCTAACACCTTCCTAATGCTATAGACAGCATGAAGGAGGTGTTAGAATCAGTCCAATAAATCCAATCTTGAATCCCAATTGTCTTAAACCTTAAGGAATACTAAAAATTTCTTAGGTTTGAAATCAAAATCTCAAACAACAATTCCACTAAAAAATACATTGTATAGCCTCAAATCAACAAGGTTGATTCTCCTTAGCTTTCCCACACATTCAAGATCATAAAATCCCCAACTCATGTCAAATCTAGTCATGGCTCATCTGAGGAAAAATTCATCACTAGCATCATCTCAGATTTATAGCTATGTACTGACTCACACAAAAATACATCAATTCACTTGATTAAAAACCCTTCAAAACTCAATTTGATCAAAACCTCATGATCTTGCATTGAAATCCAAACTAAAAATAGATCAAGTGAATCGATTTCATTTTAAATCAGATCAGGGGTCTTTGTGAATTTTTGAAATGAATGGGAGACCCTTAGATGAATTTTGAGCTCAAATCCTCATCTCAAAGCTAGAAGTAATTAGATGAAAATTTAACTCTGATGGAGGGGTGACTTGTGAAATAAAATGCGGGGAAATTCAGAACATGAAATTGTGATGTGAGGGGGGAGATGAATGATCAAATGGACGAAATAGATTCATCTCCTCTGATCTGAATTGATCAGAGGAGGTAGGTGTGTGAATTCTACTCTAATCTATTCCTAAGCTAACGATCAAACTAGCAGATTCACTAATTGATCTACTCCTAACTAAGATACTGTATGCTAATTACTAATCTAGACTACTCTAACAAAGAAGGAAATCCTAATCTAATCAGATGAATGGGACCTTTGGATCCAAAGTCAGCGACTAAGGAGGAAGAATGGGGGGAGATCTCTAGCGAAGGAAAATCCCACAAGAGGAGCTTTAGGGTCGTTCTCAGGGGTATGTCATCCCTAGAGGCAAGGAGGAAATGGTGGTGAAAAACCACACCACTGTCACTGATGTGGCGAGTGAACAGGGTAAGGAGAACTGGAGGAGACGAAGGGATCGCCTCAAGAAAGTAGGAGAGGAGGTCGATGGTGCGCATGCGAGCAGAGGGTTTGCTTAAGGAGATCTTGAGAGTGATTACACTCACCGCATTGGTGAGATTAGGCGATTAGGGTATGGGCGGCGAGGATGAGAGGAGAGGAGGGTGGGAAGAGCCAAATCGAAGATGGGCCGTTAGATGGGATCTGGGGGTAGGGGTGAAGCTACGCAAGGAGTTGCGTGAACCTTCGATTGAGGAGTAGCCACATATCAGGTGGATGAAGGATTGAATGGCTAGGATGAACCATGTTCTTGCAATGAACAGTGCACCAAGAGGTGCATCGTTCCCAGGTGTCTCTTGGTGAAATTGCAACAACAAACCTCAGCGAAACGGTATAAACTTTGTAGCAAAGCCCATAAGTGGTAAAGAAACATATCAGGGAAGTCCCTAAAGTGTTACAAACAGGTTATTGCAGCTTACAAATAGGTCCCTGGCAAGTTTTCTAATGAATGATAGGTTATGAATGAAGGACCTAAATGTGAATCTCTAAATGCAAGGTCCTATTGATGTCCAAATGCTACCAAATTTTTATTGAAGCTTAATTGAACATATTAGAAGTTAATTTCACTTTTGATTTGAAGTTTTAAGCTCATTTGTGTGTTCAATTTGCAAGTGGATCATCATTTTGTATTTATTAATAGGATATCTCAATAAATGACCTAATTATTCATTTTTAACACAGATTTGGTATTTTAGGTCTTTTCTGTTAATTCTCACACTTAACCCTTTTCATGTATTAATTTGATAGTGTTTAACCTAGTTTCCAGCTTAACTTGAGCATTTTAGCTATGATGAGCTACACCTTGTCAGCAGGTTGGGTTTACCCAGACTCGCCTATATTTGGACCTTCCCAAGTGTAGGTAGGTCGAATCTACCTGCCTTTTTCACTTTCGGGTGGTCAAACCTCTTGTTGGGTTTCTCGAGGAGTTTTAAGTCCAAGGGCACTTTTTGTCCCTCATCATATACCCCTTACTCTCTAGTTAGTTGATGTTGTTGAGAAAGTAATTAAAGTAGTTAAAACTCCGTAGTAGGTGATGAAATGACCCTTTTTTGGAGTTGTTTGGAAATTTCAAAATCCATAGGGGTTTTCTTGCAATTTTAAACTCCCTTGGTTTTTTTTTGAGACTTGGGAGTAAGAGAAGATAATTGCAGGGGTATCCCCAAAATTTTTCCTCACCCCACCATCCCTCTTCCACTACACCCTCACCTCACCTCCCTCACCGCTCCATCCCTCTCCTGTGGCACCCTTCACCATGCCGCTGCCCATCCCTCTCCCACGCCTCCTCGCTCCATAAAAGCCCCTCCCCTTCCCCTCATTTGCTCACCACTCAGCCGTTGAGCGAGAGAAGGAGAGGGAGAGTGAAGGGCCGAGGGATCGGAGGCCGAGATCGGAGGATTCGAGAAGGGAGTGAGGAGGTGCTACTGTTGCAGTAGTTTCTACGTGCGAGAAAAGATTCAGAAATGATTCTGCGAAATCATTTTTTCCGCAGAATTAGACGTCTGGAGTAACCTCCAGATGTCGGGCCAGACGTCCAAAGGTAGTATTAGACGTCTAGTAAAGCATTTTCTTCCATTATTTTCTTGCCAAAGTCTTGACTGAGTATGCGCATGTGTCAAAGGTTGGGAGGAGCATCGGCATGGTGACCGAGGCAATTTCAGACGTCCAGGCTCATCTCAAGATGTCTGGAGGCACCCCCAGACATCTGCACTAAGTCCCAGACGTCCGAGGAAGGCGCCTCGAGCAAGGTATGCCTGTGAGTTTGTTTAAGACGTCTAATTTCAGTCAGGATTGGTGTTTTTAGGCCCATTCAGGGCCCAAACGTGGTCGATTTTCCACAAACAAAATGTCTTTGGTTTCTGTGCGAGTTTCTCTATATAATGGTACTTGTTCGTGTCATTTTGAACCCTTTTGACCTGCCAACCCATGTCATAGGTCTCCAGTCCGTTGAGTATACGGGACTTGCGGAGACGTCGGGAGCTACTGTACGAGCCCTCATTCCACCCGGTTACCCTGGTAGAGTGGTTCTTACTCTAATTTCGAAATTAATAAAGTGCATGCATAAAATTAGTTGAACCTAGGCTGTGAGATGAACCCTAGGAAAGAGCAAACCCATGCCTTAGAATACATCTATTCGAATGAACCCTAGGTTGTGACATGAACACTAAGGCTAGAGGAAATGCATGTGAGGAGAAATGAATGATTGAATAAATCATGAGTTGCCTGTACTACTTGAAATGGACCACAAATCCATACTGTGATAAATATGGAAGCTGAGCTGCCTATTCTGTAGGTAACAAACCGGATAAGAAAAGTTCATGTACGAACCCTATGAGGAATGTAGAATGAGACAAGAATACTGTAGTATGAAGAACCGAATGATTATGAAACATGGCGCCACGGACGGCTGTTCGGACTTAGTTTAGGGAGGTGAGCTGGCCTTCGTGTACGTAGTACCAAAGAGAGCAACTATCCCTTTTAGGATAGAGGGGAGCTTGTCGCCCCTTGGGTGGATACTCAGGGTGGGTTTGGCCACTCTATGTCAACTCTTTTCGGCCCTCACGTACGTAGTATCGAGGAGAGTTACTTAGTGTAGGGGGGAGCTAGTTGCCCCAGGGGACCCAGGGTTAGGACCGGCCACCCTACACCAACTCTTGTTAGGCCCACTGGGAAAACTGGGATAGTCGGACGAGGGTACGCAGACTGTGAGGGGTGAGACCCCTGTTCTGAGAGGGCAAGGTCCTGTGTTGTTCCATGTTGTACATTTATGCGTACTAGCTAGCGGAAACGACTAACCATGTGCCAGTGTGGGGTAGCTACTCGAGCGCTTATCATGTGTGTCGTAGTCACCACTACGTCACGACTGTGACCTCGGGGTAGTAGACTGGGTGTAGGACTACCACAGGGGACTCTCCCAGCCAGGAGAGTGCCACGTGTACATTCTGCATCGTGGGAAAACTACAAGCAAGATCGTTCCCTTAGGGAACAGGAAGATTGAGAAATGTAAGGGAACGAGATTAGAATACTCAGATCATCAACACGTAATAAGATAACTGGAACAGGAAGATGATATTTTTAAGATGCTTGTTAAGTAACATAACATGTGTAACCACCACTATACTTAGCGTTAGCTGACTCTAGATGTTATAACCTTGTACAGGTTAGGGATTTGAGCAGCCAGAGCCATTGACTGCTGAGGACGCTAGGCCTAGTCGAGCCCCGTTGTAGTTTCCTTCTGCTAGTATTGTAGTGAGTTCTGTAGTTCATGTTATTCCAGTTATATTTCGATCATACTGTACTAGTTCTATTGTGATGGCCTGTAATCTTATGGTAATTGCTTTTCTCTTGCTTTATCGTCAGCTTTTATTTTTTTGCTGCTTAGTTACATTACTGGTGTGGTTGTGGAATGAATGTCTATTTGGTTATTTCTCGCTGGACGACTGGGTCATGAGGTTTGTCGAGGTGATCCATTCTCGAGTTCTGTAGAAAGTTGGGAATGGGTTGTGACAAGATGGTATCAGAGCATGGTCGTCCTGAGAAATGAACCGAATGGTCTGGAAATAACCACGCTCGTACATGTAGCTAGAATGGACATCACATCATTTCATTTTGGTTGTCTCTTCCGAGTCTTAACTCTCCTTTGTAATCAAACAGTCACCGACAGTTCCTTCTCCTCTTCGATCTCTGTGTAGGAGATGCCTTGTCAGGGAGCTCTTGAGGCAGGCCGCGGATGTGGTCGTGGCCGTGGGTGTTCCTCTTCGATCTCTGTGTAGGAGATGCCTTGTCAGGGAGCTCTTAAGGTGGGTCGCGGATGTGGTCGTGGCCGTGGGTGTGGTCATAGGGGAGGGCGAGCAAGGGACGAGGATGGGGCCACTCCACCCCTGCTTCCAGGCATTCAGGCCCTGGACCTTGCCCAGCTGATTCGAGATCTCATATGGGAGGAGCTCCAACAGATTCCTCCTCAGTTGCCTTTTCTTAGGGATGCGGAGGGGGAGTCCTCCGTGCGGTAGGTGAGTCGCCACGACGCTAGACTAGCTAGAGGGGAAGGGGGTGATCCTCCATCGCCCCCATCTTCTTCAGACACTTCGGGGCATGAGTCCCCTTTGCTTGGAGCTATGCCTGTCCCCCCGTTGCGGCTCCACCATGAGATTTTCAGCCAGTTCAAGAAGCTGAAGCCCCCTTCCTTCAAGGGGGAGGAGAGCCCATCTGAGGCTGAGGACTGGCTGGAGCAAATGGAGAAGATCTTCGACACGCTCCTTCCTCCTGCAGAGTGTCACGTGGCCTTTGCCACGTATCAGCTGGAGAGTGCAGCCCACAGGTGGTGGAGGGCGGTTAGAGGATAGGAGGAGGGAGAGCTGGCGTGGGACCGGTTTGTGGCACTCTTCTGCGAGCAGTACTTCCTACAGACCTAACAGGATCAGAGGAGGCGGGAGTTCCACACTCTTCGTCAGGGGGCGATGACGGTTAGCGCATACCGTACACGTTTCCTAGAGCTGTCACGCTTTGCCCCAACAACTGCATCTACCGAGGAGGAGCACCGGTGGAGGTTCACTGAGGGCCTCAGACCTGCCATTAGGGGGTATGTAAAGCCCTTGAAGATACCTACCTTCTCCCGTGTGGTTGAGGCTGCCATGACCTACAAGGATACCAACCCGTCTGTGCGAGATGTCGATGGGGGAGGACGGAAGAGGCCCTACCAACATGAGCACTCACATGGCTGTCGCGAGAGGAGGCACATGGCAC
This sequence comes from Thalassia testudinum, assembly GCA_037157565.1. Lineage (NCBI taxonomy): Eukaryota > Viridiplantae > Streptophyta > Magnoliopsida > Alismatales > Hydrocharitaceae > Thalassia > Thalassia testudinum. Next base: position 59,732,387 of record JAZHRO010000019.1, on the reverse strand, counting down.
CAGCAGGGGAGTCGTTCCATTCTGTAGGTACACCAGGGACCTTTGGGGGCCCCAGATAGGGACCCGCCGACTGCAACAGACCCTCGCCAATCCTCTAGCAGGGGCAGCAGACTGAGGGAGGAGGTTGCGTTCCCCTCGGCTACCAATGTGGCCAACCGGGCAACATACGGAGGGACTGCCCATTTAGGGCTAGAGCACAGCAGACGCTCCTAGCACCGAGCACTGGAGGCCGATCTGGCGATCGCTGCTACCAGGCTCGAGGAGGAGGATAGCAGTCACGAGGAGGGTACCGGCTAGCTGCTTCTCGCTCGGCCCAGAGCATGGCTGCTTCTTCTACACCGAGGGTTGAGGGGTGTATTAATGCCCTAACTCACGGAGATGCTAGAGTTTCAGGCTCTGTTGTGGCAGGTATGGTTAAAATTTCTAGTAGACTCGTTTACACACTTTTCGATTCCGGTGCCACACACTCATTTGTTTCTACGGATTTTGCTGTCAGCTTGGGGTCAAGCAGTGTCCTTTTAGAGGAGCCATTCTTGATTAGAGGCCTAGGTGGACAGGTGTTTGTCGTTGAGGAGATTTTCACTGACTACGAGGTCACGATAGGGGAACATGGTCTCCCGATTGACTTGATCATGATCTTGATGGAGGATTTCGGTGTAATCCTATGGATGAACTGGCTGGCTACTTACCATTCCCTAGTGGACTACTATGGGAGGAAGATCATTTTCTCCATACCAGAGTTGCCTCCCTTCAAGTTCCACGGATAGCCAGTAGACGGAGGATTCAGGTGCATTTCCATGCTTCAGGCTACGAGGCTACTGAGTCAGGGGTGCAAGGGCTTCCTTGCTTGTGTCGTGGCAGAGCCTAGCCCTGTGGTTGATTTACAGAGTATTCCGGTAGTCCGAAAGTACCCCAACATCTTTCCAGAGGAACTACCAGGACTACCACCTGAGCGTGAGATCGAGTTTGAGATCTCACTAGTACCAGGGACTGGTCCCATTTCTACTGCACTGTACCGGATGGCCCCGCTTTAGCTGTGAGAGCTCAAGTCACAGTTACAGGACCTATTAGAGAAGGGCTTTGTGAGGCCCAGTGCCTCCTCGTGGGGAGCCCCCGTTCCATTTGTGAAGAAGAAGGATAGTACTCTTTGGTTGTGCGTTGACTACAGATAGCTGAACCGGGTCATCGTCAAGAACAAGTACCCACTCCCTTGCATTGATGATCTCTTCGATCAGCTGAGAGATGACGTGGTCTCGTGCGTGTGTGTTAAGAGGTGTCGTTATAGTTGCACTTGATACGTCGGTTTTAAAAGAAGTAAACGGAGGTGAGTCCGAGTGTCGGTCTCAGGGAGGTGTGGAAATCGGATTTTGTTTACCACTTGTTGTCACGAAAAAGCCAGAGTTTTGCTTGCGAAAGAGACGGTTTTGAAAAGCGAGAGATAGAGAGAGTTTAGGGTTAGAAAGCTCTTGGTTTTGATCATGCACTTTAAGCAGAAATTAAAATGGCGACTAAATGGAAAATAATTTCATTAAACATGCATTCATAGTTCATGGTTTACAACATTAAATACATGCTTCAATAAAAGTAAATGAAAGCTTAAAAGAGAGAGAGAGAGAGGTAGAGAGAGAGTGGAGAGCGACGAGGCAGCCACGGCGGTGGAGGAGGCTCCGTCAGTGGCTCGTCGTCTCCGGCGATTACAAGAGTGCCTAAAACTAGCTAGGAGAGGAGTGGAGTAGTTGAAAGTGGGAGAGTATGCCTTGAATGGTGGTAGAAGGGAGTTTACATAGAGTTAAGGGCTTCCTAAAAGAAGAATGTGCTTTAGCGACATCCAGAACGTCGCTAAAATCGCTTCCAGATACGTCGGTGAAGCCCTCCTGCCGCCGGTCAGCGGCCCGCCCTGCTCTTTCTCCATGCGCGATCCGTGGACGTTGAACGAGAGCCGTCTAATTGAAGATCAGACGGCTGAGATCCTCCTGCCCCCGTGCTGAGATCGCGCCTCGGGCGCGCGTGCACGCGCGTGTTTCCGCCCGGCGTGCGCGTGTGCGTGGGTGCTCGGGAGCTGTCATCGCGCCGCGTGGCGCGATCCTGGCCGCCTGCTGCTGATCGGGCGGCCCAATTTTGCCGCACCCTTCGCTCGTGCTTGATTTCTACTCCGCGCGATTCGAACGCGCGTTGCTGCGATGCGGGCGTGTGCGCTAGCCGTTGCGCCACGCCCGCGCTTTGTCGCAGCGACTGCGGGCGAGCGTGCGGATCTCGGCCGTTCGATCGAAGATCAACGGCCGAGATTCATCCTTGGCTGGCTTGAGGGCGTGCGAGCGGTGGGGGCGGGGAGACGTGGCGCTTTCTGGGCCGTTGATCTCCAGATCAACGGTCAGAATTTCTTGGGCCCATTGTGGGAGCTCCGGATGTCGGATTTGGCCGATCTTGAGTCCGTTGGACTCCGTTCGTCGTTCTGAATCCATCCGTGCGGTCCGATTGCTCATCTGGGGCCTGCTTTGACACATGCTTTACAAAAATGGCCATTAATGCAGTTTATAAGCAATCTTGGTACTTGATGTATGCAATGCTCATATTCTACTTTATGTTGTGCCTTTTATTCTAAATATGGGCCATATTCAACCTAATTACTACCCCCTTGCGTAGTGTTATCAAGAGGCACCACAGTATTTTCAAAGGTAGATCTGAGGTCGGGCTACCACCAATTGAGGATTAAAGAGACCGACGTCTCCAAGACAGCCTTCTGCACGCGGTATGGTCACTACGAGTTCTTGGTGATGTTGTTTGGACTGACCAATGCCCCCGCCGCTTTCATGGACTTGATGAACCGCGTCTTTCGACTGTACCTGGATCAATTCTTGGAGGTTTTTATTGACGACGTACTCGTCCACTCCCGGGATCAGATACAACATGGATAGCATCTCCGCATGGTCTTGGACACTTTGAGACGACACAGGCTATACGCCAAATACAGCAAGTGCAAGTTCTAGTTGGGATAGGTTTCCTTCTTCGGCCATGTGATCTCGGGACATGGGCTGGCTGTGGATCTAGCCAAGGTTGAGGCCGTACTCAGGTGGGAGAGGCCATGTACAGTGACGGAGATTTGCAGTTTCCTGGGGCTAGCTGGTTACTACAGGCAGTTTGTTCGAGGGTTCTCGTAGATCGCACGTCCTATGACTCAGTTGACCTGGAAGGATGTGCCCTTCACCTGGATGGCAAGTGTGAGTCTTGTTTCCAGGAGCCGAAGGAGAGGCTGACCTCTGCTCCTATACTCACCATTCTAGATAGCAGTGGCGGATTCGTCGTCTACACAGATGCCTCGTTGCAGGGATTAGGGGGTGTGCTCATGCAGCAGGGTCACATTGTTGCTTACGCTTCGCGGTAACTAAAGCCCCATGAGAACTCATGACTTGGAGCTGGCTGCAGTGGTCTTCGCATTGGAGGCATTACTTATACGGAGAGACATTCGAGATTTTCATTGACCATAAGAGCCTCAGATACCTATTTGATCAAAAGGAGCTCAACATGAGACAGAGATGTTGGTTGGAGCTCCTAAAGGACTACGACTACAGCATCTCCTACCATCCCGGGAAAGACAATGTGGTGGCTGACGCCTTAAGCCAGAAGGCGCCCACCCACTTGTCTTGTTTATAGGCACGGAGTCGGAGACTCATGGAGGAGGTGAGAAGTTGGCGACCCCAAGAGTCCCAGGGGTACTGTGGGGCGGTGATAATGGTGAGACAGACATGGCCAGAGTTGATAGATCGCATCGTGGCTAGGCAGATGATAGATCCATACCTACAGACACAGCGAGATCGGGTATTGACAGGGAGCCCAGTAGAGTTCTCGTTCACGGACAGAGTTATGCGTATGAGGAGATGCTTGTGCGTTCCTAGAGACGAGGAGCTATTGAGAGAGCTCCTGACTGAGGCACAAGTATCCAAATTCACCATACATCCCAGGAACACGAAGATGTACCACAACCTACGACATGATTTCTAGTGGAAGGGCATGAAGCGGGATGTTGGTCGTTTTGTTCAGCGATGTTTGATATGTCAGTGGATGAAAGCTGAGCACCGGAGGCCTGTAGATCATTACAGCCACTTCTCGTGCCAGAGTGGAAGTGGGAGAGTGTCACTATGGACCTGGTAGTAGGATTACTCGTGACACAGTGAGGACACGATACAGTTTGGGTGATAGTGGACAGATTAACGAAGATGACATGTTTCTTGCCGATACGAGTCACGTTTGGACCAGCATAGCTAGCGGAGCGCTACATTCAAGACGTGGTGCACCTTCACGGGGTCCATCGCGAGATTATTTTAGACAGAAACACTCGTTTCACTTCCCAGTTTTGGGCAGAGTTTCAGTGGCTCTGGGGACTCGTCTGTGGTTCATTATGGCATATCACCCCTAGACCGACGAACAGTCAGAGCGCACCATTCAGACCCTTGAGTACCTTCTACATGCTTGCGTATTGGACTGGAGAGGTTCCTGGGAGGAGCATTTGCCCCTGGCGGAATTTGCATACAAAAACAGCTATCACTCAAGCATCAGCATGGCACCGTATGAGGCCCTGTATGGGAGGGGGTGTACTGCTCCCTTGAGCTAGGTTGAGGTGGGGACCAAGTGGGAGGTTGGTTCGAGGTTGATACGCTAGAGTTAGGAGGTGATTAAGTAGATCCATCGATGACTTCATACCGTCAGGAGCATACAAAAGGGCTACGTTGATCTGAAGCGTAGAGAGGTACAATTCGAGATTGGGGATCATGTCTTCCTCCGTGTTTCGCCCATGAAGGGCTTGCAGCGGTTTGGGGTGAGAGGGAAGCTTGCATCAAGATTCGTGGAGCCTTTTGAGGCCCTGGAGCGGGTAGGACCCATTGCTTATCGGCTTGCCCTTCCTCCCTAGCTTTCTAGAGTACACAACGTGTTCCACGTGTCCAACCTCCGGAAATACATCACCGACACTAGCCATGTTCTGAGCCACGAGAGCATCAAGGTGGGAGACGACTTGACCTATCCCGTGAGGCCTATACATATACTAGACTGAGCCGTCCAGAGACTGAGACAGAAGGAAGCACCCTTGGTGAAGGTCCTATGGAGAAGCCAGTGGTACGAGGAGGCCACTTGGGAGCCTAAGGCGGCAATGCGAGTACAGTACCCCGAGCTTTTTGAGGGTACGTCATTCTGACCTACTTCTATCCTTTTTAAGTTTGTTATGCATCTTTATTTTATTTCTGCACCCTAGTCAGCTCAAGTTTCGGGGACGAAACTTCCTTTAAGTTTATTATGTTGAAATGACCTTTTTCTGGAGTTGTTTGGAATTTTTGGAATTTGTAGGGGTTTTCCTGCAATTTTAAACCCCCTTGCATTTTTTTTTGAGACTTGGGAGGAAAAGAGGATAATTGCAAGGGTATCCCCACAACTTTTCCTCACCCCACCATCCCTCTTCCACGACACCCTCACCTCACCTCCCTCACCGCTCTATCCCTCTCCTGCAGCACCCTCCACCATGCCACTACCCATCCCTCGCCCACGCCTCCTCGCTCCATAAAAGCCCCTCCCCTTCCCCTCATTCGCTCACCACTCACCCATCGAGCGAGAGGAGGAGAGGGAGAGAAGAGGGCCGAGGGATCGGAGGATTCGCAAAGGGAGCGAGGAGGTGCTACTATTGCAGTAGTTTCTGCACGTGAGAAAAGATTCAGAAACGGTTCTGTGGAATCATTTTTTCCACAGAATCTGGTAAAGCATTTTATTCCATTATTTTCCAGCCAAAGTCCTGATCGAGTACGCGCATGTGTTAGAGGTTGGGAGGCATGTCAGCATGGCGACCGAGGTGATTTCAGCCGTTCAGGATCATCTCCAGACATCTGGAGGCACCTCTAGATGTCTGTACTGAGTCCCAGACATCTGAGGAAGGTGCCTCGAGCAAGGTATGCCTATGAGTTCGTTTAAGACGTCTGGGACATTTTTCAGACGTCTGATTTTAGTTGGGATTGGTATTTTTGGGCCCGTTCAGGGCCTAAACGTAGTCGATTTTCCGCAAACAAAATGTCTTTGGTTTCCGTGGAAGTTTCTCTATGTAATGGTACTTTTTCATGTCATTTTGAACCCTTTTGACCTGCCAACCCATGTCATAGGTCTCCAGTTCGTCGAGTATACGAGACTTACGGAGATGTCGGGAGCTACTATACGAGCCCCCATTCTACCCGGTTACCCTGGTACGGTGGTTCTTACTCTAATTTCGAAATTAATAAAGTGCATGCATAAAATTAGTTGAACCTAGGATGTGAGATGAACCCTAGGAAAGAGCAAACGCATGCCTTAGAATACATCTATTTGAATGAACCCTAGGTTGTGACATGAACACTAGGGCTAGAGGAAATGCATGTGTGGAGAAATGAATGATTGAATAAATCATGAGTTGCTTGTACTACCTGAAATGGGCCACAAATCTGTACTATGAGAAATATGGAAACTGAGCTGCCTGTTCTGTACGTAACAAATTGGATAAGAAAAATTCATGTACAAACCCTACGGGGAATGTAGAATGAGACACGAATACTGTAGTACGAAGAACCGGATGATTCTGAAACACGTCGCCACGGGCAGCTGTTCGAACTTAGTTTAGGGAGGTGAGATGGCCTTCGTGTACATAGTACCGAAGAGAGCAACTATCCCTTTTAGGGTAGAGGGGAGCTTGCCGCCCCTTGGGTGGAGACCCGAGGTGGGTTTGGCCACTCTACGCCGACTCCTGTTGGCCCTCGCGTACATAGTACCGAGGAGAGCTACTTAGTGTAGGGAGAGCTAGCTGCCCCAGGGGGCCTGAGGTTACAACTTGCCACCTTACATCAACTCTTGTTAGGCCCACTGGGCAAACTGGGATAGTCCGAGGAGGGTACGCAGGCTGTAAGAGGCGAGACCCCTATTCTAAGAGGGCAAGGCCCTGTGCTGTTCCGTGTTGTATGTTTAGGCGTACTCGCTAGCGGAAACAATTGACCAAGTGTGCTTATCACGTGTGCCGTAGTCACCGCTACATCGCGACCATGACCTTGGGGTAGTAGACCGGGTGTAGGACTACCACAGGGGACTCTCCTGGCCAGGAGAGTGCCACGTGTACATTCTGCATTGTGGGAAAACTACAAGCAAGATCATTCCCTTAGGGAACAGGAAGATTGAGAAATGTAATGGAACCAGATTAGAATACTCAGATCAGCAACACATCATAAGATAACTGGAATAGGAAGATGATATTTTTAAGATGCTTGTTAAGTAACATAACATGTGTAACCACCACTCTACCCAGCGTTAGTTGACTGTAGATGTTATAACCTTGTATAGGTCAAGGATTCGAGTAGCCAGAGCGACCGGCTGCTGAGGACGCTGTGCCTAGTCAAGCCCCATTGTAGTTTCCTTCTATTAGTATTGTAGTAAGTTCTGTAGTTCATATTATTCCAGTTATATTTCGATCATACTGTACTAGTTCTATTATGATGTCCTGTAATCTTATGGTAATTGCTCTTCTCTTGCTTCATCGTCAGCTTTTATTTTTTTGCTGCTTAGTTACATTATTGGTGTGATCGTGGAATGAATGTTTATTCAGTTATTTCTTGCTGGACGACTGGGTCTTAGGGTTCATCGAGGCGACCCGTTCTCGGGTTCTGTAGGGAGCTAGGAATGGGTCGTGATAGGTGATGCCCCGAAATGGTGCCTCGGCTTTTTCATTGACTCAAGGGAGCATTTGTTATGGAGTGGGAGATGCAATTGTAAGCGGCCAAGGCACTCATAGAGTTGACGTCTTTAGAGAGGCAATTCTGTAGTAAAGAGGTGGCTTGCCAATGAGGGGAATGTGCGTACTTGTTTTTTTTTTTGCCAGCCTTAAGAGGTGGCTTGAGGTGTGTTCGCCTATTTTACTGCCGGCCTGAAGAGGTGGCGTGAGGTGAGTCCACTTGTTTTTACTGCCGACCTTAAGAGGCGGCGTGAGGTGCATCCTCCTATTTTACTACTGGCCTTAAGAGGCATCTTCAGGCACGTCCGCCTGTTTTCTTGCTACCCTGAAGAGGCTGCATCAGGCGTGTCTACCTGTTTTACTGCTGGCCTTAAGAGGTGGCTTTAGGTGCATCCACCTGTTTTACTGCCGGCCTTAAGAGGTGACATTAGGCGCGTTTACCTATTTTTATTGCCGGCCTGAAGAAGCGACTTTTTGCGAGTAATGGCAATTATTGTGAGATTTTTTGTCTTGTTGTATGACAAGACTAGCATTAACTACCGTCATGATGAGGCGTAAGGACCTAAAATACCATGCTTGGTAAGGATATGACCGACATTAATGCTGTGCAAGGTATGTGTGCATGAGCATTTAATGTTGGTAATAATTAATGAGGTATCCCTACCTTAAAGGGGTATGTTTTGAAACCCATGCTGTATCCGTGGGATTTTATTTTTTGAAATTTGTGCCCCATAAGGGGGGAACCTCCCGGTATAGGGGTTATAAATAGGGGGTGTGGGGCATAGTTAATGCCCCACCTACCCTTTTCTTTAGCGCTCTTCGTCGCTGGTGCAAGCTCTTTCTTTGTAGGCTAGGTGTGAGGAGGTGGTTTTCTCAGAGCTTCTTTCCCCAACGAGTGTCAGAGACACTGTCCGTGATGTCTGGACTAGCGGGGAAGGCTAAGTCCACCTTGTATTCATTCAGCATCTTGCCTGAGACGAGGGAGCTTTACACCTTTGCTTTTGACTTTCGTAGTCGTTCCACCATTAGGGCATCTCTGAGTGAGTATGGACTTGATGGAGTTCTGTTTCACCCTTGTGGGTTGCAGACCCACCTATGGTTGGTTGGGTCTAAGGACTCATTCATCATTTGTAAATATGCCATCAAATATGGCCTTCGGATACCTTTGAACCCCTTCTTGTGTTCATTCCTTTGTTACTACTGCTTGGCCCCCTCACAACTTAGCCTCAATTATTGGCCGTGTTGAACGCTTTTACCAGTATCTGTTTCCATTTGCGGATTGTCCCCTACCTGGGTTTGTTCCAACTGATTTTTGGTTTTATGCCCTTTAAGGTTAAGGGGAAGCCCTCGTCTGGTATTTACACGCTGTACAGCTGACACAAAAAGTATCGGATAGTTAACCTTCCCGATAGTTTGAAGGGGCAGGACTGCCATTTTTTCTTTATCTTCCATGACGAGGGTCACGACGTCCCTTACACCTAGCAAGGTTTGTTCGATAAGGATCTGTTGCCTAGACCTGGGGAGATTGATTCGATTTCTTAGGCAGATGTTGATAGGATTATTAACTTTGGGCTGATTGCTCGCTTAGAGGTCAAGCGGGAAGACGTCCAGGCGACTTTGTTGTGGGTTACGAATTCCTATTCGACACCATGTAAGTAGGGGGAGGTGATAGCTTTAAAACGCCTATCCTGCTCGCTTGTTACTTAATGGCTTGACAGTTCTGTTGTTTCTTTGTAGCCTTTAGCCAGTTTGCTTGACTGGACACTCCTAGGCATCAAGGTAGCAATTCCTTCCAACATCGGGCGCACCGTTGGGAGGAGAGGCCTGTGGAGCAGAGCGAGGGAAGCCAGTTCTCTCGTTCCAAGGAGCCCAAGAGGAAAGGGGAGAGGGGAGTGAGGAGAAGGTGAAGACCCTTCTCAAGCACCTAAAGAGGGGTCTAGGCAGTGTTCAGTCGACGCCGTTTGCTCGTGAGAGTTCAAGCATGGCCGAGGCAGGGGAAGTCCCAATGGATTCTCCTGCCCTCTCAAGCTTGCACGGACCATCGGAAGGATGTGTTGTCCTCGACTCTCCGCCCGTTGCTTCAACAGAGATGGTTTAGGTGGGTGGAGCGAGTGCGTTCAATGCCTCATTCAAATCAGCTAGTGCTTTCTTTCAACTGGCGCAGGAGGTGGCCGTCACCGGAGGCTTCCTTAGTGGGAGCATTTTTGTGCAATTGTACTATAAGTGAAGCTCGACGGGGGAAAGGATGTTGGTGCATGATGGTAACATCATCATTCATCATAACTAACTGAAATTAGTCAGATTAAAGTGATAAATGCTCCTAAATGATTGTTTGAGGATCGCAATTCCATACTGAACTGATCTGAGAAGAAGACAGGAAAACATGGTTAATTCTGTTGTTTTAACATTCAATCATAAATGCAGATTAATCAAGGGGTTGATCAGGGGTTAATTCAAGATCAAATGAACTTAAGAGACCAAGCAATGAGCTCAGAATAACTGAATTAGGGTTTCATGTATTTTGAGGAGTAAAACAGTACTAAAAACCCTAATTATCAGCACACTCAAATTGAAAGGGTTCTGGTAGAAATAAATTTGATCTAAACCTTTTAAAAATCATTGAAAAGTATTCTAAGAGGTTTGGTCCTTCACTTTAACCATCTAAACCCATTTGAGCCAACAATAGAGATTTAGAGGAGAATTTGTTCTATTTTGGGCTTCTACGTAAATTACCCCATCAAACGAGGTCAAAATCCAAATACAAGTTACCATTAGATTCCTTGAGTCCAAATTAAGTTAACACCCATATTTAGGCCCACCGGAGTCCATCTTGACCTAGTTTGCACTTTGGCCCTCAAAATCTCTATTATTACAATGAAACCCCTAGTTTTTATATTTTTCTCACAAATACACCCCTAGCTTTGTTATCTTCCTCACAAACATGGCCCTGTCGCCTAATCCATCTGAATAGAATCAAGCACCCATCACTGCCAACTTCATTTGGAGATTTCTCCAAATCAAGATCAAATCCCTTCAAACTTAGAGGGATTATCTTGAGAAGCTTCCTAATCAAATGAAACCGGTCATAGATCCTAAGATGGACCCATATGCTCAAGTGAACTCGAGATTTGTGAGGTTTTTAGTTGCCAAATCCATGAGAAATCTTATGGAATTTGAGCAATTGAAGGCCTCAAGCACCTCTATATAAGTTCTACATTGCTTTCTCGACTTCCTTAGTCGAGTTTTGGCCGGAATTCCCTCTTTCTTCTTCGGCCACCTCCATCCTCGGCTTTGGCAAGCTCCTCCGCCCTCCCTCTTCCGACCACCCAACCACCAAATTGGGTGGCCTAATTTCTTCCCCTCATCTTCGCACACCTGGCTGACCAAAGCAAGGGTGCCTTTTGCCTCTTCTTCCTTGCTATTCGACCCAACAGACTTCATCTCCTTCACGTTCAGCTGGCCAACATTGGACGCTTCCTGCTTCCTCATGTCCCAATAAGCACCCTACTCTCTCCCTCTTCCCCTATAGAATACGTCTAGGTCTTTAGGCTTTAGTTTTATCCACTACACACGCACACCTATCACTATCTTCCTCGCCTTTGGTAGGAGCTCCGACGAGCTCTCATCGGTGCCACAATCCATGAAACACAATACCATAACCAGCCACACCTTCCTTGAACTCTAGAGATCAAAAGGCCTAACTTTATTCAGAGTTTCGAGCATTCAATCACCTCCCCAAACAAACCCATATTCTATCTGCAACTCCACCTTCGTCGAACCACCTCCACCTCTCGAAACACACCACCACCTCCACCATCACCTTCCTTGCTTTACGGCGAGGCTTTTCTAATTGTTTACTTGGGGCTTTTAGCCTGTATTAGTGATTTTCAGGTCTTATCGGAGTTGGTGACATCTTCGCCTTCCGCAGCCACCGCTTGCCTCCATACGTTGATCTCCATCACTGACTCAACCTCCAAGCAGTGTAGACTGAAGCCACGACACCTTCCAGGACTTCAATTGAAGAACAAAGCCTCAGCTGTAGCTGCAATTGATCAAGGGACATACCTGTAGTAATTGAAGAAAAACATCCTCAGCTTTGTCCCATGTCGGGAATGGTTGAAATTATTTTTGCTTCTTAATGTTTTAAGCACATTAGCGTATTGCCTTCGAACACGGGGTTAGGCCCCACCTTACCCACGCCCTATGTATGCCCTCGCCCATGCTCATGCCTCGTGGGCCTGGGTCGGTCCAGTCTGAATCGGGTCTAGTCTGAATTGGTCTAATTTTTAAGAGAGAGAGAGAGGGGTTTGTCTAAGAGGATTGGGGGGTTTGCCCTCAGGAATTGTGCCTAAACACTTGGGCAAATTTTGAGAGGCTTTGCTGCGACATCTGTGGCTATGGAATTAATTGATTAGGCCATCTGTGTGGCTTAAGTTGATCGTTTAATCAAGGCTGATATCTGATGCCTCTTTGGTCTTGAGTTAAGAGAATAGCCTAAGTATTAAGAGTTATATTGGTGGTTCCAACCACCATTATTTTTGTTGTTTCTCTATATTCTTGTTCTCTAACTCTTGATATACATTTTGAAATACATTGAGCATATTTTTTTTTTATTGAGTTTCATTTTTGAATATTGGATTGGTGATTGGATTGCAATACTTGCTCTTTGTGAACGATCTTAGAACTCATGTTTCTGGAGCTTTATAAATTTAAATGTCGATCCGATTTTCGTTGCTATACTATGACATGTTTTTCTGAACCACGGTGATTTTCACCTCAACATTTTGGCACCGTTGCCAGGGTGCAATGTGCATTTCAGTGACTAATCACACTTTCTGATATGATTCTAACTTGCTATATCTTACTTTGTTGTGTTGCTACAGATGAACCTGAAGATCGACCGCTTGAGCAACCACACCAGGGGTAGGTAATCACATTCCTTCTTTTTTAAGCCCCTCCTCTCCTGCAAAGATTGAAAGAGATCAATTAGGATCAACTTGCTTTATTCATTTAGTAATCATCATTCAAGTTTCCTGATTTGATTCAATTGATTTGACTAGAGATCCCCATCTTGATACTTGCACCTATTAGGGATATAAGGTCCCTTGGGCTATTCACCTGCTTGATTGAGCCCAGGACTCCATCTTTGAAAGAATTGGACTTGGAAATAGAACCAATCTAGGGTTTCCACATTAGGGTTTTTAGGACTAGTACACATTTGTTGGCTTAAAAAGGAAATATAGTCCATCATTGTGTGCTAACCAAGCCCTTGTTTGAATTGATCTAATTAAGTGGACCCTAAAATCAAGGTTCTATAATCACTTGGATCATTAAAATTTGGGACCTAATAACTTGTTTGAAAATCAATTTAGGGTGATTTAGGTTCCTGATCTAGACCTCATCCTCAACTTTAGGATAGGTTAGGTGAAGTTGGTTCACTTTGTGAATCAACCAATCTCCAAATTAGGTCACAAATCAAATTAACTTCAAATTCAAGTGAAATTCAAGGCACAAACAGGATTAAAACTGGTAGACTGACATTGGGAAACGCGTTAGGTTAATTCGTTCGTTGTAGCGCATTTTACGGCATCAATTTTAAATAAAAATATCGGACATGAGTTCGAGTGATGAAGGCGTGGAATTGGATCAGATATTCGCTTATATGTCACAAATATATGTCGATTTGTTTGCTTGCAAACCAGAGAATGAGAGAGAGAGAGAGAGATAAGGTTAGAAATCCATGATAAACATATGAGAATAATATATCAAAGATCAATTGACTATCAAATGTTATGATCAACACAATATAGATGAATGCTTAAATAAAATAGATGAACTACAACTATTAACAATTAAAACTAAATGCAAGGTAATGGATGGCGTTGAGACAGCCACGGTAGTGGAGGGACTTCCGTCGGCGGCTCAGCGTCTTCATAACCTTGCTTAGGAGCTCTATGAAGTGGTGGAAAATCTTGGGTAGAAGACGTATGCAAATGACAGGGGTAGGTCCCTTTTTATAGTTGAGGAGAGGGCTCAAATTCATCCTCTGGTCAATAGCAACATTCAAAATGTCGCTATAGACCAGCCACAAGCATTGCCCAAGTCCCCATCCTCGCGTCTTCAACGTGCACAGCTGCCGTCCACGTGAGATTCATGCATGCTCCGTTTAAGCTGTCCGATTGAAGATCAGATAGCCGAAATCAAACTTCACCTGTTGTCTCAAATCGCGGCACATGCACGTTGCATTGGGCATACTCGAGCGCATGATCACACGCATTTCGCGCAGATGGCTGGATGGCACTCATCGCGCTCGCTTCTTGACCGTAGATCATATCAAATGACCCGATTTTCAATTGTAGCTGGCGAGGAGAGGTGCCTCTATGATTTGAACCCGCACCTGCTGGAGTGGAGAAGGCATCCGATCGTTGTGCTATATGCGTGGATGGTCACAGCGACGACGCAGTGTTCGAGCGATGGCATTTGTTGGATGAAGATCTGACAGAGGTGAACACACAATGAAGGATTAGTTGAAGTGCGATGGAAAGCATGAGCGGTGACCACGTGCTGCATTTTGGGCTGTTGATTAGTGGATTAATGGTCAGAAATTCTCAAGCTTGTTGTGGGAGTTACGAAGGTTGTATCGAGGTGACTTTGATTCTGCTGAACTCCGTTAGTCGATCTGGATCCATTCGTACGATCCGATTGCCCATTTGAGACCTGTTTCAATATGGACTTGTACACAAGGTCATTAAACATTGATTCTAAGCAATTAAAATGTAAAGATCACGCAATATTCATGTAATTCTCCTGGCTCATCGTCTTTGTTGATGTGGTTATTATAGTCGTTGTGGTATATGACAAAAATGGTCACCAGTCTAATACAATTTAATACTCGGAATGAAAAGTTTCCCGAGGTCAAACTCAGGAAGCAAACTAAAATTCCAAAAGCATATAAATTCAAAATATATATATATGGTTTTACAAAAAATTGAGAGAGAGAGAAAGAGAGAGAGGGTAATTGGCTTTTTCTTCTTCTCTTTCTTCAGCTGGCTCTTCTCTTCAGCTTGTTTTCTTCTTCATTCTTCTTTTCTTCTTCTCTGCTTCTTCTTTCTTCTTCTTCATCCTGTCTTCTTTCTTCTTCTCAGCAGCTGTGGTTCCTCTTTCTCTTTTTTCTTCTTTCTTCTGCTCTGGCCCTTCTTCTTCTTCTTTCTTTTCTTCTTCTCTTGCTGCTGACTCTTCTTCTTTTTCGTCGACGTCTGATTCAGTGCTCAGATGACTTAACTGCTCGATTGCTACAGTGCAGCTCCTCTTTTCCTTCAGCTTCTTTCCTTTCTTTTTTCTTCTCTTTCTTCTTCCTTCTTCCTTGCGGCTAAGTCCTGGCTGCTTCTTCTCTTCTTTCTTTTCTCTTGCGCACACATGCAAATATCAGCGCAAAACCTACCCTACCCCTTCCCCGCATCTCTCTCTCTCTCTGGATCTCTCTTTGGTAAGCTCTCCCAGAGCCGGGTAATCGAGTCGGGTCGAGTGCCCGGGTCCAGGCGCATCGGCGTGGGTGGTGCGCGAGGAGTGCACAGGAGGGTGTCGGGTCAGGTCAGATCTGCGTGGGTGTGCACGAGACCTGGTGATAGGTGAGGGACCTCACCCCATGTGTATTCAGAGGCGAAGAGCCTATACCACTTTTTCAATTTAAGTGTGGGCGTTCGCCCATACACTTACGAGGTGGGACTAAAGCCCTCCTCTGCCCCGCTCGCCCGCAGGCGAGAAGTAGCTGGCAATTGGGTAGCAGCGAAGGCTTTGCGCTCCCAATTGAGAACCTGGGCGCCTTTGTGGACGTCCCTCGTGTCGCCTAGAGCCCGCGCTTGGTGTCGAAGAGACCTAGAGCTGCCTGTGATTCAACTCTTGCTGCTCGTCAATGGCAGCGAGGAGGGTGAACCTTGAAATCATGAAGATGGCCTCACGGCCACGTCAGACAACACAGGGAGCTTCGCCAGAGTGTGGCGAAGGTGGTGCGAGGGGCGGCATGCTGTGAGAGTGCCTATGGTCATGCACCTAGGGCAACCTGTGTGCTTGGAAGTGGGTGTGTTCGGGGGGTGCTCAGAGTGTGTAGGGTGGTGAATGGAATAGGGGAAATGCTAGAGTGGAGTGAGGGGGAGCTTCTGGGCTTGTCGGCGAGGGGTGGAAAGGTCTGTGGAAGTGGAGCGATCTCGCCAGAGATGGTGGCCGGAGGTGGAGCAAATGAAGGTGGTCGTGGCAGTCGAGGGGTTTAAAATACTAATTCAAGAAGGGAAAAGTGAGAGGAGAGTAAGGAGAAAGTTCCTACCTACTTAATCGACGAAGAGGGAGAGGAAGACTGCCCGACGCGTGCTTGCCGGAGCTGGGGATGAAGATGCCCAGAGGAGGAGTGACGGCGACGAGGAAGAGATTTGAGGACGCCAGCTGGTGCAGCCTGGCATGGGATGACAAGGCAAAGTGGGCTCTACTGCAGGTATGATAGCAGAGCGACGAGGAGGAGGAGGAGAGTTCGCCGGAAGCTAGGGCAGTCTGACCGGAGAGAGAGGAGATGAAAGTGGGGGGTTTTCTCGGCCAGAAATAGCTTGGAGTGGACAGCAGCCCCTGCCGCTCCTTATAAAGGCGCTGGCGAGAAGAGTGGCTCAAGGGAGCGACGTGGGGAGCTCGCCGGAGATGGTAGGAGATGGAGACCCATGCCTTTCGTGCGTTCGCACGAGAGGCATGGGCGACCGCAGGTCACAGGGGAGGGTCCCTGCGCCAGAGGACGACGTAGGGAACCCCTCGTTCATTCCTGAGAACGGGTGCCATACCCTGCGTGGCGCCATCCTTCGCGCAAGGTCGCCGGAGGTATGGCGCCTGCGTAGAGTGGCAGGGAGGACCGTTCTGCAAAGAATGACGGGAAAGATAGGGGGCTATGTGTAAGGGTTTCAAAAGATAAGGGTCAAAAAGTAATTCAAGAGGACCAATTTGTAAAGTTGGTCAAGATGGTCTTCTCTTAGGCCCAAATTTTTGTTCTAGCCTAATTTGAACCTAAGAAATTTAATGGTGAAATTTGATTTTAGGTTTGACATGTTTGATCGGTCAATTTGCGCAAAAACCCAAATTAGGTCATAAATTAGGCATGGTTCTCATTTTAGGTCAAAATAGGTTGCAAAGGCCAAATTGAAGGTTATAAACCCTTGAAAATATTTTTCCATGAATTTTAGAGGGTTTAGTTGATTTTTATCCTACCTCAAACTCATGAATTAAAGTGGGTTTGTTTTAGGGTTACAGAATGTCATTTAATTCCTAGAACTTACTATATCCCTTTTCAGATCAGATCATCCCACTTCCTTCCTCATTAAGCTTATTTGACCTATGTTTAGACCCTTAAATACCCTATTTGTGTACTGCATTAGTAAAATTACAGTTTTACCCCTTATGATTTGTTTTATTCTTCAATTCAGAATTCTCTGAGTTAAGCTTCCCTTTAGGTTTTGTAGGAGCTTCTTCATACTTATTTAGATTAAATTATGCTAGTTAGGGTTCATGATGAGGCTCTCATCATACCCCCATGCCTAGCTTTTGCTAGTCCCTTAGCAAAATTTTAAGGTTTTAACCTTTATTCTAGACTAAGAATTTCTTATTAAGTTTAGATAAGTGCTGTTTGTTTTGTAACCTTGATTAGGTCAGAATGCCAACCATAGGCCTAAAAGGTACTCTAGTACCAACCAAGATCTAGATCTGTCTAGCTTTAGCCTCAGTCCTTAACAAAGGTTTTTAAGGCCTACAGGAACTAACCTAAGTTTTATTGGACTTTGTGGTTAAAGCACCCGTGCTTGAGATAATTTTAGCCCTAGTTCAGTTCGCAGTGTGTTTTGTAAGAGAGAGTGGTAGAAGATTTATATGTTTGTAGAGTTTTCTCTCTCTTTTTCTTTTTTAATTCTAGCTTAGGATTGGCTTCTCAACACGGTCTGTATCAGATTCCTTGTCCCCATCATCAATCCTCAAGGGTTCCTGGTAGTCGATGCTTCGAGATAGCACTGCCCATGGTAACCCCCAGAACCCTGGCTTTCGAAATTTTGAGACAATCCCGTCCATGGTGTTCCGTGGTCGAATTCAGACCCTGGCAATTGACACTTCGTGATAATGCCATCCATGGAATCTGAACTAGCAGAGTGCTTACATGCCCCTAGTAGGATATGTAAATATCGTAAGAGAGAAGCACCGAGGAGATGATATTTTGTTACGTATCTTCGAGGGGAATTTCCCACCTCTCCGCGCTGGGAACTCATCCAAGTCAACTTATGTTGATCGGCCGCTCCTACTCTAGGTGACATTTTCAGAATTTTTGAAACTCTTCTGCGTGGTTTTGATACTTTATGCATACTGAACCAGGCTGTGTGTGAAATTTGGGTGCTTAGGTTACTGAGTCCCGTAAACCAAAAGTTAGTTAACGAGGCCAAATACTCCTTAAGCCTTAGACCTAATATTTAAGCTTTTCATTTTCCTCAACCTCTTGAGGAATATCTAGATCTTAATGGGTACTAAGAGTCTATCCAAGAATGCCTAAGGTTTGCATTCTTACTAATCTTACTGTGCACTTTCCATTTCTTTTCCTGAATGTGGTCTAGAACTTGGGTTAATTCCTTAATTTCTTACTAATGACTATGTCTTTTCTTTCATTTTGTGCTCCTTTTTATCATTTTGTTCTTTTTCTCCTCCTCCTTTGTAAAGTCCCAAAAATTTCTCTCCTCCTCTCATTTTATTATTTTCTTTTTTGAAAATTTTTTAATTTTTATGGTGTTTTTGGCATATGTGAATTTTTTTGTTTAAAACCTTTTCTTATGAGTTTTGCACTTTCATGCCCCCCATGCCTAAGATTTACAATGTCCTTGTTGTAACTTAGGAGGGTTTTTATTTAGCTTAGTTCATATATTAGGACAGATGTTTTGGTGAGTGAATGGGTCGGGGTGACTGTTGCGGACGATTTCTAATCTCAAATGCAAGCACCTGAGGTGGATTTGGCTGTCCTAAAGGGTGAACCTTAAGTGCGAAGAGGTGTCAGAAAAGGTTTCGGGTTTTTCCAAAAAGAATGACGGGTTGCCTCCCGTTGAGT
Organism: Thalassia testudinum; assembly: GCA_037157565.1. NCBI lineage: Eukaryota > Viridiplantae > Streptophyta > Magnoliopsida > Alismatales > Hydrocharitaceae > Thalassia > Thalassia testudinum. The sequence goes on along the minus strand of JAZHRO010000019.1, from coordinate 59,713,554 downwards.
GCTGAGTTTTACGCCATCGGCTGGGCACAATATGCTTAGGGAAAATGGAGGATAAATGATGACTCAGCCAAATTTGTAGAGGTTACATCGATGATTGGTTTGAGTCTCTAATCATTCACGATGAAAGGTTCGGAATCATGGCTGAGCGGACTGATTTCTACGGCTCCATTTCCAAAAACTTGTCGGACAAGGTATGGTCCGACCCACTTGGATCGCAGTTTCCCAGGGAAGAGTTTGAGTCGGGCATCGAAGAGTAGGACCTTCTGACCAGGATGAAAGATCTTTCTAGATATATGCTTGTCATGGAAGGCTTTAACCCGTTCTTTGTAGATTTGCGAGTTCTCATACGCATCAAGCCATAATTCATCGATCTCGCTTATCTGAAGCTTTCTGTGGGTTCCAGCCTTAGAAAGATCTAAATTGCAGCTTCGTACTGCCCAATAGGCTTTATGCTTTAGTTCGATGGGAAGGTGACACGCCTTCCCATACACTAGTCTAAAAGGAGACATGCCTAATTAGGTTTTGTGGGCAGTCCTATAAGCCCACAAAGCTTCCAGAAGTCGGGACGACCAGTCCTTCCTGTTAGGACGAATAGTGACCTGCAGGATTTTCTTGATCTCCCAATTTGATAGCTCAGCTAGACCATTAGTCTGGGGGTGGTAAGGAGTAGAGATTCGGTGAGACACCCTGTATTTGGTCATCAGTGACTTGAATTGAGCATTCGTAAAATGGGTCCCCTCGTCAGAGATGATTGCACGAGGAATCCCGAACCGTGAGAAGATATTGTGATGAATGAATTTGATAACGATTTTATGATCACGGGTTCGGGTTGGTATGGCTTCAATCCATTTGGACACGTAGTCCACAGCCAGTAGAATGTACTTGAAGTCATCCAAAATAGGAAAGGGGCCCATAAAATCAATCCCCTAAATGTCGAAGATTTCACATATGAGAATCAGCTGCAAAGGCATCATGTCACGATGGCTCATGTTGCCCAAAGTTTGGCAACGACTTCATGCCTTACAGTGATTGTATGTGTCCTTGAATAAAGTGGGCCAATAAAAGCCACACTGGAGGATTTTTGATGCGGTTTTGTGCCCAGAGAAGTGGCTATCGCATGCCTGGTCATGGCAGAAGGAGAGAATATCATTGATTTCACCCTCCGGGACACATCGCTGGATGATTTGTTCAGCACCTATGCGGAAGAGGTATGGGTCTTCCTAGATGTAGTACTTGGCATCAGAGCGTAATTTATCTTTCTTGGCCTTCGGCCAATCAGACGAGATCTGATGAGATGCCAAGTAGTTCACTATATCAGCAAACCATGGAAGCCTAGTACCAATAGTCAGTAGGTGCTCATCAGGAAAATGCTTCGTGATGGGTCCAGAAGGGTTGATGATCTCAAAAGGAAGGTGAGACAAGTGGTCAGCTACCACATTCTGTCTTCCCGCCTTGTCGTGAATCTCGAGGTCGAATTCTTGCAACAGTAAGATCCATCGAATTAATCGGGGCTTCGCATCCTTCTTGGCAAGGAGATGCCTCACAGTTGTGTGATCCGAGTAGATGATGACATGGGAACCCAGGAGATAGGATCGGAATTTTTCGAGGGCATATACTACGGCTAGCAGCTCTTTCTCCGTAACTGTATAGTTACGCTGAGCCTCGTTAAGTGTCTTGCTGGCGTAGTAGATGACCACGGGTTTCCCGCCAACTTTCTACCCCAGAACTGCTCCTACAGCGAAATCAGATGCATCGCATATGATCTCAAAGGGTTGAGACCAATCAGGGGACTGTAGGATCGGGGCCTGGGTGACTCGGTCACGAAGGTTCTCAAAGGCTTGAGTGCATTCCTTGGAGATCTCAAAGGGTACATCCTTAGAGAGAAGAGTAGTTAGGGGGTGCACGATTTTCGAGAAATCAGGAATGAAATGACAGTAAAAATTGACGTGCCCCAGAAAAGAACGGATGTCCCTGATTGAGCTCGGCATAGGAAGTCGAGAAATCAGATCAACCTTGGCTCAATCCACTTAGATGCCTTTCTCAGAAATTAGATGACCTAGGACAATCCCCTCAGGCACCATAAAGTGGCTCTTTTCCTAGGAAAGAACCAAATTTACATCGACGCAACGCCTAAGTATATGAACCAAGTGCTGGAGGCAATCATCAAATGATGCCCCGAAAATTGAGAAGTCATCCATGAAGACTTCCAGATAATCACCTACCATATCAGAGAACATGGCAAGCATGCACCGCTGAAAAGTTGCAGGTGCATTGCAGAGACCGAAAGGCATCCTTCGGAATGCGTATGTCCCAAAGAGGCAGGTGAACGTGGTCTTCTCTTGGTCCTCAGGATGAATAGCCACTTGGTTATAACCAGAGTACCCGTCAAGAAAGCAAAAGAATCTATTTCCCGCTAATTTCTCGAGAATCTGATCAATGAAAGGTAGTGGGAAATGATCCTTCTTCGTGGAGGAATTGAGTCTTCGGTAATCTATGCAGACTCTCCACGAGTTGGCTATTTGGGTAGGTATGATCTCTCCAGTTTCAGTCGTAATGGTGGTGAGCCCTGCCTTTTTAGGCACAACTTGGATTGGGCTCACCCAACGACTGTCAGAGATCGGGTAGATGATCCTTGCATCTAACCACTTAATGATCTCCTTTTTCATGATCTCCTGCAGATTGGGATTCAAACGTCTCTGCATCTCATGGGAAGGTCGTGTGCCCTCTTTAGAATAGATACGGTGTGTGCAATAAGAGGGACTTATTCCAGTCAAGTCATCGAGAGTCCAACCAATGGCTCTACGATGTTGTTGGAGAACAGCAATCAGACAGGATTCCTTATCAGGAGTGAGCTTGGAATTTATAATCACAGGAAAAGTCTGATTAGAACCCAAAAAGATGTATTTCAAATGATCGGGAAGGGGTTTGAGTTCAAGAATGGGGTTATCAGCAGCAGCGGGTGGTTCAGGGTGAGTGTGAGGTTCAAAGATAGGAGTTATGGGTTTGTCTAAATCAGGGTCTGACTCCTCTAATTGCGGTTCAAGATCTTCTTGTGGTTGATGAGGTATAATCAGGTTATTCTCAAATTGTGTTTCATCAACCAAAGCTCTAATATCACAGATTTGTTCAATGACACCGCAATTGATTCCTTGTTGGGTGTTAAAGATATCAATTTTGAGAGTCTAGTTCCCAAATTTTAATTCTATTTGGCCCTCCTCACAACTAATGTTAGCCCTAGCCGTGGCCAGGAAAGGTCTCCCTAGAATGATCGGTGTATCCCTAGGGTTTTCAGGTGCGTCCATGTCTAAGAGTATGAAGTCTACAGGGAAATAGAAATCCCGCACCCTTACAATAACATCCTCAAAAATCCCTTTTGGTGACTTTATAGATCGATCTACTAACTGTAGTGTCACCTCAGTCGATTTTATCTCAGATTCTTTTAGGTGGTTGAGTAAGGATTTGGGTATCAAATTTATGGAAGCACTCAAGTCTAACAATGCTTTATTGAACTGGGTTTCACTTATCTTGCATGAAATCAGGGGAGTGCCTGGGTCTTTTGCCTTGGGTGGGAGTCTGCTCAGGATTACAGAGCTGGCTTGCTCTAACAGTACAATTGGACTCCCACTCTTGGTTCACGGCTTACGCTGAGGTGTACACACATTCATTAAGAATCATGCGTAAGCTGGTACATGGTGAATCGCATCCATCAAGGGGATGTTTATTTGGACCTGCTCAAAGAGCTTGACCAGGTCCTCCTCAGGAGCCATGGATTTAGTTATTTTGTTTCCCTTGGTTAAGGCCTCGGGAAATGGAACCTTGGTTGGTTCTTCTAGGATAGGTCCAGGTCTTTGATCTGGGACAGGGATAGGAACGTCCTGGATTATTGTCCTAGGGTTTGGGTCACTACCAGGCTTGGAGTGGTCTGGATAAGGTGGATCTTGGGTCTCCTTACCACTACGGGTGGTTACAGAATTCAACCCTGCCTGGTTCTGGTTAGGGTTTGGTAGGATGGGTTGCTGCTGATAACTCGTATAAGAAGTTGAGGCCTCCATCCCGTCAGGTGAAGGAACAGAGGGGGCCTGATAAACCATGTATGCTTGGCCCGAGTTTGGGTTCAGAACGCGCCGCTAGGTCGGCATGTTATTACGGTTAGGAAGAGGTTGAGAAGGAAGTGTGCCTGATTGGCGAGAATTCGTCAACTGGGCTAGTTGGTTTCGAACCTCTGTGATTTCGTCCTTATGTTGCTTTTGAATAGCTGCATTCGTTCGCTGAATGTCAGCCAGAGTTTGAAGGATGAGGGACATTTGGTCTTGGTTTGGCCTGGATGGATAAGTAGTGTTGGGCCAAGGCTGAGGCGGCTGGTAAGGACGAGGTGCTTGTGGACGGGGCTGAAAGGATGGTCTTGGATTTTGGGAATTCCCTGTCCACTGGAAGTTGGGATGGTTTCGCTATCCAAGATTGTAGGTATTGGAAAATAGGTCATTCTGGATGGCGTTGAGGTCCTCGCAGGTCTGAGGAGCCTCAAAAAAGTTAGAGAATGGGGGAGTGGAATTCCCCCAGCTAGTATAGAAAGGGTCGGAGGTTCCTCCGATCCGAGAGTCAGATGCGGGCAAATACGAGTCCATCCTAGGAGAAGGTCGGTGGAAAATGGTTTGCATAGTCTCCCATGTGGAAGGAGGCTGTGCAAAGGAATTATGCGCAGAGGTGGCTCACTGCAAGTGTTGAGTCAGCTCATCCACCTTCTTCTCAATAATAGAGACCTTGTCCAATCAACTGGCCATCAATTCCAGGTCGACTGATGCGGACAGGCCCTGTGTCTCGTGTGCTCCCCTAAGGTTCGTCGATGCGCAGGTATTCGTCCTGTCGAATAATCCCATGGAGTCATTATTGATGGAGTTCTCACACATATTCTCGAGAATCTCCCACACGGTGTCCTCATGCTGGCCCATGATATTCCCTCCGTAAGTTGCGTTGACGAATAGCCTAATATCCTCACGGAGTCCCTGGTAAAAAGGCTGGACTTGTTCCCATTTAGGAACTCCGTGATGGGGGCACTTCCTCATGAAATCCTGAAAGCAATCCCATGCCTCATGGAGAGGTTCTCCTGTCTGTTGCGTGAAGTGGGTAATCTGATAGCGCAAGGCATTGGTTCGACCAACAGGGAAGAACTTCTTCAAGAACTCTGAAACGGTTGGTGTGACGATAACCGGGTTTTATTGTTATAACGTTGTAGTATAGCCAGTTATTACCAACATTTCAAATATATAAATTTTTTACTCGGAAAATAAAAGAGTTCCCGAGGTCGAACTCAGGGAGCAAGTTGTATTCTAGAGATATACATGTTTCTTTTACAAAATAAAGAAAGAGAGAGGGAAAGAATTTGTTGTTCTCTTTGTTTTCTCCTCGTGATGTTCTTCTTTCTTTCTTTCTTCAGATCTCCTTCTTCTTCTTTGTTCTGCAGAGGTGATGCTCCTCTTTCTTTCTTTAGATCTCCTTCTTCTTCTTCCTTGGTTTCTGTCTTGGCCTCTCTTCTTCTTTTTCTGCAGTCTCTTCTGTGAAGGTTTCTTCTTCCTTGGCTCTGCTGTACTTCTTCTCTGCAGCCTTTCCTCTTCTTCTGCCTTGCTCAGCCTCTTCTTTAGAGTTTCTTCTTGTTTCTCCTCCCTGCGGCTAAGTGTCAGCTTCTTCTTTTCTTTTTCAGCCAGGGACGTCACCCCTCCTTCCTTCTTTTCCCTTCAGGCCGTCGTCTGATTTCCAAATCAGACGACTTAACTACCTGTTGCTACAGTCAGCTTCCTTCTTCTTCCGCGGGTCTTCTTCTTCACCTGTGCCTGCACACTTCAGAGTTTTTCATCAGAGGCAAAACCTACTCTACCCAACCCCCCGCGTCTCTCTCTCTCTCTGAAACCACTCTTGGGAAAGCTCTCCCAGAGCTGCCGGGTAACCGGGTTCGGGTCAGGCCCGGGTCCAGGCCCACCGGCGTGCGTGGTGGGCGAGGAGTGCAGGTCAGTCTTAAGTCGGGTCAGGTCGGGTCGGGTCAGGTCAGGTCCGCGGGGCGTGAGCGCGGACGAGACCGGGTAACCGGGCGGTTGAAGGGGACCTCACCCCGTGTGCTGAGGCAGTAAGCCTTCAGCACTTTTGCATCTTATGTCGCTGCGACTCTTCAGGCGTTTCCGAGGTGGGACTAAATGTCCCACCTCAATTGCGCGCCCGCAGCGGGGAAGTCAGCAGGAGATTGCGGCGTCACGCGAAGCTTTCTGCCTTAGCTGCGAACCTGGTGTTTTGCCAAAACGCCTCGCAAGGCCTGGGAGTTGAATCTGGGCGTGGCGCTGAGCGTGGCGTGCCTGTAGCTGTAGGCGGAAGCAGTTCCTCCTGCGCGGCAATGGCGGCGGAGGTCGGGTGGCCTGTTCACGAGAAAATGGCCTCTCGGCCTAATCAGAAAGTGCCAGGATCTTCGCTAGGGTGCGGCGAAGCTCGTGTGGGTGGTGGCGAGGCGCGGGGCGGCGTGCGAGGGCTGCCCTAGGTCGGACTGTGGGTCGGAGGATGGGTCTGTTCGGTGGGGTTGCAGAGGGTGATGTGGGGGAAGTGGCAGGGCGGAGGTTGATCAGGGTGAGGAGGCGGAGGTCCTGCGGTGGTCGGCGAGCCGTGTGGGTCGCTGAGGTGATGGGAGCGGCTCGCCGGAGGGTGGTCGGAGACGAAGGGGGTGAAGGTGGTCAGGGTCGGTCGAGGGCTTAATTGAATAAATTGAAAGCGGGGAAAGAAAGAGGAGAAGAAGGGGAGTAGCTCTAGCTTACTTGCAGGGACGAAGGGGGAGGAACAGGGCGACAGTCGTATCGACTGTCGCCGGAGAAGACGATGCTCAGGGAAAGGGGCGGCGGCGAGCAGAGAGCCGGAGAGGCGCCAGCTGGGTGCGGCGTGGCGCGGGAAGAGCAGGGGAGGAAGTCTCTGCTGCTGGTATTGCGGCAGAGCGAAGAGGTGGAGGGGGAGGAAACCGCCGGAGCTGGTGAGCGTCTGCCGGAGGAAGAAGAGAGGAAAGTTGGGGATTTTCTCCGTCAGATCCAGGCTGCCCCGGTCGGTGGAGCAACGGGGGGTATTTATAGGGATCAAACAGGGAGGAAGGCGGAGGGAGACGACGTGTCTCCCTCGCCGGAGGATGGTCGGAAACAAGAACCCATACCGTCCGTGCGTTCGCACGGCCGGTATGGTGGGTTACAACGACCAGGGGGGTGTCCCTGCGACGGCTGACGACGCAGGGCACCCCCGGTTTACTTGCCAGGTCCCCCACCTCACCCTGCGCGGCGCCATGCTCCGCGCAAGGTCGCCGGAGCATGGTGCTGGCAGGTTTTGCAGGAGGGACCTGATTGCAAAGAACGAAGGAGAGTTAGGGGCCAAAATGCGAGGGTTCAAAAGTTGAGGGCCAAAGAGTAAATATATGAGGACCAAAGTGTAAAGTCGGTCAAGGAGGTTTCTTCTTAGGCTCAAGTTTTTATACATGACTAATTAGGACCTAAGGAATCTGATGGTGAATTTCATTTTCATATTAAACCTTGTTTGACAGGTCAATTTGCGCAAAAACCTAAATTAAGTTATTAATTGGGCATGGTTCTCAATGTAGGTCAAAAAGGGTTCTGAAGGCCAAATTGAAGGTTCTAAACCCTGGAGATTATTTTTCTATGAATTTTAGAGGGTTTATTCTATTTTTACTTTGCCTCGAACCTTGTGAATTGAAGTGGGTTGTTTTAGGGTTACAGATTATCATTTAGTTTCTTGGAATTGCTGTAGCCCTTGCTAGAACATTTCATCCCACTGTTATTCTTATTAAGCTGCTTTGACCTATGTTTCGGCCCTGAATTACCCTGTATGCAGATTATACTGGTAAAATTGCATTTTTACCCCTTATGACTTGTTTTCTTCTCAAACTCAGGACTCTCTGAGTTAAGCCTTTCCTTGAGATATGTAGGAGCTTTTATCCTTTGTATTAGGTCAAAATGAGCTAGTTATGGCTCATGATGAGGTTCTCATCAAACTCAGACTGAAGTTCCTCCCAATTGTTGATCGGCCAGGTCTGTGTTTGGTACCAATGGGCGGCCTTGTTCATAAGGGAGAAGGAGAACATCTTCATGAGGAGAATATTCCTATTTTGCGCATCTGACCCGAAAGTCTGGGCCAGATGCTTTAGCTGTTTAATGTGCTGGAAGGGGTCTTCAGAATTAAGCCCATGGAATTTAGGTATGGCATGAATCATGTTGGGCTTCAGTTCAGAATCAGGTCCTCCAGTCGGGATTCTGACTCGAGGCTCAATAGCCACCGCAGCAGGATTATAGTGATCCTGCATCATGGGACGCTACGGTGGGTGCATGAAGTTCTGGAAGAGGTCATTGAGTCGCTGGAGTTGGTGCTCCAGATTGTTCTCTTCCTCAACTGGCTGAGCCATTGTGGAAGAAGAAGGTGAGTTGGGTACGGAATCGGAGGAGAGGTCTATGTGAAGTGTTGGTTGCACAAACAAGGGCACCGAGGCTCGGCCTCGAGGAGAGTGAATTTCTAAAGGAGGTTTCAAGGACCTCTTACCAAACATACACTGATGGAGAGGATGAGTTTAGTAGGTGCTGGACCCAACCAAGACACCCAAAATGTTGGGTGACTATAGAGGTTCGGGGCGGATGGACCCCTTGATCAAAAGGTCATCCACCTGAGAATTACCTGGGCAGCCAGAGAGGGTGAGTCCCGCGAAGACCCCTACACGGTAGAGCGCCCCCAAGGGTTATAGGGTTTCCCCCACCTGACCTCTCTTGTCACTGAGATTCCAGGTAGACCAGAATGGGGACCTTGACCTCTTAAGTCTACCACTTTTAGTTAGGATCAAGGTGCTTAGGTTTTCACTTGAACTTTAACCTTTTGAGTGCAAAGAGTGACCTAAGTTTAAGGTTGGTTGACCCAAGGAATCAACTTCACCTACTAGTTCCTTTGAGAGCTTATTAGGTCTTGTCTTTTAGGGTTCAAGTGTTTTTAAGAGCCAAATTTCTTAGGGTTTCTCTTAATAGTGTTTTCAAACAATGGCTTCGGTACACTTCTTTTGGGAATTCTCAATTCTTGCTTAGAAAGTGTGTCTCTAAAACCCTAGTTTTGAATCTAATATTGGCTCTAATTGGTCCAGTTAGTTGCCTCTAGATTGGGTAATTAAGGCTCAAGCAAGAAGGTTTTAGCCCTAACCAACTTTAATGGATGTATAGATATATTGTGTTGAAATTGAAAACAGGCAGCTTTGGTGATTTACTAAGTATGAAAGATAGGTTATTCCTAAATTGCTTTTTCTTTCTTTTTCTTCTTCTTTAGAATTTAGGGATTTAAATGAGAGGATAGAAAATTACCTGTCTTTGGTGTGGTTGTTGTGCGGCTGCTTGTTGTCCTCTTGATTTCCTGTGCCTGCACAACAAAAGAGAAGAGATTAGTTAATAGAAACTCAAAAATTGTGAATTAATAGCTTCTAGAATAGCCGTTGCTTCTCGGCAACGGCACCAAAAACTGGCTCGTCGTCTTTGTTGATGTGGTTATTATAGTTATTGTGGTATATGACAAAAATGGTCACCAGTCTAATACAATTTATTACTCAGAATGAAAAGTTTCCCGAGGTCGAACTCAGGGAGCAAACTAAAATTCCAGAAGCATATAAATTCACAATATATATATGGTTTTACAAAAAATTAAGAGAGAGAGAGAAAGAGAGAGAGGGTAATTGGCTTTTTCTTCTTCTCTTTCTTCAGTTGGCTCTTCTCTTCAGCTTGTTTTGTCCTTCATTCTTCTTTTCTTCTTCTCTGCTTCTTCTTTCTTCTTCAGCCAGTCTTCTTTCTTCTTCTCAGCAGCTGCGGTTCCTCTTTCTCTTTTTTCTTCTTTCTTTTCTTCTTCTCTTGCTGCCGACTCTTCTTTTTTGCCAACGTTTGATTCAGCGCTCAGATGACTTAACTGCTCGGTTGCTACAATGCAGCTCCTCCTCTTTTCCTTCAACTTCTTTCCTTCCTTTCTTCTTCTCTTTCTTCTTCCTTCTTCCCTGCGGCTAAGTCTTGCCTGCTGCTTCTCTTCTTCTTTCTTTTCTCCTGTGCACACATGTAAATATCAGTGCAAAACCAACCCTACCCCTTCCCCATGTCTCTCTCTCTCTGGATCTCTCTTTGGTAATCTCTCCCAGAGCCGGGTAATTGGGTCGGGTCGCGTGCCTGGGTCCAGGCGCACCGGCGTGGGTGGTGCGTGAGGAGTGCACAGGAGGGTGTTGGGTCGGGTCAGATCCGCGTGGGTGTGCAGCGGATGAGACCCGGTGATAGGTGAGGGACCTCACCCCATGTGTATTCGGAGGCGAAGAGCCTATACCACTTTTTCAATTTAAGTGTGGGCGTTCGCCCATACACTTACGAGGTGGGACTAAAGTCCCACCTCCACCCTGCTCGCCTGCAGGAGAGAAGCAGCTGGCAATTGGGCAGCAGCGAAAGCTTTGCTCTCCCAATTGAGAACCTGGGCGCCTTTGTGGACGTCCCTCGTGTTGCCTGGAGCTCGCGCCTGGCGTTTAAGAGACCTGGAGTTGCCTGCGAAGCAACTCCTGCTGCTCGTCAATGGCGGTGAGGAGGGTGAACCCTGAAATCACGAAGACGGCCTCACAGCCATGTTAGACAACACAGGGAGCTTCGCTAGAGTGTGACGAAGGTGGTGGAAGGGGCGGCGTGCTGTGAGAGTGCTTGTGGTCGTGCACCTAGGGCAACCTGCGTGCATGGAAGTGGGTGTGTTCGGGGGGTGGTGAATGGAGTAGGGGAAACGCTAGAACGGAGTGAGGGGGAGCTTCTGGGCTTGTCGACGAGGGGTGGAAAGGTCTGTGGAAGTGGAGCGATCTCGCCGGAGATGGTGGCTAGAGGTGGAGCAGATGAAGGTGGTTGTGGTAGTCGAGGGGTTTAAAATGCTAATTCAAGAAGGGAAAAGTGAGAGGAGAGTAAGGAGAAAGTTCCTACCTACTTAATCGACGAAGAGGGAGAGGAAGACTACCCGGCGCGTGCCTGTCGGAGCTGGGGACGAAGATGCCCAGAGGAGGAGTGACAGAGACGAGGAAGAGATCTGAGGATGCCAGCTGGTGCGGCCTGGCGTGGGACGACGAGGCAGAGTAGGCTCTGCTGTAGGTATGGCAGTAGAGCGACGAGGAGGAGGAGGAGAGTTCTCCAGAAGCTAGGGCAGTCTGATCGGAGAGAGAGGAGACGAAAGAGGGGGGTTTTCTTGGCCAGAAATAGCTTGGAGTGGACGGCAGCCCCTGTTGCTCCTTATAAAGGCGCTGGCAAGGAGAGTGGCCCGAGGGAGAGATGTGGGGAGCTCATTGGAGATGGCCGGAGATGGAGACCAATGCCTTTCGTGCGTTCGCACGAGAGGCATGGGCGATTGCAGGTCATAGGGGAGGGTCCCTGCGATAGAGGACGACGTAGGGAGCCCCCCATTCATTCTTGAGAACGGGTGCCATACCCTGTGCGGTGCCATCCTCTGTGCAAGGTCGCTGGAGGTATGGCACCTGTGCAAAGTGGCAGGGAGGACCGTTCTGCAAAGAACGACGGGAGAGATAGGGGGCTATGTGTAAGGGTTTCAAAAGATAAGGGATCAAAAAGTAATTCAAGAGGACCAATTTGTAAAGTCGGTCAAGATGGTCTTCTCTTATGCCCAAATTTTTGTACTAGCCTAATTTGAATCTAAGGAATTTAATGGTGAAATTTTATTTTAGGTTTGACCATGTTTGATCGGTCAATTTGCGTAAAAATCCAAATTAGGTCATAAATTGGGCATGGTTCTCATTTTAGGTCAAAATAGGTTGCAAAGGCCAAATTGAAGGTTTTAAACCCTAGGGAATATTTTTCCATGAATTTTAGAGGGTTTAGTGGATTTTTATCCTACCTCAAACCTCGTGAATTAAAGTGGACTTGTTTTAGGGTTACAGAATGTCATTTAATTCCTAGAAGTTGCTATAACCCTTTTTAGATCAGATCATCCCACTTCCTTCCTCATTAAGCTTATTTGACTTATGTTTAGATCCTTAAATATCCTGTTTGTGTACTGCATTGGTAAAATTACAGTTTTACCCCTTATGATTTATTTTATTTTTCAATTTCGAATTCTATGAGTTAAGCTTCTCTTTAGGTTTTGTAAGAGCTTCTTCATACTTATTTAGATTAAATTATGATAGTTAGGGTTCATGATGAGGCTCTCATCAGCTCCCAAGCCCATTATAATATGTCATTCTCACATAAGTACCCTTGAAATTGACTCTAATTGATGATATTAGCATTGATAATTGTAGGGTCATCTTACCCCCATGCCTACCCCTTGTTAGTCCCTAGCAAGGTTTAACCTAAATGTTATTTACAAAGTAAAGCTAGGAATTGATTACTTAGGTAGAAGTTGCTTGTCATTAGGAGGAAATTTCTACTAAGAACCTAATCGCAAAGACTCAACAGTGCCCGGGTTGCTTGCCAAAATGCTAACCGCTCGAGTCCTCGCCTTATTCTATATAGAAGCAAATACATATTTTTTTCTTTTTCATCTTTTCTAATTTTTTTTGGATTTTTGGTGTTGAGGATTTCGAGGTAACTTTTTACAGCTACCCAACCCACCCAAGACTCGAAAAGGACTCTCAGTACTAAGCATCTTATTATGAAAGTGATAGACTCGCTCAACGGCAATTAAAACAGACTTCAGGTTTCTACGCTCCTAGGTGACCCGAACGAGAAAATGTTGCCTAAAGGTGTAACTATCTAGCTTTCTCCCTACTTTTTATTTTTATGGGTTTAACACAAGGGCGAACCTAGTGTATATCTCCCCGGATTATGCTACTTCCCCGCTTCTTCCTTAAGTGTTTTGGAATTCTTGTGCATTTTATGAGCTGGTATCTGGACAACCGACTAATGGGTTATTACCCACAACAACTTACCAGCCATACTCGTGTGGTGAAGTGTGGCTTATTTCTTTTTTTCTTTTCTCCTTTTCTATTTTCCTATTTCCCTATTTTTTTTAAGTAAGTGGCTTTCCTGATCTAAGATTTACCTAAAGGCAGTAGTGAAAGAGAATAGGGCTGTGGTTGGGCTCTGGACAACTGGCCAATGGGCTGTTACTCATGACAACTTGTCAGCCATACCACCCTAGAAGGTTCATTGGTGTTTAATTCAAAGCAAAATCTATTTTAAAATAAATGCGTCGTAGTATAGCCAAAATCGCTTTGAAAACAAATGAAATTTTATTACTCGAAAAATATAAATCTGAGGTCGAACACAGGGAGCAAATTGAGATTTATAAACCAAGAACACAACTTTCAAATTTATAAAATGCAATGACTAATCAAAGTTATGAAGCAAGAAAATGATACCAATGTATATAGAAGCTAAAAATGAAATATGGACGTCTAATGTAAAAATCAGACGTCTTAAGTGCTCAGTGCTACAGTGCTTCTTTTGATTTTTTCTCTTGTTCCCTGTATTTTGCTTTCTCTGGCTCTTCTTCTTCCTTCTTCCTTCTCTCTTCTCTGGCCTTGGCTTCTTCTTTCTTTCTTCTTTCTCCTTCTTTGCTTCTGACTTCAACCTTGCCCTTCTCTTCAATCGGGCTTCTCAGACTTCTACCCTTCTCCTTCTTCTTCCTTTGGCTTCTGCTGAGGCTCTCTTTCCTTAGCTTCCTCTTCAGCCTTCTTCTCCTGCGGCTTCACCCTTAGCTTCTGCTGTGGCTTCCTCCTTCCTCTTCTTTGGCTTCACCTTCTTTTTCCCTTGAGAGCAAAACCTACCCCCTACCCTCCCCGTGAATTCTCTCTTATTTCTTCTCTCTTAGGCTCTCTCTCCAAAAGCCTTCTTGGGTTAACAGGTCAGGTTAACATGCCCGGGACTACGCCCACCGACGTGCGTGGTAGGCGAGGAGTGAGCGGGTCGTTGGGTCGAGAGCCAGGTCTGTGGAGGTGTGGGTCGCGGATGAGGTGTATGGGATGAGTGGGTCCTCACCTCATGTTAGGACGCGCTAAGCCCTTGGCACTTTTTCCACTTATATCGCTTAGCCTGCTCAAAAACTTCCAAGGTGGGACTAAATGTCCCACCTTCTTCTCGTGCACTCCCGCAGCAAGTGACGCACTCGATTGCAGCAGATTCGGGGACTTGGCCACTAATTACTGGGCTGGAGTTATTCGCGAAGGAAGTCCGCATGTTTGGGACTTGAAAACCTAAAGCCTGAAGCCTTGGATGAAGCTTACAAGCTTCTTCGAGCTTGCTCCAATGGTGGTTAAGACCTGAACCTGTCCACAAGAAAAATGGCCTCACGGCCTCATTAAATGACACAGAAAGCTTTGCCATGACACGACGAAGGTGCATCGGTGGTCGACGTGGAGCGAGGCGGCCTGGTGATTAGCCCATAGTTGTGGGCTATTTAAGTATTTAAATTCCTAGACATTAGGTTAATTCTAACATTTATTTAACATAAATTAGGATGTAAATAGATTAATTCATATTTCTAATTCAATTACATAATTAATGCATCTTATTCATATTTAAATGCATTTAGAATTAACTTAGAATTGCATTAGTTAACTAATTAGGTACATTGCATGCATTAATTCAGGTTAACATAAAAGTTGAGGGTTTGTATATAAATAACCATAATATTTTAACATTATTTTCTTTATTCTTCTTCTTGCAGGAACGGCTGGCTGCCGCTCCAACGCCACCAGCTACTGCAGTGAAGAACCCAGTCAAGGAGGAGCAGATGTGTTGGATCTGGTCGGGCAGCTGATTTCAAATTTGTGCAAGCCACTACAAAAGGAGGAGAGAGGATGCTGAGCGAGGCAAGCCTCCACCACCGACCCACCACTGTGCAGAGAGATCTCCTCTCTTCCATTCCACACCGCTGGCCTCAACCGTGGCGGCGAGTCTCCACCACCGTGGGCGTGTGGTGTGACAGGCCACACCGCCATCCGGAGCTTGTCCGCATTACCGTGAGCACCTTAGCGTGCATCTCCCTCTCCGTCGTCACCAACAACCACTGCTGCAGTCACTCTGCAATCACCCTCTCAGTCAGTTAAGACGTCTGGGAAATTTCCCAGACGTATGAAGCCACCCGCTCACCTTCAGCCTGCATCTCATCGCGACCACCCGCCTGCACACCCCCGCTTGCAGCCGCACCCGCACAACCACATCCACCCACTTCACCTCCAGCGCGATCTCCATGCCCTCCAGCCTGCGCACCTGCACCATCTCCATGCCCTCCAGCCTGCGCACCCACGCCACCCACACCGCAACAGTCTTCCTGCTCACCTCTAGCCGCACCTACAGAACCTCACCCGCTCACTCCCGTACCCGCAGCACCTTCCCCGCACCGGCTGCAGTGCGCGCCCACGCCAGCTGCAGCCGCACTTGCAGAACCACCCGCCTGCGCCCTCCCGCCAGCAGTCCCGCGCGTGCCTCACCGCGCATGCCCTCCTCCCGCGCCTGCAGCACCCCGCTCTCACCGCCAACAGAGCGCGCACCAGCTGCAGTGCGTGCCCATGCCTTCAGCCAGCACACAGCAGTAGAGCCGGCAGAACCGCCACAAGTCGCACGCGCTCCAGCAGCCACCTGCAACGCACGCCAACAGCAGCTGCAGCACCGGCCGCAGCCACCTCCGCCAGAGCTTGTCCGGCCGCCTCTGGCCGCCGCGCGACACACCGCTACCACCGTTTCGAAGCCCTCGGTCCAAGGAACTTCCTCCGAGCTCCCCACGTCTGGCCATTCACTCCTCGTCGCACACGCCAAAGGGGAAAAAATCCCCTGTTTTGCTACAGTAATCGGGCCATTAAAAATTACATTTTCTGCCATTGTCAATTTTTATTAATATTTTATTATTTCTTGTTTCAACCTTAATCTGAAGGCAATTCTGGCTTGATTCTTGTCCAAACTAACTACGAACAAACGTTTTTAACTGGTGCGAATTTAAATACGTTATTGCCTCCCTGTGGATATGACCCGCTCCTCTGCGAGTGGTTATTTCTTTTTAAATATTGATTAGTCAATTTTTCCACCACATAAAACTGCAAATGACTTTAAAGCGAACAATCGACTCGTCACCTGGGCGTGCATGCCTAGGTCATTCTGTGGCTGTGGAGATGGGTGTGTTCGGGGGAAGTGTGTGGAGTGTGTGGCAGTCAATGGAAAGAGGGAAGATGATCAGTGGGATGTGGAGAAGCTTTTGAGGTGGTTGGCGGGGTGGGTGGGTGTGTGGAATGGCGGATGCACCTCGCTGGTGGTCTGCCGAAGGTGGAGAAGGTGACGATGGTGTGTGAGAGTCGGGGCATGATAATAGAAATAGATGAGGGACGAATAAAGAGCAAAGGGAGAGGACTTATCTACGAGGGGATAGACAAGGGGGTAGTGGAGGAGGCGGATGGCTCGTATGTGATGTCGCCGGAGATGAAGACCGAGTGAGAGAGGGACGACGACGACGAGAGGGAGGTAAGTGCGGGCGTAGCTGTGGCGAGACGCGGATGAAGGAGGTAGAGGCAACTCTGCCACTGGTATTGTGGCAAAGCGATGAGAAAAGGAGGTAGGAGTCACCGGAGCTTGTTGGGATTTTGGTCAGAGGGGAAGAGAGGAAGATTGGGGGTTTTTTCAGGATAAATCAAGCTTGAGAGGAGTCGGAGGATCTTGGGTCCCTTTTATAGCACCCGGCAGAAGGGCCTTGTGCTTGGAAAGCAAGCTTCCAAGCATGGAAACCTCACCGGGCTTGGAAGGTTGGAGAAGACCCAAATCTCTCATGCATTTGCATGAGAGATTGGGTGGAAATTGGAGCTTAAGATTGGGTTCACATGAATGGGAATTCCTCAGAGAATCTCCCTTTCAAATTTGAGAGGGATTATCTGAGGAATCAAGGAGATGTCCCCCTCGAATCCTTTCCGAAGTAGGATTCCTCCACTGTAATGGCAGAGGAACCTAATTGCAAAGAACAACGAGGAAGCTAAGGGGGTGTCTACAAGAGTTTTCAAATGCTAGGGGTTTAAATGTAATTAGGTTGGACTATTTTGCAAAGTAGGTCAAGTTGAACTCTCCTTAGGTCTAAATTTTGGTATAAACCTAATTTGGACCTAAGGAATCCAATGGTGAAGTTGGATTTTATGTTTGACCATGCTTGACTAGGCATTTTACACAAAAACCCAATTTAGGGTAAGCATTTGACTAGGACCCCTATTTTGGTCAAAATAGGTTCTAAAGGCCAAATTGAAGGTTCTAAACCCTAGAGGATATTTTTCTATGAATTTTAGAGGATTTAGTTAAATTTTATCCTGACCAGAACCTTGTTAAATTAAGTG
Organism: Thalassia testudinum; assembly: GCA_037157565.1. Lineage (NCBI taxonomy): Eukaryota > Viridiplantae > Streptophyta > Magnoliopsida > Alismatales > Hydrocharitaceae > Thalassia > Thalassia testudinum. Next base: position 59,696,231 of record JAZHRO010000019.1, on the reverse strand, counting down.
GATCTGTTTTAGGATTACAAGAAGTCATTTAATTCCCAAGTTTCACATTAACCCTTTTCTGTTTGAACCAACTCACTTTTTATCTTGTTAAGACCGTTTGACCTATGTTTAGCCCCTGAGAAATCACGTTGTTGTACTGCAATGGTAAAATTACAGTTTTACCCCATTATTTCTTATTTTTCTTTCAAACTGATTATTCCTTGAGTTAGGTCCTCCAGTTGATTATGTAGGAGCTTTTTTCTCTTTTCTAGGTCAAAATGAGTTAGTTAGGGCTCATGATGGTGTTCCCATCAATTGGCTACCCAATGTCCGTTAGAACCGCAAATGAGTGAGTTAATGCAAATCGTGTGTGGATGCTTAGACTAAAAATCCCCCTAAATCAGAGGACGAGTTGATAAGTCGTATACTTATCACCCTACTTTATTGACTAGATTAATATACATTAAGGTGGTGAGGACTCGAGACCAAGTCCACATTTTAGTAGACACCCGAACTAATTAAGTCCGAAGACTTGAAGAGTCTACGCCTTGAGGTCCTTAACGTATCATTTTCTAAAGTTGACAAGCTTCTAATACCTAAGTTTTCTTTTCCTAATCTTTTTTAAATAAAAAAAAATTAGTTCAAGCTAACAATTTTTGTGCTCAGATATGAGAATTACCACCCTCCCATACCTATCTTAGACAATGTCCTCATTGGAATGTAAATGTGTGCAAGAGGGTAAAGAAAGAAATTACCTGAGTTGTAATCATGTATTCAGTCAGCTTAAAACCTTTGGGTTGCCTCCTAGGAAGCACTGAGTTTATTGCCTCCAGCTGGGCAAAGTTTTAGTTCAACCTTTAATGAGGGTTACAACTTCCTTCGGGGGAATCTGGGTAAGAAAGTGTTTCAATCTTTGGCCATTAATAGTAAAGGTTTGCCCAGTCTTGGGATTGGCAATTTCTACCACACCGTTGGTATAAGGTTTGACCACTTGATACGGTCCTGTCCACTTAGATCTCAGGTTCCCAGGAAAAAGCTTAAATCTTGCATTGAACAACCAAACTTGTTGATTAGGCTGGAAGGTTTTCCTATTAATGTGCTTGTCATGGATGGCTTTCATCTTCTCCTTATGAAGCCTATTATTCTCGTAAGCGTCCTGACATATTTCCTTAAGCCCGGAGAGTTGGAGCTTCCTTTGAGATCTGGCCATCTAGGTATCCATATTGCACTACTTAACAGCCCAGTATGACCGGTGCTCTAACTCGACCGGAAGGTGGAAAGCTTTGCCAAAGACCAATCGATATGGTGACATACCTATTGGGGTCTTAAAAGCGGTCCTATATGCCCAAAGGGCATCATCCAATCATGTGGACCAATCCTTCCAGTCAAGTCTCACGATCTTTTGCAAAATATTTTTAATCTGCCTATTTAAGACCTCAGTTTGCCCATTCGTTTATGGGTGATACGGGGTGGCAATGCGGTGAGTGACCTCGTATTTCTTAAGTAAGGCATGAAATTGGCCATTAATGAAGTGACTCCCACCGTCGCTGATCATGGCCTTAGGTATCCCAAACTGGGAAAAGATATTTTTCTTAACAAAGTCCATGACAACCTTGTGGTCACATTTTCGGGTAGGTACGGTTTCGATCCATTTCGAGACGTAGTCCACTGAGACTAGTATATACTCAAAGAAATTTGATGGTGGTAAGGGATCCATGAAATCGATGCCCTAGACATCAAAAATTTCGATGATCAGAATGGGTTGTAGAGGCATCATATCTTTCTTGGTCATGGTCCCTAAGGTCTGGCATCTAGTGCAAGTCTTTGCAATGTTGTGTACATCCTTGAAAAGTGGTGGCCAATAAAAATCAGACTGCAAAACTTTTGCAGTTGACTGCTTCCCAGAGAAGTGGCCACCATAGGCTTGGTCATCACGGAAGGATAGCACACTTTGAACTTCCTCTTCAGGAATACACCTCCTAATGATTTGGTCAACACAAAGTCTAAACAACATAGGATCATCCCAAAAGTAATGCTTGGCCTCAACCGAAAACTTATACTGCTGCTGTCTAGACCAGCTGTGTGGAGTCTGCCCTACCACTAAATAATTGACTAAGTCCGCATACCAGGGTAGACTCTTTCCATGCATGACTAAAAGTTCATCAAGAAATGTGTCAGTTAAGAGTAATGTGGGTCCAATGTATTCCGGGTGAAGTTTGGATAAGTGGTCGGTTACAATGTTTTTGGATTCGACTTTGTCACGTATTTCCAGGTCAGATTCCTATAGGAGTAGGATCCATCTGATTAGCATGTGTTTAGCATCCTTTTTGGCTAACAAATGCTGGATAGTCGAGTGGTTAATGTAAATGATCATGTGGGATCCTAGAAGGTATGATCAAAATTTTTCCAATCCAAAAACTAGGACGAGCAGCTATTTTTCCGTGACAGTGTAATTCTTTGAGCCTCATCCAAAGTTTTGCTCATGTAGTAGATCACCATAGGTTTCTTCTCTCATCTTTGTCCTATGACTTCTCCAATAGCAAAGTCTGATGCATCAAACATTATCTCAAAGTCTTGGGACTAGTCTGGGGGTTATAAAATGGGTGCAGTCGAGATTGTATCCCTAAGGGTAGTGTAGGCCTTGATGCAATCAGGTGTCATGTCAAAAGGTACATCGTTGGCTAGGAGGTCAGTTAAGGGCTTGGAAAGTTTGGAAAAATCCTTTATGAACCTTCTATAGAAGCCAACATGTCCTAGGAATGATCTGATTTGCTTGACCAAGCTAGGAGGTGGAAGTTTGGAAATTAAATTAACCTTAGTTCGGTCAACTTCTATGCCCCTATGCGAGGTGATGTGATCGAGGACAATCCCTTCTTGAACCATAAAATGACTCTTTTCCCAGCTTAAAACCAGGTTGACCTCGATACATCATTTCAGGATTTTTTCAAGGTTACTAAGGCAATGGTTGAATGAGTCTCAAAAAATAGAGAAATCGTCCATAATGATCTCCAAATATTCACCCACCATCTTCGAGAAGATGGCTAACATGCAACGCTGAAAGGTAGCGGGTGCGTTGCATAACCTGAATGGCATACGATAGAATGCAAACGTGTCATACAGGCAAGTGAACGTGGTCTTCTCTTGGTCCTCTGGTGCAATAGCAACCTGATTATATCCTAAATATCCATCCAGGAGGCAAAAATATTTTTGCCCTGCCAATTGTTCGAGAATCTGGTCAATGAATGGCAGGGGGAAGTGGTCCTTTTTAGTGGCCTCACTAAGCTTCCGATAGTTAATGCACACACACCACATGGTGGTGGTGCGTCTGGGGATGGATTCGCCCTGGTCATTTGTGACCACAGTGAGCCTGAACTTCTTTGGTACCACTTGAGTAGGGCTCACCCAGGGGCTGTTGGAAATCGGTTAGATGATTTCCGCATCAAGCCACTTGATTATTTCTTTCTTAATGACCTCTCACATATTCGGGTTCAATCGCCTTTGCATATGGCGAGTAGGTCGAGCCCCATCTTCCAAATAAATCTTATGACTGCAATAAGTAGGGCTAATTCCCCTTAAGTCAGAAATTGTTCACCCAATAGCTGCCCGATGTTTAGAAAGGGTAGTAGTCAACTGAAATTCTAGTTCCCTGGTTAGGTGTGCATTGATAATCACAGGGAAAGTTTGATTAGGTCCTAGGAAGACGTACTTAAGGTTGTTGGGCAAAGGTTTCAATTCAGGTGCAGGTAGGACAATGTTTGACGGGTAAGGGAAGGGCGGGAGTTGATTAACATCAATCTCCTCAAATGAAGGTTACCGGTGGTAATTAGTTCTGTAGATTTCAACCTCCAAAGATTGGGATGGGTCTAGGTGGTCAATAACTGGTTGAATCAGATGGTCTTCTAGAGAGCTTATAGTAAGGCATTCTTCAACCAGGATTTCCATGGGATTGCATTCCTCAACCCAACCACAATCAAATGACTTTGTTTCCTTGAAGATATCCAATTTCATCTTCCTATCTCCAAAGGAAATTTCCATACATACCGTGTTGCAGTCAATATTAGCCTTGGCCGTAGCCAAAAAGGGTCTGCCTAGGATGATGGGTGTGTTCTGTAGTTGTTCGGGGACTTCCATATCAAGGACTAAAAAGTCAACTGGGAAGTAGAAGTCCTTAACCTGAACAATTACATCATCGACTACCCCTTCCGGGGCTTTCATGGATCAGTTGGCCAGTTGGATAGTCACAGGTGTGGTTTTTAGCTCTCCAAATCCAAACTGGTGATAAAGGGTAGTTGTGATTAAGTTAATTGAGGCACCTAAGTCCAAGAGCACTCTATCAAATGTCATGTCACAAATATTACATGATATCAGAGGCACTCCGAGGTCAATTCTTTTAAGAGGTAGGTTGCTCAATATCACTGAACTAGCTTGTTCCGAGAGCACTACCTTCCTAGGTGCTTGGGTTCTTGGCTTACGCTTGGGTGTGCAAACATCCTTCAAAAACTTTGTGTAAGCCAGGATATGTTTGATCGAATCGAGGAGAGGTATATTGATTTGAACTTGCTTGAAAATTTCCAACAACTCCTTGTTCTCAGCCAAATTATTCTTCTTCTTTACTTTGTCCAAGGCTTCAAGGTATGGGATTTGGGTTTGAATTGGGTCAAGTTCTTGATCCTTGGGTTCCTCCCACTCATCCTCAGAATCTAGCATCTCAGGTGGAGAAGTCACGGGAGGGGTTGGCCATTTGGGGTCCTAGGTTTGAGTGCCACTTCTCAAGGTAACCGCATTGGCTGAGGCATGGGAATCAGGGTTAGGTCCTTGAGAAGAAGAAGAGGTAGCAAATTCAGGAGGTGTCTGTGGGGCTTGTCGAATCATATGAGCTTGCCCCTGATTTGGTTGGAACCCTTGAGGATTGTGGCCTTTGTTCATTACATTCCTCAGGTTCGGTTGTGGCTGAGAGCCCTGTTATTTGCTATCCAACAACTGACTCAATTGTCCCTTCACTAATACCATCTCCTCTTGATGTTTTTGATTCATACCAGCCATCATTTTAATCAGGGTGTCCATTTGGCTTTGCTGCATAGGAGCTGCCCTATTCTGGTTATAGGGTGGTCTGGTAGGTGGACCAGGCTGATAGGAGGGAGGGTTTTGCCTAGATTGGTTCTAAAATTGGTCCGATTTTTTATTCGACCAAGCAAAGTTTGGGTGGTTGTGCCAACCAAGGTTGTAAGTGTTGGAGAAAGGGTTAGGCTTAGAATATCCCTAGATGGCATGGGCATCTTCAAAGGTAGAAGGTACCGAAGGGGAGGGAAAAGAATAATCAGGGTTTGAGGGAGAAAAGGTCCCTCCCTGGAACATGGTTAAGGGTTGTTCCAGGTGCATTTAGTTCATAGACTGAACCAGGTCCACATTGTTCTCTCCCTTCGTTAGGGAGAAGGTCTGTAATGGGGTTCAGGATTGATTCAATAGCTCATCAATCTTCTTATCCACCAACTCAACCCTATCCAATTTCTTGGCTATAATGTCCATGTCAACCATTTCAAAATTAGTTTGTACCTCATAAATCCCACCACGGGGTTGATTGGACCGATTAAATTGGGTCATGGAGGTGTTATTAAGCAAGCTCTTGCACATTGACTCAGAGCTCAAATGCGCTTTCCTCATCCTTATTCAGAAAATTGCCTCCACATGAGGCATCCACGAAATTCCTAAGATTACTGTCCAGACCATGGTAGAAAATCTAGGCCAATTACCACCTTGGAACCTCGTGGTGTGTGCATTTCCTCAATAATTCATTAAATCTTTCTCATGCCTCATGAAATTGCTCTCTACTTTGTAGGGTAAATGTAGTGATGGCTCTCCTAAGGGCATTAGTCTTTTCTATGGGGAAGAACTTCTTAAGAAAAGCATGTTTAATTCCTCCCAAGTGGAGATGGGTCTCCCTAAAGTCCTAAGCCAATGAGGCGCTTTGTCTCTTAGAGAGAATGGGAACATCTTAATTAGTACAATATCCAAATGGATGTTCCTTGGTTTTATGGTCCATGCAATCCATTGTAAGTCTTCCAGGTGTTGGAAAGGGTCTTCATTTGAGATCCTATGGAAATGACTTTGAATCAAGCTAAGGACATTAGGTTTTAGCTCAAAATCATCTCCCCCTTCGGGGACCCTAAGGTATGGTTCCATACAGATAACAGATGAATCATAGAAATCATGGAGAGGCCTTGGTCGGTCCTCAAGGGGTGGTGGTGGGTTAGGTGGGTTCAGTGGGGGTTGCCCTTGAGGATTTTATCCTTGAGGATTCTGCAGTCGGTATATGGCTTGCATAATGGTGTGGATCTGTTGTTGCTGAAGTTGGTGGTTAGCTGTAATCTGAGCCTGAATCATGGCCATGGCATCGGGTTGAGGTTAATCCTCAACCTCCTCAACTTGTGGGTCGCTGATTGCATAGCAAAAATGCACCAACAATTGTGCCATCTTGTGCTATTTCCAAGCATTGCCAGTGTATATTAGGTAGCCATAGTCGCATTTGTAAAAATAAATGCATGCATGCATTTATTTGAAAGGGGAGGAGAGTGAATAAAATGGCCTTGAAATTAACGTATTCCTGAAGTGCTGCCTCGCAAATTCACCATATTTATTTTTATTTTTATTTGTCTTTGAATTTCTCCGCGCGACTACAGGGCATGGCAGCTCTTCTTTGCGCCATTCTCTGCAACAAGCTTGCCCTACCAACTGCATGCACAGCCCAGGGCATGGCTGTGCTTGCCTCCTTCCTCTTTAAAAAGGGCACAGCCATCTTCCTTGCAGCTAAGCCTGGTCCAACAGATAGCAGCTTTCCCTCTCCAGGCCATCTCCTTCCCTCTCCCCTCCATACGCAGCCTCTCTTCCTCCTGAGGAGCTACGCTACGGGCAGGAGTAGCTCACAGTGATACACGACTACCACTGTGAGTCCCACCACCGCCCAGCTCATCAAAGAGCCGGTGGGCGTGGTGGTTCACTTCTCTGTTTCGTCGTTCCAAGCCATTTCCGCCATTGCCACAGAGCCGAGCTTTGAAGCTCAACCACAGCTGCAGCAAGGCACCGGCCACCTCTTGCCCGCGCGCAGGCCACCGCGCACGCCAACAGCCAACGCAGTTGCTTCTGCGTGCATGCCAGCCCGCTCCACAACACCCGCACACATTGAACCGGGCGCCCGGTCGTGTGAGCCGAGCGCGCACTATAGCCACTATTCACGCTAGAGAGTGCAACACTGTGGCTACAGTTCGGTGACTGGAAAGTTTCTCACTTATTCGATCACCGCGCGCTCTCTCTCTGCGCCGCTACCGTCGCCAGCCCGTCTGCGCACGCCCGCACCCGCGTCTCTCCCCGTGCCCGCTCTTACGTCTGCTTCTTCGCCCGCGTTCCCCTTAGCGCACAGTGTGGTGCGCTGCGGTTCGCAGCGCGCTTCGCTGCGGTCCCTCCCTCGCGCCCACTCCCTCCAGCATGTGCGGCATCTTCGCGCCTACGCACCTGCGCCTGTGCGTTGGCCATCAGACGTCGGTCGCTGCCTCCAGACGGCTTAACTCGCCCGCGCCTTCTTCACTCTAGCAGATGCTCTCTCTCTCTCTCATTGCACTCTCTCACTCCCTCCCGTAGACACATACACACACACACACTCTCACTTGTACACGCCTATATACACACTTATATATATATATACCTATATATATTTATATATATATATACATATTAGTACTTATACAATTATATATAAGTATATATACATACATACATACATATATATATATATCTATATACTTATATGTATATATATACACATATACATTTACATATATACATATATTTATATATGTATAAATATATATATATATATATCTATACATATATTATTACCTATACAACTAAGTATAAGTATATATACATATATATATATATATACATATATATACACATATATTTATACATATATATATATATATATATATATATACAAATATACATACATATATACATATATATATCTATAGCTATAAATACATACATATATATATATATATATATCTACATATATCTATATACATAGATACTTATACTAATATATTTATATACATATATACATATCTATAACTATATACATATATTACTATATATATATATATATACATACATCTATCTATATATATATTTACATATCTATATATATATACATATATAACTACACATACACCTATATTATTATAACAATATCTATATATATACATATAGATATATATTTACATATATACATATATATATATATATATATTTTTCATATCACCTACCACACGTTGTATCGCGGGAATATCTGTACCAGTTGCTGATATTCCCCGATACACGCGTACAGAAAGCGTCTTCGCACACATCTTCCACCCATCCATCCTACACTCCACAGGCACTTCGTCTTGTTGGTTGCGTCTATACATATATATATACTATATTTACCTTATTTCTATTTCTCTTTCCTGCCATTAAAAAGATAAAAAAATATACAAAAGAGAAAAGATAATCCTTGACTTGCAGGTACTCAGTCTTGCGAATAGCAAGACTAGTTTTGAAACCCTAATTTGGTTCAAAGCCAAGAACCTGATTTTGAGGGTGTACCTCAAGAACAAAAATTATCAGAAAAAAATATTAAATAGAAAAACACGAAAAACATAATAAACGAATGGAAGAGATTCATTGTAGGAAAGACGTAGAAACTTATTCACCTCTAATCCTGCTTCCCTGAGTTCGACCCTTGGCCTAAAAGTGATCAAGATAAAATCAAGTAGGCCAAGTTAAAAATTTTGTAAAAAGATGGTTAGGCTCGATTTAGGTTAACCACTATACTCATTTCAATGATTAAATCACCATATTAACACAACCTATCCGGGTCTACACCACACTTTTTTTGGCGCCGTTGCCAGGGAAGTGTACATTCAAGTAAGTTTCTACTCCATTCCTTTAATTTTTCTCTTCTCACACCCTTCTCTTCACGGGTGTTTCTATTTGTTGGTGTGCAGGAGAACTAGTTGCAAGGAGAAGACAGGCAGACGAAGTCGGAGACGTGGGCAGATCCAAGGCGGGAACGAGAGCATGAAGTTGCCGGCACCGCACTGGAGCTTCGCACACATTGCTGAACAAGTAGGTCTTTCTTTCTTAGCAACTTAGGTCAACTTGTCACCTTAATAATAAAAGAAAACTAAAAAAAAAATACTTTTTGGGATCTCTTTGGGTAAGTGGATTAAAAATCACTTATTTGATTGTTTGCCATCACTCCCACCGCCCCGGGATTTCCCACCAAACTTCGCATAACGAAGATCCTAGAATCTTGATTCTTGAATCTTTCGTCGTGTGAAGTATTCTTTGAGGCAAAAATAAAAAGATTGATTGCCACCCCTCTTTGACTCATTTATCTGCAAATTCGGGATCACATTTTTGGTGGGGAGACTTGGAATTGAGTTGATTCCAACCCTACCATGACCTTTCACGTGCCTAAGATTCGATCCTGAATACTTCAACCCCAACAATCTTATTTTTCTTTATCTTATGGTTGAGCCTAGTGTGTGGACATCATTCTGGTGATTGGGAGCACTTGAATTGAAGTGCTTTGGCTCCCTTTCACACTAATCTAAAATTGACTCGTCCATCCACACATAGAAATCTCCATCTAGGGAAGACCATTACATTTTAGCATGCATTAACCAACTGATATTGAAGAAGGGTTTGTTGGGCTTAGAAGAAAACTTGTATTCTCTCAAAACCCGAAGATTGGTTGAATTGGTAATTCAGAGAAATCCTAAAATCCATACTACTTAAAGCTGAAACTCTAAAAACCATTCACCAATTAAAACTTTAATTCGGGGAGATTTCCCTGTTGCATGCTTGGTTTACACACTTTACAAAATCAATCACTTGGGCATTACCCGTAAATAACGCCCTTCACATTCCAGAAGCACTTGATCCTAAGCCTCTAACTAAAACTGGTAGCAACTTGACCCTTATTAAGGATTGGAGGTCTGACTACCTGCGTGTAGCGCCTACGTGCTGGTGAGGGTTCCTACGTGCTATCGGGTGTCTAAGACTGGGGCAAACGGCCTTTCAATTTGGCCCGGTGGTTCCGCGGTGCTCGCATTCGATTCCGTAGGTCGTGATAGTAGATAACTTAGATCTTTAGGTCTAAGGGCACACTGTAGAGGTTAGGAATTTGATTGTATTGATTTGTCATCAAGTGTACCTTTACGGTGCCATTTCTCTCATCTCCTGTTCCCTTCTTATCTCCCAAATTCTTCCTGCGGTAGTGCATGTTTGGGAGGAGGTCACAAAACCTTGAACTATGTGAATTGTTTGATAATTTTAGAAAAGAAGCCGCATCATCCTCCTCCTTCACAAACATGGCTGCACGCCCACCCCCAAATCCCGAGGGAGGAAACCACCCTCAAAACCCACCAGGTGGTGGAGCCTTGGATCCTATAACCTGCCTCCAAGCCCAAATGGAAATGTATAATGAACAAATTGAAGCCATTAGGGAAACATTGGAGGAAATGTAGAACCCTCCCAAATGGGAGGAGCCTAGGTCTCTTAGCTCCCATTAGAATCCCATTGCTATAGAGACCATAGGACAAATTTGAGTCCCCATGGGCGGGGACGACTTTGAATTGAAACCTAATATAATTGGCTTGATAAATTTTCACTTCCATGGTCTTGCAAGTGAAGATATTTTTCTCCACTTGGAAGACCTAACCCGATTAGCTAAAACAGTTAAACCAAGAAATATCGGGTTACCTATAGTCCTCATGAAAATGTTCCCGTTTTCATTATGGGATAAAGCGTTGCAGTGGTTACGCACCCTTGGGAGAACCATCCACTCTTGGGAAGAGATGTGAATAGCGTTTCTCAAGAAGTTCTTCCCAATTGGGCGAACCAATGCGCTTCACCGTGCTATCACTTCATTTACGCAACAAAGCGGCAAACAGTTTCATGAGGCATGGGAGAGATATAATGACCTCCTCAGGAAGTGTCCGCACCACGGTCTGCCTAAGTGGCATATAGCCCAGATTTTCTACTATGGGCTAAATGAGACTTTGAAGTAGATTGCAGACGCTTCCTACGGAGGGAATTTCATGAATAAAGACGAGAATGTGGCATTCAAATTATTTAAAAATATGAATGAAAACTCAATGAACAATGCTTCCATTGTCACCTTTAATCATACCAGCCTGGCCCGCAATGTCCACGAAGTTGACACGGGACCCTCCCATTCATCCACAGATCTCAGCCTTATCGCACAGAAATTGGATGAAGTCTCCGTCGTGCACAAGAAGCTGGACAAGCTTCTGGCCAACCCTGCCCGTTCTATGGCAAACACCCCCACCTCACCACTTCGTCACAATTCCAATTCTTCCAACACCAGGCTTATCCCAAGAAACCCCGTAAGACCTTCCTTACCGAGTGTCGCCGAGTGATTCGGAAAGTCATGTGGATCTGGCTTCTGCAAGCCAGTATTTTGACACGGAGGACCAAGCCTCCGTGTGCTCGGAAGCATATTTAACTGCGGACGCGTCTTCTGGCATAGAAGATGCTTGCACCTTGGGGAACAACCCATTCTCTACCACTTATAACCCAGGGTGGTGAAATCATCCGAACTTCGCATGGTCCAGCAACCCGCAGCGCCAAAACACCGCGGGTGGACTAATGCGCCCGTCCGCACCCGTCATCCCAAGGGCCCAGTCTAATCCTATGGTGAATCCGCCATTGGGTCCTTGCGTACTGCAAATAGAACACGCATCAAGTCCTCTTGATAAATTGATGTGAATGATGACGGAAATGTCAAAGCGCCATGAAGAGAACATGATCTCTCTTCAGCACTAATTGGCGCAGCAGAATGCTGAGATCAGTCAACTACGCATGGCGACTCAATCTCAGGGCACTCTCCCAGCCCAACTTGTTCCCAACCCGCGAAATTTCGTACCCCGTGGTCCTCAACCATAGGTACGACCTTCTCAGGGGCAGGTTCATTAAATTCTGCAGGCTTCGAGCATTCCACCGGGATTTCAGGCTAATCCCGCTACAGCACCTCACTCTTATGTCGCTATTGCGAACCCTCCTCCGCCTTATGATCCCACTAAACCCGCATCGTCCAATGCAATCACTACGAGGAGCGGTAAGCAAACCGTCGATCCACCTCGACCTGATCCTGGCTCGTCTTCTTCATCGCCCTCTCATTCGGGATGTTCACCGCATTTGCGAGAGGACTATACACCCAAAATGGTGCTAGAATCAGTCCCATTCCCTAAGGCACGACTGAGGGAGGCAAATGGCAAGAAGAAGGATACGTAGGCCTTTGATAACCTACGTAATTTATTCAAGGATGTTGAAATCAAGGTACCCCTGCTAGAGGCTATCAACCACATACCTACTGTCGCCCGATTTTTCAAAGGCTACACAACTCCCAGGCGACAATCAAAGAAAACTAAGAATCCGATGGTTCTCTCGCCTCATGCAAGTTGTGCAATACTGTCAAACCTACCACTGAAGTAGAAAGATCCGGGCACACTGCTTATTTCTTGTAGCATCCAAGGCTGCAATTTTAACCGTGACTTGCTTGATCTAGGATCTTCCATCAATCTTATACCAGCCATCATGCTTGAAAAATTTTCCTTGGGAAATCTGAAACCCACCCCTGTCACGTTACAGTTGGAAGATCGTTCTATCAAAATTCCGAAGGGTGTGGTGGAAGATGTGGTGGTTAGGATCAACAGTCTCTATTTTCCTATTGACTTTCTTGTTTTAGATATGGAAGTTCCTAGCTCACTTTCTGATTGTCCGATCATCCTTGGTCGACCTTTCTTGGCCACAGCCCACGCCCATATCGACTGCGAGTCGAGCTGTATTGAGATTGTCGATGGATCTGAAAAGCTCAAGCTTAACATCTTCAAGGCAGCCAAGAACTTTGATTGCGATTGTATCGAGGATGACACGTCTGACGAGGACATGGCCGTCAGTGCGTGTATCAGACTAATTGGGACTTATTCTGACTGTTGCGGACTGCCTTTAAACATTGACGATTGCCTGACCGACACATATTGTGACATTCCCCTATCCCTCCCTATTCCTGTACCTTCTCTTGACCAGACTTCTGACGAGGTTTTCTCCGCTTCCCATACCTCGTGGTCTGAGTCATATCCGGGCTACTCACCACTGGTCCACACTCTGGAAGACCGGATTGCCCTTTCTTTCCTGCCAAATCAGGCGGAGTTGCAACTCCACACCGGGACCTTGAGCCCACATACTACTCACTGGGGCTATTCCTTTTTAGATCCATCTATCCAAGAAGCCCCTCTTCCTGGCCAATCTGAGGGTCAACTTCTTCCTCCTGACTTATTTTCTGATCCGCCTGGGACACTCTCATCCTAAGAAATGCCAGATCTTTCACCATCCACTCCTGAGCTGAAAGAGTTGCCTAGTACACTTAAGTATGTTTTCTTGGGACCAAATGAAATGCTCCCTGTAATCATCAGTTCAAAATTGACCAAGGAGCAAGAGTGCAAACTAACGAAGGTCCTCATGGAACACAAGGTAGCCATTGGATGGTCTTTATCAGACTTAACTAGCATTAGCCCCTCCTACTGCACTCACCGTATATATATGGAGGAGGAGGCTCGACCTTCCCACGAGATGCAGCGACGTCTCAACCCTAACATGTGGGAGGTTGTTAAGAAGGAAATTATTAAGTGGCTGGATGCGGGTATAATCTACCCGATCAGCGATAGCCCCTGGGTGAGTCCGATTCACGTTGTGCCCAAAAAGGCGAGACTCACCATCCATGTCAATGACAGGGGCGAATCCATCCCTACACGCACTCCTACATCCTGGAGAGTGTGTGTAGATTATAGGAAACTCAATGCTGCAACTAGGAAAGGTCACTTTCCACTACCTTTCATTGACCAAATTCTGGAGCAATTAGCGGGAAATAAATTTTTCTGTTTCCTGGATGGATTCTCAGGATATAACCAGGTGGCAATTGACCCCCGAGACCAAGAGAAAACCACTTTTGCCTGCCCCTTCGGCACCTTTGCATTTAGAAGGATGCCGTTCGGACTTTGTAATGCGCCAGCAACGTTCCAGAGATGTATGCTGGCGATATTTCATGACATGGTGGGTGACTTTCTCGAGGTCTTCATGGATGACTTTTCGATCTTTGGACCATCTTTCGATGAATGTCTTGCCGACCTGACCCATATCCTTATGAGATGTATTGATGTAAACCTCGTGCTTTCCTGGGAAAAGAAGTCATTTTATGGTACACGAGGGAATTGTTCTCGAGCATATCATCTCCGATAGGGGTATCGAGGTTGACAAAGCTAAGCTTGATGTAATTCCTGATTTACCTATGCCTGGCTTTGTCCAACAAATCTGCTCCTTCCTGGGACACGTCGGTTTCTATAGAAGATTCATCAAAGATTTCTCCAAGATTTCTCGACCTTTAACTCATCTCCTATCAACCGACGTACCCTTCGATATGGGCCCCGATTGCATACAAGCATTCACGCAGCTGCGTAACGCTGTCACCAAGGCCCCCGTTCTCCAGCCACCTGATTGGTCCCTCGACTTTGAACCCATGTGTGACGCTTTCAACCTTGCAATCGGAGCCATCCTGGGAAAAAGATGCGATAGACACCCCTTTGTGGTGTACTATGCCAGTAAGACGTTGGACGAGGCCCAGCGTATTATACTACCACTGAAAAAGAACTATTGGCGGTCGTCTTTGGGTTGGAGAAATTTCGCTCTTACCTTCTAGGCTCACATGTTATTGTTTTCACTGATCACGCGGCCATTCGCCATCTCATGCATAAGAAGGATGCCAAGCCTAGACTGATTTGTTGAATCCTTCTGCTCCAAGAATTTGACATTGAGATCCGCGATAAGGCCGGAGCCCAGAATGTTGTGGCTGATCAGCTTTCTAGACTAGACCCTGACCATATTGGACTTACTCTGCCAATTAATGAGATTTTTCCCGATGAGCACCTATTGGCAATTAATGTGGCAAGTGGACCTTGGTATGCCGACATTGCCAATTACCTTGCTTCTAGATCCCTTCCACGTGGCTGGCCTAAAAACCAGCGCGAGCGTCTCGTGGCAGAAGCAAAGTATTATTTCTGGGATAATCCACTTCTTTTTCGAATAGGTGCTGATCAAATCATCCGTCGCTGTATTCTTGACAGCGAATTCCCCAGTGTGCTATCCTTCTGCCACGATCAGGCCTCCGGAGGCCATTTCTCTAGGAGGAAAACTGTAGCCAAGGTGTTGCAGTGCGGTTTCTTTTGGCCCTCCCTTCACCAGGATGCACACAATTATGCCAAACATTGCACTAGGTGCCAATCGTTAGGGTCAATGTCACGTCGTGACATGATGCCCTTACAACCCATCCTAGCTGCGAAAATCTTTGACATTTGGGGAATTGATTTCATTGGTTCCTTTCCTCCTTCCAATGGCTTCGAATTTATCCTCGTGGCTGTTGATTATGTTTCAAAATGGATCGAGGCTATTCCCACGCACCGTGCTGACCATGTTATATCCACTCGATTTGTCAAAGACCACATTTTTGCACGCTTTGGGATCCCTCGAGCCATTATCTCGAATGGAGGAAGCCACTTTACCCATGCTTCTTTTCGGGCACTTCTGAGGAAATATGGAGTCCACCATCGTATCGCATCTCTGTATCATCCTCAGACGAACGGCCAGGCAGAGGTGTCAAACCGGCAAATCAAGCAAATTCTCCAGAAAATGGTTCGGCCTGACCGTAAGGATTGGTCCGACAAGCTAATTGACGCACTTTGGGCGTATCGGACTGCCTTCAAGTCTCCCCTTGGTATGTCTCCTTATAGAATCATTTACGGGAAGCCTTGTCATTTGCCCGTGGAGTTGGAACACCGCGCTTGTTGGGCAGTTCGCCAATGTAACCTCGACCTAGACCTGTGTGGTCGAGAAAGGAAACTCCAACTCCAGGAGCTGGAAGAGCTCCATCGTGAAGCCTATGATTCTGCCTTAACTTTCAAGCAACGCACTAAGGCTTTTCACGACAGCCGTATTCGGCAGAAGGAATTTGAGCCATCTCAACAAGTTTGGCTCTACAATGCCTGGCTCAAATTCTTTCCTGGAAAACTAAAGTCCAAATGGACTGGTCCTTTCTTGGTCTCGAGACCATTTTCCAACGAGGCCGTTGAGATTGAAGATCCCAAATCTGGGCATAAATTTACGGTCAATGGGCAGCATTTGAAACCCTATCTTACTCATGAACCTGCCCCCATTGGAGAAACTGTTGTCCTGCTGGAGGGTAACTAATGTTGTGCCTCATTCTGAGTCCAGCTGGGGACGTTAAATTCAGAGCTCGTTGGGAGGCACCCCAACAACATTTCACCCCTATCACGCTCACTTCACTTTTCACTTCACCACTCACCATCCACCCACCCTACCACCCTGCTGTATACCATGCACCTCAGCTCTCGTTACCCGATCTTTCGTCCTTCCTCTACCCTACCCTACATGCATATGAGGACATAGCATTGTTTGGCATGGGGGGGTGGATAGGCATCCATAGGATCTGGGTATTTTATGGTATCATGTAGTTTCCATCTATCTATATATAAAAAAAATGGTGTTTAGTAATGATCTGAAGACTGAAAAAAAAATACAATAAGTGTTTATGGATATTCAACCACTGTTTTGAAGACTTTCCAGGCCATAGAAGCTTGATTCGCTCAAGCTCGGCTTAATTCACTTGAGCATTGACAAGATAGATCGGAATCTCTCCTAACTAAGGATGTATTCTTGTACCTGAGACATCAGTATAGAATCCGTTGGTTTGCTTCTACTCGAGAGCCTAAGTAATCTTGGTTCACACTACACATATCAAGAAAGACCAGGTGAACATAAGATCCAACCCTAGTGTTCATTAGGGAAGGTGGAGTCCTTACCTGTGTGCGCAGGTAGACTTTTTACCCCAGGCTTTAGTCTTGTGTTTAGGAGAGACTTTTTCCACCAAAAAGGAACTCTCCCACCAAAAGAAAAGTGTGCTCCTCCAAATAATGTTGTAAGAGATATACTGACACGTGTTTCAAAAAAAAAAAAAAAAGGATGCAAATAAATCAGTATATCTCACAAATATCTGTAAAGTCTCCCCCCTACAAAAGTTCTTCAGGGCAAGTTACAAATACCCTGTTTTCTTTGAGCCACAAATGTAATAAAATGGGAGTTGAGTTTTCCGTCATCTTTTTAAGGGTCAATCCAAAGCCACGAGCTAAAATTAGGACCAACCTGCACTTAAAAATTCGTGAAACCCTGGGCTTGAGTATTAATGTTCATCTGGTCAGTCTTGATCCTTCACTAAGCACAAGCCATAATCTCTTGAGCTCTCGAGTACGGCAAAAACCTCCTAGGTCCTGGAAATCGTACTTAAGTTATAAATATCAAGAGTCCAGGTCAGTTGAGAGATGGTCTATGTCATGTGAGACTTAATGTACTGGTAGTCTTCTCTACAATTGGCTCTCACAATATCTAACGAATAAACACACTTATGTCGCCTCAGAAGAAAATCTTTAGCTTAAGATCAATTCTAAATACAGTACAAAATGTTTTGCTAGGGACTAGCAAAAGATAGGCATGGGGTTATGATTGCACAGCAAAAATGCACCAACAATTGTGCCATCTTGTGCTATTTCCAAGCATTGCCAGTGTATATTAGGTAGCCATAGTCGCATTTGTAAAAATAAGCGCATGCATGCATTTATTTGAAAGGGGAGGAGAGTGAATAAAATGGCCTTGAAATTAACGTATTCCTGAAGTGCTGCCTGGCAAATTCACCATCTTTATTTTTATTTTTATTTGGCTTTGAATTTCTCCGCGCGACTACAGGGCATGGTAGCTCTTCTTTGCGCCATTCTCTGCAACAAGCTTGCCCTGCCAGCCGCATGCACAGCCCAGGGCATGGCTGTGCTTGCCTCCTTCCTCTTTAAAAAGGGCATAGCCATCTTCCTTGCGGCTAAGCCTGGTCCAACTGACAGTAGCTTTCCCTCTCCAGGCTGTCTCCTTCCCTCTCCCCTCCATACGCAGCCTCTCTTCCTCCTGAGGAGCTACGCTGCGGGCAGGAGCAGCTCACAGTGGTACACGACTACCACTGTGAGTCCCACCACCGCCCAGCTCATCAAAGAGCCGGTGGGCGTGGTGGTTCACTTCTCTGTTTCGTCGTTCCAAGCCATTTCCGCCATTGCCACAGAGTCGAGCTTTGAAGCTCAACCACAGCTGCAGCAAGGCACCGGCCACCTCTCTCCCGCGCGCAGGCCACCGCACACGCCAGCAGCTGACGCGGTTGCTTCCGCGCTTGCGCCAGCCTGCTCCACAGTGCCCGCACACGCTGAATCGGGCACAACCGGTCGTGCGAGCCGAGTACGCACTGTAGCCACTGTTCACGCTAGAGAGCACGACACTGTGGCTATAGTGCGGTGACTGGAAAGTTTCTCATTTATTCGACCACCGTGCGCTCTCTCTTTGCGCCACTATCATCGCCAGCCCGTCCACGCATGCCCGTGCCCACGTCTCTCCCCGTTTCCGCTCTCGTGTCTGCACCTGTCCGCTTCTGCGCCTGCTTCTTCGCCCACATTCCCCTCAGCGCGCAGCGCAATGTGCTGCGGTTCGCAGCGCGCTTCGCTGTGGTCCCTCCCTCGTTCCCACTCCCTCCAGCATGCGCGCACATCTTCGCGCCTACGCTCCTGCGCCTACGCGTTGGCCATCAGACTTCGGCTGCTACCTCCAGACAGCTTAACTCGCCCGTGCCTTCTTCACTCCAGCAGACGCTCTCTCTCTCTCTCTCACAGCACTCTCTCACTCCCTCTCACAGACACATACACACACACTCTCTCGCTTGTACATGCCTATATACACACTTATATATATATATACATATTAGTACCTATACAATTATATATAAGTATATATACATACATACATACATATATATATCTATATACTTATATATATATATACACATATACATTTACATATATACATATATTTATATACGTATAAATATATATATATATATCTATACATATAGTATTACCTATACAACTAAGTATAAGTATATATACATATATATACACATATATTTATACATATATATATATATATACAAATAGACATACATATATACATATATATATATATCTATAACTATAAATACATACACACACATATATATATATATCTACATATATCTATATACATAGATACTTATACTAATATATCTATATACATATATACATATCTATAACTATATATATATATATATATATATATATATATACACATACATCTATCTATATATATATTTACATATCTATATATATATACATATACATATATATATACATATATAACTACACATACACCTATATAATTATAACCATATCTATATATTTACATATATACATATATATATATATATATTTTTTTTCATATCACCTACCTCACATTGTATCGCGAGAATATCTGCACCAGTTGCTGATATTCCCTGATACACGCATACAGAAAGCATCTTCGCACACATCTTCCACCCATCCATCTTACACTCCACACGGCACTTCGTCTTGTTGGTTGCGTCTTCCTAGACAACGATCAACTCGACACCGTGCTACACGTCATTTTCACCTCCACCCCCACCCCTATATACATATATATATATACTATATTTACCTTATTTCTATTTCTCTTTCCTGCCATTAAAAAGATAAAAAAATATACAAAAGAGAAAAGATAATCCTTGACTTGCAGGTACTCAGTCTTGCGAATAGCAAGTCTAGTTTTGAAACCTTAATTTGGCTCAAAGCTAAGAACCTGATTTTGAGGGTGTACCTCAAGGACAAAAATTATCAGAAAAAAATATTAAATAGAAAAACACCAAAAATATAATAAACGAACGGAAGAGATTCGTTGTAGGAAAGGCGTAGAAACTTATTCACCTCTAATCCCGCTTCCCTGAGTTCGACCCTGGGCCTAAAAGTGACCAAGATAAAATCAAGTAGGCCAGGTTAAAAATTTTGTAAAAAGATGGTTAGGCTTGATTTAGGTTAACCACTATACTCATTTCAACGATTAAATCACCATATTAACACAACCTATTCGGGTCTACACCAGTCGGCCATGTCCTCAATCCTACCCCTAGAAAAATCAAGTTTTCTCCTAGTTTTTCTATCTAAAGCAACTAATTCGGGATGAAGTGATCGCCTTCCGTGCATACACTGGAGAAGAACTAGGAGAGATATTAAGGGAAATAGATAAGAGAAGTGTGTGCACAATCAATCGAGCAAATCTAAGCCCATATAGTGGACACCTAGGCGACTTATGCCTCAGAAGTAGATTCCGACCACATAGTGAATTTGTTGTCCTTACTCTCGAAGGTGGTAGAGTTGGGAAGACGAAGTAGGGGGAGCGTGTCCTGAAGGCTGCTAATTATGCCAAACCCTGGCTTGCTTAAGTCATTTGACAATCGGGCCTCCAAACTCAACACCTTTTGGAGCAAGCAGACGTCACTAATTCACCATGCGTTCAGGAAAATACCCTGAAATGAGCTCAATGAGTCCTAGGGCCAATGCCTACTTAATTTTTAGGGCTAGGTCAGTGCTTATGCTCAAGGATTAAGTGAAGGGCATTAGAGGGGTTAATGCCCTTAAAATTTCGATTTAATTTGTGTGCACAATTGGGTGCATGGACCCAATGCCAAAACAAATGTTCTTTAACAAGCAAGATTAAGATGTGTGATTTTTAAAATTTGAATCTTGCTTTAATGGATTTTAAAATTTCGCTTGTTTACGCATTCAAACAAGGCACAAATGTATAGTCACACGGTTGGTGAAGATTGATTTTCTTTAAGGCCTTTTGTGTGACTATAAAATTAAAAACTTTCCTAGTGTGGAAGATCCTCGGGTGTGCAGCTTCTACTCAATGAATCTTTTTTTTAAAGATTCTTTCAAGAATGGTCCAATCAAAACAAGCAGTGACCCTATCCTGACAAAAATC
Organism: Thalassia testudinum; assembly: GCA_037157565.1. Taxonomy (NCBI): domain Eukaryota; kingdom Viridiplantae; phylum Streptophyta; class Magnoliopsida; order Alismatales; family Hydrocharitaceae; genus Thalassia; species Thalassia testudinum. The sequence goes on along the minus strand of JAZHRO010000019.1, from coordinate 59,675,165 downwards.
GAATGTGCTTTTCAACAAAATTAATTTCAAAATTTTTTGAGGACGATAGATCATCCAAATTCACATTTTTTCAAGAAGGGGTCAATCTGTCCAGAACTTCTAGATTAGTGCGCAAGTTTAAGATTTTGATCAGAATAGGCACTAGTCAATTTCAAATGCAAAAATGGTCTTCAGATAAAGTGTAGAGAATTTCAGGAGATTTCCATAAATTTGAATTTCTTACAAATCCAAGCTACGTGGAGTTTGCAGCAGCAAGAACAACCTACAGATCTCCAGAACTTAGGACAACCTTGCGCAGTTCTAGCAATGAATTTCTCATGGCCAAAACACAAAGAGTTTGGCTATGAAATTTGAGGTGGAGTTCGCCTACTGGAAGGAGCACCTCTGAGATTTTTCTCAAAATTTTAGAGGTGCTAAGGGTCCTTTAATAGTCTCCTCAAACCGAATCTAGAAAATAATTTTGCGGAATTAACGAGTTGAAGACTTAATGGTGGTGTTTTCTTCAACAAACAAAAGAGAGGTTTTCTTTTATAACACCACTTTTTTAAGTCCCAGGATGACAAGCTACCTTTAGATCATGGGAAGACAAGATCGAACCTTCTAATTGACAGCGGTCTTCTTCTTGCGCTTCCTTCGACCCAACCTGATTTGTTCTCCTCTCGTTGTTGCTGCATGCATTTCCTGCAACCACAAAAAGAGAGAGAAGAGCAAGTTAGATAACACGAATACAATTAATTTCCAAGAAAATGAAAGAGAATAAAAGATCCATTGCCTCCCCGGCAACGGCACCAAAAACTGACGCCGCCGTATGCGTTTAGGTTAAATCATTCATTGTAGCACATTTTACGACATCAATTTTAATTAGAAGAATTGGACGTGAGTCCGAGTGTCGAACACAAGGAGGCATGTAATCGGATCAGATATTCGCTTATATGTCACAAATATATGTCAATTTGTTTGCTTGCAAACCAGAGAACGAGAAAGAGAGAGAAAGGGAGAGAGAGATAAAGTTAGAAATCCATGATAAACATATGAGAATAATATATCAAATATCTATTGACTATCAAATGTTATGATCAACACAATAAAAATGGATGCTTAAATAAAATAGATGAACTACAACTATCAACAATTAAAACTAAATGCGAGGCAATGGATGGCGTCGAGGCAGCCATGGCGGTGGAGGGACTTCCATCGGTGGCTCGGTGTCTTCACAACCTTTCTTGGGAACTCTATGAAGTGGTGGAAACTCTTGGGTAGAAGATGGACGCAAATGAGGGGGGTAGGTCCCTTTTTATAATTGAGGAGAGGGCTTAAATTCGTCCTCGGGTCAATAGTGACATTCAAAATGTCGTTGTAGACCCACCACAAGCGTCGCCTTAGCCCCCGCCTCGCGCCTTCAACGCGCACAGCTGCCGTCCGTTTGAGATTCATGCGCACTTCGTTTAAGCCATCTGATTGAAGATTGAATGGCTGAAATCAAACTTTACCCGCTGTCTCAGACCGCACACCACGTGCATTGGATTGGGTGTACTCGAGCGTGTGACCGTGCGTGTTTCGTGCAGATGGCTGGATGGCTGATGAGTTCACAATAGCGAACTAATTTTTTGCCTAAGTTGGTTAATTCTTACATTTTAGAATGAACTAATATTTGTATTTTCTTATTAAATAAATGCATGCATTATAATTTAAGTTTGCATAATTTATTTTGTAGTATTAATAATTATCTGCATTTATTTGATCATAGAATTCAAGGTCAGCCAAATTTGATTTCTAAGATGTCTAGAGCTTATTCTAGACATCTGATGACGCTGACGGATTTCAAATGCACTGCATCCCTCTTTCTCACAAAATTTCCTCTCCACACGTAGCACCGCCTCCAAAGCCACCGCCTCATTGCTGCCATTGGAGAAGGGTGGAGATCTAGGGGGAGAACAGAATGATAGAGGAAAATCTCAACAAAGAAACCACCTGTGGAAGATATAACTCCTCCCCCTAGTAGGGATCTTCTGTCCATCCACTTGACCGTAGAAACTGCCTAAACCGTGATCTCTGCCTACACTATGGACATGGTGTGCACTGTGATTTGAAGTAGGCTCCTCTTTACTGCAAGCTCCATCATGAGGGTCATGTGGTGACAGCACACGCCCACCACTACATCTACACCTATCATTAATCACCTTCTTCGCCACTACCAAAACCAACCCAACACCCTAACGAACTTCCTTGATGCTCGACCATCCACCTGCACACTCCCTCGCGCCTTCGCGCATACCCACGGGTGCGCATCAGCCGCCTCACCATCAGCCCTTACACACACGCTCCAGACCTCACGCAGCCACAAGCCATTGTGCGCACGCCCTTGTGCATGCATCTCCAGGCCCAATAGCCTCCTCTTCTTCTTTATTTTTGTGAACCAACAAAAAGGGGGAACCCAAACCACCTAAAAAGGTATCCACTGCCACAGACCTCTGTTCGCCACACTGTCGACTCCAACGGACTCGCCGCACCCTTATGAGCACAGACACACCCTCAGAATCGCTCACGACAGCCTACGCGTGTCGGTGAGCTGTAGCCATCGCCGTCGGTCCTCCTCGTCGTCGACGAGAGCTCTGGTCACTGTTTGAGGCACCATCATCACCCTTACATAGCTCTCATCCGCCTCGACCTTCCTCAAGCTCCTCGACCTCCAGAGTCGCTTCCTTTTCGCGCACGCACAAGGGGAAGTGATGATGGTGGATTCTCATACGAAAAGGATTGGATTTGGAAAATCTGTCGTCGCAGTTTGATTCGCAAGAAAATCCATTGATTAGATAAAATTTATAATCGAAGCTCGAAATGTGAGTCCCGGGTCGAACACGGGGACGCAAACGTTTAGTTTTGAAAGATATGAGTTTTGCTTTCATTTGTTTTTGTCGTTTTTGTCTTTTCTGATTTTTTTTGGTATTTTTAATAGGGCAAGAGGTCAGATCGATGAAATTTTTTCTAGCTAATCTACTTGCAAAATATAGGAGAGTGAGAAAGAGAAAAATAGTCATATATTTCGAAACAAATGTTTGTTACAACTAGGAAAGTGGGAAATCTATACTACGAAAGTAATAAAGATAGAGATAGGTGAGAGAAATCCCCCTCGACAGTCGCTTGGAGGACAACTCGCTCTGACATCACCTGGAGGAAGGTGGTGAGGAGTAGGACGAATGAGGACAAAGCCGGAGGATGGAGGGTAGGGCAAGACGACGTCGCGGCGAGGATCTTCTTCCTGAAGGAAGGTGAGAAGATGATCACGGGATGCTTCATGAAGGGGGATGAGAGGTGGGAACAAATACTTGTTTTCTACTCTAGAGGAGCATCCCGTGCTTGGGACAAGCTCTCTCTAGGGCCTTGGAGGTGGTGAGAGGAAGAAAGGAAGAGATGGTTATTAATGGAGGGGTGTAGGCCTTTTTATAATGGAGGAGAGGTTCTAAAACAAGTAAGGGATAATTAGTGACAACAAAGGTGTCGCTAAAGTTCCAGCTCAAGTGTTGCTGTTGCCTCCAACTTACGCTCACGCACGCATGCTCATGGCTGGATCAAGCGTGAACCATTGGCAACCGTTGGATCAGAGGCGGACGGTTGAGATGGAGCAGGGATCGCGCATTTAAATTGACCGCTCATTGGCATGTCAGATTGGGCGTCGGTCGGCACGTGATTGTATGCATGCAGATCGTGCAGGTCTGATTGTCCTACGTCACCTCCCTCTCTACCGCTTGATGGCCATCCAATGGGTGTAATTCGATTGTGCCCACGCTTGCGAGATTGCCTCCCCCACCATGGTCTGAACTCGTGCTCACAGTTTGCGAGCGCTTGTCTTCACCATTGCGCCAAAGCCATGGTTTGTCGAGCAAACATCTTGACAGTCGTGCGCCCATGGCTGTTGGATCAAGATCGAACAACCCAGATCTGATGTTTGACTAGAGGAGAGCTACGCTGATCCTTGGGCGACTGTGGGCGGTTCAGATGATGCCACGTGGCATCATTTGAGCTATCTATTTGATATGCTTTGTAGATGATGCCACAGTCATTGGATTGGGTCGATTCTCACATGTTGGGTTGCGATCGTTGATTCAGATCCATCCGTGCGGTTGGATTTGGCGTTTAAAGCTTTGAATTACATCAGCTAGTCCCTCATCCATTGATCTTCCTCGAACTGCATATGATGCTACGGAGTTTCGATCTAGATGATTTTAGATGCGTTAGACTCCAGTCATCGTCATGATCTGATCCATACGGTCAGATCATCCATTCAAGGTCCTGAAATAAATCTCCTTCCCTCCTGGTCATAAAAGGACGCAATTAACCTAAAATATACACAACTACTCTAAATGCAAGATGATGCATGCTATTCAATATTTATAGCATGAAATGCAAATCTAAGCTTAGGAACATGCATGAATAGGCATTTTATCTTCAATAATTGTGTCTACATCATACCTCCATGCCTATCTTTTGCTAGTTCCTAGCAAAATTGAACTACATGCTATGTATAAAAATAGAATTATGACTCGATCGCTTAGGCCTAAGTCGTTTATTAATAATAGAGAATTTCAACTAAGGTCCTAAACTACGAAAACTCGACAGCACCCGGGTGTTCGACAAAATGCAGATCACCCTAGTCCTCTCCTTATTTGAAAAGGGAAAATAGATTTTTTTGTTTTTCTTCTTTTCTAATTTTTTTTGAACTTTTGGAGTTTGAGAGTTTCAGGATAACTTTTTACGGTTACCCGACCCACGCAAGACTCGAAAAGAACTCTAAGTGATAAGCATCTAGTGAAAAGAGTGAAGGACTCACTAGGCGGCCGTTAAAATGGACTTCGAGTTTCTATGACCCTAGGTGACCTTGCCTAAAGGTTTATCTTTTCAAACGGTAGCTTTCTCCCTACTTTCTTTGTTTATGGGGTCAGAACCCAGTGTATGTCTCTCCAACTTATTCTACTTTCCCACTTCTTCCCTAAGTGTTTTGGGAATTATTGTGCATTTTTGTGAGCTGGGCTCTGGACAACTGGCCAATGGGTTGTTACCACGATAATTTGCCTGCCATACTAATGCAATGAAGTGTGGTTTTTATTTTTTTATTTTTTTTATTTTTTTTAAGTAGGTGGCTTCCCTGATCTAAGATTTACCTAAAGGCAGTATGAAGAGAATGGTCTTGTGGCTGGGCTCTGGACAACCGGCCAATGGACTGTTACCCAGGATAACTTGCCAGCCATACCACCCTAGTTAGTTCATTAGCTACCCAATTTTCATAAAATCCACCGAAAAGTGAGTCAGTGCGAATATTGTGTAGATTCTTAGACTTAAAATCCCCTCAAATCAGAGGGTGAGTTGATAAGTCATGTACTTATCATCCCAATTTATTTACTAGATTAAAGATGAAATTGAATTGGCGAGGACTCCAGACTAAGTCCACATTCGAGTGGACACTCAGGCTAATTAAGCCTGAAGACCTGAAGAGTCTAAGTATCTAGGTCCTATCGTATCATTTCCTAAAGTTAATAACCTCTAAATGCCTAAATTCTCTTCTCCTAATTCTTTTTTTTGTCATTTTGAATTTTTAATTTAAAAAAAAACTAAAAGAAATTTTACAGAGTTAACAAAATGATTTTAGGATAAAGTATCCACCCCCCCATGCCTAAATGATGTAATGTCCTCATTGTAAAAAAAAGACATGAAAATGGCAGAGTAAATAGAATATCAACTGAATTTCATGAAAATTCGGTCAGCTCTGTAGAGATCGTGGAATATACACATGTGCTAAGTTTATTGCCTTCAGCTAGTCACGGTTCACAGGTAAAGAAGACATTAAAAGTTCAGAAGTGCATGTCAAAATTAGAATAAGAAGATTGCTTTTGTGACATGCAAAAGGATGTCCACAGATGTGGATCAGAATGTGATGCAGACCCATGCCCAAGGGTTGAGTGCTTCTCAAGTTCTGGATGAAAATCACTCAAAATCTGAGATTATTGTATTTGCGGGCCGAGCCTACGGTTTGGTGGTATGCAACCCAAGACCAAAGTGTCGGACAATGGGTAGGTTTGGATGTCCCCTTAACGTTTCGCTCAGGAAGATAGTCAATTATTCCAAGCTTGGGTCGCACGCCAAAGATATCATAAGGGTTTTGGTAAAAAGTTGGTGATTTTAGGTCAATAGGAACCCTTAGATCCAAAATCGTAGTTCCCTCAGAAGTAGCTTCCTAAATTTTCATTTCCACATTTCTACCCTCTAAAATCAATGTTTCCAAGACCTCCAAATTGTTGTACACCCCATCTAAAGTACCCAAGTCCAACAATTGTGGCTCAATTAGGATTGACTTGGGTTTAGTGATCTCAAGAATACCATAATTCAGCACTTTAGGGCATGGTTGAGGAATGGGGCCACTGATTGAATCATCAAGCATTGGATCCTCCAAGTTAGCCCCAATCGAATCAGAATCTTCAATAGTCAGGCTATCAAATTGTTTGTCATACTCTTCGAGCCCATTTGTCTCACTAAAATCATTCTCCTTAATCTCAAGTGAGACTTCACTAAGAGATTCCTCACCCTTAAAATCAAAGAATTCATGATCCTCATTTATATATGTCTCAAAGTTATCTATCACTTCCTCGTCCATGGAGAAATATTTTTCTATGCTCCCTAGCTCGGGGATCTCGAGTGAATTAATTGGTTCATCCTAATTGGTTGCTTTAGACTAGCCTGGTCATCTTCGATCTCAAAACATGTATCCCCCCCGATAGGCTCCTGAGCAGGTTTAGACATTGGCCCTCCTGAAGGGGGTTCATCTTGAGAATCATCACAAGATTGGACTAGGGCAACCACAAATTTCACCCTCAATCTCGACAGTTTCCTAAGTAGAAACTCACCTGGGCCCTTATCCTTAACATCTTGGAGCCAATCCAATATAGAACTATTAAGTTCATCAATCATTTTGATCATAGGATCCAATGCTTCAGTGCATGGTGTTGGCTAAGCTTCTAAAGATTGTATAGTGTTCCTCAAATTAGCCAACACTCTATCCTGGATCTGGTTGACCTGAACCGACTGGTTCGGTTCAAGGTTGGGTGAGTTCGGGTCAAATCTAAGGGAGTCAAGATATTGAGGTTCTCAGGGTGCTCCCTGATAGTAGGTCGTTCTAGTTTGTTAAAAGAATGGTGGTGACCTATATTCAGTAGAATACTGGGGAGGGTAAGTGTTATAATCATTATATCCTTCCTGACTGTAGATTGGGTTGGTTTGGTGATCAAAGGATGAAGATCTATAATCATTGTAGCTTTGGGAAGGATAGTAATCATAATCTTGTTATCAAGGGTTAGGCCCTGGACACTGAGGTTTGGTATTGTATCCCCAATCAAAGTTATCCCGGCTAGTAGATGGGTAATTATAAGTCAAGTCGGGAAAGTAATCATCATGGGAATAAGTGGTGGTAAGAGGATAGGATGGGAAATGCGTGTAGGATGTGAAAGGATACAAGGTAGAGTAGGAGGGAAATCAGAAGAAAGAAAGGAGCCCTGCAATACAAGCAATCAACCCTATCCTTAGGTAGGTTAGCCTAAAGACCTACAGACTCCCAGGACTTGTCTTGAGATTATAAATGATTTGATCTACTTCTATCCAGTCAATCCAACCAGTTAGAGGGAGGAGCTGGGGGGAAGGTTCTTCCTTTGGCTCATGCATCCGGTTCCTAGTGTACCCCCAACCATGGTCGTTTGACTCTACTCCACTAGCTAGACATCAGATGGACCAGTAGAAGCAGATTAATCGAAAAAAATCTCAATCTGAGCCTCGAAGAGCAAATCAATCCTTAAGGCCAACGTCTACTCAGTTTTAATTAGGCTTGGGATGATTGTGCTCTTGGAATGTGATGGACCCTTTAGATGGGTTGTGCCATTAATGATTGATTCAAATGTGTGTGCTTGCACAACCAGAGTTTACAAACAAGGTTATTTGATGATGTGTCTTTTAGGGTTTAACCTTGTTTAGTAGCTTTTAGGGTTTAATCTTCGGTGTATTCAATCAAGTTCAAGAGAACACTCCAAGTTTTGAAAGCACTAGTGATGATATATTCCTTTAGAAATCAAAAAATAATGTGGAGTGCCTAGTTTAGCCCTAAAGATTAACCCTAAGTGGTAAGCTACTGATGAATGACTTTATCTTCAGTGGTGTGGCCCAAACAGCTCAATCATTTGGCCTGTTGCATCACTTAGTTAAGGCACACAGACGTTTAACCTACTTGGATTTCTACTCACTTATGTGTATTGAGTTGAAGTGTATCGGGTCCACAGGTCAGATCTCAGTTAAGTGGTAGAATTAAAGTGGAATGGTGCGTCTTAAGTCGAAAGTTGTGGGTGTTTAATGTGTGTCACTTTCAGCAAATCCAACAAGAGAAGAGTTTTTTTTTTATATATGTGGGGATGAGAAGGGTGGAGGTGGCAAACAAACAACCAGATCTATCCTGGGGTTTATAAAAAGCACCTAAGTTGATTTGGGTTTGAGTTATTAGTGTGGTGAAATGAAATCTAGGGTGGGGGTGGTGGGGGAGAACTTACAAATGTCTCTACCTGCACTTTACTCCAATCTATAGCCTTTAGCTCATCAACTGGGTTCCTGCAAGATAATAAATTGAAGAAGAAAGATAAGTTAGAAAAATATGTAAGTAATGCGGGAAAATGCGAGAAAAAAAAGCCAAAGAATGTTGCCTCCTCGGCAATGGCACCAAAATGATGACGGAGGATTCACACGCGAAAATGATTGGATTTGGAAAACTCGTCGTCGTAGTTCAATTCACGAGAAAATCCTAGATGACGCCATAGACATCGGATTGGGTTGATTCTCGCACCATTGGGTTGCGATCATTGATCCAGATCCATCCGTGCGGTTGGATTTGGTGTTTAAAGATCTGAATTATGTCACCTAGGCCCTCAGCCATTGATCTTCCTTGAATTGCATATGATGCTACGAGGTTCCAATCTAGATGATTTTGGAGGTGTTAGACTTCAATCATCCATCCGAGGCCCTGAAATAAATCTCCTTCCCTCCTAGCCATAAAAAGGATGCAATTAACCTAAAATATACACAATTACTCAAAATGTAGGATGATGCATGCTATGCAATATTTATAACATGAAATGCAAATTTATGCTTATGAACATACATGGATAGGCATTTTATCTTCAATAATCGTGTCTATATCAAAAAGGAATCCCTGTTTTGACTTCAATTTATATTTACCAAAAATTCCATTGCCAATCACTATTCATTTATTTGATGCATTAAATATGTTGAGGTAAATTGCAACAATGCACTTACGTTTTCTTGAATTAACTTAACTTATGTTATGTGCTTCAGTTCATATTGGATTTTGATTTAGATTTGAATAATTCCTTGCTAGCATGCATACAACTGGAAATTATGTGAAATTCTGATCACATCTTTACTAAATATTTTATTGAGGAAAAATTACAGACATAACCTTACAATCTTAAATTATTGCGTGTCTTCTTATTTTCGTCGCGTTTTGCATCAGATTTGAGCACGAGTCTCACATTCAATTGAACGAATACAAGGAAAAATAATTTGTGATTTTATTGATATGTTCCTCCCTGTGGATACGACTGATGTGTTAGATCTCACCGCGTAAAGGGTTCGGGTTTGGAAAACCCATCGTCGTAGTTTGATTCGCGAGAAAACCTGTCGATCAGATAAAATTTATAACTGAAACTAAAAAAGTGAGTCCCATGTTGAACACAATGAGGCGAATGTTTGGGTTTGAAAAATACGCGTTTCACTTTTATTTGTTTTTTTCATTTTTGTCTTTTCTAATTTTTTTGATATTTTTAATAGGGCAAGAGATTAGGTTGATGCAATTTTATCTAGCTAATCTACTTGCGAGAGAGAGAGAAATAATCACATATATTTCTGAAGCAAATGTTTTCTACAACTAAGAAAGCTGGAAATATTACACTATAAAAGAAAAAAGAAAGATATAGGTGAGAGAATCTCCCTTGACAGTTGCTCGGAGGTTGACTCGCTCTGACGTCGCCTAGAGGAAGGTGGTGAGGAGCGAGATGAACGAGAACGAAGTCGGAGGATGGAGTCGCGGCGAGAATCTTCTTCCTGAAGGGAGGTGAGAGGATGGCCCCGAGATGCTCCACGAATGGGGATGAAAGGCGGGAACAAATGTTTGTTTTCTACTCTGGAGGAGCATCCCGGGCTTGGGTCAAGCTCTCTTTAAAGCCTTGAAGGTGGTGAGAGGAAAAAAGGAAGAGATAAAGAAAAATGGGAGGGGTAGGGGTCCTTTTATAGTGGAGGAAAGAATCAAATTCGTATATAAGACATTTAGTGACGGTCATAAACGTCGCTGAAGATCTAGCGTAAATGTCGTTGAAGACAGCCCATGTGCCCACCAATCGTTGTGCTGGTGCGCGCTCCGTGTGCCCATGTCGCGCGCCTCCGCGTGCGTGCCCATGCGTGCCTGCTGTGCTACTACTCATGCATTCCTCTGTGCACGCGCGCACCTGCGTTAGTGTGCACGTGCGATGGCACGTTCGTGCGTATGGGTAGCCTGGGTAGGTCAAACATAGGGAGGCGATGTTTACTTTCGTTGAAATCTATGTTTCGTGTTGTTTCCTTTTGGTGTTTTAGGGTTTTGTGATTTTTTTTGTGTTTTTGTAAGGAAAAGGCAAGCATGATGACTCATACAGGAGATGGAGACAAATCTGACATAACATGCAAATGTTTATTACAATATGTTAAGAAGTACAAAAGAGAGATAGGGGTGAGAGGAAATCCCCCAATCGGCTATTTGGCGAGACGACAATGCTGGCGACAGGTTGGACGAAGAGGGTGAGCTGCTAAACGACAGAGGTGAGATGCAGGAGGACGCCGGGTAGAGGGATGCTTCAAGGCTTCAGAATGGGGATGAGGAGCTGGAGGTGATCTTCTACCGGAATGAAGTTGGGAGGATGACTCCAAGGCTTCCTATGAAGGTGGTGAGATGGAGGATGAATACTTGGTGGGGTATAGGAACATTACACTAATAGGAGGCCTTTGGTAGCTACTAGAGCTTAGGAGTAGGTGGGAGTAGAGTAGGTAGAGATGAAGAAAAATGGGGGGGGTAGGGGTCCTTTTATAGTGGAGGAAAGAATCAAATTCGTATACAAGACATTTAGTGACGGTCATAAATGTTGCTGAGGATCCATTGCAAACATCGCTGAAGATAGCCTACGCACCCACCAACATCTGTGCTAGTGCACGCTGTCGCACACCTCCACGCGTGCGCCCATGCGCACCCGCTACGCTACTGTGCATGCGTGCATCCGGACACGTGCGTGCGCTCGACTTACTGTGCACGTGCATGCGCATGGGCAGCCTGGGTTGCACCACATGGCACGATTTGGGCCATCCATCTTCTTTCCGTTGTAGGGGTTGCTAGAGTGGTCGGATTGAGTCGATTTTCACGTCGTTGGGCTACGATCATCGACCCGAATCCACCTGCGTGGTCAGATTTGTCGTTTGAAACTCCAAATTACATCATCTAGTCCCTTGGCCATTGATCTTCCTCGGACTGCATATGGTACTACGAGACTTCGATCAAGGCAATTTCGGAGGCGTTGGACTCCAATAGTCATCTTGATCAGATCCGTACGGTCGGATCATCAATCCGAGGCTCCAAAATAAATTTCCTTCTCTCCTGACCACAAAAAGGATGCAATTAACCTAAAATGTACACAACTACTCTAAATGCAGAATAATGCATGCTATGCAATATTTATAATATGGAATGCAAATATAAGCCTAGGAACATTCATAAATAGGCATTTTAACCTAAATGGATGTGTCTACATCAACAACCTAACTCTTCGTGGTTAGTTTTATTGAAATATTTTTGTTTGGGATATTCCACAACGTGATTTTACTGCGAGGACATATTTTTCTAATACATTATTTCTACAAGCGTAAAACTCTCGATCAATGGCGCTCATCGTGCTCACTTCTTAACCGTAGATCTGATCGAATGGCTCGATTTTCAATTGGAAAGTGCGAGGAGAGGCACCTTTGTGATTCGAACTGGCGCTCGCTGGAGTGGAGAACGCATTTCACCACTATGCTATTTGCGTGGATGGTTGCGACGAGGACGCAACGTTAGAGCGATGGTGTGCATTGGATGAAGATCTGACGGAGGTGAATGAGCAATGAAGGATCAACTGAAGCGTGATGGAAATCGTGAGCAGCGGCCACGTGTTGCATTTTGGGCTGTTGATTAGTGGATCAATTGTCAGAACTTATCAAGATTGTTGTGGGAGTTACGGAGGTCGGATTGAGATGATTTTGAGTCCGCTGAACTTTGTTCGTAGATCTAGATCCATCCGTATGGTCCGATTGCCCATCTGAGACCTGTTTCAATATAAACTTATACACAAGGTCATTAAACATTGATTCTAAGCAATTAAAATGTAAAGATCACTCAATATGCATACAATGCTCCCAAGTCCATTATAATATGTCATTCTCGCACAAGTACCCTCAAAATCGACTCTAATTGATGATATTAACATTGATAATTGTAGAGTCATCATAAACTTAGGATTCAAGCTCACACATTCTGGTCTACTTGGAATCACGGTGACAAGGAAGGTCGAGTGGGGGAAACCCTGTAACCCATGGGGATGATCTACCGTGTAGGGGTCTTTCCAGGACTCTCCCTTCTTGGCTGCCCAAGTAATTCTCAGGTGCATGAGTTTCTGATTCAGGGGTCCATCTTCCTCGAACTGCCATAGTCACCCAGCCTTGTTGGGTGTCTTTATTGGGTCCAATACACATTTTGTCCCTCATTTGATTCTTTAGTGCATGTACGGGAGGAGGTCCTTAAGACCAGTCTTAAGACCTCCATTAGCAGTTCACTCTCGTCGAGGTCAAGCCCCAATCCTATTGTTTGGGTTCCCGCCCAATCAAATGAAGATCTCCTCCGATCATTCCACATCCGAGCCTGATTCTCCATCCTCTGCTTCCATGGAGAACCAAGAAGAAGAAGTGCCCAACGTTTAGAATCAATTACAGCGTCTCACTGATTTATTCCATGCATTCAAGAATCCTCCATCGCGTTCGCAGATGAGAGATCACTATAATCTCGCGGTGGTAGCTATCTAACCCAAGGTGCAAATCTCGGTTGGAGGATCTGATACTGAATTAAAGTCGGATCTAATCAACGCGATGCCCAAATTTGACGGCTTGAACTCCAAAGACCCCTTTTGGCATATCAAACAACTGAAACATCTGGCCCAGACCTTTGGACTACTTGTTCAGAATCGGGACATCCTACTCATGAAGATGTTCTTCTCTCTTATGGACAAGGCTGCCCATTTGTATCAAACCTTGACTTGACCAATCAACACATGAGAGGAACTCCAATTTGAATTCCTGAAGAAACTCTTCCCAGTTGGTTGCACTAATGCCTTGAGGCACCAGATCACGCATTTCATGCAGAATGTGGGAGAACCACTTCATGGGGTATGAGACTGCTTTTTGGATCACATACAGAAATGCCCTCATCACAGAGTTCCTAAATGAGAACAAGTCCAGTCTTTTTACCAGCGACTCCATGAGGATATTAGATTATTTGTCAATGCAACTTGTGGTGGGAACATCATGGGTCAACATGAAGACACCGTTTGGGAGATTCTCGAGAACATGTGTGAGAATTCCATAAATAATGAGTCTCTGGGTGTGTTCGACTGGATGACTACCCGTGCATTGATAAACATGCGAGGGGCATACGAGACTTGAGACCTATCCACATCCGTCGACTTGGAGTTGGTGGCCAGTCTCTTGGATAAGGTCTCCATCATTGAGAAGAAGGTGGGAGAATTGACTCGACATCTGCAAAGAGCCACCTCGTCATAGCAAAACACATATTCACATTTACCCTCAGGTAAGGAGGCTATGCATAACATTCACCACCACGTATATCAGGGGATGGATGCGTATCCAACCCCGTTTGATTCTGGTTTCGGAGGAAACTTTGGACCATCCTACTTTAGTTGGGGGAACTCTAAACCCTCATACTTTGATTACTCTAGAGTTCCTTAGACCTGCAAGGATCTCCACGCCATCTAGAATGATCCATTCTCCAACTCATATAACCCTGAATGGTGCAATCATCCAAATTTCATGTGGTTAGGAAATAACCAGAACTTGAGACCTTAATTTCAACCCTGACCACAAGCTCCGCAACATATCAGTCTGCTCAGCCTGGGCCCAACTTGAATTTCCAAATTGGGCCTACCAAGGAACATTAAATGAGCTTGATTTTGCAGGCCCTGGTTGATATACAGAAGACTTATGCGGCTATGCAGAAACAACACAAGGAAGAGATCACAAAGGTCCGAAATCAACTCACACAGATGGCTAGGACTCGCCAGCTTGGTGCACTTCCTTCCCAACCTCTACTGAATCTGAATAACGTGCTAAACCAGAGATACGTTATGAACCCAAATCAAGGCCAAGCTTATTATGTCTATTAGGTTCCTTCTACACCTTCACTTGACAGGATGGAGGCTTCCCCATCATATGCGAGATATCAGCAGCAACCACCACTCTTCCCAACTTCGAACCCAAACCAAGAAGGCCTAAATGCTATTACTACGTGTAGTGGAAAAACAACTTAGGATCCACCTTATCCTAGCCACTCCAGCCCTGGTAGTTCAGAGCCCACCCCTAGGATGGTCTTCCAGGACAAACCCATCCCAGATCCAGAGGCTGAACCAATCTTAAAGGAACCAACAGAGATTCCATTTCTCAAGGCCTTGACCAGAGGAACAGGAAACCCAAACCTGTGGCACTTAAGGAGGACTTGGTCAAGCTCTTTGAACCAGTCCAAATAAACATCCCCTTGATGGATGCGATCCGCCATGTACTGGCTTATGCACGATTTATGAAGGGCTTACGTATACCAAAGCATAAGCTGCAAAATAAAGATGGGAGTCCAATTGTGTTGTCTGAGTAAGTTAGCTCTATAATCTTGAGCAAACTCTTGCAAAAAGTGAAAGATCATGGCACCCCTCTGATCTCCTATAAGATAGGCAACCTAGAGTTTGATCGAGCTTTATTGGATTTAAGAGCCTCCATAAATCTGATCCCCATGTTCCTATTAGATAATTTCGAGGAAACCAAGCTCAAATTGACTGAGGTGACTCTATGGCTAGCTAACAGATCAATAAAGATTCCAGAGTAGTTCTCGAGGATGTTCTAGTTAGGATTGTTGGTGCAAGGGCACCACGGTCGTTAATTTTGATGATAGCAAAACACGTTTCATTTAACATTTGCATTGAGTTTATAAATTTCAAGAGAATGCAAATGGACTCAAGTATGGAGGAGGAGCTCAAGCTCGCATCCATGGCAGATTGGAGGAGCTTGATGGAGGAGAAGGAGCTTCGTCAGAGCGAGAGCTTGAAGAAAGGAGAAGAAGAATAGGATAAATGTGTTTATTGTCTTGTACTTTTATCTTTATATTCTTTGCTCTTTATTTGTGTCTAGATGTATGTTAAAGAGCCTCAAAGTAACTAAACTATAGTCCTAGGAACACTTACTCAAACCTAGGATACTTAGGCTTTTTGTAGAAAACTTAGAAAGCCAAAATAGGCATCAGATAACCTGATCAAACGTCCAATCTAGAAATTAGACGTCTGATATTTGACTTTAAGATGTCTGATTGTTTGATCAGACATCCAAACACCTAGGATGAACTTAGTGCCTTCTGTCTGTTAAGTTCAGATGACCAGCCCTTAGTCAAGACGTCTTAGAAGATGTCTCATGTCCTTGACAGATGCCCAATTAGAGGACCTTTGGCTTTATCAGCCTAATCTTAGAGGATTAACCTTAAAGTTGACCTACCTTCACTTTTAGATGTTCGTGGTGATTCCTAGACGTCAGATAAGTAGACGTTAGGCCCAAATTACCTTTTGTCAGATGACTATAGCCATTTAGCCTTAGGAAATCCATTCTCGCAGTAGATTGCATTTCCAGACGTCCAGACTTTGTGCCAGATGACAGATGTCGTCTGACCAACTTATCCTAGAACCTGTTTAGGTCTAGAAAAAATCATGAAGGAAACCTGTCTTAAATTAGATGTCTGACCTTAAGTCCAGATGTCTTAAAAGTAACCTTTAGATGTTTGTTCTGATCCTACATCGTCTAGTTGATCCACCCTTCTATATCAGATGACTAATTCCTAAATCAAACAATGACCTAGACGTTTGATAATAGATTCAGACTTCTAATAACCCTATCAGAATCATAAATAGCCTTGATTCTGACTTGATTTGCCTTGGGATAATTCCCAACAGCTAGGAAACCTTCCAATAGCTAGAAGAGTCTTCTAAGCCCTTCTTAGGACCTCTATAAATAGAAGTGGACCTTTCCTTTGCAATATATTCCTTGAGAAATTACTTCCACATCTATTTGTGCCCAAAAACAAAAGGAAATCACTTAGAGAAGTGCCATTGCTCTCCTGTCTACAGAATCTTCATCTGAGAGCACCGATCCGCTGCACACTTCACTTCCATCTCAGGGAAGTATCCATTTCCTATAGAAGCTAAGTTTTAGGCTAATACTTTGTGGCTCTATAGGACTGTTGTTTTATTTATTCTTGGTTGGGTATTCGCTTTGCAAATTTGCATCTCCTTCGTGGGACAAAATACTCCTCATGAAGAAGAGGGTTTGAGGTACTCTACCCTCGTCTGAGTAGCGTTGTTGTTAGAGGTTAAGTCACCCTCATTTAAGTGACTTGGTTAGTGGATTTGATCGACTCGGTCGATCGGGAAATTATAAATCGAGAGGTTTTGGTGGTGGTTTTTACCCGAGTTTGGGTTTTCACCTAAAAATATTTGTGTACTTGTGATTGCATTTTTCTGTGTGATTGATATTATATTTTACGTATTATTTGTCGTATCACGCAAATCTCACCCCTACGTTGTAGAACCTACATTTAGTATCAGAGTAGATCTTGAACATTGGCTTTACAACCTGGCAAGGATCTATGGAGGGAAGCATCACTGCCACAAGACATGTTGAGGGGCAGTCCACTACCCGTCCTCCCTATTTCGGTGGGAGCAACTACGAGTATTGGAAGCTGAGGATGAAGACATGGCTTTAAGCCAATGACTTCACCATTTGGGCAAGATACGAGACCCTGTTCAACATTCCAAAAAGACCTGCGGGAGGCTACTCGCAGTAGCAAACTCAGGAACTTTCGCTCAACGGCAAAACTATGAATGCACTCTATTGCACATTGAGCCCGGAAGAGTTCAACCGAATCTCTCAATGCGCTACTACATATGAGATTTGGCACACATTAGACATAACTCATGAATGTACCTCCAAGGTAAGAGCTTCTAAGATAAATATTCTTTCACAAGAATTTGGATCTTTTTCTATGAAGACTAATGAATCTTTAAGTGAGATGTATACTAGGTTCACTCTTATAGTGAATGACGTGTCAATTTTTGCTTTTGAAGTCGTTTGTCACATAAAATGATGCATCGTTTGTAGTTCTATGTGGTGGAAAAATCGACTTATCAATAATTAAAATAACCACTCAATTAGGAGTAGGTCGTATCCACAGGGAGGCAATGGCCTATTTAAACTCGCAAGGGTTAAATGCAAATATTCACGATTAATTTCCCTAAGAAATCGAATCAAAATCGCCTTTAGATCAATGTAACAATGATTAAATAAGCTAATTTTGCATTTACGAGCAATAGGGAGGTTCTTTGCATAAAATCACTACAATAAAATAATGATAAATCAAAAATCATTTTTGTGGCAATGTCATGTAAATGTAAATACTAATATGAACCAAAACAGGGGATTCTTCCTCTCTCCTCTTCGCGCAAGGGAGAGAGGTTCGTTGGAGAAGCTCTTTTGGGAATAGGTCGGTCAGAGCGAGTCCTTCGCGATGGTGGTCGTGGCGAAGTGCGAGGTGATTGGAGTCAGCGGTGGCGAGGAGAAGAGCGGTGGTGGTCGACGGTGGCTACAGCTCTCTGCTACTACTGGTGTGGCGCTCGTGAAGGCACGCATGCAAGGGGCGTCAGATGCCTGCGTGCTTGCTAGAGGGGGTGCGGAGGCATGCGCAGGCGTTGTAGGCCGCATGTAGGGAGGCGCTGAAGGACGCAGCTGCTGCGCACTGCTGAAGGAGGCGCGGAGGTGCTGGTGGAGCGCGTGCAGGTCGTGCACGCAAGGAGGAGAAGGCGCAACTGCTTGAGGTGATGTGCGCCTGCACGCGGTGGAGCTGGAGGGCGATGCGTGCTGCTGTTGTGCACGTGGAGAGGAGCAACAAGAAGCACAATTGGGCGGTGCTGCAGCTGGTCGCTGCAGGGGCCGACGAGGGTGCGCGCAGGCCGTGCAAGGGCGCATGGAGGCGCTGAAGGTGCGGACTTGCGAGGCTGGTGGTGCACTAGAACTGTTGGTGTTGAAGTGGAGGAGATGGTGATGGGTTCTTTTTTTTGGTGGTTCACGCAGAGGGTAAAAAAATCAAAGAGGAATGTGGAGCTAAGATGTCTGGGATCATTCCTAGACGTCTTAACTGGAACGAGGGTGAGGAACTGGAGGTGGTTGCTGGTGATGGCGGTGATGCAGCGTGGAGGGGTGCACATTGAGGTGCTCACAGTAATGCAGTTGCTCCGATTTGGTGGAGCCTCCTGTCACGATGCTCACCAACAGTGGTGGAGCAGACTGCCGCAGTCGAGGCTGGTGGTGGTGAAATGGAGAAGCTCAAAGGCTTTTGCACAATGGTGGGTCGACGATGGTGGCCTGTGCACTAAGGACGTAGGAACCCTTCTTTTGTGCTGCAAGAGGAGTGTGGGCGCAGGCAGATGTTGGTTGAAGAAGAGGTGAAGCGACGCAGATCGTGGGAACAAAGATCCACGATTGTCGCTTGTGCATTTAGCCAGCACAACTCTCCTGCATGCATCCATTGGAGATAAGTAAAGAAATTAAATGAGGGTTATTTATTTGTAAGCCCTTGAAAGAAATGTGAAATAAAATAATGTATGCAATGCAACCTAAAAGATTAACTATTGTTTAGAGCGCTGAATTGGTATTTAAAAGTATTGCGTTGTAGTACAGCCGAAATAGCGTTCAAAATAGATATAATTTTATTACTTGAAAGAATTTCCGAGGTCGAACACAGGGAGAAAATTGGTATTTAAAAATCAAGATCACAATTTAAACTGAAAGAAATTGCAATAATAGCAGTATCAGAGTGCAAAAATATGGGAGTAAAATGGTGATGTAGATCACCAAATACTCCTACAATATCACCAAATAATTCAATGTGTAAATATGCAATGAGACTAAAATCTGTCGTTTGATTCTTTGATCAGATGACTTAAAGTGTCTGATCTCTTATCTGCCTTTGCTTCTACTTTCTTCTTCTTCTTCTTCTTCTTCTTCTTCTGCTTTTGCCTTTTCCTTCTCTGAGGTCCTCTTTCTCTTCTTCCTTCATCTTCTTCCTTCTTCTCTTTCTCTGCCGTTTGCCTTCTCTTCTTCCTCTTCTGGCCTTGGCTACAGCTTCTACCTTAGCTTCTCTTTCTTCCTTTTGGCCTCCTCTTCAGCTCTTGCCTTTGCCTCCAACTTTGGCCTTCTCCTTCTTCAACCTTCAGCCTTCTCTTTCTCTTTAGCTTTCGCTTGCAACAAAACCTACCCTACCTGCGCACAGCTCTCCTCTCTTTCTCTCTTAGGTTCCACTCTCTCAGAATAACACAAACAATCGGGTAATCAGGTCGGGTGCATACCTAGGACCAGGTCCACCAGTGTGCAGTGGTGGGCGAGGAGTGCAGTCGGGTTGGGTTAGGCCAGATCCGCATGGGCAGTGCCACGGACGAGACCGAGTCGGGTGAGAGGGACCTCACTCCATGGTAATTGAGGTGATAAGGCTATGGCACAAATTCAACTTATGCACCTTCGGGCGCTTCGCAGCCGCCGATGTGGGACTAAACGCACCTTCTTTCTTTGCGTGTCTGTAGCAGACGGTGGTTGCCTCCAATTGCCTCAACTACTGAGGCTCTTATCTTTAATTGTGGTCCTGGGTAAGTGCACGAAGTGATTCCGCGCAACCTAGGTCTGAAGCCTGGAACTGGCAAGGTCTAGAGTGGCTTGGAGCTTGCTTCAAGCTTGGTCACCAATGGCGGATGACGTTTGAACCTAAAATCGCAAGAACGGCCTCGCGGCCTCGTCAGAGAGCTCAGGGAGCATCACCAGAGCACGGCGAATGTGCTGGGGGTGGCGGCGTGGTAGTGCCTGTGAGCACGTATCTAGTTCAAACTGTGTGCGTGTAAGTGGGTGTGTTCGGGGGTGCGTTTGTGTGAGTGGCGCAGTGATATGAGTGAGGGGAAATGATCGGTGAAGTGTAGCGGAGGTTCTACGAGGGTTGGTGAGGGTTGCGGTGGCCTGTGGAGGTGGAATGGCCTCACTGGAGGTGGTGGTCGGAGATGAAGGAGATGAGGGTGATGGAGGTCGGCAGTGGTCGATTTTGGGAAATAGAGAATGGAGAGGAAAGTAGAGGGGAAAGAGAACTTAGCTAGGGTGTTAAGAGATGAAGGGGGGCAGAGGTGACGTCGATCGAGGTGTAGCGACGCTGGAGACGAAAGTGACTCCAGTGGGGGTTGGACAGCGAGGATGAAGGGGGAAAGGGCATCTGCTGGTGCGGCGAGACGTGGCTGAAGTCAGGGAGGAGGAATTCACCGCAGGTATGCGGTTGGATGACGAGAAGTAGAGAAGATTGTCAGACGTCGAGGAGAAGCACTTATCATTGTTGACAGACACTCAGGGTCTAGAATGGTAGTTAAAACTTTGAAATTTTGCTAAGGGACTAGCAAAAGCTAGGCATGGGGGTATGATGAGAGCCTCATCATGAGCCATAACTAGCTCATATTGATCCAATAAAGAAGATAAAAGCTCCTACATAACCTAGAAGAAGGCTTAACTGAAGGAACAAGTGCTCTGAGAAGAAAACATGAAATAAAGGTTAAAACTGCAATTTCACCATTGCAGTGCATAAACGGGATTTCTCAGAAGCAAAACATAGGTCAAATGGTCCAAATAAGATAAAAAGAGGGTTGAGTCAATCAGAAATGGGTTTATGTGCAATCTAAGAATTAAATGACACTTGGTAACCCTAAAACAGACCCGCTTAAATTAACAAGGTTCCGATCAGAATAAAAAGCAAGTAAACCCTCTAAAAATCATGGAAAAACATCCTCTAGGGTTTAGAACACTTAATTTGGCCTTTGGAACCTAGTTTGACCTAGATTAGGGTCCTAGCTCTTCAATTAACCTAATTTGGGTTTTTACGCAAAATGTCCAGTCAAACGAGGTCAAACCTGAAATCCAACTTCGCCATTGGATTCCTTAGGTCAAAATTAGGTTTATACCAAAATTTGGACCTAAGGAGAGGTCATCTTGACCTACTTTGCAATTTAGTACACCCAAATCACAAATTGGTCCCTATCTTTTGAATACCTTTGCAGAGAGCCCCCTAGGTTCTTCGCCTCCTTTGCAAACCGGTCCTGCCGCCATTGCTAAGGCAGAACCGAGCTCCGACGAGGTTCGGAGAGGGATTGCTCTCTAATCCCTCAGAGATTCCCTCCCAGAAATGGAAGGAGGATTCTCTGAGGAATTCCCTTCCTTATAAAGCCAATTACAATGCTGGTGTGAACCCAATCTCTCGTGCGAACACACGAGAGATTTGGGTATCCACCTTCCTTCCAACTCCGGCAAGCCGGCAGACCTAATTGCGCGCTCTCCACGCGCTGACAGGAGCGGCCAGCACCTATAAAACACCCCCCAGACCCTGCCGCAGGACCCGAGCTTGATTTGGCCGAGTGTCCACCCCCAATTCGTCTCCTCCTGCCCAGCCGAAAGTCCCAGCAAGCTCCGACGAGCCCCCCTCCCCTCCCTCTTCGCTCTGCCACAAAACCAGTGGCAGAGTTAGCTTCCTGACTTCCCTCCGCGTCGCGCAGTACCCGCGCACGCCGCCTCAGCCCTGTCGTCGCCGCCGTTCTCCCCCACTGGGCATCATCTTCTCCGACGACAGCAGGTACTGCTGTCCGCCTTCCGTCCCCTTTCGTCCTTACAATTAGGTTAGAACTCCTCTCCATCCTCTCCTCTCTCTTTTCCCCCTGTTATCTCATCTGATTACTCCTCGACCGACGCTGACCACCCTCATCTTCCACATCACCGACCGATCTCCGGCGAGCCGCTTCCACCATTCCAGCCCCCCACCCGGCTCGCCAACCACCTCGAGAGCTCCGCCTCACCACCAAGAACTTGCTCCACCCTACAACTGCCACTCCAGACCTCCATAATCACCCCCCGAACAACCCACCATCTCCGGCCACAGGTTGACCTAGGCACGCACGCCTAGGTCGACCTGCGGCCTGCAGCATCGTCCACCACCTTCGCCGTGCCACGACGAAGGTCTCTAGCTGATCTGATTGGGCTGAGAGGCTCGTTTTGTGCATGACAGTGTTTGAGCTCCTACCGCCATGGACGACCTCTGATGAAGCTCCAACTAAGCTCCAGGCATCAGGCTTCCCAGGCTGCGGATGCAGGAGACTCACGCGAGTGTCGCGAGGTGAGTGAGCCCAGCACGGAGCGCCAGCAGAGCCATCCGCTTGGGCAATTGCATATGAGAGTCTGCGGGCACGCGTGAAATCAGGGCGGAACCTTTAGTCCCACATCGTGGGATTGCAACACTCTGGTATGCTATAAATTGTATTTGTGCATTAAGCTGGTTGCCTCTGTAAGCACAGGGGTGAGGTCCCTCACTGACCCCACACCCACCTCGTCTGCGGCTTGACCACGCGGATCTGGCGGATCCGACCCGACCTAAGCCAACGCACTCCTCGCGCATCACACCACCTGCAAGTGCGCCTGGTCCCGGGTACGATCTGACCCGATTATGGCTGTGACTTTGGGAGAGCGTCCATGAGTGAACTGCTTAGGAGAGAGACGCGCGGGTAGAGGGAGAAGGGTTAGGTTTTGCTCCTGTGCAGGCAGGCTGAACGCAGGAGAAGAAGGACTTGGCCGCTACAGAAGAAGAAGAAGGAAAGGCAAGCCAAAGAAGAAAAGAAAGAAGGAGCAAGACAGAGAAGAAGAAGAAAGAAAGAAGCCTTCGCAGGAGAAGAAGGAAAGCAGAAGAAGAAGAAGAAGGCTTCGCAAGATAAGAAAGAAAGCAGAGAAAGCGGAAAACGAAGAAGAAAATGAGAGACTGCAGAAGAAGACGAAAAGGAGAAATACTTTTAAGACGTCTGATCTTGTGATCAGACGTCCAATTTCATATTTTTGTCCTAATTACTTTTAATTCCATACATTCACATTTGAATTGATATTCTGAGTAAATTAGAGTGTTTAATTACATTTTGACTAGTAGTAAATTCCATTTGCTCTCTGTGATCGACCTCGGATACTCCGGTCTTCGAGTAATAAAATTCTTTATATTTGTTTAGACGTTTTGTCGGTTATACTACAACTTGCATCCTTTAAACCCGTACAAAACGTCGACAACACCATCATACCCCCATGCCTAACTTTTGCTAGTCCCTTGGCAAAATTTTAAGGTTTTAACTTTGATTCTAGACCATGTAATCTTTTTGATGCTCAAAATTGTGATGTGTGCTTTCTTTTGTAGATTAGGTTAGAATGCCGATAGTAGGGCTAGAGGAACTCAAGTACCAACCAAGATCTAGACCTGACCATCTCTAGCCTCAATCTGCCACAAAGGTTTTTAAGGCCCACAGGAACTATCCTAAGGTTCGTTGGACTCCGTGGTTAAAGCACCCATGCTTGTGACATATTTTAGCTTCGGTTCAGTTTGCAGTGAATTTTTGTGAGAGAGACAAAGGAATTTTCTTTGTTTGGAGAGTTTTCTCTCTCTTTTCTTTTTATTTCTAGCTTCGGATTAGCTTCACAACACAGTCTGTATCGGATTCCCAGTCCCCATCATCAATCCTCAAAAGGTCCCTAATAATCGATGCTTCGGGATAGCACCGCCCATGGCAACCCCCAGAACCCTGGCTATCGAGATTTCAAGATAATCCCGCCCATGGCGTTCTGTAGCTAAATCCAGACCCTGGTAATCGACATTTCGGGATATTGCCACCCATGGCATCTGAACTAGCACAGGGTGCTTACATGCCCCCAGTAGGATATGTAGATATCCCAAGAGACAAGCACCGAGGAGACGATATATTATTGTGAATCTTCGAGGGGAATTTCCTGGCTCTTCGCACCGAAACACATCCAAATCAACTTGTGTTGATCGGCCGCTCCTAATCTAGGCGACTTTTTCAAAATAATTTAAATGCATTTACGTGATTTTGATACTTATGTGCACTAAACCAGACTGTGTGTGGATTGGGGTGCTTAGGTTACTGAGTCCCACAAACCAGAGGTCAGTTAACGAGGCCGTAAACTCCCTAAGCCTTATAGACCTAATACTTAAGCTTTGCATTTTCCCCAACCTCTTGAGGACTATCTAAATCTTAGCGGATACTTGAGTTTTTAAGCCTAGGAGTATAGCCCAAGAGACCTAAAATCAACGTTCTTACTAATCTCTTCTGTGTTTCATTAGCACTTTTTTCCTTTCATTTTCTTTTTCTTGATATGGTCTAGAACTCAGTTAATTCCTTAATTTCTTATTAATGATTATCTCTTTTCTTTTTCTTTTCAACTTGTGCTCCTTTTTGACAGTTTTCACTTCTCCCCTTTTTCTCCTCAAGATTTGTGTGGCTTCAAAATTTTCTCTCCTCTCAAGTTTTTGTTCTTTTTCAAGAATTTTTTCATTTTTTTTTGGTATTTTTGGGATATGTGATTTTTTTGATGAAACCTTTTCTTGTGAGATTATTTTCACGGTGTTTTGCACTTTCATATCCCCTCATGCCTATGATTTGCAATGTCCCCATTGTAAATTAGGTGGGTTCAAGTTCAGCTTAGATCATTCATTAGAACAGGTTTTGGGTGGGTGAATGGGTCAGGATGACTGTTGCGAACGATTTCAATCTCGGGTACGAGTTCCTAAGGTGGGGTTAGTTGTTCTGATGGATGAACCCTAAAGTGCAACATGATTTCAGCATAGGAATGTTAAGAAAGGTTTTGGGTTTTTCAAAAATGACGGGTTGCCTCCTGTTAAGTGCTGAGTTTTACGCCATCAGTTGGGCGCAATGAGCTCAGGGAGAATGGAGGGTAAAAGATGTCTCAGCCAAATTTGTATCAGTAAGGATAATGAATGGTTTGAGTCTCTGACCGTTCATGACGAAAGGTTTTGAATCGTGGCTAAGTTGACTAATCTCGATGGCTCCATTTCCAAAGATTCGTCGGATGAGGTAAGGTCCGATCCATTTTGATCTTAGTTTTCCTGGAAATAGCTTGAGTTTAGCATCAAAGAGTAGGACTTTTTGACCAGGGTGAAAGATCTTTCTGGATATGTGCTTGTCGTGAAAGGCCTTAACCTGCTCTTTGTAAATTCATGAGTTCTCATACGCGTTGTGACGTAATTCATCGATCTCACTCATTTGAAGCTTTCTATGGGTTCCTGCCTTAGAAAGATCTAGATTGCAATTCCGTACTACCCAATAGGCTTTGTGCTCCAATTCGACGGGGAGGTGACATGTCTTCCCATACACTAATCAGAAGGGAGACATACCTAATTAGGTTTTATGGGCAATCTTATAAGCCTACAAAGCTTCCGGAAGTCGGGATGACTAGTCTTTCCCGTTAGGTCGAATAATAACCTGGAGGATTTTCTTAATCTCCCAATTTGATAGCTTAGCTAGACCATTAGTTTGTGGGTGATAAGGGGTACAGATTCAGTGTGACACCCCGTATTTGGTCATCAGTGACCTGAACTGGGCATTAGTGAAATGGGTCTCTCCATCAGAGATTATAGCACGTGGAATCCCGAACCGAGAAAAGCTGTTTTGATGAATGAATTTGATAACCACCTTATGATCATTGGTTAGGTCAGAATGGCTTCGATCCATTTAGACACGTAGTCAACAACGAGTAGAATGTACTTGAAGCCGTCCAAAACAGGAAAGGGACCCATAAAATCAATCCCACAAACATCGAAGATTTTGCATATGAGAATCGGCTGTAAGGGCATCATATCACGATGGCTCATGTTGCCTAAGGTCTGATAACGAGTGCATGCCCTACAGTGATTGTATGCATCTTTGAAAATCATGGGCCAATGGAAGCCGCACTGGAGGACTTTAGTTGTGGTTTTATGACAAGAGAAGTGTCCAATTCATTCCTGGTCATGGCAGAAGGGCAAGATGCCCTGAATTTTCTCTTCCGAGACACATAGTCGAATGATTTGATCAGCACCGATGCAGAAAAGATACGGGTCTTCCCAAAAGTAGTACTTGGCATCGGAAAGCAATTTGTCCTTCTTGGCCTTCGGCCAATCGGACGGGATCTGATGTGATGCCAAGTAGTTTACTAGATCAGCAAACCATGGAAGCCCTGTACTGATAGTTAGTAGGTGCTCATCTGGAAAATGTTTTGTAATGGGTCTGGAAGGGTCGATAATATCAGAAGGAGGGCAGGACAAGTGATCAGCTACCACGTTCTATTTTTCCGCTTTGTCACGAATCTTGAGGTCAAACTCTTGCAACAGTAAGATCCAGTGGATTAATCGAGGTTTCGTGTCCTTCTGTGCAAGGAGATGCCTCACTGCTGTGTGATCAGAGTAGATGATAACACGGGAACCTAGAAGATATGATTTGAATTTTTCCAAGGCAAATACTATGGCTAGCAGCACTTTCTCAGTAACTGTGAAGTTATGCTGAGCCTCGTTAAGTGTCTTGCTAGCGTAGTAGATGACCATGGGTTTCTCGTCAATTTTCTGCCCAAGTACCGCTCTTACAGTGAAATCAGATGCATCGCACATGATCTCAAAGGGTTGAGACCAATCAGGGGACTGTAGGATCAGAGCTTGGGTAACTCAATTACGTAGGATTTCAAATGCTTGAGTGCATTCCTTGGAGATTTCAAAAGGAACATCCTTAGATAGTAGAGTGGTCAGGGGGTGCATGATCTTTGAGAAATTAGGAATGAATCGACAGTAAAAATCGACATGCCCCAGAAAAGATCGGATATGTCCTTGATCGAGCTAGGCATAAGGGGTTTGGAAATCAAATTCACCTTGGCTTGATCGACCTGGATGCCTTTTTTTGATATAAGATGTCCCAAGACAATTCCTTTAGGCACCATGAAATGGCTCTTTTCCCAGGAAAGAACCAGATTCATGTCGATGCACCGCCTGAGGATCTAGACCAAGTGCAAGAGACAATCGTCAAATGATTCGCCAAACATTGAAAAGTCATCCATAAAGACTTCCAGATAATCACCTACCATATCTGAGAATATGGCAAGCATGCACCGCTGAAATGTAGTGGGTGCATTGCAGAGACCGAAAGGCATCCTTCGGAATGCGTATGTTCCGAAGGGGTAGGTGAAAGTGGTCTTTTCTTGATCCGCAGGATGGATTGCCACCTGGTTATAACCGGAGTACTCATCCAAAAAGCAGAAGAACCTATTTCCCACTAGTTTCTCGAGGATCTGATTAATAAACGGTAGTGGGAAATGATTCTTCTTTGTGTAGGTATTGAGTCTTCTGTAATCAATGTAGACTCTCCACGAATTCGCCACATGGGTTGGTATGATTTCTTTGGTTTCAGTCGTGATCATGGTGAGTCCTGCCTTTTTAGGCACAACCTGGATTGGACTCACCCACCGATTGTCGGAGATCGGGTAGATGATCCTAGCATCTAACCACTTGATGATCTCCTTTTTCACAACCTCCTATAGATTAGGATTCAAACATCTCTGCATTTCACGGGAAGGTTGTGTGCCCTCTTCAGTATAGATACAGTGCGTGCAGTAAGAGGGGCTGATGCCAGTCAAGTCATCGAGAGTCCATCCAATGGCTCTTCGATGTTGCTGGAGAACAGTAATCAGATGGGATTCCTGATCAGGTGTGAGTCTGGAATTGATAATCATAGGAAACGTCTGATTGGAACCCAAAAAGATGTACTTTAGATGATTGGGAAGAGGATTGAGTTCCAAAATAGGGTTATCAGCAGCAGTAGGTGGTTAAGGGTGTGTGTTAGGAGCAAGGGAAGGAGTTATGGGTGTGTCTTGGTTGAGTTCGGACTCTTCTGATTGCGGGTTTTGATCCTCTTGTGGTTGATCAGAAGAAGTTAGGTTTTCCTCAATATACGAATCGTCAACCACAGCCTTGATATCACATATCTGTTCTATAACTCCACAATTAATCCCTTATTGGACCTTAAAGATGTCGATCTTTAGTGTTTGGTTCCCAAATTTCAGTTCAATTTGGCCCTAGTAGTGGCCAAAAAGGGTCTCCCTAGTATGATCGATGTGTTCCTCAGATTTTCCGGAGCATCCATATCCAAGACTACAAAGTCCGCCGAGAAATAAAAATCCCGAACCCTAACAATGACATCCTCAAGAACTCCTTTAGGTGACTTAATAGATCGATCTGCCAACTGTAATGTCATCTCTGTTGGTTTGAGCTCAGATTCCTCAAGATAGTCAAGTAGGGATGTAGGTATTAGGTTTATGGAGGCTCCTAGATCTAATAAAGCTCTATCAAATTGGATATCACCAATTATACAAGAAATCAGGGGAGTACCTAGGTCTTTTGCCTTAGGTGGGAGTTTGCTCAAAATTACAGAGCTGGCTTACTCTGACAATACATTGGGCTCCCACTTTTGGTTCGCGGCTTACGCTTAGGTGTACACACATCTTTCAGGAATTGTACGTAAGCTGGTACGTGGTGAGTCGCATCCATCAAGGTAATGTTTATCTGGACCTGTTCAAAGAGCTTGACCAGGTCCTCCTCAGGTGCCACGGGTTTGGTTGTTCTCTTTCCCTTGGTCAAGGCCTCGGGAAATGGAACCTTGGATGGTTCCTCTAGAATAGGTTTAGGTTCTTGCTCTGGGACAGGGGTATCCTAGATGACTATCCTAGGGTTTGGGTTAGCACTACCAGGCTAAAAGTGGCTTGGGTAAGGTGGGTCTTGTGTTGCTTTGCCACTATGGGTTGTTACTGAATTCAATCTTGCCTGGTTCTAGTTTGGTGTTGGTCAAATAGGTGGCTATTGCTGAAATCCCGAGTATGATGTCAAAGCTTCCATCCCGTCAGGTGATGGAGCAGAAGGGGCTTGATAAATCATGTGGGCTTGGCTCGGATTTGGGTTCATAACGTGCCTCTGGTTCGGCACATTATTCAGATTTGGTAGAGGTTGCGAAGGGAGTGTACCAGGTTGGCGGGAATTCACCATCTGGGCGAGTTGACTGCGAACCTCTGTGATCTCGTCTTTATGTTGTTTCTGCATAGCCGCATTCATCTTTTGAATGTTAGTCAGAGTCTGAAGGATAAGAGTCATTTGATCTCCTTGAGTTGGCCCAGGTTTATAGGTGGGGTTGGGCCGAGGCTAAGGCAGCTCATATGGATGAGGAGCTTGCGGACAGGGTTGATATGGTGGTCTCTGATTCTGATTATTTCCCATCCACAAGAAATTGGGATAATTCCTCCATCCAGGGTTATAGGTATTAGAGAATGGGTCATTCTGGATGACGTTGAGGTCCTCGCAGGTCTGAGGAACCTTATAAAAATCAGAGTACAAGGGTTCAGAGTTCCCCCAACTAGAGTAGGTAGAATCGGAGTTTCCTCCGGTCCTAGAGTCAGACGGGGTTGGATACGGGTCCATCCCCTGAGAAGATCGGTGATAGATGTTATGCACAGCTTCCCTCTTAGAGGGAAGCTGTCCAAACGAGTTTTGCATAGAGGTGGCTCACTGTAGATTCGAGTTAGCTCATCCACCTTCTTCTTAATGATAGAGACCTTGTCCAAACAACTGGCCATCAATTCCAAGTCGACAGATCCGAATAGGCCTTGCATCTCATGTGCTCTCCTTGGATTTGTCAATGTGCAGCTATTTGTCCTGTCGAATAAGCCCATGGAGTCATTATTGATGGAGTTCTCGCACATATTCTTGAGAATCTCCCACACAGTGTCTTCGTGTTGACCCATGATATTTCCTCCGCAAGTTGCATTGACGAATAAACGGATATCTTCATGGAATCCCTAGTAAAAAGACTAGACTTGTTCCCATTTAGAACTTCGTGATGGGGGCACTTCCGCATGAGATCCAGAAAATGATCCCATGCTTCGTGAAGTGGTTCTCCAGGCTGCTGTGTGAAGTGCGTGATCTGGTGTCGTAAAGCATTCGTCCGACCAACTGGGAAGAACTTTTTTAGAAATTCGGATTGTAGTTCAACCCATGTGTTGATTAGATGTGTTTGAGTTTGATACTAGTGAGCTGCTTTGTCCATGAGAGAGAAGGAGAACATCTTCATGAGAAGGATATCCTGATTTTGGACATCTGACCTGAAGGTCTGGGTTAGATGCTTGAGTTGTTTGATATACTGGAAAGGATCCTTGGAATTGAGCCCATGAAACTTTGCAAAAGCATGAATCATGTTGGGCTTCAGTTCAAAATCAGGACCTCCAGCCAGGATTTGGACTCGAGGTTCGATCGCCACTGCAGTGGGATTGTAATGATCTTGCATCATAGGACGCTGCGGTGGATTCACAAAAGGCTTGGAATAAATCGTTAAGGCACTGAAGTTGGTTCTCAAGGTTATTCTCTTCTACAGGTTATGCCATGATGATGGAAGAAGGAGAATTGGGTTCAGATGAATCAGAAGAGATGTCTATGTGATGGGGTTGCTACACAAACACAGAAGTCGAGGCTTGGCCTCGACGAGAGTGAATAACTAAAGGAGGCCTCAAGGATGGTCTTAAGGACCTCCTACCGAACATGCACCAATGGTCTGGACGAGAGTAGAATGTGATGGACCTAATCAAGACACCCAAAAAATTTGGATGACTATAGAGGTTCGGGGTGGATGATACCCCTTAGTCAGAAAGTCGTCCACCTAAGAAATACCTGGGCAGCAAGAGAGGGAGAGTCCTGCAAAGACCCCTACACGGTAGAGCACCACCATGATTTACAGTGTTTCCTCCACCCGACCTCTCTTGTCACTGATGTTCTAGGTAGACCAGAATGGGGACTTGACCTCTTAAGTGTACTAGTTTTATTAAATAGCAAGGGTGCTTAAGATTTCACTTGAACTTCAGATGTATTAAGTGCAAAAAGTGACCTAATTTCAAGGTTGGTTGACCCAACAAGGTGGGTCAACCTCACCTATTTGACCATTGAGAAGTTTTAGGTCCCTTCTTTTAGGATTAAAGTGAGATTAAGAGCCTAAATTTTAGGGTTTGCTTGAATAAATCACTTCAACCAAGGCTTAGGCACAAATCTTTTTGGAGAGTTGATTCTTGCTTATGGAGTGTCTCTAAAACCCTAAGTTGAAATCCTTAATTGGCTCTACTTTTGGTCCAATTTAATTTGTCAAATGTGGTACCTAGGGCTCAAACAAGAATGTGGTAGCCCTAGTTACCTTAAATGGGTGCACAAATCAAATTTATTGTTAAAATCAAATCAAGCAACTTGATGAATTAGCTAAGAATGGAAAGAAAGTAGCCCTAATTGATTTTGCTCTTTTTTTCCTTTTCAGAATGAGGGGCTTTAAGAGAGAGAGTAATCAGATATTACCTGCCCCTGGTGTGTTTGATGTGCGACTGTCTTTCTTTGAATCTTCTCCCTGAAACAACCACAATAAAAAGAGATATAGCAAGTTAGTACCAAATCAGGAATTGTAATCAAGAATTCTAAGTTGCCTGTTGCTCCTCAGCAACGGCGCCAAAATGTTTAGAGCGTTGAATCGATATTTAAAAGTATTGCGTTGTAGTATAGCCGAAATAACGTTCAAAAATGATATAATTTTATTACTCGAAAGAATTTTCGAGGTCGAACATAGGGAGCAAATTGGTATTTAGAAATCAAGATCACAATTTAAACTGAAAGAAATTGCAATAATAGCAATATCAGAGTGCAAAAATATGGGAGTAAAATGGTGATGTAGATCACCAAATACTCCTACAATATCACCAAATAATTTAATGTATAAATATGCAATGAGACTAGAATCTGTTGCCTGATTCTTTGGTCAAACGACTTAAAGTGTCTGATCTCTTCTCTGCCTTTGCTTCTTCTTTCTTCTTCTTCTTCTTCTTCTTCTTCTTCTTCTTCTTCTTCTTCTTCTGCTTTTGCCTTTTCCTTCTTTGAGGTACTTCTCTTTCTCTTCCTTCAGCTTCTTCCTTCTCTTTCTTTGTCATTTGCCTTCTCTTCTTCCTCTTCTAGCCTTGGCTTCAGCTTCTACCTTAGCTTCTCTTTCTTCCTTCTGGCCTCCTCGTCAGTTCCTGCCTTTGCCTTCAACTTTGGCCTTCTCCTTCTTCAGTTTTTTGCCTTCTTCTCTTTCTCTTTAGCTTTCACCTACAACAAAACCTACCCCTACCCGCACGCAACTCTCCTCTCTTTCTCTCTTAGGTTCCACTCTCCCAGAGCCACATAGACAATCGGGTAATCAAGTCAGGTGCTTACCCGGGACCAGGCCAACCAGCGTGTGGTGTTGGGTAAGGAGTGCAGTTGGGTCGGGTCAGGCTAGATCCACGTGGGCAGTGCCGCGAACGAGATCAGGTCGGGTGAGAGGAACCTCAACCCATGGTAACTAAGGCGATAACGCTATGGCACAAATTCAACTTATGCGCCTTTGAGCGCTTCGTTGCCGTCGATGTAGGACTAACACACCTTTCTTTGCGTGTCTGCAACAGAGGGTGGTTGCCTCCAATTGCCTCAACTGCTGAGGCTCTTGTCTTCAATTGAGGTCCTGGGTAAGTGCGTGAAGTGATTCCACGCAACCTAGGCCTGAAGCGTAGAACTAGCAAGGTTTGGAGAGGCTTGGAGCTTGCTTCAAGCTTGGTCACCAATGGCAGATGACGCATGACCTTGAAATCACAAGAATAGCCTCACGACATCATCAGAGAGCTCAGGGAGTGTCGCCGGAGCACGGCGAATGTGCTGGGGGTGGTGGCGTGGCATGGCAGTGCCTGTGAGCGTGTATCTAGGTCAAACTATGTGCATGTAAGTGGGTGTGTTCGGGGGTGCATTTGTGTGAGTGGCGTGGTGATATGAGTGAGGGGAAATAATTAGTGAAGTGTGGCGGAGGTTCTGCGAGGGTTGGCCAGTGTTGCGGTGGCTATGGAGGTGGAATGGCCTCACCAGAGGTGGTGGTCGGAGATGAAGGAGATGAGGGTGATGGAGGTCGGTAGTGGTCAATTTTGGGAAATAGAGAGTGGAGAAGAAAGTAGAGGGAAGAGAGAACTTAGCTAGGGTGTTAAGAGACGAAGGGGGGCAGAGGTGACGTTGGTTGAGGTGTAGCCGACGCTGGAGACGAAAGTGGCTCCAGTGGGGGTTGGACGGCGAGGATGAAGGGGCAAAGGGCATCTGCTAGTGCGGCGAGACGTGGCTGAAGTCAAGGAGGGGGAATCCGCCGCAGGTATGGTGGTCTGACAAAGAGGTGTAGGGAAGATCGTCGGATGTCAAAGAGCCTTCGGTTGTGAGGAGAAGAGACGAATTTTGGGGATTCGCAACCAATTTCGAGCGTGGAGTCGAGGCAATCTGGGCTTCTTTAAATAGAGCCCTGGAGGTTGGTTAGGGCTTGGTTAGCAAGCTTCCCAAGCAAGGAAAGCTTGCCGGAGTTGGAATCTATTAGAATATCCAAATCTCTCATCCGTTCACATGAGAGATTGGGAGGGAATCAGATCTCAATGATGGGTTCAGACGAACGAGGACTTCTCAAAGGATCTCCCTTCCAATTTTGGAAGAGATACTCTAACTAATCAAGAACTCTCTTTCCAAAGCTTGCTAGAGTAGGATCTCTGCTATAATGGTGGAGGGACCTAATTGTGAAAATGATGAAGAAGCTAGGGGGCTATTTGTAAAGGTTTTTGAAAGATAGGGGTAGAAATGTAATCAGGCTGGACCTTTTTGCAAACTAGGTAAAGGCAAATTCATCTTGGGTCCAAATTTTGCTACAAACCTAATTTAGACATAAAAAATCTAATGGTAAAGTTGGATTTTGGGTTTGATCACGTTTGACTAGGAAATTTATGTAAAAATATAATTTAGGGTAAATATTTGTCTGAGACCCCATTCTAGGTGAAGATGGGTTCTAATGTCCAAATTGGAGATTCTAAATCCTAGAGAATAATTTTCTATGATTTTTAGAGGGGTTAAGTGAATTTTATCCTCACCATAACTTTGGTTAATTAAGTGGGTCTGTTTTAGGATTTCAAGAAGTCATTTAATTCACAGAACTCACACAAACCCTTTTTTGTCTGATCCACTCCACTTATTATCTTATTAAGACCATTTGACCTTTGTTTAGCCCTTGATAAAACCCGTTGTTGTACTGCATTAGTAAAATTACTATTTTACCCCTTGTTTCTTGTTTTCCTCTCAGAATGATTATTCAGTGAATTATGACCTTCAGTTGGTTATGTAGGAACATTTATTCTCTTCATTGGGTCAAAATGAGCTAGTTAGGGCTCATGATGGTGTTCCCATCAACTATTCAAATGCGTGCTATTCTAAATGAATTCTAAGTATGAATGTAATGCATGAAATATGTAAATAAATGAATAATTAGACTAATCTATTTACATCTTATTATATGCTATTTATATGCCAATATTAATCTAATTCCTAGGCATTTAAGTAACTAATTAGATAATCCCTTAGCCAACTCCCGCACATCTTAAACCCACTTCTGTAGTGTTATTGGATGTCCAGACACTTGGTCAGACGTCCAATTTCTGTAGAATACCCAAGATAGAACCTAGAATCCTTCTTGACTCTGATTAAACGTCCAGACTTGAAGTCTGGACTTTTGATTTTTCACTATAAGATGTCTGAAATCTTTATTAGGCGTCTGATACTGTCCTCTAATTCCTATTTTGGAATTCAAGCCTTGATCTTAGATTTCTAGGTCCCTAAACCCAATTCTAACCCCCTAGGAACCTAAATTAAGGTGCCCCAACCCTAGTACATCACCTCTAGACCTCTCTAAGGACCTAATTAGGTCCTCACTAAACCTAATTGACTTGGATCATGGCCAATCTCTTCAGTTTATTCAATTGGACTCATTAAGTCCAATTGAGCCTTGATCTCAGCACACATTATCCAATTGGACTCAGTGAGAGTCCAATTGACCTAGACCTAACTTAATTGAGTTATTTTACTCTCAATTAAGTTTTCACACACCCAATTAAACTTGTATTAAGTTTAATTACACTTTATCTTAGTAAATTAGGGTTTACAACCCTAATTTGAGACCTACCTTGACCTAAACCCACTAGAACCTAACCTAATCAACCTAGCCACCTAAGTTTCAACCCACACACACCCACACACACCCACACACACCATCCACATGAAAATACCTAGCCTAGAGTTCTCTAGAACTCTCTACCATGTGTTGTTGCCTTGGTTGCTAAAATTAGCAACCAAGATTCATTCAAATTTTAGATCCACATTTGGTGGATCTAAAAACCACCATCCATCCTCTCTCTCACTCTCCCACGAGCTCCCATCATAGGCCTCTCTAGAGAATTCCATAATTCTCTAGAGAGCTTCCCTTAGGTCTATAAAAAGACCTAAAGGGTGGCCATTTGCACCCATTCACTCTTGGCTTCCATTTAGCTTAACTACATTCCACTTCCACTCCACCTTCACGAGTTTTTTCACCAAGGCCACCACCATCTCCATTCCAAGATGTTGGATCACCTCTTCAACCTCTCTCCAATGGCCAACCTAAGCACCATTGGCTGCCCCTCCTCCTCTCAACCAACTCAAAGGCCATCGGAGCCCGCCTCCAAATGCCCTTATTTCTGCTAGATTAGTAGCTTAGTTCTTCATAGTTTACATGCTTTTATTACTACTTAGTAGTGTAGCTCAATATTCTCCTCCAATGATGCATGCATAATCCCCCTTTAGATTCATGTATGCGATCATTTTCTATTAGCTAGATGTACGTTTTCAAGCTTTCCTCTATATGCTTTCCACGAGTTCCATGTTGCAAACACCATGTTGAATTAATGAAAGATATTTTTCTATATATATATATCTACATGTTGAGAATCACCATGAGCTAATTGCAATATATTTTGTGTGATTAAAGTTGCCTGCTTTTAATTTCTGATATTCTGGCAACTAAGCATGTCGTGCATAAATATGTAATAACCATAAACCAACATGCGATTTTAAGCAAGTAGAGTGAAAGAGATAGATTTCAA
Source organism: Thalassia testudinum (assembly GCA_037157565.1). Lineage (NCBI taxonomy): Eukaryota > Viridiplantae > Streptophyta > Magnoliopsida > Alismatales > Hydrocharitaceae > Thalassia > Thalassia testudinum. The sequence goes on along the minus strand of JAZHRO010000019.1, from coordinate 59,638,790 downwards.
ATTTGCATAAACGCCTCCTAGAGACGAATGACCGGGACTTAAGTCTCGTTATCTTTACAAATCATTTTTTACGAGCGTTTAGCGTGACTATACTACATTTTCTGATGATTTCAAAATGCGTGAAAATGAGATTTGTCACTACCCTCAAAAATCCGTGACAGGGTATCCCCCTCCTTGAAGTTACAAAACTTTTGAACTTAAGTTTCAAACACTTTGGTATCCAATGATAGGAGAGTTCTTTCCTAGCAGCTCAAAACCCTAGGAGTGTCAAAATGTGAGATTTGGTGCAAGGATCAAACAAGTGTGCATACATCGAAAAAGTTTGAATTTTTTTGAATCACAGCACAATGTCTCAAATCAACTCCTTGGGCTTTATATGTTCCCCCTATTGATTAGTCCTTTTTTAGAAAATGTGACCACTTGTTAAATCGTTTCAAGACAACTTATGTGGTCTTGGAATTAAGTCCAAAATGCAATGCGTGATCAGAATATGGATGCAAAGTAAGAGAATGCGTACCTTGCTCCCAACAATCAATGATGCGAGAATGCACGCAATGTAGAGAAATAAATCTAGAGGCTGCTCATACAGACCTGAATGGTTCATCCTAAGGGTAGACAACTTCTAGCAGGCAACTCATTTTTTTTTTCTTAGTTACTTATGCACAATCAAGAAAAAATAAAATCAATCCACAAAAGAAAGTAAATATCTAAATCTAAAGAAAAAGGGAACAGATTCCCAAAAGCTACCCAACATGGGTCTAAAACAAAATCGGGGAGCAACCCCTAAAATTGGCCCCAGAGTACAAGGGCGAGAAAACAAACAACTAAACTAAACCTAAAGAGTCTATTCTAAACTGCGGAATCAAAATTCTAAGAGGAAGACTCCTCCTAGATGGTCCTTCGTGCATCTCTATGCGTGTGGGCCAAGGCCCACAAGCTCCTGTGTTTATCTCAGAGGTGGCCGCAAGGTCTACCAAGATGCAAAGCTCAGTTCCTCCTCCAAGTGGTGGAAACAAGGTCCACCACCGCGTTCCTGAGGCCGATGCGACAACTCGTGTGTAATATGCGTACCTCGCACCAAATCAGATAAAACAAGTTAAATATGCCTAAATTTAAATCAACATGAACAAATAAATAATTGTAAGTTAATTAAGCCTGTTGCCCCCCCGACAACGGCGCTATTTGACGTGTCTATTTTTGCTTTTGAAGTTGATTGTCACATAAAATGACGCATCATTTGTAGTTCTATGTGGTGGAAAAATCGACTAATCAACAATTAAAATAATCACTCAATTAGGAGCGAGTCGTATCTACAGGGAGGCAATGGCCTATTTAAACTTACAAGGTTTAAAAACAAATGTCCATGATTAATTTCCCTAAGAAATTGAATCAAAATAGCCTTTAGATCAATGTAACAATGATTAGATAAGTTGATTTTGCATTTACGAGCAATAGGGAGGTTCTTTACATAAAATCACCACAATAAAATAATGATAAATCAAAAATCATTTTTGTGACAATGGTATGTGAATGTAAATATTAATACAAACCAAATAGGGGATTCTTCCTCTCTCCTCCTTGTGCATGGGAGAGAGGTTCATTGGAGGAGCTCTTCAGGGAATAGGTCGGTCGGAGTGAGGCCTTCACGATGGTGGTCGTGGCAAAGTGCGAGGCGGTCGGAGCCAGTGGTGGCGAGGAGAGGAGTGGCGGTGGTCGGTGGTGGCTACAGCTCTCTGCTGCTGCTGGTGTGGTGCTCGCGAAGGCACGCACGCAAGGGGAGTTAGATGCCTACGTGCTTGCTGGAGGGGGCATGGAGGTGTGCACGGGCACTGTAGGTTGCACACGGGGAGGCACTGAAGGACGCAGCTGCTGTTGCAGGCTGGCGGAGGTGGTGTTGCGCACCGCTGAAGGGGTTGCAGAGGTGCTGGGGGAGCGCATGCAGGTTGCACGCGCGTGGAGGAGAAGGTGCGACTGTTGGATGTGATGTGTGCCTGCACGCGGTGGAGCTGGAGGGCAATGCGTGCTGGTGCTGTGCACGCGGAGAGGTGCAACAAGAAGTGCAGTTGGGCGACGTTGCAGCTGGTCACTACGAGGTAGGTGAGGGTGCGCTCAGGCCGTGCGGGCACGCGAGAGAGGCGCTGAAGGCGCGGACATGCGAGGCTGGTGGTGCGTTGGAGCTGTTGGCATTAAAGTGGAGGAGATGGTGATGGGTTCTTTTTTTTGGTGGTTCACGCAGAGGGTAAAAAAAACGAAGAGGAATGTGGAGGTCAGACATCTAGGATCATTCTCAAATGTCTTAACTGGCGTGGGGGCGAGGAACTGGAGGTGGTTGCTGGTGATGGCAGTGATGTAGCATGGAGGGGTGCACATTGAGGTGCTCACAGTAATGCAGTTGCTCTGATTTGGCTGAGCATCCTGTCATGATGCTCGCCTACAATGGTGGAGCAGACTATCGCAGTCGAGGCTAGTGGTGGTGAAATGGGGAAGCTCAAAGGCTTTTGGATAGTGGTGGGTTGGGGATGGTGGCCTATGCGCTAAGGACGCAGGAACCCTTCTTTTATGCTGTAAGAGGAGTGCAGGCGTAGGCAGATGTTGGTTGAAGAAGAGGTGAAGCGACGCAGATCGTGGGAACAATGATCCATGATTGTCGCTTGTGCATTTAGCTGGCACAACTCTCCTACATGCATCCATTGGAGATAAAATAAAGAAATTAAATAAGGGTTATTTATTTATATGCCCTTAAAAGAAATGTGAAATAAAATAATGCATGTAATGCAACCTAAAAGATTAACTATTTTAATGCATGCTATTCTAAATGAATTCTAAGTATGAATGCAATGCATGAAATATGTAAATAAATGAATAATTAGACTAATCTATTTACATCTTATTGTATGCTGTTTATATGCCAATATTAATCTAATTCCTAGGCATTTAAGTAATTAATTAGTCCACAAATATAGGCTCATCAGTGAACAACCTTAAAGCCTTAGGTAAGACCATTATCAAGGGGGAGCTTCAAGGAAAGCTTCTTTGTTCTCTCAGACTGGAATGGGAATAGAAGGTCACCGCCATCGAGGAGGCAAACAAAGTTGAGGAGCACAACATGGAAGACCTCTTAGGCAATCTCATGGCCTATGAGATGAAGATGATGAAGAAGAAGGACACTCCTGCGCCAAAGACAAGGAAGAGTTTGGCATTTAAAGCTACATCAGATAGTGAGGTGAGTTTCGATGACGAGGACTTTAAGATTTTACTTAAAAAATTTTCCAAGTTTTGTAGGGATTCAAAAAGAGAAAAGATGGAAAAGAAGGAAAGTCCAAGATGTTGCTATCATTGCAACGAAAAAGGTCATCTTCGACCCGAATGTCCTCTTCTCAAGAAGGAAAAGGAAAAGGAGAAGGAGAAGAAGTACAAGAAGAAAGCATTCCAAGCTACTTGGGATGACTCGACCTCAGAAGAAGAAGAAGAAAATCCAGAAGAAGAAATCGCTTGCATGGGCCTCATGGCCATCACAAGTGACAGCGAAAATGAAGACGACAACAAGGAGGTAAATTTTGATTTACAAGATGCCTTTGAAGAGTTATATGAATTTAGTGAGTCACTTAAAGTAGAAAACAAGAACATTAAAAAGAATCTTAGTTTTCTAAAATCTGAAAATGAAAGATTAGAAATTCAACTTAAAGATCTAGTATCACTCGCGTAGATGATGCAATTTGTAAAGGTGCGCGAGTGCTTGATCTTAGCCCTCCGATTTCCATCCAATGGTTTAGAGGGTGGCCATGTCACCCTTTAAATGTTGAAGACCAAGCGGCATGCGCTCGATCTCAGCCATCCGATCATGATTGGATGGCCCTGATTCGACGATGCATGCAATGCATGAAGGAGACGAGGCAACGACGTGGCTTCATGAGAGGCCTTCGATCTTCATCACATGGCTGAGGATGCACGTGCATCTTCAACAACGTGCCACTACAGCGATGCATGTATCCGTTATTAAAGGCCCTGTACTTAATTCTAAAGATGTGAAGTCCCTCTTTTGCCCCCATGACTACACCTATAAATAACCTACCCGTTCTACACATTTCTTCATCCCTTCCTTCTTCTCTCAATCTCCCAAAGAGCTAAGAACAAGTTCTTGAGCTCACTCTAGTGCGCCCAAGCTACGAGAAGCTCCACTAGAGTAAAAAAATAAAATTTTCCACTTCTTACCCCCTTTACAGAGCTCTCGCCAGTCGTCCTTTCGCTCTTATTTCAGAAGTGGATCTTGTGACGTTGATGCCCTACCTCATCTCCTATTCTTCCAGATTCTCCCTCCTTCCTCCATCTTCGCTCTCCTTCCTCTAGGAGTTGTCTATTCGGCTTGTCCTCTAAGCATTCGTCGAGGAGGATAATCTCTCATCCCCTATCTTTTTATCGCTTTCTAGTAGAGATTTTCAGCTTTATAGCTGTAGAAATTAGTTGTAATTGACATTATCATAGTTGTAAAGTTGTTATTCTCTCTCTCTCTTGTTTATATTGCATATAGATTAGCATTGTGAATGATTTCTTTATAAAAAAATTACAAAAAAATATAATTATGGATTTAGAATCGATGTAGCCTCCCCATGTTCGACTCGGGACTCACCAGAGTTTCGGTTAAAATTTATTTGATGGCGGATTTTTACACACTACGAGATGGGTTTTTATCTCAAACTTTTCGTGTGTAAAATCTCGCTCATCATTGTAGTATTTGGTCCAGAGAATTTCAGATCATACCTCCTGGGATCCCATGTCATCATTTACTCAAATCACACTATTGTGAGGCACTTGCTTATGAAGACGGTTGCGAAATGTAGATTAATCTGATGCATCTTGCTATTGCAAGAATTCAATCTCGAAATTTACTATAAGGTAGGAAAGAATGTGGTAGCTGACCATTTGTCTGACCTTTCTTCTTCGATCATTGACCTGTCTAGACCTATTATCGACCATTTTCTGAATGAACATCTCTTTCCCATTAATGGACTTCCTTAGTTCGCTGATATCGTGAATTACTTGGTTACGGGGAAAGTTCTGTTTGATTGAGCAACCTCCCGGTGAGACAAGTTGATTTCCGACGCCAAGTACTCTATCTAGGAAGATCCTTATCTATTTCACATTGGTAATGACCAACTAATCTGAAGATGCATTCCCAATGACGAGGTCAATAATGTCATCTCTTTCTATCATGACCAGGCCTACGATGGCCATTTCTTTGGGTGTAAAACTGCAGTGAAGATCCTTCAGTGTAGGTTCTTTTGGCCCACTATGTTCAAAGACGCACAATCCTACTATAGGGCATGTGCCCATTGTCAGACCCTTGGCAACATGGGCCCATGTGATATGATGCCATTGAATTCGATTATCATGTGCAAGATCTTTAACATATGGGGAATTGATTTTATGGGACCCTTTCCCGAATCTAACAGCTTCGAATACATCTTACATGATGTTGATTACGTCTCAAAATGGATCGAAGTTGTACCCATAAGAACCAATGATCATAAAGTTGTCATTCGGTTCATTTAGGAGAACATCTTTTCCAGATTTGGGGTTCCTAAAGCCATCATCAGCGATGGCAGGTCTCATTTTGCGAATGTGCACTTCCAGTCCTTGATGAAAAGGTATAAGGTGTCACATCATATTTCGACTCCTTATCACCCACAAACCAATGGATTGGCCAAGCTCTTCAATTGGGAAATCAAGAAAATTATTCAGGTCACTGTTCAGCCTGACAATAAGGATTGATCCACTCAACTTTTGGAAGCCTTGTGGGCCTATAGGCCCATAAGATCCAACTAGGGATGTCTCCATTGAAGCTCGTGTACGAGAAGGCATGTCACCTCTCTGTAGAGATGGAGCATAAGGCCTGCTAGGTAGTACAGAAGTGCATTCTAGATCTCATGAAGGTTGGAATCCATCGCCGGTTACAAATGAGCGAGATCGAGGAGTTATGCAATGATGCATACGAGAACTCACATATCTACAAAGAGTGGGTCAAAGCCTTCCATGACAAGCACATATTGATAAAATCATTCCATCCTGGTCAGAAAGTGTTCCTCTTTGATTCCAAGCTCAAGCTCTTAGGAAAACTGAGATCGAAATGGATCAGACCTTTCCTCATCTGAAGGATCTTCGGAAATGGAGTTGTAGAAATCAGTCGACTTAGCCATGACTCAGAACCATTTGTTGTGAACTGTCAAAGACTGAAACTGTTCCTCAAACTCATCAATTTGAATCTGGCTACTATATCTTTTAATCTCCATTCTCCTTGAGTTTCATTGCGCCCAGTTGATGGCGTTAAACTTTGTGCTTAACGAGAGGCAACCCGTCATTTTGAAAAACCCGAGACCCTTTTGACCTATCTCTAAGTTAAAGTCATATTGCACTTTAGGGTTTGTCCATTAGAACAACTGACTCTACCTCCAATATCTGTATCAGAGCTTGAAATCGTCCGCAACAGTCATCCCGACTAGTTCACCACCCACCCAAACCTGTTTTAATGTACGATCTAGGCTAAACTCGAGCCTACCTAATTTACAATGAGGACATTGCAAATCTTAGGCATGGGGAGTATTAAAGTGCAAAATACTTTGAAATTCGATTCATGAAGGGGTTTCATTAAAAGAAAAGGATAGATAGAGAGATGAAAGGAAGAGAACTAAATTGAAAGATCTGAATTAAGGAGGAAAAAGAGGAGAAAAGAAAAATAGAGAAAATGGAGCAAACAAAAAGGAAAATTGTGTTAGTCCCTATAATTGATTATGGAACTTACCTAAGATCTAGGTTGGATTGGATGATGAACTAAGACCTGAAGGGCTAAATCTGAGGAGATAAGTGACGAATATCGACCTTAGTCCTCTTGGGCCTGTTCTAGGGCTTAAACACTCATGTATTTGTCAAGATCTGGAGTATTTCTTAAGAGGTTGAGGAAGTTGCGAGGCTAATGTATTTAGTCTAAGGCTTAAGGATTATTCGACCTCGTTGTTTGCCCTTTGATTTGCTGGACTTGGTAACCTAGGCACCTAAAAATTACACACCAGTTTTGTTCAGTGTGCTTGATGAAGTATAATGCCAAAAGTGTTATGTTCTAAAAATGTTTTCCCAAAGATTCGACTTAGGAGCAGCTTGAAGACATAAGTTGATTGGACGAGTTCCCAGTATAGAGAGGTGGAATGAAAAGTACTCCCCTCGAAGATGCGTTATAACATATCGTCTCCTCGATGCTTGTCTCTTAGGATATCTAAATATCCTACCGGGAGCATGTAAACACCTTGTGCAAGTTCAGGTGCCATGGGTGGGATTATCCTGAAATGTTGATTGTCAGGGCCTGAATTTAACTACAGAACGCCATGGGCAGCACTATCCCAAAGTGTTAAAAGCCAAGGTTCTGGGGATTGCCATAGGCGGTGCTATCCCGAAGCATCGAAAGCTAGGAACCCTGCGAGGATTGATGGTGGGGACAAGGAATCTGATACAGATCGTGTTTAAAGCAAATTCGATGTTGGATTTAGGGGAATGTAAAAAGAAAAGAGAGAAAGCTCTCAAAATAAATATCCCTCTCTATCTCTCTTATAAAAAATGCACTGCAAAACTAAACCTGGACTTCCAACAAATGCACACAGGTGCTTTAACCACTAGGGCCAACGAACCTCTGGGCAGTTTTTACAGGCCTTAGAAACCTTCGCGGCGGACCCAAGGCTAAGGATGGTTAGGTCTAGATCTTGGCTGATACTTGAGTACCTCTAAGCCTATTGTTGGTATTTTGATCTAATTTTTAGAGATACGGCTCAATAAGGCATCCTGATGAAAAAAATCCGACTTAGAGATCTAGTTTGGTCCATAGATTTTACTAGGGACTAGCAAAAGTTAGGCATGGGGGTATGATGGTAACACCATCATTCATCATAACTAACTAAAATTAGTCAGAATAAAGTGATAAATGCTCCTAAATGATCGTCTGAGGATCGTAATTCCATACTGAACTGATATGAGAAGATAAGAAAACAAGGTTAATTATGCTATTTTAACATTCAATCACAAATGTAGATTAATCAAGGGGTTGATCATAGATTAATTCAAGGTCAAATAAACTTAAGATACTAAGAAGTGGGCTCAGAATAACTGAATCAGGATTTTATGCATTTCGATGATTAAAACAGTACTAAAAACCCTAATTATCAGCCACACTCAATTTGAAAGGGTGATGGTAGAAATAAATTCAATCTAAACCTTCTAAAAATTATTTAAAAATATTTTAAGAGATTTTGTAACTTCACTTTGACCATCTGAACCCATTGTGGCCAATAACAGAGATTTAGATGAGAATTTATTCTATTTTGGGCTTCTGCGTAAATTACCTAGTCAAATGAGGTGAAAACCCAAATCAAAGTTCACCATTAGACTTTTTAGGCCCAAATTAAGTTAATACCAAAATTTGGGCCCAATCAAAGTCCATCTTAACCTAGTTTGCACTTTGTCCCTCAAAATCTCTATTATTACATTAAATGCCCTAGTTTCTATATTTTTCTCATAAATACACCCCTAGCTTTATCGTCTTCATCACAAACATGAATAGAATCAAACACTCATCATCACCAACTTCATTTGGAGATTTCTCCTCTAAATCAAGATCAAATCCCTCCAAACTTGGAGGATTTGATCATGAGAAGCTTCCTAATCAAATGAACTCGGTCACAAATCCTAAGATGGACCCATATGCTCAGGTGAACTTGGGATTTGTGGGATCTTTGGTTGCCAAATCCATGAGGAATCTCACGAAATTTGAGCAATTGAAGTCCTTAAGCAACTCTATTGAAGTTCTACATTGCTTTCCCAACTTCCTCAGTCGAGTTTTGGCTGGAATTCCCTTTCTTTCTTCTTCTCCGACCACCTCCATCATTGGCTCCAGCGAGCTCCTTCGCCCTCCCTCCTCCGGTGAGCTCCTCTACCCCCCCTCTTCTAACCACACAACCACCAAATTGGGTGGCCCAATTTCTTCCCTTTGTCTTTGTGTACATGGCCGACCAAAGCAAGGGTGCCTTTTTCCTCTTCTTCCTCGCTGTTCGACCCACAGGACTTCATCGCCTTCTTCGCATCCGGCCGGTCACACCTATAATAGTAGAAGACCAAAGCCTCAACTCCAACTGCAATTGATCGAGGGACAAACCTATAGTAGCTGAAGAAAAGGAACCTCAACTTAGTCCTACATTGGGAACAGTTGAAATTATTTTTGCTACTTAATGTTTTACGCACATTAGCATATTGCCTTCAAACATAGGGTTAGGTCCCACCTTACCCATGCCCTAAGCACGCCCTCGCCTACACTCACACCCTGCGGGTTTGGGTTGGTCCGGTCAGAATCGGGTCTAGTCTGAATTGGTCTGATTCATTAGAGAGATAGGGGGGTTTGTTTGATAGGATTGGTGGGGGGGTTTGCCCTTAGGAATTGTGCCTAAACACTTGAATAAATTTTGAGAGGCTTTGCTGAGGCATCCATCTGTGTGGCTTAAATTGATCATTTAATCGATGCTGATATCTAATGCCCCTTTGGTCTTGAGTTAATTGAATAGCCTAAGTATTAAGGGTTATATTGGTGGTTCCAACCACCATTATTTTTTCTATTTATCTATATTCTTATTCTATGACTTTTGATATACATTTTCAAATACATTGAGCATATTTTTTTATATTGAGTTTCACTTTTGAATATTGGATTGGTGATTGGATTGCAATACTTGCTCACTGCGAATGACCTCGGAACTCATGTTTCTCGAGCATTACAAATGTAAATGTAGATTCTCTTTTCGTCGCTATACTACGACGCATTTTTCTGAACCACGACGGTTTCTGCCTCAACAGTGGACCCTTCCGGCAGTGGGGGGCCTCTACTAATAGGGCAAATGGTCAGATCTACTAAGGGATCCATTTTGGAAGCTGCTGGTGTAGGGCCTATACCTGGCTGGGTAGTTCCAATCTCGGTGGGCAGTTCGGGCAGGTAAGGTGGTTCAGGTAGAGGGCCTAGCGTGGAGAGGTAGGCCATCTGGCATTTAGAGGATGCCATATTTTAGGCCGCCTCCCGATTGGGAGGCATGCATCTGAATCATGTGTTCTACTATTGCCTTCGAGCGGTAAGCCTTCTCTTGTTTGCCCTTTACTTATCCTTTGAGGAGGAATTTTCTCCTTATGCCCACCCATGGTTCTGAGCAGGTCGAGCTTCTTGGAAGTACTTTTGTCCTATGTGGCGATGCTCTTGCCAATATCACTGGGTCAGACAGGTCTTCCGGGGCGGCCGAGATGCCCGCAAAGTGGGCCGTGATGGCTAGGGTGGAGTAGCGTGACTTTGCCTACCATCTGGAGGAGGCAATCGCTACCCGAGAGAAGGTGGAGAAGAGAGTGGAGGATGCCCTTCGCAAGCTGCAATCGCAGCAACGGGTGACCTTCCAAGTCTCTCGATTAGAGGAGCTGAGGAAGGCTCGCCAGGGCTTGACGTGGAATGCTACCCTTGGTGGGAAAATGGAGGAGAGTCCCATCAGAGCGCACAAGACTAAAGTCGTGGATCTACGAGACTTGTCTAAGCACCTACAGACTTCCTACACCAGCGTCCTTTCCTTGAAGGAGGAGCTGCAGTTGCTAAGGGTTGAGCGCTCTTCAGTCGTGGAGGGCTACGAGGCAACTCTTCAAGAAGAGTGCCTTCGCTTGGGCGCAGCCATTGATAGACTTGCTTAGGTGTCAGTAAGTAAGGAGGCGCTAAGAGCCGACCTCAGTAAGGCTCAGCAGCTCTCGAAGGATCGGTGCAAGGTCGTGCTTGAGTTAGAGAAAGCTGGCCAGTTGGAGCTTGATCCCTACACGATGATGGGATTCTTTGCTATTGACTCATTAATGGAATAGAATCGAGAGGCTCTGTCGATTGAGATGGGGAAGCACACCCTGGTAGTGGTACAAGCCCGTCTTGAGGGTAAGCGTACCTCGGTGGAGGAGTTATGTGGCAGGTCTATGGACCAGTTTTTGTCTGAGTATGACTGTCAAAAAGGTGACGATCGCATTGTGGACAAGGTTCCTATAGAACCGCCCGAGGAGTAGCTGGAGCCAGCGAGCCAGCCAGGAAGCCTACCCCCTGAGGAGGAGGCTCCTAAGGTGGGTCCGTCAAAAGCTGCGGAATCGCCAATCTAGCTGGATGGTTCTCCTCGTGCCGTCTTGTCGCGGCCCAAGACACTCGGAGCAGACATCTTCGAAGACCGGTAGTGAAGTCACTTAGTCTACAAAGTGGTCCTTGGTGGGTGTATTTTCGAGAGGGAAATCAAGGTTTTGGAAAACCCATCGTCGTAGTCGCAAAAATCGCTACCAGATAAAATTTATATCGAAACTCGAAGAGAGTGATGATAACGTCATCATGAGCCATATCTAGCTTTAATTAGTCATTATCAAGGAATAAATGCTCCTACATAACCGCCAGAGAGCCCTAAATTCACTGCAAATCCATTCTGAGGGAAATATAGTAAAACAGGGGTAAAACTGTAGTTTTAATAATATATCTCAATTGCAGTACAATCACAGGTTTTCTCAGGGGTTAAATAAAGGTCAAATGGTCTTAAATGTCTAACAAATAGGTCCGTACAAGCAACAAAGGGTTTTCGCATGTTTTGAGAATTAAATGACTTCCGAAACCCTAAAAATAGACCCGCTTAATTAACTGAGATTCTGGTTAGGATAAAATTCACCTAAACCCTCTAAAATTCATATAAAAATATTCTATAGGGTTTGGCATCCTTGATTTGACCATCAGAACCCATCTTGGCCAAAAACAGAGTCTCAGACAGACATTTGCCTTAATTTGGGTTTTTGCATAAGTTACCTAGTTAAACAATATCAAAACCTAAATCCAACTTCACCATTGTATTCCTTGGGTCGAAATTAGGTTTTTATCAAAATTTGGGCCCAATCTGAGATCATCTTGACCTAGTTTGCAATTTGGTCCTGTCAAACTCTTTTATCTCACACTCATGCTCCTAACTTTTGAATTTCTTACAAATAACCCCCCAACTTTGTTGTCTTCTTCACAAAAAGGTCCCTGCTGCCTTAGAATCATAATACTATAACTCTAGTGACCTTTAATTGAAGAGAACTTCTCTGATCAATCAATCCCTTCCAAAATTGGAAGGGAGATTCCTTGTGGAGTCATTAGTAGAAAAAGCACTGTTCGCGATGGATATTTTCAACCGTTCAAGTAACGGTCTGCAATAATATTATTCTTGACCGTTTTAATAAGAACGGTTGCCAAATGTCTGATCACTAACTTTGCTATCTAGAAAATAGTCGTGGAGGTTGAGACCATTCTCGACTGTTAGAAATAGTCGAAAATAAAAATTTACTCAACCGTTTTATATAAACGGTCGAGGATAAATGAAATCCTTGACTGTGAAATATATAATGGTTGAGAAAGTGAAGTAAAATTAAGACGTCTGGTTGACACCATTGTCGACTGTTGATAACGGTCGAAAACAATAATATAATCGATTGTTTCCATATTAATGGTCGACGATAATGTTTTCATAATCCACGGGCTTGGGCGGGCAAATTTTCAAAGTCTATCATCGACCGTTCGACCTTAAGGGTTGGAAAGTGGTTATTCCCGACCGTTATTCTCGATCGTTTCTTAGGAACAGTTAAGAAAGTCGACTAAAATCCCTAGCCCTGCCCCGACTCCCTCCCCCTTCCTCCCAAATCACTTTCTTCCTCCTAAGTGCTCCCTCCTACACCCGAGCGACCTCCTCCGCAACCCTCGCTGCGGCTCCTCCTCCATGACCCCTAGCACCAACAGCACCCCTCCTCCTTCATGACGGACCTCGCTGCAGGTATCCCTCCTCCTCATCTTCTTCCTCCTCCGCTCACCTCCTCCTTCCCCTCCCCCACGTTGCCGACCAGAAGACCCCTCTCCCTCGGCCATCACCAGCACCACCATCACCAGCGACCACCTGCCACCACCACCAGCACCTCTGCCATCACCACCTGCAGCACCCCCACCCCCTGCAGCCACCACTAGCACTCGCCACCACCACCGACTGCCCCTACTACTGCCACCTCTGCAGCCACCACTAGCATCTCTGCCACCACCTTTGCCGCCTCCCTTGCCTCCCCTCCTCCTTGCCTACCCGTGCCCCCGCCACCTCCCTCACTAGCACCACCACAACCCGCCACCCCATCCCCCGACCAGCAACAGCACCACCACCCCTTGCCCCTGCCACCAGCACCACCACCCCCTACCCCCGCCACCAGCACCACCAGCACCCTGTAGCCACCACCCCCTGTAGCACCACCACCACCACCCCCTGAAGCCACCACCACCACTACCAGCACCCTCTACCACTTCCCCCCTCCTCTCAAATAGCTAGGTTATTTTTTTTATTAAGTAGTTAGGTTTGATTTTTATTTGTGAATGCAATAACATGTTATTAGTTTATATTTTTGGTTTACTTAAATTGTTAGTAGTTGTTATTTGTGGGGTGTGCCCACAGATTTAGGATAATTGTTAGTAATTGTTAGTAATTGTCATTGTGGGGTGTGCCCACATATGGTTTAGTGAAATTGTTGGTAATTGTTATTTGTATACCCACATCTGTTGTGATAGATTGTTTATGTAGCATTTGAGAGAAATCCCATATTATAGTGGAAACTCTGCCAAAATTTTTTGGCTTACGATTTGCTACAAGTATAGGAGTAGGGTTTATGATTAGGTTTTACATTTTGTGCATAGGGTTTTGTGTTTAGGGTTTATGGTTTTGTGTTTAGGGTTTGTGTATAGGAGTAGGGTTTAATTATGGTTATTTATTTTTAGGTTAGGTTTTAGGGTTTAGCGTTTAAGGTTAGGTTTAGGATTTTTTTTATTGGGTTTTGGTATTAGGTTTTGAGTTCTGAATTTAGGTTATAGGGTGTTTATTTTAGAATTAGGGTTTTCAATTTAAGGTCTAAGTTTAGGTTTTTTGGTTTTAGTTTAGGTTTGATGATCTTGATTACAGTAATGGTGAAGGCTTCCAAAGTTCAATTTTTGAAAGCCTAGATTGGAGCTGAAGCTAGTTCTTCCACACTTCTAAATTAATGTAGTCGTTGCTATAAAAATTCACCTAAATTGGAAAATTTAGAACTTTCTTTCGATAATTCTAGACTGTTTGTTTGAATTGTGTTACCAAATTGTTTGAATTATTTGTTATTTATGTTTGATTATGAAATTTTTATTACAACTTTGTAGGTACACACACTTGCACAAATTTAGATGCATGGTAATGGCAAACAATAGGAATTCTAACCATTCTGGATACATAATTAACGGTTTTAGATTCAGAGTACGATCCATTGATGATGCGAAGGCCATGCAACAGGTGGGAGTTCTTGTCAGTTGTGACCTAAGCACTGGTTGTGATGGGTATTATTGCCAAATTGAAGAGATTGTGGAAATGAGTTTCAGGTTTGACCGTAAGGTGGTTCTATTCAAGTGTGATTGGTTTGATGTTTTTAAAGAAGGCATTGGATTCAAAATCGATAAGAAACACAGATTCTTGAACTTAGGTAAGAACCGTCGCATCCTCCAATCATCAAGACCATTCACATTAGCTTGTTAGGTAGCACAAGTATTCTATGTGCCTGATAATAGTAGAGTCTTAGATAGATATTTGCCCTAATTTAGGTTTTTGGATAAATTACCAAGACAAAAGAGGTTAAAACCTAAATCCAACATCACCATTGTATTCCTTAGGTCCAAATTAGGTTTGTACCAAAATTTGGACCCAATCTGAGATCATCTTAACCTAGTTTGCAATTTGATCCTATCTAACTCTTTTATCTCACACTCATGCCCCTAACTTTTGAATTTCTTACAAATAGCCCTCTAACTTTATTGTCTTCTTCACAAAAAGGTCCCTACTGACCTAGAATCCTAATTCTACAACTCCAGCGACCTTTGATTAAAGAGAACTCCTTCTATGATCAATCAATCCCTTCCAAAATTGGAAGGGAGATTCCTTGAGGAGTCCTCTTTCCATTGAATCTGGTCATGAGCCCCAAAACCTTCCCAATCTCCCATGCGAATGCATGAGAGATTCGGGTATCTATACGTTTCCAACTCCGACGAGCCTTTCAAGCTTGGGAAGCTTGCTACGTAAGCTCTAACCGATCCCTGAGGCCTATATAAGGATCCCAAAGGCTTGGCAGAACTTTTCAACTAGGTTCAAGGCTAAAACAATCTCTTTCTAATCCTACCTTCGGCCTCCTCCAACCTAGCTCCGGCGAGCATTCTCCCTCGTCGTCCTATGGCATCCCAATGGCCAAATTGGGAGCGTCTCCTTCCTCCTCGACTTCCTCTGCCTCTCGACGATCACATTAGAGGCACCTCAGACCCATTTCTTCATCGCCGTCTCTCTCACGGAGGTTTGTCTTCTCCATGTCCATCCATCACACCGGCATGGGAACCTCTCCCCCTTTCATCCCTAAATTAGGTTCTTTAGCTTCCTCTACTTCCCTACTTGTTTTTCCCTCTATCTCTCAAAACGACTACCGATCACACATCTCCCCCTCCGTCTTCTTCCGCTCCGACGACGCCCAACCGCCTCTCCACCGCACGAACCTTGCTGCTATCGCACCCATCAGCATCGCCATGACTTCCTCAACAAAAGCCCTCTATCAATTAGGGCATTCACCCTCTCCATCGCTCCACCGACCAACCCGCCCTCGCAACATCTTCGCTGACTTCGCCACATGTACACACACCTTCTTACAGCACGCCACCACCACCATTGCATTCATCGACAACCAGCGATCCTCTTGAGTTATTTTGTTGTGGCTGCAAGGCCGTATTATTGTGTTTCAGGTCCAATCGGAGCTTCACCACTGCCACCGTCTTCTCCGACGTCGTTCGTACTTCTCCAACTGTGTTCTTCACTAAGAACTGCTCCAGGTGACGTGGAATAGCTCCAGGGAGGTCTCCAGGTCCTCAATTGAGGATCCTAGCAGCTACAACTCACCAATTCGACCAAGCCATTCCACTGCAGTGCACGGAAAGGAAGTGGAAGGGACATAGTCCCACATTGGATAGAGCAGACTTCCCCGTGCGCCTTAAATTATTTTTGTGCTTTATCCTCGTTGCCTCAGTAAGCACAAGGGTGAGGCCCTCAGTGCTTTGAGCCGTTTACTAGTGTACCTGGATCCGATTAGCATATATTTGAGAGGGGGTCAAGGAGAATAAAAGAGAGAGAGGGGAGGGGGGTTTTGCTCTTGCAGGAAGTTGTGTGACACTTAGTCGCAAAAGGAGGAAAAGGAAGAAGGCCTGAACAGAAGAGAATGAAGAAGAAGAGAAGAGAAGCCAAGGCAGAAGAAGAGGAGGATCGCAGAAGAGACATCAGAGAAGAAGAACAGAGAAAGGAAGAGAAGCACTGTAGAATCAGACATCTAAGACGCCTGATCCTACCATCAGACATCCAATTCTCCTATTTCAGGTTAATTAACTTGATTAGTATTGGCCATTTACTTACTATGATTGCGAGGAGTAATTGATGATTCAAATCACCATTTTACTCCATTCTTTTTGCACATTGATACTTGACATTATTGCTATATCATTTTTAATTAAGTTTTGATTGCAATTTCTTATATCTTTGACTCAAATTGTGTGCTCATTTACATTATTTATTGAGATTAGTGATTGAATTCCTATTTGCTCCCAGCAAACGACTTCGGACTTTCATTCGAGTATAAATATTATCTATTTTTCGAGCGATTTTTGAGGATTTATTTCTACAACGAACGCATCTTTCAAAACCCTCAAATTCCCCCGATAAACATTTTGGTGCTGTTGCCGGGGAGCAACGTGCAATTCACCACTATTCTTTGCATTATTTGGTTATATTTGAGCACCGGCTTACCCTGTTTGGTTTTCTGTGATTTTGCAAGGTACTTCACAAGGGGATCTTCCGTGCAAATCAACCACTCCAGGGTAGGTACCTTCTCTATTCTTCCCTAATCAGCCTCTTAATCTTAGGAAGACAAAAAAGGAAATAATCAATTAGGAGTCACTTGCCTTATTTTTCATAGTAATTATCATTTAAAGGGCAAGTTTCTTGATTTGCGATTTATTTTTCAAATTTGATTGCAGATGGAGACAATTTTGTTTAGAATTCCCTACCCTAAACTTTCCTGGGCCTATTAGGGACTATGCTTAATGTCTAATCTTCTTGGACTATGCACTTCTTGTTTGAAGTCCAAGGAGAACATTTTCAAATTGGATTCAGAATGGAACCAATTAGGGTTTCAATTTTTAGGATTTTTGGAGTGCTAGTACACATTGTTGCCTGAATTAAAGGAAAGTTACCCTCTCACATTTGTGTGCTACCTAAACCCTTGATTGAAAAGATTTAACCAGAAAAACCCTAAAATCAGACTCTAAATTCACTTGAACCCTAAAATCCTTGGACCTAATAACTTGAGTCAATCAGGGTGATTTCTAGGTCTTGACCTAAATCTCATTCTACCATCTTTAGGGCAGGTCAGGTGAAGTTGGTCTACATTGTAGGCCAACCAACCTCCAAATTAAGTCACAAGTTGAATTAACTTATAATCAAGTGAAATCAAAGTCACAAATTAGAACATAAAATTGGTAGACTTAAGGTCTTAAGTTTGTACATTCCGGTCTACCTGGACCCTCAATGACAAGGAAGGTTGGGTGGGGGAAACCCTGTAACCCGTGGGGACCCTATATCGTGTAGGGGTCATTGCGGGGCTCTCCCTTCCTGGCTACCCAAGTAATTCTCGGTGTGCGAATTTCTGATTTAGAGGTATCATCTGCCTCAAAATTGCCTTAGTCATCCAAAAATCTTTGGGTGCTTTGAATGAGTCCAATTCATATCTAGTCCCTCATCTTTTCATCAGAACACACACATAGGAGGGTCCTTTGGTTGTTAACCTAAGAGGCCTCATTAGATCTTCTTAGGAGTCTCTTTCAGATTGAATTACTTCATTCTGAACCCGAATTTGATTCTAAATCTTGATTTCACCACCTGATTTGAAAATGTAGCCTGGCAATTTAGGAAAATCATTTAAGAAACCTGAATCTCGAATATCCATGAGAGATAGAATGATTGAGGATGCCCTTAGATTTTATGAGATTGATGACAAAACCTCAAATCCAATTGACAACATTCAGGTCAATGTGCCGGTAACAACAACCTTCATCATAAACTGTGCCCAATTAATAATAACATAAGTAAAAAATGGATCAACCCTGGATATTCTCATGACAGGATATATTGAGCTAGAGAAATTGCATAACTTTGAATATCTCCAACGCATGACAAATCCTATACTTTGGGAAAGACACCAAGATGATCTTGAAAATCGGGAAGAGATGATAAAATTGTTGAAACAGATTATCAATAAAAAATACCCATACATTCCCCAAGCATTTAGTGAAACATCTTGAACAATACTGAGGATCAATCTGATTTCCCAAACCTTGGGTTAGAGAATCAAGGTTGTTGTGGACCCCCAACCCAAATGGAATATGATAGAACTTATGTACAAACTAATACACTTAATCTTGAGTTGGGTTGGGACGGTCCAATTGCAGGTGCTCCCAATTTCGAGCCAGCCTTAGAGATTCAAGAACCTAGTTTGCCTAGCTTTGAATTCCTAGACACCTATAATGATGAACTTAAAATAGAACTCCTCGAGAATGTAAATCCCAAGCCTTATCCTGTTAAGGTAATTCTCGAGGATGATTCTGACATCCCAATAGAGCCCAGCCTATATTCTAGTAATCCAACCCACACCCTTAACCTAAAATCAAGATCAACCTATTTGGGATAATTACCCCATGTGATAAGAATCAAATTTTTGATCTAAAATACGATTCAGGGCCTATGTTTGATGACTACGCTTCTCCAGACTCCTCCGAGATGCAGATCGAGTTGTCAGAAATCACGTCGATCTACGATATAGAAACTGAGGAGTTGGAAGAGTTAGGATTTGATTGGGTCTTCCCTACAAGCCAAGAACCCAAGACTATGCCTAATAGGGACACTTTTTGAGTTCAGAATCTAAAAATAGGTTAGATCCAAGTTAGGTTGCTAATTTTCCACTACTTGATTTATTCTATGGTCGAACCTCTGATCACGAATCAAATTCAAAATATGATTCTTGCAAGTTCTCCAATGATTTCGAATCTTACTCTGATTTCAGAGAACTACTATTTCCTGATGACTACAAGCCAATCTATGACCTCAACATCTACGATCCATTCTTCAACTCTAACTCTGAGGTCCCTTATCCCAAGATCATTGATTCAAAATCAGGTTCCATTGAGATGGAATCATTTCTTTTTGATCCTTAGGAATCAGAAATAATAATTTTTGAGAGTGTCTACAACCCAAAGTTTGACTCTTTTCTTGACTCAGATTTAATTGATCCTATAAATACTCTTTAGGCATTTACATTTGACTTTGATGGCCATTATGAGGACTCTCTAGATGAACCTACCTTGGAATTCTTCCTAGAGGAGCCCTCGCACATAACTTTTATTGATGCCACCTCTTCTACAGCACATATAGAACCTTCCCAAATCCGTTTTCAATTTTGACCCACAACCGGACTCAACTTCTACTCTGACTCTCCCCTCGATGATCTGGTTGCAAATAATTCCCCTCCACATTTCAGTCAGGTTTCGGACATTGATCAGACTACAAATCATGACCCATCCTTCTTTGATCACCCTCATAGGGATCTCACATCCTCCACTGATTCTTTTTCATTTGAGGATTGACGAGTCGACTTTCCTCTTTGCGTTGTAGTATTTAAGTGGTGGAAAAATCGACTAATCAAAAAAATGAAAATAACCACTCACAGAAGAGTGGGTCGTGTCCACAGGGAGGCAATTATGCAATAAATTCTTAATTATTTTATATTCTTTCGGATAAGTGCGAAATCCCTATTCAAATCTGACATAAAATGCAAAGAAAAATAGATTAGCAATAACTTAAAAAGATAAGGGTATATGTGCAGTTTTCCCTCACTGAAATCTTCAATAAATTTATGATGATTTTATGCAATTTTCACGTGACATGTACTAGAGAAAATTAGTGCTCAGGTTAAGCCCAAAATCAATCTTGAAATAGGTGAATATCATGAATGTGCAATTATCAGAGATAATGAGTGTGCATGTGCAATTTTGCCATAATATAATAATAAATAAAAATAAAATTCTGTGGCAATGGCAATGAATGTAATTTTTAATGGAATTCAAAATAGTGCATTTGCTCTCTCTCCTCCTTGCGAGAAAGAGAGAGAGCACTGGCGGGGCTTCACGAGCAAGGGGTGTTGGCGAGGATAAGGGCTATCCGATGACGGCTACGGCGTTGACATAGGTGGTCGGCCGACAGAGGAGACTGCTGCTGCCGTGAAGGTTCTGTTGAAGGTTGAAGGCGTTGGCGGCAGGCGGAGTTTGGCGTGCGCATGCTTGCGGGCAGAGGCGTGGGTCGGCGGGGAGCGCTGGTGCGCACATGTGCGGTGCCTGCGGGTGCTGGAAGGTGCGAGCGCGCGGTGAGGCAGAGCTAGCGCTTGCAGGTCCGGCTGGAGGGCGGTGAGCAGGTGCAGGCCTGGCACAGAGAGGCGTTGTGAGGGAGCCTGCGGTGCTGCGCTAGGGCGCGGCTGCAGGCGAGCGAAGCGGGCGACTGCTGGTGCTCCTGCAGAGAGGTGGAAGGCGCTGGTGGGTCTGCAGTGATGCGCTAGGGCGCGGCTGCAGGCATGCGCTGCAAGGAGGCACGAGTGGGGCATCTGCAAGCATGCTTGTAGGGGCGCTTGGTGGCTTGGCGGTGCTAGGGAAGGCGGTGTAGATGGCAGCGAGCGCCTGTGGGAGCTGGAGAAGGGTGTGCCTGCGGGTAGAGACTTGGCTGGAGGTTGAGGTGGCTTGCACGCGCGCCTGCAGATGGCATGGGCATTTGGTGGTGTGGCCGATGCATGCTTGCGGGTGCAAGGGCGTGGCTGTAGGCGCTTGCAGAGGCACGCGCTTGCGGGGAGCTTAGTGTGGTGGGAAGTTGTAGATCCACAGTGCACGTTGGAGAAGATGGTGCAAGTTCTTCTCTTCCTGGCTGATCTTCTCGCCCTGGATCTGCGTGCTTTTTAACTCTTCCTCGTTTGCGTCTGCGAGAGTTATGGGATTTTCAAATCCATTAACTATTTCTGGCCGGTGGCTATTGAGGGTGCCCGAAGGATAGGGAAAAGTGCACCCGCAGGTTATTTGAAAAGGGTAATTTACCCTTTCCTCCTCATTCATTTGCCAATTATTTTTTTGCACATAAAAAGCACATATTAATTTATAGAATAAATGTAAACCTAAATCATGATGCATGCAAACATTCTATAACTTAATATAGTTATTAACAAATCTAAAAGGTACAATTAAAGTTACTTAGGCATAAAACTAGTCCATTAAAATGGACTCATCAAATACCCCCATGCCTAAGATTTGCTAGTCCCAGGCAAAAATGAAAAATAATAGAAGTAATCAGAAGATTTCTTCTTTTCTTACTTCAAAACTTTAGAAATCTGGACAAATGTGAAGTGTTGATAGCCTAGGTAATAGATCCAAGTGAAAAAGCCAATTCGCATTAGGAGTTCGTACTTCACCCTTGGTAAATATTTCTGCCGGGATAGCCAACTACTTCCCTCGGGGATAAAGCAGACGATAATTTGTAATTTGGCCCCGGCGTTTGGCTTACTTAGGAGATATCGAGTTGAGTGGATTTGTATTTGGTGGCACACACTCATCTAGTGCTACAAATAGTCTAGTACTGCAGACTCTATCTTTAGACTATTAGACAAGTCAACTCTAAGCGAGGCTATACAACTGTGCTCTCTTGATGTTCCTGGGTACTCCCTCTTTTCTTTCTTGCTGAGATCACAAATCTCTCCAGATTTAGAAATTGTACTCACTATTTGGTGGCCTCACATGACATCCATACTTCAATTAAAGTCCTAATAACTCTACAACTAAGTTAGAGTCCTCAACCAGTATTCGGGCGATCAGAAATACTAGAAGGTAGGTATGGGTCATATTTGGTGGAACGCGAGAGGTGTTCTGTTGCCTCAGAAATAGTGTTATATCATAAACTTGGACTTTCTTTTTCTTTTTTTTTTGTAATATAACTATTTCTTCTTTTTGTTCTTTCTATTTCTTCTTTTTCTTCTTCTTTCCTCTCTTCCCTTTTTTTTTTATTTCTTCTTGTTTTTGTTTCCCAACACGATACAGACTTTTATTTACGAGGCATTATTAGGGATGACGATGGTGAAGAGGAAGTTGTGTGGCTTATTTGATGGAAGTGCTTATTCTCGGCACCAGGAAGGAATGGATAGGACAGGCGTATTTCTGACCTTTGACACTATTACCCTCCTTCAGCCGAGGACTCTATGAAGGACGATCGTAACCATCCACCATAGTTATAGCTTTATTAAGACTCCATCTCTATATATCTACCTTATTTGGTGACTCTCAGGAATTCACACAAAATACGCACACAGGAACAGAGAGTGAAAACTACGCCTAACTCTGAAATATTATCATATAATTATCCAAAACTTAAGAGTCCTTGCACTAGACTTAGCACACCAATAATCTCTCTATTTCTTCTCAGAAATATGAGGTGGATCCACTAGAAGATAGTATGCCTGACTCCCTATGAACTGTCCAAGGGTTTAGTCGACTACAAATGCTTATTGGTTTTCCTCAAGGATCCATTACCAAGTCTATGTGCACGTGAAATAAATGTACTAGATTCTAAACTTAAGAAATAATTCGGGAAGAAAAACCTCCAATGACAAATGTATTTTACTAGGGACTAACCCAATCAGCTCAAGAAAAGAGAAATTTTATATATATATATATATATATAAATATGTATGCAAATATTTATAAATGCTATAAACATTCTCAGGTTATACCCCTCCATGCCTAAGACTAACAATGTCCTCATTGGAAAAATACAGACATAGAAGAATATCACCTGAGGAGGAGAGTGGGAGGAGCTAAGGCTCCTCAAGCCGTAGTGCATCTAAAACCTAGCCATCTGAAAGAGTAATATACGGTTTAAGTCACTAGCCATTTACTTTAAAGCTTGCTCCTGAAATAGGGTTCCTAATCTCTACAGCTCCATGAGGGAAAGTATTGATAACAACGTATGGCCCATCCCAGTGGGACTTGAGCTTTCCAAGAAATAATTTAAGTCTAGAATTGAAAAGCCAGACCCACTGGTTGGGCTCAAAAGTCTTTCTAATGATGTGCTTGTCCTGGAAGACTTTTGTACGTTGCTTGTAAGCTTGAGAAGTTTCATAAGCTTCATTACGAAGCTCCTCAAGCTCACTTAATTCTAACATACATGCTTTTCCCGCTTTATCCAGATTTAAGTTAATGTTTTTAATAGCCCAATAAGCTTTATGTTGGATTTCAACGGGAAGGTGACATGCTTTTCCGTAGACAAGATGGAAAGGAGACATGTCCAAGGGAGTCTTATACACAGTTCTGTAGGCCCAAAGAGCATCATTTAATTTTTTAGACCAATCCTTCCGATCAGGCCTGACAGTTTTTTCTAAAATTCGCTTAATCTCCCTATTAGACACTTCAACTTGTCCACTCGTTTGGGGATGATAAGGTGTGGCTATCTGGTTGACTCTCAAATTTTGGAGTAGTCTTGTGAAGTGTACATTCTTAAAGTGAGGTCCTCCATCACTTATGATCATCCTTGGGCACCCATACCAAGAAATGATATTAGCCTTAACAAAGCCCAAGACCACGGAATGGTCATTGGTTTGCGTGGGTATGGCTTGTATCCATTTTGATACATAGTCAACAGCCACAAGGATGTATTCATATCCGAAGGACACAGGAAAGGGACCCATGAAGTCAATGCCCCAAATATCAAAGATTTCAATAGGGAGGATAGGTTGTTGGGGCATCTCATCCCTTTTTCCAATGGTTCTCGTCTGCTGGCAACGTAGACATGCGCCCCCATGCACATGTGCATCTCAGAATAATGTGAGCCACCAAAAACCAGACTGAAGAACCTTATGGGAAGTCTTCTTCCCACTAAAATGTCCCCCACAGTGGAGGTCATGGCAGAAACTCAGAACACTTCTTTGTTCTTCATCAGGGACGCAACGGCGAAATAGCTGGTCACGGCCTATTCTAAAAAGCTCGGGTTCCTCCCAGTGATAAAATTTAGCGTTGGCGAGAAACCTGTCTTGCTTCTGCTTGTCCCAAGTACCAGGGGTGATGCCCGTGACCAGATAGTTCACTATGTCAGTGAACCAAGGAGTTTTAGCTTCCACGGCCATTAGAGACTCATCAGGGAAAGTCTCTTGAATTCCACCAGCAGGGTTTGATGCCTCAGTAGGGATCCTAGACAAATGATCTGCTACCACATTCTCAACTCCTTTCTTGTCTTTAATTTCCAGGTCAAATTCTTGGAGTAGCAGAATCCAACGAATTAGGTGAGGTTTGGTGTCCTTTTTAGCCAGAAGATGCTTAAGGGCTGAATGATCAGTGAACACCACAACCTTGGATCCCAAAAGATAAGACCGAAACTTTTCCAAAGCAAATACTACAGCAAGTAATTCCTTTTCAGTAACCATGTAGTTTTGCTGAGGATCCGTCAGGGTCTTGCTGGCATAATGCAGTACATGAGGTTTGCCATCAACCCTTTGACCTAAGACCGCTCCCACTGCAAAATTAGAAGCATCGCACATAAGCTCAAACAGGAGAGTCCAATCTGGTGCTTGGAGAATCGGCGTGGTAATGAGGGCTTTCTTTAAAACTTGGAAAGCCTCGCCACATCTATCATCAAAATCGAAGGAGACATCCTTCGCTAACAGGTCGCAGAGTGGCTTAGAGATTTTACTGAAATCTCTGATGAAGCACCTATAAAATCCAGCATGGCCAAGGAAAGATCTAACCTGACGAACATTGGCGGGCAATAGAAGCTTAGAGATGGAATCGATTTTTGCGGTGTCCACCTCTAATCCTCTCTCGAAAATTATATGCCCTAACACAATGCCCTGCTGGACCATAAAGTGGCTTTTCTCCCAGCTAAGCACCAGCTTCGCCTCTTCGCAATGGGTTAAGACTTTATCAAGGTGCGAAAGGCATAGGTTAAATGATGAGCCATAAATTGAGAAGTCATCCATGAAAATTTCAATGAACTCGTCGATTATATCAGAAAAGATAGCCATCATACAACGTTGGAAAGTGGCAGGAGCATTACATAACCCGAATGGCATTCAGCGGAATGCAAAAGTACCATACAGACTCGTGAAGGTGGTACTCTCCTGATCATCGGGAAAAACAGCTATTTGATTGTACTCAGAGTACCCGTCAAGAAAACAAAAGTACTTGTTCCCCGCCAATCGTTCCAAAATTTAATCGATAAACGGTAAGGGGAAATGGTCTTTCTGGGTAGCTGTGTTTAAATGGCGGTAATCAATGCAGACCCTCCAACTAGTTGAGGGTCTAGTAGTCACCAGTTCTCCTTGGTCATTCTCCTCCACAGTGATTCCTACCTTTTTCGAAACTACGTGAATAGGACTGTCCCATTTACTATCTGAAATGGGATAGATAATCCCTGCAACTAGCCATTTCAGAATCTCCTTTTTAACAACCTCTCGCATATTTGGATTGAGCCTTCTCTGCATATCTCGGAAAGGCTTCACGGACTCGTCCGTGTATATATGATGCATGCAAAGAGAGGGATCAACACCCTTAATATCAGCTATTGTCCAGGCAATTGCTTCCTTGTGCCTTTGTAAACACTCAAGCAGAGCTCTCTCTTGCAATTCAGATAATGCAAACGAGATAATAACGGGGAGCGTGTTATTAGGGCCAAGGAAAGCATATTTCAATGTGCTCGGGAGGGGTTTCAACTCCAATTCAGGAGCCTTTTGGATTGAGGGTTTTAGTTGAGATGTCCCTGCCTCAGGCAGCAGATCTACCTTCACAGTCCAGGGTGGGGACAGAGACTTAGTGTGTACCCCCAGCAACTCCTCTAGTTCGGGCATTTTCCTTTCAATTTCTTTAATAATTGAGGGATGGTCCTGAGATATGACCTTCTGAAGGGGATCTCTACATAAGAGTGCTGGAGTAGTCTCTTCAATTATTTCATCAACGACCTCAATCTGAGAACAATCTTCAAATCCGGGTTGCTTATAAGTATCAAAAACATTCAACCAGATCTTCTTGTTCCCAGAGCCCATTTTAAGTGCCCCGGATCTACAATTTATAGAGGCATTGGCTGTGGCCAAGAAGGGGCATCCCAGAATAATGGATGGTTTTGTGAGCTTATTAAATGGGTCAGTATCAAGTACCAAAAAGTCAACGGGGAAGAAGAAATCCTCTACTCTGACAAGGACATCTTCCAACAATCCCCGCGGTGTCTTAAGTGATCTATCTGCAACCTGGAGGATTACTGGACTAGGCTTTAGCTTTCCTCCTCCCAAAAGGTCATAGACAGAGCTCGGTAGAATGTTTACCCCGGCACCTAGATCGAGCAGAGCCTCGTCAATGTGTTGGTTACCTATAAGCACTGAAATATACGGGGACCATGGGTCTTTCATTTTGGGGGGTGTTCCATGCTAGAGTACGGAGCTAACATGGTCAGGCAGGATGACCTTGGTTTGGACCTGTTTCCTAGATTGGCTCTTCTGGGTGCACAGGTCCTTCAGAAACTTGGCATAGGATAGAATCTGTTTAATCGCTTCCAACAGAGGCAAGTTAATCTGGACTTGCCTAAAAGTATCCATAATCTATTCCGTCCTATCCTTGGCTCCAGACGAGCCAACAGAAGATTCCCTAGGAGCAGATAGGTGCTCTGGATAGGGCACCCTCGGCTTTTGGGTAGAGGGGTCATCATGGCGGGAAGGGGGTGGTGGAAGGACGACATCCTCATTGTGGATCATTTTTTGTGAGGGAGAGTGGTGTGGCTCTTCCTCGGGTGAGATGGAAGTCGGGTCAGGTGTGGAAGGGGAATTCTGAGATGTAACCATAGGAGTGTTATCAGGCTTGTTAATCTTTTTCCACTCCTCAACACGGTCACTGCTTGGGCGTGCTCCCTGAATACAACCCCCTTGCCCTTAGGGTTCTCCTCAAAAGAGCTAGGCAGCTTCCCCGGATCACGTTGCCTAACTGCCTCAGTAAGATGACCAATTTGGGATTGCATATCAGTAATCATCTTATTCTGAGATTGGATAACCATATTCTGATGCTCTTGCATTGCTTTCATCATGGCCTTCAGTTATCCATCTCAGAGGGCTTATTCGAAGGAGGGTTTTCATAAGAAGGTTGGTATGTGGGCTGGGGAGGTAAGTGGCTTGTATTCCCTGAGTTAGAAGCATCAGCTTGCTTCCAAGAGAAGTTTAGATGGTTCCGCCACCCTGGATTATAAGTGTTGGAGTAAGGGTTATTGAGAGGGGGGGGGGGGGGGGGGGGGAACCTTGGGCTGCATTCAAGTCAGCCTGAATCAACTCAGGGAATTGGTTTTCCTTATGGCACTCCACAGTGGCGTGCGTTGTGCTTTGGCAAATGGAGCATTCTCTTGAAGCCTGAAAAATAGAGGTTGCTTGCGGGTTCATGCCGGGGTTTGCTAAAAGCCTATCAAAGTTTTTATTCAATAGTTGAATCTGATAAGCCAAATCATGAGAAGCCCCAGCTTCATGGGCCTCTATCTTCCTCTACAAGATTGATGGTTTTCTTTCTTGATAAGTAGAGGACAGATGTATGGAGTTGTCGCTTAAAGTTTCAAATAATGCCCAACCTTCATCCTCAGTTCTGGTCATGAAGGTTTCTGCACAGGCTGCATCAATGGTTTACCTATGCCTTTCAGATAATCCGTTATAGAACCATTCGACCAACTGCCATCTTGGCACTTGATGGTGGGGGCATAACCTAAGAAGGTCATTAAAGCACTCCCAAGTCTCATGAAATTGTTCCCCTTCTTGTTGAGTAAAACCCATAATCTCTCTTCTGTAATGGTTGGTTTTACTCATAGGAAAATACTTTTTTAAAAATTCTCCCTTAAGGGTGGCCCAATCATTTACCCTTGCATCGAGGGTATGATACCAGTGCTTGGCCTTATCCTTTAGGGAGAAAGGAAATAGAGTCCTCATCAGGGCTTCATGAGTAAAGCCTTGGTGCTTCACCGTGGAACAGACCTCGGTGAATTTCTCCAAATGCCGGTAGGGGTCCTCCCTAGTAGTACAATAAAAAGAGGGCAATAAAGATATGGTACTGCTCTTGATCTCATACGAATTATCCCCTGCCGGTAGTCTTAGTGTTTGTGTAGGTTGGTTAGTAGGAATAAAATAGTCCCTTAGGGTCCTTTGTTGATTTGCACCTTGCTCAGCCATTCCTTCTTTTTCTTCTCCTAGGTGAGCTCTCCTAAGAATTCTCTCAGGCTCAGGATCAAACACTAGACTACCCTCAAGAGAGTGTCTACCAAGCATACAAAACACAATTCAGATTTTTTTTTTTTTATGAGTAAGTTAAACCACCACTCCAAAGATAAGTCGAAAGATCAAGACTTATCCCTCCGTTCCCACGTAAGTGGTATAAGAGGGGTGTGGACTTGAAATCTTAACCTTCTTTATCGTGGATGTCGAATTAGTTAATATAAATGGCCAAACAAGTTTTTCACTGCAATTACGTGCCTTAATTCAACCTTCGAGTGCCTAAGGACCTATACTTTGCTTAAATGATACTCCCAGGTGATCAAGTGAGAAGTTACTCCTAGGACAAACAAAGGGATGCAAGTAGGGTGAACCCTTCCTTTGAGGCGATGCGTATGCGGTGCCCCTTAACTACCCTTTGTTCCTTTAAGGGGTGTCCCCCTCCATGGAGTATCAAAACACTTGGTCAAAAGATAGTATCACCACCACCACAAAGCATAATAGGAGGGTCTGCATCGGTAAAGAGATCGGTGCCTATAGCCTTAAGGGATCGAGCCTTAGTGCGGTGCCTAATATGCGTGCTCAGTGTCAGAAGTGTGCAACACACAGCAAATCTTTGTAATTTCTTTTGAAATCGCAGACAAGTCCCTTAGAATCAGATCAAATGTTAATTACTTTTAGGGTTGAATCTGATTATTAGTTCCACTTTTAGTTATGTGACCACTGAATTAGTAAATTCAAACAACTTGGTGGTCTTGAATTTAAATTTGAATTCAAATGCGTGAACAG
The DNA here is from genome assembly GCA_037157565.1 of Thalassia testudinum. Lineage (NCBI taxonomy): Eukaryota > Viridiplantae > Streptophyta > Magnoliopsida > Alismatales > Hydrocharitaceae > Thalassia > Thalassia testudinum. The sequence continues at coordinate 59,609,519 of JAZHRO010000019.1, read as the reverse complement.
GAGCTGGATGCAAAAGTTAGAAAAATATACCTGTCTCCAGCAATCTTCGTGCTAATATGCTTGCATTGCAATAATAAGATCTAATGTGTTTCTCAATCACCCCTAAATGCGGGCACCTAAGGGCATGCAACTTCTAAATAGGCAGCTCGATATTTTCTTTGTTGGTTTTTAAAAGCAGGCAAGCAGAAAATATAATCACGCATGCACCAAAAATATTGTAAGCCCTAGTAGCTAAAGAATGCGGAGACAAACCCCCAAAAAATTCAGCCCCAATCACTACAAGGGTGAAAAGACAGAATTAAATTTGTGACGACAGAGAATCCTCTACGAAAATAGGATCTTGGTCTCCTTTGTCTTTTCCTTGTGTAGCTTAACTCGTGATTGCTGTCGCCGCTCTGTAGCGCCTCATCGCCTCTCCAGATTCCTCGCACAGTAAAAAAAATTGATCAGATAATTTCACAACTCAGAAGATTTAAAAACAATGAAGTAAATCTATTGCATCTGTTGCATCCCCAGCAACGACGCCAATTTGACGAGTCGACTTTCCACTTTGCGTTGTAGTATTTAAGTGGTGGAAAAATCGACTTATCAGAAAAAATGAAAATAACCACTCACAGAAGAGTGGGTCGTGTCCACAGGGAGGCAATTATGCAAGAAATTCTTAATTATTTTATATTCTTTCAGATAAGTGCGAAATCCCTATTCAAATCTGACATAAAATGCAAAGAAAAGTAGATTCGCAATAACTTAAAAAGATAAGGGTATATGTGCAATTTTCCCTCACTGAAATCTTCAATAAATTTATGATGATTTTATGCAATTTTCATGTGACATGTACTAGAGAAAATTAGTGCTCAGGTTAAGCCCAAAATCAATCTTGAAATAGGTGAATATCATGAATGTGCAATTATCGGAGATAATGAGTGTGCATGTGCAATTTTGCCATAATATAATAATAATAAATAAAAATCAAATTCTATGGCAATGGCAATGAATGTAATTTTTAATGGAATTCAAAACAGTGCACTTGCTCTCTCTCCTCCTCGCGAGAAAGAGAGAGAGCACCAGCGGGGCTTCACGAGCAAGGGGTGTTGGCAAGGATGAGGGCTATTCGATGACAGCTGCGGCGTCGACGGAGGTGGCCGAAGGTGGTCGGCCAGCGGAGGAGACTACTGCTATCGTGAAGATTCTGTTGAAGGTTGAAGGCGCTGGCGCCAGGCAGAGTTTGGCGTGCGCACACTTGCGGGCAGAGGCGCGGGTCGGCGGGGAGCGCTGGTGCGCGCTTGTGCAATGCCTGCGGGTGCTGGAAGGTGCGGGCGTGCGGTGAGGTAGAGCTAGCACCTGCAGGTCCGGCTGGAGGGGGGTGAGCGGGTGCAGGCCTGGCGCGGAGAGGCACTGTGAGGGATCCTGCGGTGCTGCGCTAGGGCGCAGCTGCAGGCGAGCAAAGCGGGCGACTGCGGGTGCTCCTACAGAGAGGTGGAAGGCACTGGCGGGTCTGCAGTGCTGCGCTAGGGCCCAGCTACAAGTGTGCACTGCAGGGAGGTGCGAGTGGGGCATCTACGGGCACGCTTGCAGGGGCTCTTGGTGGCTTGGCGGTGCTAGGGAAGGCGATGTAGATGACAGCGAGTGCCTGCGGGTGCTGGAGAAGGGTGTGCCTGCGGGCAGAGACTTGGCTGGAGGTTGAGGTGGCTTGCGCGCACGCCTGCAGATGGCGCGGGCGTTTGGTGGTGTGGGCGGTGCGTGCTTGCGGGCGCAGGGGCGTGGCTGAAGGTGCTTGCAGAGGTGCGTGCCTGCGAGGAGCTTGGTGCGGTGGGAAGTTGTAGATCCACAGTGCACACTGGAGATGATGGTGCAAGTTGTTCTCTTCCTGGCTGATCTTCTCTCCCTGGACCCACGTGCTTTTTAACTCTTCCTCATTTGCGTCTGCGAGATTTAAGGGATTTTCAAATCCCTTAACTATTTCTAGTCGACGGCTGTTGAGGGTGCCCGGAGGATGGGGAAAAGAGCAGTCGTTGGTTATTTGAAAAGGGTAATTTACCCTTTCCTCCTCATTCTTTTGCCAATTATTTTTCTGCACATAAAAAGCACATATTAAGTTATAGAATAAATGTAAACCTAAATCATGATGCATGCAAACATTCTATAACTTAATATAGTTATTAACAAACCTAAAAGGTATAATTAAAGTTACTTAGGCGTAAAATTAGTCCATTAAAATGGACTCATCAAGGATCCCTACTATGACCAGGCAGATCCAACTTAGCCAAACCCTAATTTTTCACTTCCACATCCTTTTGAGCTTCAATGTATCTGGTGGGCATCGCATCTCTTGATCTACATCTATCAACCTACCAAATTGATTGAGTTTGGGCTGCATCATCAACCTGTTGATCTGAACAAACACCTAGTTGGATCAATCAGCTTTTATTCGAGGTGCTTGTTCTACAAAATTCATCTGATTTGACCACTCCTCCATACCATTTTCCGCTCGGTTGAAGGCATTAAATTTGGCGCTCAACGGGAGGCAACCCATCATTCCAAAAAACCCGAGATCCTTCTAATTATCCTTTTACATTTCACGTCTCTGAGTTCAATTTTTAGAACAGTCGACTCCACCTCTAGTACTCGTACCAGAGCTTGAAATCGTCCGCAACAGTTATCCCGACCCATTCACCCACCCGTTTATCCTTTTCTAATCCCTGAACCCTAACTATTTCATACCCTCCATTTATAATGAGGACATTGCAAGACTTAGGCATGGGGGGGTGGTAAAGTGCAAACATATAAAAATTCAAAGTTCTTATGGTTTCTCACAAAAAAATACATATTCCAAAAAATAAAAAATTAAAAATTAAAAAAAAGAAGAACAAAAAAAATGGAGAAGGGATGAAATTTTGAAAGAATTAAATGCAAATCATTCTTGATGGGAGGAAAAGGAGGGAGGTGATTTAAGAATGTCAAAAAGGAGCAACAATTTGAAACAAAAAGAACTAGTCATTAGTAAAAGATTATGGGATTTATTTTAGTTCTAGATCAAATCAAAAGGAAGAAATAAAAGGCAAAAGTGCTACAGAGACAAAGAGAATAGTATAAACGCTGATCTTAGGCCTCTTGGGCTGTGTTTTAGGCCTAAAAATTCAAGTATTCGTTAAGATCTGGATAGTCCTCAAGAGGTTGAGGAAAATGTGAAGCTTAAGTATTAGGTCTAAGGCTTAGGGATTATTCAGCCTCATTAACTGACCTTTGGTTTGCTGGACTCAGTAACCTAAGCACCCTAACCCACACACGGTCTGACTCAGTGCACTTAATTATCAAAATCACGCAAAAGCGTTAATTCTGTTCTAAAAAGCCACCTAGAATAGCAGTGGCTTATAAACACAAATTGATTTGGAAGAGTTCCTGGTGCGGAGAGGTGAGAAATTCCCCTCGAAGATGTGCAGTAACATACCGTCTCCTCGGTGCTTGTCTCCTAGGATATCTAAATATCCTACTGGGGGCATGTAAGCACCTTGTGCTGATTCAGGTGCCATGGGCATGAATATCCTGAAATGTTAATTGCCAGGTGGTGTTGAGGTTTTATATTCAATTTCATAGAATTCAAGGGCATCCTTAATCATCCTATCTCTCATAGATCTCTGTGATTTAGGTTTCTTGAATGGTAATCCTAAGTAACTTGGCTACATATTTGGATCAAATGGTGGAATCAAGATGTAGAATCAGAATTTGGATCATGATGTAGAATGAAGTGATTAGATTTGAATAGAGAATCTCACTTGAAAATCTATGTGTGTGCTATAAAGAGAAGGGATGAGGGACTGGATGTGTTTTTGAACCAAATCAAGGCACCCAAGGATGTTTGGATGGCTATGGAGGTTCGGGGCCGATGATACCCCTGGATCGGAAAGTCGTCCACCTGAGAATTACCTGGGCAGCTAGAGAGGGAGAGTCCCGCAAAGACCCCTACACGGTAGAGCATCCTCACGGGTTACAGGGTTTCCCCCACCCGACCTCTCTTGTCACTAAGATTCCAGGTAAACTAGAATGGGAACCTTGACCTCTTAAGTCTACCACTTTTAAGATCAAAGGTGCTCAGGGTTTTCACTTGAACTTTAGATGTTTTAGGTTTTGTGACCTAATTTCAAGGTTGGCTAACCCAACAAGGGGTCAACTTCCCTGACCTGTCCTAAAGATGGCAGAATGATTCTAGGTCAAGACCTAGATTCACCCTGATTTGACTCCCAGGTTATTAGGTCCAAGGTTTTTAAGATTCAAGTGATTTTAGAGCTCAATTTTAGGGTTTGTCTTGCTTAGATCTTTTCAATCAAGGGCTTGGGTAGCACACTAATGCGGGTGGGTTTGTTTCCTTTTATGTAGGCACATGTGAACTAGCACTTCAAAAACCCTACTGTAGAAACCCTAATTTGGTTCTATTTCCAATCCTCTTTGCTTTTCACAAAAGTTCTCTTTGGACTTAAAACAAGAAGTGTGTAGTCCGTGGAGATTTGGAAATTAAGCGTGATTTCTACTAGGCACAGGAATTTGTGGGGTAGGATCTCTAAAAATCGCTTCGACTTCAGTAAGATTTGAAAATTTTCGCAAAATCAGGAAACTTTTGCCTTAAAGATGGTAATTACTATAGAAAGAAGGCAGTTGATTCCTAATTTGATTGCTTCCTTTTGTCTTCCCAAGATTAGGAGATGGATTTAGGGAAGAAGAGAGAGTTTACCTGTCCTGGAGTGGTTGATTCGCGCAGAAGATCTCCTCGTGAAATACCTCGCAAAAATCACAATAAACCAAATAGGGCAAGTTAGTGCTCAAATATAATAAAAAATAATGCAGAGACTAGTGATGAATTATGCATTGCTCCCCGACAATGGCGCCAAAATGTTAACAGAGGGAGAAGTTGGTGTTTATAAAAGATAATGCTACGTCGTATAGTTGAAATCGCCTTGAAAACAAATAAATTTTATTACTCGAATGTTAAGTTTGAGGTCGAACACAGGGAGCAAATGGAATTCATACTAATCTCAATAATAGATGCAATTTGAACACTTAAATCTACTCAAAATCTAATTCAAAATATAAAGTAGGAGTTTATGAATAATAAAATGTAGCAAAAAATAGAAATTGGGAAGAATTGGATAAAAAGTGTTTCTTCTGCTTCTTCTCTACCTTTCTCTTCTTCAGTCCTTCTTTCTCTCTTTGGCTCTTCTTCTGTCATTTGCTTCTTTCCTTCTTCTTCTTCTTTGGTTTCCTTCTCTAACTTGGCCTTTAGCTTCTCTCTTCTTTTTCTTCTTTCCCTTCTTCTTTGACTTTGCCTTTTCCTTAGCCGTGCCTTCTTTCTTCTTCTTCTTAGGCTTCTCTTCTTTCTGTTTTAGCCTTTAGCTCTTCTTCTTCTTAGGCTTCTCTTCTTTCTACTTTGGCCTTGAGCTCTTCTTCTTCTTTCTTTCCTTTTTCCTTCTCTGCTACAATGCTTTCTCCTTCCTGTTCCTTAGCATCCTCTGCAGCTTCTTCTGTCCCTTGCTTTTCCTTCTTCTCTGCAGCTCCTCTTGCTTTTAGCTTCTTCAGCTTCCTCCTCCTTAGCTTCCTCTTTCCTTCTTCTTTTCCTTGCACAAGTGCAAAACCTACCCCTACCCACCCCCATGAATTCTCTCTCTCTTTCTCTCTTAGGCTCGCTCTCCTAAAGCCAATTGGGTAATTGTGTCGGTCAAGCACAGCCGGGTCCAAGCGCACCGGCGTGGGTGGTGCGCGAGGAGTGCAGGGTAAATGGGTCAAGCAAGCCAGGTCCGTGGAGCGTGGATCGCAGACGAGGCGAGTGGGCGAGGGGACCTCACCCTGTGTTCAGAGGCAACAAGCCTAAAACACAAAATCAATTTAAACCACTCAACTCACTCCAAAACAACCGAGGTGGGACTAAAAGTCCCACCCGCTTCTCGTGCACCTGCAGGAGATGCCTTGCTCAATTGCCACAACTGCAGTGCCCTCTCAAAGCCAATAACTGGCTGAATGTGTGTGCGTGATAACTCTACGTCACCTGGACCTGAATTCCTGAAGCGAAGCTTGCAAGCAAGCTTCACAGCTGTGCCAATGGCAACCAAGGTCAAAACCTATTCTCAAGCAACACAGCCTTGCAACCTCATTAGAACACACAGGAGGCTTCGCCGTGACACGACAAAGGTGTCTAGGTGGGTGGCGTGGCACGAGGCAGCCTTGGCGTGTGTGACTAGGTCGGTCTATGGCCGTGGTGACAGTCGATGGAGATGGGGAAAGTGATCAATGGAAGGTGGCAGTGCTTCTGAGGGGTTTGGCGAGGCGTGTGGGTGTGTGGAATGATGGAGGTGCCTCGCTGATGGTCTGCCAGAGGTGGAGAAGATGGTGGTGGTCTGCGGTGGTCGAGGATAAAAAATAGAAGTAAAGAAGGGGGAAATATAGAGAGGAGAGAGAGGAAGAGATTTAACCTAGTTTAAGGACGAAGGGGGGCAAATAGCGGCTGGCGCGTACCTGCTGCCGCTGGAGACGAAGGTCCAGTAGAGGGGTGACGGCGACGACGAGGAGGTATTTGGTGCGTGCGTAGATACGGCGCAACGTGGAGGAAGGAGGCGGAGATGTCTCTACCACTGGTATTGTGCCAGAGTGACGAGAAGAGGGAGGAGACGTCGCCAGAGCTCATTGGATGCTTGGCCAGAGGAGAAGAGATGAATTGGAGGGTGGTTCCCGGCCAAACCAAGCTGAGAATGGATGGCTAGGGCTGGGGCTTCTTTTATAGGCTCTGGTAGAGGGCCTTGTGCTTGGAAGGCAAGCTTCCAAGCACAAGTACCCTTGCCGGACATGGAATGCGAGAGATACCCAAATCTCTCATGCTTTCACATGAGAGATTGGGTGGGAATCAAGGCTTGAGATTACATTCAGATGATCGAGAATTCCTCAAATAATCTCCCTTTCAAATTTGAGAGGGAGTCTCTAAGAAATCAGGGAGAAATCCCCTCTGGAATCCTCGCCGGAGTAGGACTCCTTCGCTGTGATGGTGGAGGGACCTAATTGCAAAGAATGACGAGGAAGCTTAGGGGGTTTCCATAAGGTTTTGAAAGGCTAGGGGTCTAAAAGTAATTGGGTTGGACTGTTTTGCAAAGTAGGTCAAGGTAACCTTCCCTTAGGTCTAAGTTTTGGTAGAAACCTAATTTGGACCTAAGGAATCCAATGGTGAAGTTGGATTTTAGGTTTGATCATGTTTGACTAGGCATTTTACACAAAAACCTAATTTAGGGTAAATATCTGACTAGGACCCTTATTTAGGTCAAAATAGGTTTCAAAGGCCAAATTGAAGGTTCTAAACCCTAGAGGATATTTTTCCATGAACTTTAGAGGGTTTAGGTGAATTTTATCCTGACCAGAACCTTGTTAGATTAAGTGGGTCATTTTTAGGATTATAAGAAGTCATTTAATTCCTAGATTGCACATTAACCCTTTTCTGATTGAACCAACCCACTTTTTATCTTGTTAAGACCATTTAACCTATGTTTAGCCCCTGAGAAATCCCATTGATGTACTGCAATGTTAAAATTACAGTTTTACCCTTTGTTTCTTATTTTCCTTTCAGAACAGTTGTTCCTTGAATTAGGGCCTTTACTTGGTTATGTAGGAGCTTTTGTTCTCTTTTCTAGGTCAAAATGAGACAGTTAGGGCTCATGATGGTGTTCTCATCACCAGGGCCTAAATTCAGCTACAGAACACCATGGGCGGCACTATCTCGAAGTGTCGAAAGCTAGGGTTCTGGGGTTGCCATGGGAGATGCTATCTCGAAGCATCAAAAGCCAGGGACCTTATGAGGATTGATGGTGGGAGTGAGGAATTCGATACAGGCCGTGTTGTAAAGCCAATCCAAAGTTGGAAATAAAGAAAAGAGAGAGAAAACTCTCCAAAAATAGAAAAAATCTTCTGTCTCTCTCTTGCAAAAAACACACTACAAACTGAACCGAGACTAAAATTGTTTTAAGCAAGGGTGCTTTAACCGCAGAGTTCAACGAACCTTAGGTTAGTTCTTGTGGGCCTTAGAAACTTTCACAACAGACTGAGGCTAAAGATGGTCAGGTCCGGATCTTGGTTGGCACTTGAGTACCTCTAGGCCTATTGTTGGCATTCAGACTTAATCTACACAAAAAAAAGTGCACATCAGAGATTTGAACATGTGGTCTAGAACTTGAGTTAATTCTATGAGATTTTGCTAAGGGATTAGCAAAAGTTAGGCATGGGGGTATGATGATAACATCATCATCAGCCATATCTAGCTTTAATTAGTCATTATCAGGAATAAATGCTCCTACGTAACCACCAGAGAGCCCTAATTCACTGCAAATCCATTCTGAGGGAAATATAGTAAAATAAGGGTAAAATTACAGTTTTAATAGTATATCTCAATTGCAGTACAATCACGGGTTTTCTCAGGGGTTAAATAAAGGTCAAATGGTCTTAAATGTCTAACAAGTAGGTTCGTATAGCTAGAAAAGGGTTTTTACATGTTTTGAGAATTAAATTACTTCTGATACCCTAAAAACAGACCCGCTTAATTAACTAAGGTTTTGGTTAGAATAAAATTCACCTAAATCCTTTAAAATTCATAGAAAAATATTCTATAGGATTTGGCATCCTTGATTTGCCCATTAAAACCCGTCTTGACCCAAAATAGAGTCTCAGACAAACATTTGCCCTAATTTGGGTTTTTGCATAAATTATTGTTCGTAAGCGAAATCGAGGTTTTAAAAACTGTATTGTAGTATAGCTAAAATCGCTTTGAAAACAAATAATATTTATTACTCAAATTTGAAGTGCGAGGTCGAACACAGGGAACAATATGACAATTTCAAACTTAAGATCACAATTTGAATCAAAAATAGGAGAGATTGCAACAATAATAATGTTAGGTATCAATGTGCAAAAAGAATGGAGTAAAATGGTGATTTGAATCATGAATTACTCCTCACAAATAGCAACTAAGTCAACAGTATCAATAAAGTCTCAAATATATGCAATCAGATGATTTAGGCTTGTATCGGATGGCTTAAATAATCGGTTGCTACTGTGCTTCCTAGAGACTCAAGGGTCTCTTTTCTCTGCTGCTCTCTTTCTCTTCTTCCTTCTTTCTTACTTTGCTTTCTTCTTTCTTCTGAGGCCTTTTTCCTTCTCCTTTCTTTCTTTTGGCTCAGGTCTTCTCCTCTTCTTGCCTTGGCCTTCCCTCTTCTTCACGTAGAGGGGGAAGGTTCCTTAAATTTGGCTAACTATGAGCCCAAACCTTCTCAGAGAAAACCCCTTGCCTCCACACACTCTCTCTCTTTCTCTCTTTAAGTCACGCTCTCCCAGAGCCTCCAACAGTACCGGGTTATCGGGTTTTGGACCTAGAGCGCACCCGGGTCCAGGGCTATGGGCGCGATTGCAGTCGAGGAGTGAAGTTGGGTTAGGTGGGTCAGGTCTGCACCAGACCCACGGAGGATGGGTCACGGGCGAGGCACAGGTGAGCGGGTGAGTGGGGGACCTCACCTCCCAAGTGTCTGAGGCGATAAGCCCTAGACGCTTTTTCCTCTTATGCGGCTACAAATGCCTCTCAGCTTCTGAGGTGGGACTAAAGTCCCACCTTTCCTTTGCGCGTCCACAGCAGCACGGTCTCCTCCTCAATTGGGTCAACTACTGAGGATACCTCCCTCAATTGGGGACCTGGGCGTGTGCGCGTGATGACTCTGCCCAGTCTGGAGCCAAGGCCTGGAGTGAAGGCACCCTAGAGTGAGCTTGAAGCAGCTGCAATGGCGGAGGGGAGCTGGAACCTGAAATCCAAGAATACGGGCGCTAAGCCCCAGTTAAAATGCTCTAGAGGATCATTGGTGGAGGAGGAACACGATGGTGGTGGTTTTGTAGCATGGGAGTAGGTGTAGTGGCCAAGCGAGATCGGGAACGACAATGGAAAGGTGGGTTGTTCGGGGGTGAGTGTGGGTGAGCGAGAGGGTGAAATAGGAGAGGGGTTTTATGCGGGAAGGTGAGGTGGAGGTTTTGGGCTTGTCGGCAAGGTGGATGGAGGTGCATAGCGGTGGAAACACTTCGCCAGAGGAGTGGCCGATGCGGAGGATGAAGAGGGTGGTCAGTGTGATGCAGTGGTCGAAATGAAGTGCGGTTGGTGTGTAAAGGGAGTAGAGGAACTATGGAACTTATCTAGGTGATTGGCAAGTGAAGAGAGGCAGAAGCGACGTCGGTTGTGGTATGGCCGACGTCGGAGACAAAGGTGACTCCGGTGAGAAGGAAACGGCGAGGAAGACAGAGGGAGAGATGCCTGCTGGTACGACGTGGGGTGGAGGAATGCAAGGAAAATGAATTTGCCACTAGTATTGCAGATGGACGATGAGGGAGGTCGAGGGGATCGCCGAAGCTCAAGGAGCCTTTCGGCCGAGTTACGAGAGAGGAATTTAGGGGAAATCCGATCGAAATCGAGCTTGAGGAGAACAGTTTGATCTAGAGGTCTTTTTATAGGCCTTTAAAGGAGGTTTTGGGCTTGGGAAGCTTGGAAAGCTTTGCCGGAGTTGGGAATTTTTTGCTACCCAAATCTCTCAATGGTTCACGTGAGAGATTGGGAAGGTTTTGGGGCATGGGATTTGGCTTAAAAGGATGAGAATTCCTTGATGAACTTCCCTTTCAAATTTGAAAGGGATTCGTCAATGAATGAAGGAGTTTTTGCCAATTTTAGGATGCCGGTGCTTGTAGGAATAGGACTAATGGTGGTAGGGACCTATTTGTGAAAATGATGACAAAGTTAGGGGTCTTTTTGTAAATAGTTTGAAAGTTAAGGGCATAAATGTAATCAGACAGGACCAAGTTATAAACTAGGTCATGACAATTTCAGCTTGGGTCCAAATTTTGCTACAAACCTAATTTGGACCTAAGGAATCCAATGGTGATGTTGGATTTTGGTTTTGATCGCATTTAGCTAGGTAATTTATGCAAAAACTCAAATTAATGTAAATGTCTGTCTGAGACTCTGTTTTGGATCTAAACGGGTTCTAATGGTAAATTTGAAGGTACCAAACCTTAGAGAATATTTTTTTATAAATTTTAGAAGGTTTAGGTGAATTTTATCCCGACTAAAACCTCAGTTAATTAAGCGGATCTATTTTTAGGATTTCAAAAGTCATTTAATTCTCAAAACATGTGAAAACTTATTTCTGTCTGTTCTAACCCACTTGTTATCCTTTTAAGACCATTTGACCCTTAATTAACCCCTAAAAAAACCCATGGTTGTACTGTATTGAAGTTATGATGGTAAAATTACAGTTTTACCCTTGGTTTCTTGTCTCTCTCAGAATGCTAATGCAGTGAATTATGACCTTCTGAAGGTTATGTAGGAGCATTTAAAGACTTAATCAGATCAAATTGAGCTAGTTTATGGCTCATGATAGTGTTCCCATCATACCCCCATGCCTAACTTTTGCTAGTCCCTTAGCAAAATTTCAAGGGATTTACTCGAATTCTAGACCGCATGTTTCTTTATGCTCAGACTCTGATGTGTGCTTTCTTTTGTAGGTTTGGTCAGAATGCTGATAATAGGCCTAGAGGTACTCAAGTATCAACCAAGATCCGAACCTGACCAGCTCTAGCCTCAGTCTGCCTTGAAGGTTTCTAAGGCCCACAGGAATTAACCTAAGGTTTATTGAACTCCACGGTTAAAGCACCCGTGCTTGTAACATGTTTTAGCCCAGGTTCAGTTTGTAGTGCGTTTTTGTAAGAGAGAGATAGAAGAATTTTTCTTTATTTTTGGAGAGTTTTCTCTCTTTTCTTTTTATTTCTAGCCTCAGATTAGCTTTACAACACGGTCTGTATTGGATTCCTAGTTCCCACCATCAATCCTCGTAGGGTCCCTGGCAATCGATGCTTTGAGATAGTACCACCCATGGCAACCCCCAGAACCTGGCTTTCGAGATTTTGAGATAATCTCGCCTATGGCATTCTGCAGCTAAATCCAGACCCTAGCAATCGACATTTCGTGATAATGCTGCCCATGGCATCTGAACCGGCACAAGGTGCTCACATGCCCCTGGTAGGATATTTAGATATCCTAGGAGACAAGCACTGAAGAGATGATATGTTATTGCACATCTTCGAGGGAAATTTCCTGCCTTTCTTCGCCGGAAACTCGTCCAAATCAACTTGTGTTGATCAACCATTCCTAATCTAGGTAACTTTTTCAGAATAGATTTAACGCATTTGCATGATTTTGATACTTAAACACACTAAACCAGATTGTGTGTGGATTGGGGTGCTTAGGTTACCGAGTCCCACAAACCAGAGGTCAGTTAACGAGGCCAAATAATCCCTAAGCCTTAGACCTAATACTTAAGCTTCACATTTTCCCCAACCTCTTGTGGATTATCCAGATCTTAGCGGATACTTGAATTTTTAAGCTTAGAATTACAGCCCAAGAGGCTTAAGATCAGCGTTCATACTAATCTCCTTTTTTCTCTTATTACTTTTTGTCTTTCATCTTTTTTCTTTCTTTCTTTTTGATTTGGTCTAGAATTGAGTCAATTCCCTAATCTTTTACTAATGACTATCTCTTTTTCTTTTCTTTTCAAATTATGCTCCTTTTTGACATTTTTATCTCCTCCCCCTTTTCTCCTTAAACATGATATGTAATCAATTCAAAATTTCCTCCCTTCTCCTATTTTTGTTCTTTTTCAATCTTTTTTTTTTTTGGAATATGTGATTTTTTTTATGAAACCCTTTCATGTGAAGTGATTTTCACAGCATTTTGCATCTTAATACCCTCCCATGCCTACGATTTGCAATGTTCTCATTGTAAATTAGGTGGGTTCAAGTTCAGCTTAGATCATTCATTAGAACAAGTTTTAGATGGGTGGATGGGTCAGGATGATTGTTGCGGACGATTTCAAGCTTGGGTACGGGTACCAGAGGTGGAGTCAGCTATTCTAATGGATGAACCCTAAAGTGGAATATGAGTTCAGCATAAGATGTGTCAGGAGGGTTTCAAAAAGATGATAGGTTGCCTCCCGTTAAGCGCTGAGTTTAATGCCATCGACCGGACGTAATAAGCTCAGGGAGAATGGAGATCAAAAGATACCTCAACCATGTTCGAATCGGTGAGTTCAATCAATGGCTTAAGTCCCTAATCGTTACAACAAAGGGTTCTAAATCAAGGCTGGGTTGGCTGATTTCTACGACTCCATTTCCAAAGATTCATCTGATAAGATATGGTCCAATCCATTTTGATCTGAGTTTTCCTGGAACAATTTGAGTTTGGCATCAAAGAGTAGGACTTTCTGACCAGGGTGAAAGATCTTTCTAGATATGTGCTTGTCGTGAAAGGCCTTAACTCGTTCTTTGTAAATTCGTTAGTTCTCATACGCATCATTACGTAATTCATCGATCTCGCTCATTTGAAGCTTTCTGTGGGTTTCTTCCTTAGAAAGATCTAGATTACACTTTCGTATAACCCAATAAGCTTTGTGCTCCAACTCGACGGGGGGGTGACATACCTTCCCGTACACCAATCTGAAAGGAGATATGCCCAATTGGGTTTTGTGGGCAGTCCTATAGGCCTACAAGGATTTTGGAAGTTGGGACGACCAATCCTTCTTGTTAGGTCGGAGAGTGACCTGAAGGATTTTCTTGATCTCTCGATTCGATAGCTCAGCTAGACTGTTGGTTTGGGGGTGATAAGGAGTAGAGATTCGGTGCGACACCTTGTATTTGGTCATCATTGATCTGAACTAAGCATTTGTGAAATGGGCCCCTCCATCAGAGATAATGGCATATGAATCCTGAACCGAGAAAAGATGTTGTGATGAATGAATTTGATTTCCACCTTATGATCGTTGGTTCGGGTTGGAATGGCTTTGATCCATTTGGACATGTAGTCAACAGCAAGAAGAATGTATTCGAAGCCATATGAAACAGGGAAGGGTCCCATGAAATCAATCCCCCAGATGTCAAAGATTTCGCACACGAGAATCAGTTGTAAAGGCATCATATCGCGGTGGCTCATGTTGCCCAAGGTCTGGCAATGAGTGCATGCCTTACAGTGATCGTATGCATCTTTGAAAGTCATGGGCCAATAAAAGTCGCACTGGAGGACTTTTGTTGTGGTTTTATGTCCAGAAAAGTGTTCGTCGCAGGCCTGGTCATGGAGGAAGGACAAAATGTCTTGAATTTCTACTTCCGACACGCACGATCTAATGATCTGATCAGTACCAATGCGGAAGAGGTACGGATCTTCCCACATGTAGTACTTGGCATTGAAAAGCAATTTGTCTTTCTTGGCCTTTGACTAATTGAACAGGATTTGATGTGATGCTAAGTAGTTTACTAGATTAGCAAACCAAGGAAGTTCCGTACCAATAGTCAGGAGGTGCACATCAGGAAAATGTTCTGTGATGGGTCCTGAAGGGTCGATAGTGTCAAAAGGAAGACGGGATAAGTGGTCAGCTACCATGTTCTACTTTCCCACTTTATCGCGAATCTCGAGATCAAATTCTTGCAACAGTAAGATCCAGTGAATTAGTCGAGGTTTCACGTCCTTCTTTGCAAGGAGGTGCCTCATTGCAGTGTGATCTGAATATATGATAACACGAGAACCCAAAAGATATGATCTGAATTTTTCCAAGGCAAATACTACAGCTAGCAGCCCTTTCTCAATAACTGTATAGTTACGCTGAGCCTCGTCAAGTGTCTTGCTAGCGTAGTAGATGACTACGGGTTTCCCGTCTATTTTCTGCCCAAGTACCACTCCTACAGCATAATCAGATGCATCGCACATGATTTTAAAGGGTTGAGACAAATCAGGAGGCTGCAGGATAGGTTCTTGGGTAACTCGATCACGTAGGATTTCAAATGCCTGAGTACACTCCTTGGAGATTTCAAAAGGGACATCCTTAGATAGAAGATTAGTGAGGGGGCGTGCAATTTTCAAAAAATTGGGAATGAATCGACTGTAAAAGCTGACGTGCCCAAAAAAGGATCGGATGTCTTTGAATGAGCTAGGCATAGAGAGTTTGGAAATCAAATTCACCTTGGCTCGATCAACCTGGATGCCTTTTTCAAAAATGAGATGTCCCAGGATAATTCCCTTAGGTACCATGAAGTGGCCCTTTTCCCAAAAAAGAACCAAGTTCACATCGATGCACCGCTTAAGGATTTAGACCAAGTGTAGGAGGCAATCATCAAATGATTCACCAAATATCGAGAAGTCATCCATGAATACTTCAAGGTATTCACTTACCATATCTGAGAATATGGCAAGCATGCGCCACTGAAAAGTGGCGAGTGCATTGTAGAGATCGAATGGCATCCTTCGGAATGCATATGTTCCGAAGGGGTAGGTGAAGGTGGTCTTCTCTTGGTCCTCATGATGGATTGAGACCTAATTATAACTGGAGTACCCATCCAAAAAGAAGAAGAATCTATTTCCCGCTAGTTTCTCAAGAATCTGATCAATGAACGGTACTGGGAAATGATCCTTCTTCGTGGAGGAATTGAGTTTTCTATAATCAATGCAGACTCTCCACAAATTTGCTATACGGGTTGGCATGGTTTCTTTGATTTCAGTAGTGATGATGGTGAGCCCTACCTTCTTAGGCACAACTTGGATTGGACTCACCCATCGACTGTCGGAGATCGGGTAGATAATCCCAGCATCTAACCACTTGATGATCTCCTTTTTCATGACATCCTACAGATTTGGATTTAGGCATCTCTACATTTCATGGGATGGTCGTGAACCCTCTTCAATGTATATGTGATGTGTGTAGTATGAGGGGATGATACCAGTCATATCATCGAGAGTCCATCCAATGGCTCTCCGATGCTGCTGGAGAATAGAAAGCAGGCGTGTTTCCTGATCAGGTGTGAGTCGAGAATTGATAATCACAGGAAACATCTGATTGGAACCCAAAAAGACATATTTGAGATGATCGAGAAGAGACTTTAATTCCATAACTGGGTTGTTAGCAGCAGCGGGTGGTTTAGGGTGGGTGTCGAGAGCAGAGGAGCTATGGGTGTGTCTAGGTTGAGTTCGGACTCCTTTAATTGTGGGTTTATCCTCTTGTGGTTGATCAGAAATAGTTGGGTTTTCCTCGATACATAAGTCGTTAACCATAGCCTTGATATCGCAAATCTGTTCTATAACTCCGCAATTAATTCTTTGTTGGGCTTTGAAGATGTCGATCTTTAGTGTCTTGCTCCCAAATTTTAATTCAATTTGGCCCTCCTGACAATTGATATTGGCCCTAGCAGTGGCCAGAAAAGGTCTCCCTAGTATGATCGGTGTATTCTTCACATTCTTAGGAGCATCCATGTCTAAGACAATAAAATCCACTAGAAAATAGAAATCATGTACCCTAACTATGATATCCTCGAGAATTTCTTTTGGTGACTTAATTGATCGGTTGGCTAGCTATAAGGTAATTTCTATCGGTTTAAGCTTAGATTCTGCGAAGTAGTCTAGTAGGGATGTAGGTATCAAATTTATGGAGGCTCCTAGGTTTAGTAAAGCTCGGTCATATTGTATATCATCGATCACACAGGAGATTAGAGGGGTGCCTGGGTCTTTTGCCTTAGGCGGGAGTTTGCTCAAAATGATGGAGTTGGCTTGCTTCGACAGTACGATCGGGTTCGCGGCTTACACTTAGGTGTACACACGTCTTTCAGAAATTGTGCGTAAGCTGGTACGTGGCGTATCGCATCCATCAAGGGGATGTTTATCTGGACCTGCTCAAAGAGCTTAACCAGGTCCTCCTCAGATGCCATAGATTTGGTTGTCCTTTTTCCCTTGGTCAAGGCCTCAAGAAATGGAACCTTAGACGGTTCTTCTAAAATTGGCTCAGGCTATTGATCTTGGATGGGTGTGTCCTGGATGACCAATCTTGTGTTAGGGTTTGTATTACCAAGTTGGGGGTGGCTTGGATAAGGTGGGTCCTGTGTTGCCTTGCCAGTAGAGTAGTTACAGAATTCAATCCCGCTTGGTTTTGGTTTGGATTGGGCAAAATAGGTGTTTGCTGCTGAAATCCTGAGTATGAAGTTGTAGCATCCATCCTGTCAGGTGATGAGGCAGAAGGGGCTTGATAAATAAAGTGAGCTTGGCCTTGATTTGGGTTCATAACATGCCTCTGGTTCGGCATGTTATTTGGATTAAGAAGAGGCTGAGAAAGAAGTGCACCAGGCTGGTGAGCACTTGCCAGCTGGGCCAATTGATTTCGTAGCTCAGAGAGCTCTTCTTTGTGTTGTTTTTGCATGTCAACCAAGGTTTAGAGAATTAGAGATGTATGATCTTCTTTAGGTGGTCCAGATTGGAAGTTTTGAGCGGGTCTTGGTTGGGTAGGCTGATAAGGTTGCGGAGCCTATGGTCGGGGTTGGAATTGAGGTCTTAGATTCGAGTTATTACCCGACCACGAAAAGTTAGGATGATTACACCATCCAGAGTTGTAAGTGTTGGAGAAAGGATTATTCTGGACGGTGTGAAGATCCTCACAGGTCTGAGGAGCTCTGAGATAATCAGGGTACAGGGGTTCAGAGTTCCCCCAACTAAGGTGGCCTGACCTGGAGTTGCCTCCGAAGCCATAATCAGCCGGAGGTGGATATGCATCCATCCCCGGGGAGTGGTAGATGTTGTGCGTAGCATCCCATCCCATGGGTGGGTGCACGTATGTGCCTTGAGGTGTAGAGGTGGATTTGTGTAGATGACGAGTGATGTCGTCCACCTTCTTCTCGATAATGGAGACCTTGCCCAATTGACTGGCTACCAACTCCAGATCAACGGATGTGGAAAGACCTCAGGATTTATGTACCCCCAATTATTTGTTAATGCGTGGGCGGACGTCTGGTCGTACGCACCCAATGACTCATTGTTCAAGGAGTTCTCGCACATATTTTCAAAAATTTCCCAGATAGTGTCTTCATGCTGACCCATGATGCTACCACCACAGGTTGCATTGACAAAGAGCTTGATATCCTCACGGAGTCCGTGGTAAAAGGATTGGACTTGTTCCCACTTTGGAACTCCGTGATGGGGGCACTTATGCATGAGATCCAGAAAGTGATCCCATGCTATGTGTAGAGATTCTCCCATTCCTTGGGAGAAGTGCGTGATTTGGTGCCGCATTGTGTTGGTACGACTGATGGGGTAGAATTTTTGCAGGAAGGCAGTTTCAAGTTCTCCCCATGTGTTGATCGTGTGTGGTTGAGTCTGAAACTAGTGAACGGCTTTGTCAACCAAGGAGAATGAGAAGAGTTTTAAGAGTAATCCATCTCGATTCTGTACATCTGCCCCAAAGGTGTGGGCCAGATGTTTCAAGTTCTTGATGTGCTGGAAAGGATCCTCAGAGTTCAAGCCATGAAATTTTGGAGTCATATGAAGCATGCTAGGCTTGAGATCTACCTCAGGTCCTCCCACGGGAATGTTGATTCGGGGTTCGATCTCCACTGCTACGAGATTATAGTGATCTTGCATTTGAGGATGTGATGGTGAGTTGATGATGGCAATGATTCGATTTTGAAAGTCATGGAATTGTTGCTCAAGATTAGGTTGTTCTTCTTGGTGATCCATAGCTGATGAAGGGGAGGTAGGTTCTGAATCAGAGGATATGTCATTGTGATCAGGTTGTTGCACAAACACTGAAGTCGAGGTTCGACCTCGACGAGAGTGAATATCTAATGGAGGCCTTAAGGATGGTCTTAAGGACCTCCTCCCAAACATGCACCAATGGATTAGATGAGAGAAAGAATGTGATGGACCTAATCAAGACACCCAAAAATTTTGGATGACTATAGAGGTTCAAGGTGGATGATACCCCTTAGTTAGAAAGCTGTCCACCTGAGAATTACCTAGGCAGCCAGAGAGGGAGAGTCCTACAAAGACCCCTACACGGTAGAGCATCCCCACGAGTTACAGGATTTCCCCCACCCGACCTCTCCTATCACTGATGTTCCAGGTAGACCAGAATGGGGACTTGACCTCTTAAGTCTACCAGTTTTAATTAAGAGCAAGGGTGCTTATGATTTCACTTGAACTTTTAAGATGTTTTTGTGAAAAGTGACTTAATTTGAAGATTGGTTAACCCAACAAGGTGGGTCAACTTCACCTGTATTATCCTTTTGAGATATTTAGGTCCCTCTTTTAGTGTTCAAATGAATTTAAGAGCTTAATTTTAGGGTTTTGCTTGAATAGATCAATTTAATCAAGGTTTTGGCACACATTGTTTTGGAAAGATCAATTCTTGATTAAGCAAGTGTGTCTCTAAAATCCTAAATTGGAATCCTTAATTGGCTCTGATTTGATCCAATTTAATTTGTCAAAATGTGGTACCTAGGACTCAAACAAGAAGGTGATAGCCCTAGATACATTAGCTTCAAATGGGTGCACAAATCAGGGTTTGGATGTTGTCTAAATAAAATGTATCAAATCAGGCACTTGATGATTTGTCTAAGAATAGAATGCAAGTAGCCCTAATTGATTTTCCTTTTTTAACCTTTTCAGATTCAGGGGTTTTAGAAGAAGGTAAATGGAGTTTACCTGCCCCTAGAGTGGTTGATGCGCAACTGATCTTCCTTTTGGATTAGGATTTACATTTTGTGTATAGGGTTTTGTGTATAGGGTTTATGGTTTTGTGTTTAGGGTTTTGTGTTTAGGAGTAGGGTTTAATTATGGTTATTTGTTTTTAGGTTAGGTTTTAGGGTTTAGTGTTTAAGGTTATGTTTAGGATTTTTTTATTGGGTTTTGGTATTAGGTTTTGAGTTCTGAATTTAGGTTATAGGATGTTTATTTTAGATTTAGGGTTTTCAATTTAAGGTTTAAGTTTAGGTTTGACAATTTTGATTACAGCAATGGTGAAGGCTCCCAAAGTTCGATTTTTGAAATCCTGGATTGGAGCCAAAGCTAGTTCTTCCACACTTCTAAATTAATGTAGTTGTTGCTATAAAACTTCACCTAAGTTGGAAAATTTAGAACTTTCTTTCGATAATTCTAGACTATATGTTTGAATTGTGTTCCCAAATTGTTTGAATTATTTGTTATTTATGTTTGATTATGAAATTTTTATTACAACTTTGTAGATACACACACTTGCACAAATTTAGATGCACGGTAATGACAAACAATAGGAATTCTAACCATTCCGGATACATAATTAACGGTTTCAGATTCAGAGTACGATCCATTATTGATGTGAAGGCCATGCAACAGGTGGGAGTTCTTGTCAGTTGTGACTTAAGCACTGGTTGTGATGGGTATTACTGCCAAATTGAAGAGATTGTGGAAATGAGTTTTAGGTTTGACCGTAAGGTGATTCTAATCAAGTGTGATTGGTTTAATATTTTTAAAGAAGGCATTGGATTTAAAATCAATAAAAAACACAGATTCTTGAGCTTAAGTAAGAACCATCGCATCCTCCAATCATCAGAACCATTCACATTAGCTTGTCAGGTAGCACAAGTATTCTACGTGCCTAATAATAGTAGAGTCTCAGACAGACATTTGCCCTAATTTAGGTGTTTGCATAAATTACCCAATCAGATGAGGTCAAAACCTAAATCCAACTTCACCATTGTATTCCTTGGGTTCAAATTAGGTTTGTACCAAAATTTGGGCCCAATTTGAGATCATCTTGACCTAGTTTACAATTTGATCCCATCTGACTCTTTTATCTCACACTCATGCCCCTAACTTTTGAATTTCTTACAAATAGCCCCCCAACTTTGTTGTCTTCTGCACAAAAAGGTCCCTGTCACCCTAGAATCCTAATCCTACAACTCCGGTGACCTTTGATTGAAGGGAACTCCTTCTCTGATCAATCAATCCCTTACAAAATTGGAAGGGAGATTCCTTGAGGAGTTCTCTTTCCATTAAATCTGGTCTTGAGCCCCAAAACCTTCCCAATCTCTCATGCAAATGCATGAGAGATTCAGATATCTTTAGGTTTCCAACTCCGGCGAGCTTCCCAAGCTCTAATCGATCCCTGAGGCCTATATAAGGATCTCCAGGGCTCGGTAGAACTTTTCAGCTAGGTTCAAGGCCAAAAAAATCTCTTCCTAACCCTACCTTTTGCCTCCTCCTACCTAGCTTCGGCGAGCATCCTCCCCCGTCATCCTACAGCCTCCCAATGGCCAAATTGGGAGCGTCTCCTTCCTCTCCGACTTCCTTCGCCTCTCAACAATCACATAAGAGGTGCCTCAGACCCCTTTCTTCATCGTCGTCTCTCTCACGGAGGTTTGTCTTCCCCACGTCTGGCCATCACACCAGCGTGAGAACCTCTCCCCCTTTCATCCCTAAATTAGGTTCTTTAGCTTCCTCTACTTCCCTACTTCTTTTTCCCTCTCTCTATCTCTCAAAATGATCGCCGACTACACGTGTCCCCCTCCATCTTCTTGCACTCTGGTGAAGCTCTGGTGACTCCCAATCATCGCTCCACCGCACGAACCTCGCTGCTATCGCCCTATCAGCATCACCACGGCTTCCTCAACAAAAGCCCTCTATCAATTAGGGCATTCACCCTCTTCATCGCTCCACCGACCAACTCGCCCTCGCAACATCTTCGCTGACTTCGCCACATCCACACACACCTTCTTATAGCACGCCATCACCACCATTGCATTCATCAACGACCAGCGGTCCTCTTGAGCTATTTTGTCGTGGCTGCAAGGCCATATTATTGTGTTTCAGGTCCAATCGGAGCTTTGCTGCCGCCACCGTCTTCTCCGACATCGTTCGTACTTCTCCGACCGTGTTCTTCACCAAGAACTGCTCCAGGTGACACGGAATAGCTCCAAGGAGGTCTCCAGGTCCTCAATTGAGGATCCCAGCAGCTGTAGCTCACCAATTTGACCAAGCCACTCCACTGCAGTGCACAAAAAGGAAGTGCAGGGGACATAGTCCCACATTGGGTAGAGCAGACTTCCTCGTGCGCCTTAAATTGTTTTTGTGCTTTATCCTCGTTGCCTCAGTAAACACGAGGGTGAGGTCCTCACGCACACCCCTCACACGCTCTCGCCCGCGACCACGCCACGTGGGTCTGAGATCCAAGCCATTTACCAGTGTACCTGGATTCGATTAGCATATATTTGAGAGGGGGTCAAGGAGAAGAAAAGAGAGAGAGGGGAGGGGGTTTTGCTCTTGCAGGAAGTTGTGCGACACTTAGTTGCAAAAGGAGGAAAAGGAAGAAGGCCTGGACAGAAGAGAAAGAAGAAGAAGAGAAGAGAAGCCAAGGCAGAAGAAGAGGAGGACCGCAGACGAGACATTAGAGAAGAAGCAGAGAAAGGAAGAGAAGCATTGTAGAATCAGACATTTAAGACGTCTGATCCTACCATCAGACATCCAATTCTCCTGTTTCAGGCTAATTAACTTGATTAGTATTGGCCATTTACTTGCTATGATTGAGAGGAGTAATTGGTGATTCAAATCACCATTTTACTCCATTCTTTTTGCACATTAATACTTGACATTATTGCTATATCATTTTTAATTAAGTTTTGATTGCAATTTCTTATATCTTTGACTCAAATTATGTGCTCATTTACATTATTTATTGTGATTAGCGAGTGAATTGCTATTTGCTCCTAGCGAATGACTTCAGACTTTCATTTGAGTATAAATATTATCTATTTTTTGAGCAATTTTTGAGGATTTATTACTACAACAAATGCATCTTTCAAAACCCTCGAATTCGCTCACTAACAGTGAGTCCTAGATCGAACATGAGGAGGTGAACGTTTGATTTTGAAATCTGCACTTTGATTTTATTTCTTTTTGTTGTTTTTATCTTTTGCAATTTTAATAAGCAAGAGATTAGATTGACAAAATATTTATCTAACTAATCTACTTGTAGAGAGAGAGATATATCAATATATAACTAACCAAAGTTTGCTACAGATAAACAACTACACTAAAAAGCAGTAAAGGATAGATAGAGGTGAGAAGAGTCCACCTCAACGGTTGCTTGGAAGACAACTCGCTCTGACATTGTCTGGATGAAGGTAGAGAGAGGCAAGATGAAGGAGAGTGGCATCGGAGGAAGGAGGTCGGGCCAGGATGGCGTCGCGGCGAGGATCTTCTTCCCGAAGGTGGTGAGAGGACGACCATGGGATGCACCACAAATGGGGGTGAGAGGCAGGAAAAATATTTGATTTTCTACTCTAGAGGAGCATCCCAAGCTTGGGACAGGCTCTCTCTAGAGCCTTGAAGGTGGTGAGGGAGAGAAAGGAAGAGATGCAGATGGATGGAGGGGTGTAGGTCCTTTTATAATGGAGGAGAAGAGGCAAAAATCTATCCATGGGCTATAGCGACATTTAAGTCGTCGTTGAAGATCTGTCACAAGAGTTGCTAAAGGCCTGCTGGTGCTCCCACACGCGCGTGCGGCGTGTGTGCACTACTAGCTTTGGCGAGGATGATTGGTAGCCGTTGGATCGGGAGTGGACAACTGAGATGGCGTAGGGATCGCTCGCTTAGTTCACGCGTTGGATGGTTCGTCAGGTGGAGCGTCGGTTAGTGCGTGATCATGCGCGTGCAGCTCGCGCGACACTAGTTACGCCACGTCGCCGCCTTCTCTGCTGCCCGATCAAATCCAACAGGTGAATTTCACCTTCGCACATTCTTCAGTGGATTTATTCTGTGTGCGGGGCTTCAATCGTGTGTTGATGGTGATGGGTTGGAGGGGCTCTCCAATGTGCTGCGGTGGCAAATGGTCGAGTAGATGAAATCATGTGCACATGCTCTCAACTATTGGATCGTGATCCAACGGCTGAGATCGCGTGATGGCGCTGCATGCAAGATGGAGCGAAGGGGCTTGGATGGATTTGGGCGGCTATGATGGTGCCACGTGGTGCCATCATGGCCGTCCATTTTCTTTGCTTTGTATGTGACGCCATGGATGTTGGATCGGCTCGATTTTCGCACCATTGGTCTGCGATCATCGATCCAGATCCATCCGTGCAATTGGATTTATCGCTTGAAACTCTGAATTGTGTCACCTAGCCCCTTGGCCGTTAATCTTCCTTGGTCTAAATAATGTGCTACAAGACTCCGATCAAGATGATTTCAGAGGCATTGGACTCCGATCGTCGTCTTGATCAGATTCGTATGGTTGGACCGTCAATCTGAGGCTCTAAAATAGATATTCTTCTCTCTTGACAACAAAAGGATGCAAATTAACCTAAATCTTATACAAACTATTCTAAATGCAGAGTAATGCATGCTATGCAATATTTTTTTTTTTGAAACAAAAAGGAAAGCTATCATCTTACGATAGCAATCTGGGAGGATATTCTATTATATATAAGTAAGAGGATTTACAATTCAGATCCCCATGTATGTATGAGGGACCAGCACTCTCTTACAATTTGCTCACAACAGACCGGTCTATCCTAAAGAAGCCACTCGTTTCTTGCCCTCCACACACACCAGAGAGTTGCAGCCATGCGCACATGCGGCCTCTCCATCACAACAAAACCATGCCAAATGGAATCCCATGATGGTAGTGGCTCCTGGCAAGTCTTCCTCCAAACTGCATCAGTGATCAGGCAAGACAAGAAAATGTGGCTAAAGTTATCAGTGTGCATTCCACACAGGTGGCATTCATGAAAAGCAGCTCCCATTCTTCTGTAACGCATATCACCTGTTATCAAGCCCTCCTTCCTACACAACCAAAGAAAAATTTGTACTTTAAGGGGGATCTTCAAGAGCCAAATTTTTTTGTCAATGAAATCATAGCCCCCCC
The DNA here is from genome assembly GCA_037157565.1 of Thalassia testudinum. Lineage (NCBI taxonomy): Eukaryota > Viridiplantae > Streptophyta > Magnoliopsida > Alismatales > Hydrocharitaceae > Thalassia > Thalassia testudinum. The sequence goes on along the minus strand of JAZHRO010000019.1, from coordinate 59,584,770 downwards.
ACTATCCCTCACATAATCTTTCTATATCCACATTGCATTGTGTAAATTCTATCCCATACATAATTATCATCCACTCCATATCTTGGTTTAAAGCTCTCCAAGTCTGAGATCAGATTTCTCCTTTCTTCCCACAGCCGGGTGCCCCTTCTGGTGGAATCCTCTTCATTCAGCAGCCAACAGCTCCTACTGTCAGACCAGAAGCAGCTGACTGTGCCTTCTTTATCAGTGGCTGCAGTAAAAGCCCTTGGGTAGGCCTCCTTCAGAACACTCAGCAGAGACCAGCCTTCATTCTAGAAACTGAAGGTTCTACCATCACCTAGGGTCAGCTGCAGCAGGTGCAAGTTGTCAGCCAAGGCTTTAATCACAGAACTCCAACAGGGTGAAGGTCTGTTGGGTTGCAGTCTCTTGAGCGCACTGTTTGAAGGACCATATCTGTCCTTGATCATTTCAGTCCACGCTTTCACCTCCCCTTGCAAAAATTTGATAGCCCATTTGAGCAACAAGGCTTCATTAAATTGCTTCAGAGATTTGATCCCCAATCCCCCCCTGTCCTTTGGTTGGCAGAGCTGCTCCCATTTCAATGGCTACAGAAATCTGCCCTCATGCCTGGGGCCTCCCCAAAAGAACCTCTTTCTCAATACATCCAGATGTTTCCACATAGATCTTGGAGCTTTGAAGATAGAAAAGTAAAAGACAGGGATGGAAGTGATCATTGAATTGAGCAAGATGAGTCTTCCACCCTTGGAGAGGAAACTGCTATTCCACCCAACCAGCTTCACAGAGATCTTGTCAAAGAGGCAATTCCAATCTCTTTTCTTCATTCTTGAACACCTCAGGGGTAAGCCCAGATATCTGATAGGGAGGCAGATGCGAGGAGTCCCCAGGGTAGCAGAGATGTCTCCTTGCTCAGCCTCAGCTAACCCAAAGCAGACCAGGTTGGACTTCTCTCTATCCAGCCTGAGACCTGAGATGTCTCCAAAAATGTTGACCATATGGCCAAGAGCATGGGCTTCATCAATGGATCCTTCCACAAAAAAAGCCGTATCATCTGCATATTGAAGTATAGGGGCCATAGCACTCCTGTTAAAGAGGGAGTATCCTCTAATAAAACTAGCTTCAGCAACTCTACAAGCATACCATGCCAAGTTGTCAACTGCAAGATTGAAGATCAAGGATACCATGCTATGCAATATTTATAGTATGGAATGCATCTCTAAGCTTAGGAATATGCATAAATAGGCATTTTATCCTAAATGGATGTCTATACATCATGCCCCTATGCCTATCTTTTGCCAGTCCCTAGCAGAATTAAACTACATGCTATGTATAAGAATAGAATTAGGATTTGATTGCTTAAGGCTTTAGTTGTTTATTAACAAAAGGAAATTTCAATTAAAGTCCTAAACTACGAAGACTCAACAGTGCCAGGTGCGTGCAAAAATGCAGACCACCCAAGTTCTCACCTTATTTTGAAAAGGGAAGATACATTTTTCTATTTTTTTCTTCTTTTCTACTTTTTTTTTTATTTTTTAGTTTAGAGTTTCAGGGCAGTTTTCTACGGCTACCCAACCAACTCAAGACTCGAAAAGAACTTTAAGTTCTAAGCATCTTGTGAAAAGTGATAGACTCATTAAGTTACAGTTAAAATAGACTTCAAGTTTCTACGACACTAGGTGACTTTAAGAGTTTTTACCTAAAGGTTTATCTGTTCAACTGGTAGCTTTCTACCTACTTTTTATATTTTTTTATGGGGTCAACACAAGGGTGAACCCAATGTATATCTCCTCAGTTTATTCTACTTCACCGCTTCTTCCCTAAGTGCTTTGGAAATTATTTGTGCATTTTTGTGAGCTAGGCTTTGGAAAAACAGCCAATGGGCTGTTACCTATGGCAACTTGCCAGCTATACTCATGCGGTGAAGTGTGGTTTATGTATTTTTTCTCCTTTTTATATTTTTATATTTTTTCTTCTTTTTTTTAAATTTTTTAGTATCATTTTTTTCTTTTTCTGAGTAGGAGGCTTCCCAGATCTAAGATTTACCTAAAGGCAGTAGAAAGAGTATGGTCATGTAGCTGGGCTTTGGACAACTGGCCAATGGGCTATTACCCACAACAACTTGCTAGCCATACTACCCTAGAAAGTTCATTAGCTACCTAATTTCCATAAAAAGCACCGAAAAGTGTGTCAGTGCAAATAGTGTGTAGATGCTTTAGACTTAAAGTCTCCTCAAATCAGAGGACAAGTTGATAAGTCGTGTACTTATCACCCTAATTTATTAACCAAATTAAAATAAAATTAACTTAGCGAGGACTCAAGACTAAGTCCACATTTTAGTGGATACCCAGGCTAATTAAGCCTGAAGACCTGAAGAGTCTAAGTGTTCATGTCCTAAAGTTAATAACGCCTAATGCCTAAGTTCTCTTCTCCTAATTCTAATTTTTTTGAATTTTTTTTAAAGAAAATAGAAGAAATTTCATAGAGTAAACAAAATAATTTTAGGATTAATTATCTACCCACCCATGACTAAATGATGCAATGTCCTCATTGTAAAAATAAAGACATGAAAAGGGTGGAATAAACAGAATATCACCTGAATTTTATGAAAATCTAGTCAGCTTGCAGAGAGAAAGGAGTATACACACATGCTAAGTTTATTGCCTTTAGCTAAGCATAATATACAAACAAAGAAGAAATTAAGAATTCACAAGTGCGGGTCAGGATCAAAATCAAAAGATTAATCCTAAAAGCTACCAGTGGAAGATGCCCACAGATGTGGACCAGATTGTGATGTAGACCCATGCTCCAGGGTCGAGTGGTTCTAAGGTTCTAGATGAAAATCACCCAGAATCGGAGATTGTTGTGCTTGCGGGACCGGGCTTGCGATTTTGTGGTGTGCAACCCAAGTCTAAGATTCTGGACAAAATAAAGTTCTAAATTAATTGGAGTATTTGTCCATTTGGAATTTGGCTCAAAAAGATAATCCACTATTCTATACTTGGGTTGAAAATCCTCATAATAAAAATTATCATAAGTGTCCTAGTAAAAAGTAGGTGGTTTTAAGTCAATAGGAACCCTTAGATCCAACATGGTATTTCCCTCATAATTAGCCTCCTAGATCTTAATTTCTAAATTCCTGTCCTCCAAGATCAAGTGTTTGGTTTTCGGGACCTCAAGCATATCATTCACCCCATGTGATTTACCCAAGTCCAAAAATCATGGCTGAATCAGGATTAACTTAGGTACAATGATCTCAAAAGTATCATCATTCAGTTCTTTAGGGTGTGGTTGAGGAATGGGGCTACTGATTGAATCATCCAATAAATCAAGATTTGAGTCCTCCATGTCAACCCCAGCCGAATCAAATTCCTCAATTACAGGGCCATCAAATGATTGATCAGATTCCTTTGACCCATTTATCTCACTAAAATCATCTTTCTTAAGCTCTAGTGAGACTTTGCTAAGAGATTCCTCACCCTTAGAAACAAAGAATTCATGATCCTCATTTATATATGTCTCAAAATCGTATGTCATTTCTTGGTCCAAGGAGACATATTTTTCCTTATTCTCTGGCTCGTGGATCTCAAGTGAGAAAATTTGTTCATCCTCAATGGGCTGCTCTAGACCTACCAGGTCATCCCTGGTCTCATAAAAATTATCCCTCTCGATAGGTGCCTGAGAGGTTTCTGACATTGGTTCTCCTGAAGGGGGATCATCCTGAGAATCATCCCAAGATTAAACTAAGGCAACCACAAATTTCATCCTCAATCTTGATAATTTCCCAAGTAAAAACTCACCCAAGCCCTTATCCTCAATATCTTCGAGCCAATCCAATAACAAACTATTTAGATCATCAATCATTTGAATCAGGGGCTCCAATTATTCATTGCGGGCTGTTGGTTGGGTTTCTAAAGATTGTATGGTGTTCCTCAAATTGGCCAACACCTTATCTTCGATCTGGTTCACCTGAATCGAATGGTTTGGCTCAGGGTTGGATGGGTTTGGGTTAAAATTAGGGGAGTCAAGAAATTGAGGTTCTTGGGGTCCTCCCTAATAGTAGGTCATTTTGGGTTGTTCAAAGAGGGGTGGTGACCTATATTCAGTATAATCCTGGGGAGGGTAGGTGTTATAATCATCATATCCTTCCTAATTGTAGATTGGGTTGGTTTGTTCATAAGAGGGTGGTGATCTATAATCATTGTAGCTCTGGGAAGGATAATAATCATAGTCTTGTTGTTCAGGGTTAGGTCCTACACATTGAGGTCGAGAATCATATCCCCAATCAAAGTTATCTTGACTAGGAGATGGGTAGTCATAAGTCGGGTTGGGATAGTAATCATTTTGTGGATAAGTGCTGGTAGGAGGGTAGGATTGGAAATGCGAGTGTGGTGTGGAAGAATACATGGTGAAATAGGAGGGAAAACAGAATAGAGAAAAGTGCTCTGCAATACAATCAACCAAACCTATCCTTACGTGTGTAGCCTAAAGACCTACAAACTCCCATAACCCGTCTTGAGATGACAGGAACGATTTTGTCTAGTACTATTCGGTCAATCCAACCAGTTAGAGGGAGGGGTTGGGGAGAAGGTTCTTTCTTTAGGTTGCACCTCTGGTTCCTTTGATACCCCCCAACTGCGGCTGTTTGACACTACTCCCCTATTTAGATATCAGATGGACCAGTAGAAGCAAATTAATCTAAAAAAATCTCAATTGGAGTCGCAAAGAGCGAGTTAATCCTTAAGGCCAATGTCTAGTTAGATTTAATTAGACTTGGAATAATTGTGCTCTTGGAATGTGGTGGGTCCTTTAGATGGGTTGTGCCCTTAATGATCAGTTAATATGTGTGTGAGTGCACAACTAGGGTTTGCAAACAAGGTTATTTGATGATGTGTCATTTAGGGTTTAACCTTGTTTACTAGCTCTTAGGGTTTAATCTTTAGGTGTATTCAATCAAGTTTAGGAGAACACTCCAAGTTTTGAAATCACAAGTGTTGGTATATTCCTTTAAAACTCAAAAATAATGTGGAGTGCCTGGTTAAACCCTAAAAATCAACCCTATGAGGTAAGCTACTGATGAATCACTTTTAATTTGAGTGGTGTGGCCCAAATAGCTCAAGTAATTGGCTTGTTGCACCACTTGATTAAGGCACACAAAAATGTTTAACCTAATCAAATTTCTACTCACTTATTTGTGTGTTGAGTTAAGGTATACTGGATCCGCAGGTCAGATTCTGGTTAAGTGATAGAATCAATGTGATTGTGTGGCTTAGGTCAAGAAATTTGTGTGTTTAAGTGTGTCTCTTTTAGTTTAATCCCACAAAAGGAGAAGCGTAATTCTTTTGTATTTTTTTTAATTTATACGGATGGGTGAGGTGAAGTGACAATCAAACAACCAGGACTAACCTAAGATTTATGCAATCTCCTAGGTTAATTAGGGTTTAAGTTATTAGTGTGGCGAAGTGAAACCTAGGGTTGGGGTGGTGCGGATACACTTATAGAACCTTCATCGGCACTTTTCTCTAATCTAGCCGCTCAGGCCCACCTCAAAAGAGTACCTGCAATCACATTAAGATCAGATAAAAAGTGAGATAAAAGTTAAGTAAAGCGAAAAACACAAGAAAAACCAAAGAGCATTACCTCCCCAGCAACGACGCTAAAATGTTGATCCCCGGCAATGGTGCCAAATTGATGAGCAAGTTGAGAAAGATAGAGGTGAGAAGAGTCCCCCTCGACACCTGCTTGGAGGATGAATCACTTTCACGTCGCCTGAATGAAGGTAGCAAGAGGTTGGATGAAGGAGAATGGTGTCGGAGGAAGGATGGGGCAGAACGGCGTCACAGCGAGGATCTTCTTCCCGAAGGTGGTGAGAGGACGACCACAGGATACTCCAGGAATGGGGGTGAGAGGTAGGAAAAATATTTGATTTTCTACTTTAAAGGAGCATCCGGGCTTGGGACAACTCTCTCTAGAGCCTTGGAGTTGGTGAAGGAGAGAAAGGAAGAGATGCAGATGGATGGAGAGGTGTAGGTCCTTTTATAGTGGAGGAGAAGTGGCAAAAATCCGTCCATGGGCTATAGCGACATTCAAGTCGTCACTAAAGATCCGTCGCAAGCGTTGCTAAAGGCCTGTTGGCGCTCGCACACGCGCTGCGACGTGCATGCAGTGCTGGCTTTAGTGAGGACAATTAGCAGCCGTTGGATCAGGAGAGGATGACTGAGATGGCACAGGGATCGCACGTCAGATGAAGCATCGATCAGCGCGTGATCGCATGCGTGCAGATCGCGTAACACTCGTCATGCCACGTCACCTCCTTCCCTGCCGCCTGATCAGATCCAAGGGGTGAATTTCACCCGGGCGCATTCTTCAGTGGATTAGTTTCGTGTGCGGGGATTCAATTGCACGTCAGTGGTGATTGGTTGGAGGTGCTCTCCAATGTGCTACGGCGGCAAATGGTCTAGCGGATGAAATCATGTGCACACGCTCTCAACCGTTGGATCGCGATGCAACGGCTGAGATTACATGATGGCACTGCGTGCAAGATGGAGTGGAGGGGCTTGGACAGATTTGGGCGGCTGTGATGGCGCCACATGGTGCCATCATGGCCATCCATTTTCTTTGCTTTGTAGGTGGCACCACGGATGTCGAATTTGGTTGATTTTTATGCCGTTGGGCTGCGATAGTTGATCCAGATCCATTCGTATGGTTGGATTTGTTGTTTGAAGCTTTGAATTGCATCACCTAGCCACTTAGTAGTTGATCTTCCTAGGATTGAATAATGTGCAACGAGACTTCGACCAAGATGATTTCAGAGGTGTTGAACTCCGATCATCGTCTTGATCAGATCTATACGGTCGGATCGTCAATCCAGGGCCCTAAAATAGATCTTCTTCTCTCTTGGCCACAAAAGGATGCGAATTAACGTAAACTTTATTCAAACTATTCTAAATGCAGAATGATGCATGCTATACAATATTTATAATATGGAATGTATCTCTAAGCATAGGAACGTGCATAAATAGGCATTTTATCCTAAATGGATGTGTATACATCAGTCCTATTATCCTTTTTATTTTGCTGAGAATGATGTAATGGGCAGTACTTCCAATGAAGGAAAAGCTTTTATTTCTATTGCGTTTTCTTTTCATACATGATACAAACGTTGGTTACTTGCATGCCAAGTATGAGGGATTGCTTCGTCACTTAGGGTCTATAATTTGTAAAAGTCGCCTCGATTGTTCTTACAAATTTTGTAAGGCCCTTCCCAAGGAGAGTCTAGTTTTCCGCCCGATTTGCTAGGCATGGAGACTTCGCACTTCTGTAGGACTAAGTCTCCTTCGGAGAACGTCCTTTTGCGGACCCACCTGTTGCAAGTTGCCGTGGTTGCTTCCTTGTACTTAAGGGATGCTTCCGAAGCTTCTTCCCTTAGCTCGTCAATGAGGTCTAGGGATAGGCGGATCTGATCGTCATTAGTATCAAGGTTGTAGAGTTGTGTCTGATAGGTGGGAAGGATTGTCTCAATGGGGAGCCGAGCTTCCATGCTGTACACCAGGCAGAATGGTGTGTGACTTGTGGAATTCCTCTGGCATGTCTTGTAGCCCCACAGTATGTCCGGCAGCTCATCCGCCCATCTCCCTTTGGTTGAATGCAGCTGGCATTTGAGTGCTAAGATGATGATGCGGTTGGTCACCTTCGCTTGTCCGTTTGCCTGGGGATGTCCCATGGATGTGAAGCATAGGTAGACATCCTAGCTAGTGCAAAATTCCTTAAATTTTCTGTAGGCAAATTGGGTGCTATTGTCCGTGACAATGTATCGAGGTATCCTATATCGAGATATAATGTTTTTGAGAACGAAGGAGATAACCTTGTTAGCAGTCGGTCTAGCCATAGCCTCGGCTTCAACCCACTCAGAGAAGTAGTCAACTGCCACTAGTATGAATCGCTTCTGAGTCAGGGCTAGCGGAAAAGGTCCAATAAAATCCATCCCCCATTTTGCAAAGGGGATGGGTGACATTATAGGGAACAACTTTCTGGCCGACAGGTGGTGTAGGGTAGCAATGCGTTGGCACTTATCACACCTGCGCATTGATTGCATAGCAATCATAGGACTTAATGACCTCAATTAAGTTAGAACTTAGTATAATTGTAGTATAATTCAAGCATTAGTAGCATACATTACATCTCTTCTACTTTACTTCGATATTAATGAAATAATGTCATAATGTACTAATTAGTGTACTATTTGATTTGTAGGTAATAAGAGGCTCAGGAGATGTCCTGAAGTTGGATCTGAAGGAAGGAAGAAGCTAGAGCTGGAGCAGAAGCCTTGGGAATAAAGCTGTGCAAGATGAAGACATAATGTAGGGAAGAGGTATACTACATTACTTGTAGGATTTTAATGTTGAGTTAAATTATGAAGAACATAGGACCTATTCCTAGCCTTAGGATAGCCTTAGACATCCTCTAAAACCTTAGCCACCCTTAGATTAGGTCACCTTAGCCTAGAATAACTCAAAACCCATCTTCCAGCACATATTTGGACGTCCAAGTAGGGTGCTGGATGTCTAGGACCCTGAGACACCACCCGCAGAACCAAGAACCCAATTTGCTGGAATATTGGACGTCCAGACATGGTGTCAGACATCCAATTTCTTCAGAAATCCAAGATAGAACCTAAACTCCACCATGATTCAACTTTGGATGTCTAGACTAGAAACTTATACTTCTGATTTTGAAGTATAAGTCATTTGGTTACTAAATCAGACATCTGGAACCCCTCTCCCGTTGTTGTTTTTGAAATAAAGCTTAGATCTTGATTTCTTAAGACCCTAAACCCAATCCTACACCCTAGGGAACCTAAAGTAAGGTGCCTTAAGCCTAGTACACTACCCTAAGACCCTCCTAAGAAACTAACTATGTTCTAACTAAGCCCAATTGACTTGGATCTAAGTAAATTACAATTCACCTAGTCAATTGGACTCATAGAGTCTAATTGAGTTCAAACCTCAACCAAAACAAGACCAATTGGACTCAGTGAGAGTCCAATTAACTCAAGCCTAACCTAATTGGGAACTTTCTCTCCAAATTATACACACACCCACTCAATTAAACCTGTGGTGAGTTTAATTGCACTTATCACATTAGTATTAGGGTTTATAAACCTATTTTTAGAGACCTACCTAAATCCAATTTCCTAGACCTATAGGACTCAACCTAGACAACTTAGCTACCACCCATACTCATGCACACACACACACACACACACACACCACTTGGACATCAACTCTAGAATTCTCTTGAATGGTCTCCAAGTGGCACCACCTTAAAAGACTAAAAATAGTCTTTCAAGGAGTCCACAACCATCCCCATGGAAAGTGGATCTAAGAAGACCCACTCCCATCCATCTTGACTCCAAGATGGAGGCACTTCTAGAGAATTCCACACTTCTCTAGATGAGCCATCCCTTGGTCTATTTAAACACCCTCTTGGACAGCCATGCACCCCATCTAGATCTTGGATGCCATCTCCTTTTGCACACACTCTCTTAGAGATCTACCATCATCTCCACTCCACCATTGAACATCCAAGAGCTAGTGCACCTCCACCACCTTCTTAAAAGGCCGGCCTACACACCTTGGCTGTCCCTATTTCCCTTCCCACCACCTCAAGCCACACAGCCATTGGAGACCACCTTCAATGCCCTATTTTCTATTAGCTAGCTTACTATTCTTCATGTTTTGATTCTGCATTAATATCTTGTTAGTAATAGTAGTAATCCTCTATCTCTAAGAATGCATGCGTAATCTACCTTAGATCCATGTATGCATATCTTTTTCTGTTAGCTAGAATGGTTTTTTAAGTTCCATGTACAAGCTTTCCACTAGCATTGTAATGACAATATTGTTGAAGGAATAAAAATCACCATTTGCCTGCTTCATCTCTATATAGTGTAATAAAAATGTCGGTTTCAGAGGATGTGAATGATTTAGGGATATATTCATTTTCTGTTAGTCGCCATTGTATAGTAGAGGTCGTGAGAACGCAAACACACACGTTCACTTTTGTGATCTATCTGACACACATATGTTTTTCGTGTTAACAATGCGACCAGTGCATCTTTTACTTGCACTATTGAAACTGGAGTTCGATTTTAAGCAAGTAAAAGAACGGATAATCAAAAATCAATTTCGTTTTCATACACCACCTTGAGATCAACCGGGACTCGTCATCTTGATATTATATTTTTTGTTGGAATCGTGGTTCATGCTATACTACGACACATTTCTAACCAAATATGCATCTTACGATTACCACCATCATTCATCATAACTAGCTTAAATTAGTCAAATTCAAGTGTTAAATGCTCCTGAATGATCATCTGAGGGTCGTAATTCCATGTTAAATTGAATTTGGGAAGAAGATAAGAAAATGGGTTAATTATGCCATTTTAACATCTCATCATTAATGCAGATTAACTAAGGGGTTAACTTAGTCCAAGGTCAAATGAAATTAATTTCACAAGTAGTGGGCTTAAGTAGACTGAGTCAGGGTTTTCTGCATTTTGAAGATTAATTTATTACTTGGAAACCCTAATTATAGCCTCACTCAAATTGATAACCTAGAAATAACTTCAATATAAACCTCCTAATAATCATTGAAAAATATTCTATGAGGATTGAAACCTTTACTTTGACCATGGAAACCCATTTTAACCAAAAATAGAGACTTGGATGAGAATTTACTTAGTTTTGGGTTTCTATGTAATTTTTCTAGTCAAACATGGTCAAACCCTAATCCAAGTTTACCATTAGATTCCTTGAATCAAAATTAGGTTAACACCAAAATTATGGCTCAATCAGAGTCCATATTGACCGAGTTTGCATTTTAATCCAAAATTCTCTATTCATTACATATGGGCCCCTATCTTTTATTTAAATCTAAAAAATGCCCCTGTTGACCTTCTTCTTTGTTTCCTAAACAAGTAGCAGCAACTCCTACAACCCCAAACACTAAATCATTGGAAGAGGATTTCTCCCTCAATGTAAGGTCAAATCCCTCCAAATTTGGAGGGATTGATCTTGAGTTGATTCCCTTTTAAATATACTGGACCTCATGCTTTGATTTGGAGTGAGGAGCTCCAATCAAGCTTGTGAAATCAGTGGCCATAAGTTGCCAAATCTATGAGCACTCTCACGAATTCCTTGAAATTGGAGACCAAAATATCCTTTATATAAGTTCTCCCATCCTCCAACGTGTTGGTTAGTCGATTTTAAGCAGAATTCCCCACTTCTTCCTCCACTTTGGCCGCAAACTCCAATGACTCGGGCGAATCCTCTATCACCCCTCTTCCACACGTCCAACAAGCAAATTGGACGTACCAAAGTCTTCCTCAAGTTTCTCCAATGCTAGCTGGCCAAAGTTATGTCTCCTTCCTCCTTTGTCGTCGTTGCTTCTCATAACTAGAGTTTTCTTCTCCACATCCGGCGAGGCAAGCCGGATGTGGATTCCTCCCCCTTTCTTCTAATTGGGTAGTCCTTATCTCCCCCTTGCTTTCTAGAATAGGTTTAGCCCCTTTGAACTTAGTTTAGCCCCTTTAGACTATATTTTTACTCTCTTTGGGATCCCTCGAGCCATCATTTCGGATGGAGGAGCCCATTTCACTCATTCATCATTCTGAGCACTTTTGAGGAAGTATGGAGTTCACCACCTTATCATTTCTCTGTACCATCTCCAAACTAACAACCTGGCTGAAGTGTTGAACTGGTAGACCAAGCAAATCCTCCAAAAAATGGTTCATCCTGACCGAAAGGATTGATCCGACAAGTTGACTGATGCCTTATTGGCATGTCGAACCAACTTTAAGGCTCGCCTGGGTATGTTACCAAATAGGATTTTTTTTGGGAAGCCTTGTTACTTACCCATCGAGTTGGAGCACTATGCTAATTGGGCGATTCACCAGTGTAACCTTGACCCAGACCTATGTGGTCAAGAAGAGAAACTCCAACTCCAAGAATTAGAAGAACAAAGATGTGAAGCCTATGACTCTACTTTAACATTTAAACAGCGAACCAAGGCCTTTCACAATAGCTACATTTGGTGGAAGGAGTTTAAGCTATCACAACAAGTTTGGATTTATAATGCCCGGCTCAAATTCTTTCCAGGTAAACTAAAGTCCAAATGGATAGGTCCTTTCCTTGTCTCGAGACCTTTTCCCAACGATGCCGTTGAAATTGAAGACCCCAAAATTGGGCATAAATTTACGGTAAATGGGCAACGATTGAAACCTTATCTCACTCATGAGCTTGCCCTCGTTGATGAGACAGTGGCCCTACTGGAGGGTAACTAATTTCTGCCTCACTCCAAGTCTAGCTGGGTACATTAAATTCAACGCTCATTGGGAGGCAACCCAACACCTTTTCACCTTCAGCCATCATTTCATCTCTCGAGTTTTAACCACTTCACTCCACATTCCATTTCACTTCACTACACTTCATTTCACTTCACACATTGCCTATTCCACATGTTTTCCACCACCCACCATCCACCTACCCGTCCACCTTGCTGTAAACCCCTTACTCACCCTTGTACCAAGAGCCTTTAATCCTTTTTGACCCCTCTTACATGCATATGAGGACATAGCAAGATTTGGCATGACGGGATGGATAGGCATTTATAGGATCTTGTACATTCTTTGGGTATCTGGCATCGAAAAACACGTAAGTGTAATTCGTTCGTTGTAGCGTCCAGTTACGACATCAATTTTAAAGAGAAAATCGAATGGTGAGTATGAATGTCAAACATAGGGAGGCATAAATTGGGTCAATTAGTCACTTATTTTATTGTCGCATGGTGATTGCACTTGCTTGCATAAAGAAAAGAAAGAGAGAGAGTGTGTGGTAGGGTTAAAGATTCATGATAATAGTATGGTGATTGCTAACTATACACGAAACAAAGACATGATGAAGCAAGATGATAATACACACTAATATATTGAATAAGCGGAATCATTTTACAACTACAATGCTAGATGAACGCTTAAAGAAACATTAAACTAAAGAAACTAGCAACTAAATGCAACAGATGGAATGTCGAGGCAGCTACGGTGGTAGAGGATGCTTCGTCGGCGGCTTGGCAAGTACGGGATGGTGTTTGCAACTTTATGGACATGGGAGTATGCTTGGTAGAAGCTAAGAAGAGAGATGCCCATGAATGGAGGGTTGTAGGCCTTTTCTTAGTGGATGAAGGGAGCTAAAACAAGTATGGATCAATTAGCGACAGTAATGACATTGCTGTAGCTCCGCTGTAAGCGTTGCTCTAGCCCAACTCACACACCACTAGCGAGCACATGTGAACAGTGGCCGGACGTCCGTGATCCGTGTGCTTGCACTGGCAGCCATCCGATCAGCGATCGACGGTCGAGATCGCGTGCAACTGTGTGCTCAAGATCGTGCCTTAGGTGTATGTTAGATGTCATGTGCGATGCGGTGTTGGATCGCGCATCGCTCATTGTGCTCATCCGACACACGAGAGCGTGCCACATTGCTGCTGTCAGAGTCGCTCGATGAGGATCCGACGGCCCAATTTCACCGCGTCTTCGAGTGAAGCAAATTTGTACCATGCGGGGCTTCGAATGCATGCTCTTAGCACATGGGTTGAGGGCACTCTCCACCATGTTGCAGCTATGGATGGTCGCGTGGAGGGATTTTGTTGCTAAGGGCGTGGAGGCATCCCGACTGTTGGATCTTGATCCAATAGATCCAACGGCTGGGATGCGAGCACGAGATGATGGGAGAGGGGTGCCTGCAGTTGTCCTTGTATGTTTCGAATGATGCCACGTGTCATCATCTAGGCCGTCCATCTTCAAATTCTCCTTAAAAGTGCTACACGTATCGGATTGGATTGATTTTCATGCCGTTGAGTTGCGATCATTGATCCAGATTCATGCATGTAGTCCAATTTCTCATCTGAGACCTATTTCGATATGCACTTGGGTCATTAAACATTAATTCTAAGCAATCTTAATAAGTGTTTATGGACATTCAACCTTTGCTTTTAGATGTTCCTGACCACATAAGCCTGATTCGCTCAGGCTTAGGCTTAATACACTTGAGCTTTGACAATATAGAACCAAAATCTTTCCTAACTTAAGACATATTCTTGTACCTTAGTCAACTAGTATAGGATTCGTCTGTTTACCTCTGTTTAAGAGTTAAGTAACTTTGGTTCACACTGCACAAATATAGGAAGAACCAGGCGAACTTAAGTTCTCAACCCTAGTGCTCATTATGGAAGGTGGAGTCCTTACCTATGTACAGGTAGACTCTTTATCTCAGTCTTTGGTCTTATGTCTAGGAGAAACTCTTTCCACCAAATACTCACCCACCAAATAATTGTGCTTCACCAAATAAGGTTGATAGAGGTATACCGACATCTGTTTTTAGAACAAAAAAGAAAAAAGAAAGAAATTAGAAAAAATGAGTAAAGTAGAAAAATACAAAAAAATTCAAAAGAAAAAAGGAAAAAAATATTCTTTGCAATAAGTCTATTTGTTCTCCAAATCCTGTTGTAAATACCTTTGTACATATCCACCAAAAATAGTTGTTCAGGGTACACTACATAAACCTTGTATTTTCCATCAAATATTTTTGAGCCACTTACGCAATAAGAGTTGGGTTCGAGTATTCAATATTTTTAGAGTTGATTTGAAAACATTAACTGAAGCTGAGACCAACTTGGACTTAAAAAGATGTGAAACCTTGGATTTGAGTCTTAAGTTTAACTGGTTGTCTTAACTTGCACTAAGCACAACCATAACTTTTTTTCTTCTTAAACTTGATAAAACTCTCTGGATCCTAGAAGCCATACTTAAGGTTTAAATATCAAGAGTCCTTGTTAGTCGAGAGATAATCTGTGTCATGTAAATCTTAAGTACTGGTAGTCTTATTTGCAATTGGTTGTCACAATGTCCAACAAAGAAACACATTGATATTGCTTCAAAAAAATCTTCAGCTAAAGATCATTTCTAAACACTTTACTACTATATTGAGTACTGAATAAGTGTTTTGCTAGGGGCTAGTGATGGTTAAATCCTCAACACAGTTAATTAAATTATTTAGGCTTAATTAATTACATGAGAAAGTAACTTAGGTTAACTCAAATTAATGTCGTGAGTGTAATATAAGGTCAAGTTAACCTAATATTTTAGATTTTTATTTCTTTTTAACTGGTTGAGTCTAGGTCATTTACTGGGAGGCATAATAGTAAGCTTAATTTAACATTAATTCCTAATCATAAATTACTAACTACTTAATCAATCATATTATAATTAAAATACTTTAAATACATGAATCTTGCATAAGAGATGTTCAAATAAAAGCATGCAGCATTCCATTAAGAAAGAAACACATTTACACATGTAATTTGTCATTAAGAATCAAGTAAACATGTTTATTACATCAATTACTTCTAATTACAAGAGATTAAGGCAAGAAAATGATATACAAGAAGTATATTTGCCTTCTACAACATTGAGAGCTCAAAATAACAATAAAAGAACATGAAAATGCAATATTAAGGCAAATTGGACATCTTAAAAATAAAAGTCAAATGACTGAAAATTAAGTAAGACGTCGGATTCCTCTTCTTTTTATTTCTTTCCTTCATTCTTTCTTTAGCCCTTTTCTTCTTCTTTGTTATTTCCTTTCTTCTCTGTCATTGCTCTCTCTCTCATTCCCTCTCTTTTCCTTTACCCTGTCTCACTCTCTTTTTCTTCTCTCATTCATCTCTTCTTCTTCTTTTAATTCTCCTTAAGCATTTTTTGTTCTCCTTTATCTTTTCCTTATCCCCTTCACTGTGTCTTATGTGTCTTATGTCCATACTTAAAGATTTTCACGCCAACACTTAAACCATTTAATCTTCAATTATAAAAATTAGTTTTTAATGGGCGGCCCAAGCTCCTTCGGGGATACACAGTTCCCAATTGGGCGAGACCAGACCCGACTTGAGCTTGGGCCTAGTTATTTTAATTGGTAGAGTTATGCTAATTCAAGTTCATGCACAGTATTTGGCCTCCCAAGCCCACACACCCACTCAGGCTCACGCTCACACCCACAGGCACACACACACCCATGCGCAGGCACGTGCAATGCACACACCTGCGTCCATGCCCACTCTTTTGTGCCTTGCGTTGATGACCAAAACGTCATGTGCACAAAATCATATTATAGCAAGGCGTGAGCCCAATGGTTTCTGAGGTAGGACTAACTTTCCCAGCTCTAGGCCGATCTTTAAGACTTGATTTCGGCCGACTCCATTGATGGCTTCGGCTGAGCAAAGGCTCGATCAAAAGCCCTTAATCTACTCTACATGATTGAAACACCAATTTGGTGTTTAGGTCATGATTAGTCCTTTGATTTGAAGGACGAAGAAGATAGGTTCTTACGACCATTCATGGCCTGTAGCAAATGAAATCAGGTTAGATGACCTGCAGGAGAGCTTCTGACCTCTAGATGAAGTCTGAATCACCTTCAGCAGGTGATTCCACAATAGATGAGTAAGGAAAGAGGTTGGAAATACTTCACGAAGAGGGTTTGGCTTTAGAACTTCGTTCTGAAGCTCAGAAGCTCGGAATTGAGTTCTTATTAGGTTAATACAGAGCTATTCTGGCAGCGATTCTAATAACCTCTACAGGTTGTTACGATGCAGTTTAAGCAGATTTGGCACTTGAATCTCACCCAGATTCTAAAGAACTCGGCATTGGGTTCTAAAGAATCCAAACTAATAGTAACTTGAATCTCACTAATTCCTTAATTAAGCTTACTAAAATCAACTCTATTACTCTCCAAATCATTCCAGAAAGCATTTCAACCAATTAAACCTTAAGATTAATCATTAAATCCTCGATTTGGACTTGAAGTTGACCAGAATGGGTTCAGTGTTGACTTTTTGTTCAAAGCTTCCTCAGATCAAATTGAATCCTTAAATCAACTTAATTTTTCATCAGGAATTGGTCTAAAACATCAGAATGATGTTTTGAAGCTCCTAATGGGTTATCAAACTTCGCCGCCTGAGTGCTCAAGCGAAAGTGTTCGGTGGAACAACCTAGGAGCTTTCCAAGCAGACCGAGATCAGGGATAGACACTATAGGTTCTTATTGAGCTTTTAGACCTCTTACAGTGATCTAAACCCTAACAGAAACAACTCTGCAACTCTGCTGGAGTTGGAGAAGACAGAGGTCAGTATCGAGCTCTAGGTATCAAAACATCAAATCGACAGTAGAGGCATAATCCTTAGAGCCTAAGTAATTAGTCTAGAGCTTCACATGAAGACTTATGGGCTGAAGAGCAATTTTGACTCACTGGAGCTCATCGAAGCTCCGATGAGTATGGTTCTGATGTACAGTGAAGAAAAACACAGTAAATGAGGCCATTACTAACCTAAAGAGATTTCTAAGACCTAGACAGATCTTAAGAAATCTTCAATTGGCTCAAAATATAAGATGGTTCATGGAATTCGCAGATCTGGCATTCTGAGTTCAACAAAGCTTAGAATACCTTCCCTCACTCAATTGAGTGAGGGGAAATGGTCTATGAAGTGAGGCGAAACTAGTGGAATAGTTAATTAGGCAAATAACTCATCTCTGAGTCGCCATTAACAGTGAGCTCAAAGATGAGGGGGAATTAGGCATTCTTGGTACACTACTCTATAAGAGCAATTGAAAGCTTTGTAGAGGTCCTTAAGTGTTAGGAAGGTGATGTAGGACCTTGATTGGGTGTGGGATAGCTTCTGGATACTTCACCATGGACAGTGAAGTGTCCAAGTGCATGTGAAGTGATATAGATGGTTAGATGAATAATTGGGGTAATTCTGAGGTCGGGAAGGGCCTTTGGGTGGCGTTCTAGTGATGGAAGACCCTAATGGAGGTGTATAAGGCTCAGTGACCTCCACCATAGACAGCGGAGATCACCGGTGACAGTGAACTGGTCTAGGCGGTATAGGTGATATCAGTACAGGAAAGAAGGTGGATATGAAACATGAAAAGGTAAGGAGAGTGGAACATTACCTGGAAGTGTGAAAGAAGGCCCAGCGAGGCCGGACTTGGCCTCATCGGAGCTGAGGAAGATGAAATTAATCTGCATTAAAACTAACCTAATCCTACTCCTAACTACAGCTAACATACTCCTATGAGTTAGGGCTACTTACCTGGATGAAATGAGGTGAGAAGCTCCGTCGAAGGCTCTTAATGGAGGAAGAAATCAGAAGGCAAGGCATAGAGCTCCGGTGAGAAGTTGAAAGTGGTGAGATAGGGGATGCGGCGCTCCAAGGCTCTATCATAGTCGTCCGGAGAGGAAGAGGAGGTGAGAGAGACGAGTCCCTCGCCAGAGGAGCTCCCATAGGGAGGTGAGAGGTTGCTGGAGGTAGCAGAGGAATAGCCTATTATCGACCATAGTTGGGGAAGGGGGAGAGGGAACCGACCCTTGAAATCGGAGGTGTTGAGGGGTATTTATAGGTTACGGTGGCTGTGAAGGGGGCAGCATCTGGACGCTAGAAGGTTTAGGTTCAAGGTAACCACCGGCGTCATCTCCGATGCCAATGAGCTTAACCTCGAGCCCTAATTAGGATTTCAAGATCATCCAAATCATAGGATGGAATGAAAAGGGTGAGTGCAAGCTCTAGGAGCTTGGCAAGGAAGGAATGATGCCGGATGTGAGGTGGTTAGGTGGTGTCTTCTCCGTTGCTCGTCAGCCGTTCAATGTGAGGAAGAAGAACAGGAAGAAGAAACATTTCGTTAACAGGGACCTACTTGTAGGAAAACTTAAGGACCTATGTGCATAAAAAGGACTCAAATGCAATGAAACATAAGGACTAAAACGTAAACAGAGGTTTTCAAGGCTTATTTTAATTTAATTTTTTTTCAACTTTTTATATATGATTATAAATTAGATAAATATTATATATATACCTTGAATTTATATTTTTGACCTTTTTATCTTAATTTATTTAATTGATTAAATTACTTAAGTTATTACATACTTAAGTATAAATTATGCTTAAGTTAAATTAGATATTAATTAGGTAACTAATTAATGATATTTCGAATCCATTTATTAATTAAGTTACTAATAATATTAATTGACTGATAATTTAGTCAATTAACCCTTTATTAAGGTCCTTATTTTATTAATTGACTGATAATTAATCCTTTATTAATTAGGTAACTTATTTTAAGGTCCTTTATTAATTTATCCCTTATTACATAATTAACCTTTATATATGTATATTCCTAGCTAATTAACTAGGGAAACTAGTTAATTAGGGGTAATTAGAAGCCATGATAAGCCTCCTATCAGTTAGCAAAAGATAGGTATGGGGGTATGATTATGCAGCAATTCACGCCAATAAATTGTCAATCTTATGCTATTTTCTATTTTCACACATCTAGGATTAGGTAACAATACTTGCATTTTATAAATACCTGAATTCAAGCATAATGAGAGAGGAAGAAAGAGAGAGAGAGATAGAGCCCTCATGTTTACACTACCACATAACCAAAACCTCAAGTGCCTACCCTACAAAATTCCCAAAAAAAGACCCTAACAGCCACCGCAGGCTTGCTCCCCACACCACCCCTCACCTATAAAACACTACCCATCCATCCCATGCCAAGGGTCGGCACCCACCATCACCTACACCCACACCTTCACTACATCTCCACTCATGCACACCCTTACTCCATCCCTACAGCTGGCCACCTCTCCTCTCTCCCTCTCTTCCTCTCCCATTCACAGCACCCTCTCACTAGTTGAGAGGGCAAGCTGTGCCATTAGGAAGACTCCCATGGTCGCAAACCACCATGGCGAGGTCCACCACCATCTAGCTCCTTGAGAGTAGGTAGATGTGGTGGATTCTCTTGTTATTTTGATCATTGTTTTTATCAACATTAGCGTAGGTTTAGTGTAGGTTAAAAGATCCCTTATTTGCTATAGTGCGACAATCACACTTCATTTTTGTAGCCACATCACCGGAGAGCTTCTCACTTATCCAGTGATAAGCCCCACACACACACCCACTTCTCTCCACAGTTGGTCACACTCTCCGTGCTCAACCGCTTTCTACGCCTCTATCTCTTTGTGCGACCGGCTAAGTGAGAAACTTACCTGGTCATTGTCGCCCCAGTCGATCGCACTCTCCGCGCCCCCCCTTACGTGACTGCCTAGCATGATTTGTGAAATGCCAACTTCTCAGTTAGCCGGTCACAGCGCTCTTCGCACACCCTCTCCACCTTCTTTAGTCGGTCACAACACTTAGCAACACCTTGCGCGCCTTCACCAATTTGCGTGCACTCCCTCTCCGCGCACCTCACAGCACTTGCTCGCCACTTCACTTTTGCGCTCATGATCGTCGACGACTGATTCGCACTATAAAGGAGTTTTAGAATGTCGTTGTTGTAGTATATGTCACAAATACACACTGATGTTGCATCAATTTTATTTATTTACTTAATTTTTACTAGTTTATTCTAGGTCATTTACTGGGAGGCAGTTATTGATATATATCACTTTCTAAGTTCAAAAACATTCTTTTATTCCAAAAATGTTGATTTTATTTACAAAAATGAATGAATCAATGAATAAAATAATTTGGTTAATTATGTACAAAAGAATGAATTAAAACACATTACAATGCATGAAAATAAATGTACACAAATAGGCATAAAAAATTATGTATGATTACTCTATGTTAATTATTTAGAACTAATATAGTTAATACCTAAGTGTAGGTACAAAATTAGTTAATAATATCTACTACACTAAATCATTATAACATACAAATATTTATAGTAACATATATAATATATACAATAACATATGTAAGTGTCGCTAAAGCCTTAGTAAACTACATACATAACCTAAGGCAAAAACTAGTATCTATACTAACATATATATACATATACAGTGACTGATGAATCTATCACTAAAGCTTTAGTTATTTATATACACATATAAGAGCTCAAACATACTACTACCTATACATACTACATTATTACAGTATACTTATTTATTTACATTATATTACATTATTTATTTACATATACTTATTATACACACTATATATATACACACATACACAAATGCACACAACACACACCACACACGCACATCATACACACAGGGGGGAGTTCTACACTTAGCTGTAGGAGTGGCTCTTCTTTCTTAGCCGGTTCACTCTCTCGGATTGGTTCAACTTTAACCCAAATTTTGGTTTAGTGGGTGGGTGACCTTTTCGAGGGATACGTAGCACCCATTTCTGGGTGAGACCAAACCTCTACTAGGGCAACATTAGTTCATTATTAGGTGTATTTTATTCGGTTCAATGCTCATTAATGGGCCCACACAGGCCCACGCACAGTGCATGGCCCTCGACCCATGCACCGCACACTCATATGCCATATTCGTATCAGAGAGAGAGGTAAATGTGTATAAGAGGGCGCTCGACGCCTGACGACTAGCAAGCCAACTGCAGAAAATCAATATATAGTGGTGCACCCGCTCCAAAACTACCGATGTGGCACTAACTTCATGCCCTTCAGGCATTGCAGCTACGCGCAGGTGTTGTCTGATTTCAATCTTTGGCCCTCGATTTGAGGGCCATAATTTACTTTAAATTAGAAATAAATTATAGGGTTTCAAAGCCCTTATATAGGGCTACATAATTAGGTAATTACTTTACAAAAATAAGTTAGTTTATTATAAAATTAAATTAGCTAAAGTTTACAGTTTATATATATTAAATTATAGTTTAATTCATTAATTAAAGTATAAATTAGTTAATTAATTATACAATTGACTTCGTACAGAATTAGTATACATAATAAATTATTTATTATAGATTTTTATTATATTTTAGAAGCTTTATTTTAATTTATATACAATTAAATACATATTTTAGATAGTTCAACATATAAATAAACTATAAATACTATAATACAATATAAATATGGTTTAAATAAGTTGGAAATACTTAGTATAATCTCAGTATTAACTTCAATTACTAATTTATTTTATTTTAACTTAATAAATTACCTAATTAACTTAATAACCTAATTATTTACTGTAAATATATAATTAAATTATATTACAGGTATTATATGGTTCATAATACATATATAAATACATATGTATAGTATTAGTTATAGATATGTACATTTGCATAGGTTTATAGAATTGCTTAGTTATTATACATTTAAGTTATATAAATTAATATCTAATAATACAATAAAGTTATATATACATTAAATTACTCTGAATACTTAATTTAATACATAGAATACATATATAAGTTATTTATATACATTTTATACATGTTATACAATATTTACTTATAGCTTAGGTTTAATTACCATATACAAGTATATGCATAGTATACATGGCATTTTTGGGAGTTTTTGGGTATTTTCTAATTTTTATGGGTTTCATAGGTTTAGAGGAGGTAGGGGATGAGAAAGGAAGAGTGAGATGAGAGAGAGAGAGAGAGAGTTATTTTTGGTGTTTTTGAAGTTAATTTCTTTTATTAAGTTCCAAGGTATACTAAACTATCAGCTGGTATGTTCTACCAAGTTGGGGGTTCAGAATGCCCTGAAACTTGACACACACTTAGAAATATACCTAAGCTTAACCAAGACACATTTATTTTATTTTTTTGAAATTTTTATATAAGTTTTATTTATGTATAAAGTTCACCAATTTTAGGCCTTCAAGAGTATTTCTAAAGGGAACCTAAGGCCTTGAAGTGAGGTCTAGTGGCTAGAAATGAGATATCAACATTTAGACATGTCCAACATATAGTATGAAACAGATAGAGAAATTAACCATGATTTTCAAATCTATTTCATTCCATTTTTACATTTGGATAGTTAATACACACTCAAATGGCTGACAAAGAATTTAAACAGACTCTTACAAGCAATTCTAGTTGAAATCCAATTAATCTAAAGTACATGAATGCTTGTTACATTATGTTCTAACACTACATAATAGGTCAGCCTCTCAAACAATCAAAAACATTCCAAAACTCACTCTGATCAGATCCCTTTTCCAACCAAAATAGTGGCTACTGTCAAATGGCAGCAACAACTGCTGAAATTTAGTAGTAACAATTGTTGTTGTTGCCATAAAAAATCATATGCTTCCTGCTATTCGGACGTCTTAAATTCCAGATGCTATATCAGCAGCAACAATTGCTTCTCTCATCACTGAAATCAACATAGATCAGACCTAAGAAGGTTTGATCTAAGGCACATGAATGATATCACACTTCTGGCAGATCAAACCTGTCCAAAAACCTTTGAAACCAAAAAAAATCTTCACATTGAAATCATCACAAACATTGTTTAGAAGGTTTGAAATCCATTTCATAATCAGATCTCAAATAAAAATCCAAGAAAAACCTCATTGACCCTTATATAAGACCATAGACAGTTTTGTAGAAGGAAATCAATAGGAGCATCTAAAATCACTCAAAGTAGTTTTCAAACCTTCATTTATATCAACTCAAGTATCAATCATCTCTCAATTAGCAATTGAAAATCACTCAACTCATAGAACAATGTCGCCATATTAGGATTTTGATCTTGAAGCACTAAGGTGATATAATCACCTATACCTCCTGCACACCATTAATTGGTGTTCAGGAAGGTGGAGTGATCCTTAAAAAGCAATTGAATCATTGCTAGAGCCTCAAATCAGTGTAACTAATTTTCCTTGGCTCTAGCTATCATTAAGAGCAAAATTGAGATATAAGGTGAGCATGAACACTATCCTTAGTAATAAATCTAATTAAAACAATTCATGCCCATCGCCATTACTCCAATCAAGTAAATGCAAACTCAATAAAATCGATTAAAACTGATAAAATTGAAAGTTCTCATTAAATTAAAAAATCAGCCCATAAAATCAAATCAGATTCAAACTATTAAATTGAGTCCAATTCAGCTCAAAGGAGGGTGATTATGACCTAATGACATGAATGAGATCACCCTCATGTGGGATTTGAGTGCACTGTGAATCTAAAAGCTATGGAGCTTTAGATCCATAGTGGCTTTGATGAAGGGAATGAATTATGGATCAAAACACGAGGAAAATAGAGAACATGGAATCGTGAGGTGATGAGGGAGATCAGGGAAATCAACATGAAAGCAGGAAATCACCTCTCTGATCTGAATTGATCAGAGAGGGCGGAAGCACTTTAAACTAATCTAATTCTAATCTAACCTAATCCATCACTGAATTTTGTATCTAATCTACTCCTAGCTAATCTAATTACACTAATCACTACTCTCATTACTCTAGAAAGTAGGAAAATCCTAATCTAACAGAAGATTGGGATCTGTTGAGAAGCTTTGAAGTTGGTGGCTCCAGCGACGAAGGGGGGACGATCTCTAGAGGATTGAAAGTCCACTAGTGGCACTCAGTGTCGCCCTTAGGTGCTATGTGGCCCTTAGTGGTGAGAAGTGGTCGCAGGAGGTGGAATTCTATTGCATAGGCGTAGGAATAGAGGTGTATGGGGAGAAGAAACTAGAGAGTGTTAGTGCTAGAGCACCACAATCATTTGTTTTGATGATAACAAAACACGTGTTATTTAACATTTGCAATTTGAGTCCTAAATTTCAGGTCAATTGCAAATGTGGACGTGTTTAGACGGAGTTCGAGATCGCATCCAGGACGGATTGGAGGAGCTTGACGAAAAACAGAGGAGGTTCGCGTGGAGCGAAAGATTGAAGATGGAAGGAAATGAAGAATATGATAGATTTCCTTCTTTTGTACTTGTTGTATTTTTCGTTTCTTTTGTTGCTCTTTATTTCCTTAGATATTTCATGCTAAAGAGCCTAAAAGAACCCTAACAGTAATCCTAGGAACACCGACACAACCCTAGGATACTTAGGTTTTCTGTAGAATACTTAGAAAACCAATATAGGGTTCAAAC
Source organism: Thalassia testudinum (assembly GCA_037157565.1). NCBI lineage: Eukaryota > Viridiplantae > Streptophyta > Magnoliopsida > Alismatales > Hydrocharitaceae > Thalassia > Thalassia testudinum. Next base: position 59,559,795 of record JAZHRO010000019.1, on the reverse strand, counting down.
AGCACTTCCAGACGTCTAATTCCCAAATCAGACGTCTGATAAAGCATGTTAAGATGTCTGACTGTTGTTTCAGACGTCTGATAACTGTTAGGCTGGAGTTAGTATTCTGTCTGATGAAATCAGACGTCCATACCTTAGTCCAGATGTCTTAGAAGACGTCTGATGACTTTGCCAGACGTCCAATTAGTGGACCGTTGGCTGGCTTAGCAAACAGTCAAGAATATGACCGTTAGAGCCTTATCAGACGTCCTTAGGTCTTTCCAGACGTCTGATAAATGACCGTTTTGCCTCGGCTGACCCAAAATCTCTTCTCAGAGATTTTCTAGCCGTTGCAACGTTTGGAAATCAATTTCCACAGTAAAAGTAGGTTTCCAGACGTCCAGACTTAGTGCCAGACGTCCTGTATGTCGTCTGATGGACTTGCACAAAAATCCTGTTTAGATCTGATTCAAGTCAGGGAGAAACCCGCATAGAATCAGACGTCTGACCTTGAAATCAGACGTCTTAAAGTGGCCTTCCAGACGTCTGATGCCAGAGTTAGACGTCTGATAACCCTGTCAAATGTAATCATTGTCCTGATTTCGGCCTGATTCTCTTGGACTTTGTTCCCAACGGCTATGGAAGCTTTTCTAAGCCTTCCAAAGCCTTCCTAAGGCCTCTATAAATAGAGGGGAGCCTTTTCACACTTAGAAACACAAGAAATACACTAAGAGACACACTTGGATACACTTAGCTACACACTTTCATACTCTTGTGTCTAAGAAGCTCTTGCTCTCTAAGCTCAAGTTCTACATCTTGAGAGCATCAAACCGTTGCGCACCCGCTTTCCCGCCGTTGTTCACGAGAGCGACGTTGTGCCGTCGCGTGGCTCACGCACCCGCGTCATCGTCGACGCACTCCTTGCAAAGGGGAGTTTCCTATTTCCTATAGAAGCTAGGTTTAAATTATTTTGTTGGCTCTATAGGACTCTTATTTATTTTATCTTTGTTATTTTGGTTGGGTATTCGCTTTGCGAATTCCCGTCTCCTTCGTGGGACAAAATCCTTCTCGTGGAGAGAAGGGGTTGAGGAACGCTACCCTCGTACTTGTAGCGTGGTTGTACTGAGGTTGAATCACCCTCGTTTTAAAGTGATTCGGTTAGTGGATTTGATCAATTAGGTTGATCGGAAAATCCTAACTCGAGAGGGTTAGGTGGTGGTTTTCACCCGGTTTGGGTTTCCACCTAAAAATACCTTGTGTACTTGTGCGATTGTTTTTTTTGTGAGATTGCTTTATATATTTATTTCCGCATTTTATTACGTCATCCCCTCCTCGTAGGGAGGAACCTTCAGAGAGGACAGAATTGCTCAACTCGAGAGAGTGGGAGGAAGCTGATACATCTGTGTGCGAGCTGGGTAGGGACTTAAGTAGGCAAGTCACTGGATCAGAGCACCACAGTAGTACGATTAGGCACTTAGGGCATGGGTGGTGGGGATGAGAAGAGAGGCGCATGCAAAGCTACAAATCAAAAGTCAACCGTTGGATGGGATCTGGGGCAAGGGGTGATCACACGCACCAAAGCACACGAAGGTTCCAATTGGTTTCAGCCATCAGATCAAGAGAACAAAGGAAGCGACAACTGCGATCTCATGTGTTCTTCACAGCTATAGTAGACCCAACGCAGTAGGTGTGTTGGAAGAATTACGGGGAAGCCCTTATGGGCAAAGGGTTAGCAGTTTAGCATAGAAGCCCATAAGTGGCAAAAAAGCCAGTCAGAGCAGTCCTTAGGATTGCAAAGAGGCGTCAGTGGTTATCAAAGATGTCCCTGGAGTATTTTATGCATGAAATGAGGATGACCTAAGGACCTAAGTGAAAAGCTATTAATGCAAGGTTCTAATGATGCCTAGATGCAACCAAGTTTTTAATGAAGCACAATTGAACATTAAAGAAGTTAATTTTACTTTTGATTTGAACTTTTGGACTCAAATTTGTGTTAATTTGTAATTGGATCATCAATTTATATTAATGAATAGAATATCTCATTTTATGACATAATTTCAAATTTTTAACATAAAATTGATGTTTTAGGTCTTTTTCACTATTTCTCACACTTAACCCCTTTCATGTGTTAATTCAGTAGTGTTTAACCTAGTTTCTAGCTTAACTTGGACATTTAGCTACGATGAGCCACACCTCATCAGCACACACACACTTAGATACCCGCATACATGCACACGCACACCCACATTCACACACAGATACACACACACATATACACTCATGTACATACACATATTCACACATCACACACATCACATACACGTCCCCATTTTATCACGTGTGTGTACACACTAGTTGCGAACACATACGTGATTCTCGCATACATTAAGCATAAACACACTCATGCACACATTTCCCCATACCCTGCATGCGGCACATTAGTAGTTTCGATCTCGCCTCTCTAGATGTTGGTCGAGCTAATACTATGCTACATAAAATTGAATCACAGATTCAATCCCCCCCACCACTATATTATATAGTTATATCTGTATACATACATACATATATATATACACACATAGATATATATATCTTATACATACATATATATACATATATAAATAAACTAACTATTCCCATTTATTTCAATTTTTGCATTTTTTCCCTTTGCTCTCTCCTATTATCTTTTATTTGATAACTAAGAAAATACCAAAAAAGGTTATAAAAGAGAAGATAACTTTGTGTCTTGCAAGAACCTAATCTCACATGTAGCGAGATTATTTGGATTCAAGTTTGGCTTATCGCCAAGGACTTATTTTGAGGGAGTGCCACAAGAATAAAGTTATTACAAAAAAATCTAAAACCAAAGAAAAAGCCAAAAACATAATAAGAAAATGGAAATAATGTGATTTTAGGATTCACGTAGAAATTTAAAACCTTAAACCCACCTCCCTAAGTTCGACCTTGGGCATAAAAGTGATAACTTAAAATTTGATTTAGTTTAGGTTAAATACATTTGAAAAATCTATGTAGGATCGTTTGTGGATAATCATTTCCATTATACTCATTTTCACATTAATATCGCCTAATTAAATAACACTACTTGCAATCTGTTAATAAGCATTTAAAACTTTTCTTAGAATCACAACTTGGGTTGATCCTTGTAAAAATCCAAATAAGAGAGACGAGAAACAATAAACAACTTATGTAACTAGAATCACATGGAAAGATTTAATATCCTCCTATTTTGGGATCCCCCTTAGTAAGAGATTATACATGTGGGTGGCATAGCACAACACCTCATGTGTTGTACCTCCTCAAATAAGTCCCACCTAAGGGGCTCCCTTCTTCTCGGTAGATGGATGAGAACCTTTGCATAATGGATGATTGTTTCTGTTGTGTGCAATGTAGACAATTTGCGTCCTGGAAACTCCTTCACTGGTGGGGAGGCGGCCCTCACCTTGAAATCTACCAACATTGGGCTTAGAGGATCAAATCCTCTTGGCCAAGAAGTAGCAAGTCAACCTATTTTCTTTCTTGGTCAACTTGTCACACAAGGTGGGGTTCAGAGAGAACCCACGACCTTCCAAGAGCAAGACTCCTGTAACAGGCCCAGTTAACTCCCCTAGATTTAGTTTGGATTGCACGTAATCAATTCAACAATTATTAAGTTTAGCCAACTTAATAATCATTTCGGGTTCTACATGACATAATCGTATGTGTATTCGGATCGGCAACGAAAAGAAAAATGAATGTATATAAAATAGTATTAGTATCAAGAGCAACAAAACAGGAGTAACCACGATATATCCGTCATATGATACATCACCATGCAGTAAATAAAGCATCTGGTATATCACATAAATTATGTAACACATCATGGTCTCCACATGGAATATACATAGGAGCTACAACTTATAGTCTATACATGCTATAACAGTTTAATTATTACAGCACCATAATAACAAAATAGGACCTAACCGCAATTTATTACAAACAGGTCCTACAAGAACTAAGGTGGCAAAAACACTATCTACAGTTCAGCCTTGTGGAGAGTAGCCTCGATGTGCCTTTCACATGGGCTTCGTTTCGTCTTTAGGCGGGGGAGTTTTGTGGCTCCAGCCTTGTGGAGGACCGCAGATTTGTGGAACTCTTTTTTATGTTCGTCTCGTTCGGTGGGGATTGCCACGCGGCCAGATGCATTATGTAACACATCATGGTCTCCACATGGAATATACATAGGAGCTACAACTTATAGTCTATACATGCTATAACAGTTTAATTATTACAGCACCATAATAACAAAATAGGACCTAACCGCAATTTATTACAAACAGGTCCTACAAGAACTAAGGTGGCAAAAACACTATCTACGGTTCAGCCTTGTGGAGAGTAGCCTTGATGTGCCTTTCACATGGGCTTCGTTTCGTCTTTAGGCGGGGGAGTTTTGTGGCTCCAGCCTTGTGGAGGACCGCAGATTTGTGGAACTCTTTTTTATGTTCGTCTCGTTCGGTGGGGATTGCCACGCGGCCATACTTCATGCCTCGTGATGCAAATGAGCTTACTGGAAAAGACTTATTTTTGTGACGCGCGACTTCAGGCAAGAGTGTTCAGCTCCTCCGAATCAAGGTGTTTACTGTTTAGCTTTTCCTCACTCGAGCAGTGTTCAACGGGCTTTTATGGGGAGCCATGTGGGAGGACATCGCCTGGGTATCTTGGGTCATACTCTTATGCCGACTTGCCTGCCCGTACAGGGTCGGTGGTGTAAGAATAGTCAGGACGCGAGTCACGTTGTGCCACATTGCTTCCCTCTTGCTCTTGCACGGGTCGTGCACTGGATGGGCAGATGGGCATTGCTAGCTCCTACCATCCAGGTGGGGTAGCCATTGTGCCTCTATTTCCTCCTAGGGGCCTTTTTCGGCTTCCTTGCGAGGCTGGTTGCTCGGGGTCACCACTCCTGGCATCGCCTCTTTGCCAAGGTGGTTTCCCACCTTGCTTGTTGATTCAAGGCAGTTGGTGTGGCGCTGTCATCACGCCACTCGGGGTGTTCGAGGTGCGTGCTGGGCATACATCCCATCTGCTCTAGGGATGGAGCACATCATCAACTGCTTAGGGGGTCTGCACCCTCTCGAGTTACCGTCACCCTTGGTAACCGTTGCACCTTTGTTGGGGTTGTGTTCCTAGAGTTGTTTGCTGCATTCATTGCAAATTGCATCATTTCCAAGAGATATCTGGAAGGGACGCGTGCACTCGTTATCCTCGCTCTACCTATAAAGTGGGGCGGTGTGAGTCGCATCCATTCTCTGCCTTGGCCCTTCTGGGGATGTTGAGTGGTGATGGCGGCGATGCCCCCGGCTTTGACTGTAGCCTTGTTGAGCTTGGGTGTCACTTGGTGACGTTGATAAAGGTCGTGGCTTTGGGGCTTTGCTACTGGCGAGAAGGCTTTCCCCTAACGGTTACTTTCCAAAGGTTCTCTTCAAGGGTTGGGACCCCTCCCTACTCATGATCGGCGGTAGGCACTTCGTATGCAGGATGACGGAATGTTGGTTGGGTCTTCTTCGTGGTGCCATTGTGTGGGCTCAAGCAATCTGCATCCCTATAAACTAGGGTGGAGCCCCTTGCGTAGGCCTCGGCATGTTAGCTGCGGCGTCAGCCGTGCACCTTATGGGCATGTTGAGGAATTCCTATTTAATTACTTAATTTATGCTTAACTTATATTAGTTTAAGGATTTTTTAGGTTTAATTGCATTAGGTTAGGTCATTTTAGTCATTTCTACATCACTTTATAAATATTGTATTTTTAGTAATTTATTGTAATATTCCTATTTATCTATATTTGGTGCCTTAATGTATGTGTTTGTATCTACGTAGGTAGCAGATTTGATTTCAATTGGAGCTTCACTCCAGAGTCAGATTAATTGAGCTCACATATTCCTAATTAGGCTAACCCTAATTTACCAAACCTAACCCAATTAATACCAACCAAGCCTCGTTATCCCTTTGCATGGTTGGCCATTAATCCCAATAAAACCCCATTTGGACGGCCACATCATCACCATTAATCCCCACCACCTACTCTAGGTCCTAAGGATTTAAAATACCAACCTAAACCTATAACAACCATTTCAATTTTTGAGAGTTATAGACATCATAAAATTCTCAAATTTGATATGAACATTCAAATTTAAGGATTTATCCCACCAATTTTTCGGTCAAAACTCCTCCCGAAAAAAAATTAAAAATCTATAGACTGAAGGAGGGTCATAACTGCAAACAAAATACAAAATTTTCAAGTTCTCAAAATTTTTGTAAATTATCTACTAATCCAAAAGACCTAAAATTGGTGGCTACTATTTCGTGATCAAAACAGAAACTTCTAAGAAAATATTGAAAGCTTTTTGAGGTCCAAATAATCTCTAGGAATTTTACGTGACTAGGGTCAATTTTGCCTTATCTAACCAGTGTGAATTTTAAAATCTATTAAAATTATTAAAATACCTTAAAAAATTATGCAAAAAATATGGTGCTGATATTTCAATGGTGCTACAGTCCATGCCAACCCCACATTAGATCATGGTCATTCACTAGTCTTACTTCCATCTTAGACTTTCATAGCCTTGATCCTAGGCAACTTGAATCCACTAATCACAAGCCTCACTACCCTTTATAAAAACACCTCATGGTCGGCCCCTTAGATCCATTCTCTCTCTTCCTTGGATGTCCCCCCTTGGGGCTTTCCTCTTCCACATCTCTCCACTTCCAAAAGCCTTCTTCTTCACCTTGGCCGTGGGGTCTTCCCTTGGGCTAAGGTGACACCACGCCATCTTTGGTGTGGTGCTACTTCTGGTGGCATCTTTGCTTCCGTCTCCATCACATCTACACCTCCACCGAATCTCGACTTTTCTGCTTTCTTTTTATTCTATTTTTAGTTGCTATTTAATTTTGTAGTTCTAGTTTCAATTCTAGCTCTAGTTGTGTTATTCTAATTCTAATTTTTTTCATGTTCTACTTGCTTAGCAAGTTGTTCTAGCACAATCTTTTTTCTAGTTTTAAGTAGAAGTTTATTAGCAATAAAAGACTTTTTCTACTTCACATCCCTTGTCTCTATTCTTTTATTTGATTTCATCTATTTGCTTTTGCTTTATTTGCTTACATAGTTTGATTTTGTATCCCTTAGGTAAATCACTTCACCTTGTGTATCTCGTTTCATACTAAAAAACCTCAAAATAAATACAAAATAGAAAATACCAAAAAGAAAATAAATGAGCACTTTGAAAATGATGTAAAGCTCCATTTTTTCCTTCTTATGAATGACCTAGACTCTCAAGTCTTAATTGAAAATCATTCAAATTCAATTTATAAATATTAAAACATTTGTAATTTTCTAACTATAATGACATGTATTTATCTATATTTAGGAATTTTGTGAAGGCTCCCAAGATCTAACGTCTCTCTCATTGAGTAGGTGGATAGGCCTCTTAGGTTCATTAGCCACCTTACCATAGAGAAGATTTTAGGGGTTCCCTCCATTTGGGTGGGGCTACTTGCCACAACCCCCCTCTCTTGAAACCAAATCAAAATGTCTAGGTCCTCTTGCCCTTTGTTAGTAGGGCAGTGGTGGCCGTGCATAAGTAATTAGGCACCACATTTATCCTTAATTGATGGTTTTGATGATAACAAACATATCAAATAATTGGGATTAAAATTAGATTATATATTGTTCTTGTAAGAATGACTTTCAGCATGGAGCCAATTTGGTGAGATCCAAAGCCAAGAAGAAGGAGATCGGTGAACTTCAAGATTCTATGTATTAGGTTTTTTATAACGTAGGAAAATTGGCTGTAAGTTTATTCTTTCTAGAATGTAAGTAGAGTCCCAAATAGATTTCATTTTAATAAAACTTAGGGGTCTCATATGCAAATTTCACGATAGCACCTAACTTGACTTAAATAGATTTAATTAACCTTCAATTAAGTCATAGGTGCTAATATAGTGTTAATAAAGTTAGAACCTAAGTAGACCTAAAATCAACCCTGATTGGTAGTTTATTGCCTATCTAACATTAGGTCAAAATTACTTAATGTTAGGTAACGTAGCCTATGTCGAGCAGCAGGTAATCAGGAGATAGCGAACTTTGCATGTAATTGAGCATCTACCATTAGACATTATAACTAATGTTAGATCAATATTGCCAAATGTTAGCTCAACCTTCTTACTCTAGCTAGAGGTAATCGGGAGATATAAAACTTTATACCTAATTGTGTATCTAACGTTAGATAGTGTACTTAACGTTAGATCACTTTCACCTAACATTAGTTAAAGCACTTTTTGACCATTTTAATTAGTCGTTAGCAAGACACAAGTGGGGTTAATTTTGAACATTGGGGAGCATGCACCCCACACCATTTGGGGTCCAAAACATACCTCCATATATATAGGTTCTCTTCCATTTATTTGCAACCATTAGAACACACCTACACCTCATATTCAAGCATTCAAATCCACATTCAAAGCTTTTTCTCTCATTTTCTACTCTTGGTGAAGTTTGGAGCTCTTGTGCATCAACAAAATTCCTATTGGAGCTCCATTACTTCACCTCCAAAATTCCTGTTGGAGAAAACCTGCACTTTGTTGAAACTAAGTCAGTCATTTGATCCCATGACTAGTAAAATTCAAAGTCGAGGGTTAGCCACCTCTACTACCCCCATGATCAAGATATTTTACGTGAACTGGCTGATGAGGTGTGGCTCATGATAGCTAAAATGCCAAAGTTAAGTTAGAAACTAAGTTAAAACACTATCAATTAATACAAGAAAAGAGTTAAGTGTGGGGTTTATGGAAAGTGTTCTAAGATACCAAAATTGTGCTAAAAATGCAATATTAGGTCACTTTTGAGAGATTATATACCTAAATGGCCAAATCAAAAGTCAATTAAACATCAAAATGAGCTTTAATTCATAATTCAACAATGGGAATATCTTCTAATATGTTCAAAATATATGCCATAAAAATTTGATTGCATTCTGACATCATTTGGACCTTGAAATTAATGCGCTACACTTAGGTCCTTTTTACTTCACAAAACCTTCACATTCTCTTAACCTAAAAACTGTAGGGACCTATTTGCAAGCACGTAGGGACCTATCTATATAACATCCTATCACTTATGGGCTTCTATACTATTTTCACACCATTTCACACTAGGGGCTTAAGGTGCAAAAGCACTAAAAGACCTGGGGCTTCTCTCCTCTTTAGCTCCTCAGAAGAGAACATAATGAACATGAGCCATCCATCCTGTTCTTATTGATCCAATGGTGGATCTGAATCCAACCTGCTATTGCCTGTATCAAAAGTTTTGCACCACTTTCTAGATCTGATCCTACAACTATTTTTCATCCTACACCATCGCACGCTTCCCAGAACCCATCCAAGCCCTTCATTCGTAATGACTCACACTCACTAATCTGGTCACCTTGAGCTTCCTTCACCTATATAAGGACCTACCCTGTGCCCTGTGCAACTTACCAACTCCCTCCCCCTTGAGGCAGTCATCATCTACTCCTCTAGTCCTTCTTCCCCTTCCTCAGCTATTGGTGACAACAATAGCTTCCTCCTTCCTTAATTCCTCACCTTCAGCTGCTAGCTATTGGCCTTAGGAATCTCCTTCATCCACTGGGGGTCTTCTCCCCTTTGATCATTTCTATCCATCGGCTGGTTACCCCAGAGGTTCCATTCATCCACTTAGATTAGGATTTAATGCTTTCTTAACTAGATTTAGTGCTTTCATAGATTAGTTAAATAATTTAGAATAGAAATTACTTGTTATAAACCTGGCATCAAACGTCGTTTAAGACATCTGGGAATTGGTCCAGACGTCTGGTTAGACATCTGGAAGCATTCCCAGACATTTGGAATTTATTTTTTTCGGCGTACGGGTTCGCTCTGCATGCATGCGCGCGTAGATTGAACCGCCGCCCTCCTTCTCTTTCCTTCCACCCTGCAGGCGCAACCACCTTTTTCTCTCTCTCCCCACGGCAGCCTTCAAATACCCCTTTCTCCTCCCCTCACCCTCACTCCACCGCCTTCTTCTTCTTCTTCTTCCTGTCAGCGAGAGAGTGAGCGGGCGAGGGCAGCAGCAGCTGCTGCTGTGAGTGCGTGGGGAGGAGGGGCTACTGCGAGAGGGAGAGAACTCGACCGCGAGGGTGCGAGCTCGCCGGAGCAGCCAAGGCCAGCCGGTGGGTGCGCAGCAGGCGCGTGGTGCTGGGGAGGAGCTGCTGCAGCTCAGGCAGTAGGCGAGCACGATGTGGCGCGGTACGGCCATGCGCTGCGGGCGGAGGGCGAGGAGGTCTTGATTCTGGGAAAATTTCCCAGAATCAGACGTCTGGACATACGTCCAGACGACGCGAGAGACGTCTGGAGGAAGGTCCAGACGTCTGAAAGGTATGATATTTTTTCCTTCCTTCTTCTTTCGCATGTACGGCCATGCAGCCGTTTCGCCGAAGGGTTCTACTTCGTTCCGTGCTGAGGACGGTCACATATGTGTGCAGGTCTTGTTCGTGAAGGTGCAAGGGCACACCCTCCGACACAGATCGGACTTCTGGGCACAACACCAGACGACGGAGAGGGTCTCCAGACGTCTGGAGTGACAGTCAGACTTCTGGAAACTAAGTTCAGACGGTTCAGTGGGAGTCTGGACGTCTGAAGGACCACGCAGGATCAAGGTATGACCTAAGTCATCGTTTAAGATGTCTGGAAGATGTTCTAGACATCTGATTTTGGGCAGACTTGTCATTTTTGACCCGTTTAGGGTCCGTTCGGAGTCCGTTTTTCGCGTTTCAAGTTTCGTTCTTCTCAGATTTAGTTCCTCTACTTATTTACAGTAATTTTATACTGTTCTGAGTAGCTCCTTGCAATTGATCCTTGTGTTAGGACCCCATTCCGTTGCGGCTCTGGAGGTTGCAGAGGTGCACGGGCTTACCGATTATGCCCCCAATACTCCCGGTTTTGCGGGTAGAGTGACCCCTTTAATTATTTATCAAAAATTATGCACTTGTGAAATAATTAATAGATTCTAGGACATTGCATGAATCCTAGGACTGAAAAACTAGATTGAATGATAGATCCTAGGGTATTGCATGAATCCTAGGACTGAAAAGCTAGGTTGAATGATAGATCCTAGGCTATGGCATGAATCCTAGGACTCGAAAACTAGATTGAATATATATATTGCAGTCTTGGAAAAGTAAAAAGGAAAACGATAACTGCCTGTAATTGGTTAATAGTTGCCTGTTTATGAGTGGATAATTATTGTTGAGAACATGGGCTATATGAATATAAAGCTGAAATGATGAAACCTAAATTGGTTGAGTTAAAGAAAAATGAGCATGAACCCTACGGGGAATTAGGAGTAGAGCTCCTGAGAAGTGAATGGAATAGAATTGGGGAAGTGAGCTGGCCCTTGAGTACGGAGTATCAAGGAGATTGACTGTCCCCCTGTTTAGTGCAGAGCGGAGCTAGCCACCCCAGGGACCCGGGGTTAGGTCTGGCCACTTTGTACCGACTTTTGGCCCTTGCGTACACAGTATCGAGGAGAGCTACTAGTGTAGGGAGAGCACTAGCCACCCCACGGGCCTCGGGGTTCTGCTAGCCTCCTACACCGACTTGTTAGGCTCACTGGGCAAACCAGGGTAGTCAGGCGAGGGTGCGCGGACTGTGGAGGACCAAGACCCCTGTTTGGTTACTTTGGAGGGGCTAGACCCCTGTTACTGAGAGGGCTCTGCCCTATACTGGTTCCGTGCTGTGCTTTGGGCACACCCGTTAACGGAAACGACTGACCGCGTGCCAGTGCGGGGTTGCTATCCGTGCGTTTATCATGCGTGCCGTAGTCACCGTTACGTCTGTCAGTGACCTTAGGGTGGTTGACTGAGGGTAGGACAACCACGGGGACTCTCTCGGCCAGGGGAGCACCACGTGTTACTTCTACTTTTCGGAAAAGACTGCATTCAAGATCGTTCCCACGAGGAACATTCAAGATCAAGAGAAAGATCTGAGAAATAAGTCAATGGAGAAAATAAAGAAAGAAATTAAAAATATAACAGCTACTGTCCACCTTACTGTTTTTCTTAGGTTTTGGTTGCCACTCTACTCAGCGTTTCGCTGACGTGTCACCTTTGTCACCTTTTCAAGACCAGGTGTTGAGCAGCCAGAGTCGGCGGCTGCAGAGGGTGCTGGGCCTAGTAGAGCCCAGTAGTTTTACTTGTGTAGTACCCACTGTACCTTTCCTTCTGTTGCGGTGAGTATTTTCTGTTACCACTGTACTCTTTTATTGTAAACATCATGTTTATGTACCTGTTTATTTCTTTACTGTTGTGGTGGTGTATACTGTAGTAGTTTTTTTTCCTTACTGCTGTATTTTGTTACTGCTAGTTATATACATGGTGAATGTGGTTTATTTTACTGCTCTTTTGGTTACTTTCTCGTTGGACGACTGGGTCTTGGGATCAGTCGAGTCGGTTCGATTCTCGTGTCTCATAGGGATTCGGGAATCAGGTTGTAACATTACTATTCAATTGCTTCTGTGTAGGAGTAGATTAGTGTAATTGTTTCTCTGTCACGACCCCCCTTTGATCAATTCCGATCAGAGAGGAAGATCCACTCCTTCATTTTGATTCATAATCCTTCCTCTACGGTTCATGATCACCTTCTCTTATTTTCCTTAATTGATTGTAGTTCATTCACCCCATTAGAGTAGCTATGAGATCTGAAGCTCCACGCTCTCAGATCTCATAACTCACTAATTCCACTTGGAGGGCCTCTCATCGACTTCAAATGGTTCATCATATTTTGCACCAAAAATGATGATTTATTAGGATCGCATGTTAATTTAGGTTAATTGTAACGAACGCGTGCCCCAGACGTCTTTTAAGACGTCTGGGAGGAGGTCCAGACGTCTGAACAAACGTCTGGAAAACAGTTATTTTCGCACGGGAGAGTCGTCTGCGCGCTTGTGCACGTAGACCCGCGATTCCTCTCTCTCTCTCTTTTTCCCTCTCTCTCTCTGCGGCTGCAAGCGGCCTGCCACCTCCTCTCTCCTCCTCCCACGGTCTTAAAAGGGCCACGCCTCCCCTCCCGTCTCCACCGTCTCCTCCTTCTTCTCCTTCCTGTGCGCGAGAGCGAGTGGACGCGAGGGCGGCAGCGACGGCCGTAGTGAGCGCGGAGGTGCGGCATGCGAGGGCGGAGCTCTGCCGTGAGGGCGAGCTCGCCAGAGCGGATTGGCCGGCCGGCGGAGGGCGCAGGGGGCGCGGAGCGACGCGGAGAGCGACCTGCTGCGGTCTGAGCAGCAGGAGCGCGAGGTGCGACGCGGGTGGCGTCGCGAGCAGAGTCCGGGTCGTGCCCTGATTCTGGAAAAATTTCCAGAATCAGACATCTGGGTTGACAGCCAGACGGCGAGATAGACGTATTGAAGCTCATACAGACGTCTGAAAGGTGAGTTTACCGCCTTCTCCTTCCTTCCTGTCGACTGACCGTACTGAGGGAGGGAGTTGGCTGTGCGCAGGTTCGCTGATTCTCCATCCATTGCGAATCAGACATCTAGAAGTTGTACCTGACGGCTGGAGTGACGTCCAGACGTCCGGAGTGACCATCGGACGTCTGGGAGCTAGGAAGACGTCCCCGCAGACTTTTGGACGTCTGGGAAACCACGCTGAACGGGTAATTCTCTGATCCACTTTTTAAGACGTCTGGAAGGAGTTCCAGACGTCTGATTTTGCACAGTATCATCTTTTTCGACCCGTTTAGGGCCCATTCGGGCTCCGTTTTCCGCGATTCGAGTTGCGTTCTTTTCAGAATTAATTCCTTTACCCGTCTACAGTAGCTATACACTATTTTGAGACACTCCTTGTGTTTGATCCTTGTGATAGGACCTCGTTCGGTTGCAGTCTTGAGAGTCGCGGAGGCACGCGGGATTCCCGATCATGCCCCCATTACTCCCGTTGTACCTGGTAGAGTGGCTTTAAGTATTAATAAAATTTGTTAAAGTATGGAACCATAACTAGAACCTAGGACATTGCATGAATCCTAGGAATGAGAAATATATGGAATGATAGTTCCTAGGTGTTGCATGAATCCTAGGGCCGGAAAACTACATTGTATGATAGACCCTAGGATATGGCATGAATCCTAGGATGGAAAAACTAGTGGAATATATAATAATGCAGTCTTGGAAAAATGGAAAGGAATATATGAAGCTGCCTGTAAATTGAATTCACAGCTGCCTGTTATGAATAAAGAAACATGATTGGGATCATGGTTGGTAAGAACGTGAAACTGGAAAGTAAGACATAAGATGTTCTGGAACCCTACGGGGAAGTAGGAGTAGAACTCCTAGAAAGCGAATGGAATAGAATTGGGGAAGTGAGCTGGCCCTTGAGTACGGAGTACCAAGGAGAGCGACTGTCCCCCTGTTTAGTGCAGAGCTGAGCTAGCCACCCCCGGGACCCGGGGGTTAGGACTGGCCACTCTGTACCGACTTGTTGGCCCTCGTGTACGTAGTACCGAGGAGAGCTAGTAGTGTTAGGAGAGTACTAGCTACCCCACGGGCCCCGGGGTTCTGCTAGCCTCCTTCACCGACTTGTTAGGCCTACTAGGGCAAACCAGGGTAGTCAGGCGAGGGTGCGCGGACTGTGGAGGGGCAAGGCCCCGGTTTGGTTACTGTGGAGGGGTTGGACCCCTGTTACTGAGAGGGCTCTGCCCTGGTTCCGTGCTGTGCTTTGGGCGCACCCGTTAACGGAAACGACTGACCGCGTGCCAGTGCGGGCTAGCTACCTGTGCGTTTATCGCGCGTGCCGTAGTCACCGTTACGTCTGTCAGTGACCTTGGGGTGGTTGACTGAGGGTAGGATCACCACGGGGGACTCTCCCGGCCAGGAGAGCACCACATGCTACTTCTACTTTTGGAAAAGACTGCAATCAAGATCGTTCCCACGAGGATATTCCAGATCAAGTAAAGGATCTGAGAAACAAATGAAATAGTGAGAAAAATTGAAAGATGTGAATAAAGGAAGTAATAGAACATAACAGCTACTGTACACTCTACTGTTGCCTTTAGTTAGTTTGCCACTCTACTCAGCGTTTTGCTGACGTGTTACACTCGTTACCTTTTTCAGGACCAGGTGTTGAGCAGCCAGGGTCGGCGGCTGCAGAGGACGCTGGGCCGAGTAGGGTCCAGTAGAGTTACCACAGCCTTTTGTACCTCTTTTGTTTCTGTTCTAGTGAGTAGTTTTTGTTTCCGTTGTACCTTCTTTACCTGCAGTTCTTGTTATATGATAAATGTTGTTTTACTGTTGTGGTGGTACCTACTGTATTAGTTTCTTTCTTACTGTTAGTTATATTCATGCTGAATGTGGTTTATTTTACTGTCTTTTGGTTGCTTCCTCGTTGGACGACTAGGTCTTGGGATTAGTCGAGTCGGTCCGGTTCTCGTGTCTCGTAGGGACTCGGGAACCGGGTCATTACAAGATGGTATCAGAGCAAAGTCGTCCCGAGAAGTGAATCAACTGACTGGAAAATAACCAATTCACATGTTTATAGCTGGAGTAGCCACCACAACATATCTCTTGACATGAGCTCTTAGAAGTTTTGTTAGGTACCGTCTGTTTTGACGTTTCCATTTTGCTTCGCGTCTCCTTGCAGGAGATGCCTCGTCGCGAGACTTGCCGCGGGTGCGGCCGAGGACGAGGTCGGCGAGGTGGACGTGCTGTCGTTGACGTCTCGGTGGACCAGCCACCACTCCCTGGCATCCAGGCCTAGGACCTCGCCAGACTGATTCGAGATATTGTACGAGAGGAGCTCCACCCACCACCCCGAGCACCTCCTCGTGGGGTTGCAGAGGGGGAGTCCTCTGTGGGACCACGCGACGGACACGGCGCTGGACACGAGGGAGGGGATGGGCCCCTGCCGCCCCCACCTTCCTCCGACACTTCTGTACACGAGGCACCTTCGCCTGGAGGTGCACCAGCACCTCCCCTACAGCGCCACTTCGAGCTTTTCGGACAGTTCCGGAAGCTGAAGCCCCCCTCCTTCAAGGGGGATGAGGACCCGACCGAGGCAAAGGACTGGCTTGAGCAGCTGGAGAAGATCTTCGACACCATTCGCCCCCCGGTGGAGTGTCGCGTTGCCTTTGCCACGTACCAGCTGGAGAGTGCGGCACACCGGTGGTGGAGGGCGGTCCGGGGACAGGAGAGGGACGAGCCGATGTGGGACCAGTTCGTCACCCTCTTCTGCGAGAAGTACTTTCCCCAGACGTGGCAGGACCAGAGGAGGTGGGAGTTCCACACTCTCCGCCAAGGGACGATGACCGTGAGCGCGTACCGCACGCGTTTCTTGGAGCTGTCCCGCTTTGCAGCGACAGCGGTAGCCACTGAGGAGGAGCGCCTTTGAAGGTTCACCGAGGGGCTCCGGCCTGCGATCCGGGGGTATGTCAAACCCCTGAAGCTGCCGACGTTTTCGAGGGTGGTAGAGGCAGCTATGACTTACGAGGAGACCAACCCGTCCGCGCGAGAGACCGACGGCGGGCGGAAGAGGCCCTTTCAGCCAGACTTCTCACAGGGCCGGCGAGAACGGAGACACGTGACGTCCGCAGGAGAGCCGTCACGCTGTGCAGGGCCATCAGTGGCCTTTGGGGGCCCTCGACAGGGGCCAGTCGCCAGCACCGGACCCCCGCCTACCCGACAGCAGGGACTCACTAAGGGCGGGAGTCGGGTTCCCCTCTGCTACCAGTGTGGCCAGCCGGGCCACGTCAGGAGGGACTGCTCGTCTAGGGCAGGAGGTCAGTAGATACTTCCCGCGCAGAGCACTGGAGGGCGCGCAGGAGGTCACGGTTCCCAGGCGCGAGGAGGAGGACAGCAGTCGCGAGGAGGGTACTGGCCAGCACCTACCCGTCCGACGCAGAGTGTGGCTGCTTCGTCCGCACCTAGGGCTGAGGGGCGTATCAACGCCCTAACACACAGGGACGCCAGAGCATCGGGATCCGTGGTAGCAGGTATGGTTTCAGTTTCTGGCAGACTCGTTTACATGCTTTTCGATTCCGGCGCTACGCACTCGTTTGTCGCAGCCAATTTCGCAGTTAGTTTGGACCAGGATTATACACTGTTAGAGAATCCGTTCGTAATCAGAGGTCCGAGTGGTCAGCTGTTTGTAGCTGAGGAGGTGTACACGGGTTGCGAGGTCAGCATCGGGGGACATAGCCTGCCAGCTGACCTGATTATGATACAGATGGAGGACTTTGGAGTGATTCTGGGGATGGATTGGCTGTCCGCTTACCACGCCTTGGTAGACTGTTTTGAGAGGAAGATTGTCTTCTCCATTCCGGAGTTGCCTTCTTTCGAGTTTCACGGGCAGCCAGTGGACAGAGGTTTCAGGTGCATTTCGGCACTTCGGGCGGCGAGACTTTTGAGCCAGGGGTGTGAGGGCTTCCTAGCTTGTGTGGTGGCAGAGCACAACCCCGTGGCAGACTTCCAGAGCATCCCGGTGGTCAGAGAGTACCCCGACGTGTTTCCAGACGAGTTACTAGGACTACCGCTCGAGCGTGAGATCGAGTTTGAGATCTCACTAGTACCAGGGACCAGCCCCATCTCCACCGCGCCATACAGAATGGCACCGCTTGAGCTGCGAGAGCTCAAGTCCCAGTTGCAGGACCTTTTGGAGAAAGGTTTCGTGAGGCCCAGTGCGTCTCCCTGGGGAACTCCGGTACTGTTTGTGAAGAAGAAGGATGGGACCCTACGCCTTTGTGTGGACTACCGACAGCTGAATAGGGTCACCATCAAGAACAGATATCCGCTGCCGAGGATCGACGATTTGTTTGACCAGTTGCGGGGTGCCACGGTGTTTTCCAAGATCGACTTGAGGTCTGGATACCACCAGTTGAGGATCAGGGAGACCGACATCTCCAAGACAGCTTTCCGCACCCGGTACGGACACTACGAGTTTTTGGTCATGCCGTTTGGGCTGACCAATGCCCCCGCTGCTTTCATGGACCTGATGAACCGGGTGTTTAGACCGTACTTGGAGTAGTTTGTGGTGGTTTTCATAGATGATGTACTCATCTATTCTAGAGATCGGACGCAGCACGGACAGCACTTGCGGATGGTTCTGGACACTCTGAGACGACGCAGGCTGTACGCCAAATACAGCAAGTGCGAGTTCTGGTTGAGGGAGGTGACCTTTTTGGGTCATGTGATCTCTGGAGACGGCCTGGCGGTGGATCCCGCCAAGGTCGAGGCAATGCTCAGGTGGGAGAGACCGCGTTCAGTCACTGAGATTCGCAGTTTCCTGGGACTGGCAGGTTACTACAGACGGTTCATCAGAGGATTTTCACAGATTGCGCGTCCTATGACACAGTTGACCCGGAAGGATGTGCCTTTCGCTTGGACAGACGCCTGTGAGGCGTGTTTTCTGGAGCTGAAGGAGAGGTTGACCTCGGCTCCCGTGCTCACCATCCCTAACAGTATTGGCGGGTTCGTTGTGTACACGGACGCTTCCTTGCAGGGGTTAGGAGGTGTGCTCATGCAGAGGGGTCACGTGGTCGCTTACGCTTCGCGGCAACTGAAGCCCCATGAGCATACCTACCCTACCCATGATCTAGAGTTGGCAGCTGTTGTCTTCGCGCTGAAGACATGGAGGCACTACTTGTACGGTGAGACCTTTGAGATTTTTTACAGATCACAAAAGCCTCAGATATCTTTTTGACCAGAAGGAGCTCAACATGAGATAGAGACGTTGGTTGGAGCTCCTGAAGGACTACGACTGCAGCATCTCCTACCACCCGGGAAAGGCCAATGTGGTGGCTGACGCCTTGAGCCGTAAGGCACCCGCACGCTTGGCCAGTCTGCAGTTACAGAGTTGGAGCCTTTTGGAGGAGGTGGGCAGTTGGCGACCTCTAGAGTTACGAGGGTACTGTGGGGCAGTGACGGTGACACGGCAGACCAGGCCAGGGTTGATAGACCGCATCATCACGGGACAGATGGCCGATCCGTACTTGCAGTCTTTACGCGACAGAGTACTATCAGGGGACCCAGGGGACTTCTCTTTCATAGACCAGGTGCTACGCTTGAGGGGACGGTTGTGCGTTCCTAGAGACGAGGAGCTGTTGAGAGAGCTCCTGACTGAGGCACATGGTTCCAGATTCACCATACATCCCGGAAACACGAAAATGTACCATGACTTGAGACACGAGTTCTGGTGGAGAGGGATGAAGCGGGATGTGGGTGAGTTCGTGCAGCAGTTCTTAGTGTGCCAGCAGGTGAAAGCCGAGCATCAGAGGCCTGCAGGGCCGCTTCAGCCGCTTCCAGTGCCAGAGTGGAAGTGGGAGAGCATCACCATGGACTTGGTGGTGGGCTTACCTGTTACCCAGCGAGGACACGACGTAGTCTGGGTAATAGTGGATAGATTGACGAAGACGGCACGATTCTTGCCGATCCGAGTCACTTTGGGACCAGCACAGTTGGCAGAGAGGTATATCCGTGATGTGGTGCGACTACACGGAGTTCCGCAGGAGATCGTATCCGACCGGGATACCCGCTTTACGTCCCAGTTTTGGGCTGAGTTTCAGCAGGCTTTGGGGACGAGGTTGAGGTTTAGCACAGCTTACCACCCCCAGACGGACGGACAGTCGGAACGCACGATACAGACACTTGAGGACCTTTTGCGTGCCTGTGTACTGGACTGGAGGGGCTCTTGGGAGGAGCACCTGCCCCTGGCAGAGTTTGCATACAACAACAGTTATCACTCGAGCATCGGCATGGCTCCCTACGAGGCTCTGTACAGACAGAAATGCACGGCACCCTTGAGTTGGGTTGAGGTGGGGACCAAGTGGGAGGTTGGCCCCAGGTTGATACGGCAGAGTCAGGAGGTAGTTGAGCAGATCCACAGACGACTCCGCACTGTCAGGAGCAGACAGAAGAGCTACGCGGATCGCAGACGCAGAGAGGTGCAGTTCGAGGTTGGGGACCACGTCTTCCTTCGTGTTTCGCCCATGAAGGGCTTACAGCGGTTTGGGGTGAGAGGGAAGCTCGCGCCGAGGTTCGTGGGGCCCTTTGAGGTCCTGGAGCGGGTTGGACCCGTTGCTTACAGACTTGCCCTTCCCCCACAGCTTTCTGGTGTGCACGACGTGTTCCACGTGTCCAACCTCAGGAAGTACGTAGCCGATTCCAGTCACGTACTGAGTCACGAGAGCGTCGAGGTGAGCGATGACCTGACCTACGCCGAGCGGCCAGTGCAGATCCTAGACCGAGCCGTCCGCAGGTTGAGACGAAAGCAAGTACCCCTGGTAAAGGTTTTGTGGAGGAGCCAGCGGTACGAGGAGGCTACCTGGGAGCCTGAGGCGGCAATGCGGGAGCGGTACCCGGAGCTTTTTGCAGGTACGTCTTTTCGGACCGGCTTCGGTCCTCTTTGAGTTTGTTATGGTTATCTGGACATCTTTTTCCCACACCCTAGTTGGCGCAAGTTTCGGGGACGAAACTTCCTTTGAGTTTGTTATATTGTAACGAACACGTGCCCCAGACGTCTTTTAAGACTTCTGGGAGGAGGTCCAGACGTCTGAACAGACGCCTGGGATCGTTTCCAGACGTCTGGAAAACAGTTATTTTCGCACGGGAGAGTCGTCTGCGCGCCTGTGCACACAGACCCGCGATTCCTCTCTCTCTCTCTCTTTCCCTCTCTCTCTCTGCGGCTGCAGGCGGCCTGCCACCTCCTCTCTCCTCCTCGCGCGGCCTTAAAAGGGCCACGCCTCCCCTCCCATCTCCACCGTCTCCTCCTTCTTCTCCTTCCTGTGCGTGAGAGCGAGCGGACGCGAGGGCGGCAGCGACGGCCACAATGAGCACGGAGGTGCGGCGTGCGAGGGCGGAGCTCTGCCATGAGGGCGAGCTCGCCGGAGCGGATTGGTCGGCCGGCGGAGGGCGCAGGGGGCGCGGAGCGACGCGGAGAGGGACCTGCTGCGGTCTGAGCAGCAGGAGCGCGAGGTGCGACGCGGGCGGCGTCGCGAGCAGAGTCCGGGTCGCGCCCTGATTCTGGAAAAATTTCCAGAATCAGACGTCTGGGTTGACAGCCAGACGGCGAGATAGACGTATTGAAGCTCATACAGACGTCTGAAAGGTGAGTTTACCGCCTTCTCCTTCCTTCCTGTCGACTGACCGTACTGAGGGAGGGAGTTGGCTGTGCGCAGGTTCGCTGATTCGCCATCCATTGCGAATCAGACATCTGGAAGTTGTACCAGACGGCTGGAGTGACCTCCAGACGTCCGGAGTGACCATCGGACGTCTGGGAGCTAGGCAGACGTCCCCGCAGACTTCTGGACGTCTGGGAAACCACGCTGAACGGGTAATTCTCTGATCCACTTTTTAAGACGTCTGGAAGGAGTTCCAGACGTCTGATTTTGCACAGTATCGTCTTTTTCGACCCGTTTAGGGCCCGTTCGGGCTCCGTTTTCCGCGATTCGAGTTGCGTTCTTTTCAGAATTAATTCCTCTACCCGTCTACAGTAGCTATACACTATTTTGAGACACTCCTTGTGTTTGATCCTTGTGATAGGACCTCGTTCGGTTGTAGTCTTGAGAGTCGCGGAGGCACGCGGGATTCCCGATCACGTCCCCATTACTCCCGTTGTACCTGGTAGAGTGGCTTTAAGTATTAATAAAATTTGTTAAAGTATGGAACCATAACTAGAACCTAGGACATTGCATGAATCCTAGGAATGAGAAATATATGGAATGATAGTTCCTAGGTGTTGCATGAATCCTAGGGCCGGAAAACTAGATTGTATGATAGACCCTAGGATATGGCATGAATCCTAGGATGGAAAAACTAGTGGAATATATAATAATGCAGTCTTGGAAAAATGGAAAGGAATATATGAAGCTGCCTGTAAATTGAATTCACAGCTGCCTGTTATGAATAAAGAAACATGATTGGGATCATGGTTGGTAAGAACGTGAAACTGGAAAGTAAGACATAAGATGTTCTGGAACCCTACGGGGAAGTAGGAGTAGAACTCCTGGAAAGCGAATGGAATAGAATTGGGGAAGTGAGCTGGCCCTTAAGTACGGAGTAGCAAGGAGAGCGACTGTCCCCCTGTTTAGTGCAGAGCTGAGCTAACCACCCCAGGGACCCGGGGGTTAGGACTGGCCACTCTGTACCGACTTGTTGGCCCTCGTGTACGTAGTACCGAGGAGAGCTAGTAGTGTTAGGAGAGTACTAGCTACCCCACGGGCCCCGGGGTTCTGCTAGCCTCCTTCACCGACTTGTTAGGCCCACTAGGGCAAACCAGGGTAGTCAGGCGAGGGTGCGCGGACTGTGGAGGGGCAAGGCCCCGGTTTGGTTACTGTGGAGGGGTTGGACCCCTGTTACTGAGAGGGCTCTGCCCTGGTTCCGTGCTGTGCTTTGGGCGCACCCGTTAACGGAAACGACTGACCGCGTGCCAGTGCGGGCTAGCTACCTGTGCGTTTATCGCGCGTGCCGTAGTCACCGTTACGTCTGTCAGTGACCTTGGGGTGGTTGACTGAGGGTAGGATCACCACGGGGGACTCTCCCGGCCAGGAGAGCACCACGTGCTACTTCTACTTTTGGAAAAGACTGCAATCAAGATCGTTCCCACGAGGATATTCCAGATCAAGTAAAGGATCTGAGAAACAAATGAAATAGTGAGAAAAATTGAAAGATGTGAATAAAGGAAGTAATAGAACATAACAACTACTGTACACTCTACTGTTGCCTTTAGTTAGTTTGCCACTCTACTCAGCGTTTTGCTGACGTGTTACACTCGTTACCTTTTTCAGGACCAGGTGTTGAGCAGCTAGGGTCGGCGGCTGCAGAGGACGCTGGGCCGAGTAGGGTCCAGTAGAGTTACCACAGCCTTTTGTACCTCTTTTGTTTCTGTTCTAGTGAGTAGTTTTTGTTTCCGCTGTACCTTCTTTACCTGCAGTTCTTGTTATATGATAAATGTTGTTTTACTGTTGTGGTGGTACCTACTATAGTAGTTTCTTTCTTACTGTTAGTTATATTCATGCTGAATGTGGTTTATTTTACTGTCTTTTGGTTACTTCCTCGTTGGACGACTAGGTCTTGGGATTAGTCGAGTCGGTCCGGTTCTCGTGTCTCGTAGGGACTCGGGAACCGGGTCGTTACATTAATTAATGTCACCATCGTATTAGTAGTATAGTACACGATTCAAACGGATGTCATTTTATTTATCTATAATTTTTACTGATTTTATTCTAAGTCATTCACTGGATAACAGTTATTGATATACATTACTCTATATAACCCAAAATCAATCTTTTATTTCAAAAATGTAAATTTTATTTACAAAAAAAATGAAGTAGAATCTATACAATCAAAGAATCGATTAATTTAAGTTAATTATTTACACGTTAGGATAAGCTAATTGGGGTTAGAAATGCCTCAAGAATATGTACAAAGTAAAGGCACAAAAATGATTCTAAACTATATTAATTACATTTAATCTATAAATAACTATCACTGTACAACTAAATGGCAAGATAGCACAACTATAGCCAAAATCTTATCATCAAAACTTTTTACAAAGCCAGGGCAAAAACTAAACTAAGCACTTCAACACATTAAACTAACATATAATGTAACGACCCGGTTCCCGAGTCCCTACGAGATACGAGAACCAGACCGACTCGACTAATCCCAAGACTTAGTCGTCCAACGAGGAAGTAACCAAAAGAGCAGTAAAATAAACCACATTCAGCATGAATATAACTAACAGTAAGGAAGTACAGCAGTAAGGAAAGAAACTACTACAGTAGATACCACCACAACAGTAGAACAACATTTATCATATAACAAGAACTGCAGGTAAAGAAAGTACAGCGAAAACAAAAACTACTCACTAGAACAGAAACAAAAGAGGTACAAAAGACTGTGGTAAACTCTACTGGACCCTACTCAGCCCAGCGTCCTCTGCAGCCGCCGACCCTGGCTGCTCAACACCTGGTCCTGAAAACGGTAACGAGTGTAACACGTCAGCAAAACGCTGAGTAGAGTGGCAAACTAACTAAAGACAACAGTAGAGTGTACAGTAGCTGTTATGTTCTATTACTTCCTTTATTCACATCTTTCAATTTTCTCACTATTTCATTTATTTCTCAGATCCTTTACTTGATCTCGAATATCCTCGTGGGAACGATCTTGATTGCAGTCTTTTCCAAAAGTAGAAGTAGCACGTGGTGCTCTCCTGGCCGGGAGAGTCCCCCGTGGTGATCCTACCCTCAATCAACCACCCCAAGGTCACTGACAGACGTAACGGTGACTACGGCACGCGCGATAAACGCACAGGTAGCTAGCCTGCACTGGCACGCGGTCAGTCGTTTCCGTTAACGGGTGCGCCCAAAGCACAGCACGGAACCAGGGCAGAGCCCTCTCAGTAACAGGGGTCCAACCCCTCCACAGTAACCAAACCGGGGCCTTGCCCCTCCACAGTCCGCGCACCCTCGCCTGACTGCCCTAGTGGGCCTAACAAGTCGGTGAAGGAGGCTAGCAGAACCCCAGGGCCCGTGGGGTAGCTAGTACTCTCCTAACACTAGTAGCTCTCCTCGGTACTACGTACACGAGGGCCAACAAGTCGGTACAGAGCGGCCAAATCCTAACCTCGGGTCCCTGGGGCGGCTGGCCCCACTCTGCACTAAACAGGTACAGGTACTTCCCTTGGTACTGCGTACCCAAGAGACAGTACAAACTACATCTCAGTTCCATTCCTTTTTCTTTCCAGGAGTTCCACTCCTAATTCCCCGTAGGGTTCCAGCTCTTTATTTAAGAACATCATATGTTTCACTTTCCAGTTTCACGTTCTCACAATCCATGATCTCAATCATGTTTCTTTATTCATAACAGGCAGCTGTTAATTCAATCTACAGGCAGCTTTATATTCCTTTCCATTTTTCCAAGACTGCAGTATTATACATTCCACTAGTTTTTCCATCCTAGGGTTCATGCCACATCCTAGGATCTAGCATACAACTAGTTTTCCTGCCCTAGGATTCATGCATCACCTAGGAGCTATCATTCCATACATTTCTCATTCCTAGGATTCATGCAATGTCCTAGATTCTAGTTATGGTTCCATACTTTAACAGATTTTAATAATAAACTTAAGCCACTCTACCAGGTACAACGGGAGTAATGGGGGCGTGATCGGGAATCCCGCGTGCCTCTGCGACTCTCAAGACTGCAACTGAACGAGGTCCTATCACAAGGATCAAACACAAGGAGTGTCTCAAGACAGTGTATAGCTACTGTAGACGGGTAGAGGAATTAATTCTGAAAAGAGCGCAACTCGAATCGCGAAAGACGGAGCCCGAACGGGCCCTAAACGGGTCGAAAAAGACGATACTGTGCAAAATCAGACGTCTGGAACTTCTTCCAGACGTCTTAAACAGTGGATCAGAGAATTACCTGTTCAGTGTGGTTTCCCAGACGTCCAGAAGTCTGCGGGGACGTCTGTCCTAGCTCCCAGACGTCCGATGGTCACCCCGGACGTCTGGAGGTCACTCCAGCCGTCTGGTACAACTTCTAGACATCTGATTCGCAAAGGATGGCGAATCAGCGAACCTGCGCACAGCCAACTCCCTCCCTTAGTACGGTCGGTCGACAAGAAGGAAGAAGAAAGCGGAATACACACCTTTCAGACGTCTGTATGAGCTACCAAACGTCGTCCTCGCCGTCTGCCTATCAACCCAGACGTCTGATTCTGGAAATTTTTCCAGAATCAGGGCGCTACTCGGCCTCCGCTCGCGACGCCGCCCGCGTCGCACCTCGCGCGCCTGCTGCTCAGACTGCAGCAGGTCCCTCTCCGCGTCGTTCCGTGCCCCCTGCGCCCTCCGCCGGCCGGCCAAGCCGCTCCGGCGAGCTCACCCTCGCACGCCGCACCTACTCCGCGCTCACTGCGGCCGCCGCTGCCGCCCTCGCGCTCGTGCTCACGCTCACGCTCACTGGCTGAAGGAGAAGAAGGAGGAGACGGTGGAGACGGGAGGGGAGGCGTGCCCTTTTAAGGCCACGCGGAGAGGAGAGAGAAGGATTCGCGACAGGGGAATCCTGCAGCCGCAAGAGGGAGGAAGGGCGAATATGCGGTCTGCGTGCTCAGGCGCGCAGACGACTCGCGTGTGTCGAAAATAACGGATTTCCAGACGTCTGGAAACTATCCCAGACGTCTAGTCAGATGTCTGGACAACCCTCCAGACGTCTTAAAAGACGTCTGCGCCACACGCTCGTTACATATAATAAACACACACACTATATATATATAGACGTGCCTAACACAAATATAAATCACACAACATACATTGCTAATATGTATATATATAACACAACATATACAACATTCGTAAACGTAAGATAGTTATAACACATGCACACACAGCACACACATAAGGCATATATATATATATATATATATATATATATATATGCCTATCTAAAGAACACAGTGTTTAAAAATCTCAAAATAAGTATTATGTATAGGTCATTGAATTTTAATCTAGTGGATCGAATAAATACCACCAACTAATCAATCGTGATATTGTAATGATGAGAACAAAGTAGACGTTACCAAAAAAAATTACCATTAGTAACTTCATAAAATCAATTCTTAAAAAGTTGTAACCAATTAAATCAATTAGTGTTAATAAATACTAAAAATAGAATGTGAATACAACTGTTTGTATAATAAAAATCATGTGTAACAAGTAAAATAATAATAAAAATTGTAACGTCATAGTATTCAATTTATAATAAAGTTTGAATATGGTTGTAACAAATAAGCTTTATAGTTGTAATAAACCAAACGAATATTGTAACAAATGCATAATTAAGTTGTAATATCATCATACTAAATAAAGTTGTGATATAACTGTAACTAATTAATAAAATATATGTCATAGAGGATTCTAATCAAATTAAATGATTTAATATATACAAATGACATAATGTATATAAAGAACATCAACAAAATATTGTAATAACTTCGATGAACCATTGTGATATATGTTTATTTTATTTGTAACCAAATAACTTCATTGATGTAATAAGATAAACGTAAGTTGTAATGAATATATGCATGAGTTGTAATATAGATATGTATGTTGTTTGGTGGTTCAACGTAAGTGGTCTTAGAGGTTGTAATACAAATTGTGGTAATACATCAAACATGAAATGATGTAACAGACATCTAAGAATTGTGATACAAATTAACGACAGTTGTAACACATATATGTATATTGTTTAGTGGTTCTACATAAGCAGACTTTGAAGTTGTAATACAGTTTGAGATAATACAATAAACATCAAACGTCATAATATACATCTGAGAATTGTAATATAAATTAAATGACGGTTGTAATGCAAATATGTGAATTATTTAGTGGTTTAACATAAACAGAATGCAAGGTTGTAATATATATTAGTAACGTATGATAATGAGTGTCATACTATAATATGTTGAAGACTTTTTTGTTATGGTTGTACATCATATCTTTAATATCCTTTTATATTTTATTAATGATAAACAACTATTTACCATGTTTGATATGGTGGTTTCATTCGAATTATCAAAACTACTAACATGCATGCGAGCGATTTCATCAGCTATAACATTAATTCAATGGCCACTATTTAATGTTGAAAAGACTATTTATGTGCACAGTATTCTCTAGATACTTTTCCTACATATATATATATATATATAACATATACAACACACAACACTCAACTAAACTTATAAGTTAAACACTTATTTACGTTGCGACCCAAAAAGAATGTTTAACCTTTTATGCATATCAACAACTCATGGGTTGGATCAACTGCTACTAAACTTACCCCACAGAGGACACAACATCACAAGTAATGCATATGTGTATATATATATATATATATGTATATATAACATACATATATGACAGCATAACAATAACACACTTTTATGGAATGCATGCAGAGAGTACTATGCTCATTAAAGTAACGAAGAACACCAAACACCATCCGTTCGATCATGTGATGACATTGGTAAAATCACCTTCCAATTCTTAGAGTGGTTTTCATTGGTTTCATCACCGCTAACAAAATTTTTTGTTACGTTAATTTTGGAAACAAATCTTAAACATCGTATGTAATTCTTGATTAATTTGTATTACATATCTGGAATATACTATGTTATACAAATAATTGTATAGAAGTTTTGTACTACAATGTAACTATTGATGTGTGCTATATTCAATCTATATTATGCTTCCATATTTTGTTACATTCATTTTAGGTGTAATACATCATTTCATATAATATGTAATTAATAATCATACACTTACAATTTGTATATATATATTTGTTACAACTTATGTTATTTCTATTACATTATTAAATGTATTTGATTATAATTAAATATACATCATATTACAACACGTACTTCTAAATATTATAATATTTTATTATTTTTAATTCTTACCCTATGTTATTTCTATTGAACATATCTCATTAATGTTTGGAGGTCTTTAATATAATTGGTTTATGTACTACAAATATGTTATTCAACCGAGGTTTCAATTGTTTTCATGTTTTTAATGTAATTTGCATTTGATTTTTAAACTATTTTTTACTATAATTGGTAAATCATAGGTGCTTTACAATTTAATGAATAACAAACCTAATACAACATGTTAATGTATTTGTCATAATATATGCCATTTCCATTACAATGTCATAACTTTCTTGTTACAATCAACTTTACGTAATTTTACAAAACACCTACTAAGTTGTTACAATTTTTTTTTTCCATGTGTATATTATGTAAATAGTATATAGCTTTAATCACCTTCTGGATATATCATATAACAATAACTGATTTGATCGGTTGCACTTTTACAGGAAAACACCTAATTGATTTAACAACGTATTACTTTTTTATAAATTCCTTATCTTCCGTGGTTGTACCAAAATCATTTTTGTTTCTATCAGTGGATTCAATCTCATTCGTAAATTCCCATTCAAACGGATGGTATGTGGTGCTTATCCTTACTTTTATGAGCACAATGCTATCTAGATATGCCATAAAGGCCACGATGAGCAACAAATATATATAGCATTGTGCTCATAGAGGCCAGGATGAGCGCCAAATATCATCTCATGTAACTTGTTGATGAAATCACCTTCTAATTCTTCAAATGGTTTTCAGTGGGACATATGTGGTATTAATTTGTTACGATATATTTGAAAATGAATATTAACACCACATGTAAATCTTGGGTTTTTGTTTTTGTTGGTTCCACCTCATCATGGTTTATCGTCTTTAGCATTCTCTTTGCAGCTCTGGGGCATTAAGACACTTCTTTTCCTTGCAGCTACATGCATGCTGGGGTTGCTTGAGCCTCTACATGTTGACTTCTCCATACTTGACACTGTTGAGTACTCTCAAAGTGATGTATATGCCTTTGCATTTACGCATTATATTTTTACATATGTTTTATCGTTGGTGATGTATTCATGTGTTCCTTCTCTGTCTTCTTTTTAAGGGATCACCATCGAGATGATGATACTAACTCGATTTTGATAGATGATGATATTCAATAGTTTCAGGTATGGACTATCAATATACAATAAATGTTACATAAGATTATAAGCTTTTGTATTACATCATAATATTATGTCTCATGCAACATAATATTTCTCTTTCAAGTTATTGCATTACACATTGCGCCATCACATATTGTGATACACTATATATATAATAAACGTAACACATGGAATAAAGGTTTTTGTATTACATTAACAATTGTGCCCATTGACTATTAATTATAATGTTGCCACCCAAATCCAGAAGTTCAACAATTCATAATACAATATTAGTTGTCTTCCACAACAAAATACTCTTTCAAGTTATTGTATTACACAATGCGCCAATGAATATTGTGATATACCATGTATACAATAAATGTAACATATGGAATAAAAGTGTTTGTATCATGATAACAATTCTGTTCATCGACTATGGATTATAAGTTTTGTATTACATTAATCATGTTACCATCCAAATCAAAAAGTTCATCAATTCGTAATACAATATGAGTTGCCTTCCACAACATAATATTCTCTTTCAAGTTATTGTATTATACAATGCACCATCAAATATTTTGGTACATTATGTATACAATAAATGTAACATATGGAATAAAGATGTTTATATTACATTAATAATTGTGCCCATTGACTGAGCAATATATACGTTGGTAGTTTTATGTAATTACATAACACGCAAGAGTTGTAGTTTTGGTCATTTATGATTACAATAATTATTGTTCAATTGTCAAAAGTTAATTCATGGTAGGCAATTATTATATTGTATGAAATCATTCATTTTACAAATGCATTTTTTATTCCACATATGGTGTTGAACCCATGGTTGATTCTTATGATAAGAACAGTGGGTTAGGAACTCAAGATGAATTTCGAGAGTTAGCTCTAAGTATTAGTATAGAATTTAATTCTATATTGGAGGCTAAAATATTTTATGAACAATATACTATTGCTCGTGGTTATAGTATTCAAAAGAGCAGTACAGAGTTCTCATTGGACAAGTTTACTAAAACTAATGTGTTGTCATACAAGAAGTTTGTATGTTGTGCAGAGGAATCTTTTGAGAAATCCTTAGATGTTCTAAAGAGCAAGTCAATCTCCTTTTGTGATTCATTTCTGAAGTCTATTTCCCCTTCTAAGAGGAACTTGAAAAATAAATTTGGAACTCGTAAGACTGAATGTAATCTAAGATGACAATGAAGTTGAATTTTATCACCAACAAATGGAAGTACATAAATTTCTTGATGATCATAATCATCCAACATCATCCCTAAGTAAGAAGAGATACTTAAAGCCTATCAAGAAGATCACTGACCACACGAAGGTTATTCTCGATACAATGTCTGATGTGGACATCCCCATAAGTAAGCAGGTTGCATTTATTTCAAGGCACGGTGGTGTTGGTGATCATGTTGCAAACATTATTAGGGACATAAACAACATGAAGAGGGATCAAAGGAAGAGAGTATGAGGGTTAGATGCTCAAATGCTAATAGATTATTTTTAATATTGCAAGAGTACTACCCCAAAATTCTTCTATTCCTATGTTGTTGATGACGACCAATGTTTGACGTAATGTATATGGATGGCCTCAAGTATCTTTAGATGATTATATGTTATTTGGAGATGTATAATCATTTGATACTACATATAACACTAATAAGTACAAGATGATATTTGCCACATTTTGTGGGGTAAATCTTCACAAAAAAACAGTTATATTTGCCAATGCCTTGCTAATGAATGAGTTAAAGGATGCTTTTGAATGGTTGTTTAATAAGTTTTTGGAAGCAGTTGGCATGCACCCAACTTCTATTGTAACTGACCAGGATCCTTCTATTACCACTACGATTGCATCGTGCTTTCCTAATACAGTTCATAGATTTTATGTTTGGCACATTGTAAATAAGTTTAGTACAAAAATTGGCTTCTCAAATTCTGGTGGTGCTATAATTTCTGAGCTCAATGATTTGATATGGCGTTGCAGAAATCCAAATGATTTTGATGATTGTTGGGTTTACATAATAGAGAAGTATGGTCTCGTTGAGAATAAATGGCTGATGTGCATTTTCGAAATAAGGGAAAATTGGATCCCAGCTTATATATGCAATTGATTCTTTGTAGGACTAAAGACCACTTAAAGGAGTGAGAGTATCCATTCATTTCTTAGTAGTTCCATGACAAAGTAGAATACGCTTTTTGAATTCATCTCTAGTTTCTAATTCACCTTAAATAGAATCAGAAAAATTGAAAATGAGATGGACAATGATTCATTGACGAGGAGACCATTTTTGGAAACTTTGTGGAATCTTGAGAGACAAGTTGCTAGTATATATATTAAGACTGTTTTCTATGAAATGTAAAGGGAAATTATGAGCTCTTTATTATTGAATGTTGTTGATATATCTATTGATGAAATTGGTTCAAGGTACATGACGATCACTATTGGCTATTTAGTTGAAGTGCATGAAGTTATTGTAACGGAGATGGTGTTGATCGATGCCAATATAGGTTAATGGATTTTATTGGTATTCCTTGCATTCATATTTTTGTAATATTGAAAAGTTTAAATGTATATATCCTTGATAACTCATATATTCTACAAAGGTGAAAAAAGCAACATCAAGAAATCAGGTCATTATCCTACATACAAGATTTCATTTCACAACAATGATACAAAGCAATTGCATCTCATGTGTTTAGATCTCATCAACGAAGTCATAAAATACAATGATACATTTGAGATGGCTAAGGAGTTGGTTGGGTCTACAATTACAACTATTCATGATATGATCAAATTGAAGATTTCGATTGATAAAGAGCCAGAACCTCATGTTATAAATATACCACTTCGAGTCTGTAAAGATTGGTGAACCCAAGATAGCCAAGACAAAAGGTATCAGCAAAAGTGGTTGGTCAAAGTTTGGTAGTTGTCAATTGAAGTCCACAAGCGAGAAGAGGAAAATTAGGTGTCAATGCAAGTATTTTTTAAAACTCAATGTTGGTCATGATTCTAGAAATTATTCTAAGAATCTTTCAAATGCTAACTCAGCAACATATAGGTAAATGTTCATTGATTATACATCATTTTACATATTAAATGTTTGTTTATTGTTCTAAGTGGTAATTCAATGTTTTGCCATTGCAGGTCTGAAGAACATCTCCACGATGTTAGTTTTAACAGTCCCTGATTTTATTTTTCCTGATGCTTGGACGTTACGTTTCAGTGGAAGATTAATTTGAATAATGTCACACATTTATCAAGTCTGACATCTCATTATAGATGCATTTTTTCTCTTTACAGTTTATGAATTTGAGCTGTTATTTGAGTTTGGTACTATATGTTCAAACATTTATGTTGTTCTAATAATTATTTTGGTCATTTGAACCATTCCCAGATCATGTTCTCTTTAATGGTTAATATTGTTTGATGGGATATGTTGTTGCCTCTTTTTTAAGTGTTCATAGTGTATTACATCCTTGTTAGTTACATATACTTATAGATCAAACACGCTCTTATATATATTTGTGAATCACACACTGTTAATTTTTCCTCTTGTACTTGTATATCATGTTATAACAAACGTCTCTTCTCATAAAAATATTAATATGATCAGTATCTTTCGAAACATTGTAATACACTACTGTAGCCTTTGCAAGGAATTCAAAGTTCATTGCAACATTGTAATACACAGCTGTAGACATCGCAATGAATTCAAATTTCATTGGAACATTGTAATACATAACAATCTGATGCATTACAAATCTAGCTATTCCACAGAGTCACATGAAGCATAGTCGCAAGAATTCTAACTATACACAATATAAGGTAAATGATATAATACAATGCATCAAAAAAGCATTGCCAGCATTGTTCTGCAATATCCATTTAACATAAATCAACTTCATATGTTACTTCATACACATTGGGAGATATGCTTCAAAATATATATATAAGGAATGTATATATACAACTATTTCAAAAAGATATTAGATTGAATTATGCATTCATCCACCAGCATCAAATATCCCAATTGTTTAAAACAAATACACAAAATAGCTTTACATAAGAGAGTACTAGAGTTTTAGCTATCAAAAATGATAGTAAACATGTCAATAGTGTTCCTTTCAAAAACTAATCCTATCCACTTGCAATGAACTATATGAAAAG
Organism: Thalassia testudinum; assembly: GCA_037157565.1. Taxonomy (NCBI): domain Eukaryota; kingdom Viridiplantae; phylum Streptophyta; class Magnoliopsida; order Alismatales; family Hydrocharitaceae; genus Thalassia; species Thalassia testudinum. Next base: position 59,526,013 of record JAZHRO010000019.1, on the reverse strand, counting down.
ATCTTTAAGACAACCTTCTTCTTACTTCTATGAGGTAAGTGTAGATGAGCCTCTCATTTTCTTCATTGTTATATTGAAGCAATATCATTGCTATCTGAGCTTTGATTTTGCCTATATTGCCATACAAGAACACAATCTCCTCACCTTCACAAATGTAATCCATATATTTAAGCAAGTAGATACCACAGTTGATACTTGTTTCTGGTTGCATTGGCATATTCATAACAAAGTTCATCTCCTAAGTCCTTGTCTTTGCTTTTGACAAGACCATCGTGAAATACTTTGATGCAATATCCTTCTGGAAGACATGTATCAACTGGGTGTTATTACAAGGAATACTCTTGTATATGTAAATACATTGTAATTTTATAGTTACAAAGCTACATATGCTCAAAGTATACATATCCATCTGAAAGCTTCACCTTTGCTCCATCTGTCATGTCCCAGAGAGTCATACACAAGGAATTCACATCTTTCGAAGCAAGCCACGAGAAGTATCCAATGTCGTGGCAGATGCACAGGAAGAATGCCTTCTTTAGGTTTCCACATGTGCTTGGTCTTGCTTTGAAAAGTTGTTGCATTGTTTGTTGCTCAGCTTTTGTCAACGTTGCTGCTCTATTTTTTATTAAGCTATGTAGAATATCATTCTATAAGTATTAAAAATATAACAAGCATTCTAATATAGCTAGTTAAATCTACATCTTGTTTACCGTGATGGTTAAAGATGTGAAAAAGTATGGTACTTCCCTACTAATTGTGGAATATTTGAAAAATAAGAAGACCATCTTTGAGTCTATTATCTGCATGTGTATGAACTATGATAAGTTAATAATATTCAAATGAATATATTATAAGACATAGATGTTTAATTATGGTAAAAATTAACGTATCTTCGACCATTCCACCAAATAGAAGGTTGTGAATATATTGTCTGACGCAATAGTTGTCCAATGGTGTATGGTAGTTCTTTCATAAACTATTAACATTGTCACGAACAAATTTCTTACTAACTGATTGAATATCATTGCAATTAACTAAACACACAACACCTTACTTGTCTGTTGAATTGCATAGGAAGGATTGTATTATGTTATTTTCTTCTTCTGTCATATGAGCACGTCCCTTGTAGTCATCATGGAGGTCACATAGGTACTGTAAAATGATTTTACAATGCATTATACATATCCCATATGATATCTATAATATAAAAATGCATGTAATTAATCATATGAATATATTTTTGGATACTTACAACATCACTGTCCATGTCATTGTTTGTGGGTGGTGTATGCTTTTTCTTCTCATTCTCCTACCCAGCATCATTTTTTTCCCTATGAGCAGCTTCTTCATCATTCTCTAGATCATGTAGCACTATGTACTCACCCTTTTCTTCTTATTTACTTGATTCCATGTTTACTCCACTATCTCCATTAATTTTTTGATTTTCTTCATCTAAATTCTTCGTAACATCATTGAAGTTGCCTGGTACTCATGCTATCTGATGGCCTTGCATCATCTTCCATAACTAACTTAATTTGGCTAAGTTCTAAGGTTAAATTCACCTAATTAATATATTGAAAGGGTATAACTCAATCAGGGTTGAAGAGAGAGAACTTAATAGAAAAATGGGTTAATTCTATAATTTTCATGAATAATTATAAATGTAGAATAGCTGGAGGGTGAACTATGGCTAAATCAAATGTCAATTGAGCTTAATTGTCTTAAAAGTGGGTTGATACTGAATAATTCAAGATTTACATTCAATTTGAATATTAATCCTTAATCAAATAGGCACATTTCTTACCTGCTTTAATTAAAATAGCTCGAATGAAAATAAATATGATCTAAACCTTCTAAAAATCAAGTAAAAATATTTTATTATGTTTGGCATAATCAATTTGATAATCGAAACTCGTTTCAACTTAAAACAGAATCATAGGTGGGAATTTGGTACATTTTAAGTCTAAACGTAAATTGACCGTGCAAACGAAATCAAAACCCAAAATTATAGTCACCATCAACTTTCTTATGTCCAAATTAGGCTACCATAAAAATTTGGGCTTATTTGGACTTCAACCTGGTTAACTTTACAATTTGGCCCTCAATACTTGATTTCTTTGCAAATGACCCCCTAACTTTTGAAATTCTATTGCAAATACACCCTTGCTAGCACCACCTCCACCTTCCACCTCTACAACCTCTTGCCGCAAACTCTAGCGAGGTTGTTCGTGCACCTACCACCCCTTTTCTCGTGCGTAAACGAGCTATAAACCTTTGCCATCGCATGATGCTTCTCGTCATTGAGATTCGGCTGCGTTTCCTACCCTTCTCCTTAGCCATGACCACCTGTTCATCTCCAACCTTGGAGGCCCCTCTATTTTCTTCCTTCGTGCACACTCTGACCACAAGAGCAGCGCCACCACCTTCCTTACTTTCCTCAGGTCGTCGCCGGTCAAAGCACAACCTCTTCCTCCCTTTTCCTTGTCGCCAGTCACCTCCCGGACTTCTTCTTCCTCATGATTGGTGGTCATGCTGGCCACGTTCTCATCCTCCTCATTGTCTTCTAGGTAGATCTCTTTCTTCCCCTCTCCTTCTAGATTAAGTTTAGGTCCTTAGATCTAGGTTTCAAGCTCAACTACATCTCACTCGCTGTCATCTTCCTCATGGATGACAACCCCACCGACCACACTCTGACGACATGCCCTCACTGCTCTTTCCACCCTTGCCGGTCACCATCTACTTCACGACCTTTGCCTCGACGAGAGGAGCAAAAGCCTCTCCCAATCGAGGGTTTTGACACCTCCAACCGCCCCTCGGACGCATGCTGCCATTGCCCCCTTCCCCGATGTTGTCCAGCCATCTCCGACATCCTTGCACCAATCCAACAACACCTCCACCTTCATGGCATCACGGTGGAGCTTCCCGACCTATTGGAAGCTAGTTTCGACGTGATCCGCCCTTCGCCGGAACCACCCATCGCTGCCACCTTCACTAGCCATGCGCCAGTTATCTCTCCTCGCTCTACATCTCGAAGCTTCACGAGAAACTTCTCGGCACAACAAGGATCACGTTGCGACCTCCAACAAATCCTTTCATGCCAGTTCACCAATCCAACGTTGAGGCTCCACACCGTCTGCTGCTGAACAATGGAAAAGAAGGAGAAAAAGGGAAAGAAAAGGGTGGGGACCTCTTTACAAAGGAAGAGAAACTTGCAAGGACCAAAGAGCAGGGATCCAAGGACCCCAAATGTAAGAATATTAGTCTTTCAAGGACTGATTTGTCATTCTTGCGGATTTGCTTCAATACTTGGTTTCAAATGAGATTCGATTGCAGTTTCTTGCTCAAATATTCTTCATTTAGTACTTAATCACATTCACAGTTGATTTATTTATTTTATGAAGCATCAAATGATTATTGCACTTGAGTTTGTAATTAATATCTTTATATGTAGAATCGAGTGTGATTTGAACTTGCTTGAATTCTTGGATAATTGGTATATTCATTGAACTATTATTATTGACTTGATATAGTGCCTGATTACATCATTTCTCAATTATTTTCAATTATGCACTACTTAACATATGGTTTCAGTGAATACATTATTGAATTATCAACTTAACCCTTCCGAACTAGATTGCATGCATGGAAATCAAATTAATTGTATCTAGTTCCCGAGCCTTAAAATCCGGATAGCGATATTCGCGCAATTACTTGCTCCCAGGGACGACCTCGGATTTTTTTGATTAATTCGAGTATTTAAAATTTAAATGTTAGATTCACTTTGATTAACTATACTATGATGCGTGTTTTTGAAAAATGATCTAAGCAAAAGCAACAATTCACGCATTAGTCTTATCTTTTTTATCTGAGCACTAACTTGCCTTGTTTGCTTTGTTTGTGATTTTGTGAGGTACATCATGGAGAGATCTTCTGCGCAATCAACCACTCCAAGAGTAGGTAAGCTTTCTCTTCTTCCATAATCAACCTCCTAATCTTGGGAAGAGAGAAAAGGAAACAAACAATTAGGATTCATCTGCCTTATTTTCGTAGTAATTATCATTTAAAAGGCAAGTTTCTTGATTTGCGAATTCAAATTGACATCTGATTAAAGTTGAGATGATTTGTTTAGAGATCCCTACCCTAATTTCCTGTACTTACTAGGGATTTACGCTTAATTTTTTATCATTTTGGACTATGCACTTCTTTTTTGAGTCTAAGGTGTACATTTGAGGTCAAATTAGACTTGGCATAAAAGCCAATTAGGGTTTCTACTCTAGGGTTCTGAAGTGTTAGTTCACACTTGCCTGAATTGAAGAAAATCAACCCTCCCGCATCTGTATGATACCCAAACCCTTGCTTGAAAAGATCTAATTGAGAAGAACCCTAAAATCAGGCTCTAAATTCACTTGAACCCTAAAATTGTGGACCTAATAATCTGAGAGTCAATTCAGGGTGATCTTTGGGTCTTGACTCAGATTTCATTCTTCAACTTTCAGGGCAGGTCAGGTGAAGTTGGTCTACTTTGTGGGCCAATTAACCTCCAAATTAGGTCACAAATTAAATTAACTTCTAATCAAGTGAAATCCAAGGCACAAACTAGGGTAAATTTGGTAGGCTTAAGGTCTCAATTCATACATTCCGGTCTACTTAGAACCATAGTGACAAGGAAGGTCAGGTGGGAGAAACCCTGTAACCCGTGGGGATGCTCTACTGTGTAGGGGTCTTTGCAGGGCTCTCCCTTCCTAGCTGCCCAAGAACTTCTCAAGTGTGTGGATTTCTGATTCAAAGCTATCATCTGCCTTGAAACAGCCTTAGTCATCCAAAAATCTTTGGGTGCCTTGATTGGGTCCAATTCATATCCAATCCCTCATCTGTTCTTTAGAGCACATACACAGGAAAGGTCCTTAGGATGTTGACCTAGAGGCCTTCATTTGAATTGATCTTTTGTGGGATTTTTTATCTGATCCAATCACTTCAATCTAAATATGAATTTGATTCTATATCTTGATTCACCCACCTGATTTGAAAATGCAACCTGATAATTTGGGAAGAATTTGTAGGAAACCTAAATCCTAAATGACCATAAAAAAGAAGATGATCAAGGTTGCTTCTAGATATCATGATGAATATTACAAAACCTTTGATCCATCTAGGCACATTCAGGATAATGTGGCAGAAACAACAACCCTTATTATGAACATTACTAGAATGATATTAAACAAATGATACGTGGTTCAATCTAGAATGAGATCTTGTCAAAATACAATGAATTGTGGAGACTACACAATATTGGATATATACAATGTTTATCAAATCCACAACTTTGGGAAATACACTAGGGTCTCATGGAGAAACATGGGTGTATGCTAAATACGTTACACGAAGCCATTGATCAAAATTACCCATATCAACAGTCAGAAATCGATCAGAATAATGTTGAGAATCAGAATGATCTCCCAGAACCCAGGTTTAAGAATAAAGGTTGTTGTGGACCCCCAACCCAAATGGAATCAGATTCAAACTTCATACCGATTGACACACCTGATCTTGACATGGGTTGGGAGGATCTAATTGCAAGTGTTCTTGATTCTGAACCAGCCTTAGAGAGCCATGAAGCTGGTCCATCAAGCCTAGATTCCCCAGACACCTATGATGATAAGCTTGAATTAAAACTTCTTGAGAATGTAATTCCCGAACCTTATCCTGTTAAGGTAATTCTCGAGAATAATTCTGACATCCCAATTAAGCCTAGCCCAAATTCTAGTGACCCAACTACTACCTTTGACCTAGAATCTAGATCAGAATCTATTTGGGATGATCATGAAGCCCAACATGAAGAGAATCAGATTTTGGATTTGAACTATGATTTTGGGCCTATATTTGATTATTACACCTCTCCAGACTCCTCAAAGATACAAATTGATTTTTCAAAAGTCAAACCAATTTACAATACAAAAATCAAGGAGTTGGAAGAGTTGGGATTTGATTGGGTCTATCCTAGGAGCCAAGAACTTGAGCCCATGACTAATAAGGACACCTCCTTGAGCTCAGAATTTGAAATTAGGTTAGATTCAAGTTAGGTTGTTGATTCTACACAACATGATTCATTCTATGGTGGAAGTCCCAATCTAGAATTAGGTTCAGAAACTAATCTTCGCAAATTCTCTGATGATTCTGAATCTTACTTTGATTTTGGAGATCCATTGTTTCCTGATGATTACAAGCCAGTTTACGACCTCAGCATCCATCACAAAGCCGTTCTTTGATTTTGGAGATCCATTCTTTGATTCTGATGTTGAGCCAAATGATTTAAACCTCAAAGAAGCCACATCTTCCATCACAAAACCCAAGCCTTCCAAATTTCGATCCCAATCCTGACCCACCACCGAAGTCAACTTCTACTCTAATTCACCTCTCTCTGATCCAGTTGCATATGATTCTCCTCCATCTTTTGATCGGGTATCAGACATTGATCAGACTGTTAATCACTTCTTATAATACTTTGATCTGACCTATAGGGTTCCTACATCCTTTTTAGATTCATTTTCTTTTGAGGATCCCTACACTGATTAGGCTAAGCTGACTCAGCCAAACCCGCATCTGTTTGAGAAACAAAGTATCTGGTGGGCTCTGTATCTTTTGATTCACGTCCATCAACCCATCAGACTGATTGGATTTGGGTTGCATTATCAGCTTGTTGATCTGAATAAGCACCTGGTTGGACCAACCAGACTTCTTATCAAGGTGCTTGTTCTACAAAACTCATTTGATTTGATCACCCCTTCTCCTTGACCACCTTCTGCTTGGTTGAAGGCATTGAATTTAGCACTTAACGAGAGGCAACCCATCATTCCAAAAACTCGAGACCCTTCTGATCATCTTTTGAGCTACACTCATACTGCACCTTCTGATTTCAACCTTAGAACATCCGACTCCACCTTTGGTACTTGTATCAAAGCTTGAAATCATTCACAACAGTCATACCGACCCGTTTGCCCCCTTTTGATCCTGTTCTAACCCTTAAACCAAACTAAATTTGTACGCTCCTAGTTTACAATGAGGACATTGCAAAACTTAGGCATGGGGGATATTAAAGTGCAAAATGCTATGAAAGACAATGCATGGAAGGGTTTCATATAAAAAAAAATAGAGAGAAGAGAGGAAAGGAGGAGCCAACTTGAATTGAGTAGAATGAAAAGAGAAGAGGAAAAGAAAAGAAAGGTAAAAGAAAAGAAAAAAGGAGCACACAAACAAAAAAAAATGAATTAGTCCCTTAAAATTGAGTATGGAACTTCCCTAACTTCTAGGTTGGATCAGATGATGAATTAAGACCGGGAATGCTAAAACTTAGGAGATTAGTGATGAGTACCGACCTTAGGCCTCCTGGATCTATTTTAGTGTTTAAACACTCACGTATTCGTTAAGATCTGGATTAATCCTTGAAAGGTTGAGGAAAGTGCGAAGTTGATGTAGTAGGTCTAAGGCTTAGGGATTATTCAACCCTGTTGCCTACCCTTTGGTTTGCGGGACTTGGTAACCTAAGCATCCAAAAATCACACACTTAGTCTGGTTCAATGTGCTTAATAAAGAAAAATCATGCCAAAAGTGTTCTGTTCTTAAAAGCCATCTCAAAGATCTAGCTTAGGAGTGGCTCGACAACACAAGTTGATTGGACGAGTTCTCGACGTGGAGAGGTGGGAAATTTCCCTCGAAGATGCGTAATAACATATCATCTCCTCGATGTTTGTCTCCTAGGATATTTAAACATCCTACCGAGGGGCATGTAAGCACTTTATTCTGGGTCAAGTGCTATGGGTAGAATTATCCTGAAATGTCGATTGCCAAGGCCTGAATTTAGCTACAAAACGCAATGGGAGGCACTATCCCAAAGTGTCGAAAGCCAGGGTTCTTGGGGTTGCCATGGGCGGTACTATCCCGAAGTATCTCAAGCCAAGGACCCTTTGAGGATTGATGGTGGGGACAAAGAATCCGATACAGACCATGTTTAGGGCCAATTCGAGGCTGGATCTAGGGAAATCTAAAAAGAAAAGAGAGAAAACTCTCCAAATGAAATTCTTTTATCTCTTTCTTACAAAAATGCACCGGCAAACTAAACCTAGACATGTTACATTCTACACATGGGTACTTTAACCGCTGGGACCAACGAACCTTTAGGTAGTTTTTTGCGGGCCTTAGAAACCTTCACGGCAGACTTGAGCTAAAGTTGGTCAAGTATGGATATTGATTGATACTTGAGTACCTCTAGGCCTACTATTGTCATTCTGACCTAATTTCGAGAGAGTGGAACAAATCAGGCATCTGAACATCAATGCATGGTCTTGAAATCTAGTTCTTTCCATAAGATTTTGCTAAGGGACTAGGAAAAGTTAGGCATGGGGGTATGTAATGACCCGGTTCCCGAGTCCCTACGAGACACGAGAACCGGACCGACTCGACTAATCCCAAGACCTAGTCGTCCAACGAGGAAGTAACCAAAAGACAGTAAAATAAACCACATTCAGCATGAATATAACTAACAATAAGAAAGTACAGCAGTAAGGAAAGAAACTACTACAGTAGGTACCACCACAACAGTAAAACAGCATTTATCATATAACAAGAACTACAGGTAAAGAAGGTACAGCGGAAACAAAAACTACTCACTAGAACAGAAACAAAAGAGGTACAAAAGGCTGTGGTAACTCTACTGGACCTTACTCGGCCCAGCGTCCTCTGCAGCCGCCGACCCTGGCTGCTCAACACCTGGTCCTGAAAAAGGTAACGAGTGTAACACGTCAGCAAAACGCTGAGTAGAGTGGCAAACTAACTAAAGGCAACAGTAGAGTGTACAGTAGCTGTTATGTTCTATTACTTCCTTTATTCACATCTTTCAATTTTTCTCACTATTTCATTTATTTCTCAGATCCTTTACTTGATCTCGAATGTCCTCGTGGGAACGATCTTGATTGCAGTCTTTTCCAAAAGTAGAAGTAGCACGTGGTGCTCTCCTGGCCGGGAGAGTCCCCCGTGGTGATCCTACCCTCAGTCAACCACCCCAAGGTCACTGACAGACGTAACGGTGACTACGGCACGCGCGATAAACGCACAGGTAGCTAGCCCGCACTGGCACGCGGTCAGTCGTTTCCGTTAACGGGTGCGCCCAAAGCACAGCACGGAACCAGGGCAGAGCCCTCTCAGTAACAGGGGTCCAACCCCTCCACAGTAACCAAACCGGGGCCTTGCCCCTCCACAGTCCGCGCACCCTCGCCTGACTACCCTGGTTTGCCCTAGTGGGCCTAACAAGTCGGTGAAGGAGGCTAGCAGAACCCCGGGGCCCGTGGGGTAGCTAGTACTCTCCTAACACTACTAGCTCTCCTCGGTACTACGTACACGAGGGCCAACAAGTCGGTACAGAGCGGCCAATCCTAACCCCGGGTCCCTGGGGCGGCTGGCCCCACTCTGCACTAAACAGGTACAGGTACTTCCCTTGGTACTACGTACCCAAGAGACAGTACAAACTACATCTCAGATCCATTCCTTTTTCTTTCCAGGAGTTCCACTCCTAATTCCCCGTAGGGTTCCAGCTCTTTATCTCAGAACATCATATGTTTCACTTTCCAGATTCACGTTCTCAAAATCCATGATCTCAACATGTTTCTTTATTCATAACAGGCAGCTATTAATTCAAATTACAGGCAGCTTTATATTCCTTTCCATTTTTCCAAGACTGCAGTATTATACATTCCACTAGTTTTTCCATCCTAAGATTCATGCCACATCCTAGGATCTAACATACAACTAGTTTTCCAGCCCTAGGATTCATGCATCACCTAGGAGCTATCATTCCATACATTTCTCATTCCTAGGATTCATGCAATGTCCTAGATTCTAGTTATGGTTTCATACTTTAACAGATTTTAAAAATAACTTAAGCCACTCTACTAGGTACAACGGGAGTAATGGGGGTGTGATCGGGAATCCCGCGTGCCTCCGCGACTCTCAAGACTGCAACTGAACGAGATCCTGTCACAAGGATCAAACACAAGGAGTGTCTCAAAACAGTGTATAGCTACCGTAGATGAGTAGAGGAATTAATTCTGAAGAGAACGCAACTCGAATCGCGGAAAATGGAGCCCGAACGGACCCTAAACGGGTCGAAAAAGACGATACTGTGCAAAATCAGACGTCTGGAACTCCTTCCAGACGTCTTAAAAAGTGGATCAGAGAATTACCTGTTCAGCGTGGTTTCCCAGACGTCCAGAAGTCTGCGGGGACGTCTGCCTAGATCCCAGACGTCCGATGGTCCCTCCGGACGTCTGGAGGTCACTCCCGCCGTCTGGTACAACTTCCAGACATCTGATTCGCAAAGGATGGCGAATCAGCGAACCTGCGCACAGCCAACCCCCCTCCCTCAGTACGGTCAGTCGACAAGAAGGAAGAAGAAAGTGGACACTCACCTTTCAGACGTCTGTATGATCTTACAGACGTCGACCTTGCCGTCTGGCTATCAACCCAGACGTCTGATTCTGGAAATTTTTCCAGAATCAGAACCCTGCTCGGCCTTCGCTTGCGACGCCGCCCGCGTCGCACCTCGCGCGTCTGCTGCTCAGCCCGCAGCAGGTCCCTCTCCGCGTCGTTCCGCGCCCCCTGCGCCCTCCGTCGGCCGGCCAAGCCGCTCCGGCGAGCTCGCCCTCACGGCAGAGCTCCGCCCTCGCACGCCGCACCTCCGCGCTCACTGCAGCCGCCGCTGCCGCCCTCGCGTCCGCTCGCTCTCGCGCACAGGAAGGAGAAGAAGGAGGAGACGGTGGAGACGGGAGGGGAGGCGCGCCCCTTTTAACGCTGCGCAGAGGGAGAGAGAGAAGGCGGCAGGCCGCCTGCAGCCGCAGAGAAAAGAGGGAATATGCGGTCTGCGTGCTCAGGCGCGCAGGCGACTCGCGTGTGTCGAAAATAACGGATTTCCAGACGTCTTGAAGCTATCCCAGACGTCTTATCAGACGTCTGGTTGTGATACCAGACGTCTTGTCCGACGTCTGAGCCACCTCCCAGACGTCTTAAAATACGTCTGGGGCACACATTCGTTACAAGGGTATGATGATAACATCATCATGATCCATAACTAGCTTTATTTAATCAGAATCAAGTAACAAATGCTCCTATATAATCGCTTGAGAGTCATAATTCCTTGCACATTCTTTTTGAGAAGAATACATTAAAATAGGGTTAATTATGTAGTTTAACAGTACATCATGAAAGTAGAGTAACCACAGGATTTTTCAGAGGTTAATCTAAGTTCTAATGAGCATTAGAGACTAATAAGAGGGTCTACATAAACAGAAACAAATTTTTACGCGCTTTGAAAATAGATTCATAACCTAAAACCCTAATTTCAGACCAACTTGAATTACTGAGGTTATGGTCAGGTTAAAATTCATCTAAACCTTATAAAATTCAAAGAAAAATATTCCATGAGGCTTGGTATCCTTTATTTGACCTTTGAAACCTATTTTGACCCTAAATAGAGTCATAAATACAGTTCTACCCTAATTTCGATTTTTGCATAAATTGCCCAATCAACTTGGTCAAAACTAAAATCTAACTTTACCATCAGATTCCTAGGGTCCAAATTAGATTTTACCAAAATTTGGGCCCAATTAGAGTTCATCTTGACCTAGGTTGCATTCTAGTCCTTTAAAACTTTATTTCTCTCATCTAGGCCCTTAGCTTTCGAATTATTTACAAATCACCCCCCAACTTTTGTTATCTTCTTCACAAAAGGGTCCTTGCTGCCATGGTAGGTGTGAACCCAAAAGAGGCGACCTTCAATCAGGGATACCTCCTTGATTTATCAACCAATCCCTTCCAAAATTGGAAGGGACGATCTTGAGGAAGTCCCCAATCACCTGAATCGCATCTTGGACTCAGATTTGGACCAAGAAGCTTGTGCAAACCCTTAGGATTTCATGGATCTTCTTCCTTAATTTTTCGATCTCTTCAAGCCTGTTTCCAAGATTAAGATAAGAGCCTACTCGAGCTCTATAAAAGCTCTTGAGTCTTCTAACTGTGCTCCTTAGCAAGGTTTAGGCCCAAAAATCCTCTTCAAATCCTTCCCCGATCATCTCCGAAGAAGCTCCGGCAACACCTCCTTAAGCTCTTCCTTCAACCAGCCAACAACCAAATTGGCTGGTTCTCCTTCATCCCCGACTTCATCCGCTCCTCGATAGCCAACTCAGGAGCTGCCTCCCTCTCTCCTCGTCACCATCCTCGCCCTTAGGAGATTCACCTTCCCCAGCATCGACCAATCAAAGCTGATGCCTCCCTTTCCCTTTCGTACTTAAATTAGGTCTCATCCTCTCCCTCTTCTTCTATTAAATCTCCCCAACTCTTTCCTTTTCTATTTTGACCATCGATGCCGCAGTTCACCCTCCATCCTCTCCCCATCCAGCCGAGATCTGACGAGGCCTCGACACCTCCACAGACCACCAAAAGCCATGCCACCTGTTCCAAAAGCACCACCGTCCCTCCGCCACCAAAACCCCTCAAGAAATTGAGGGGATTAGCTCATTAAATGCCTTACTGAACTCACCCACCTCCAAACACCTTCCCTGAGTTTGCTCGACCACTCCACACCATCACACGCCACGCAAACACCACCACCACCTTCGCCATCACTTCGCGACCCTACTGAACACTTCTAACGCGGCTGCGAGACCTTACATCTTTCTTTAAGTCATCGCCATTCACCGCCGTCGCCACCATCATTTTCGACCAAGTCCGCAGTGTTCCGACCAGCTCAAGGCCTAATTTCACTTCTAGGAGACGCGAACTACATCCGCGTACCCAACTGCAGCTCCAATTGAAGACACGAAGCCACCAACAGCTACAATTGGATGAATCATCAGGTGCGACACTTGCGCGAAGGAGGGGTGGCATTTTTAGTTCCACATCGTGGATCTACCAACAGCCGATAGTGTATAAGATTATTTTGTGATCTTAGTTGTCTACCCAAGATCACGAGGAGTCTGTGATGATAACGTCATCATCAATCATATCTAGCTTTATTTAGTCAATTTCCATCATTAAATGCTCCTACATAATCATCAGAAGGCCATCATTCATTGCAAATCCTTTCCAAGAGAAATACAAGAAACTAGGGTTAAAGTGTAATTTTACCATCATATCATGAATGCAAAATAACCGTGGGTTTCTCCATGGGTTAATTAAGGGTCAAATGATCTTAAGAGTCTATCAAGTGGGTTAGTATAGACAGAAAAGGGTTTTCGCGTGTTTTGAGAATTAAATGACTTTCGAAACCCTAAAAATAGACTCAATTAACTGAGGTTCTAGTTAGGTTAAAATTCATATAAAAATATTCTCTAGGGTTTGGCATCCTTGATTTGACCATTGAAACTCGTCTTGACCCAAAATAGAGCCACAGATAGACTTTTGCCCTAATTTGGATTTTTACATAAATTACCTAGTCAAAGTAGGTCAAAACCAAAATACAACTTCACCATTGGATTTCTTAGGTCCAAATTAGATTTGTACCAAAATTTGAGCCCAATATGAGATCATCTTGACCTAGTTTGCAATTTGGTTATGTCTGACTCTTTTCTCTCACGTGTATGCCCCAAACTTTCAAATAAATTACATTTGGGTCCCCAACTTTATCATCTTCTTCTTCAAATAGGTCCCTGCCACCCTCAACTCCTAATCCTAAAGCTCCGACGACCTTAATTTTGCAAGATCGTGATTTCTTAACGAATCCCTCTCAAAATTGAAAGGGAAACTCGTCAAGTAATTACCTTCCTTTTTAGTCAGATCCAAAGCTCCAGATCTCGCCCAAATCTTAATGCGAACACGTGAAAGAACTGGGCATCCTTTTTCGACAAACATTCCAAGCTTGGAAGCTTGGCTTTCAAGCTCTTTTTGCCCTCTAGACCCTTATAAAAGGACCCCCATACCTCGCTATTCTCCCCACACTCGATTTTGGCCTGGAACACCTCAATTTCATCTCTCCTCATCTAGTCAAAGCTCCTCGACATCTGGCAACTTCCCTCATCTCCTCTCGTCGTCTGACCGCAATATCGGCGGCAGATCCTTCTTCCTCGTCTTCCTCCGCCCGTCGCAATACCCGCGGCCGCTCCAATCTACGTCTTCGTTGCCATCCTACCCTCATCGGAGCAGTTCTCTTACACGGGGCAGGCCATACCATACTCGATGTCCTCCTTATCCTTTTCAACCCATAGAGTAGGTAGTTAGGTTTCTCTGGTTCTTTAGATTAATTTCCCTTATTAAAAACCCAAAAAGACCCCTTGACGCCGCCGTTCACCTCCGTCTTCCCCGTCTCCGACCGCTTCTCCGGTGAGGCATTCCCATCGCTACACCGCTCCATACGCCTCGCCAACACTTTCTTCTCGACTCCACCAACTAAAGCCCTCTATTTGCCGTTCCACTCACCCAAACCATCTCCCGAACAACCCATTATTCTCTGCCTAAGACCGACTCCGTCAGACCTCCTCACACATGCTCACAGCACACCACCACCACCGTTGCACTCCATGACATCCAGCGATGCTTCCTAAGTTATTTTGACGAGGCTAAGAGGCCATCTTTTGAGTTTCAGGTTTCAGGTGCCACGCCATTGCCATTTCAAGCTCATTCGTGCCATAGCAGCTCCAGGTGAAGACTTCAGGCTGTGCGGATTCATTCCAGGATCACATCGAGCCAGTCAATTAGAACTTCAAACCGCTCCTCCACCTGCAATTAGCCAATCCCCCAGCAGCAGCTACACGTGGAAGAAAGCAGGGACTTTAGTCCCATATTGGAAACAACAGAGTCACTTAAGCAATATAAATTGAATAAGTCGCATCGGCTTATCGCCTCAAGCCATAAGGGGTGAGGTCCCCACTCACCCACACTCACTCGACTCGCCTAACCTATACTCACACCTCGGTTGTGACCCATGCCCGCAGCTCTGGCCCTAGGTATGCAGATCCCTGTTTACCCGATTACCCATTATTGTGGAAAGATCTGGGAGAGCGGAACCTAGAGAGAGAAGGAGAGAGAGCACGGGGGTTGGGTGATTTTTACTATAGAAAGGAATGGATGATACTTAGCCATTCAAAGAAGGATCCCCCTCTGTGTGTGACGAAGAGAAGAAGAGAAAGAAAAGAGAAGTCAAGGTAGAAGAAGAGGCATGTAGAGAAAGAAGAGAAGGAAGACAAGCCAAGAGAGGACAAGCCAAAGAAGAAGAAGAAGAAAAACAACAATAGTAGTAGAAGATAAAGAATAAAAAGGAACTGTAGAAACATCTGATCTCATATTCTTTCCTTTGCTTATTTTTGAATAATTGCTCTATGTATTCATATACTCATGTCATATGCTGCACATTAGTGTTTGAGTAATATTTTGTGTTCAATTACATTAATTCTTGAGATTAGCACATGAATTCCTATTTTCTCCCAGCAAACAATCTTCGACTTTCATTCGAGTATAAATTTTATCTGTTTTTCGCACTAATTCGATCTATACTACAACACGATGATTTTTAAACCCGTTTCAGAGCGACTAACAGTCAGGTCCCTCCACGCATTCACGTGCTTACCTGCCTACTCACACCTCACCTGCGACACACACCTGTAGGCCTGGTCCCTGTTCATGACCCGAATACCCAATCGTATACCCAATAAAGCCCGAGTTTGAGAGAGAAGAAAGGAGAGGATTTCTGAGAGGAGGGGGTGAGTTTTGCTCTTTGAGGGATTAGCCATGTGTTGAAGGAAAAGAGAGGCAACACTTAGCCTCTGAAGAGAAAGGTCGTGCCTTGTATTGAGGAAGGAGAGGCTTTGAAGAAGAGAAGGCTCTTTGAAGAGCCTTGTGCTTGTGCTTACTTAAGTCGTTTGATGCTATATTTCTGTCGTCTGATCTGAGTTGATTCTAAGTACTGTTGAATGATTCAAGTACTAAGTTAACATTTGATTAAATCATTTGAAGGTATTGATTATTTGAATAACTTGAAAATGAGATGCATGCTTAATTAGAGGACCTAATTGATGATCTAAATCACCGCTTTTTAGATTCTCTTTATTCTTTTTCTCATCATCATGTGAATTACAATTTGACAAATTGTATTCATTGAATATCTATTTTGTGATCAATTTATTGTGCTCGTCTATTTTTGAAGATTAATGTGTGAATTCCATATTTGCTCCCTGTGATCGATTTTGAACTCCTTTAGATTGTGAGTTTATAAATTTAAATGTTTGTTGTGAGATTTTGTCGATTATACTACAACTCATATATTTCTTAACACTCGACGAAACCCTAACAACACTTTCCTCATCATCTCTCTTTCTTTGATCCTCTCTACAATAGAACTTAGTGTTCTCTTCCTCTTCTTCCTCTTCCCTTTCCTATCATGACCTTCAGATGCTTCCCCTATCTCAATTTTTGATTCGGTCTTGCATGGGTTGTCTGTAGCCGTGCTGCATTCCATTGGTTGAGCATCATTCTCTTGCAGATTTTTTTTCAGCACATTCACTAGCATTTTTAGAACCCTCTTGAATCCTTTGAAATTGCTGGGTGAGACCTAAATCAAATGTTGGTCCATCAAAACTAACTCATCATTCAATGGATTGTTCTTATTAGTAGTTCTTGGAGCAGCATCTTTACTCATAGATTTCTTATTTGAATCCACTAAACTTGGCTCAATGTCTGTTTGGACACCAACATTATAGACATTTTCCTTCTTTGTCTCCTCTTTTCTCTTCATCTCATCATTTTCCCTCTTCAACTCATTAATTTCACTCTTCAGCTCCTCAACGACATTCTTGTATTCGATGTTAAGTTCTTTCAATTTTTTTCTTTGTTCAATGCACACAGTAGTCATGCAACTTTAATCATTGCCATTCTGCCCAATGGCAGTGGAATTACCCAGATCAATTTTCATTGGAATCAAGTTCACTATCTCATCAAGAAGTTGTGTTGGTCTCCTAGTTACAAAGCCCTTAGTCTCAAATGTTTCTACGGAGAATATAAGGCCGTTTGCTCTAACACAAAATACCTCGTTCTTTTCAAGCATTAACTTAACACATCTACATTGGAGATGTTTTATATTACACATGTACTATAAATTCATCATCAAAATAAGAAGTTGTCTTAATTAATTATTGTGGATTGTTTAATATGATCCACATCCTTTTTCTTGAGAATACTCAACCTAGTCCACTTCCTCAACCTTGGTCGCATTCCTTGTTGATGCAAGAGTCCTTGTAGCAATGCTCTAGCACCTAGATCTACAGTTTATATATTTTTAAATTTTCTCTGCATGAATACAAATTATATTTTATATCCAATAATGTAGCAATGCACAATTGAAGTTAAACTTACATATAAACAAGCCACACAACTGTTTAAGTAACCAATGCTCTCACCAATTCCTGTTTCTTTCATTGGGGTTATCTTCTTTGTCATTTCTTTCATCTTTAGAAGAATAAACTCCACAACCGTAGATGACTAATTGAAATACTTTGTGCCCTCCAATGAGTCTATGTAATTCAACAACATCCTTAGGAAAGACTATCCCAAATCAAGGAATAGGAAGGTCGTAAACGTCATACATATCAAGCAGGTTATGTAGATGTAAACTGAGTGGTCATCATCAAAGTGATAATAGGTATTCATCATTGGCTCCAACGTCCTCCTATCTATGTGTCTTGTGTGTTTGATGATTGTTCAATTGCAATAGCTTGTCCATGGCAGTGACCTCTCATTTACTTTGATATCATAGCCACTACTAGGAATTCCGAGTATGAGACCTATGTCATCATTTGCAAACTCAAGTATTGTTTCTCCCATGAGGAATTTTTGGTTTCCCATGTAGCACTCAACTATCCACTTCAAGACTTTGATATTCATAGTGACCTTTGCTACATCTAAAAGCCCGTGAAAGGCCATCTTTTCTAGTAACTCCTTATGCTTGTCGGTCAATAGATGTTTATCCATAAAGTCTTTGAAATGTTATATATAACACCTATGTGTAAGCTTTCCATCATCTATAAATTTGCATGGCAAATGAACAAATATTAACATACTTGCTTTACATAATGCAAGTTAAAATTTTCAATAGATCAAGAAAATTTATATTTATACATAGTTCATACCCTTAGCCCTTGATGTAGCACCAGCTTTGCTTGATTTATCAATAGACATTTCTTCATCCACTCTATCTCCAGTGCTTTGCTTGCCTAACCTTCTAGAGTAGCCCCCCTCCTTAATTGCCATTGGATCTTCTGGAGATGATTCATTTGTTGTAAAAGAAACTTGAGTTAGCGCCTATGTACCAGCCAATATATTACA
The DNA here is from genome assembly GCA_037157565.1 of Thalassia testudinum. Classification (NCBI taxonomy): domain Eukaryota; kingdom Viridiplantae; phylum Streptophyta; class Magnoliopsida; order Alismatales; family Hydrocharitaceae; genus Thalassia; species Thalassia testudinum. The sequence goes on along the minus strand of JAZHRO010000019.1, from coordinate 59,507,659 downwards.
TCTATTAGTTACTAGGCTTGCATACATAGGGTGAATAGGATCATTGATACATATCAGTGTTTTATATAATCTATACCTCATATAAATGCATTATTCAAATAGGAGTGGTGTAAGAATGTACATCACTAGAAATAGATTCATTTTCACTCATAAGTTGTTAAAACACAAAATGACAATGAAACCCTAGATGTACCACATTTAATGCTTCGGCTTTTTTCATAGAATAGAGTGTTTAGAAAGTAAAAATGAAATAACACATTAAAATACGAATGCAAGTCCATCGATTTACAGTTTTTGTAGAAATACTAACCGGATTTGGAATTGTCTTTCTTCCAGCAATGCCATTGTCTTCATCACGTCGCTGCTTCTCTCACCCCCCTTGGCTCAATCTTCCTCTGCCTCACCAGTAATTTGAGGTTAAGAGAGAACCTACTTTCCTTTTTTTTTGAAACGTCTTTTTCGATTCCATCAACTGCTCTCACGACGTGTACAATGCACTGATAAGTCGTGTAATACAACAATGGTGGCTTCTGATGGACGTACCAATCATGTGTTACAATTGTTTCCAATTTGTATTACACGTTTACAATCCACCATGTGATACTATTAATTGTACAGAGACATTGTATTATAATTTTATTTATTAATATGGGTTACATTCCATTTGTATTATAATTTTACATTTTATTACAGTATTTTTTACATGTAATACATCATTAATTACAACATGTAATTAATGATCACACTTTTACAAATGCTAAATACATTTGTTACAACTTACGTTATTGCTATTACATTTCTAAACATGTTTGGTTACTATCAAATACAAATTATATTACAACAGGTACTCATAGATATTACAAAGTTTTATTATTTTTAATGCTTAACCTACGTGAATTATATCAAATAGATTACACCAATGTTCAAGGCCCCTTTGACTACAATTGTTTCCATGTTTTTATTATAATTTGTAATACAATCTTAAATTATTTTTTTTGTTTCCATATTTTTATTATAATTTGTAATACAATCTTAAATTATTTTTTTAAGTCATAGATGCTTTATAATTTAACGAATAACATAACCGATTACAACTTGCCTATGTATTTGTTACAATATACGTCTTCTCCATTACAACATTACAGCTTCTTTATTTCAATCAACTTCATGTCATGTTACAAAACGTCAACTAATTTGTTACAATATTTTAATCTGAGTTGTAATATAGGTTCTCGCTAATAGCATCTTCTTAATTTGAATTGATTTGTTACCATGCTTGTTATTTATATTATGTGGATAGTGGTAATGACATTCTAATTATAGCATATAATAATAATATATTTGATCGGATGCATGTTTATAGGAAAACATTTATTGAGGTGAGCATTTTTTTGATAAATCCCATACTTTCTTTAATGTCCCAAAACCACTAATGTTCTTATCAATGGTTTTAATCTCATGCGTAGAATATAAATCAAGTGGATAGCATTTGGTGCTCATTGTGGCTTTTATGAGCATAGTGCTCTCTAGATAGGCACCACACACACACACACACACACACACACACATATATATAACACGCATACAACACACAACGTTCAACTAAACTTATGAGTTAACACTTATTTATGTTGCCGCCCAAAAAGAATGGTTAACCTTTTGAGCAGATCAATGACCTATGGGTCAGATCAGTCACTACTAGGCTCACCCCACAAAGGACACAACCTCACAACTACTTGGCACCGAAAGGCTAGCCCTCAGAACCCACAACAATTTCAAATCAGGCCCACATAGGTCTACTCACACGCTCATGCACACACGCGCAGCGCATGCACACGCATGCGCATGTGCACAAGGGTATCACGCAAGGCATGCCGTAGCATTGCCATGTCGTAGTCGCTCGAGTAGACTACAAACACGAGTTAATAAATATCGCAGCAATGCTCTCACCACTAATAATGTGTCACTAAATGTGCGCTGCTCAGAGCTGCGTGATTTATTTAGAAGTTTAGAGGTTTATTAGCCATTAATTAAGGATCTAATTTACAAATAAATTACATAATCTTTAAGTTCATACATAGGACTATCAATTGCATTAATTAGGTTAAGTAAATTATGTGTATAATTACCTATTTAAATTAGTTAAACTTAGGGACATTATATGTTTATAATTAGTTTATATTTGCTAATGTACACTATAAATTACTATCTAAATTATATAACTAAAGTCTAACTAAGTTATTTACATGATTAATTAAGAATTTTAAATAATTTAATTAGATTTATTTATGTATTTACACGTTAAATACACACTATATACATTATAAACATAAAAGTTATTTATATTTTATAAACTTAATACCATTCAATATAAATATGATTATAAATATATTTAAAATAAGTTAAAATATAAATTATGATAATACAATATAAATTAGTATATTAATTAGTTAAATTACTAACTTAGGGTAGCTTAATTTACCAAAATACATCATTAACTTATATAATATACATATACAAAATATGCTTAAGTAGATAAGTTATAAAAATGTTAGTTCATATAGTACACACTAAAACTAACTTGTTAAGTTATATGCATACATACATACATACATATATATATGTATTAGCTTACATAATATATAAATACCTACAATATAACTTAAGAGATATTTAACTTAGTTAGAATACAAACTATAAGTTACATTATAATTTATTTACATACAAACACTATATATATATATGTGTTAGCCTAGTATACATATATACATTATATACATAAGGGATTTTTTGGATTTTTGTAATTTTTTTTATTTTTATTTTGTTTTTGAGTTTTAAAAGAAGAAAGGCGAAAGAGAAAAGGGAAGGAAAAAGGAAGAACTCTTTTTGGTCATTTTGTTTTTGAGTTTTTATTTCTAAACCTAAGTCTAAAACTTCTACTGGCAAATTCTACATACTAAAGACCTTAAAACCTAAATCAAACTACTCACACACATTTAAATCTCACACAAGGCACATTTTATTTATTTACATTATTTTGGTATTTTCACCATATTTATAACAAAAATGCTGGAAAGAGGCCAAAGAAATGATAAGAAATTCAAATCACGCCTACAAAATTATTCAAGATTGATGGGAATGAGGATATAAACATTAGAAACATCTAACAACAGATACATATCAAAATTTAACTCAAAATCATTGAAATGGCCCTTCCTAAGGGTCGTTCGGGAATTTCCTGGAATGGTGGGGGTGTTATTGCAATTTTTAACCCCCTAGGATTTTAGTTGAGGGAATTACTAGGGAGAAAGGGAACTTGCAGGGGGAAAACCCTCAAATTTTCCCTACACCATACCCCACCATACCTCACCCCTCAGCCCCATATCCACCGTACCTCACACCATCTCCCTCATTCCTCCCCACTCCTCCCCATTCCCCCCATACTTCATGTCATTCCCTCCCCCATGCCTTGAACTCCATAAAAACCCTACCTCCTCCATTCGCACATCACACAACAGCTGAGTGAGAGGAGGAGAGGGAGACTAGAGGATAGGAGGAGCACAGAGGAGAGGAGTGTGTGTGGGAGAGTAGGGGGAAGCAGCAGGAGAAGCTGCTGCTATGGGGGTCGCTGCCGTTGCAGCAAAATGCAGGGGAGAGAGAGCTCGCAAACGGTTTTGCGGAGTCATTTCTTTGTAGAATCAAACGTCTGGAGAGACCATCAGACATCTATCCAGACGTCCAGAGGTAATAACAAACGTCTGATAGCGCATAATTTTCAATTATTTTTCCCTGTCGAGTTCTGACCGTACATGTACATGTCAGAGGTTGGGAAAGTGCGTTGGTGTAAGGATCGAGGTGGTTTCAGATGTCTGGGAGTGTTGCCAAACGTCTACAAAAGACACAGAGAGCAAGGTGAGTCACTGAGTTCATTTAAGATGTTTGGGACTCTTCCCAGATGTCTGATTTTGGTCAAGGTTTGTGTTTTTGGACCCGTTCAGGGCCCAAACGGAGTCGGATTTCCGCAAACGAAATGTCGTTGGATTCCGTTTCACTTTCTCTACATAATGATATAATATTTATGCAGTTTTGAGCTCATTTGACATGTCAATCCATGTTGTAGGTCTCCAGTCCGTAGAAGATATGGGACCTACGGAGATGTCGGGGGCTACTGTACGAGACACCATTCAACCTGGTTACCTTGGTAGAGTGGTTTTCACCTTAATCCCAGAGTTAATAATTAAATTGCATGTGTAGAATTATTTGAATCCTAGGTTGTGAGATGAACCCTAGGACTGAAAAAAGATAAATGCATGCTACTTTAGAATATATCCGATTGAACCCTAGGTTGTGAAATGAACACTGGGTAGGAAGAAATGCATGTGCAGTTAATGAATGATTAAGTTACCGTGATGCTTCTTGAAAGGAAATAAATCATGAGCTACCTATAATACCTGTAATGAACCATGTCATGAATGGAAATACATACCTATACTGAGTAATCAATGGTGAAATTTGAGTTGCCTGTCCTATATATAACGAACCAAATATGGAAATAAGAAAGTCCATGTACGAACCCTATGGGGAATTTAGAAAGAAACCAAGAATACTATAGTATGAAAAACCTAATGGTTTTGGAACATGTTGCCTACGGGCGGCTGTTTGGACTTGGTTAAGAGAAGTGAGCTGGCCCTCGTGTACGTGGTACCGAGGAAAGCAACTATCCCTTTAGAGTAGAGGGGAGCTAGCTGCCCCTTGGGTTGAGACCTGAGGTTAGGATTGGCCACTCTACGTCGACTCTTGTTTAGCCCTCGCGTATGTGGTACCGAGGTGAGCTAGTTAGTATAGGGGGGAGATAGCCGTCCCACGAGGCTTGGGGTTAGGACTAGCCACCCTACACCGACTCTTGTTAGGTGTGCTGGGTAAGCTGGGATAATCGAACGAGGGTACGCAAACTGTGGAGGGGCAAGAACCCTATTCTGTTCTGAGGGGCGAGACCCATGTTTTGAGAAGGCAAGGCCCTGTGCTGTTCTGTGCTATACTTTTGTGCATACCCGCTAGCGGAAATGACTGACTGCGTGCTAGTGTAGGGTAGCTACCCGTGTGCTTATCTTACATGCCATAGTCACCGCTACGTCGCGACCGTGACCTTGGGGTGGTAGACTGGGTGTAGGACTACCACGAGGGACTCTCTCGACTAGAAGAGTGCCACGTGTACATCCTACATCGCTAGAAAACTATAAGTGAGATCTTAATTGAGATCGTTCCCTTAGGGAACAAGAAGATTTAGCAATGTTATGGATCCTGATTAGAGTACTCGACTCAGAAACGCATAAATGAGATAAACGAAAATGAATGATAATGAATAACCGGTAATGTATGATTAGCTAGTTGCTTGTTAACTATGTTTAGTTGCATGTAAATAACCTATCCACCACTCTACTCAGCGTTAGCTGACCACGAATTTCTATAACCATGTTCAGGTCAGGGATTTGATCAGCCAGCGCCACCAGCTGCTGAGGGCGCTAGGCCCAGTCGAGCCCAGCCGTAGTCCTTCCTTCTTTTTTGCTGTAGAGTTTTGTTAGTAGTGAGTAGTCTGCAGACTATTCTGTTATGTTCGACTATATTTCTACCAGTTTCTGTTGTGATGGCTATGTTTGTAACTGTACTTTTCCACTTGTGCCATGTTATATCCTTGAGATATACTATTATGTTTCCGTACTGTCTCTTACGTACTTTCTACTTAGTTACATTGCACGTGTGGTTGTGGAATGAGTATACATTTGGTTTTTTCTTGTTGGACGATTGGGTCTTGGGATTCGTCAAGGCGAGCCACTCTCGGGTTCTGTAGGGAGCCGAGAATGGGTCGTGACAATCATGGTTGAACATTGAATTTAAACTTCCAAAAACATTTTTGATAGATAACTGTTACGACTCGGTTCCTAAATCCCTATAGGACCCAAGACTGGCTCAACTCGACTAATCCCAAGACCCAGTCATCCAACAAGAAAGTAACCAAATGCAGGAAAGTAAACCACATTCACTATGCTAAGCAACTAACAGTAAAAAGGTACAGTAGTAAAGAAGTAAAAACTGCTACAGTACATATCACCTCCTGACTCTGTCGGATCAGCCAGGGGCCAACCTCCCACTTGGTCCCCACCTCAACCCAACTTAAGGGCGCAGTACACCTCCGTCCGTATAGAGCCTCGTATGGTGCCATGCCAATACTCAAATGATAGTTATTATTATATGCAAACTCTGCCAGGGGTAAGTGCTCCTCCCAAGAACCCCTCCAGTCCAGTACACAGGTGCGCAAAAGGTCCTCAAGTGTCTGTATCGCGCGCTCTGACTATCCGTTCGTCTAGGGGTGGTACGTCATGCTGAACTTCAACCGTGTCCCCAAAGCCTACTGAAACTCAGCCCAAAATTGGGATGTAAAATGGGTATCTCGGTTAGATACAATCTCATGCGGAACTCCGTGCAGACGTACCACGTCACAAATATACCTCTCTGCCAACTGCGCTAGTCCCAAGGAGACTCGGATCGGCAAGAAACGTGCCGTCTTCATCAATCTGTCTACAATCACCCAGACTGCATCATGTCCTCACTGGGTAATGGGCAAGCCCACCACCTAGTCCATGGTGATGCTCTCCCACTTCCACTCTGGCATTGGAAGTGGCTGCAATGGCCCTGCAGGCCTCTGATGCTCGGCCTTCACCTACTGGCACACTAAACACTGCTACATGAACTCACCTACATCCCGCTTCATGCCCCACCACCAAAAGTCACGTCTCAGATCATGATATATCTTTGTGTTCCCAGGATGTATGATGAACCTGGAATCATGTGCCTCAGTCAGGAGCTCTCTCAATAACTCCTCGTCTCTGGGAATGCACAAACGTCCCCTCATACGCAGTACCACATCAGTAAAGAAGTCTTCAGGGTCCCCTGACAGTACTCTGTCTCATAACGACTATAGGTACGTGTCTGTCATCTGTTCTGTGATGATGCGATCTATCAGCTCTGGTCTCGTCAGTCGTGTCACAGTTACTGCTCCACAGTGCTCCGGTAACTCTAAGGGTCGCCAACTGCCCAACTCCTCCATGAGCCTCCAACTCTGTGCCTGTAAATTGGCCAAGTGGGCTGGCGCCTTCCAGCTCAAGGTGTCAGCCACCACGTTGGCTTTCCCTGGATGGTAGAAGATGCTGTAGTCATAGTCCTTTAGGAGCTCTAACCAACGTCTCTGTCTCATGTTAAGCTCCTTCTAGTCAAACAAATACCTGAGGCTCTTATGATCTGTGAATATCTCAAAAGTCTCACCGTACAGGTAGTGCCTCCATGTCTTCAGTGCGAAGACTACAACTGCTAGCTCAAGTTCATGGGTAGGGTAGCTATGCTCATGGGGCTTCAGTTGCAGCGAAGCGTAAGTGACAACGTGACCCCCCTGCGTGAGCACACCCCCTAACCCTTGCAACGAAACGTCCGTGTACACAACGAAACCGCCACTGCTGTCTGGGATGGTAAGCACAAGAGCCGAAGTTAGCCTCTCCTTCATCTCCTAAAAACACACCTCACAAGCATCTGTCCAAGCAAAGGGCACGTCCTTCTGGGTCAACTGAGTCATAGAACGTGCAATCTGCAAGAAACCCTTGATAAACCGCCGGTAGTAACTTGCCAGTCCCAAGAAACTGCGAATCTTTGTTACTATACGTGGTCTCTCCCACCTGAGCACCGCCTCTACCTTGGTTGGATCGACAGCTAAGCCATCCCTTGAAATCACATGACCTAAAAAGGTCACCTGCCTCAACCAAAACTCGCACTTACTGTATTTGGCATACAACCTACATCGCCTCAATGTGTCCAAAACCATCCGCAAGTGCTATCCGTGCTGCACTTGATCCCGCGAGTAAATGAGCACATCATCAATAAATACCATCACAAACTGATCCAGCTATGATCTGAACACCTGGTTCATCAAATCCATGAAAGCAATGGGGTCGTTAGTCAGCCCAAACGGCATGACCAAGAACTCGTAATGTCCGTATCGGGTGCGGAAAGTTGTCTTGGAGATGTCAGTCTCCCTGATCCTCAACTGGTGGTAGCCAGATCTTAAGTCTATCTTGGAGAAAATCGTGGCACCTCGCAACTGGTCAAACAAATCATCGATCCTCGACAGCGGATACCTATTCTTCATGGTGATCCTATTCAGCTGTCTGTAGTCCACACAAAGGCATAGGGTACCATCCTTCTTCTTCATAAATAACATCGTGGCTCCCCACAAAGGTGCACTGGACCTCACAAAGCCCTTCTCCAATAGGTCCTGCAACTGGGACTTGAGCTCTCGTAGCTCAAGTGGTGCCATCCTATAAGGTGATGTAGAAATGGGGCTGGTCTCCGGTACCAGTGAGATCTCAAACTCGATCTCACGCTCGGGTGGTAGTCCTGGAAACTCCTCTGAAAACACGTCGAGGTACTCTCTAACCATCGGGATGCTCTAAAAGTCTGCCACGGGGTTGGGCTCTGCCACTACACAAGCCAGAAAGCCCTTACACCCTTGGCCCAAAAGTCTTGCTGCCCGAAGTGCAGAAATGCACCTGAAGCCTCTGTCCACCGGTTGTCTTTGAAACTCAAAAGATGGCATCTCCGGTATGGAGAAGATGATCTTCCTCTCAAAACAGTCCACCAAAGTATGGTAAGAGGACAGCTAATCCATCCCCAAAATCACGCCAAAGTCCTCCATCGGTGTCACAATCAGATCAACGAGGAGGCTGTGTCCCCCAACACTGACTTCATAGTCTATGTAAACCTCCTCAGCTACAAATAGTTGACCACCTGGACCTTTGATCACAAAAGGATCCTCTAACAACACACAATCCTGTCCCAAATTAACAGCAAAACTAGCAACAACAAACGAGTCTGTGGTGTCGAAATCAAAAAGAGTGTAAACTAATCTGCCAGAAACTGTAACCATACCTGCCACCATTGAACCTGAAGCTCTGGCATCTCTGTGTGTCAGGGGGTTGACACTCCCCTCAGCTCTCGGTGCAGAAGAAGCAGCCACACTCAGCATCGGATGGGTAGCCGTTGGTCGGTACCCTCCCCGCAACTGCTATCCTTCCCCAGTCTCCTTGGAACCACGGCCTCCTGTTCGTCCTCCAGCGCTCGGTGTGGAGAGCATCTGTTGACCTCTAGCCCTAGATGGGTAGTCCCTCCTGATGTGGCTCGGCTGGCCACACTGGTAACAAAGGGGAACTCGACTCCCGCCCTCAGTAGGTCCCTGCTGACAGTTGAGCAGGGGTCCAGTGCCGGCAACTGGCCCCTGTTGGGGGCCCCCAAAGGCCACTGACAGCCCCGCAAAGCGTGACGGCTCTCTTGCGAGCACCGCGTGCCTCCTCTCTCACCAACCCTGTGAGTAGTCTGGCTAGTAGGGCCTCTTTCGTCCGTTGTCAATGTCACGTGCAGCCGGGTTGGTCTCCTCACATGTCATAGCTGCATCCACCACTCTCGAGAATGTAGGCAGCTTCAGGGGTTTGACATACACCCGAATGGTAGGTCGGAGCCCCTCAGTGGACCTCCACAGGCACTCCTCAGTAGCCATAGCTATCGCGGTGAAACGTGATAGCTCCAGAAAACGCGTACGATACGCGCTCACAGTCATTGTCCCCTGGCGGAGAGTGTGGAACTCCCGCCTCCTCTGATCCTGCCACATATGCGGGAAGTACTGCTCGTAGAAGAGGGTGACAAACTGGTCCCACGTCGGCTCTACCCTCTCCTGACCTCTGACCGCCCTCCACCACCTATGTGCCGCGCTCTCCAGCTGGTACGTGCCAAAGGCCACATGGCACTCCGCAGGGGGGCGAAGGGTGTCAAACACCTTCTCGATCTGCTCAAGCCAGTCTTCAACCTTAGTCAGGTCCTCATCCCCCTTAAAGGAGGGGGGCTTCAGCTTCCGGAACTACCCGAAAAGTTCGTAATGTCATTGTAGTGGGGAAACTGGCACGCCTCTAGCCAGGGAGGGCTCGTGCTCAGAAGTGTCAAAGTGCAGTGGGGGCGGCGGAGGACCATCCCCTCCCCTACGTCCAATGCTGCGTCGGTCTCGTGGTCCCACATAGGACTCCCCTTCCACATCCCCAGGGAGAGGTGCTTGTGGAGGCGGGTGGAGCTCCTCTCGTCCAATCTCCCATATCAACTGGGCGAGGTCCTGGGCCTGCATGCCTGGAAGAAGTGGCTGGTCCACTGAAACGTCGGGCTCAGCACGTCTACCCCTCCGACCTCGCCCATGGCCGCGTCCGTAGCCCACCTCAAGGACCACTGGTCAAGGCATCTCCTGCATGGAGACGCGAAAAAAATAGAACTAAAAAGACGTCAACTCTAATGGACCTTCAGCAAAAGAACCTTAGAACAGATGTCAAAAGAGATGTTATGGTGGTTACTCTAGTTACATGCACATGAATTGGTTATTCTCAAGCTAGTTGGTTCATTTCTCAGGACGACCTTGCTCTAATACCATCTTGTTACGACTCGATTCTCGAATCCCTACAGGACACGAGACCAGACCGACTCAACTAATCCCAAGATCCAATCGTCCAACAAGAAATAACCAAAAAGTAGGAAAAATAAACCACATTCATAATGCTATGAAACTAATAGTAAAAAGAGTACAAGCAGTAAGAAAGTAAAGTTGCTACAGTACATATCACCACCACAACGGTAGAAAAGTAACAAGGTACAGAAACATAAAGTACAGAATGTAGAAGTACAGAACATAAAGGTACAAGAGTCTAACTCACTACTATAAAAGGAGTACAACAAAGAAACTACTGCTGCTGGGGTCAATTGGGCCTAGCACCCTTTGCAGCCGTAGACTCCGGCTGCTCAACACTTGGACCTGAAAAGGGTTATGAGTACACAACATCAGCGAACCTAAGTAGAGTGGCAACCAACTAACTAAAGCAGTAAAAGTGGACAGATAGATGTTGTTTTTCACTTTCTTTCTTCAACTAATTATTCTTTTCCGCCACTTGGTTTATTTATCAGGTCTCTTTCTTGATCTCGAATGTTCCTCGTGGGAATGATCTTGATTGTAGTCTTTTCTGAAGAGTAGAAGTCGCACGTGGTGCTCTCTTGACTGGGAGAGTCCCCCGTGGTGGTCCTACAACCAATCAACCACCCCAAGGTCACGGACAAACGTAACGGTGACAACAGCATGCACGATAGACACACGGGTAGCTACCCCGCACTAGCACGCGGTCAGTCATTTCCGTTAACGGGTGCGCCCAAAGTATAGCATGGAACAGTATAGGGCCTAGCTCTTTCAGTAACAAGGGTCTAGCCCTAAGAACCAAATAGGGGTCTCGCCCCTCCACAGTCCGCGCACCCTCGCTTGACTACCCTGGTATTTCCAGTGGGCCTAACAAGTCGGTGTAGGGCGGTTAGCTGAACCTCAGGCCCTGTGGGGTGGCTAGCTCTCTCCTTACACTAGTAGCTCTCCCTGGTACAGTGTACATGAGGTTACAGAGTCGGTGCAAAGTGGCCAAACCCACCTCGGGTCTTAACCCGAAGGGCGGCAAGCTCCCCTCTATACTAAGAGGTAGCATGCGCTCCCCTTGGTACCACGTACTCAAGGGCCAGCACACTTCCCAACTCATTTCCAGATCCATTCCATGTATTTTGAAGAGCTCTACTCCTATTCCCCCTTAGGGTTTATTCTCATATTTCTCATGTCATTCCATACCAGGTTTCATCATTCACATTTTCATTCTCAGTTTATATACATACAGCTCGTATTTCTATCCTTCCCATTTCCATTCTCAAGTTATACACATGCAGCTCGTATTTCTATTATTCACATTTCCATTCTCAGAGTATACAAATGCAGCTCGTATTATATCATTTAAAATATACAACAGGAAGGTTACATGCAATTGCTAACTAGCACAGGTTATTCATAATTCATAGGAAACTTTGGTTCATTTACAGGCAGCTGTTTAACATTTCTATCTACTCATTCAAGACTGCAATTCATTCATGCATACAGACATTTCAAGTATTTCTCATCCTAGGATTCATGCCACATCCTAGGTTCTAATCATTCATTCCACACATGCATTCAAGGTTATAATTTAATTAGGGGAAGCCACTCTACCAGTAAACCCAGGAGTATTGGGGGCTTGAACGGTAGGCTCACGTGCCTCAGCAAGCCCCTAACCTATAACGGAATGAAGTCCTATAACAAGAAATAATCACAATGGAATATTCAAAATAGTATAGAAAGCCTTCTAACAAGTAGAGGAACCCACAAGGAAAACATCGGTATCTTATTTGTGTAAAACGGACCTCAAATGGACCCTAAACGGGTCAAAAATAGGATTTCTGACTCAAATCAAACGTTTGGAACAACTTCCAAACGTCCTAAAAGTGTTCAGTAATGTACCTCAAGCTCTGCATCAAACCTTAAACAACTAGGAACTCTTCTTGCTAATGGAGGTGGTGGTGGTGAACTTGAAATGAAGAACATGGTCTTGTGACCTCATCAGATGGTTCAGCAGGATCGCCGTGGGACGGCAAACATGGTGGTGGGTGCAGCGTGAGGCGAGGAGCGTCGTGGAGGTCGGATGGAGTCGGGAACGGAGGCAGGAAGGTGGGTTATTCGGTGGAGGGTTTGAGTGGACGAGAAGGCAAATAAAGATAGGGGTTTTGTGTGCGAAGGGACAGTGGTGCTTGTGGGTGTGTCGGCGAGGCGGATGAAGTTGTGTAGCGATGGAAACGCCTCTCTGGAGTGGTTGCTAGACATGGAGAAGACGAGGGTGGTCGCGTGAGTCGAGGGGTTGTTTTTGGATTTTTAGGGTGTAAAACTAACCTAAGAGAAATATGGAAGCTAAACTAACCCTAATCTAAGTAGACAAAAGGAGGGAGAATGACGCCATGGGTACGATGGCATTGAGGACGAAGGTACTCTGGTAAGTGGTAACGACAACGACGACGGAGGTTGGGAAGTGCCTGCTGGTATGGCACAACGTGGAGGAAGGCGAGGAAGAAGAATCCACCGCTGATATTGCGGTCGGACGATGAGGAATATTAGGAGTCGCCGGACATCGAGGAGCCTCTCAACAGTAGAGGGTTTTCCTGCCGAAATCAAGCGTGGGAAGCATGACCTTGCACTGGGGTTCCTTTTATAGGTCTCTAGAGGGTGATTAGAGCTTGAAAGCCAAGCTTCCAAGCTTAGAAGGCTAGCAGAAGTTGGAAACCCAATTCTTTGAAGGATTCGCATGAGGATTTGGGCAATTTTTGGGACTTCAGATCTGACTAAAAAGGAAGCTAATTTCTTGACGAATTCTCCTTGCAAATCTGAGAAGGATTCGTTAAGAAATCAAAGAGATCTTGCCAAATGAAGCTTGTCGGAGTTGTGGGATTAGGATTCTATGGTGGTAGGGACCTGTTTGTGAAGAAGAAAATGAAGTTGGGGGGCTTTTTGTGAGGAATTCAAAAGCTAAGGGGCTATTGGAGATGAAGAAAGTCAAACTTGGACCAAAGTGCAAACTAGGTCAAGATGATCTCATACTAGGTCCAAATTTTAGTACAAACTTAATTTGGACCTAAGGAATCCAATGATGAAGTTGGATTTTGGTTTTTACCTAGTTTGATTGGGTAATTTATGAAAAAACCCAAATTAGGGCAAAAGTCTGTTTGTGGCTCTGTTTTGGGTCAAGACGGGTTCTGATGGTCAAATTGAAGGTACCAAACCCTAGAGAATATTTTTATATGAATTTTATCCTAACTAAAACCTCAGTAGATTAAGCGGGTCTATTTTTAGGATTCAGATGTCATTTAATTCCCGTAACTTATGAAAACCCTTTTCTATCTCCACGGACCTACTTGTTAGACATTTGAGACCATTTGACCTTTGATTGACCCTTGAGAAATACTGTTATTGTTCTGCAATTGAGATATGTTATTAAAACTACAGTTTTACCCCTATTTTCTTATCTTTTCCTCAGAATGATTATGCAATGAATTACATCTCTCTAGCAGTTATGTAAGAGTATTTATTCCTTGATTATGATTAATTAAAGCTAGATATTGCTGATGATGACGTTATCATCATACCCCCATGCCTAACTTTTGCTAGTCCCTTAGCAAAATCTCATGGAATTAACTCAAATTCTAGACCATGCCTTTTCATGCTTAGAACTCTGTTATGTGCTTTCTTTTGTACATTAGGTTAGAATGCTAACAATAGGCCTAGAGGTACTCAAGTATAAACCAAGATCCAGACCTGACCAGCTTTAGCCTCAGTCTGCTGCGAAGGTTTCTAAGGCCCACGGGAACTAACCTAAGGTTCGTTGGACTCCACGATTAAAGCACCCATGCTTAAAACATGTTTAGTCCAGGTTCAGTTTACAGTGCATTTTGTAAGAGAGAGACAGAAGAATTTTTGCATTTTTTGGAGAGTTTTCTCTCTCTTTTTCTTCTTTATTTCTAGCTTCGGATTGGCTTTACAACACGGTCTGTATCGGATTCCAAGCTCCCACCATCAATCCTCGCAGGGTCCCTGGCTTTTGATGCTTTGAGATAGCACCGCCCATGGCAACCCCTAGAACCTTGGCTTTCGACACTTTGAGATAGTGCCTCCCATGGCATTCTATAGCTAAATTCAACCCTTAGCAATTGACATTTTGGGATAATCCCACCCATGGCACCTGAACCAGCATAAGGTGCTTACATGCCCTCGGTATGATATTTAGATATTCTAGGAGAGAAGCATCGAGGTGATGGTATGTTATTACGCATCTTCGAGGGGAACTTCCCACCTCTCCCCACCAGGAGCTCGTCCAAATCAACTTGTGTTGCTAAGCCGCTCCTAATCTAGGTAGCTTTTCATAACATAATTAATGCTTTTTGCGTGATTTTGATAATTAAGCACACTGAACTAGATTGTGTGTGGATTATGTTGGTGCTAGAGCACCACGATCATTTATTTTGATGATAACAAAACACGTGTCATTTAACATTTGCACTTGGAGTCTTAGATTTCAGGAAAATTGCAAATGGAGACGTGATTAGACGAAGTTCAAGCTAGCATCCAGGATGGATTGGAGGAGCTTGATGGAGAACAGAAGAGATTCGTGAGGAGCGATATATTGAAGAAGGAAGGAGATGAAGAATAGGATAGATTTCCTTCTCTTGTACTCGTTGCATTTTTCGTTTCTTTTGTTGCTCTTTATTTTTGTTACTTAGATTCATGTTAAAGAGCCTCAAAGTACCCTAATAGTAGTCCTAGGAACACCAGCACAAACCTAGGATACTTAGGTTTTCTGTAGGAAACTTAGAAAGCCAATATAGGGTTCAAACAGCATTTCTAGACGTCTAATTCCAAGATCATACGTTTGATAATGTGTTTTAAGACATCTGACTGTTGATTCAGATGTCTGATAAACATTTAAGCTGGACCATGTAGTTCTGTCTGATGAAATCAGACGTCCAGACCTTAGACCAGACGTCTCAGGAGACGTCTGATGAATTTGCCAGACGTCCAATTAGTGGACCGTTGGCTGGCTTAACGAACACTCAAGGATATGACCGTTAGAGCCTTATCAGACATCCTTAAGCCCTTCCAGATGTCTGATAATTGACCTTTTTGCCTCGACTGACCCGAAAATCTCTTCTCAAAGATTTTTTAGCCGTTGCAAATCCATTCCCACGAAAAAGTAGGTTTCCAGACATCCAGACATAGTAACAGACGTCCTGTATGTCATCTGATGGACTTGCGGTAGAACCCTGTTTAGATCTGATTCAAGTCAGGAAGAGACCCGCACGAAATCAGACGTCTGACCTTGAAACCAGACGTCTTAAAGTGGTCTTCCAGATGTATGATGCCAGAATTAGACATCTGATTACCCTGTCAGTGCAATGATTGTTCCTGATTTTGGGTTGATTCACTTAGGCTTTTCACCCAACGGCTATGGAGCCTTTCCTAAGCCATCCAAAGCCTTCCTAAGGCCTCTATAAATAGAGGGGAACCTCTTGCACACCATCATACACCTAGATACACAAGACACACCTTGCAATACACTTTCAAACCATTTTGTGTCTTTCTTGCTCTCCAAGCTCTAATTCTTCATCTAGAGAGCATCAAGCTGTTTTGCGCACTCGCTCTCCCACCATAGTTCACGAGAGCGACATTGCGCCATCGCGTGGCTCACGCACCCGCGTCATCGACTCGACGCACTCCTTGCAAAGGGGAGTTTCTTAATTCCTATAGAAGCTTAGGTTTAAAATTAGTTTGTTGGCTCTATAGGATTATTTGTTATTTGGTTGGGTATTCGCTTTGCGAATTCTCATCTCCTTCGTGGGACAAAATCCTTCTCGTGGAGAGAAGGGGTTGAGGAACGCTACCCTCGCACTTGTAGCGTGGTTGTAATTGAGGTTGAATCACCCTCGTTTAAAGTGATTCGTTTAGTGGATTTTGATCAACTTAGTTGATCGGAAAATCCTAACTCGAGAGGTTAGGTGGTGGTTTTCACCCGATTTGGGTTTCCACCTAAAAATCTTTGTGTACTTTGTGTGATTGTATTTTGTGAGATTGTTTATATTTTATTTCCGCAATTATTACGTCACCCCTCCTGCTAGGGAAGAATTCTACAATTGGTATCAGAGCAGGTCTCGCGTTATCGGTGTTACAAACCGACGAGGATCTAGATATGGAGGGAAAAGCATTCGTGTGCACCGAAGGACACGATACCTCGCGACCACCATACTTTGTAGGTATAGATTTTGTTTATTGGAAAAATCGTATGACTATGTGGTTGCAGGCCTACGACTTCCAGGTGTGGGAAAAATGCAAATCCGCATTTGTGATTCCCAAGAAACCCGCAAGAGGTTACTCAGAAGATCAGGTTCGGAATCTCAATCTCAACGCAATGGCAATGAATGCCTTGTATTGCGCGTTGAGTCCGAAAGAGTTCGAGCAAATCCAAGAGTGCACTACCACCCATGAGATATGGAGGAATTTAGAAGACACTCATGAGGAGACGAGCTCGGAAGAAGATCTCGAGAAGAAGGAAACTGCGTGCCTTGGTTTCATGGCAATCGGAGAAAGTGACAACGACAGCGACGACAGCGACGACAGCGACAATGAGGTAAACTTAGGTTTACAAGATGCCTTTAATGAGTTGTATGAGCTTAGTAAATCACTAAAAATAGAAAACAAAAGCATGAAAAAGAATCTTAGTTTTCTTAAATCTGAAAATGATAGGTTAGAAATAAAACTTAAGGATCTAGAAGCTAGTCCTAAAAATGATAACCTATTATTAGAAAATCAAAACCTCATCAATGAAAATAATAAATTGATTGAGGAAAATGTTAGTCTAAAAATAAAAATTTCTGATTTAAAGACTAAGATGAATATTATAGAAAAAGAAATTGCATGTCTTAGGGAAAACTCTAACAAATTAATCAACAAAGTAGATGATTTATATAGCCCTAAGATTGAGAAAGGATCTCCATCAAGGAGACCCGCTAACAGATCCGGATCCAAGCCCACTTGGATACCGAAAAAAGAATTGGAATCTTGTTTTGTAGGTTTCAGGGATGACTACAACACAAAGGATTGGACCTACAAGCTCAAAGCTAGTCAACTCGAGTTGGGAGAACTGAGGAGTAGACCAAGGAGGAGAACAAGAAGACTGACGAGACGGCGAACAATTGATGGACCCGCCGCATGTCGATCGCCAGACTGGAGACCGGCGCCGATGCCTAGGCCTCCAAGCTACGGATGGGAGCCCCATCCGATGTGGCATCCACCACCACCATTTGGCCCATTTTATTGGCCATGGTAGGTGAGGTAAAAATTATTTACCCTATCCTTTTATCATAAGCATTTAGATAGGGGGAGCAAAAGAATTATAAGCTAATTGTCAATTTTTAAGGGGGAGATATAAGGTAGCTAAATTTTCTTTAGAAAGGGGGAGAAAAATAATAGCTATCTTGTTGTTATAAAAAAAGGGGAAGTTATAGAAAATTTAACATTACCTTTGTTAAAAGAAATTTATAGAAGAGCATGTTTTAAGGGGGAGTTATAGAAAATTTAAAATCAATCAAGCCTTTCTGATAATGTTAAAAAGGGGGAGGATTTTTTGCATTATTATTTATGACTTTGTTATCATCCAAAAGGGGGAGATTGTTGGTGCTAGAGCACCACGATCATTTGTTTTGATGATAACAAAACACGTGTCATTTAACATTTGCACTTGGAGTCTTAGATTTCAAGACAATTGCAAATGGAGACATGATTAGACGAAGTTTGAGCTCGCATCCAGGATGGATTGGAGGAGCTTGATGGAGAACAGAAGAGATTTGCAAGGAGCGATATATTGAAGAAGGAAGGAGATGAAGAATAGGATAGATTTCCTTCTCTTGTACTTGTTGTATTTTTCGTTTCTTTTGTTGCTCTTTATTTTTGTTACTTAGATTCATGTTAAAGAGCCTCAAAGTACCCCAATAGTAGTCCTAGGAACACCGGCACAACCCTAGGATACTTAGGTTTTCTGTAGAAAACTTAGAAAGCCAATATAGGGTTCAAACAGCATTTCCAGACATCTAATTCCAAGTTCAGATGTCTGATAATGTGTTTTAAGACGTCTAACTGTTGATTCAGACGTTTAATAAACATTTAGGCCGGACCTTGCAGTTCTGTCTGATGAAATCAGATGTCCAGACCTTATATCAGACGTCTCAGGAGACGTCTGATGAATTTGCCAGACGTCCAATTAGTGGACCGTTGGCTGGCTTAGCGAACACTCAAGGATATGACTGTTAGAGCCTTATCAGACGTCCTTAAGCCCTTCCAGACGTATGATAATTGATCGTTTTGCCTCGACTGACACGAAAATCTCTTCTCGGAGATTTTCTAGCCGTTGCAAATTCATTCCCTCGAAAAAGTAGGTTTCCAGACGTCCAGACATAGTGCCAGACGTCCTGTATGTCGTTTGATGGACTTGCGGTAGAACCCTGTTTAGATTTGATTCAAGTCAGGAAGAGACTCGCACGAAATCAAACGTCTAACCTTGAAATCAGACGTCTTAAAGTGGTCTTCCAGACGTCTGATGCCAGAATTAGACGTCTGATTACCCTGTCAGTGCAATGATTGTTCTTGATTTCGGGTTGATTCACTTGGGCTTTGCACCCAACGGCTATGGAGCCTTTCCTATGCCATCAAAAGCCTTCCTAAGGCCTCTATAAATAGAGGGGAACCTCTTGCACACCATCATACACCTAGATACACAAGACACACCTTGCAATACACTTTCAAACCATTTTGTGTCTCTCTTGCTCTCCAAGCTCTAATTCTTCATCTAGAGAGCATCAAGCTGTTTTGCGCACCCGCTCTCCCACCATAGTTCACGAGAGCGACGTTGCGCCATCGCATGGCTCACGCACCCGCATCATCGACTCGACGCACTCCTTGCAAAGGGGAGTTTCTTAATTCCTATAGAAGCTTAGGTTTAAAATTACTTTGTTGGATCTATAGGATTATTTGTTATTTTATCTTTGTTATTTGGTTGGGTATTCGCTTTGCGAATTCCCGTCTCCTTCGTGGGACAAAATCCTTCTCGTGGAGAGAAGGGGTTGAGGAACGCTACCCTCGCACTTGTAGCGTGGTTGTAATTGAGGTTGAATCACCCTCGTTTAAAGTGATTCGTTTAGTGGATTGTGATCAACTTGGTTGATCGGAAAATCCTAACTCGAGAGGTTAGGTGGTGGTTTTCACCCGGTTTGGGTTTCCACCTAAAAATCTTTGTGTACTTTGTGTGATTGTATTTTGTGAGATTGTTTATATTTTATTTCCGCAATTATTACGTCACCCCTCCTTTTAGGGAAGAATTCTATAGATTAGGGTGCTTAGGTTACGAAGTCTCATAAATCAGAGGTCAGTTAACGAGGCCGAATAATCCCTAATCCTTAGACCCAATACTTAAGCTTCACATTTTCCTCAACCTCTTGAGGAATATCCAGATCTTAACGGATACGTGAATTTTTAAGCATAAAACAAGCCCAAGAGGCCTAAGATCAGCATTCATACTAATCTCTGTATCTCTTAGCACTTTTGTCTTTTATTTCTTTATTTTGATTTGGTCTAGAACTAAGTAGATTCCTTAATCTTTTACTAATGACTAACTCTTTTCTTTCAAACTGTTGCTCCTTTTAAACATTTTAAATCACCTCCCTTCTCCTCAAAAATGATATGCAAATTAATCTTTCAAAATTTCCTCCCTTCTCCCAATTTTTTTTGTTCTTTTTTAATTTTTTATTTTTTTGGTTTTTTGGAATATGTATTTTTTTGTGAGAATCCTTCAGAAACTTGAATTTTTATGTATTTGCACTTTACCACCCCCCATGCCTAAGTTTTGCAATGTCCTCATTGTAAACGGAGGGTATGAAATAGTTAAGGTTTAGGGATTAGAACGGGATAAATGGGTGGGCGAATGGGTCGAGATGACTGTTGTGGACGATTTCAAGCTCTAGTATGAGTACTAGAGGTGGAGTTAACTATTCTAAAACTGAACTCAAAGTGCAATAGACATGAAGTATAGAAGGATCTCAGGTTTTTGGAATGACGGGCTGCCTCCCGTTAAGCGCTAAATTCAATGTCTTTAGTCGAGCAAAAAATGGTATGGAGAAGGAGTGATCAAATCAGACAAGTTTTGTAGAACAAGCACCTTGATCAAAAGCCTAGTTGGTCCAACCAGGTGCTTGTTCAGATTAGCAGGCTGATGATGCAGGCCAAACCCAATCAATCTGGCAAGTTGATAGATGTGAATCAAGAGATGCGATGCCCACCAGATATGGTAAAGCTCAGAATGATGTGGAAGTGAAAAATTAGGGTTTGGCTGAGTCAGATCAGCCTGGTCAGAGTAGGGATCCTCAAAAGAGAAAGAATCAGTGGAGTATGTGAGATCCCTACGGGAGTGATCAGAGAATGATGGGATGTGATTAGTAGTCTGATCAAAGTTTGAAACCTGATCAAAATATGGCAAGGAATCATATGCTACTAGATTATTAAGAGGAGAGTCAAGTAGAAATTGAGTTTGGTTGCGAGTCAGGGTTGAAAATGGGTTTGGGAAGGTTCTGTATGTGCTGTAGAAGAGGTGGCTTCAAGAATAACTTTATGTGAGGCTCCTTTAGAAAATGTTCAAAGGTAGGTATATCTAGAGAGTCCTTATAGAGCCCATCAAAATCAAATGTAAATGCCTGGAGAGTGTTTATAGGATCAAGAAAATTTGAGTCAACAAAAGATTCAAACTCTAGATTGTAAACACTATCGGCAATTACTGTTTCTGATTTTTTAGGATCAAAAAGAAATGATTCCATCTCAATGGAACCTGATTTTTAATCAGTGATCTTGGGATCAGGGACCTCAAAGTCAGAATCAAAGAATGGATCATGGATGCTGAGGTCATAGATTGGCTTCTAATCATCAAGAAACAACAGCTCTCTAAAATCAGGGTAAGATTTGAAATCATCGGAGAACTTGCAAGAATCATGCTCTGAACCTGATTCCAGATTTGAGGTTCCACCACAGAGTAAATCAAGATGTGGAGAAGCAGCAACATGACTTGGGTCTAGCCTATTCTCAGAATCCGAACTCAAAAAGGTGTCCCTATTAGGCATAGGCTCGGGTTCTTGGCTTGTAGGGAAGACCCAATCAAAACCCAACTTTTCCAGCTCCTTGGTTTCTATATCATAGATTGGCGTGACTTTTGAAAAATCAATCTGTATTTCTGAGGAGGTTGGAGAGGTTCACTCATAAAATACAGGCCCATAATCATAATCCAAATTCAAAATCTGATTTCCATCACATTGGGCCTTGTAATCATCCCAATAAAGCTTAGATCCAGATTCTAGGTTAAGGGTGTGAGTTGGATCACTAGAATCTAGGTTGGGCTCTACAAGGCTGTCAGAATTGCTCTCGAGAGTCACCTTATCAGAATAAGGGATGGAAATTACACCCTCGAGAGGTTCTGATTCAATCTTAGTATCACAGGTGTCTAGGAAATCTAAGCTTGGTGAACCAGGCTCTTGATTTTCTAGGGCTGGCTCAAAATTGTGAACACTAGTAATCGGATCCGCGAAACTAACCTAAGGTTCATTGGACTCCCAGGTTAAAGTACCCATGCTTAAAACATGTTTAGTCCAGGTTCAGTTTACAATGCGTTTTTGTAAGAGAGAGATAGAAGAATTTTTTCATTTTTTGGAGAGTTTTCTCTCTCTTTTTCTTCTTTATTTCTAGCTTCAGATTGGCTTTACAACACGATCTGTATCGGATTCCTACCTCCCACCATCAATCCTCGTAGGGCCCCTGGCTTTTGATGCTTTGAGACAACACCACCCATGACAACCCCCAGAACCTTGGCTTTCGACACTTTGAGATAGTGCTGCCCATGGCATTTTACAACTAAATTCTAGCCCTGGCAATCGACATTTCGGGATAATCCCGCCCATGGCACTTGAACTAGCACAAGGTGCTTACCTGCCCTCGGTAGGATATTTAGATATCCTAGGAGATAAGCACCGAGGTGACGGTATGTTATTACGCATCTTCGAGGGGAATTTCCCTCCTCTCCACACCGGGAACTCGTCCAAATCAACTTGTGTTGCTAAGCCGCTCCTAATCTAGGTAGCTTTTTAGAACAGAATTAACACATTTACGTGATTTTGATAATTAAGCGCACTGAAACTGACTGTGTGTGGATTAGGGTGCTTAGGTTACCAAGTCTCGCAAACCAGAGGTCAGTTAACGAGGCTGAATAATCCCTAATCCTTAGACCTAATACTTAAGCTTCGCATTTTCCTCAACCTCTTGAGGACTATCCAGATCTTAACGAATACATGAATTTTTAAACTTAAAACAAGCCCAAGAGGCCTAAGATCAATGTTCATACTAATCTCTGTATCTCTTAGCACTTTTGTCTTTTATTTCTTTCTTTTGATTTGGTCTAGAACTAAGTAGATTCCTTAATCTTTATCCTGACCAGAACCTCAGTAGATTAAGCGGGTTTGTTTTTAGGATTTCAAATGTCATTTAATTCCCGTAACACGTGAAAACCCTTTTTTGTCTACATGGATCTACTTGTTATACATTTAAGACATTTGACCTTTGATTAGCCCCTGAGAAATGCCGTTATTATTCTGTAATTGAGATATGCTATTAAAACTGCAATTTTACCCCTCTTTTCTTATCTTTCCCTCAGAATGATTATGCAATGAATTACATCTCTTTGGTGGTTATGTAGGAGCATTTATTCCTTGATTATGACTAATTAAAGCTAAATATGGCTGATGATGACGTTATCATCACATCCCAACCTAAACCAATGATCATAAATTTGTGAATAAATTCATTCATCAGCACATTTTCTCTCGATTCGGTATTCCATGAGCTACCATCTCTAATGGAGGGACCCACTTCGCAAATGTGCACTTCCAGTCCCTAATGAAAAAGTATGGGGTGTCGCATCGTATCTTGACTCCTTATCACCCCTAGACTAATGGATTGGTTGAATTATCAAAAAGGGAGATCAAGAAGAACCTTCAAGTCACTATTCGGCCTGATATGAAGGATTGATTTGCCCACCTTCTAGAAGCCTTGTGGACCTATAGGATCGCCCATAAGACCCAATTAAGCATGTCTCCCTTTAGACTCGTGTATGGGAAGGCATGTCTCCTCCCCGTAAAAATGGAGCATAAAGCCTATTGGGCAGTATGGAAGTGCAATCTAGATCTTTTGAAGGCTGGAATTCACCGTCGATTGCAATTAAGTGAGATCGAGGAACTACACAATGACGCGTACGAGAACTTGCAAATCTACAAAGAGAGGGTGAAAGCCTTCCATGACAAGCACATTTCACGAAAATCCTTTCATCCTGGTCATAAAGTGTTACTCTTCAAAATGGATTGGACCATTCCTTGTGAGACAAGTATTTGGAAATGGAGCAGTTGAAATCAGTGAACTTAGCCACAAATCAGAACCTTTGGTCATGAACAGTTAGAGACTCAAACCGTTCTTTGAACTCATCGACATAAATTTGGCTACAGTATCTTTTGATCTCTATTCTCCCTAAGCTTCATTACTGTCCGATGCGTAAATCACGCTTTAAAAGATTATTTAGTTATAGTATAATGTGAAAACACGTCAAAAAATAAATTTATAAATTTTGGTGAGTGCCGGGTCATTTACAGGGAGGCAATCTCGATTTTTGCAGAAGCTTTTCAATAAAACTAATTCTAACTAGATATATATGTATGTATATATGTATAAAGCAGATATCTAGAGAATCAAAATTTTATTGCAATTAGATAGAGTTTTTCACAATAGAAAATGTTAATAGAAATAGACAGATAGCAGATAGATAGAAAGAGAGAGGGAGAGAGAGAGAGATAGGAGGCAGAGGCACGACGTCGCTTGAAGGATGCTTGTGCGAGATGCAGTAGCACCTCAGATCCAAAGTGCCAGGATCAAGGTCGGAGTTGCAGAGAGGCAGAAGCAGGAAATCGTAGAAGAAGGTGGAAGAAGAGGTTGATAGCAGGAGTTGATGGAAGAGATAACTTCAACTGGGGGGCCTTGGGCCTTCTTTTATAATTTTAATGAGGGACAAAGTGGGCATTTTAGCCCTTTATCTTGTGCAACAACCTTATGATTAATCAGATTCGTCGATCAGGAGATCAACAGACCTGATTAGGCCTTAAAGCACCTTCAAAAGCCTTCTTATTGCTTGAATTTAACCTCGTGCTAATACGTGGCATGCCTAAAGCCCTTGATCCACGATCGCACGACTCCCGCTCCTCTGCACGTGCCCCTTCTCTTTTTTGTGTGCCCGTTTACCTCGTTTTATCGCCTAATCGGCAGCCATCTGATCACGTTTTTGCACGATTTGTTAATTTAGGGTTTTAAGTCGTTGCAACATACAAAAATGGATTCTCTTTTAAAATTTATAACCTAGATAGTGGGGTATCTAGGGTCATCCAAGGAGGCAAAATTGATTGCTAAATCAAATCTCTTGCTTTAGAAGGGACTCAACTTTCTTTTTGGTTTTATAGGTGAATTTTTTTAGATTTTTGAAATAACAGGATCACTAAAGTTTTGTTGAAAAAGACTAACCCTAATAGCTAATATCTACGTGACAAAAGTTGATTCTTTCCAAGCTCACCCTAGGCACGTGGAGGCCTAGGGTAATTAGAAAGAAAGAGTGCTTGTGCACTAGGAATAATGAGACAAAATAACAAAAGGAATTGCAACAAAAGCTATATTAAAAAGAAGGCAACTTTTAATTGAGAAAGAGTGTTTTACAAAAATCCTAGTAGATGAATGCTTCTGCTACTAGAATAAATATAACAAATAATAAAAGAAATGTAATACCTCCTGAAATGATGGTGAAGAGGGGAAGCTCCTTGCTCCAAGCTCAATGGCTCCTAGGCTTGAAAAGGGCTCCTTCTCCTTCCTAGATGTCCTCCAAAGGCAAACCCTAGATGGGTGTGCCTTCTCCTTCCTAGAGTGGGTGGCTCCCACTCCAAGAACTCCTCCAAAAGGTGGTGTGGACCACCTTTGATTCCTCCTCAAAGGGTGGTAGTGTACCACCCTCAAATCATCCTCTTCCTAGGGTAGGCGTGTACCCTAGGTTGTCCTCCAATGCTTGTCTTCCTTTCTTGGCTGGCATGGGCACAAAAGAGAAGAAAAGAGGGGAAGGCACCAAGGGGACAAAGTATCCCCTTAATCTTCTTCTTCTTATTCTCCTCTTGACCTTCTATGTAGGTGGAAATATGGGTAGAAAAAATGTAGGCAAGGTTGGATTTTAATGGTGGTGGTATGGGGTTTTTATAAGAGTAGGAGGGGGGTAAGGTTAGTTATAGGATGGACGGCTATGATGGGGGTTAGATGGTGATTATAGGATCCTAGGGCTAGGGTTGTTGGCACCAAAATGGAAGGGCACTTGGTGGTTGGTACCAGCTCTAGGTGGTTGCTATGGTTAAGGGTTTAGTTAGGTGTGTTGTAGGGCTAGGATTAGGTCATAGGGTGGTAGTTAGGAGATGGATGGCTATGTTTATTTGGCGCCAATTATAGGGATGTGTGGAGGTGTGGTTAGGTGTTTTGGCCCCAACTAAAGGGGGTTTAGGTGGGTTAGGTGGCGTGGCTTTTAGGAAGGGTTGGGATGGCTTTATTTGGTGGTGGTTATGGGATTAAGGGTAGATATAGGTGGTGCCAAAATGAGGGGGTGTGGGTGATGTATTTTGGCTCCAACTAGGGTGTGGTTTAGGGTAGTTAAGGGGGGTTAAGGTTGGCGCCAAGTGTAGGTTTCTAGAAGGGATTAGCTGGGTGGTAGGGATGGCTTTAGGTGGTGATGTGTAGGGTTAGGATTCAAGGGGAAGTTGGCGCCAAAAGGAAGGGGTGCATGTGGTGTTTTTGGCGCCAACTTGAAGGGGTGTGAGTGGTGGTGGTTGGTGTGGGTTGGCACCAACGATAGGTTGGGTTAGGGTTTGGTTAGGGTTAAGGGTTGAAGAGTGGATGGCCATGGAGATTTTTGGTGGAGTAGAGTTTAGCTAAGCTAGCTAAGCTAGCTTAGCTGGTAGAGTAGAGCTGGAGGAGCTAGCGTTTCATGGAGGAGAGTTGAAGAAGAGGAGCTGGGGTTGCTGAGGTAGCTTCAAGGGGAGCTCAACTACTAAGCTTAGCTACTTAGTTCTTATGCAAGTAGCCAAGCTTAGGTAGTTGAGCTCAGTTGAGCTGGCCCTAACCTAGCTGGAGCTAGGTTGAGCTGGAACTGCCTTTGATGAGCTCGTGGCCATTGGATGAAGATCCAATAGCCCACAACACGTGAGGGTAGCCTTCTCAGATGGGGTGGTGATGAGGGGGTGGCTGTGATGGCTCCACGTGGCACCATCATGGCCGTCCATCTTCTTTTCCTTGTATCTGGTGA
Organism: Thalassia testudinum; assembly: GCA_037157565.1. Classification (NCBI taxonomy): domain Eukaryota; kingdom Viridiplantae; phylum Streptophyta; class Magnoliopsida; order Alismatales; family Hydrocharitaceae; genus Thalassia; species Thalassia testudinum. The sequence continues at coordinate 59,480,693 of JAZHRO010000019.1, read as the reverse complement.
TGTAGATCTCCGATTGAGTTGATTTTTACACCGTTGGATTGCAATCGTTGATCTGGATCCATCCGCACAGTTGGATTCTTCATCTGAGGCTCAGATCTTTGTCCTTTGGCTTCATGATCTCCATTCTTTTTTGGACTGCTCACAATGCTCTGGTTCTCTGATCGAGACGATTTCAGAAGCGTTTGACTCCCATCGTCATTCTGATCAGATATGTACAGTATGATCTAACATCCGTAGCTTCGAATCATCTGTGATTAAAATAATCTCTTATTAGTACATAAAATGACAATATTATCTATATGACTAATAAACTAGCTATTGTGCAAATTACGATGCCTATGAATGATTATTCCTAAGTTATGCTAAAATCTAGCTTAATTTAGGCGATTTAGGCTACCTGATTGCTGTGTAATCACACCCCCAAGCCTAAATCTTGCTAGTCCTTAGCAAATGCAAGACTAAATGCAAAGTGGTCCTACATGACTAATTTTTATCAAGAGTTTGACTAGAGGTTGATGTCTTTTGTTTTCATCTGAAGCTTTAGTTGGATTTTGTTGTAGCCTATGCAACAGTTCCAAGTGAAAAGTCAATCCACCTCTAAAGATTGTACTTAACCCTTAGTAAAAATCTATTGGGATAGGCAAACTTTTCCAATCGGGATTATACAATAATTTGTAAATTCAACCCTGGCTTTGGCTTAGGTAGAAAATTTCTGAGTAAAGTAGATTTGTATTTGATGGCTCACACTCATTTGATGCTGCATATAAACTAGTACTTTAGAACCTATATTTCCAAATTATGAAATAATTCAACTCTGAGAGAGGTGAGAAACTGTGCTATCTTTAGTTCCTTTGTACTCATTCTCTCTCTTTCTTTCTCTTTCTTTTTCTTTTTCTTATCTTATCTTTTCTTTTCTTTCTTTTTGAGCTCACAATCTCACCAAATTTATCAATATATTTGGTGGCCTCTCCTAGCACTAACACATTGATTAGGTTCTGATAACTCTACGACTAAGTCAGAATTTCTCAGCCCGTATTCAGGCGGCAGAAATACAGAAAAGTAGGTCAAGGCTCTATTTTGTGGATCATGAGGGTGGTAGGTGTTGTTGCCTCATTATTTTGAAATAAACTCTAACTCATAAACTCATTTTTTTTCTGCTCTTTTCTTCTTTTTTTGTACATATATATATTTTTTCTTTTCTTTTCTTTCTTTTTTCGCATCCAAATATCTACTACGCAACACAGTATTGCACATGAACTTTTATCTACGAGGCATTATTCGGGATTGGGGGATGTTGAAGAGAACATTGGGTGATTTATTTGGTGGAAGTGCCTATTCTCGGCACTAGGAAAGGAATAGATAGGACAGCGTATATCTAACCTTGACATTAATACCCTCCTTCAACTAAGGATTCCATAAAAGACGGTCATGACCATCCACTGTATTCCTAGCTTTATAAGAACTCGCTCTCTGCATATTTGCCTTATTTGGTGGCTCTCAAGAGATTTACACTAAGAACTTATACACAGAAACTGAGAGTGAAAACTATGTCTAACTTCGAGTATCATTATTTAATTATTCAGATGTTAATGTTCCTCATACTAGCATTAGAGCACCAGTAGACTTGCTACTCTCACTTCACACTTATTTAGTGGATCTGTTAGAAGATAGTTTGCCTAACTCCCTAATTACTGTCCAAGGGATTAGGAGAAGAAGCATTGCTTCTTCTTGACAAACTAAAGATGTTTATCGATCTTCACAGAGGATCCATTGCAAATTCTACTTGTAAGTGTGAAATTGTACTAGATTCTAAACTCAGGAATCAACTTAAGAGTAAATCCCTAATAAAACCTTAATAAAAATTCTTTATTCCTAAATGCAATTTTTTTTTGACATAAAAATTAGACATGCAATGTCCACCCCCCCATGCCTATTCATTCAATGTTCTCATTGAAATGTATGCATGAAGATAAAAATATAATAAGCAAGAGGAGGGGATATCACTTAACTACGCTTGTTAATCTAGGTCAGCATGAATACATGGATGTAGAGCTACCTGTACAAAGTATTGGGTTGCCTCCCAACCAGCGCTATGTTTAACGTCATTTTCCGGACTCAGTTCAGCTTTAAGAAGATTCCAGAAGGTTGATGTGACCATCAAGAATGGGATCACAATTTTGCATGATATAAGGCTTCAATCTCTGACCATTCACCTTTGTCTCATGGTCGGTCTTGGGATCTAGGATAAGCACATCTCCTTGAGGGTAGACTTTTCTTACAATGAAGGGACCTGTCCACTTGGATCTTAATTTTCCCGAAAAGAGTTTCAAGCGTGCATCAAATAACCAAACCTTTTGATTAAGGACAAAGCTTTTTCTAGAGATGTCCTTATCATGTAAAGCTTTTGTCCTATTCTTATAGATTCTTACGCTCTCATAAGCATCATTCTGAATTTCATCCAATTCAATCAATTGGAGTTTTCTTTGTCATCCAGATCAATCGAGATCTAAGTTAAATGTTCTGATTGCCCAATAAGCTTTATGTTCAAGCTCAACAGGCAGATGACAAGATTTTTCGTAGACCAGACAGAATGGAGACATTCCAATCGGAGTTTTATACGCAGTCTGGTAGGCCCAGAGAGCATCATCCAATTTGGTAGACCAATCCTTCCAATTCAGGTGGACCATCTTTTGAAGGATCTTTTTAATTTCTCAATTGGAGATTTCAGCTTGTCCGTTGGTCTGCGGATGGTATGGAGTAGAGATTCTGTGAGTAACTCCATACTTGGCTAGTAAGGTCCTAAGTTGGTTGTGAGTGAAATGGGACCTGCCATCACTAATCAGAGCTTTGGGCACACTGAACCGACTAAAGATGTTCTTCTTTACAAAATCCATGACCACTTTATGATCATTGGTTCAGGTCGAGATGGCCTCAATCCATTTGGATACATAATCAACTACCACCAGAATGTACAGGTGTCTAAATGAATTGGTAAAAGGTCCCATAAAATCAATGCTCCAAACATCAAAGATTTCAACTTCAAGGACTGGATTTAGGGGCATCATGTCCTTCCTGGTCATGTTTCCTAGAGTTTGGCAATTGATACATGACTTACACAAGTTGTATGAGTCACAGAATAAAGACGGCCAATACAATCCACTCTGCAATACCTTGGCTACCATCTTTTTACTGAGAAGTGACCTTCCCGACAACGGCGCCAACTTGTCCGGCACATAAATCATGTTTTAAAAGATTATTTATTTGTAGTATAATGTGAAAACACGTCGACAAATAAAGTTATAAACTCCGGTAAGTGCTGGGTCGTTCACAGGCAAGCAATCTTGATTTTTGCAGGAGCTTTTCAATAAAACTAATTCTAACTAGATATATATGTATATATGTATAAAGCAGCCATCCAGAGAATCAGAATTTTATTGCAATTAGATAGAGTTTTCCACAATAGAAAATGCTAATAGAAACAGATAAATAGCAGATAGATAGAAAGAGAGAGGGAGAGAGAGAGAGATAGGAGGCAGAGACACGACGTCACTTGAAGGATGCTTGTGCGAGATGCGGTAGCACCTCAGATCCAAAGCGCCAGGATCAAGGTCGGAGTTGCAGAGAGGCAGAAGCGAGAAATCGTAGAAGGTGGAAGAAGAGGTTGATAGCAAGAGTTGATGGAAGAGATGCCTTTAACTAGGGGGCCCTAGTCCTTCTTTTGTAGTTTTAATGAGCGGCAAAGTGGGCATTTTAGCCCTTTATCTAGTGCAAGAACCTTAGGATTAATCAAATCTGTCAATCAGGTGATAATGGACCTGATTAGGCCTTAAAACACCTTCAAAAGCCTTCTTATCACTATGATTTAACCTCGTGCTGACACGTGGCTCGCCCAGAGCCCTTGATCCACGATCACACGACTCCCACTCCTCCATGCGCTCTCGCTTCTCTTCTTCGTGCTCCCACTCACCTCTTTTTAGCACCTAATCATCAGCCATCGATCTTACTATCGGATGGCTTAAACGCACGTTCACATCTCCTTCACGACAAAGGAAACGCGTGAGTTCGCGAGTTACGCGCGTGTGGGATCCATCATTCAGCTGCAGTGCGCTCAAATCACACCACGCGGTCACATCTGCACGCTCCGCTTGCCATCCAATGGCCAATAGCACCCGCGCCTGACATTTTCCTGATTTCTCGCACGGTGTGGATCAAGCGTGCATCACTTACTTGCGAGCGAAGGTATGAACCACTGCGTTGTGCTTTGGTTTGTTGCATTTTTTATTTTAAGGTAACTTATTCTTGGCCGTTGGATGAAGATCCCTCATCCAACAGCCCACAACATGCGAGGGTAGCCTTCTCAGATGGCATGACGATGAGGGGGCAGCTGTGATGGCACCATGTGGTGCCATCATGGCCCGTCCATCTTCTTTTCCTTGTATCTGGTGATGTAGATCTCTGATTGAGTTGATTTTTGCATCGTTGGACTACGATAGTTGATCTGGATCCATCTTCTTCATCTGAGGCTTGAATCTTTGTCCTTTGACTCCATTATTTCCATTCTTTTATGGACTACTCATGATGCTCTGGTTGTCTAATCAAGATGATTTCGGAAGCGTTGGACTCCCATTGTTGTTTTGATTAAATCTGTATGGTCTGATATGACATCCGTCGCTTTGAATCATACGTGATTAAAATCATTTCTTATTAGTACATAAAATGATGATATTATCTAGATGACTAATAAACTAGCTATTATGCAAATTACGATGCCTATGAATGCATTATTCCTAAGTTATGCTAGAATCTAGCTTAATTCAAGTAATTTAGGTTGCATGATTGCTGTGTAATCAATTGCGCCCAGTTAACGGCATTAAGCTTAGCGCTTAACAGGAGGCAACCCATCATCTTTGAAAAAACCTGAAACCTTCCTGACATATCCCTTTGTTGAATTCATATTACACTTTAGGGTTTGTCCATTAAAACAGTCGACTCCACCTTTGATACTTGTATTAGAGCTAGAAATTATTTGCAATAGTCATTCTGATTCATTCACCATCCACCTATTCTAATGTACGATTTGAATTAAACTCGAACCCACTTAATTTACAATGAGGAAATTGTAAATCTTAGGCATGGGGGGGTATTAAAGTCCAAAATATTGTGAAAATCAATGCATGGAAGGGTTTCAATTGAAAAAACAAGAGGAGAAAAGAGGAGAGGAGAGGTCATTTTGAACTGAATGAAAAGAGGAGAAGAAAAGAAAAAGAGAAAAAAAAGGAGCAAACAAAAAGAAAAGAAAAAAATGAGTCCCTTAAAACTGAGTAGGGAACTTACCTAACTTCTAGGTTGAATCGGATGAGGAATTAAGAACTGGAAGGCTAAAACTTAGGAGATTAGTGATGAGTACCGACCTTAGGCCTCTTGGATCTATTTTTAGGGTTTAAACATTCATGTATTTGTTAAGATCTGATTAATCCTCAAGAAGTTGAGGAAAGTGCGAAGCTGATGTAGTAGGTCTAATGCTTATGGATTATTCATCCTCGTTGTCTGCCCTCTGGTTTGCGGGACTTGGTAACCTAAGCACCCAAAAATCACACACTAAGTCTAGTTTAGTGGCTCAATAAAGAAAAATCATGCCAAAAGTGTTCAGTTCTGAAAAGCCATCTCAAAGATCTAGCATAGGAGCGGTTTGATAACACAAGTTGATTGGGCGAGTTCCTGACGTGGAAAGGTGGGAAATTCCCCTTGAAGATGCGCAATAACATATTGTCTCCTCAGTGCTTGTCTCCTAGGATATCTCAATATCCTACCGGGGGCATGTAAGCACCTTATGCTGGTTCAGGTGCCATGGAAGAGATTATCTTGAAATGTAGATCGCTAGGGCCTGAATTTAGCTACTGAACATCATGGGTGGCATTATCTCGAAGTGTCAAAAGCTAAGGTTCTAGGGGTTGCCATGGGCAATGCTATCCTGAAGCGTCGAAAGCCAAGGACCCTTCTAGGATTGATGGTGAGGACAAGGAATCTAATACAAACTGTGTTTAGGGTTAATTCGAGGTTGACTCTATGGAAATTTAAAAAGAAAAGAGAGAAAAATCTACAAATGAAAAACCTTCTCTATCTCTCTCTTATAAAAATGCACTGGCAAACTGAACTTAAGCATGTTACATCTACGCATGGGTGCTTTAACCGCTGGGGTCAATGAACCTCTAGGCAGTTTCTACAAGCCTTAGAAACCTCTGCGGCAGACTCAAGCTGAAGCTGGTCAGGTCTGGATCTTGGCTGGTACTGGAGTACCTCTAGGCCTATTATTGGTATTTTGATCTAATTTCTAGAGATGCAGCTGAGTAAGTCATTCTAATGGTTACATCCGACCTAGAGACCTGGTTTTGATTCATAGGATATTTGCTAAGGGACTAAAAAAGTTAGGCATGGGGGTATGATGGGAATACCATCATAGGACCTAACTGGCCACTTTTACAGGTTTAAAAGATAAAATGCTCCTACATAACCATCTGAGGTTTGTAACTCCACTTCAGGCTATTTTGGGAAGAGAACATGAAACTAGGGTTAATTCTATAATTTTAACAGCATATCATGAACACAAAATAACCAAGGAGTTTTTTAGGGGTGAAATAAAGGTCAATTGAGCATTAAAGACTAATAAGTGGGTCCATGCCGATAAAAACGGGGTTTCGCGCATTGCAAGAAATAAGATAGTACCCAAAACCCTAATTTCAGACCCTACTTAAATTACTGAGGTTTTGGTCAGGATAAAATCCATCTAAACCTTCTAATATTCATATAAAAATATTCCATAAGGTTTGGTATCCTTGTGTTGACCATTGGAACCCTTTTCAACCATAAGTAGAGTTACAGACACAGTTCTGCCTTAATTTAGGTTTTTACATAAATTTCCTAGTCAAACTTTGTCAAAACATAAATCTGAATTCACCATCAGATTCCTTGAGTCCAAATTTGATTTGTACCAAAATTTAGGTCTAATCAGAGTCCACTTGACCTAGTTTGCATTTTAGTCCATTTAAACTATATTTTTACACTTAAGCCCCTAACTTTCGTAATATTTGCATTTAGCCCCCTAACTTCTCATCATTTTCTTTAAAAAGATCTCTATTAACATTAACAGTGTGAACCCATTAACACCAGCCTTCAATCAAGGATTCCTCCCTAATTTCTTGATTAAATCCTTCTAAAATTCGAAGGAATGATCTCGAGGAAGTCCTTAATCACCTAAACCTTGTCTTGGGATCCAATTCATCTCGTGAAGCTCATGCGAACTTGTAGATTTCAAGGATCTCTTTCTCTAAAAATTCAAGCTTCTCAAGCTTGTTTCCAAGCTTAGAAGCTTGCCTAAAGCTCTATAAAAGCACCTCCATCGCAAAGCCGAACTCCTTAGTGAGTTCTAGGCCCAAAAATCATCCATCTTCCCTACCTCCGGCCTACTCCAAGGACCTTCCTCTGGTCTCCTCGCCTGATGCCATGTAATATAGCTAGTAGGTTTGCCTTCCCCAATTTCATTCATTCCTTTCCATACCTACGAAGGGCTTCCTCTCCCTTCAGACATCGTCGTTCTTCTCCTAAAGCCTCCTTTGTCTCTGGCATCGACCAATCATAGCTGGCGTCACCTTCGCCCTCTTGTCATTTGCAACCTCCTTTATTCGACTCCTCATCTCCCTCTGACCCAATTCACACACCCAACACCCGCTTTAGCACACCCTCACGCTCATACCACTGTCATCTTCCATGTCTCTAGCGTACCACCGGTGACCTCGCGAATCCACCACACTGCAGCAAATCTCTCCCTACCGGTCTCAAAAGCTTCGTCGTGTCCACACGACCAAAACCCTCAAGAAATTGAGGGGATTGTCCATGCACACACACCACCGAGCTCGAGCTTCACCGCACTCCTTTCTCGATTTCGCTGGACGTCCACAAGCACCCACACACCCTCAAACCACCACCAGCACGTTTGCCTTCACACAACGATTCTCCTAAACATACTGATTGGGGCATTTAGGTCGTCTTCTCCTTTTAAGGTGACAGCCGAAGCGCCGCTGCCACCCCCGACTTCTCCAACCTTGACTACAGTTCTCCAGCCTCAATCGCTCGCGAATCCAGCTCTAGGTGCTGCAGACGACTCCCAGGTGCTCTTCTAGGCAATCAATTGGACAGCATAGCCACAACTTCATCTCTGATTTGAGGCTTCATCTCCTGCTACTACGTTACAAAGGACAACGGGAAGGATAGTCCCACATCGTTAATCGAAAGGTTCACGACTGTGCATAAAGGGAATTCATGACCCTTACTACTTGCCTATGCATAGAGGGGTCGGGTCCCTCTCATAACTCTGCACACTCCTCACCCACCTTCACGCTGTCGGGTCTGGACCTCTGACCGTATACCCAATTACCCAGTACTGTTCACCCGGGTTTGAATTGACAGAGAAGAAAGAGAATCAAAGAGAGAGAGGGGCAAGGGAGGGTTTTGCTCTTAAGCCCTCATCTCCTCTCAGGACTTAGTCACTGAAGGCTTAGTGAGGCCCTTGTGCATTACTCTTGTGAGCCTCATGCTCCTCTGTTGCTGCTGTGACTTGCTCTTCTGAGGCGTGAAGGTTTAAGGTGTCTGTGCCTTAGCTCTGTTGATTGATTGGTTGCTCCTGTGCTTGGTTCTAATAATTGCTGAGATACTTGATTGCTATTGCTGTTCAAATATTTAAGTGGTTGTGAGCTTGAAACTTAAGGGTTAATTCGGTGATATAAATCACCATTTTAACCCAATATTTTTGTACTATTATTCTGATCTTATTGAAATATCATTTTTTATTAATTATTGCTTTCAAATTGCTTACATTTCTTAAGATTGGTGAATTTCCAATGCATACTTACTCCCTGTATTTGACCTCGGACTCTACTTCCTGAATCTGAACATATAAATTTAAATGATTTGAGCAATTTTATCCTATACTACAACGCATTTCTTAAACGACAATTTCACCCTTGATTGAATTAACCCAATTTAGTGTAATTCCTCTTGATTTAGCCCCGATTGAATTATACCCTTTAATGTGTCAATTAGGTGAAATTAGCTTTGGAATTTAGTCAAATTAAGTTAGATAAAGAGAATGATGGTGTTACCATCACCAATTACTTTCATAGGCATCGATACCACCCATGCTCCAGCAACTTTAGCAACTTGACCCTCCCAAAAAATCAATTGCACTGTTAGGTTATTGCTCCAACACATATGTTTCAAATAAGGGAGCTCTTTCAATCAACAAGCAGCTATGGTAATCAGCAGCAACGGTGTGTTTTTATAGGTGGCTATACCAATCCATGGTTGTAAATTGAGGATAACAAGTTGGGTGCCAACAGTGAGGCCCTGTGCAATGAGCCATTGACCAAAATCAATAGAATGGTTGGAAGTGTACAAAAGTAGGTAAACTAATAATTTCTTTTGTTGAGAGAACTGTGTGCAAGTGACCATCTTTCGTACTTCCCTTCCACTCCCCCTTCTGCCCTTACCCCCATCATCTCCACTTCCCCTTTCCACCACCAACCCTAGCTAAGCGGTGGAATCTTTGGTGTTAGTCATGGTGCTAACACCAAAAGACCTCTATGCTCTAACTGTAACGACCTGGTTCCCGAGTCCCTACGAGACACAAGAACCGGACCGACTCGACTAATCCCAAGACCTAGTCGTCCAACGAGGAAGTAACCAAAAGACAGTAAAATAAACCACATTCAGCATGAATATAACTAACAGTAAGAAAGTACAGCAGTAAGGAAAGAAATTACTACAGTAGGTACCTCCACAACAGTAAAACAACATTTATCATATAACAAGAACGGCAGGTAAAGAAAGTACAGCGGAAACAAAAAAACTACTCACTAAAACAGAAACAAAAGAGGTACAAGGACTGTGGTAAACTCTACTGGACCCTACTTGGCCCAGCGCCCTTTGCAGCCGCCGACCCTGGCTGCTCAACACCTGGTCCTGAAAAAGGTAACGAGTGTAACACGTCAGCAAAACGCTGAGTAGAGTGGCAAACTAACTAAAGGCAACAGTAGAGTGTACAGTAGCTGTTATGTTCTATTACTTCCTTTATTCACATCTTTCAATTTTTCTCACTATTTCATTTATTTCTCAGGTCCTTTACTTGATCTCGAATGTCCTCGTGGGAACGATCTTGATTGCAGTCTTTTCCAAAAGTAGAAGTAGCACGTGGTGCTCTCCTGGCCGGGAGAGTCCCCCGTGGTGATCCTACCCTCAGTCAACCACCCCAAGGTCACTGACAGACGTAACGGTGACTACGGCACGCGTGATAAACGCACAGGTAGCTAGCCCGCACTGGCACGCGGTCAGTCGTTTCCATTAACGGGTGCGCCCAAAGCACAGCACGGAACCAGGGCAGAGCCCTCTCAGTAACAGGGGTCCAACCCCTCCACAGTCCGCGCACCCTCGCCTGACTACCCTGGTTTGCCCTAGTGGGCCTAACAAGTCGGTGAAGGAGGCTAGCAGAACCCCGGGGCCCGTGGGGTAGCTAGTACTCTCCTAACACTACTATCTCTCCTCGGTACTACGTACACGAGGGCCAACAAGTCGGTACAGAGTGGCCAGTCCTAACCCCCGGGTCCCTGGGGCGGCTAGGTCAGCTCTGCACTAAACAGGGGGACAGTCGCTCCCCTTGGTACTCCGTACTCAAGGGCCAGCTCACTTCCCCAATTCTATTCCATTCGCTTTCCAGGAGTTCTACTCCTACTTCCCCGTAGGGTTCCAGAACATCTTATGTCTTACTTTCCAGTTTCACATTCTTACAAACCATGATCCCAAGCATGTTTCTTTATTCATAACAGGCAGTTGTGAATTCAATTTACAGGCAGCTTCATATATTCCTTTCCATTTTTCCAAGACTGCAGTATTATACATTCCACTAGTTTTTCCATCCTAGGATTCATGCCATATCCTAGGATCTATCATACAATCTAGTTTTCCGGCCCTAGGATTCATGCAACACCTAGGAACTATCATTCCATATATTTCTGATTCCTAGGATTCATGCAATGTCCTAGGTTCTAGTTATGGTTTCATACTTTAACAGATTTTATTAATACTTAAAGCCACTCTACCAGGTACAACGGGAGTAATGGGGGCGTGATCGGGAATCCCGCGTGCCTCTGCGACTCTCAAGACTGCAACTGAACGAGGTCCTATCACAAGGATCAAACACAAGGAGTGTCTCAAAACAGTGTATAGCTACTGTAGACGAGTAGAGGAATTAATTCTGAAGAGAATGCAACTCGAATCGCGGAAAACGGAGCCCGAACGGGCCCTAAACGGGTCGAAAAAAGACGATACTGTGCAAAATCAGACGTCTGGAACTCCTTCCAGACGTCTTAAAAAGTGGATCAGAGAATTACTTGTTCAGCGTGGTTTCCCAGACGTCCAGAAGTCCGTGGGGACGTCTGCCTATATCCCAGACGTCCGATGGTCACTCCGGACGTCTGTAGGTCACTCCAGCCGTCTGGTAAAACTTCCAGACGTCTGATTCGCAATGGATGGCGAATCCGCGAACCTGCGCACAGCCAACTCCCTCCCTCAGTACGGTCAGTCGACAGGAAGGAAGGGGAAGGCGGTAAACTCACCTTTCAGACGTCTGTATGATCTTACAGACGTCTACCTTGCCGTCTGGCTATCAACCCAGACGTCTGATTCTGAAAATTTTTCCAGAATCAGGACCCTGCTCGGCCTCCGCTCGCGACGCCGCCCGCGTCGCACCTCGCGCTCCTGCTGCTCAGACCGCAGCAAGTCCCTCTCCGCGTCGCTCCGCGCCCCCTGCGCCCTCTGCCGGCCGGCCAAGCCGCTCCGGCGAGCTCGCCCTCACGGCAGAGCTCCGCCCTCGCACGCCGCACCTCCGCGCTCACTGCGGCCGCCGCTGCCGCCCTCGCGTCCGCTCGCTCTCGCGCACAGGAAGGAGAAGAAGGAGGAGACAGTGGAGGCGGGAGGGGAGGCGTGGCCCTTTTAAGGCCGCGCGAGGAGGAGAGAGGGGGTGGCAGGCCGCCTGCAGCCGCAGAAGAAAGAGGGAATATGCGGTCTGCGCGTTCAGGCGCGTAGGCGACTCGCGTGTGTCAAAAATAACGGATTTCAGGACGTCTGGAAACGATCCCAGACGTCTGTTCAGACGTCTGTATGTGATCCCAGACGTCTGGACCGACGTCTGGGCCTCCTCCCAGACGTCTTAAAAGACGTCTGGGGCACGCATTCGTTACACTAACCGTATGGCTATGCTAGGTTGCAAGGTTTAAATGTGTGTGGGGCTTATTCAATGCGTTGTATTCATGAAATAATGAGATGGTTGAGATATAGGCTTCACTATTTGTAAATGTAGTCAGTAATATGTATACAACACACATTGTATGTATGGTACATATGTACAAACTTATATACACATACTTTTAACCATGCAAACTTATATATTTCCATACATAGGTATGTGTATGCATAACTTGTACCAGTAGTCACATCTGCATCCTTATCATTCGCATGGATGCAAACTCCTACATACAAACTGTTGTATTCCCATGGATGCTAACTTATAGTAATGCAACTTTTTTTCACTTGTTTTTAGGTTATTTTCTTTGGAGGTATTTAATTATTCTTATTCTTTGTTAAATGATTTTGTTCTTGACAACCTCTGTTTGTTGACAAGGCTGTCAGGCTTGATTACTGGTTGCTTTCTTAAAATGCTGTATGATGTAACTAATGACTAGTGAAATGCCAGTGGAGGTATGCTTGTGAATATAAAAGTAAAAAATCAATAAAGTTAATCATCCATCAGATCATGATTTTGATGCCTTTCATTCTTTAAACTTCCATAGAACCATCAAACTCCCTTGTTATAAAGCGATGTTTTTTTAAATGGAATTTGGCATCTAGTTTTTTCAGTGGAATTGCCTATTCATTTAGTTTACGACGTTGTTCAAGGTAGGCCATGTCTATATAATGACCTATCTTGTGATCCTCCAAACAATTTCCTCTACGCCTTTGTGTATTTTATATTTTGTTGTAAGATATTTTTAACATGTGCTAGTATTGGCATAGGAAAGGGAGGCCAGAAGAGATGAAAAATCATGGTTTATCTGAAAATGCTCCTTCCTGGGAATATACAATGAGCAAATCTTGGATCTATTGGATCCAACTTGCACTAATTTGCAGGTAATTCCTCAGTCAGTTCCTGTAATGCTAGTGATGCATTTTCAATTGTTCATATCGAGCAATCTCAAATTTTCAAGAACTTCTAATTTGTTACTAAACGCCTTTCTTCTATTTTTTGCTGGGATATTTGTTGCATGCATGAGGAAACAACTAGTTGCCAAATTGCTGGGATATCAATTGTTGATTTGCTTTGCTATTTTCGTTTGTAGAGAGGGGACCAAGAAGTAATGTCAGAGTATCCAGAGAAATAGCTGTTGTACCGCTTCTTGAAGAAAACTTGCCTACTTCACAACATTGGTCTGGCTATGCTTCTTTACACTCTTGGTGGTTACAAAGCAGTCTCCACTCGTGCAATTGTTGTTCATGCCAATGTGTACATGTTATTGTTTGTGGGATAATAGAGTGCTTAAATCTTCAACTTGCAAACCTGTAACAATTGACATTATTCATGGAATTATAGTTTCAACTTGGTAATATACTATTCTCCATAGACTTTGTGTACAGATCGTTGGTTAGCAATCTATGATGTATTTCTCTAGGGGGAGGTGTTTCTCATTTTTTTTAAAAAGGGTTGTGTCTACAGTTATGCTATATTGAATGAAGAAAATTTGATAGTTGTTTGCCATAGTCTTTTTCATTGATATTTGTGTATATGTTGCTTTCCCATCTATTGAATAAAGACAACCAACTATTGTGAGAATAGTCTCCAAGAACATTGGGCCAATTCACTCAAGTCATTTGGCCTGAATTGGAGGCTATTGCATGGTAATAAAGGCCATGGCATCTTTGATGGTGTTTTGTATTCTTTTGCAACACGTTTCAAAATATCATTTTTTTTATTCTTGGGTTCAATGCAACTTTGATATATGTGTTTCATGTTTGGTTGCAGCCTCAGTTCCATGTGCCCTGCTTAAAATCAAGTTGTTAGCATGACTGGAATCTAGTCCAATGGATTTTAGAAAATTTTCCTATTTTCTGTACAAATTTTGAATTCCACGCAATTCTTTCTCCATTGAAATTCGTTCATTCATTATTTAGTGATTGAAATTCATTCTATGTACAAATTTTAGACCACCAATTCTTTGCGAAGGAGGATGACAACATGAGTAGCATATCAAACCTCTTTAATTTCTTTTCTTTTTAAAAGATCTTTGGTCACGATTCATAAACCGTGACCAAATCTATTTTGGTTTTTGCTATCAAAGTTCTTTTCTTGGTCACAGTTTATGAATCGTGAGCAAAGGTTCTTTTACCTAGCAATGGTGGGGGCTTTGGTCATGGTTCTACGTGGAACCGTGACCAAAATCCTTTCGTCACTGCTTATCCTTGAAGGAAGAAGTTGCCTATCATAATAGAAGTTTTACCAAGGGTTCAGTACGAATTTTAAATGTATGTTGGCTTTTCACTTGATCCATTTCCTAGGCTGATATTACTTCATTTTCACATTTATCTGGATTTCTAAATTTTTGAAATAAGAAAAGAAGAAATCTTGTCACTCCTATGATAACATCATTCACCTTGCATTCAATTTTCAATTTTGCTAGAGACTAACAAAACTTATGCATGGAGGTATTTGATGAGTCCAATTTATTGGACTTCTATTATGCCTAAGAACACTTAAGTTGGGAAATGAATTATATTTCGAGCACGCATTATACTGGGATATTAATTAAACTTGAGTTTCAACATTGTTATTTTTAACTCAATATATATGCTCCATGGATCATTTATTGATATATTACTTATATATATTTATTTTATGTAATTTGATTTTATCACGAAAATTGAGGTGCTTGGTTGAAACAACCTCCTTAACCTCCTCCCCTTTTCTCTCAACAGCATGATTTTTTTTTCTAAAAAGAGTATCTTCTCTTGAGCATCATGATCCCCTCAAGGGGGGAAGCAAAACCTCCGAAGTGCACCCAACGAACACTGTGGAAGCTGCCTACATGGTGGGCCCACGTTCTCCTTGCTTATCCTCCGCTCGCCTTGACGCAGTGATGCTCAGTGACAGAACACCACCACCAATCGTGCACCCAACTTCCTCTTCCTCACCACCTTAGTCCCTGCTCATCCCCTCCACGCAGCAGAATAACCCAAACACACCATCCTCGCCCTCACCGTTCTCACCGCACACCACCGTTCGCCATAGCCACCACCATCATCATCGTTGCCTACTCCCCTACGTCTTCTTCTTCTTGTTGTTCACCACTTGCAACTCATAAAAGGACCCAAAGCCGCCGATTGTCCCCACGTGCCACCAGCCACTTCCGGTTGCTCCGCTCACCGCCAACACCTCCAAGAGGACCGCCACCCTCAAGCGCACCTCATCAACATTCACGAGGTAGTGGCAAAGGCTTTACCACAGCAAGCCACCCACACACTGGAGAACTCAAGGCCACGCCGCCCGGTAGCCGCAGACCATCTCTGCCCACGTCCCCATTGCCACAGCAAAGCTCCACCTTCAATCCATCACCGCCGGCAGCCACACCCCCAACCATTGCCTCCACGACGCAGTCGGCCACACCAACACCCCTCCCTTGTTTTTCAATAGTGGATGTGGTATTCGATGAAATGAAATGTTGAGTGATGTGCATACATCTAAGTAGCCAAAAATGTCTATTAATGCATGTTCATAGTATCATATTAGCATCATACATTGTAAATAGTGCATAACATGCATAATCATGCATTTAGGTTAAGTTGTATAAATTGTATAATAATTGTCTCCTTTTATGGTCATGGACAGGGCGACTTTTAATTGGGACCTTGGATCGAAGATCCAACCATACGGATCTAATCAGGGCAACATTGGAGTTCGACGACTCCAAGATTGCCCTGATCGGATATCCGTAGCACCAGATATAGATAGAGGAAGCCTAAAGATCAAGGGCCAAGATGGTGCCAAACCGTACTTCAAATGACAAATCCAACTACACGGATGGATTCAAATCGATGATCGCATCCTAACGATGTGAAAATCGATCTAATCTGACATTCATGGCACCATCTACAACACACAGAAGATGGACAGCCAAGATGGTGCCACATGGTGCTATCACAGCTACCCAAATTAGCCGCAGCACCGCTCCCCATCTTCTGAAGGTGTGGCGAGGCGTGATCTGGGCCTTTGGATCTTGATCCAATGGCCGTGAAGAGCGTGCGCTTAATTCGTAACTGCGACAAAGCAGCGTCGCTAGCATAGTGGTTGACCGACGTTGCGTGAGCGTGCGATGCGCGTTCAACTCGCCATCTGCAGTGCACGAGCGTTTAATTGCAACCGCGCGATCGGCTGCGGGCAGCTCAAATCATCTAATCGTGCTCAAGCACGATCAAATGCATTTGCGCATGCCCGATCGCATGCGGGCACACGGTTAAGCACAAACGAAGGCGTGAGCGAGGAGAAATCTGAGCCATCCTATCTCACGTTCAGATGGCTAAGATTTGAAGGACGTGAGCATGCGTTTTGAGTGTGGCAGGCGAGGAGGCACACACGTCAGCCACGATCAGACCTTTAGTGACGAATAAATCTGTCACTAAAGACCTAATTTTAATGCTTTAAGCTTCAAATGACAATTTTACCCTCAATTCCTACAACTATAAAAGGAGACCTGACCTCCACTTCTTCATCCCTTCCTTCACTTCTCTCCCTCTCCAAAGCTCAAGAGAAGCTTGTCCCACACCCGAGATGCTATTCTAGAGCTAAATCCAATTTTCTCGCCCCCATTCCGGAAGTGGATTCCGTGACGACGATGATGTGTTGCCTCGTTCCCACTTCTTCCTGCTTCGTCCTCCTTCCCGCTCCGTCCTCCGTCTTCCAGGTGTCGCTTCGTCTGGCTCGTCCTCCAAGCATTCGTCGAGGAGGATAACATCTCTCTCCCTTCTTTTTAATCACTTTCTAGAGTAGAATTTTCTGCTTTCTAGTTGTAATCATTTCCCACTTTGTAGTTGTAAAAAATATTCTGATTATATCAAGTGATTGTTCTCTCTCTCTTATTGTTTATAACATCTCTCTTATTGATTATATCAAGTGATTGTTTCAAACAAAAACACACAAAAAATATAGATCGTAGATTTTAGATTGACGTAGCCTCCCTATGTTCAACCCGGAACTCTTAGAATTTCGGTATAAATTTATCTAT
Source organism: Thalassia testudinum (assembly GCA_037157565.1). Lineage (NCBI taxonomy): Eukaryota > Viridiplantae > Streptophyta > Magnoliopsida > Alismatales > Hydrocharitaceae > Thalassia > Thalassia testudinum. Next base: position 59,463,318 of record JAZHRO010000019.1, on the reverse strand, counting down.
TGACAGATTCCTTAGCAAATTGAACCACAACGACAAGTTTTTTGAAGCCAACTTCGATCGCGTAGTTTTTCGCACTCAACAAGGAGGTGATTGAGGTTGTGGATTTTTATTTATATATATTTATGTTGCTGAATTTTCTCTCTAACCCCTCTCATTCTCTCCATTATGCGGCAAGCTCTCTCTACCTCTCATGACTAAGATGCTTACGAAGCAAGGGAATATTTATTAGGTGAAAAGCACAAGGTGTTTACCCTAATTTTTGAAGTGTCAATTGCATGCAATGTCCTTTAACTCTCTCATCCTCTATTATTTCATCTAACGCTAAGTATTGATGGGAACAAGAGACATTTAAAGAATGATCTTGCTAAGCATTTTTCTATGAAATCAAGACTAATGTGGAAACATTTTCCCTGTGGATGTGATATCTTTATTGTGTTTAATTTGATATCTGTTTTAATTTTTGATTGAGAGATTTTCCACCACATAAAATACAACGACGAATAATTTTATTACTATCACCTCCATAAATAAGCGAAATTCTCTCCACCAAATGGCACAGTTGTCGGGGAGGCAACAGGCCTAATAAACTCACACACTTTTCTTGTTCACATTGATTTGTTATTGATGCTATATGTATTGATCTATTATCTTGATTTGGGTGCGAGGTGTATCACGTGGAACAAGGAGAGTCGTACTAGATGCATTTTGGTGGGCCTTGATTCCACCTAGCAAGGAGACGAGTAGCTAGGTGATCGAGAAACCTAGAGTTTCATTGAGGAGGACTTCTCCTATGCTCCTTCCATTTAATTAGGTGTTAGAATAAACTTTAGACTCAATTTTTATTAATTGTTTTCTCACCCTTGTTCATTAAGGTTGGTTTGCAGGGTTTGTTCCCCAATTTTTTTGGATTGATTGGACCCTTGATTTGGGGTATTTTTGGGAGCATGTCCCATTTCTTTAGTAACTAAGACTTATTTTATGTGGTTTGTTAGTTGTCAGTTGTTTAGGTTTGCTTGAATTGTGTGATAAAAAAAAAGAAAAAGAAAAAAAATTTGAACTACCTACTAGAAGCTACAAATCTATAAGGCGACCATCTAGGATTGAATGAGCAGTATCTAGTTTATATTTCTGCATTGCAGACATCTTGCATGAAGAAAGTTGGAATAAGGTATGTCTTCTCTTTAGCATCAAATACCTATCATGCATCTACATTGGACTTAAATTCAAGACCACTAAAGTGTTTGAATATGATAAATTCAGTCATCACTTTAAAAAACTTGGGATTGCTAAGAGGTTGGACCTTAAAATCTGTGACTTGAAATTGTGTTCAAAAGGATCTTATTTGGGATATTTCAAAATTCACAATGTGTACGTGTGTTGCATACCTGATACACTGTGTACATCACACATAAGGTCACTAGATAAATTTCTACCTCTCCTCTTTGCACCACAAGGGAAGTTAGTCGGAAATTAACAAGCCTATCCACCAAGTTACTTTGGTTCATCATGCATGGGCTCGATTCAAGACTTCCATCCCTTGCGAGTAGGTTGTAGGCACCAACGAAAGTCGGCCTAGGAAGCGTAATTCTTGCAAAACTTGTTTGGCCACAAACTAAATACTTAATTCTAAGATTTAGAATCTACTAAAAATAGATCTCATTGTATTTGCATTTGTTTTGACAGTGGCAGAACTCTCTAGGAAGTTTCTATTTTTATTCTGATTTCTTCTAAGTCCTAAGGGAGTTAAACCTGTTTAGCTTAAAAAGAAATGGATTACCCTTACTCCTATTAGCTATGTTATCAAAACCCATACTACCCATCTTTTAATCTTGATCCCATGCCCCGAGCATATCCATCCTTTGATGGGTACAATGACAATTCATGGGATTAATCATATTCCTATCCTGGGAGTACTGGCCCAATAACTCTCACTTTTGAGTAGAGCCTAGGAGTGGAATTTTCCAGTTTGCAAACACCTAACCCTCCCACCCTTCACGATTTTCCTTATCGAGGTTGGACCGATACCCCTAGGCAACCAGAGCCTAAGATTGACTATCCTCCCCAATGTGATAGCAGTAGCCTCTCATCTTTTATGATAGAAATGTAAAATCAACAAAAAAAAATGATGGAGTCTATGAAAGAGATGTTGAGAAATAGTCAACAATTGAATAAGGAAATTAGACAGCCTAGCTACTCTCTTACTATTGATTCTGATCCCTACCTGTACATCCATGATCATCAAAATAATTCTAAGGAAACCAATGACAATAGGGACTCCGTTTTGAGTAGCTATCACTTAGACTCTCCCCATGAGACACAGTCACTAGAGTAGAATGACCCTAGCTATTATCCACCCGAGCTATATTGGAGTCAAAAGAAAGGGAAGATGGTACCTCCTAAGGACTTTGACCCCGATGATAGTATTTTTCTTACCCCTGATAACTCGGTTCAAGGTCGTATTGTTCATGCCACTTCCCCTATTAATCATGTGGTGGAACCCCATTCTACCCTTTGTGAGCCTAATCCTGACCCTCCACTTAGGGAATCAACATTCTGAGGATTTAAATGCGCCCAATGAAGGTGACACTAAGGGAATGGAGGATGAATTGGATCAATTTTGGTCTCAGGGATACAAAGACTCTATTTTAGAGGAGGATGATAACCAAATAGAGGAACCTGGACTTAAAGTTTGGAGTGAATCTCGAGGGGATTATGTGTTATTTGAGGACTTACCCCCCGAGGATATTAATGATTTGGTGAAATCTGGATTCCTTCCTACTTTTGATTTTGAAAAGCATCCTCTGCAAAATCAGGAAGATATAGAGTTGAAATTGGAGGAGGACGGACACAATAGTGAGAAGCCTAGAAGAGACTCTCAGGGACATTACATATCAGTTGAGGATTTATGCCTCGAGGAAAACAAATAATTGAGCGATATAGGCTTTCTCCATTCATATAACATTGAGAATGATCATCCTCCTAAAGATATTAAAAATAATGAAATAGCACAAAAAGTCCCTGGAAAGGATGTAATTGGCAAAAAAGAACCCGAGGATGGACTTGATAATTCTGATATCGCTACTTCCCAGGAAACCCAACTGTCGTCAAAGCATGTTGATCATGAGTCTACTAATGAGATATTGAATTCTGTGCATGACTCATCTATTATAGAGAAGCAGTTGGAGATTCATCAAACAATGAAGTTATGTAAGGATATGGAAGAAGAATTCTTATTGGGAATGAAACCTAAACAAACTAAGTCCTCTTTGGATGTAATAATTACCACCCAATCACTCAAGCAAATTGTAGATTCCTTACCTAATCCTTGTCTCAAGTCTCTGCTCACATACATTCTTTCTGGGGAGCATATTAGGCCAGTACATTCTCGGGATGAATGGCGAGTGTGGATTGATGCTTGTACTTTTAGTCTTGCCATTCAAGGGTTTGAAATTGTTATGTTTATATCTTTTAAAACCCTTCCTACTCTGGGAGACCCTTATTATCCTCCACTTATTCCATTTAAAAAGGTCCCTTCTTCTATTACTCTTTTCCCTAGACCTCTCTAGGTAGCTTGCGAGATTGTCTGCTATCATGTCTTCTAGCGAGCATTTGGAATGACACTGCATCATCAGCTCGCCAACATCCGTGGCTACCTATTTTCTAGGCCTACATTGTTACGCATATTCTTAGGGCCTAGCTTTTTCTGTTTGGAACCAGACTTACAGGTTCCCTATAAGTCTAGCTGTCGACAGAAAATGTAGCACTAGTTGGGAGGCAACCCAACATCCAGAATAATGCCTTCATCAGGTGATTTCCTTCCTTTCTGTCCCTGTTTTAATTTTACCATGAGGACATTATAGGATTTAGGCATGGGGGGTGCATTTTGCATTTTTAGGCAGTATTCATATATTTAGGTTAGGTGAATTAGCATAAAAAAAATCTCTATTTTCTTGACCTGAATTGGTTTGTCCCTAGCAGAAAATTTTTATCAAGGAGGTGTCATTGAAGATTTTCTTCTTAAATTATTTCTTAAGTTTAGAATCCAGTACATTCACTTACACGTAGACTGGGTAATGGATCTTTGAAGAAAACCAATAAGCTTTTTAGTCTGTTGAACCCTTGGACAGTTAATAGGGAGTCAAGCATACTATCTTCTATTAGATCCACCTTATATTTGTGAGAAGAAAGTAGAGAGACTATTGGTGCGTTAGGTCTAGTGCAAGGACTCTTAAGTTCTAGATAATAAGATAATGATACCTCACAGTTAGGCATAGTTTTCGCTCTCTGTTCCTGTATGCGTACATTGTATGAATTCCTGAGAGTCACCAAATAAGGCAGATACACAGAGATTGAGTCCTAATAAAACTATGACTATGGTGGATGGTTACGACTATCCTTCATAGAGTCCTCGGCTGAAGGAGGGTAGTAGTGTCAAAGGTTAGAAATACGCTTGTCCTATCCATCCTTTCCCAGTGCTGATAGTAGGCACTTCCACCAAATAAGCCACACAATATCCTCTCGACCATTATCATCCGTAATAATGCCTCATGAATACAAGTCTTCGTCATGTTGTGTTGAGTTATAAAAAAGAGAGAAAAAAAAAGAAAAAGAAAAGAGAGAGAAAAAGAAGAAAAGAAATATATAAGAAAAAAAAAGAGAAAAAAAGAAGGAAAAAAATGTGTTCGAGATATAGCTGTCTTAGGTGTCAATTCTATCAGCTGTCCATATCATTGAGGCAACAAAAACATCTATTGCGATCCCCAAATATGACCCATACCTACTTTTTAGTATTTCTGATCGTCCAAATACTGGCTGAGGACTTCTAACTTAGTTATAAGGTTATTAGGACTTTAAATAAAATGTGAATGCCATGAGAGGTCACCAAACACTGAGTACATCTACAAAATCTGATGAGATATGTGATCTCAGAAAAGAGAGAAGAAAAAGAAAAAAGAGTGAGTGAGCGCAAAGGAACACAAAGAGAGGACAGTTTTTAGCCTCTCTCTGGGGTGACATGTTTATTAGTCTAGAGATTTAGAGTCTGCAGTACTAGACTACATGTAGCACCAGATGAGTGTCAGCCACCAAATATAAATCCATTCAACTCAGTATCTCCTACCTAAGCCAAAAAGTCAGGGTCAAATTATAGATCATTTTTGGCTTTATCCCCGAAGGAAGAAGTTACCTATTATAATAGAAGTTTTACCAAGGGTTAAGTATGAAGTTTAAATGTAGGTTGGCTTTTCACTTGATTCATTTCCTAGGCTGCTATTACTTCATTTTCACAGTTGTCTGGATTTCTAAATTTTTGGAATAAGAAAAGAAGAAATCTTCTCACTCCCATGATAACATCATTCACCTTGTATTCAATTTTTAATTTTGCTAGGGACTGGCAAAATTTAGGCATGGGGGTATTTGATGAGTCCAATTTATTGGACTTCTATTACGCCTAAGAACACTTAAGTTGGGAAATGAATTATATTTCGAGCACGCATTATACTGGGATATTAATTAAACTTGAGTTTCAACATTGTTATTTTTAACTCGATATATGCTCCATGGATCATTTATTGATATATTACTTATATATATTTATTTTATGTAATTTGATTTTATCACGAAAATTGAGGTGCTCGGTTGAAACAACCTCCTTAACCTCCTCCCCTTTTCTCTCAACAGCATGATTTTTTTTTCTAAAAAGAGTATCTTCTCCTGGGCATCATGATCCTCTCGAGGGGGGGAAGCAAAACCTCTACCATGCACTCAATGAACACTGTGGAAGTTGCTTACACCATGGGCCGACGATCTCCTCGCCTATCCTCCGCTTGCCTTGACACAGTGGTGCTCAGTGACAAAGAGCACCAACACCGCCAGCCATGCACCCAACTTCCTCTTCCTCATCACCTTAGTCCCTTTTCATCCCCTCCACGCAGCAGAATAACCCAAACACACCATCCTCGCCCTCACCCGTTCTCACCGCACACCACTGTTCACCACAACCACCACCATCATCACCGCTGCGTACTCCCCTACGTCTTCTTCTTGTTCACCACTTGTAACTCACAAAAGGACCCAAAGCCGCCAATCGTCCCCATGTGCCAGCAGCCACTTCTGGCTGCTCCGCTCACCGCCAATACCTCTAAGAGGACCGCCACCCTCGAGTGCACCTCATCAACATTCACGAGGCAGCAACAGAGGCTTTACCGTCACACGCCACCCACACACCAGTGGACTCAAGGCCACGCTGCCCGGTGGCTGCAGACCATCTCAGTTTGCGTCATCATCACCACAGCAAAGCTCCACCTTCGGTCCACCACCGCCGGCAGCCACACCCCTAGCCATTGCCTCCACGACGTAGCCGGCCACGCCAGCACCCCTCCCCTATTTTTCAATAGTGGATGTGGTATTAGATTCAATGAAATGTTGAGGAGGTGATTGAGGTTGTGGATTTTTATTTATATATATTTATGTTGCTGAATTTGCTCTCTAGCCCCTCTCGTTCCCTCTATTCTGCGGCAAGCTCTCTCTCCTCTCATGACTAAGATGCTTATGAAGCAGGGGAATATTTATTAGGTGAAAAGCATAGGGTGTTTACCCTAATTTTTGAAGTGTCAATTGCATGCAATATCCTTTAACTCTCTCATCCTCTATTATTTCATCTAATGAAAAGTATTGATGGGAACAAGAGACATTTAAAGAATAATCTTGCTAAGCATTTTTCTATGAAATCAAGACTAATGTGGAAACATTTGTGAGTTTATTTGGTTCATACCTCCCTGTGGATGCGACATCTTTATTGTGGTTTAATTTGATATCTATTTTAATTTTTGATTGAGGGATTTTCCACCACATAAAATACAACAATGAATAATTTTATTGCTATCATCTTCATAAATAAGCGAAATTCTCTTCACTAGGTGCTATGTGGCACCATTTAAACCATCCATGTTCTACTCGTAGGTGGTGCCACGAATGTCGAATTGAATCGATTTTCGAGTCGTTGGACTACGATCGTTGATCTGAACCCATCCATGTGGTCAAAGTTGTCGTCTAAGGTCAGGATTGGCACCACCTTGCCCCTTGGCCTTTGAACTTCCTCGAATAGCATATGATGCTAGAAAAGTCCGTTTAAGACAATTTTGGAGGTGGTGGACTCCAATCATCATGCTGATCAGATTTAAATAGTTGGATTTTCAATCTGAGGACCTAAAATATATCACCTTATCCCCTAGCCACAAAAAAAGGTGAATTAATACATAATTTACAGAAATTATTTTAAATGCAGAATGATGCATATTATGCAATATTTATAATACATGATGCTACTATGAACCTAGGATCATGCATAAATAGGTACATTAACATAGATAAATGTAAATTTATCACACCCCCATGCCTATCTTTTGTTAGTCCCTGGTAAAATTAAACTAAATGCTATGTATAAATAGAATTAGGATCAAATTACTTAGGCAACATTTATTTCTCAACAATAAGAAATTTCTAGTAAGACTTAAACTACAAAGACTCAATAGCACCTAGGTGCTTGCCAAAATGCAAACTGCTCAAGCCCTCACATTATTTAAAAGCAAATACATTTTCTTCTTTCTCTTCTTTTCTTTTTTTTTTTTTGGATCTTTTAGATTAAAGTTTCATAACAACCTTTTATGGCTACCCAACCCACCCAAGACTCGAGAAGACTCTAAGTTCTAAGCATCTTATTTGTGAAAAAGTGATAGACTTGTTAAGTGGCAATTAGAATGGACTTCAGGTTTCTACAACCCTAGGTGACCCTTTAAAAAAAATTTCTGCCTAAAGGTTTATCTTTTCGACCGATAGCTTTTTCCCTACTTTTATTTTTTTGTGGGGTCAACACAAAGGAGAGCCTAGTGGATATCTTCGCATGTTATTCTACTTCCCTATTTCTTCCTAAGTGTTTAGGAATTATTTATGCATTTTTGTGGGCTGAGTTCTGGACAACCGACAATGGGGGGTTACCCACGACAAGTTGCCAACCATACCCGTGCTCACGGAAACTTGCCAACCATACCTGTGCGATGAAGTGTGCCTTATTTATTATTTTTTTTCTTCTTTTCTATTTTTCTTTTCTTTTTGAATATACATATTATGAGTAGGTGGCCTCCCTGATCTAAGATTTACCTAAGAGCAAAAATCAAAGAGAATAGTCGTGTGGCTGGGTTCTGGACAACCGGCCAATGGGGTGCCAAACCCATGACAACTTGCTAGCTATACTACCCTAGAAAGTTAATTAGCTACCAAATTTACATTAAAACTGCTGAAGAGTGAGTCAGTGTAGATAGTGTGCAGTTGCTTAGACTATAAGTCCCCTTAAATCAAAGTGTAGATTGATAAGTTGCATACTTATCACCCTACTTATTAACCAATTAAAATAGAATTAAAGATGGCGAGGACTAGAGAAATAAGTCCACATTTTAGTGGACACCCGAGCTGATTAAGCTCGATGAACTGAAAAGTCTAAGTGTTCATGTCCTACTGTATTATTTCCTAAAGTTGAAAACTCTTAATGCCTAAGTTCTCTTTTCCTAATTCTAATTTTTTTTATAAATAAAGAGAAAATAAAAGTAATCTACATAACTGACAAAATAATTTAGATAAGAATATCCATCCCTCATGCCTAGATGATGCAATGTCCTCATTGTAAAAATAAAGACATGAAAATGGCAGAATAAAAAGAATATCACTTGAATTCCATGATAGATCTGGTCAGCTTCGTAGAGAATATACACAAGTGTTGAATTTAGTGCCTTTAGCTGGTCATGGTTCAAACTTAGAATAAGAAGATTGATTTTAGGACTCACTAGGAGAAGATGTCCACAAATGTGGACCAGATTCTGATGCAGACCCATGCCTAGAGTCGAGTAGTTCTAAGGTTTTGGATGAAAATTACCCTGAATCGAAGGTCATTGTGCTTGCAGGGCTGGGCCTGCAGTTTGGTGATGCGTAACCCAAGTTTAAAATTTTAGCCAAAATGGAGTTCTAAACTAATAGGAGTATTTGTCCAAGTGGAATTCAACTCAAAAAGATAATACATTATTCTGCACTTGGGTTTACAGTCCTCAAAATCACAATTATCATAAGGGCCCTGGTAAAAGGTTGGTGGTTTCAAGCATAAAGGAGCCCATAGATCCATGCTTCTATCTCCCATGGAATTATCTTCCCAGATTGTCAATGCTAAACTACTATCCTTCAAAATTAGAGTTTTAATTTTTGGGACCTCTAGCATGTGACTCACCCCATCTAAAATATCAGTGATTTCAAAAATAAAATTATCATTCTGCTTAGCGGGGTGTGGTTGAGGAGTGGGGCTACTGATTAAATCTTCTATTAAAATAGGATCTAAATCTTCCTTATCAGCCCAATAGAATCACAATCTTTCTCTATGTGGCCTTCAAATAATTCATCATACTCGAGTCTGTTTGTCTTACTAAAATTTTTTTCCTCAAACTCAAGTGAGACTCCACATAAAGATTCAGCACCCTCAGAATCAAAGAATTCCTGATCCTCATTTATATATGTCTCGTAATCATAAGTTATTCCTTGGTTCCCAGAGACATTTTTCCTTGTACCCTATCTCAGGTGAAAGACTTAGTTCATCCTCATTGGGTTGCTCTAAACCAATTTGGTCATCCCTAGTCTCATAAAATGTATCCCCTTCTACAAGTACCTATGCAGGTTCTGACATTGGCTCTCTTGAAGGGCGTTCATCCTAAAAATCATCCCAAGATTGGACTAGGGCAACCACAAATTTCACCATCAATCTTGACAATTTTCCAAGTAAAAACTCACCCAGGCCCTTATCCTTAACATCTTAGAGCCAATCTAATAGAGAACTATTAAGATCATCAATCATTTTAATCAGGGGCTCCAATGCTTCAGTGCAAGGTGTTGGCTGAGCTTCTAAAGATCGTATAGTATTCCTCAAGTTAGCCAACACTCTATCTTGGACATGGTTCTCATGAACCAAATGGTTCGATTCAAGGTTGGGTGAGTTTGGGTTCAATCCATAAGAGTGAAGAAATTGAGGTTCCTAGGGTCCTCCCTAATAATAGGTCATTCCAGGTTGTTCATTAAGGGGTGGTGACCTATATTAAGTATAATCCTAGGGAAGGTAGGTGTTATAATCATCATATCCTTCATGATTGTAGATCGGGTTAGGTTGATCATAGGATTGCTGAGATCTATAATCAATGTCCAGAGTTAGACTCTAGACATTGAGGTCCGAAACTGTATCCCCAATCTGGGTTATCCCAACTAGTAGATGGAAGAGTATAGGTCGAGTTAGGATAATCATCATATTTGGAATAAGATGTGTTAGGAGGGTAGGAGTGGAAATGAGAATAAGAAGTGGAAGGATACATGGCAAAATGGAAGGAAAAATAGAGAAGAGAAAGGAACCCTACAGTACAAACAATTCAAACTTGTCCTTAGGTGGGCTAACCTAAAGATCTATAGACTATCAGAACCCATTTTAAGACTATAAACAATTTAGTCTACTTTTATCCAGTCAATCCAACCAGTTAGAGGAAGGGATTGGGGAGAAGGTACTTCCCTTGGTTTTCGCCTTAGGTTCCTTTGATACCCCCTAACCGGGGTCGTTTGAGACTGCTGATGTAAACATGTTTACATTGCATAAGATGTCTATTTATGCATATTCTTAAGTATAGAATTGCATTGCATACTATAAATATTGCATAACATACATCATCTTGCATTTAAATTAGTTTGAATAAAATGAAGGTTAATTGTCTCCTTTTATGTTCAGGGACAGGGCAAAATTTTTATCATGGCCTCGGATCAAAGATCCAACCGTACAGATTTGATCAGGGCGATGATTGGAGTCCAATGACTCCAAGATCACCCTAATCAGACATCTGTAGCATCAGATAGAGATTGGAGAACCCAAGAAGATCAAGGACCACAATAGTGTGAATCCACACTTCAAACAACAAATCTAACCGCACGGATGGATTCGGATCGATGATCGCAGCCTAACAGCGTGAAAATCAACTCAATCCGATAATCGTGGCACCTTCTACATCATCCAGAAGATGGACGGCCAAGATGGCGCCACATGGTGCCATCTCGGTCGCCCAATCGACCGCCCTCAACTTTTGAAGATGCTAGCTACTACGAATCTCCGTCGTTGGATCAAGATCCAACAGCTGAGATTGCATCCCAACCGGTGCGCCCATCCTCTGAAGCCGCACCTGAAGAGCTGCCTTGACCGTTGGATCTCAATCCAACGGTCCTGATCGCGTGCACGTGAATTCATCTCCGCGACACAAGCGCCACTGTAGCACAGCGAGTGAACGCGCTTGTGAGAAAGCGAGGCGCACGTTCTAGCCTATGCGAGCAGTTGCTAGGGTGCGAGTGAGCGGGCTCCACGACCGCTCGATCGCGATCGAGCAGCTGCGGGCGCTCAATCCATTTCACGCGCTATTGCACGCATGCGCCTCATGCACCTCATGCGAGATCGAGCGGCATGCATGCGCCTCATGCAGAGGAGGCGGGTGAAGGCGCATTGCAGCCGTTCGATCTCACGATCAAACTGTTGAGAATTGAAGGAAGTGGGCAGCGTGGAAGATGAGCGGGCAGCCCACTACGCTCACGATGGGGCTTTAGCGACGGCTTTATCCGTCACTAAAGACCCCTGATTTAATGTTTTTCAAATTAAAATGACCAAATTGCCCTCACTCCTTGCAACTATAAAAGGAGACCCCTTCCACACGAAATTTTCATCCCTTCCTTCTCTTCTCCGCCTCTCCAAAGCTCAAGAGAAGCTTGCCCCACACCCGGGATGCTTCTCAAGAGATAAAGTCAAATTTTCGTCCCCCTTTCAGAAGTGGATCCCGCGACGACGACTATGTGCTGCCCCGTTCCCATTCTTCTCGCTTCGTCCTCCTTCATCCTGCTCCATTCCTTATCGTCCAGGCGTCATCCCGTCCGGCTCATCCTCCAAGCGACTGTCGAGGAGGATACTTCTCTCTCCATTCTTTTTTAATGCTTTCAAGAGTAGATTTACTGCTTTCTAGTGTAATCATTTTCTGCTTTCTAGTCATAATGTTTAGTGTAATGAACAATCTCGTTGTTAATGAATTCCATGTTCATTCTACATCTCTTTTTGGTTTTTGTTTATAATATTCTCTCTCTCTTCTATTTATTGTAAATAGATAGATAGTTTCTAATCAATTATTCTTCTTCGTGACAAATAAAACAAACGCATGTTTTTAAATCAAACGTCCACCTCCCTGAGTTCGACCTGGGATTTTTATTCCGGTATAAATTTTATTTGTTGAACATGAGTTCTTCGCTTTCAAATTACAACAACAGGTTTTCAAAACCAAACACATTAGCGTAGCAACTCGTAGCTTCAACAACTGCTCCCCTAGCTAGACATTAGATGGACCAGTAGAAGTAGATTAATCGAAAATAATCTCGATCTGGGCCCCGAAGAGCGAGTCAAATCCTCAAGGCCAACGTCTACTTGATTTTAATTAGCCTTGGGATTGAATGTGCTCTAGAATATGATGGGCCCTTTTAATGGGTTGTGCCCTTAAGAATCAATTTCGATGTGTGTGTGTGCACAACTAATGGTTTTCAGGCAAGATTATTTTTTGATGAGGTGCATTTTAGGGTTTGAATCTTGCTTAGTAGCTTTTTAGATTTCAACTTTAGGTATATTCAGACAAGGTTTTGCGAGACACATTAAGTTTTGAAATCACAGGTGATGATATATTCCTTTAAAACTCAAAAAGAATGTGGAGTGCTTGGTTAGTTCCTAAAAGTTGAGCCCTAAGTGGCAAGCTACAGAATGAATCAACTTTATATTGAGTGGTGCAGCCCAAACAGTTCAGACAATTGGCCTACTTTCACCATTAATTAAGCCACACAGATCGATTACCCTATTCAAATTTTCTACTCACTTATTGTGTATTAAGTTAGAGTGTATCGGGTCTACAAATCAGATCTTGATTAAGTGGTAGATCAAGGTGATAGTGTGCCTTAGTTTGAGAAATTGTGGGTGTATATATTTCAACTTAATCCCACAATCAGATTTTCTTTTATATGCGAATGGGTGAGATGGGTGGAGTGACAATCAAATGACTAATTTCTAGCCTAGGGTTTATGCGAACTCCTAGGTTGATTTGGGTTTGAGTTATTTATGTGAAGAAATCTAGGAGCTAGGGGGTGGGGGAATACTTGCAAAACCTTTATCAACACTTTTCTCCAATCTACGGTGTTCGCTTACCTTAAATGAGTACCTGCAATTACAATAAATTGAACAAAAGTGACAAGAGAGTCAAGTAAGTGTGGGCGAATGTGGAAAAATCAGAGAGCGTTGCCTCTCCAGCAACAACTCCAAAATGATAAGCGAATACTTCGTGTAAGATAATTGAGTTAAGTGTTGTTGCGTTGCAGAAAATTCGCTATCAAATAATTTTATTGAGACTCTAGTGAATCCCAAGTTGAACACGAGGAGATGAACGTTTGATTAAAAATCACGTTTGGAAATTATTATCATAAAGTAGAGTAGCTGGTTGAAATCAATCTACACGAGCTACTCTACTTAAAGAATAAATAATAGAAGAAAGAGAGAGAGAATAATACAAATAGAATAATAGAGAAAAAATAGGATAAGAGAGAGAGAGAAACAAAATAAGAGAAAAGAGAGAAAATTTATCTAAAAAAAATAATGTTCATTACAGAAATTAAATCTACACTATAAAAAGTAGTAAAAGAATAGAGAGAAGAAATCCTTTTCGACAGTAGGATGAGCCATGTTGTCAATGCTCGAAAGATGGAGATGGGAAGTTGGATGGAGGATGGGGCCGGAAGATGGGGATAAGAAGCGAGATGATGCCAGCATGGGATCCGATTCTCAAAGGGGGTAAGAGGACAACCATGGGCACTCCATGAATAGGGGTGAGATAGAAGGATAAAAATTATTTTTAAGAACTTCGTGGAGTATCTCGGGCTTGGGACTAGCTCGAGATTGGTTCTCTTGAGCTTAGGAGGGGAGAGGAAGGGAAATGAATGGATGAAGAAGAAGTGGAGGGCGATAGGCTATTTATAGGTGAGGAAATGGAGGCAAAAAGGTCATTTCCAAGGCCCTAAAATTAATAAAGGCCTTTAGTGACACATGCAGACGTTGGTGAAGGCGGGCGCTGCTGATGGCACACGTGGCTTAAGAGTCGTGTGACCAAGATCGTGTGGCTCAGATCAAGGCGTGCTTGCAACATTCAGATCACGCCCACATCACAATCGGATGACTGAGAGCGTGCTCACACTTCTTAAGATCGCACACGTTTCAGATCATCCACAACCATTCGATCGTGCGTGGACAACCCAAATCGCACGTCTCTTCACGTTCAAATTGTGCGGGAAGTGATGCTAGCAGTTGGATCTCCAACGGACGCTCACGATCAACCCTTGTCCACTCTTCACAACGTGTGCAGGGCGCGTCATCTCGCACGTTATCATGAGCATATTGCGTGCTTCGCATTCGCAATGCCACATTGCCGCATCAGCTACTGTTTGATCGTCATGAAACGAATGAATTTCACCACTCGCGCCTGCGCTTTGAGGATTGGAGGATGAGAGGGCTTTGAACCCACACCCCTCACTCACGTAAGGCCCTTATCCACCGCGCTATGCGCGTGGATTGTTGAGAAGATTACTTAAGATGCAAGCTCTTGTGGCCGTTTGAGCTTGGATTGATGGCTTAGATCGCATGCATTGGATGGTTCTTTCAAAATGTGAGGCATGGCTTGCATTGACCTCTGTCGTTGGATTGAAAATCCAAGGGTTGAGATTGATTGATTGGGAGGAGTGCTGCGGACATTACTGGGTGGTTTGGATGGTCTGGATGGCACCATGTGGCACCATTTTGACTGTCCATCTTCTTTTGCTCATAGGTGGCGCCACAAATGTCGAATTGAATCGATTTTCATGCCATTGGGCTGCGATCGTTGATCTGAACCCATCCATGTGGTCAGGTTTGTTGTCTGAGGTTCAGATTTGCACCACCTTGTCCCTTGGTCTTTGACCTTCCTTAGAATGCATATGATGTTACAGAAGTTTGATCAAGATGATTTCAGAGGCGTTGGACTACGATAGTTGTCTTGATTAGATCCATACAGTTGGATCTTTAATCCAATGCTCCAAAATATATGGCCTTATCCTCTAGCCACAAAAAGAGGAGAATTCATACATAATTTACAGAAATTATTCTAAATGCAGAATGATGCATGTTATGCAATATTTAGAATGCATGATGCTTCTATGAACCTAGGAACATGCATAAATAGGCAAATTAACATGGATAAATGTGGGATAAATGTAGATTTATCATTGTGATGAGAAGTCCATGAGAGTTGGTGTGATAAAGGCACTGAAGTATTCATTTTACATGTTCTGTGATTAGTCGTTAGTAACCTCATATATTGACATGCTTTATTGACTGAGAATGTAATATCTAATCATGACATGAGTAAATATTGAAGTCCTTTGACAATTTGATGATACAGTGTCAAATTTAAGAATGGAGTTCCTGATACTAAGAGTTTTGTTATTGTTGACATTTGAGTTGGTAAAGGCTTGTTGTTGGTCATTTTGGCTTTACTTAGAAGATCCATAATATACTACCCTTGCAATAACAAGATGCCTTTGGATTGATGTATGATTTCTATTCCAAGGAAGTAATGATGCTTTCCTGAATCTTGAATTCATGAGCCAATTGATTGATCGCACGTGTTTCCCGAGTTTGAAATCAGGGTTATAAGTAACCTGTTGTCATAGTTGCAAAACTCGTAATCAAATAAAATTTATACCGAAACTCCAAGGGAGTCTCAGGTCAAACACGGGGAGGCAATGTTTACTTTAAGTGAAAACCGTGCTTCGTTTTGTTTGTTTTTGGTATTTTAAAGTTTTATTTTTTTTTTGTGTTTTTGAAAGAAGAAGACAAGTAGAATAAATCACAAGAGATATGGAACAAATATTTTATATATCATGAATGTATATTACAATATTCTACGAAAGCATAAAAAGAAAGGGAGGTGAGAAGGAATCTCCCGAAGCGACTGTTCGGTGAGACGATGGCGCTTGGCAGAAGCTCAGACGAAGGAGGTGAGGAGCGGGTCGACAGAGGTGAGATACAGGAGGACATCGAGTAGAGAAAAGCTTCGGCATGGCTCCAGAGTGGAGGTGAGAAGGTGGAGATGATCTGCTACCGGAACAGAGGTGGGAGGATGGCTCCAAGGCGACCTATGAATGGGGATGGGAAGTTGAAGGAGTATTTGGTGGGGCAGAGGTTTGCTATACTAATAGGCGCCTTGGGAGCTTGAGAACAAGCTCTAACAAAGCGTTGGTAGGCTTACTAGAGCTTGGGAGTAGGTGGGAGTAGAGTAGGTAGAGATGGCTTGGAAGGGAGGGGGTGTAGGTCCTTTTATAGTGGAGGAGAAGAGACAAAAATAGGTATGGGACCATTAGTGATGTTAAGACTCGAGACATCAAACACACTTTAAGACATCTGGGAGTTGGTCCAGACGTCTAGTCAGACATCTGAACACCTTTCTAGATGTCAGGAAATAAATTTTGGCGTGTGTACGATCGTGAGTCTGTACGCGTACCGCGCGTAAACTGAAACCCGTCGCCCTCTTCTTTTTCTCTCTCCCCTCACCGACCTGCAGAGCCCTTCCCCCACGCCTTCAAATACCCCCTCCCCTCTCCCTCGTTCACCACCCCACCATCTCCTCCTTCCTCCAACGTGAGCGTGAGAGCGAGAGCAAGGGCAGTAGTTGCTGCCAGGTGCAGTGCAGAGAGGAGAAGTGCAGCAAGAGGGAAGAAGAGGAAGAGCGCGCAAGAAAGAGAGAGAGAGCCCGCTGGAGCAGCTCGAGGCCGGTCGGCGTGCGCGCGGAGGAGAGTCGTGCTAGGGAGATATCCCCTGGTGCTGCTGTAGCTCGAGCAGCAGACGAGCGGCTGCGTGGCGAGCTCGCGTGCAGCGGGAAGAGGATGAGGAGGTTCTGATTCTGGGAATTTTTCCCAGAATCAAACGTCTGGACCTTCATCCAGACGACGCGGGCGACGTTTGGAGGGAGCTCCAGACGACTGAGAGGTACATATTTCCTCCTCTACCTCCTTTTGCAGATACGGCCATGCAGGCCGTTCCGTTGAGGTTCTGAGACATGTCATGTTGAGGAGGTTTTCATCTTGCGTGCAGGTTTCGCTTCGGGAAGGTGCGGGGACACACCCTCCCACGCAGTTCAGACGTTTGGGCACAGCACCAGACGGCGGAAAGCGTCTCCAGACATCTGGAGAGGTGGTTGGACTTCTGGAACTGGGTCTAGACGATTCAGCAGTATCCCTGGACGTCTAAGGAGCAGCACAGAGTGAGGTATGACCTGGACCACTTTTTAAGACGTCTAGAAGGTGTTCCAGACGTCTAATTTGAGTTAGAGTTATCATTTTTGACCCGTTTAGGGTCCGTTCGAGGTTCGATTTCCGCGTTTAAGATTTCGTTCTTTTCAGAATTAGTTCCTCTACTTGTTTGAAATACTTGTATCCTGTTCTGAGTGGCTCCTTGTGATTGATCCTTGTATTTGGACCTTGTTCTGTTGTAGCTTTGGGGGTTGCGGAGGCACGTGGACCTGCCGATCACGCCCCCATCACTCCCGATTTTGTAGGTAGAGTGGCTCCCCTTAGTTAATTACAAACATTAATACATCTCTGAAATAAATGATAGATCCTAGGGTATGGCATGAATCCTAGAACCTGAAAACTAGAATAAATGATAGATCCTAAGATATGGCATGAATCCTAGGACCTGAAAACTAGATTGAATGATAGATCCTAGGGTATGGCATGAATCCTAAGACCTAAAAACTAGATTGAATGATAGATCCTAGGGTATGGCATGAATCCTAGGACCTGAAAATTAGATTAAATGAGATCCTAGGGTGTGGCATGAATCCTAGGAACAGAAATACTGAAATGAATGTCTTGAATACCTGAATTGCAGTCTTGGATAAGTAAATAGAATAATGATAATTGCCTGTGAAATGTAGAGTACATTTGCTAGTAACTACTACATGAAATTCCAGTTGTTTGGAAACTAAATTCAAGCTGTTTGTATATAAATTGAGATTAAATGTTGGAAACACGGGTTATATGCGAATAAAACTGAAATGATGAAACCTAGTATGGCTTGGCCTGAGAAATATGAGCATGAACCCTATGGGGAATTAGGAGTAGAGCTCCTGGAAAATAAATAGAATGGAACTGGAAAAGTGGATGGGAAAGTGAGCTGGCCCTTGAGTACGGAGTACCAAGGAGAGTGACTGTCCCCCTGTTTAGTGTAGAGCAAAGCTAGCCACCCTAGGGACCCGAGGTTAGGTCTGGCCACTTTGTACCAACTTTTGGCCCTCGCGTACACAGTACCGGGGAGAGCTACTAGTGTAGGGAGAGAGCTAGCCACTTCACAGGCCCCGAGGTTCTGCTAGCCATCCTACACAGACTTGTTAGGCCCACTAGGCAAACCAGGGTAGTCAGGCGAGGGTGCGTGGATTGTGGAGGGGCAAGACCCCTGTTTGGTTATTGTGGAGGGGCTAGACCCCTGTTACTGAGAAGGCTCTGCCCTTTACTTGTTCCGTACTGTGCTTTGGGCGCACCCGTTAACGGAAACGACTGACCGCGTGCCAGTGCGGGGTAGCTACTTGTGCTTTTATCGCACGTGCCATAGTCTCTGTTACGTCTGTCAGTGACCTTAGGGTGGTTGACTGAGGGTAGGACCACCACGGGGGACTCTCCCGGCCAGGAGAGCACCACGTGCTACTTCTACCTTTCGGAAAAGACTACAATCAAGATCGTTCCCACGAGGAACATTCAAGATCAAGAGAAAGACCCGAGAAATAAATCAATAAAGAGTTAATAGAGAAATAAAGAAAGAAATTAAAAACAACAGCTACTTGTCCACCTTTACTATTTTTCTTACCTAGCTGGTTGCCACTCTACTCAGTGTTTTGCTGACATATTATATTTTGTCACCTTTTTCCGGATCAGGTGTTGAGCAGCTAGAGCCTACGGCTGCGGAGGGTGCTGGACCTAGTAGAGCCCAGTAGTTGTACTTTTGTTGTACCCATTCTCTGTAGTAGTGAGTATTTCTGTCACACCTTGTACTCTATTATTGTAAACTTCATATTCTATACATGTTTCTAATTCTCTACTGTTGTAGTGGTATGTATTGTAATAGTTCTTTTCTTTACTGCTATACTTTTGTTACTGTTAGTTACTTGCATGGTGAATGTGGTTTATTTTACTGCTTTTTGGTTACTTTCTCGTTGGACGATTGGGTCTTGGGATCAGTCGAGTCAATCCGATTCTCGTGTCTTGTAGGGATTTGAGAACCGAGTCGTAACAAGTGACATCGAGGCCGTCACTGGAAACGTCGCTATAGGCAGCTCATGCCCGCTGGCACCCACAGCTGGCTTTGCTGGCATGCGATGAATTAACGATGGCTGTAAGCATTGCTATAGGTCCAGCTCATGCGTTGCTGGCGTTGCATTGTGCCTCTCTTTGCCGTGCGTGTGCAAGCTCACGCGATGGCGTTGCGCTGTGCGCATGCGTGCCTCCGCACGCACGCATGCACCAGTGCTACCGCACGCGTGCGTGTGCATGGGCGACCTAGGCTACGCCATTTGGAGCAATCTAGGCTGTCCATCTTCTTTTAGTTGTAGGGGCTACTATAGAGGTCGGATTGAATCGATTTTTGCACTGTTAGGCTGTAATCGTCGACTCGAATCCATCTGCACGGTTGGATTTGTCATTTGAAGCTCCAAATTATGCCACATAGTACCTTCGCCGTTGATCTTCCTCGGACTGCATATGGTGTTACGGGACTTCGATCGAGGCAATTCGGAAGCGTTGGACTCCGATCGATGCCTTGATCAAATCCGTACGGACGGATCGTCAATCCGAGGCTCCGAAATAAATATTCTTCTCTCCTGACCACAAAAGAGATGCAATTAGCCTAAATTATATACAACTACTTTAAATGTAGAATGATGCATACTATGTAATATTTATAACATGAAATGCAAATCTAAACTTAGGAACATGCATGAATAGATATTTTAACCTAAATAGATGTGCCTATATCATAGATCCACTGAAGCTTCTAGTTGTTGTTTCCTATGATAATGATGTCATCAGCATAAATTAAAACATATAACTGAATGCCAAAATCATGATACATAAACAAGGATGTGTCTATCTTGGAGGCTTGCAAATGAAGTTGTAATAAGAGTTGGCTGAGTTGACTAAACCAAACTCTGGGTGCTTGTTTTATGCCATAAAATGATTTGTACAAAAGTAGACATGATTTGGATAATCTAGAGGATAAATCGAGGTGATTGTTTCATGTAGAATTGTCTCTTCAAAGTTGCCATGCAAGATTGCATTGCTTACATAAAGTTGTCGAGGAGGTCAATTTTTTTTTTTTTTTTTTTTTTTTGAAAGAAAGAAAGGATGCGATAGCCATCAAAAATTTTATTAATAATAAAATTAAATATCTACTTAAGAGGTCAATTGTTAGAAATTGCTATGAAAAATATGCCGTGAATTGTAATTGCTTTAATAACATGGCTGAATGTTTCTTTGTAGTGTAGACCTTCTTGCTGGTTGAATACCTTTGCGACGGGGTGTACTTTACATCGCTCATTTGAGCCATCTGGATTATGTTTTATGAGAAAAACCAACTTATTTTCAATGATATTCATGGTGGGATGGTAAGAGACAAGACTCCATGTCTTGTTGTGAAGGAGTGCATTTGATTCATCGATCATAGCGGCACACCACTTGGGATATTTCATGGCTTGAGTTACATCTGTTGGCTTGATGTGATGCGGAACTTCAGTGACTAATGTCATCTTTGAGCTTCGTTTGGTATTTGTTTCAATACCAGCTAAAGCTTGATAATCAATACCCTCTCGAGGACGTAATTGTCATTGTGCTGCATGTTCCTCCATTGTTTGCAATGGCTGATGTAGTTCTTCGATAGCTAGAACTTGATCTTCTTGTGACGTAGAACCAAATTTATTCGTACACCATGGAAGGGATATGCTCATCCATGGCATAGCTAGTGTTCTCTCAAGGACAGGCATGTGAAACAAAGGAAAAATGGACTCATCAAATTGGACATGACAAGCAATGCAGAGATGCTTCCTTTGAATATGATAACACATGTATCTATGATAGTTTGCATGATCGAGGGGAGAATTTGTGTAAGTTGTAAGGTCATGATAGGAGATATATAGGACATCCGAAGTCACGAAAAAAAGGATGGTTAAGTTCTAGAGTATTGTATGGTGAGTCATTTTGCATAGTGGATGTAGGAATCTTATTTATAAGGTAGACTAGTGTCAAAGGCAAAGTTCCAGAACGAATGTGGTATATATAGATGCATGAAATAGTAAGGTCAAGTCAATGTCAACTATATGGCAAATTTTTTGTTTTGCAGCACTGTTTCACGCGTGAGCATGTCAGCAAGGGATACGATCGATGCACTATAGCAACTATTTGAAAATGTAGTTTTAAGGGTTTATATTAAGTTCCCCCGTCTAATTGGAATTGTTTAACATGGCAAGTGAACTGTTCTTTTACCATAGATTGAAATTCAAGAAATACCTTGGGCACATCAGATTTGTGTTTTATGGGATATATCAAATACGCTTAGAGTAATCGTCAATAAATATAATAAAATAGTGATATCCGCTATCAGTAGACATAAGTGTAGGATCCAAACATCATTGAAAATTAGCTCTAAGGGTTAGTTTACCATAGGGGATAGTTAATTTGAGATAACTTATTTGCAACACGGGATTTCCCCCAAAGTCGTTTATTTTAGAAGAGGGGATAACCTGTGTTTGTATTTATTGATGGGGGGATAGGAATGAAGGTTATCCTGTGATGTGACAGAGGGTGTTTACGTGAGAATAGAGGTTAGAATGGGGAATAAGGTAGGAAATGATTACTGCAACCCTTATGGTGGTAGGTAAGTTGGTTGGTGGTAATATTTTTTATTATACTTACTTAGTATGGTAACGTTGTTTATAATTAAATAGTGAATACAATTGAATTAGGTAGAATATGTTAATGTACCAAATTACGATTAGGCATTGTAGTAATTACAAATATAATTAACTATTAATTTTAGGATGGTATTGATCTCATTTGATGAATTATTGTCAATTCAATTTAAGTTAGTAGTAATTAATGGATTTGAAGTATTAATTAAGTTTTTATGAGAAGAAAATTATCTCTAATTGCATGAAAACTTTAATAATAATTACTTGTGTTGAAAGATATTGTCATAGCATATATGATAAAATTAAGAAATGCCATAGCAATGAAATATAACGAATAAGAGCAAAGTGAACATTATAAAAATAGTAATTGAGGGATATAGATATAACAATTAATGTACCACTTAATGATTTGGTTGTCCAATGCTAAAATTCCTAATGTGAAGCCGCATTAAAAAATGAAGACCATTATGTAATGGTGAATGATTTTAAAAAGGTAATATCAATAAAACGAATTTGTCTAATCTATCACATTTCGGTATGTAGTATTCCATAGAAGCGCAACGTATATTGAGTAATGTGTTAGGCTCAGGTTGCCTAAGTCAATGCTTGTCATTAGGCAAAGTCTATTAACAATAGATGGTGCAAATCAGTTATCCCTCAAAAATTGATTTGCATAAGGTTGTTGCGTAGCAGCCATCCTTGCCATGCAAACACAATTTACCCTCTAATATAGTATTGCATACGGTTACAATAACATAGCCGTCCTGACTATGCGAACATATTTTCCTAGGGTTGCCTTGTTTACTCACTAGGCAGCCAAACAAGAACCATCCAACTGTATAATATCTTTTCCCTCAAGCGTTTGAAGCTTTCATCATTGCCTATATGAATTAAACCTTCTTTGCAATGCATCCTGTACATGTAATTGGTACTAAAGAAAATTACATCAGAATTCAATTATCTTTATGTTGGAAAGAATAACTTAAAAAATGATAGTAATAACATGAAATTCATAAGAAGCAAATTTAGAAATATCTAAGCAGTTAATATAACCATTTATAAGTAACGTCATACATTGATAAGTACCGACATAAACTACGACATAGTTATGAAATAGCCATACAGTTCAACATAGTACCAACAACAACCAACATAGAGAAGAACTACCAATAGACATACTACTGAATAACACAGACAAAATATTAATCTAACAAGTCCTCGAATAATTCCATGAAAGGGAATTAATGATCACGCAACTTTTTGTACTGCACTCCAACCTACGAGATAAAAAAAATTTAGAAGCTTTACATGATTTTGATTAAATGACAAAATTTGAGTAGATGATATCGTACATAATCCCATTGGATAGGATCAGCTGGAACAATAGCATTGTGTGCATCATCCCAATGCTAACTTCGATCTCCCAATAGATTGATGATCAACTTGTACATATTTCTAGGAAACTTCCACCGACTTTGAATTAGATGCATTGGAATGGCCTCCTCCAAATGAAATTCCATGTGTTCATTAGTAATGAACCAAGCAGTTCTCATGAATGAATCCTGAATATACTCCCCATTAAATTTCAGATTCCCCAAGGTCCTCAGAAGGCGTTCGTCTTCTTCCTCAATCCATGCCCTTGGTGCCATTCTAAATTTTTTAAGAGTAGTTAGAACTGTTAAAAAATGATTTCCATGGTATGGCAGAAGAAGCTCTTGCAACATAAGGACATTATTCATTTCAATATAAGATCTCATGTAATGTTTATGTTATCCTACATTGATCAACTCTTACATAAATATAAGATATCTCATGTAATGTTCATGTTACCCTATATTAGTCTATGTGTACATACGTGTACACATTTACGTACATGAAGGCAAATGTTGTTGCAAATCCTATAGATTTTTCGTGAAACGATCTACCAAAACATCCTACTTCCTTTTTAGTACAAAAATATATTCCTGGGAAGCGTTATATTGTTGTTGCAATTCCATCCTTTTCCTCTTCTCCTGTATGAGCTCGTCACATACATCCTAATACAAGCATGACATGAAATTTAACTCCACCTCCCGTGATTTCAGAGTTGGCTGAAACTAGAGAGGAGACTTATAAAAATTGCATCCCTAAATTGAAGTTATTTGTTACGTGGTATAAATAAATGAAATACTAGAAGAGAATGTTTCTCCTACGCTCTTTTCATAAGGGCATTTGTAGTAGAGACTATCTAAGATTGCATCTACTTTTCTTCCATCTTCCTCTAAGGTAAGATCGCAGGAAAGTCCACAGAGGTAGCACCTTGCATGTGTCGACATGCCTCAAGATATAGATATGCCTGTATGATAAGAAATTTGTAACGATGGAACAATAATTTCATAATCCAACCCTACAAGTCTGCATATAACATTGTCCTGATATGTTAGTCCATAGACATAAGAAAGAAGTACTGATAAGTAATGCGTTCATAGCTTACAATAGTAACAGTCCATGCTAAAAGTAAAACGCAACATGTGACATTTGAACTAAGATAAATGGATGTTTTTTATAAGAGCTAGCAAATCATGGCATTCAGTCTCCAATTCATCAGCTTTTGCCTTCATTTGCACCAACTCGAACTTAACTTGATCTAACTCCGCTTGCGCATTCTTAATCGTCTTTATTCTCGACACTATTGTCAAGTTTTTATCCTCAACAATGGTGCAAAAAATAATCGACTTTCTGCGACATGTAATCAAACAATCATAATAAAGTGCTATTGTCAAGTTTTTGTCCCTGGCAACGACCCCAAAAATATGATCTCTTGACTACCGGTTAATACAAAAAGAGGTCGTTGTAGTATATGTGACAAATACAAACCATTGTCGCGATAATTTTATTTATTTACTTAATTTTTACTAGTTTATTCCATATCGTTCATTATGAGGCAGTTATTGATATACATCACTCTTTGAGTCCAATATTATTCTTTAATTTCAAAAAAGAATGATTTTTATATACAAGAATGAAAGAATCAATTAAATAATCAAAGAATGAATCAATTATATATAAGAAAATAAATTCGAATGCTTACAAACATTTATATACAAACAAGCATCAAAAATTATAATTAAATACTTTATATTATTTATTTACAACTTATATTAGTAATACTTATATATATATACAATAATAATAATTTATACTTTACTAAATTTAACATACTAACACATACACTAACATATAATGTATGTACAGCAACATATATAAGTGTCGCTAAACCTTAGAAAAACTATATACATTAGCTAAGGTAAAAATAGGATCTATACTAACATTTATTTTATCTACAGTGACATAATTATCTATCACTAAAGCTATTCTTTATTTATATACATATATAGCTCAAATACTACTTATACATACTATATGTATTTATAGTATATTATGTACATATTATATATATACTTACATACATATATACACATGCAAGGCACAGCGGCTCTAACACTTAGCCAATATATAGAGCTCTTCTTCTTTGTTAATCACCTTAATTAATCCTCCTTAATGACAAAATTATGTTAATTAATTGGTGGGTAGCCTTTTCGAAGGATACACAGCACCCTCGCAGGTGGGACCAAACCTCTACTAAGAGCCAACCTAATTTCTAAATTAGGCATTTTAATTACAATTTATGCTCGTTAATGGGCCCAATTAGACCCAAGCATAGTGCACGGTTCCTAGCACAGTGCACGGCTCCAAGCCTAGTGCACCACACATACACGTCTCAATGCCAAAGTCTCGTTCATGCTCAGAGGAAGGGGAGGGTAATGGGGTAGGTTCGGGTGCCCAGTGCCTGTGACAACTGAATTGTCCAAGGGACAAAAATAATTTAAGTTATTGCAGGCACTTGTGCGTTAACGATGTGGCACCATTGTGCTGCCTTCCAACACTGAAGCACAGGCGCTTGCTGCATATCTGAATTGGTAGATTTGGCCCTTGATTTGAGGGCCAAAATTAATTCCTATTTTAAATTAAATTATATGGTTGTGAAGCCCTTATATGGGACTATATAATTATTTAATTTATTTACAAAAATAATTATATGTACTATATAAATAAATTAGCTAAATTTTATGATTATACACACTGATTTTTGAGTTTATTTCCTAATTACAGTTTAAATTAGTTAATTAATGATCTAATTGACCAAGTACAAAGTTAATATACATAATAAATTATTTATTACATATTTTATTGTATTTTACACATTTTATTTTAATTGATTTACATTTAAATTGATTTCAGGGTGTTTTACATTTAAATTAAGTATAAAAAGTAAAATACATTATAAATATAGTTAAATTAGTTTAAATTACTTAAAATACTATAGTATAAATATACAGTATAACTTAGTCCAGAAATAACTTAATTTACTAATTTATTCTAATTTAATTTAGCAACTTACTTAATATCTTAATAAATTAATTATTTAATATATATATATAATTAAATTATGCTACAGGTGTGTTAATGTACATTATAGATATAAAAATATATATGTACAGTATCAGTAATAAATAATGTTATTTATAAGAGTTTATTAATTTAAATAGCTTACAGTACATATAAGTTAATATAATTAGTAGTTAAATATATAAATAAGTTAGATACAGTTTAAGTTATCTTAAATATTTAATTTACATTATATAATATATACATAAGTTATTTATACCTATTATGTACATATTTTATAATATATACATATATAACTTAGTATATAGCTTATATTTACAAGTATATACATACTATACATGGTACTTTTAGGTATTTTTCGAGCTTTTTTATTTTTTATGGATTATATATGTTTTAGAGAGGTAGGGGATGAGAGAGAAAGAAAGAGATGAGAGAAATGAACTTGTTTTTGGTGTTTTTGATTTTGAGTTCTTTTATTAAGTTCCAAGATATACTGAACCATTGGCTGGTATGTTCTACCAAGCCGAAGGTTCAGATGACCTTGAAACTTAACATACACTTAAAAATATATCTAATCCTAACTAATACAGGTTTATTTTATTTTTTTTAATTTTTTATGTTATTTTTATTTATGTGCAAAGTTAGCACAATTTAGGACCTTCTAAGAGTTTTAAAGTGGAACCTAAGACCCTAAAAAGAGTTCTAGTGGCTGGAATGGCAATAAAAGTGTTCAGATGTGCTCTATATAGTTTAAGAAAGATGTTCCAACCAATAAACATGATTTTCATTCATTTTTTTCCTTTAATTTCCCAATGTGGACAGTTAGGCACAATAACTAGCTGACAATGAATGATTAAATAGGGTTACAAGCAATTTAAAAGAAATTTAAAGACACTAACAGATATGTAAATGCTTGTACACGAAGTTTACAACAATGAAAGCATGTCAGCCATTTAAAATAACTCAAATGCCGGCTCACTGTCCTACAATTACAGGCCATAAACAACGACAGCACAGCAACAACATAGCAGCAACAGCTACTGACCTGATCAAGGATCAAATAAGATGCTCCAGACATCTAGAACTTGGTTCAGATGACTTAAAACCAAATAGAGTGGTTGCTGCAGTGATCAATCCCATTTCCAACAGCTCTGAAATGGGAATTTCAGTAGCTGTTGAATTAACCAAATCTAATCCCTTATCTATGTCATAGAAAATAATGATCATGGGACTAGATTGGAAATTAATCCAACAAAAATGTTGCTGGTATGCAGCATTTTAATATGTGAAATTTGGGATTCAAAACACAACATTAAACACTGTAAAGTCTGACAAGGTCTGAAAATCACATTAAAACCAGATTGAAGTGTCAAACTTTGTATCAAAAAATTCTCAACAGTAATACTCACTTCAAATCAGGAAGAATACCCTGATCTAACACCTTCCTAGTGCTATAAACAGCATGGAGGAGGTGTTTGCCAAGCGAAATCGATGTTTTAAAAGCTGCGTTGTAGTATAGGTCGAAATCAGTTGAAAACAAATAAAATTTATAACTCGAATGAAAGTCCGAGGTCGTTCACTGGGAGCAAATATGGAATTAAATTGCTAATTGCAAATAAAATGTAATTGAGCATGAGATTCAAGCCAAATAATACTAAGAAACGAATAATAATTACTCAGAAATGATAATCAATGTAAAGCATGAGTTTAACAATAATTATGCAAGGTGAAAAGAATCTCAAAGCAAAAACAATGGTGATTTAGATCACCAATTGTTTAATTTAAACATGTATGCATTGAGTTCAAATAATGCAACAGTGCCATCAACCGTTCAAACTTAGGTACTCAAATATATCAACAGTATCAACCGCTTTTACCCAAGTCAGATGTCGCCTTAAGCCATCAGAAGAGTTAAACATGCGTTTGCTATAGTACCTTCCCCTTTGTTTCTTCTCCTCTTCTTCACAGACAGAGGGAGGCAATCTCTCCAGCGGCTAAGTGTCAGCCAATAAGCAGGGAAGTAAAACCCCCTATCCCTGCGCTCTCTCTCTTTCTCTCTCTAGGTTCCGCTCGCCTAGGGCATTGCATAGTACTAGGAAATTGAATTCGGATCTAAGCACACCCGGGACCAGTCTCACCAGCAGTGGGTGGTGAGCGAGGAGTGAGAGGCTTAGGCAGGTAATCGGGTGAGTGCTAGACCCGCGTGTAGGTGTCACGGGCGAGGCACGTGTGAGAGTACGGGGACCTCACCCCCTATGTGTTACTTGAGGCAAATAGCTGAAAGCAGAAATTCAATTTATGCGTGCACGCCTCTTCACTTGTTTCCGAGGTGGGACTAAATGTCCCACCGTCTTCACGCGAGCATCTGCAAGTGGGACTTCATCAAATTGCAACGGCTGCTGAGGATATCTCCCCCAATTGGAGACCTGGGTGCGAGCCTTTAGCAAAGTCGCAATGCCTAGAGGGTGTGGCCTGGAGCTTCGTGGCTAGAACTCGAAGAATAAAGGCGACGATGGGTGGAGGGCAGCAGAAGTCCGACGTGTACTTGAAAGGAGAAGCACGGCCTTTCGGCCCCCTTAAAATACTTCAGGAGCTTCGCTGGAGGACGACGAACGTAATGGTGTGTGTGATGAGGCTAGTGCGTGTGTGTAGGTGTAGGGCGAAGTCAAAGATGGCGTGCGATGGTGGGTTTGTTCGGGAGAGGGTTTGGGTGGATGGGAAGGCGAATAGAGATAGGGGTTTTATGAGTGAAGGGACAACGGTGCTTGTGGGTGCATCGGCGACGCGGATGGAGAGGTGTAGCGAAGAGGGCGCCTTGCCTGAGGAGCAGTCAGAGATGGGGAAGATGAGGGTGAACGACGGTGTCAAGGGGTTCTTTTTAGGATTTTTGGGTATAAAACTAACCTAAGAGAACTAAGGATCTAATCTACCCCTAATTTAATAGATGAAAGGGGGAGAATGACACCAGCATTGGTAGGCTGGTGCCAAGGAAGAAAATACTCCTATAGAGGGGGACGACGATGACGACAGAGAGAGAATGACGGTGACTGGTATTTCACGATGCAGAGGAAGGTAAGGAAGAAGAATCCTCTGTGGTCAGACAATGAGGAGAGGTAGGGAGAGTCGCTGGAGCTCAAGGAGCTATTCGGTCGAAATAGGAGAGAGGAATTTGGGGAATTTCCGATCGAAATCGAATTTACAGAACTCGACGAGGTCTGAGGGTCCTTTTATAGGGGTTTAGAGGTCGATTTAAGCTTGGAAGCCAAGCTTCCAAGCTTGGAATGTTCGTCAGAGATGGGAGCTTGAAAGATACCTGAATCTCTCATGTGTTCACATGACAGATTGGGAAGGTTGTAGGGCTTCGGATCTGGCTCAAAAGGAAGGGAATTCCTTGATGAACTTCCCTTTCAAATCTGAGAGGGAATCATCAAGGAATCAAGGAGAAAGTGCCAAATCAAGCTTGCCAAAGTTGTAGGATTAGGATTTCATGGAGGTAGGGACCTATTTGAAGAAAAAGATAATAAAGTTGGGGACCTATTTGTAAAGGATTCAAAAGTTAGGGGCATGTGTGTGAGAGAAAAGACTTAGACAGACCTAAATTGCAAACTAGGTCAGGATGATCTCAGATTAGGTCCAAATTTTGTTACAAACTTAATTTTGACCCAAGGAATCCAATGGTGAAGTTAGATTTATATTTTGACTAAGTTTGACTGGGTAATTTATGCAAAAACCCAAATTAGGGCAAAAGTATGTCTGAGACTCTATTTTGGGTCAAGACGGGTTCTGATGGTCAAATCAAGGATGTCAAACCCTAGAGAATATTTTTCTATGAATTTTAGAGGATTTAGGTGAATTTTTTCCTGACCAAATCCTCAGTTATTTAAGTAAGTCTATTTTAGGGTTTCGAAAGTCATTTAATTCCCGTAACGATCAGAAACCCTTTTCTGTCTGTACTAACTCACTTGTTAGACTCTTAAGATCATTTGACCCTTAATTAATCCCTGAGAAAACCTATGATTGTTCTTCATTCATGATATGATGGTAAAATTATAGTTTTAACCCCGATTTCTTGGATTTCCCTCAGAATGGATTTGCAATGAATTATGGCCTTTTGATGGTTATGTAGGAACATTTATTAATGGAAATTGACTAAATAATGCTAGATATGGCTGATGATGACATTATCATTAGGAGCGTCTTAGATCAGTCCAATAAATTCAACCAACTATGAATCCCAATTCTCTTAACTTTAAGGAATACTAACAATTCCCTAAGTTAAAAATTAGAATCTCTCAATCAAAACAATAGAGAAATTCTTGGTAGAGCATCAAATCAACAAAGTGAATTTTCCTTGGCTCTACCTCTCATTAAAAAGCCATCAAAGTTCTGATTCATACCCAATATCCGATGAAATTTCCAAAATCAAGACAAATCCATAAGGTGTTTAAGTCACAATACTAGTAAGATGGTAAGAAAGCAATGGAATGACACATGCTATTGAAGAATTCTTCCTTAGCATATGACTATAAGTAA
This sequence comes from Thalassia testudinum, assembly GCA_037157565.1. Classification (NCBI taxonomy): domain Eukaryota; kingdom Viridiplantae; phylum Streptophyta; class Magnoliopsida; order Alismatales; family Hydrocharitaceae; genus Thalassia; species Thalassia testudinum. Next base: position 59,432,218 of record JAZHRO010000019.1, on the reverse strand, counting down.
TGCCTAACCTATGTGCAATCTTACATCTAAGCTTAAGCACACCATCATAATCATCTACTTTTACAAAGCTCAACAAAAAATTGATGTAGGTCCACTTCTTCCACCTCTCTGTGATTCTTGTGGGAGAATAGATTGTATTTCTTGTAGATGAAATTTATTTTTTCAAGGTTGTATCTACATGTACTTTTATCATTTCTCATGAAACGCATACCCATCACTTATTAATATATATAATGAAGTGCTATGGTCATAGCCATTATTTGGAGTACTATAGTTATAATTTTAGAAGACCATCAATTTTGCAGAGGAAGATAGAGACCCATGAATCCAGGGCTCTCAAGATTTGGCTTATTAGATTCAATTGTTGAACAAAAACTTTGATAGTCTTTTAGCAAACCCCAGCATGAACCTGCAAGCAGCCTCTATCTTTCAGGCTTCAAGTGAATGCTTCATTTGCCAAAGCACAACGTACGTCATTGCGGAGTGCCACCAGGAAAATCAATTCCCTGAGTTGATTTAGGACAACCTGAACGTGGCCCAAGGATTTCCGCTCACCTTCTCATGATAACCAGTATTCTAATACCTATAATCCAAGGTGGCAGAACCATCCAAATTTCTCATGAAAGCAAGGTGATGCTTCTAACTTAGGGAATACAAGACCCCTACCTCCCCAACCCATATACCAACCATCCTATGAAAACCCTCCTCAGCATAAGCCTTCTAAGATGGAGGAACTTAAAGCCATGATGAAAGCAATGCAAGAGCATCAAAATATGGTCATCCAATCTCAGAATAAGATGATTACTGATATGCAATCTCAAATTGGTCATTGACAAGTCGATTTTCCGCTACGTGTTGTAGTATTTAAGTGGTGGAAAAATAGACTAATCAGTAATAAAGATAACCACTCATAGAAGAGCGGGTCATGTTCACAGGGAGGCAATTATGCAATAAACTCTCGATTATTTTGTATTCTTTCGGTTAAGTGTGAAATCCCTAGTCAAATCCGACATAAAATGCGATGGAAAGAAGATTCACAATAACTCACAAATATAAGGGTATATGTGCAATTTTCCCTCACCAAAATCTTCAATAAATAGATGATGATTTTATGTGATTTTCAATTGACATATACTAGAGAAAATTGGTGCACATGTTAATCCCAAAACCAATCTTAAAACAGGTGAATAATAATAACATGCAATTAATAGAAAGTATGAGTGTGCATTCACAATTTTGCCATAATAAATTAATAATAAATCAAAAATTAATTTTTGGTGGCAATGGCATTAGATGTAATTTTTAATTGAAGGTAAAATAGAGCTTTCACTCTCTCTCCTCCTTATGAGAGAGAGAGAGCACCGGCGACAGAGCTGCTATGGGGGAAGGTTGACCGGTGTGTGGGGATCACGGTGACGATGACAGAATGGTGAGAGGTGGCCGGAGGTGGCCAGCGGGCAGAGGAGGGCCACCGGCCTGTTGGAGGAGAAGGCAACAGCCGCAACCAAGCGTCTGGCTGCGCTCGGGTGCGCACCTAGCGGCCAAGGTGAGCGCCTGCGGGAAAGGGCGCACCTACCTGTGGGGAGCACTGGTGAAGCGAGGGCACGTGCCTGCAGGTGCTTAGTGTGGGCGCGGTGATGGTGCTGTGCCTGAACAGGCCTGCGGGTGAAGCGAGGCGGGGCGTACAAGCAGAGCGCATGCAGGCAGTGCAGGAGGGCGTGCGGACGAGGGGGGTGCGCTGCAGTGGCTGGAGAGGCACGGGCTTGGCAGGGCAAGGGGGTGGTGTGCCTGAAGGTGGGCGCTGGTGGCAGCGAGCGCCTGCGGGCGCTAGTTCTGTGCGGGTGTGTGAGTGGGGAAGGTGCGGTGTCTGCAGGCTGCTTAATGAGGGCGCGGGAGGGGTGGTGCATCTGAAGGTGGTGGAGGCTGAGGTGCGAGCCTGGTGGTAGGCAGAGCGCCTGCGGGGTTGCGGGTGCAGTAGATGCAAGATGGGGCACTGGCTGGAGATGCTGGTGAGGTAGTGCAGCGCCTACTGAGGGGGGGCACTGTGGGCGATGTGGCTATGCAACGCCTGCGGGTTGGTTGGAGGGCGCGGTGGGCGGTGTGCGCCTGCAGTGGAAGGGCGATGGAAGATGAAGCAACTGCAGGCACGGGCACAGGCTGAAGGGCAGGATGGGGTGCTTGGTGCACAGTGCACGTGGTGGAGCAGTTCCCCACAGGGGGGAAGATGCAGATCCTCTCTTTCTCCTTTGACCCCCTCCTCTTAACTCCTCTCCCCCGTGCCAATTAAGGGATTTTCAAATCCCTTTTCTTATTTTGGTAGGAGACTATTGGGGAGGTGTTATTGAGGCCGGCGGCTGTTGAGGGTGGCCAGAGGATGGAGAGAAATGCCGCTGATTGTTTATTGGGGAAATTTACTCCCAAACTCCTTGTTCTTTCTACATATCATTCCTGCACAAAAAAATAACAAAATCATTACATATTAAGTTATAGAATGTTATAAACTTAAATCATGATGCATATAAATATTTTACAACTTAATGTAGTTATTAACAAACCTAAAAGGTAAGATTAAAGTTACTTAGGCGTAATGCAAGTCCATTAAAATGGATTCATCAGTCATCTTTCTGAGGTAGTTAGGTAGCATGATCTGGGGAAGTTGCCTAGCTCTTCTGAGGAGAACTCAAAGGGCAACGGGGTCATATTCAGGGAGCACGCCCAAGCTGTGACCGTGCTGAGTGGAAAGAAAATTGACAAGCCTGATAACACTCCTACAGTCACGTCTTAGGATTCCCCTCCTACACCTGACCCGATGTCCATCTCCAGCGAGGAAGAGCCGCACTACTCTCCCTCGCTTGAAATCACCCACCTTGAGCATGTCGTTAGTTTGCCACCCCTTTCCCGCCATGATGACCCCTCTACCCAGAAGCCAAGGGTGCCCTATCCACCTGGAGAATCTTCTGTTGACTCACCTGGAGCCAAGGTAGGACAGAGGAGATTATGGAGACTTTTAGGAAAGTTCAGATCAACTTGCCTCTGTTGGAAGCTATCAAACAGATCCCATCCTATGCCTCTAAAGGACCTGTGCACCCAGAAGTGCCAATCTAGGAGACAGATCCAAGCTAAGGTATCCTGCCTGACCATGTTAGCTTGGTTCTCCAACATGGAACACCCCCCAAAATGAATGACCCAGGGGCCCTGTATATTTCAGTGGTTATAGGTAACCAACACATTGACGAAACTCTGCTCAATCTGGGTGCGGGGGTGAACATTTTACCGAGCTCTATCTACGATCTTTTGGGAGGAGGTGAGTTAATGCCTAGTCCAGTCATCCTCCAGGTCACAAACAGATTGCTTAAGACATCACGGGGATTACTAGAAGATGTCTTGGTGAGAGTGGAGGACTTCTTCTTCCCTGTTGGCTTTCTTATGCTAGATACTGACCCTTCGAATAAGCCCACTAAGTTGTATATTATTCTGGAATGCCCCTTATTGACCACAGCCAATGCCTCTATCAATTGTAGAACAGGGGCACTTAAAATGGGCTTTGGGAACAAGAAGATCCGGTTGAATGTTTTTGATACTTACAAGCAATCCGAATTTCAAGATTGTTCTCAGATTGAGGTTGTTGATGAAATAATTGAGGAGACTACTCCAGCACTCCTATGCAAAGATCTCCTTCAAAAGGTCATATCTAAGGACCATCCTCCGATTATTAAAGAAACTGAAGGGGAAATACCTGAATTAGAAGAGTTGTTGGGGGTACACACAGAGTCTCTGTCCCTACCCTGGATCGTGAAGGTAGATTTGCTACCTAAGGCAGGGACATCTCAACTTAAACCCTCAATCCAAAAGGCTCCTGAGTTGGAGCTGAAACCCCTCCCGAGCTCAATGAAGTATGCTTTCCTTGATCCTAATGACATGCTCCCCATTATTATCTCGTCTGCATTATCTGAATCACAGGAGGGAGCTCTGCTTGAGTGTTTACAAAGGCACAAAGAAGAAATTGCTTGGTCAATTGCTGATATTAAGCGTGTTGATCCCTCCCTTTACATGCATCATATGTACACGGACGAGTCCGTCTTCCGAGACATGCAGAGAAGGCTTAACCCCAATATACGGGAAGTTGTTAAAAAGGAGATTCTGAAATGGTTAGATGTAGGAATTATCTATCCCATTTCAGATAGTCATTGGGTCAGTCCTATTCATGTGGTGCCCAAAAAGGCAGGAATCACTGTGGAAGAGAACGACCAAGGAGAGTTGGTAACCACTGGACCCTCAAATAGTTGGAGGGTCTGCATTGATTACCGTCATTTAAACACGGCTATCCAGAAAGACCATTTCCCCTTACCATTTATCGATCAGATTTTGAAACGACTGGCGGGGAACATGTACTTCTATTTTCTTGACAGGTACTCTGGGTATAATCAGATAGCTGTCTTTCCTAATGATCAGGAGTGTACAACCTTCACGAGTCCGTATGGCACATTTGTGTTTCGTCGAATGCCATTCGGGTTATGTAATGCTCCTGCCACTTTCCAATGATATATGATGGCTATCTTTTCTGATATGATTGACAAGTTTGTTGAGATTTTCATGGATGACTTTTCCATTTATGGCTCGTCATTTGACCTATGCCTTTCACACCTTGATAAAGTCTTAACCCTTTGCGAAGAGGCAAAGCTAGTGCTTAGCTAGGAGAAAAGCCACTTTATGGTCCAACAGGGCATTGTGTTAGGGCATGTAGTTTCTGAGAGAGGATTAGAGGTGGACATCGCAAAAATTGATTCCATCTCTAAGCTTCCATCGCCCACCAATATTCGTCAAGTTAGATCTTTCCTTGGCCATGCTAAGTTCTATAGGTGCTTCATTAGAGATTTCAGCAAAATCTCTAAGCCACTCTGCAACCTGTTAGCGAAGGATGTTTCCTTCGATTTTAATGACAAATGTGGCGAGGCTTTCCAAGTCTTGAAGAAAGCCCTTATTACCACGCCGATTCTCCAAGCACCAGATTGGACCCTCTCGTTTAAGCTAATGTGCGATGCTTCTAATTTTGCAGTGGGAGCGATCTTAGGTCAAAGGGTTGATGGCAAACCTCATGTGTTGCATTATGCTAGCAAGACCCTTACGGACTCTCAGTAAAACTACACAGTCATTGAAAAGGAGCTTCTTGCTGTAGTGTTTACTTTGGAAAAGTTTCAGTCTTATCTTTTGGGATCCAAGGTTGGGGTGTTCACTGATCATTCTGCTTTAAAGCATCTTCTTGCTAAAAAAGACACCAAACCTCGCTTAATTCGTTGGATTTTGCTACTCCAGGTGTTTGACCTGGAAATTAAAGATAAGAAAGGAGTTGAGAATGTGGTAGCAGATCATCTGTCTAGGATCCCTATTGAAGCATCAACCCCTGCTGGCGGTATCCAAGAGACTTTCCCTGATGAGTCTCTGATGGCAGTGGAGGCAAAAACTCCTTGGTTCGCTGACATAGTGAACTATCTGGTCACGAGCATCACCCCCAGTACTTGGGACAAGTAGAAGTGAGATAGGTTTCTTGCTAATGCTAAATTTTATCACTGGGAGGAACCTGAGCTTTTTAGAATAGGCCCTAACTGGCTTTTCCACCATTGCATCCCTGACGAAGAACAAAGGAGTGTTCTGAGTTTCCGCCATGACCTCCACTGTAGAGGACATTTTAGTGGAAAAAAGACTGCCCATAAGGTTCTTCACTCTGGCTTTTGGTGGCCCACATTATTCCGTGATGTACATACATATGTGGGTGCATGTCTACATTGCTAGCAGATGGGAACCATCGAAAAAAGGGATGAGATGACCCAGCAACCTATCCTCCCTATTGAGATCTTTGATATTTGGGGCATCAACTTCATAGGTCCCTTTCATGTGTCCTTCGGATATGAGTACATCCTTGTAGCTGTGGACTATGTATCGAAATGGATAGAAGCCATACCCACGCGAACCAATGACCATTCCATGGCCTTGGGTTTTGTTAAGGCTAATATCATTTTTCGGTACGGTTGCCCAAGGACGATCATAAGTGATGGAGGACCTCACTTCAAGAATGTACACTTCACAAGACTACTCCAAAGTTTGGGAGTCAACCACATGATAACCACACCTTACCATTCCCAAACGAGTGGAGAAGTTGAAGTGTCTAATAGAGAGATTAAACGAATTTTAGAAAAAACTGTCAGGCCCAACCGTAAGGATTGGTCTAAAAAACTAAATGATGCTCTTTGTGCCTATAGAACACTATATAAGACTCCCTTGGGCATGTCTCCTTTCTGACTTGTCTACAGAAAGGTGTGCCATCTTCCCGTTGAAATCCAACACAAAGCCTATTGGGCTATTAAAAACATTAACTTGAATCTGGATAAAACGGGAAAGGCACGTATGCTAGAGTTAAGTGAGCTTGAGGAGCTTCGTAATGAAGCCTATGAAAGTTCTTAGGCTTACAAGCAACGTACAAAGGTCTTCCATGATAAGCACATTATTAGAAAGACCTTTTGAGCCCAACCAGTGGGTCAGGCTTTTCAATTCCAGACTTAAATTATTTCCAAGAAAGCTAAAGTCCTGCTAGGATGGGTCGTACGTTATTATCATTACCTTTCCTCATGGAGTAGTAGAAATTCGAAACCCTACTTTTGGTGTGAGCTTTAAAGTAAATGGCCAACGACTTAAACCTTATGTTACTTTTTCAGATGGTCAGTGATGAGAGCCTAATCATGAACCCTAACTAGCTTATTTTGACCTGAGAAAGTAAACAAAAGCTCCTACATAACCTAAAGGAAGGCCTAAGTCAAGGGATTACTGTTCTGGGAAGGAAACATGAATTAAAGGGTAAAACTGCAATTTTACCATTGTAGTACATCAATAGGATTTCTCAAGGGTTAAACATAGGTCAATTGGACTTAATAAAAGGAAAATTGGAATGGTTCAGTCAAAAAGGGTTATTGTGAGATTTAAGAATATTCTGTAACCCTAAAACAAATCCGCTTAATTCAACAAGGTTTTGGTCTGGATAAAAATCAACTAAACCCTATAAAATTCGTGGAAAAATATCCCCTAGGGTTTAAAACCTTCAAATTGACCTTTGGAACCTATTTTGACCAAGATTGGGTCTTAGCCTAGTATTTAACCTAATTTGGGTTTTTGTGCAAAATATCTAGTCAAACGTGGTCAAACCTAAAATCTCACTTCACCATTGGATTCCTTAGGTCCAAGTTAGGTTTTTACCAAAATTGGGGCCTAAGGGAAGGTCATATTGACATACTTTGCAAAATGATCCACCCAATTACATTATGGTCCCTAACTTTTGAAAACCCTTCCGCATAGCCCCCTAACTTCCTCGCCACCCTTACATTCAGGTCCCTCCACCATTACAGCGGAGGAATCCCACTCCGGCAAGGATTTGAAGCTGATATCTCGAATCCTCAGAGATCTCCTCCCAGATTTGGAAGGGAGATTCTCTGAGGATTTCTCTATTGTCTGAACGAGATCTCCAAATCAAATTTACACCCAATCACTCATGCAAACGCTCGAGAGATTTGGGTGTCCTACGCACGTTCCTTAGACGGAGAGGCTTTTACGCTGGAAGGCTTGCCTTCCAAGCACAAAAGGCTCGGCCAGAGGCTATAAAAGGACCCCCGGTCCTTTACACATCTTCCAAGCTTGATTTGGCCACAGATACCCTCTCAATTTCCTCCCTCCTCATCTCTAGTCAAACGCATGCAAGCTTCGGTGATCTCTCCTCCCTCCTCTCGTCGCTCTGCCACCATACCAGTGGTAGGGTTAGCTTCGTCTCGTTCCTCCGTGTTGCACCGCACCGGTGCACGCCTCTCCAACCTCCTCCTCATTGCTGTCATCTCCACCTCAGGGTTGTCTTCCTCGATGACGACACATACACGCCTCTCGTATCCTCTGCCTCCCCTTCGTCCCAATACCCACAGATAAGTTTCTCTCCTCCCACTCTTCATTTTCCCTGATTTTATTTCATAAACCGTCCCTCGACTGCCACCGTCCACCTTCATCTTCTCCATCTCTGACCAACCTCCGACGAGATGCATCCACCACTCCGCCCATCCACTGACTGCCACGCACACCCCACACTTCCACCGAACAAACCCACATGCACGGTCACAGTCCGACCTTGGCATGCACGCCTAGGCCATTTTGCGTAACGTCGACCCCCGCCTCACCTTCGCCGTGATATGGCGAAGCTTTCCCTATTGATTGATAGGGCCGCAAGGCCGTCTTCGTGCCGCACAGGTCTGAGCCTCCTTCCCCCATTAACGTAGAAGCAAGCTCTCTTGCTTCAGAGCTCCAGACTGCCCGCTCCAGGCACAAGGGCTCCAGGCTATGTCCATTGAATGTGTGAAGGTATTCAGCCTGAGAGCAGACTTCGTGAGACCCTCGGCTGCTCCAATTGAGTGGAGTTCCCTCCTGTGGGCGCCAGCAGAAGCGGGTGGGACATTTAGTCCCACCTCGTAAACTCAGGGGTGAGAAGCGACAGTTATATTGAATTTGTGCTTTCGGTTGGTTGCCTCAAGTCACACAGGGGTGAGGTCCCTCGCCCTCACTCACTCACGCCTCATCTGCGACTCCTGCCCCCACGGACCTGGCACCCAACCCGATTACCTAGACCTAGCACTCCTCACGCACTACACGCCGGTGCGCCTGGACCCAGGCGCGTGAAACCCAACCCGATTACCCGGCTCTGGGAGAGCATACCTAAGAGCAAAAGAGAGAGAGAGAGAGATGCGGGGAGGGGTAGGGGCTAAAAAAAGTTTTGCTCCATTGTGTTGTGTAGGAAAGGAAGAAGAATCTGAAGGCAAGAAGAAGAGGAAGCTGAGGGTGCAACTGCAGCCAAAGCTAAAGAGGAAGAAAAGGAGCAGTTGAAGAGGAGACCAAGTGCAGAAGAGGAAGAGAAGAAGAAGGAGGTAGCTGCTAAAGGTAAAGGAAGCCAAAGCCAAGCAGGGTTTTAGCCGCAGAAGAAGAAAGAAGAAGAAGAAGCCAAAGAAGGCAAGGGCTGCGGAAAGACAGAAGCAGGAGCAGCCAAGCAGAAGAAGAAGAAGATAAGGAAAGACAAAGAAGAAAGAGCCAAAGAAGGCAGAAGAAGAAGAAGAAGATAAGGAAAGACAAAGAAGAAAGAGCCAAAGAAGGTAGAAGAGGCACAGCCGCAGAGAAAGAGAAAGAAAGAAGAGAGAAAGAGAAGGATAAATCAAGCACTGTAGCAAAAGTTTTTAAGATGTCTGATTTCTCATCAGACGTCCAATTTTTTAGCATTATTTCTACATTGACATTACTTCTCAATTTTGATTGGATTGGTTATTGCTTTTTATTAAATTGAGAGTTGTGCTCTTAAGTTTTTAAATACCCAATTGCTCCCTGTGTTCGACCTCAGATACCTTGATTTTCGAGTTATAAATTCTTATTTGTTTTCATGATGATTTTATCTATACTACAATGTAACATCTTTTAAAACACAATTTCACCTCGTCAACAGTCAGGCTTTGGACGCACTTCAGCTTGAGGAATCTTAGCTCCTCCCACTCTCCTCCTCAGGTGATATTCTTCTATTTTATTTTTTCAATGAGGACATTGTCAGTCTTAGGCATGGGAGGGTATAACCTGAAGATGTTTATAGCATTTATAAATATATGCATGCATTTAAGATAGTGCATTAGCCAAAAAAAAAAATCTCTTTTGTTTCTTGAGCTAAATTGGATTAGTCCCGAGCAAAAGTTCATATCACGAAAGTTTCATTAAAGATTTTCTTATTAAATTATTTCTTAAATTTAGAATCTAGTACAGTTATTTCACTTGCACGGAGACTGGGTAATGGATCTTTGTAGAAAATCAATAAGCATTTTTAGTCTACTGAACCTTTGGACAGTTAATAAGGGGTCAGGCATATTACCTTCTAATAGATCCACCTCATATTTATGAGAAGAAAGTAGAAAGATTACTGGTGTGCTAAGTCTAGTGCAAGGACTCTTAAGTTCTGGACAATTAGATAATGATACCTCAGAGTTAGTCATAGTTTTTTCTCTTTATTCCTGTGTGCGTACATTATGTGAATTCCTAAGAGTCACCAAATAAGGCAGATAACAGAGATTGAGTCTTGATAAAACTATGACTATGGTGGATGGTTACGACCATCCTTCATAGAGTCCTCGGTTGAAGGAGGGTAATAGTGTCAAAGGTCAAAAATGTGCTTGTCCTATCCATCCTTTCCACATGCCGAAAGTAGGCACTTCCACCAAATAAGCCACACAATATCCTCTTGACCATCATCATCCCTAATAATGCCTCATGAACAAAAGTCTACGTCTTGTTATGTTAATTTTTATAAAAAGAAAAGAAAGAAATATAGAAGGAAAAAAAAGGAGAAATATTTATATTTAGAAAAGAAAACAAAGAAGAAGAAAAAGAAAAAGAAAAAAAGAGTCAAAGTTTGGAGTTTTATCTCCATGTCATTTTTTGTCAATATTTTTGAGGCAACAACAAAAACACTCATTGCGATCCACCAAATATGACCCATGCTTACTTTTCAGTATTTATGATTGTCCAGATACTGGCTGAGGACTTCTAACTTAGTTGTAGAGTTATTAGGACTTTTATTGACGTGTGAATGCCATGTGAGGCTACCAAATAATGAATACATTTACAAAAATATGGTAAGATATGTGATCTTAGAAAAGGAAAAAGGAAGAAAGAGAAAAAGAAAAGAGAGAGTGAGTGAGCAAAAGGGAATGCAAAGAGAGCACAGTGTTTAGCCTTTCTCTGAGTTGACTTATTTGATAGTCTAGAGATCTAGAGTCTGTAGTACTAGATTACATGTAGCACCAGATGAGTGTGTGCCACCAAATACGAATCTATTTAACGTAGTATCTCCTACCTAAGCAAAAAGCTGGGGTCAAATTACAGATTATTTTCTACTTTATCCCCGAGGGAAGTAGTTGCCTATCCTAATAGAATTTTATCAAGGGATAAGTTTGAACTTTAAATGTAAGCTGGCTTTTCACTTGGATCCGCTACCCAAGCTACTATTACTTCACATTTGTCTGGATCTCTGAATTATTAAAGAAAAAATCTTTTCAGTTACTTCCATTATTTTTCACTTTTTGCTAGGGACTAGCAAAACTTAGGCATAGGAGTATTTGATCAGTCCACATTAGTGGAGTGCTAATTAGCCTAAGTACATGTAAACATGCCTCATTAGATTGCGATTAGAGTTAAGTGTTAGTTTATATTAATTAGATAATACTTTGGTAAAATTTGATACATATATATTTATGTAGGGTTTTGAGTGCAACTTTCACCATCTCTTCCGCCAGCAACTGAGCCGTGCCTCTCGCAACCTATCAACAGTAGCACCTCATCGCGCGGGCGTTGTTGGAGGAGATCTCACACGGCTTAAACCAAATGAGGGAAAGTCGGGGAAGATCTGCTAAAGAAGATGCCTGCACATTGGGTTCAAGAGATAAAAGGAGAACTACGGATGCTGGGGAGGATGGTCACTTCCATCCTTCACCACTGTGGAGAAAGCAAACATGGTGGCCGGAGAGCACATTGTGGATTAAAGCCAACTTCGTCAATGCCGCCTACATCCTCACCTTCATTCTCCTCTCTCTCTCACAGAGACACACACCATCAACAAACCACCAGCCTCACGCGACCACTCCACCTTCAGAAAGTCACCCGCTGCCTATGCGCAAGCAGTGCCTCTTTGCCCGCACGTATAGGTGCACTAGCAGCAAGCGCATTCCCGCGCTCCAGCCTGCGTGCACACACAACCACGCAGCAGCAATCGCACGCCCTTGCGCTCCCAACCACATGTGCCCAGCCGGCTTCCTCTCCTTTTTCCTCTTCTTCTCCCCATGCCCCCCTGTTTTGTAGCAAAGAACCCAAAATGCCTTAGGCTGTGCACACCACCATCACGCACATCCCGCTCACATGCTGCGCACACGCCACCACAGCAACCAACTAACGACCTCCCTGCTATTGCTTGACGACAACACCGCCTGCGACAACCCCACTGCCGGCACAAAGATGCCAACAGAATCCACCACCGCCAGCCTCTGTTCCGCCCTCCACCCACCTCCGGCAGTCTCGACCCTCGCCTCCACCACCAGCATGCTCTTCTCCTCCTATGGAACTCCTCCGCCAAAGCAAACAGCTGGCGCCTCCTCCTCCAATGTGCGACGAAGATAGAGGAAGTTTCCTCTGTTTTCAAGCACATTAAAAATTACATTTCATTGCCATTGCCGGTTGAGATTTTATTGAATATTATATTCATTTTAATGGATGATTTTACAGCCAAGTCCCTTTAGTTTGCATTAATTAGTGGCTTATCAAATTGCATGACCATTTTCCCCCATCTATTAGCTTCAGATTAAATGGTGATATTATGCTTTACATTGGATGCCATTGAATATTTAGGGTTGATTGATTTTATAGGAGTATTCTAGTAAAGGAAAATTTGCATGATTGGTCCATCTCTTTTCAGAAATTAGAGATTGGTTATTTGATTCACCTATTAGTGTTCTTTCTTTGGCATCAGGATGAATGAATGAAATTTCTTTTAAGTAAACAAGAGATAAAGTTATTGTGAGTTTATTTGGCTCAATCCTCCCTGTGGATACGATATTTTTATTATGGTTTAAATTAATATCTATTTAATCTTTAATTAAGAGATTTTCCACCACACGACTACAACAACATACCTTTTTATCTCTATCATCTTCATAAATAAGCGAAATTCTCTCTATGAGTTATGCATATCGAGAAGAATGTAATGGACAACATTCTTGATGTATTAAACCTAACAGACAGTCCGAAAGATACAGTTAAAACAATGAATGATATGAAAATTTTGAGTATTCATCCTAAGTTGCACATTGAAGAAGGGTCTCACTTTCTAGAAGCTATATATAGTCTTTATCGAAGAGTAGAGGCGAAAGATTTTCTCATTCCTTAAAGACATTTGGGTTCCTAATGGGTATTCATCACAGCTTTCACGTTGTATAAATGAAGCACATAAGAAGATTATGGGGTTAAAAAGTTACGATTCTATTGTGTACATGCAAATCTTATTCCCACTAGTGATATGTGGAGTGATGCCAGATCCAGTAGTCGATTGTTTCATGAAGATGAGTAGATATTTTAAAGTCATCTGTTCAAAGACATTAAATCCCGAATTGTTAGACTATTGGGATAAACGAATTGTGATCACACTTTGTAAAACGGAGCAAATTTTTCCACCTACATTCTTCAACGTGATGGTTCATGTCATGTTTCATCTTTCTAATGAAGCGAGAATTGCTAAACTCATGAAGTACAAATGGATGTATCTAATTAAACGATATTTGAAGAAACTGAAAGATTATGTCTTGAATAAGGCTAAGCCAGAAGGGTCAATCGTTGAAGGCTATCTTGTAGAAGAATGTATTAACTTCTGTACCATATACATGAATGAAATAGGCAATCGATTTAATCATCTTGAACGAAACTATGAAGGAGAATTTAATGGTAATGATGAAGATTGTCTATCCATATTTAACATCAGAGGAAGGTCTATCCTTCAGACGGAGGTTAAACCCATCTCGGAAATTGACCGACAATTGGCACACTTGTACATTCTGAAGCAAATTCCAGAAGTGGATGAATTTTACAATGAATTCAAAGCATCCTCTATGTCATCTACACACAACTTGCAATTCCTTGATTGGTTCAAGGATCATGTAAATAAACTAAAAAAGATGGGGATCAATGGTGGGTACAGGATTTTGATATAATTTCCGATACACCTTTGACATACGGACATTACCATTCGAGATATATAATTAACGATTTCAGATTCAGAGTACGATCCATTGATGATGCAAAGGCCACGCAACAGGCAGGAGTTGTTGTTAGTTGTGACCTAAGCACTGGTTGTGATGGTATTACTGTCAAATTGAAGAGATTGTGGAAATGAGTTTCAGGATTGACTGTAAGGTGGTTTTATTCAAGTGTGATTGGTTTGTTGTTTTTAAAGAAGACATTGAATTCAAAGTCGATAAGAAACACAATTTCTTGAGCTTAAGTAAGAACCGTTGCATACTCCAATCATTAGAACCATTCACACTAGTTTGTCAGGTAGCACAAGTATCCTATGTGCCTGATAATAGCAGAAATGGGTGGATTATACCAATTAGAGCTCAACCGCATGAACAATACGATGCTAGAAATGATCTACATCTAGATGTTGAATCTGAAGCATATCAACAAAACCCACAAAGTAGAGAACTTGCCCCTGGTGCAACTGACATTGACATATAAGGTAATTTATCAAAAGTATTAAATCCATAACCATAAATATACATAATTTAAGAAATTCTTAGTTGTCTATTTTGTTTAAATTCCCTTTAAATTATTTTATCTTTTATCAAAACTTATATTCATTTATATTTCAAAACTGAAAATTTTTTTATTACCTTCTCGTATAGGTTCTTCGCATTCTCCTACTGTTTCTGCACAATTTGTGGATCATTTTGTCACTATAGTGAGTTTCTTATTACTTTTTTCTTTAAAATGTTGTTATCATGTTAAATGTGGGGTATACACACTCAGGTTTATTTTTTATGTGGGGTGTGCCCACATAGGTTTATTTTTTGTGTGGGGTGTGCCCACTTAGATTTATTTTTTGTGTGGAAAGATGCATTTATTTACTTTTTGTATATTGAATGTTTTCTATTGAATGTGGAGGAGAAAGGGAAATGGTGGGGAGAATGGAGGAAAAGAGAAGAGGTATGAAAAGGTGGAGGGAAATAAAGGAGAGGGGAAGGGAGATGGAGGGATGGGAAGCAGAAGGGAGAAAGAGAAGGAGAAGAAAGAGAAAGGGAGAAGTGTAGGGAAATAGAGAAGAGGGGAAGATATGGGAAATGAAGGGGAGGAGAAGGGAAATGAAGGAATGGGAAGGGGAAAGGATAAGAGAAAAAGAGAAGGAGAAGAAAGAAGAAGGGAGAAGGGGAGGGAAATGGTGGGGAAGGGAAGGGGAAATGGGAGGGGAGATAACATTTTATTTTCAGTTTCATTTATATACGCTTATTTCATTTTCATTTATTTGTATGCTAATTTTATACAGGATTTTTGAAATATCACAATATATAGGGGAAATGCTGTCGAATTTTTTTTAAAAAATCTGATTATTTGTGATGTTTTTACGCAGGTTAATTTCAAGAAGAAGGCTAATAGGAGTCGCAAGGAGGAGGCTCAAGCCTCCTTGCAGCCTGAGCCCCCCCCCCCCCCCCCCCAAGTAGCCTCATCCTCAAGGTCACCACCTACAGCAGCCCACACAGCCCCAGGCACGTCACTAGCAATTTTTGAGGCTTGGAGATATGGTTCAATATTTCCAGAGTCAAGGGAGGGGAGGTAGAGGGAAAGGGAAGAGTCTGATGCCTCCTCCGACGGATCTATGATCGAAACGATCATAGTTCATATAAAAATCGTCGTTGTTGTAGTATATGTCACAAATACAAACCGTTATCGCGTCAATTTTATTTAATTACATAATTTTTACTTGTTTATTCCAAGTCGTTCACTGGGAGGTAGTTATTAATATACATCACTTTCTAAGTCCAATATCATTCTTTAATTCCAAAAAGATAAATTTTATGTACAATCATGAATGAATGAATTAATGAATGAAAGAATTAAACTAATTTATGTACAAAAGAATATATTGAAATGCTTGCAAACACATATATACAAACAAGTATCAAACACTATAAATAAATACTATATACTATCTAATTAAACTTATAATACTAGTACTTACATATATATACAATAATAAGTAATAATATATACTATACTAACTTAACTTAATATACTAACATATACAGTAACATATATAATATGTACAGCGACAGATATAAACGTTGCTAAACCTTAGGAAAAACTATGTACATAACCTAAGGTAAAAACTAGGGTCTATAGTGACACTTACTCTATCTACAGTGACGGATAATTCTATTAGTAAAGCTATACTGTTATTTATATACATATAAGAGCTCAAACACTATACGTATACCTATTATTTATTTACAATATACATATATACATTTATTCATATATACAGTATATATATATTTATACTACATATACATATTTACGGTCGGTCTTCGTCTTCTTTCTCTTATGTTCTTCTTAGCTTAAGGCTCTCTCATCCTCTCTTCTCTCACACTTAACTTGCACAGCACCCATTTTCTTCTTAATTAACCGCTTAAAAAGTACAAAAATTAGGTTTAAGGTTGGCGGGTGGCCTTTTCGAGGGAAACACAACACCCTCTCAGTTGGGACCAAGACCTCTACTAAGGTCACCCTGATTTGTTTAATTAGCCTTTTAATTCCAATTTAAGCTCAATACTGGGCCCACATAGGCCCACGCACGGTGCTAGGCCCCCGACCCCCACTGCACACCGACATCACATGCCAAATCAATGCTCAGAATATGCTCGTAAGGGGTAAAGGGTTTCTTTTAGTGCACAACGCTTGTCGACTAGTGGGCTTACCTAACAAAAATAATTTATAGCGCTCAAAGTGCTTGTACATTCTGAATGTGGCGCTATATGTGCCGCTTCTCAGCGTTGGAATTCCAATGCGGCTGTTCTGAGTTCATGGTTTTGGCCCTCGATTTAAGGGCCATAATTTATTATACATTAAAAATGAATTATATGATATTAAAGTATTTACATAGGACTACATAATTGTATAATTAATTTACAAAATTAATTATGTTTATTATATGAATAAATTAGGTAAAGTTTACAGTTTATTCATACTGTTTATTAGGTTTTATTTCTTAATTACATATAAATTAGTTAATGGACGTTCTAATTGACCCTATACAGTATTAATATACATATTGAAATATTTAATAAAGATTTTTATTGTATTTTACAACATTTATTTTGATTTTATTTACATGTAAATAGCTTATTTCAGGCTATCTCACATATAAATTAGGTTTAAATATTACAATACATTATAAATATAATTAAATTAGCTTAATTTATTTAAAATACATTAATACAAATGTACAGTATAAGTTAGTTAAGTTTTAACCTAAATTACTAATTTATTTTAATTTAATCTAATAACTTAGCTAGGAACTTAATAAATTAATTATTTATTCTATATACATAATTAAATTATAATACATGGTTTCTAATATACATGATACATATATAAAAATGTATACACAGTATAGATAGTAAATACAGTTATATATAGGGTTTTATAATTCTACTTAAGTTATAGTACTTATAAGTTAGTATAAACAATCAATAGATATATAATTAAGTTATGTACAGTTTAAATAATCTTAAATATGTAATTTACAATATATAATATATATATAAGTCAGTTATACATATTATATACCTATTTTGCAATATATATACATATTGCTTACTATATAGCTTATATTTACAAGTATATACGTATTATACATAGTGTTTTTTAGGTATTTTTGTGAATTTTCTTATTTTTATAGGTTTTGTGTGTTTTATAGAGGTAGGAGATGAGAGAGAAAGAAAGAGATGAGAGGAATAAATTGATTTTGTCATTTTTTTAGTTTAGGGGTTTTTATTAAGTTAAGAGGTATACTGAATCGTCGGCTGATATGTTCTACCAAGCCAAAGGTTCAAATAACCTCAAACCTTTGCACATGTGTAGAGAATTGGTTGATTCTACTCACTACACCTTTATTTTATTTTATTTTTGAATTTTTAAATTATTTTTATTTATCTACAAGTTTATCTCATTTTAGGCCTTTAAGGGTGTTTTCAAAGAGAACCTAAGGCCTAAAGTTTTGTTTATGGGTTGAATAGGCAGTGGAAGCTCTCATATATGTTCTAGAAGATATGAAATCATAATATCATGCATTCCATTTCATTTTACATTTAATTTAAATGTTGGACAGTTAGGAACACAATTTAGCTGACTAAGGAAGGTATTAAACATAAATCAAGCCATTCCAAATTAAATTTAAAATTACATAACAATACATGGAAGCTTGTATACCTAAATTACAACATTTACAACGTGTCAGCTATTTTAAATAGCTAAAATCCTAGCTCACTGTCCACTACATCAGACCAAAGAAGCTCATGCAGCTGTTGAATTTCAACCAGACCAGCTCCTACAACTGCTGAAACAGCAGCTATAGGGTCTGCTGCTCCTGTTGTGTCACTCACTTCAGATCATCCAAAAGGAGTTCAGACATCCTAAGTAATTCCAGATGCCATAGAAAAATTCTAGACGTCTGAAAATTCATTTTCAAAGCCTGTTGTTGCAACCATTTCCTTTAATTTCAGCTATCTATTGTGGATTTCATTACCAAGATCATCCAAGATCAGACTTAAGAAAGTCTGATCTGGATCATTTAATGCCCAAATTAGAAAGTAATTCTTGTCTAAAAGTCTCCTTAAAATCAAATAAGAATATCTGAAACTTTTGCTTATGAAAATAGAATATTAAGCCCCTTTGAAAACCATTTCAAATCTTCTTCCAAAGAACCCTTTTAAAATCTCAACCAATCCTCCAATATCAGATCATGAAAGTGGATGAATGGAGGGTGAAATGTCGCCCAATTTGGGCTTTTAATGTGATTTGATATCTGAATGATCATCTGATCTGCCTAAACATCATTGTTTGAAGTTCAAGATGATCTCGTGATTAATCCAGAATCAATTGGATCCTCGTTTGACCTCAAATCAATTTCACTGATTATCCTTGGGTAAACTCTCCAACACAAGGCTTGATTCAGACATATGCTCATCCAGAAATTAAAAATCAAATCTAAAGCTCAAAATAATTGAAATCCTTACATAATACCTCATCAAGCTCCTTAAACCTCAAAAAGCTTGATTCAAATCAATGAATGCTCAAAATAAATTCCAAATCAATGAATTGGACATTAAAAAGCCGTTTAAACAAGATCAAGCAATTTGAGTTGATAAAACACGATCGGGGGATCTTTATGGATTGATGGAGTGAATGGGAGACCCCCCAAGATGGGTTATGACACTAATTTCAAATCTGAGATTTAAAGCTCTTAGATCTGAAATTAGATCTAATGAAGGGGTGATTAACGAAATTAAAATCGGGGAAAAATAGAATGCGGAATGGAAATATGAAGGGGAAGAAATATGATCAATGGGAAGAGGGTGAATTCATCTCCTCTAATCTGAAATGATCAGAGGAGGTGTAGTGTGAATTCTACTCTAAATCTACTCCTAAACTACACTACAGTCACGCACAGATCAGAACTAATCTACATCTAATTTCTACTGCTAAACTACTCTAATTAACACTATAGCTAATCTAGAAAGCAGTAAACCTAATCTAAATGGAGGAATGGGACCTTTGGATCTCCACCTGGTGGATAGAGAGGAAGAATGGAGGGAGGAAGTGCTCCAGCGGAGTGAAAACTCGCTAGTGGAGTTCTGGGTCACCCTCAAGTGCTACAGAGTCCTTAGCAGCGAGGAGAGTCGAGGAACGTAATAAATTGCGGAATATAATATAAAAAATCTCACAAAAAATCAATCACACAATGTACACAATAATTTTTAGGTGGAAACCCAAACCGGGTGAAAACCACCACCTAACCCTCTCAAGTTAGGATTTTCCGATTAACCAAGTTGATCAAATCCACTAAACGAATCACTTAAACGAGGGTGATTTAACCTCAATTACAACCACGCTACTTTATACAAGGGTAGCGTACCTCAAACCCCTTCTCTTCACGAGAAGGATTTTGTCCCACGAAGGAGACGGGAATTCGCAAAGTGAATACCCAACCAAATAACAAAGATAAATAACAACAATCCTATAGAGCCAACAAAGTAATTTAAACCTAGCTTCTATAGGAATTAGGAAACTCCCCTTTGCAAAGAGTGCGTCGAATCGATGACGCGGGTGCGTGAGCCATGCGATGGCGCAACGTCGCTCTCGTGAACTACGGCGGGAGAGCGGGTGCACAAAGGCTTGATGCTCTCAAGATGTAGAACTTGAGCTTGGAGAGCAAGAGCTTCTTTAGGACACAAAAGAGTAGAAAGTGTGTTGCTTGGGTGTGTCTTCTGTATCTAGGTGTATGTTTGTGTGCAAGAGGTTCCTCTCTATTTATAGAGGCCTTAGGAAAGCTTTGGAAGGCTTTGGAACGCTTCCATAGCCGTTGGGAGCAAAGCCCAAGAGAATCAGGCCGAAATCAGGAACAATCATTGCACTAACAGGGTTATCAGGCGTCTGGAAGATCAGTATAAGACATCTGGGATAAAAGTCAGACGTCTGATTTTAGGCGGGTTTCTTCCTGACTTGAATCAGATCTAAACAGGGTTCTAGTGCAAGTCCATCAGACGACATATAGGACGTCTGGCACTATGTCTGGACGTCTGGAAACCTAGTTTTTCATGGGAATGGATTTCCAAGAGAGTGTAACGACTAGAAAATTTCTGAGAAGAGATTTTGGGTCAGCCAAGGAAAAACGGTCATCTATCAGACGTCTGGAAAGGCTTAAGGATGTTTGATAAGGCTCTAACGGTCATATCCTTCATTGTTTATTAAGGCAGCCAACGGTCGACTAATTGGATGTCTGGCAAAGTCATCAGACATCTTATAAGACGTCTGGACTAAGGTCTAGACGTCTGATTTCATCGGACAAAGCTAACTATGTCCAGCCTAAATGTTATCAGACGTCTGAATCAATAGTCAAACGTCTTAAAACACATTATCAGACGTCTGATTTTGGAATTAGACGTTTGGAACAGCTATTTGAACCCTATATTGGTTTTCTAAGTTCTTCACAGAAAACCTAAGTGTCCTAGGGTTGTGCCAGTGTTCCTAGGACTACTGTCAGGGTACTTTGAGGCTCTTTAACATGATTTTCTAAGGAACAAAAAGAGCAAGGAAATAAAGACAAAGGTACAACAAGGAAATAAATAGAATTCTATCCTATTCTTCTTGTCCCTCCATCTTCAATCTATCGCTCCTCGTGAATCTCCTCTATTTTCCATCAAGCTCCTCCAATCATCCTGGATGCGAGCTCGAACTCCGTCTAATCACTTCTCCATTTGTAATTTGCCTGAAATCTAAGACTTCAAGTGCAAATGTTAAATGACATGTGTTTTGTTATCATCAAAACAAATGATCGTGGTGCTCTAGCACCAACACTACTCTAATTAACACTATAGCTAATCTAGAAAGTAGTAAACCTAATCTAAATGGAGGAATGGGACCTTTGGATCTCCACCCGATGGATAGAGAGGAAGAACGGAGGGAGGAAGTGCTCCAGCAGAGTGAAAACTCGCTAGTGGAGTTCTGGGTCACCCTCAAGTGCTACAGAGTCCTTAGCGGCGAGGAGAGTCGAGGAAGAAGTGGAATTTCACAGTCGGTGGCCGTGAAAATGGGGAAAGGTGGGGAGAGTAGCTGGAGGGGAAGAACGATTGGCTCGAGAGGTGTAGAAGGGAGTGATCTCCCATGCACGTAGTTGTGGAGCTCTTTAAGTAGAGTGATAGTGAATCAAAGCACCGAGGTGGTGCGATTAGTCTCCAAGGGCGTGGGCAGTGGGGATTTAAGGAGAGAGCGCACGCAAGCTCAAATAAAAAAGCGACCGTTGGATGGGATCTGGGTGAGGTAGTGATCACACGCGTCGATTCACGAAGCTTCTAATCAAGGTGAGCGGCAGATCAAGTTAGGTGTAGGAGATCAACGGTCACGATCTTGAGAGTTCATGCGTGCTATAGTGTTTGCAAGCTACAGGTGTGTTGGTGCTTTTACAGAAAAAGCCCCTCAGCGAAGGGGTAGAGAAATTGTGCAATAGCCCATACATGGTTAAGAAACATTTTAGAGCAGTCTTTAAGGGCTTACAAATAGGTCCCTGCGATCTTCAAGTAGGTCCTTGGCTAATTTTCTATGATGAAATGTGATGTACTATAGACCAAAATGTAAATCTTTAAATGCAAGGCCCTAATGATGTCCAATTGCACCCAAGTTTTCTTAGAAGCTTAATTGAACATTTGGGAAGTTAATTATACTTCTGATTTAAACCTTTAAACTTATTTATGTGTTCAATTTGCACTTGGATCACCAGTTAACCTTATTTAAAAGAATATCTCATTTAATGACTTAAATATGCATTTTTAACACAAAATTGATGTTTTAGGTCTTTTTCTCTATTTCCCAAACTTAACTCATTTTATATGTTAATTTGATAGTGTTTAACCTAGTTTTTAGCTTAACTTAGGCGATTTAGCTACAATGAGTCGCAACTCATCATACTCCTATGCTTAGGTTTTACTAGTCCCTTAGCAAACAACTCATTAAACTGCATAGCAATTTACGTATTAGCAAGGTAAGTGTGATAAGATATCTTTACTTCTTTCTTTTTCTCACAAAGTTAAGTGTTTAAAAATGATCTTTAAGCTGAAAGATTTTTTGATAAACCAACTGTGTTTATGTGTAGACATTGTGAGAACCTATTGCTTAGGAAAACTAACCAGAACTCAAGATTGATATGACATAGACCATCTCGCAACTAACAAGGACTCTTGATATTTAAACCTTTTAGTCAAATTCCAAGATTCAGGGGGTTTTACAGAGACTCGGAATGCTAAGAAGTTATGGCTGTGCTTAGTGATGGGTTAGGACTAACCAGGTGAATTTTAAAACTCAATCCCGAGGTTTCACTTCTTTTTAAGTCCAGGTTGGTCCTAGCTTCAGCTCATGCTTTCGGATTGACTCTCAAGAAATGAGGAATACTTAAACCCAACTTTTATTTCATTTGTGGCTCAAAGAATATTTGGTGGAACAGGGTATTTGTACCGAACCCTGAAAATATTTTTGGTGGAATTTTTGTATTTACAGAACTTGGAGAACATACTTGACTTATTCTAAAGAACTTCTTTTTGAAACATTTTTTTTTTTTACTTTGTCAGTATGTCTCTGACAACCTTATTTGGTGGGTGAGTTCTTTGGTGGAAAGAGCTTCTCCTAGACACAAGACTAAATACTAGGACAAAGAGTCTACCTGCACGCACAAGTAAGGACTCCACCTTCCTTAATAAACACTAGGGTTGAATTTCAAATTCACAAGGTCTTTCCTGACACTGTGCTGTGTAAACCAAAGTTACTTAGACTCCTAAGTCAAAACTAGGAGAGATTGTGGTCTATCTTGTCAAAGCTCAAAGTGTATTAAGCCAAAGCCTAAACAAATCAGGCTACAGTGGCCTGGAAAGTCTAACCAGCAAAGGTTGAATGTCTATAAATACTTATTCTATTTTTGTTTTCAGTTAGAAGATCATAGTTAAACATTTATATTTCTTTTAAAATTTTTCTTTCCTCAGAATTTTCTCCCTCAACAAAAGGTACAGGTCCCTTATTGTATTTTTGGAATTATTGTGTTTTTGGCTTTGTAAAATATTTTTTCAAAATTTTTCAAAATTTTTCAACTCTTTTTGGTATTTTTGATAATACTATATTATATACACTACAAGTGTGTCTACAATTGCATTTTAGTAAATGGTTCACCGTTTACACCCCCCATGCTTAAATGATGCAATGTCCTCATTAAATGAATAGGGTGGATGCAAATGCATGCTCTGCTTTTCACTATCCTAGACTGGGAGACAGAAGGAAGTTGAAATGAGGAGATAAAAATCTCTATGCAGACGATTTCGAGTTTGAACAAGATCAGAGTGGAAAGTCGAGATAAGAAGTGAAATGAATGACATATGTGACAATGCAATGTATGCTTAAAATGCAAGGGTAGACACCTAATGCAAGAAAGGTAGAAATAAGAAAGACGAAAGTAGCTATATACAAGGACAGGTTTGCTAAGTTTAATGCCTTCAGCTAGGCATAAACCTAGTGGCTAATTCAAAATGTAGGAGCGAAATGGTAGAATTGACAAGCCTGAGATTATGTGGCTCAATAAAAGATTTTAATCTTTGTCCATTGACAATGAAAGGTTAAGATTTGTCAATCTCAGTGATCTCAACGGCTCCATTGTCAAAGATTCTCAAGATCTTGAAAGGTCCAATCCACTTGGATCTTAGTTTTCCTAGGAAGAGTTTAAGTCTAGAGTAGAAAAGGACTTTCTGACCAGGGTGAAATGACTTCCTATGAATGTGACAGTCATGGAAGGCCTTTAATTTATCCTTATAAATCCTCTAGCTTTCATAAGATTCATTTCTTAATTCATTTAGCTCAATAATTTGCAATCTTCTATGATCACCGACCTTCTGTAAGTCCAAGTTACACTTTTTGATGGCCCAATAGGCTTTGTGCTCAAGTTCTACGAGAAGATGACAGTGTTTCCCGTACACAAGTCTAAAAGGAGACATGCCTAATGGGGTTTTGTGAGCTATCCTATATGCCCACAATGCATCAGAAAAGTGGGAAGACCAATCCTTTCTATTAGGTCGGATGGTAGTCTGTAAAATCTTCTTGATCTCCCGATTGGACAATTCAGCTAGTCCATTGGTTTGAGGGTGATATGTAGCAATCCTATGTGACACCCCATACTTTTGAAGTAGGGATTGAAAGTGTGTGTTCTTAAAGTGAGACCCTCCATCACTAATGATGGCTTTTGGAACCCCGAATCTTGAGAAGATAAAGTCTTGAAAAAATTGTGTCACAACTCTATGATCATTAGTCCTCGAAGGGATGGCTTCAATCCATTTAGAAACATACTCAACTGCCAACAAGATAAACTCGAAGCCATGAGAATTTGGAAAAGGTCCCATGAAGTCAATGCCCCAAATATTAATGATTTCGCACACTAAGATCGGATTCAAGGGCATCATGTCTCGACAACCAATACTGCCAAGAGACTGACAGCGTGGACATGCCCTACTATATTTGTGTGCATCTTTGAAAAGTGTGCGCGAATAAAAATCGCTTTACAAAATTTTTGCAGTAGTCTTTTTGCTAAAGAAATGAACGCCACAACCCTAGTCATGGCATCATGACAGAATACTATCAATCTCCTTATTAGGGACACACTTCCTAAGGATCTAGTCTTTGAAGTGCTTGAAAATCCATGGTTCTTCCCAGTAATAGTGCTTGGCCTCAGATCTAAGTTTGTCTTTTGATGTCGGACCCAATCCGAGGGAACGATTCCAGAAGCCAGGCAGTTGACAATGTCAGCATACTAGGGAAGATCAGAATGGATGACCAGCAATTGCTTGTTAGGGAAGTGGTCAGAAATAGGAAGTGAAGGAGATATCGCTTCAGAAGGAAGGCGGAATAAGTGGTCAACTACCACATTCTGCTTCTCAGCCTTATCACGAATCTCTAAATCAAATTCCTACAATAGCAGGATCCATCTAATCAGACGAGATTTTGCGTCCTTCTTGCCGAGAAGATGTCGAACTACAATGTGGTCAGTGTAGACTATAATGTGGGAACCTAAAAGATAGGGCTTGAATTTTTCCAATGCAAATACTACAGCTAGCAATTCCTTTTTTATGATTGTGTAATTCCTCTGAGCTTCATCTAAGGTATTGCTACCATAATAAATGACTGTAGGTTTCTCGTCAAGTTTTTGACTGACAGCCCCTACTACATAATCAGATGCATCACACATGATCTCAAAAGGGTGAGACCAATCCAAGGGTTGCAGTATTTGTGCCTTAGTAACCAGATCACGAAGTGTCATATAGGCACGAACACAATCGTCAGAGATCTGGAAGTCTACGTCCTTAAAGAGGAGGTTTGTGAGAGGTCAGGCTATCTTCGTGAAGTCTGCTATAAAGCGGTGATAAAAACTAACATGCCATAGAAAAGATCTAATATGTTTAACCAACGAAGGTAGTGGTAGTTCAGAAATCAATTTTACCTTCAAACGGTCAACCTCTATTCCTCTCTCAGAAATAAGGTGACCTAAAACCAGTCCTTCTAGTACCATGAAATGTGATTTCTCCTAGGAAAGTACCAAATTCACATTTATGCATCTTTGCAAGACCTTAGTCAGGTGGTCTAAGCATGCATCAAATGTGCTCCCGAAGACCGAGAAATCATCCATGAAGACTTCTAAACAATCACCTACTAAATCGGAGAAGATTGCAAACATACATCGCTGAAATGTAGCAGGTGCATTGCACAATCCAAATGGCATCCTACGGAATGCAAAGGTTCCGTAGGGGCAGGTGAAGGTCATTTTTCCTAGTCATCGAGGTGAATTGACACCTAATTATAACCTAAATAGACCTCCAAGAAGCAAAAAAATCTATTCCTAGCCAATCTTTCCAGTATATGATCAATGAAGGGCAATGGGAAATGATCTTTCTTCGTGGCTTGGTTGAGTTTGCGGTAGTCAATACATACTCGCCACGAACTAGCAATCCATGTAGAGATGACTTCTCCAGATTCAGTGGTTATGACAGTAAGTCCGGCCTTCTTAGGCACAACTTGAACAGGACTTACCCACTGACTGTTTGAAATAGGGAAAATAATTCCATTGTCTAACCACTTGATCATCTCATTTTTAACCACCTCCTGAAGTGTAGGATTCAATCTATGCTATGGCTGCCTAGTAGGTATAGATCTTTCTTCAGTGAAAATCCTATGTGTGTAGTAAGAAGGACTAATGCCAGTCAAGTCAGAGAGGCTCCATCCTATAGCCTGTCTATGTGCTCTCAGGACAGATAAGAGTCGTGATTCTTGATCAGATGATAAGAAAGAGTTGACAATCACAGGATAAGTCTGATCAGGTCTTAAGAAGACATACTTCAAAGAATCAGGAAGAGGTTTTAGATCCACAGGTACAGGATCAGGTGGAGTAGGTGTGGAGATCTCATAAGATCTTAGAGACACTAAAGGAATAGGAGGTAAGCCCTCAATTTCTACAGCTGGTGTCTCAGTGAGAGTCAAGTCAGAGTCTAAAGAGTGTTGAGGTTCTAAATTCAGTGAATCAATCAAAGTATCCTCAACCAACCTATCCAAAGAATCAAGGAACAGATTTCCTCAATTAAACTGCATGATGGTCCTATTTAGGCCTGAAAAATATCAATCTTTATCTTCTGATCTTCAAATTTCAACTCTATTAGGCCCTCCTCATAATTGATGTTCACCTTGGCCGTAGCCAAGAAAGGTCTTCCTAGTATGATAGGTGTGCTCTGGATATCCTCAGGTACTTCCATGTCAAGGACTATAAAGTCTACAGGGAAATAAAAGTCCTTGACCCACACTATAACATCTTCCAACACTCCCTGAGGTGTCTTAACTGATCTGTCAGCTAATTGCAAGGACACCTCGATTGGCTTCAGATTGCCAACCTCAAAATTTGTCAATAGGGAGGTTGGGATAAGATTGATGGAAGCACCTAGATCAAGTAGTATTCTATTAAATGTGGTGTTACCTATCATGCAGGATAGGAGAGGGGTGCCTGGGTCTTTCATCTTAGTAGGGAGGGTACTAGATATGATGGAACTAGCTTGTTTCGAGAGGATGATTGGACTACTCCCTTTTTGAATCCTTGCTTTACGCTTAGGTGTACATAGGTCTTTTAAAAACTTAGCGTAAAGGGGTATGTGGCAAATTGCATCCAACAAAGGGATGTTTATGTGGACTTGCTCAAAGAGCTTAAGCAAATCCTCCTCAGGTGCCACACAGCTCTTCTTCTTTCCTTTCCCCTTCTTTAAAGCCTCTAGAAATGGTACAAAAGTGGTGATAAGAGGGTCATTCCTAGGTAGAGAAGTAGGAAGAAATGAATCAAATGGAGGAGTGGAAGTAGAAGGTCCAGGAAAAGATGTAGAAGCAGGAAATGGTGGATCTACAGTGCTTCTACCACTCCTAGTGACTATGGCATTAAGTTCAGCCTTAGATGTAGTTGGTAACTCAGAGTTTGGTAACAGAGGTGGTTGAGGTTGTGGATAGGAAGAATTTGGGTTAGTGTAGAATTCAGTTTCGTACGAGGGTTGTGAGATGGCATGTGCTTGACCTTGCATTGAAGGTCTAGGTTGAACATACCTCTAGGCAGATATGTTCCTAGGATTGGGTTGTGCTTGAGATGGGAGTGAATGTAGTTGACGGGATTCCGTCAAGTGCGTTAGCTGGGCTCTCATCTCAGCTAGTGCCACGTCCTATCACTACTGCATAGCAATGTTTTGTTGTTGCATATCAGCAAGAGCTTTCATGATTGACCCCAACTAATCATCTCGTGTAGGTGATCGTGTTCGATCAGTTTGATTTTATTTTATTACTCGAATACAAAAATTCTTCGAGGTCGAACTCAGGGAGCAAGCTTGATTCTAGAAGCGTAGAAAATCACAATTTACAATAATACACTATTTTACAAAAGAACAACGAGAGAGAAAGGGAATAAAAAAAAAATTTGTTTCTTCTCTTTCTTCTTTGTCCACCCTTTTCTCTTCTTTCAGTCTTCAGACGTCTGATTCTGGGAATCTGACATCTTAAATAGCCACTTGCTACAGTGCACGTCTCCTTCCTTTCTTTCCTGCTGCTGCTTCTGCTCTCCTTGGCTTTTTCTTCTTCTCTTCTTTGTCCGGCTTGGCCTTCTTTGCGACAGCTTCCTCTTCCTTCCTTCCTCAGTAAGCTTTTCCTTCTTCTTCAGCAGTTGGCTTCTCCCTTTCCTGCTTCAGCCGCTGGCTTCTTCTTTCTCTTCCTTTTCCTCTGCTTCTGCTCCTGAGCCTTCTTCTTCTCTTCTCTTCGGCTGCAGCTGCTTTCGCAGCTAAGTCCTCAGCCGCTTCTTCCTCCTCCTTCTTCTTCAGTTTCCCTGCACAAGCATGGTTAGGCAAAACCTAACCCCTCCCCTCCCCACGTCTCTCTTTCTCTATTTCACTCTAGGGTTCGCTCTCCCAGAGCCTACTCGGGTATACGGGTCAGGTAACACGCCCGGGACCAAGCCCACCGGCGTGCAGTGGTGGGCGAGGTGTGCAAGGCTTAGGTAAACGGGTTGGGCCAGGTCCGCGGGGGTGGTCACGGACGAGGACGAGTGAGCAGGTGAGAGGGACCTCACCCTGTGTGACTGAGGTGATAAGCCTTAATTACTTTTTCAATTTATGCGCCGTGGGGCACTTGCAAACTCACGAGGTGGGACTAAATGTCCCACCCTTCTACCTATGTGCCCACAGCCTGCAAACGCGGGCAATAGCCACTCTAGCCAAGGTGTCAGATGCCAATTGAGGACCTAGAGCTGTGCGTGGAAGTCTTCCATGCAACTTGGGCTCATCTCCTAGAGATGGAAGGGACTGGAGCTGCTTGCGAGCTTGCTTCAAGCTCGACGTCAATGGCGGTAAGGGCTCGAGACCTGAAATCAAGAATACAGCCTTATGACCCTGTTAGAACGCTCGGTGAGCTTCGCCAGAGCACAGTGAAGATACTGCGGGGGTTGACGTGGCTCAAAGCGACCTAGGCATGCGTGCCTAGGTCGGTCTGAGTCTGTGTGAGTGGGTCTGTTCGAGGGGAGGCGATAGTGGGTGGCTTGGTTAGTGGAGGGTCACAAGGTGATCAATGTGTGGAGGTGATGCTTTTGAGGGGTCTGGAGAGGTGGATGGGTGTGGGGAAGTGACGGAGACACCTCACCGGTGATCTGCCAGAGGTGGAGGAGATGGTGGTGGCTTGCGGTTGTCGAGGGGCTTGAATAGCAAATTGGCAGAGGGGAAATAAAGAGAAGGGTGAGAGGGACTTAGCTGTGAGTCCAGAGTGAAGGAGGGGATGCAGAGGTGGCAACCAGCCGGTGTTGCCGTCGCCGGAGACGAAGGTGCCAGGGGGAGAGAACGGCGACAAGGAAGGGGGGCTGGAGGGTGCCTGCTGGTATGGCGCAGCACGGCAGAAGACGGTGGAGTTAACCCTGCCACTGGTACGATGGTAGGGTGACAAGAGAGGAGAGGGAATGTTGCCAAAAGCTCTGGCAGTTGGCCGAAGTTGGTGGAAGACGAATAGGAGGGGATATCTCTGTCCAAACGAAGCTTGAAGGATGCGGCAGAGGGTGCCGCTCCTTAAATAGGTGAGGGCAGGCCTGCAGGCACGCGAGAGCGGTGGGAAAAGCCTCGCCAGAGGTATGGCAGTTAGATACCCATACCTCTCGCACGTTCGCACAAGAGGTATGGCGGATGACAGGGCATGGGAGTCAACCCATGCAGTAGGGGACAACGTAGGGAGTCTCCCTTTCAAATCTAAGGCTGGCTCCCCATGCATGCGCGGCGCCATCCTCCGCGCAAAGTCACCAGAGGTATGGCCTGCTACTGCGGGTGGCAAAAGGATCGGATTGAAGAAAATGATGGGAAAGTTGAGGGGGTAGTTGCAAGGTTTCAAAAAGTTAAGGGTCAAAAAGTAATTATTGAGGACCATTTTCCAAAGTGGGCCAAGGCGACCTTTCCTTAGGTCCAAATTTTGGTATAAACCTAATTTGGACCTAAGGAATCCAATGGTGAAGTTGGATTTTAGGTTTGACTACGTTTGACTGGACATTTTGCATAGAAACCCAAATTAGGTCAAAAATTGAGTATGGTTCTCAATCTATGTCAAAATAGGTTCCAACGGTCAAATTGAAGGTTATAAACCCTAAGGGATATTTTTTCATGAATTTTAGAGGGTTTAGTTGATTTTTATCTTTCCTGAAACTTCATGAATTAAAGTGGGTTTGTTTTAGGGTTACAGAATATCATTTAATTCTAGGTTATGTCATAACCCTTTTCAGACCAAATCATCCCACTTTTTCTCTTATTAGGTTCACTTGACCTATGTATCGACCCTTAGAAATCTCGTTCATGCACTGCAATGGTAAAATTACAATTTTATCCGCTGTATAATGTTTTATTCTCTGCTCAACAATTCCCTGATTTAGGCCTTCCCTTAGGTTATGTAGGAGCTTTTGTTTAATTTATTAGGTCAAAATGTGCTAGTTAGGGTTCATGATGAGGTTTTCATCAGTAGGCCTAGGTTGAAAGTATTGGGCGGGCCTGGGTTGGAGTTGCTGGTAGGCATGCAGTGGATACCCGTGTGATTGTGGAGGTGGTGCTCGGATTGAGTTGTGCTGTGGTGGTGCAGAAGGTTGTTGATATGAAGGTCTTTGTAAATTTCCCAACCACGAGAAATTTGGATGATTACACCATCCAGGGTTGTAGGTTTGTGCATAAGGATTATTGTGAATGGCATGGAGCTCCTCCATAGCTCCAGAAGGTGCAGGAAAGTCAATGTAAGGAGGAACAAAGATTCCTCCAACCGATGAAGGATATCGAAATGAATAGTCCGGTAGTACAGGTTGTGTCACGGAAAGGTTCTTCACAGTTTCCCTCCCTGTGGGAACTGAGAAGAAGTGTGTTGTGCAGGTGATTAAGGAGATGATGAAGGTTTAGAGAGAAATTTCTATACTTCATCTACTTTCTTCTCGATTAAGCCCAATTTATCCAGTTGACTAGCCACTATCTTTAAGTCTCTACTGCTAGATTGGGCTTCATGTACCCATGAATGTAAATGGGAATGTGAGGACTTTCTACTAAACAAGCTCATCTAAGCATTGTTAATAGAGTTTTCGACCATGCCTTCGAAGAGCTCAAAGGCTGAGTCCTCGTCTTGACACAGGAAATTGCCTTCACAAGCGGCATCTATAAAGTTCCTTGTGTCATCATGGAGCCCATGATAGAAGATCTAGACCTATTGCTAGCGTGAGACACCATGGTGGGGACACTTTCTAAGAAGCTCGTGGAATCTCTCCCAAGCCTCATGCATTTGTTCTCCTAAGTTTTGGGTGAAAGTGGTGATAGCACGCCTTAAAGCATTAGTGCAACTTACAGGAAAGTACTTCTTCAGGAACTCATGTTCCAAAGAAGCCCATGTGTCTATTGGTGTAGTTCGTGCTAAGGTTCTAAACCAGAAGGCGACTTTATCTTTCAATGAAAAAGAGAACATTTTCATCAAAAGTGTGTGCTAATCATGGCCTTACAGACCCAAAGTTTGACAAGATTTTTCATTTCCTCTAAATGTTGAAAAGGGTCCTCAGAAGCAAGTCCATGGAAGTGAGGAATAAGTGCTATAATGTTCAGCTTTAATTCAGCAGCACGACTCACATTGAAATAATGTACCACAGGCATAGGTTGTGCAACTGCAGGATTATAGTAATCCCATAGTTGACGTCTATGAGGTTGAGGTGGTGCTTGAGGGTTTCTAGGTTGAGGTTGTGGTTGGGGGTTTGCTAAAAGATTAACAGTTTGTGTAAGCTGTTGCACCTATTGGGTAAGGGTGTCCATTTGAAGTTGTGTTTCAAATAGGTGTTGAAGATGAGGCATACGTCCTCTCTCCGGTGGTGCATTAGGGAAATTAGGATATGGGGGAGGTTGGAACCTATGGGTTGGTGGTGGTGGTGGTGGAGAATGTGTCACAAGATGTGAAGGAAGTTCTTCAAAATCCCCAAACTGTGTAGAATCATGATCATCCTCATGATTTGTGTAGTGGATAGGAGTTTGAGGCTCAGGAGGTAAAGGATTGGATGTGGAAGGCATAGAAGTGGAAGTGGTGGCTTGGGCATCAGCACCCAAGGGGAGTACTAGTTCAAGGTTCTGGGATCTCCTACCTTCCATTGAGTTGGTTTTTGAAAATGAGTTTTTTAAAAACAGTCACAACTCAATGGAAAGGATAAATCAATCTCAATCTCAATCAAAAATCAGAAATCCCAATCAATCTCAATCACCACACAAGACCAATCTAACAATCAAGCGAGATAAATCGAATTTTCCCTAGAGGCTACTACATAAAAATATTAGCACGCAAACAAATGTTTCAAATAATTGTACGATCCTAGAGATCAACCTAGCGATGTGCAGACCTCTATAATCCGTTAGGAGTCTGGATAAGACTAGCGTGCGAATCCAGATCCTGTGGGTGCTAAAGGAGATGAGGTAGAAACCTATGTATGTGATTCTTATGTGAATGTGTTGTGTGCATGATAGCAATCAACACAATATCGGTGAAAATCTCAGTTAGGGTTTCAAACAAATTTTTATATCTCCTTTTGAATTGATTCAAGTATTTAGAAAGTCTATTCTATGCTGCTTGTCTCGGTTTATTACTTTTTCAAACAAGAGATGGTCTTGTTAATTTTTAAGTCAAATGTAAGATGGCAGGAGTTAAGGAAGGATAGGGAATGCATACCTAACTCCAGTAATTCTACAGTATGCAATTAACTTTGAATTTAAATCTAGCAGATAATGATACAACCTAAAGATGGATGCCTAGAAACATGTTGCTGCTAGATAAGGATGAGACTTTTTTTAATTTTTTATTTTTTAATTCTTTTGGATTTTTGAATAATGCAACAAACAAAAACAAAATAAAAGAAATCGATATGGAAAACCCGCGAACGGAAAAATCGTGTCGATAAGAGATGAGTAGAGAGAATGAAAGAGTCCAGAGAGTCCAAATTATTACAAAATAATGTGTGAGAATAAGCTCTCACAACTTATGCCTAACAAATAATCTCAGTATCTACCTAAATCTAAACTACACTATACTACACTACTACTGCAGCTCCAAGGGAAAAACTCCGCTAGGATGTCAAGTTAGAAGCGCAGCGAATCTGCCAGGAAGACGATATCCGTTTGGAAGATGACGCTACTCCTCCCACTCCTCAAGTGCTACAAAAACAACAACTGATTAGTAAAAGAATCAAAGAATGTATATACAGAAAGAATTAATGAATAAAAGAATAACTATGTACACACAAGGAATATGAATGAATGAATTTA
The DNA here is from genome assembly GCA_037157565.1 of Thalassia testudinum. Classification (NCBI taxonomy): domain Eukaryota; kingdom Viridiplantae; phylum Streptophyta; class Magnoliopsida; order Alismatales; family Hydrocharitaceae; genus Thalassia; species Thalassia testudinum. The sequence continues at coordinate 59,398,457 of JAZHRO010000019.1, read as the reverse complement.
TATACAAAAATAAAAATTATTTACAAATTAACTAAAGAATAATTTTGGTGTACAGAGAGTTGCCTCCCCGGCAACAGTGCCAAAAATATGATCGAAACAATCACGGTTCATATAAAAATCGTCATTGTTGTAGTATATGTCACAAATACAAACCGTTATCGCGTCAATTTTATTTAATTACATAAGTTTTACTTGTTTATTTCAAGTCGTTCACTGGGAGGCAATTATTAATATACATCACTTTCTAAGTCCAATATCATTCTTTAATTCCAAAAATATCAATTTTATGTACAATCATGAATGAATGAATTAATGAATGAAAGAATTAAACTAATTTATGTACAAAAGAATATATTGAAATACTTTCAAACACATATATACAAACAAGCATCAAACACTATAAATAAATACTATATACTATCTAATTAAACTTATAATACTAGTACTTACATATATATATATACAATAATAAGTAATAATATATACTATACTAATTTAAGTTAATATACTAACATATACAGTAACATATATAATATGTACAGCGACAGATATAAACATTATTAAACCTTAGGAAAAACTATGTACATAACCTATGGTAAAAACTAGGGTCTATAGTGACACTTATTCTATCTACAGTGACGGATAATTCTATCAGTAAAGCTATACAGTTATTTGTATACATATAAGAGCTCAAGCACTATACGTATACCTATTATTTATTTACAATATACATATATACATTTAGTCATATATACAGTATATATATATTTATACTACATAGACATATTTACGGTCGGTCTTCGTCTTCTTTCTCTTATGTTCTTCTTAGCTTAAGGCTCTCTCATTCTCTCTTCTTCTCTCACACTTAACTTGCACAGCACACATTTTCTTCTTAATTAACCGCTTAAAAAGTACAAAAATTAGGTTTAAGGTTTTCGAGCGGCCTTTTCGAGGGATACACAGTACCCTCTCGGGTGGGACCAAGACCTCTATTAAGGCCACCCTAATTTGTTTAATTAGCCTTTTAATTCTGATTTAAGTTCAATACTGGGCCCACATAGGCCCACGCACAGTGCCAGGCCCCCAACCCCCACCTTACACCGACATCACATGCCAAATCAATGCTCAAAATATGCTCATAAGGGGTAAAGGGTTTCTTTTAGTGCATAGCGCTTGTCGACTGGTGGGCTTACCTAACAAAAATAATTTATAGCACTCAAAGTGCTTGTACGTTCAAAATGTGGCACTATATGCGTCGCTTCTCAGCGCTGGAATTCCAGTGCAGCTATTCTGAGTTCATGGTTTTGGCCCTTTATTTGAGGACCATAATTTATTATACATTAAAAATGAATTATATGATATTAAAGTATTTACATAGGACTACATAATTGTATAATTAATTTACACAATTAATTATGTTTATTATATAAATAAATTAGGTAAAGTTTACAGTTTATTCATACTGTTTATTAGGTTTTATTTCTTAATTACATATAAATTAGTTATGGACGATCTAATTGACCCTATATAGTATTAATATACATATTAAATTATTTAATAAAGATTTTTATTGTATTTTACAACATTATTTTGATTTTATTTACATTTAAATAGCTTATTTCAGGATGTCTTACATATAAATTAGGTTTAAATATTATAATACATTATAAATATAATTAAATTAGCTTAATTTACATAAAGTACATTAATACAAATGTACAGTATAAGTTAGTTCAGTTTCAACTTAAATTATTAATTTATTTTAATTTAATCTAATAACTTATCTAGGAACTTAATAAATTAATTAGTTATTCTATATAGATAATTAAATTATGATATAAGGTTTCTAATATACATAATACATATATAAATATGTATACTCATTATAAATAGTAAATATAGTTATATATAGGGTTTTATAATTTTACTTAAGTTATAGTACTTATAAGTTAGTACAAATAATAAATCGATATATAACTAAGTTATGTACAGTTTAAATAATCTTAAATATGTAATTTACAATATATAATATATATATAGGTCAGTTATACCTATTATACACCTATTTTACAATATATATACATATAACTTACTATATAGCTTATATTTACAAGTATATACCTAGTATACATAGTGTTTTTTAGGTATTTTTGTGAATTTTCTAATTTTTATAGGTTTTGTGTGTTTTATAGAGGTAGGAGATGAGAGAGAAAGAAAGAGATGAGAAGAATCGGTTGATTTTGTCATTTTTTTAGTTTAGAGGTTTTTATTAAGTTAAAAGGTATACTAAATCGTCGGTTGATATGTTCTACCAAGCTGAAGGTTCATATGACCTCAAACCATTGCACATGTGTAGAGAATTGGTTGATCCTACTCATTACGCCTTTATTTTATTTTATTTTTGAATTTTTAAATTATTTTTATTTATCTACAAGTTTATCTCATTTTAGGCCTTTAAGAGTGTTGTTCGCTCTGAATCAGGTTTTAAAATCGTCGTGTTGCAGTATAGATCGAATCAGTGCGAAAGCAAATAATATTTATAGCTTGAATATCAGAAATGAAGTTCGAGATTGAACACAGGGAGCTAATAGGAATTCACATACTAATCTCAATAATGTCAATGAGCATAAGAAATAAACCAATAAATTACTCAAAAATAATAATCAATATAAAGCATGAGTTTAACATATGGCAAAAGGAATCTTAAAGCAAAAACAATGGTGATTCAGATCACCAATTATTCAATTTAAGCATATATGCATTGAGTTCAAATAATGCAACAGTGCCATCAATCATTCAACTTAGGTACTTAAATAACCAAATAAAGCCTCAAATCAAGTGTCGGGTCATTTAATCAAATGGCTTAACCAACAGCACTGTTCTTCTTCTTCCTCTTCTCTTCTCTCCTTCTCTGCTTCTGCTTTTCTCCTTTCTTCTTCTGTCTTCTCAAGCCCTTTCCCTACTTCTACCTATCTTCAGCCTCTTCTTCTATTCTTTTTCTTCAGCAGACCTTCTTCCTTCTCTTTATGCACAGGGGGAAACTCACACAATCGGCTAAGTGTTAGCCAATACACAGGGAAGCAAAACCCCCCTCCCCCGCGCACCCTCTTCTCCTTCCTCTCTCTGGGATCCACCCTCCCAGGGCCACAGTCAGGGTAATCGGGTAAATGAATACATGCGCACTCGGGACCAGGCTCACCTGCATAGGTGGTGAGCGAGGAGTGCTTAGGTTTAGGCGGGTAATCGGATCAATGCCAAACCCGTGTGAGCAGTGTCATGGGTGAGGCGCATGTGAGGCGTGTACGGGGACCACACCCCCTGTGCTTGCTAAGGTGAACAATCTATGCAACTTTTTCAATTTATGCAGGTGAGCGTGCTTGTCAGCTTCCGACGTGGGACTAATGTCCCACCCTTCCTTTGCATGTGGTACGCTAATGCTTCTCTGTCTGATTGCACCTTCTGCTGGGGGTATTCCACTCAATTGGAGTTTTGAGCTTGGGAAGCAAGCTTCCCAAGCTTGGAAAGCTTCACCGGAGATAGGAATTCTTGGATACCCTAATCTCTCATGCGTTCGCATGAGAGTTTGGGAAAGTTTGAGAGCTTGGGAATTGGCTCAAAAGGAAGGGAATTCCTTGACGAACTTCCCTTTCAAATCTGAGATGGATTCGCCAAGGAATCGACGAGAACTTGCCAAATTTGAGTCGTCGAAGTTTGTAAGAATAGGATTCATGGCAGTAGGGACCTTTTTTGTGAAAATGATTACAAAGCTAAAAGCCTTTTTGTAAGGATTTTGAAATTTAAGGGCATATGTGTGAAATAAAAGAATCAGACAGGACCAAATTGCAAACAAGGTCAAGACAGTTTTAGATTGGGCCCAAATTTTGATGCAAACCTAATTTTGACCTAAAGAATTCAATGGTGAAGTTAGATTTTGGTTTTGACCTAGTTTGGCTGGGTAATTTATTCAAAAACTTATATTAGGGCAAATGTCAGTCTGAGACTCTATTTTGTGTCAAGACGGGTTCTGATGGTCAAATTGAAGGTACCAAATCCTATAGAATATTTTTCTATGAATTTTAGAGGGTTTAGGTGAATTTTCTCTTGACCAAAACCTCAGTTAATTAAGCGGGTCTATTTTTAGGATTTCAGAAGTCATTTAATTCTCAAAACACGCGAAATCCCTTTTCTATCTGTATTAGCCCACTTGTTGAATATTTAAGACCATTTGACCCTTAATTACCCCCTGGGAAAACCCGTGGTTGTTTTGCAATCAATATATGATGGTAAAATTGAAGTTTTAACCCTAGTTTCTTATCTTTCTCTTGGAAAGATTATGCAATGAATTATGGCTCTCTGGCAGCTATGTAGGAGCATTTATTCCTTGATAATGACTAAATTGAGCTAGTTTTGGCTCATGATGGTGTTCCCATCAAACCCCCATGCTTTGCTTTTGTTAGTGATGTAAACACATTTACACTACTTAAAATGTCTATTTATGCATGTTCTTAAGCATAGGATTGCATTTCATAATATAAATATTGCATAACATGCATCATCTTGCATTTAGAGTAGTTTGAATAAAATGGAGGTTAATTGTCTCCTTTTATGTGCTTGGAGAGGGCAAACATTTAATCGGGGCCTCGGATCAAAGATCCAACCGTATGGATGTGATCAGGGCGACGATTGGAGTTCAACGACTCCAAGATCGCCCTAATCAGGCATCCGTAGCATCAGATAGAGATCAGGGAACCCTAGAAGATCAAGGGCCAGGATGGTGTAAATCCACACTTCAGATGGCAAATCCGACCACACGGATGAATTCGGATCGACGATCGCAGCCCAACGACACAAAAATCGAGTCAATCCGACATCCGTGGCACCATCTACAACTTCCAGAAGATGGACGGCCAAGATGGCGCCACATGGCACCATCTCGGCCGCCCAAACGGCCGCCTACACTCTATGAAGACCGCGCACCCATCCCCTCTCCGCCGTTGGATCTCAATCCAACGGCAGTGGACGCATCGTGTTAAAAGCATCCGCGCGACCATTTGGGCGAGGCAGCGCAGCGGTCCAGCGCCTTATCGCGAGGCGCTGGCGCGCGTTCGAGCCTTGCCAAGCAATTTCTGAGGCGAGCGGGCGCGCTCCAATTGACCGCACGATCGTGATCCAACGGCCGCGCGCGCCCGATAGCGCCGACGCACAATTGGACGCTCGCGTGAACGCGCGATCGTACGCGCAGGCGGCCGGGCGGCAGCGGTGAAGGCGCGATTTTAAGCCGTCCGATCTCGCGATCGGACGGCTGAAAATCAAGCGACGTGCGTAGGCGTTACGCGCGGGCAGCCGAGCGGGCGCGCGTGGGCGCGGAGGCTACGCCCACGTTGAGGGCTTTAGCGACGGATTTATCCGTCACTAAAGACCCCTCATTTATTGTTTTGAAAGTGTAATGTCCATTTTGCCCCCACTCCTTGCAACTATAAAAGGAGACCCCCTCCATACGAAATTTTCACCCCTTCCTTCTCCTCTCTACCTCTCCAAAGCTCAAGAGAAGCTTATCCCACACCCGGGATGCTTCTCGCGAGATAAAGTCCAAATTTTCGTCCCCCTTCGGAAGTGGATCCCGCGACGACAACGGCGTGCTGCTTCGTTCCCGTTCTTCTGCTTCGTCCTCCTTCATCCTGCTTCGTTCTCCTTCGTCCAGGCGTCGTCCCGTCCGGCTCGTCCTCCAAGCGACCGTCGAGGAGGATTCTCTCTCCCTACTCTTTTTACTGCTTTCTAATATAGATTTACTGCTTTCTAGAGTAATCGCTTTATGCTTTCTAGTTGTAACGAACGATCTCTTTTATGATAAATTCCTCGTCTATTCTACATCTCATTTTGATTTCCATTCTCTCTCTCTCTTACTCTCTCTCTTCTATTTTGTTGTAGATACTTAGATAGTTTAAATTGAATTTCTTCGTGACAAAATAAAAACGAAACGCGAAGTTTTTAAATCAAACGTCCGCCTCCCTGTGTTCAACCCGGAATTTTAATTTCAGTATAAATTTTATTTGTTGAACACGAATCCTTCGCTTTCGAACTACAACGACAGGTTTTCCAAAACCGAACACGTTAGCGTAGGTTCGTACACGTTCAACATTTTGGCGCCGTTGCCGGGGAGGCAACGCTCTTTGATTTCTCTTCGCATTTTGTAACTTACAAATCATTTACCTCACTTTTTTTTTCCTTTCTTATTGTAATTGCAGGTACTCTTTTGAGACAAGCAAAAGCGGTAGATCAGAGTAAAGTGCTGTGGAAGGTTTTGTAAGTTATCCCCCACCTCCCACCCATTAGATTTCATTTCATCATATAATAATTCAAACATCAATCAACCTAGATGTTCTTATAAACTCTAAGGTCAGATTGTTTTGTTGTTTGACATCCATACTCACTCCAACCCCCACATTAAAAAAAATAAAATAAAAAAAATCTCACAGAGGTACACAACCTCATCTGATTTTCTAACTCAACCGGTAAACTGATCTTAGGAGCCGGTACACACATCCAAACACATAATTGAGTAGAAATCAGATTAGGTAATCATTTGTGTGCCTAATTAAGTGGTGCATCAGGCCAGTTGTTTGAGTTGTTTGGGCTGCACCACTTCAAATAAAATCAACTCATCAAGTAGCCGCCAATTAGGTTCAACTCTTGGGGATTTACCAGGCACTCCACATTCTTTTTAAACTTTAAAGGAAAATATCTTCACCTGTGCTTGCAAAACCTGGTGTGCCAATGAAACTTGATTGAAAACACCTAAAGTTGAATCCTAAAAGCTACTAAGCAAGATTTGAACCTTAAAATTCACCACATCAAAAAAAATAATCTTGCTTGAAAACAATTGGTTGTCAACGTACACACAAAGCAATCAATCATTAAGGGCACAACCCATTTAAAGGGCCCATCACATTCCAAAGCACATTCAAACCTAGCCCTAAATAAAATAGAGTAGACGTTGGCCTTGAGGATTGGACTCGCTCTTCAGAACTCAGAACGAGATTATTTTCGATTAGTCTGTTTCTACTGTTCAATCTGATGTCTAGCTAGGGGAGCAGAGTCAAACGATCGCGGCTGGGGGGTACACTAGGAACCGGAGGCGGAAGCCGAAGGAAGAACCTTCTCCCCAGTCCCTCCTTCTAACTGGTTGGATTGAACATACGGAAGTAGATCAAATCGTTCCTTTATCTCAAGATGGGTTTTGAGAGTCTATAGGTCTTTAGGCTAACATATTTAAGGACAGGTTTGATTGTTTGTATTACAGGGCACCTTTCTTCCTCCCGTGTATCATGAATCCTTCCACATATTTCACGCATTCCCGCTCTTTCCCTCCTGTTGTAAATTATCCTCAACATGACGATTATCCCAACTCGTATTGTAATCGACCATCAGTTAGTTGGGATAATTCGGATTGGGGATACAATTCCGGACCCCCGTGTTTAGGGTCTAACCCTGAACACTTTGATTCTCAATTCTATCCTTCTCAGAGTTGCATCGATTATAGATCGCCCTCCTTTCATGAACAACCTAATGCGATCTACAATCAAGAAGGATACACTGATCCTTACCCATCCTCTGATTTCACTGCCTTTAGGTCATCACCATCCTTTGAACATTCTGAAATGACCTATTTTCAGGAAGGGTATAACGAATCTCAATTCGTTAATTCCTCTGCTTTGATGTCAAACCCGCCCAATCCTGAACCAACTCATTTGGTTCAGGTTAATCAGGTTCAAGATAAGGTTCTGGCTAACTTGAGAAATATCATACAATCTTTAGAAGTTCAGCCAATACCTTGCATTGAGAGATTGGAGCCCTTGATTGAAATCATTGATGATTTAAACAAGTCTTTGTTGGATTGGCTCCAGGACGTTAATGATAAGAACCCGGGTGAGTTTCTACTTGGGAAATTAGCGAAATTGAGGATGAGGTTCGTGGTTGCTTTGGTTCAATCTTGGGATGATTCCCAGGATGAACCCTCTTCAGGAAAGCCAAAGATAGAACCCGCTCAGGCACCTGTTGGGGGGAACACGTATTACGAGGCTGACCAGATTGAATTAAAGCAACCAATTAAGGATGATCTGATTTCTTCACCTGAGATCCCTGAGCCGGGTTACGAGAAAACGTATGTCTCCTGGGAACACAAAGTGACAACTGATTTTGGGACATACATTGATACGGATCCTGATTTCTTTGATGGTGAAGATTCAAGTTGCGAAGTCTCACACGAGTTTTCAGATCACGATTTTTGTGAGACGATTGGGCCTGAGGAATCTGATAGATCATTTGATAGCCCAATAACTGAGGAAACTGATCTTATTAGGGCACACGATACGGATCCAGAATCGCATTTTCTGGAGGAATCAATTCAATGCCCTGATTATCAGTTACACCCTGTTGAGCTTATTGATGATTCTAATTCTGAGATAATTAGACCCAAGTCAATTTTGATTCTGCCACATCATTTAGACTTGGAGATTTCAGACGGGGTGATGAATATACAAGAGGTCTTGGAATTTGATACACTTAATGAGGAGGATAGGAGCTGGGAAATTCTGATTTGGGAAGTCAATTTTGGAGGAAATGGAAGATTGAGTCGAAGGGTTCCTTTTAAGCTGAAACCATCAAATCAAAACCCTTACGACATTTGTTTCGAGGATGTCAAACTCAAGCACACATTTAACGATTATCCTTTTGAGCTTCAATTCTCTGTAACCCGACATTTTGGCATTGGGTTGCATCCTCACAAATCGCAGGCTCGACCCCGCTTGCATTCTGATTTTAGGTTTTGGGTAATTTTTATCTAGAACCTAAGATGTTCTCGATTATGGGGGATGGGTCTGCACCACAATCTGGTCCACATCTGTGGACCTCTGTTGACAGGTCGGAGGATTCTTCTGTTTATTCTAATTTTGACCTGCACTTCTGCATTCTTCATTTCTTTTCTTTCTATAGTGTGCCTAGCTGAAGGCACTAAACTCAGCACATATACAGTTCTTTTTCATTTTCATCTCGGAGCGGACCCGATATCCACGCAATTCAGGTGCTTTCTACGCTTTTCCACTCTGTTTTATGTCTTTTTAATACAATGAGGACATTGCATTAGATAGGCATGGGGGGTGGATATTTATCTTTGAATTCATTCGTCAGCTCCGTAGATTTGTTTTATTTTATAAAAAAAAAAATCAAAATTAGGAAAGAGAATTTGGGTTTAAGAAAATTTTCGATCTTAAGAAATACTATATTATGGTTTGAACACAAAGACCCTTCAGGTCTTTGGACTTAATCAGCCTATGTATCCACTAAAATGTGGATTTGTTTTTCGAGTTCTCGCCAACCTGAATTTTATTATAATTGGAATAAATAAGTTTGGGTGATAAGTACACGACTTGTCAACCCGCCCTCTGATTTAAGGGAATTTTGAGTTTTAAGCATCTACACACTTTCTTTGCACTGACTCGTTGTTTGGCGATTTTAACGGAAATTGGGTAGCTAATGAACCTTCTAGGGTGATATGGCTGGTAAGTTATCATGGGTAACAGCCCATAGGTAGGTTGTCCAGAGCCCAGTCACTGGACCTTTCTCTTTTTGCTGCCTTTAGGTAAATCTTAGACCAGGGAAGCCACCTACTTAAAAAAAAAAAAAACAAAAGAAAAAAAAAATCAAAAAGGAGAAAAGAACAAAAAGAAATAAGCCACACTTCGCCGCACGAGTATGGCTGGCAAGTTGTCGGTGGTAACAGCTCATCGACCGGTTGTCCAGAACCCAGCTCAGAAAATGCACTAAAAATTCCCAAAACACTTAGGAAGAAGCGGAGAAGTAGAATAAACCGGGGAGATATACACTGGATTCACCCTTGTGTTTACCCCGTTAAAAAAAATAAAAGTAGGGAGAAAGCTACCGGTTGTAAAGATACACCTTTAGGCAGAATTCTTTTTGAGGTCACCTAGAGGCGTAGAAATCCGAAGTCCGTTCTAATTGCCGGTCAACGAGTCTATCACAATCATAATAAGATGCTTAAAACTTAGGGTTCTCATCAAATCTTGGGTGAGTTGAATGGCCGTAGAAAGCCACTCTTAAACCCTAAAATTTGAAAATCCAAAAAAAGAAAAATTAGAAAAGAGTAAAAAGAGAAAAAGAAATTTTTCTTTGAATAAGGCGAGGCTTGAGGCGGTCTGCATTTTGGCTGATACCCGGGCACTGTTGTGTCTTTGAAAGTTCAGTTCTTAAGTAGACAATTTCTTAATGATTGAAAATAACTCAGGTCCAAATAATCTAACCTAATTCTTTTATAAATAGCATATAGTTTTTGCTAGGGACTAGCAAAAGATAGGCATGGGGGTATGATGTAAACATATTTACACTACTTAAAATGTCTATTTATGCATGTTCTTAAGCATAGGATTGCATTTCATAATATAAATATTGCATAACATGCATCATCTTGCATTTAGAGTAGTTTGAATAAAATGGAGGTTAATTGTCTCCTTTTATGTGCTTGGATAGGGCAAGCATTTAATCGGGGCCTCGGATCAAAGATCCAACCGTATGGATGTGATCAGGGTGACGATTGGAGTTCAACGACTCCAAGATCGCCCTAATCAGGCATCCGTAGCATCAGATTGAGACCGGGGAACCCTAGAAGATCAAGGGCCACGATGGTGTAAATCCGCACTTCAGATGGCAAATCCGACCACACGGATGAATTCGGATCGACGATCGCAGCCCAACGACACAAAAATCGAGTCAATCCGACATCCGTGGCACCATCTACAACTTCCAGAAGATGGACGGCCAAGATGGCGCCACGTGGCACCATCCCGGCCGCCCAAACGGCCGCCTACACTCTATGAAGACCGCGCACCCATCCCCTCTCCACCGTTGGATCTCAATCCAGCGGCTGTGGACGCATCGTGTTAAAAGCATCCGCGCGACCATTTGGGCGAGGCAGCGCAGCGGTCCAACGCCTTATCGCGAGGCGCTGGCGCGCATTCGAGCCTTGCCAAGCAATTTCTGAGGCGAGCGGGCGCGCTCCAATTGACCGCACGATCGTGATCCAACGGCCGCGCGCACCCGATAGCGCCGACGCGCAATTGGATGCTCGCGTGAACGCGCGATCGTACGCGCAGGCGGCCGGGCGGCAGCGGTGAAGGCGCGATTTTAAGCCGTCCGATCTCGCGATCGGACGGCTGAAAATCAAGCGACGTGCGTAGGCGTTACGCGCGGGCAGCCGAGCGGGCGCGCGTGGGCGCGAAGGCTACGCCAACGTTGAGGGCTTTAGCGACGGATTTATCCGTCACTAAAGACCCCTCATTTATTGTTTTGAAAGTGTAATGTCCTTTTTGCCCCCACTCCTTGCAACTATAAAAGGAGACCCCCTCCATACGAAATTTTCATCCCCTCCTTCTCCTCTCTACCTCTCCAAAGCTCAAGAGAAGCTTGTCCCACACCCGGGATGCTTCTCGCGAGATAAAGTCCAAATTTTCGTCCCCGTTCGGAAGTGGATCCCGCGACGACGACGGCGTGCTGCTTCGTTCCCGTTCTTCTGCTTCGTCCTCCTTCGTCCCGCTTCGTTCTCCTTCGTCCAGGCGTCGTCCCGTCCGGCTCGTCCTCCAAGCGACCGTCGAGGAGGATTCTCTCTCCCTACTCTTTTTACTGCTTTCTAATATAGATTTACTGCTTTCTAGAGTAATCGCTTTATGCTTTCTAGTTGTAACGAACGATCTCTTTTATGATAAATTCCTTGTCTATTCTACATCTCATTTTGATTTCCATTCTCTCTCTCTCTCTTACTCTCTCTCTCTCTTCTATTTTGTTGTAGATACTTAGATAGTTTAAATTGAATTTCTTCGTGACAAAATAAAAACGAAACGCGAAGTTTTTAAATCAAACGTCCGCCTCCCTGTGTTCGACCCGGAATTTTAATTTCGGTATAAATTTTATTTGTTGAACATGAATCCTTCGCTTTCGAACTACAACGACAGGTTTTCCAAAACCGAACACGTTAGCGTAGGTTCGTACACGTTCAACAGTTAGTCCCTTAGCAAAATCTCATGGAATTAACTCAAATTCTAGACCATGCCTTTTTATGCTCAAATTTCTATTATGTGCTTTCTTTTGTAGATTAGGTCAAAATGCCAATAGTAGGCCTAGAGGTACGCAAGTACCAACCAAGATTCGAACCTAACCAGCTCTAGCCTCAATCCGCCGTGAAGGTTTCTAAGGCCCACAGGAACTAACCTAAGGTTTGTTGAATTCCGCGGTTAAAGCACCCATGCTTAAGATATGTTTAGTCCCGATTTAATTTGCAGTGCATTTTTGTAAGAGAGAGACAAAAGATTTTTTATTTTTGGAGAGTTTTCTCTCTCTTTTCTTTCTTTATTTCTAGTTTCAGATTGGCTTTACAACACGATCTATATCAGATTCCTAGCTCCCACCATCAATCCTCACAAGGTCCCTAGCAAGCGATACTTCGAGATAGCACTGCCCATGGCAACCCCCAAAACCCTAGCTTTCGAGATTTTGAGATAATCCCACTCATGGCGTTCTATAGCTAAATTCAGACCCTGATAATCAACATTTCATGATAATGCTACCCATGGCATCTAAATTAGCACAAGGTGTTTACATGCCCCTGGTAAGATATTTAGATATCCTAGGAGACAAGCACCGAGGAGATGGTATGTTATTGTGCATCTTCGAGGGGAATTTCCTGCCTCTCCACATAGGGAACTCTTCCAAATCAACTTGTGTTGATCAACAACTCCTAATCTAGGTGGCTTTTTCACAACAGATTTAACGCATTTGCGTGATTTTGATAATTAAGCACACTAAACCAGACTGTGTGTGGATTGGGGTGCTTAGGTTACCGAGTCCTGCAAACCAAAGGTTGGTTAATAAGGCCAAATAATCCCTGAGCCTTATACCTAATACTTAAGCTTCGCATTTTCCCCAACCTCTTGAAGACTATCCAGATCTTAATGGATACTTGAATTTTTAAACCTAAAATCACAGCCTAAGAGGCCTAAGATCAGCATTCATACTAATCTCTTTTGTCCCTTCGCAATTTTGTCTTTTTATTTGGTCTAGAACTAAGTAGATTTCCTAATTTTTTACTAAAGACTATCTCTTTTTGTTTCAAACTGTGCTCCTTTTTGACATTTATATCAACTCCTCTTTTTCTCCTCAAGAATGATACGCAAATTGATCTTTCAAATTTTCCTCCCTTCATTTTTTTCTCTTTTTCAATTTTTTATTTTTTTGGTTTTTAGGATATGTAATTTTTTTGATGAAACCCTTTCTTGTGAAGTGATTCTCACAGCGTTTTGCACTTTAATACCCCCTATGCCTATGATTTGTAATGTCCTCATTATAAATTAGGTGGGTTCGAATTCAACTTAGATCGTACATTAGAACAGGTTTTGGGTGGGTGGACAGGTCGGGGTGACTGTTGTGGACGATTTCAAGCTCGAGTACGGGTACCAAAGGTGGAGTCGGATGCTCTAATGGACAAACCCTAAAGTGCAATATGAGTTCAGCATAAGATGTGGCAAGAAAGGTTTCAGGGTTTTCAAAAAGATGACAGGTTGCCTCCCATTAAGTGCTGAGTTTAACGTCATCAGCCGGACGCAATGAGCTCAAGGAGAATGAAGGGAAAAGGATACCTCAGCCAAGTTTGAGTCAGTGAGTTCGATAAACGGTTTGAGTCTCTGATCGTTCATGACAAAAGGTTTAGAATCAAGGCTGAGTTTGCTAATTTCAATGGCTCCATTTCCAAAGATTCGTCTCACCAAGAATGGTCTAATCCATTTTGATCTAAGTTTTCCTGGAAACAATTTGAGTTTGGCAACAAAGAGTAGGACTTTTTGAACAGGGTGAAAGATCTTTTTGGATTTATGCTTGTCATGGAAGGCCTTAACCCGCTCTTTGTAGATTCGCGAGTTCTCATACGCATCATTGCGTAGTTCATCGATCTCGCTCATTTGAAGCTTTTTGTGGGTTCCTACCTTAGAAAGATCTAGATTACACTTCCGTATAGTCCAATAGGATTTGTGCTCCAATTCGACGGGGAGGTGACATGCCTTCCTGTACACCAATTTAAAAGGAGACATGCCCAATTGGGTCTTGTGGGTGGTCCTATAAGCCCATAAGGCTTCTGGAAGTTAGGACAACCAATCTTTCCTGTCAAGTCGTACAGTGACCTGAAGGATTTTCTTGATCTCCCGATTTGATAGCTTAGCTAGGCCATTGGTTTGAGGGTGATAAGGAGTAGAGATTCGGTGTGATACCCCAAATTTGGTCATCAGTGATCTGAACTGAGCATTCGTGAAATGGGTCCCTCCATTAGAGATAATGGCATGTGGAATCCCGAACCGAGAAAAGATGTTCTGATGACTGAATTTGATTACTACCTTATGATCGTTGGTTCAGGTCAGGATGGCTTTGATCCATTTGGACACGTAGTCAACAGCGAGAAGAATGTACTCAAGGTCATCCAAGATAGGGAAGGGTCCCATGAAATCAATCCCCCAGGTATCGAAGATTTCACAATGAGAATCGATTGTAAAGGCATCATATCGCGATGGCTCATATTGCCCAAGGTCTGGCAATGAGTGCATGCCTTACTGTGATCGTATGTGTCCTTGAAAATCGTGGGCCAATAAAAGCAGCACTGGAAAACTTTTGCTGTGGTTTTATGTCCGGAGAAGTGTCCGCCGCAAGCCTGGTCATGGCAGAAGGATAAAATGTCCTGAATTTCCACTTATGGAATGCACCGTCTGATGATCTGATCAACACCAATGTGGAAGAGGTACGGGTCTTCCCAAATGTAGTACTTGGTATCGAAAAGCAATTTATCTTTCTTGGCCTTTGGCCAATTGGATGGGATCTGGTGTGATGCCAACTAGTTCACCAAATCAGCAAACCAAGAAAGTCCCGTACTAATTGTCAGAAGGTGCTCATCAGGAAAGTGTTTAGTGATGGGTCCGAAAGGGTCAATAATGTCAGAAGGAAGGTAGGATAAGTGGTCAGCTATCACATTCTGCTTTCCCACTTTATCGCAAATCTAGAGATCAAATTCTTGCAACAGCAAGATCCAGCAAATTAGTCGAGGTGTTCATCGCGCTAAAATGGTATTTAAAAGTATTGTGTTGTAGTACAACCGAAAAGCATTCAAAATAGATATAATTTTATTACTCGAAAAGATTTCCGAGGTCAAACACAGGGGGTAAATTGGTATTTAGAAATCAAGATCACAATTTAAACTTGAAAGAAATTGTAATAGTAGCAGTATCAGGGTGCAAAAATATGGGAGTAAAATGGTGATGTAGATCACCAAATACTCCTACAATATCACCAAATGATTCAATGTAAATATGCAATGGAGCCTAGAATCTGTCATCCGATTCCTTAATCAGACGACTTAAAGTGATTTCTTCTTTTCTTTCTCTTCTCTATCTTCTCCTTTCTTCTTCTTCTTCTTTGGCTTCTGTCTGACTTCCTTTGCCTTCACGATTCTTCTTTCTGCCTTTGCCTTCCTTCTGCCTTAGCTTCTCCTTCTTCTTCCTTCTTCTTCTGGCCTCCTCTTCTTTAGCTCCTGCCTTTGCCTTCCTTCTACCTTGGCTTCTTCTTCTTCAGCCTTTTGCCTTCTTCTCTTTTTCTTTAGCTTTCTCTTCTTCTTCCTTCTGGCTACGGCTAAGTGTTGGCCTGAAGAACCTGTAGCAAAACCTACCCCTACCTGCGTGCAACTCTCATCTCTTTTCTCTCTTAGGATACGCTCTCCCAGAGCCACACGGATAGTCGGGTATTCGGGTCTGGTGCGTACCCAGAACCAGGCCCACTGGCGTGCGATAGTAAGTGAGGTGCGCAGTCGGGTCGTGTCAAGCCAGGTCCGTAAGGTGTGAGCGTGGCCGAGACCGAGTCAGGTGAGTGGGACCTCACCCCGTGGATCTGAGGCGACAAGGCTATGTCACTTTTTCCTCTTATGCAGGTGCGGGCATGCCTTCACTTTCGAGGTGGGACTAAATGTCCCACCTTCCTTTCGCGTGTGCCTATAGAGATGGCCTTCGCGATTGTAGCGATCGCAGAGGTCTTTGACTCCAATTGAGGGTCCGAGTGCGTGCACAAAGGTATTTCGCACACCTGGGACTGCTGCACCTGGGCTTGGCAGACCTGGAGTTGCAGCAAGCTTGCTTCAAGCTCCACAATAATGGCAGTGGGGTGTTGAACCTGAAATCACAAGATTGGCCTTGCAGCCACGTCAAAATGTCTAGAGAGGGTCGCTGGAGCACGGCGAAGATGTTGGGGGTGTTGGCGTGGCGTGGCAGTGCCTGTGCCTGCGTGCCTATGTCACACTATGTGCAAAGGTGTGGGTGTGTTCAGGGGGTGGTTTGAGTGAGTGGCGTGGTGAGTGGAGTGAAGGGAAGCTTATGGGCTTATTGGTGAGGGTTGGGATGGCCTGTGGGGGTGGAGTGGCCTCGCCAGAGTTGGTGGTCAGAGATGGAAGGGATGAAGGTGATGGAGGTCGGCAATGGTCAATTTTTAAGAATAAAGGGTGGAGAAGAATGTAGAGGGGAGAGGAAGCTTATCTGGGAGGTAAAGAGACGGCGAGGGCGAGCGGATGCATCGGGTCTGGTGTGGCCGACGCCGGAGACGAAGGTGGCTCCGATGAGTAGAGATCGGCAAGGACAAAGAGAGGGAGGTGCCTGTGGGTACGGCAAGGTGCGGATGAAGTCAGGAGCAAGGGAGGTTGTCGGACGTCAAGGAACCTACGGCCGTGAAGGGAAGACAAGAATTAGGGGTTTTCACAGCCAAATTCGAGCGTGAGGAGATCGGAGAGGTCTGGGCTCCTTTCAATAGATCTCTGAAGGTCGGTTATGGCTTGGGAAGCAAGCTTCTCAAGCATGGAAAGCTCGCCTGAGAAGGAAGTCGTTGAGATACCCATATCTCTCATGCGTTTGCATGAGAGTTGGGTAGGAATCAGACCTCAATCGAGGGTTCAGATGAGAGAGAATTTCTCAGGCAATCTCCCTTCCAATTTTGGAAGAGATTCTCTGAGCAATCAGGGAGAACTCTTCTTCCAAAGCTCGCTGGAGTAGGATTCCTCCGCTATAATGGCAGAGGGACCTACTGGTGTCGGACCCGAATAGGTTGTTAATATGATGATTTTATCATTGAAATGTGTATTGTGGTTAACCTAAATCGAACCTAACCATCTTTTTACAAAATTTTTAACCTGGCCTACTTGATTTTATCTTGTCACTTTTAGGCCCAGGGTTGAACTCAGGGATGTGGGGTTAAAGTCAGGTTTCTACGCCTTTCCTACAACAAGTCTCTTCCATTCATTTATTGTGTTTTTGGTATTTTTCTTATTTAGATTTTTTTCTGGTAATCTTTGTCCTTGAGGCACACCCTCAAAATTGGGTTCTTGGCTGTGAGTTAAAATAGGGTTCCAAAACGGGTCTTGCTATTCGCAAGACGGAGTACCTGCAATTCAAAGATTATCTTTTCTCTTTTATATACATTTTTTATCTTTTTACTGGTATGCAAGAGAAATAGAAATAAAGTAAATATAGTATAGATATATATGTATATACTATATATGTAAAAGGGGTGGGGGTGGAGGAGGAGATGGAGTGTAGCACTGTGTCGAGTCAGTCGCCATCTAGAAAGACGCAACCAACAAGACGAGGTGCCGCATGTAAGGTGTAGGATGGATGGTGGAAGATGAATGCGAACACGTTTTTTGTACGCGTGTATCGGGGAATATCAGCAACAGGTGCAGATATTCCCGCGATACAGCGTATGGTAAATAATGTGAAAATATATATATGTATGTATGTAAATATATCTATATGTATATGTGGTTATAAATAGGTATATATATGTGTGTGTGTGTGTGTGTGTGTGTCTATATATGTATATATGTATATATGTATATATATAAGTATATGTATATATGTATGTAGCTATATGTATAGATGTATATATATATATATATATATATATGTATGTATACGTATGTATGTATATAATACTATAAAGATGTATATATATATATATGTATATATATAGGTATATGTAGCTAGATATGTATATATATGTATATATGTATAAGTATATGTATATATATATATATATATAGATGTGTATGTATATAGACTAATACATATTTATATAAGTACTAATATATGTATAGATATATGTATAAATATATATATATATATATATATATATATGTATATAAGTATATTTATATATGTAAGTATATATGTATATATAAGTATATATATATATATGTATACTAATACTTAGTTATATAAATACTAATATATATATATAGATATAAGTATATATATGTATATATGTATATATATAAGTATATAGATATATATATATATATGTATGTATGTATACTAATACATAAGTATATAGATACTACTATATGTATAAATATAAGTATATATATATATGTATATAAATATATCAATATATATATGTATATGTATATGTATATAATAGTGTATAGGGGTGTGTGTGTGTGTGTGGAAGTGTGAGTGTATGTGTGTGTGAACGTCGATGTAGGGAGTGCTGTGAGTGTTGAGAGAGAGAGTGAGAGAGAGAGTGGGAGAGATGTCAGCCACTAGAGTGTTAAGGCATCTGCAGACCAGTGGCGTCGTCTGGAGGTCTCCACTCGCGCGCGTAGGCGCGTGTTCGCGCATAGAGGAGCACACACGCAGGAGAGTTGGTGCGGAGAGGACCGCAGCGCCCAACGCTGCACGGAGTGGCTGGAACGGAATCTCGCAAGCGCGCGTGAGCGAAGAGAGTGGACGGAGGCAAGCGTACGCGGGCTGGCAGATGCGCGGGCGATTGCGACCGATGCGGGGCGAGACGTGCGCGCGGGCGATCGGCGGTAGCGGCATGCCGGGCGACCGGTAAAGTGAGAAACTCACCAGTCACCCCACTGTAGCCACATTGTCGCGCAGACTCGCGTGAACAGTGGCTACAGTGGTCTGCCGCGCCACGCAACCGGGAGCTGCAGGTGGTGTGAGTGCTGCCGGCTCGCGGCAAGCACGCGTGGGCTGGCGCGCGAGGGAGAGGGTCTGCGCCGGCTGGTTGCGAGCATGGAGAAGCTAACGACAGAGCGCGCGGAGAGGGAGGTGTGGGCGCCTGCAGCTTGCGCGGAGGCTTGCAGGTGCTGGCAGGGGTGCGGGGAAGCACTTGGCCGGCCCCTACAGTGATGTGCGGTGGCCGATTGCGGGCGGAAGAGCGTGCGACAGAGCGAAGAAGTGGGAGGCGGAGAGGCCTGCAGGCGCGTGCGAAAGGGGCTGGGGCTGCTGTTGCTGTTGATGCTGCTGCTGCCTTGCCGCTGTGCTGCTGCCGAGCTTCGAGCTTCGAGCTTCAGACCTTGAAGCTTGCGGCCATGGCTGAAGGTGCTGGAACGGGGGAAAAAAAATAGAAAAGAGCCACCACGCCCACCGGCTCTTTGGAGAGCTAGGTGATGGTGGTCTCACTGTGGTGGTGTCCACCACAGTGAGGGCTCCTGCCCGCCGGGTGTCTCCTCGGAGGAGGAGGGCCGGCGTATGGAGGGAGAGGGAGGAGAGGAGGACCTGGAAGGAGAAGTTCTGCAGAGTCTTTTTTTTGGCTTTTTTTTTGGTGAGGACCAGGCTGTTTGCAAAGAAGGAGCCATGGTCTTTTATAAAGGAAGAAGGCATGGCTAGGAATGGCTGCATGCGGCTGCAGGGAGAGGTTGGTATGGCTTGGTAGGGAGAGGCAGCCGCAGGGAAGGGCAGCTGCAGGGAAGCATGGCGCGAGGAGAAGATGCATGCAGTCGTGGGAAAATCAAGTGAAATAAAAAATAAAAAGATGGTGAATTAGTAGAGATGCACTTGAGGAAAAAAGTAAATTGCGAGGCCATTTATTTATTCTCCTCTCCTCTCAATTAAATGCATGCTTGCATGTATTTTTACAAATGTGATTATGGAACCCTAATATGCATAGGTAATGCTAGGAAATAGCGCAAGAAGGCACTATTGCAGGTGTATTTTTGCGGTGCAATCATACCCCCATGCCTATCTTTTGCTAGTCCCTAGAAAAACATTTTTTATAGTATTTAGAAATGATCTTTAAGCTGACGATTTTCTTCTGAGGCAACATAGGCATGTTTATTGTTGATATTGTGAGGACCAATTGTATAGAAGACTACCAGTACTTAAAGTCTCACATGACATAGAACATCTCTCGACTAACCAGGACTGTTGATATTTAAACCATAAGTACGATTTCCAGGATCCAGGAGGTTTTTGCCGTACTCGAGAGCTCAAGAGATTATGGCTTGTGCTTAGTGAAGGATCAAGACTGACCAGATGAACATTAAGACTCAAGCCCAGGGTTTCACAAATTTTTTAAGTAAAGGTTGGTCCCAGTTTCAGCTCGTGTCTTTGGATTGACCCTTTAAAAAGATGATGGAAAACTCAACTCCTATTTTCTGATATAAGGAAAATAGAACTTTTTCGTAGGAAGATTTTAAAGACATTTGTGAGATATACTGACTTATTTGCATCTTTTTTTTCTTTTTTTGAAACACATGTTAGTATATCTCTTACAACTTTATTTGGAGGAGCACACTTTTCTTTTTGGTGGGAGAGTTTCTTTTTGGTAGAAAGAGTTTCTCCTAAATACATGACTAAAACCTGGGATAAAAAGTCTACCTGCACGCACAGGTAAGGACTCCACCTTCCCTAATGAACACTAGGGTTGGATCTTATGTTCACCTGGTCTTTCCTAATATTTGTAGTGTGAACCAAGATTACTTAGGCTCTCAAGTAGAAGTAAACCAACTGATCCTGTACTAGTGTCTCAGGTACAAGAATATGTCCTTAGTTAAGAGAGATTCTGATTTGTTTTGTCAATGCTCAAGTGAATTAAGCCCAAGCCTGAGTGAATCAAGCTTCTGTGGCCTGGAAAGTCTTCAAAACAGAGGTTGAATATCCATAAACACTTATTGTATTTTTTTATTTCAGCTTTCAGATCATTACTAAACACCATTTTCATTTTTCTTCTTTTTCTCTTATATATATATATATATAGAAACTGCATGATACCCTAAAATACCCAGATCCTAAGGATGCCTATCCATCCCCCCGATGCCAAATGATGTTATGTCCTCATATACATGCAGGGAAGGGTAGAGAAAGGATGAAAGATCAGGTAACAAGAGCTGAAGTGCAGGGTATACAGCAGGGTGGTAGGGTGGGTGGTGAAGTGAAAAGTGAAGTGATCGTGATAGTGAAGTGAAAAGTGATGGCGGATGGTGAGTGTTGTTAGGGTGCCTCCCAACGAGCGTTGAATTTAACGTCCCCAGCTGGACTCGGAATGAGGCAAAGAATTAGTTACCCTCCAGCAGGGCAACGGTTTCTTCAACGAGGGCAGGTTGATGAGTCAGATAGGGTTTCAAATGCTGCCCGTTGACCGTAAATTTATGCCCAGATTTGGGATCTTCGATCTCGAAGGCCCCGTTGGGGAATGGTCTTGAGACCAGGAAAGGACCAGTCCATTTGGACTTCAATTTCCCAGGAAAGAATTTGTGTCGGGCATTATAGAGCCAAACTTGCGGAGATGGCTCAAATTCTTTCCGCCGAATACGGTTGTCGTGAAAAGCCTTAGTGTGTTGTTTGAAGGTTAAAGCAGAATCATAGGCTTCACGACGGAGCTCTTCCAGCTCCTGGAGTTGGAGTTTCCTTTCTCGACCACACAGGTCTGGGTCAAGGTTACATTGGCAAACCACCCAATAAGCGCGGTGCTCCAACTCCACGGGCAAATGACAAGGCTTCCTGTAAACGATTCTATACGGAGACATGCCAAGGGGAGCCTTGAAGGCGGTCTAATACGCCCAAATTGCGTCAATCAGCTTGTCGGACCAATCCTTATGGTCAGGTCGAACCGTTTTCTGGAGAATTTGCTTGATTTGCCGGTTTGACACCTCTACCTGGCCGTTCGTCTGAGGATGATATGGGGATGTGATACGATGGTGGACTCCGTATTTCCTCAGAAGTGCCCGAAAATAAGCATGGGTGAAGTGGCTTCCTCCATCCGAGATAATGGCTCGAGGGATCCTAAAGCGTGCAAAGATGTGGTCTTTGACAAAGCGAGTGGATATAATATGGTCAGCACGGCGCGCGGGAATAGCCTCGATCCATTTTGAAACATAGTCAATGGCCACGAGGATGAATTCGAAGCCGTTGGACGGAGGAAAGGGACCCATGAAGTCAATTCCCCATATGTCGAAGATTTCTATAGCTAGGATGGGTTGTAAGGGCATCATGTCATGACGTGACATTGACCCTAACGACTGGCACCTAGTGCAATGCTTGGCATAATTATGTGCATCCTGGTGTAGGGAGGGCCAAAAGAAACCGCACTGCAACACCTTGGCTGCAGTTTTCCTCCTAGAGAAATGGCCTCCGCAGGCCTGATCGTGGTAGAAGGATAGCACACTGGGGAACTCGCTGTTAGGAATACAGCGACGGATGATTTGATCAGCACATATCCGAAAAAGAAGTGGATTATCCCAAAAATAATACTTTTCTTCTGCCATGAGACGCTCGTGCTGGTTTTTAGGCCAGCCACGTGGAAGGGATTCAGAAGCAAGGTAATTGGCAATGTCGGCATACCACGGTCCACTTGCCACATTTATTGCCAATAGGTGCTCATCAGGAAAAATTTCATTAATCGGCAGAGTAAGTCCAATATGGTCAGGGTCCAGCCTGGAAAGGTGATCAGCCACAACATTCTGGGCTCCGGCCTTATCGCGAATCTCAATGTCAAATTCCTGGAGCAGAAGGATCCAACAAATCAGTCTAGGCTTGGCATCCTTCTTGTGCATGAGATGGCGAATGGCCGCGTGATCAGTGAAAACAATAACGTGAGAGCCCAGAAGGTAAGAGTGGAATTTCTCCAGCCCAAAGACGACTGCCAGTAGTTCTTTTTCAGTGGTAGTATAACACTGGGCCTCATCCAACGTCTTACTGGCGTAGTACACCACAAAGGGGTGTCTATCGCGTCTTTGTCCCAGAATGGCTCCGACTGCAAGGTCGGAAGTGTCACACATGAGTTCAAACTCGAGGGACCAATCAGGCGGCTGGAGAACAGGGGCCTTGGTAACAGCATTACGCAACTGCGTGAATGCTTGTATGCAGTCAGGGCCCATATCGAAGGATACGTCGGTCGATAGGAGATGAGTTAAAGGTAGAGAAATCTTGGAGAAGTCTTTGATGAATCTCCTATAGAAACTAACGTGTCCCAGGAAGGAGCGGATTTGTTTGACAGAGCCAGGCATAGGTAAATCAGCAATGACATTGAGCTTAGCTCTGTCATCCTCGATACCCCTATCGGAGATGATATGTCCGAGAACAATTCCCTCGTGCACCATAAAATGACTTTTTTCCCAGGAAAGCACGAGATTTACATCAATACATCTCCTAAGGATACAAGTCAGGTTGGCAAGACATTCGTCGAAAGATGGTCCAAAGATCGAAAAGTCATCCATGAAGACCTCGAGAAAGTCACCCACCATGTCATGGAATATCGCCAGCATACATCTCTAGAAAGTTGCTGGCGCGTTGCAAAGTCCGAACAGCATTCTTCTAAATGCGAAGGTGCTGAAAGGGCAAGTAAAAGTGGTTTTCTCTTTGTCTCGGGGGTCAATTGCCACCTAGTTATATCCTGAGAATCCATCCAGGAAATAGAAAAATTTATTTCCCGCTAACTGCTCCAGGATTTGGTCAATGAATGGTAGCGGGAAGTGATTTTCTTGGTTGCAACATTGAGTTTCCTATAATCTACACACACTCTCAAGGATGTAGGAGTGCGTGTAGGGATGGATTCGCCCCTGTCATTGACACAGATGGTGAGTCCAACCTTTTTGGGCACAACGTGAATCAGACTCACCCAGAGGCTATCGCTGATCGGGTAGATTATACCCGCATCCAGCCACTTAATAATTTCTTTCTTAACGACCTCCCGCATGTTAGGGTTGAGACGTCGCTGCATCTCGCAGGAAGGTCGAGCCTCCTCCTCCGTATATATACGGTGAGTGCAGTAGGAGGGGCTAATGCCAGATAAGTCTGATAAAGACCATCTAATAGCTACCTTGTGTTCTATGAGGACCTTAGTTAGTTTGTACTCCTGCTCCCTGGTCAATTTTGAACTGATGATTACAGGGAGCATTTCATTTGGCCCTAGGAAGACATACTTAAGTGTACTAGGCAACTCTTTCAGCTCAGGAGTGGATGGTGAAAGGTCTGGTATTTCTTGGGACGAGAGTGTCCCAGGTGGGTTGGAGAACAAGTCAGGAGAAGAAATTGGCCTTCAGATTGGCCAAGAAGAGGGGCTTCTTGGATAGATGGATCCAAAAAGGAATAGCCCCAGTGGGAAGTATATGGGCTCAAGGTCCCAGTGTGGATTTGCAAATCCGCCTGATTTGGCAAGGAAGAAAGGGAAATCCGATCTTCGAGAGTGTGGATCGGTGGTGAGTAGCCCGGATATGACTCAGACCACGAGGTATGGGAAGCGAAGAAAACCTCATCAGAAGTCTGGTCAAGAGAAGCTATGGGACAAGGGCGGGATGAGGGAACATCACAATATGTGTTGGTCAAGCAGTCATCAGTGTTTATAGGTAATCCGCAGCAGTCCGAATAGGTCCCAATTAGTTCGATACACGCGCTGACGGCCATGTCCTCGTCATACGTGTCATTCTCGATGCAATCACAATCAAAGTTCTTGGCTGCCTCGAAGATGTTAAGCTTGATCTTTTCAGATCCAACGGCAATCTCGATACAGCCCGACTAGCAATCGATTTGGGCGCAGGCTGTGGCCAAGAATGGTTGACCAAGGATGATCGGACAATCATAAAGTGAACTAGGAGCTTCTATATCTAAAACAAGAAAGTCAACAGGAAAACAGAGACTGTTGACCCTAACCACCACGTCTTCAACCACACCCTTTGGGATTTTGACAGAACGATCTGCCAACTGTAACGTGACAGGGGTGGGTTTCAGATTTCCCAAGGAAAATTTTTCGAGTATGATGGTTGGTATAAGATTGATGGAAGATCCTAGATCAAGCAGGGCACTGTTAAATCTGCAGCCTTGGATGCTACAAGAAATGAGTGGTGTGGCCGGATCTTTCTGCTTCGGTGGTAGGTTTGACAATGTAGCACAACTTGCATGAGGCGAGAGAACCACCAGATTCTTGGTTTTCTTTGACCATCGCCTGGGTATTGTGTAGTCTTTGAAAAATCGGGCAACAGTAGGTATGTGGTCGATAGCTTCGAGCAGGGGTACCTTGATTTCTACATCCCTGAACAAATTACATAGGTTATCAAAGGCCTGCGTGTCTTTCTTCTTGCCTTTTGGCTCCCTCAGTAGAGCCTCAGGGAATGGGACTGATTTTGGCATGAATTTGGGTGTATCATCCTCTCGCGAATGCGGTGCGCATCCCGAATGAGAGGGCGGTGAAGAAGAAGACGGGCCAGGATCAGGTCGAGGCGGATCGACGGTCCGCTTACCGCTCCTCGTAGTGATAGCATTGGACGATGCGGGTCCAATGGGATCATACAGCGGAGGAGGGTTCGCAATAGGGACATAAGAGTGCGGTACTGCAGCGGGATTAGCCTGAAATCCCAGTGGAGGGCTCGAAGCTTGCAGAATTTGATTAACCTGGCCCTAAGAAGGTCATACCTGTGGTTGAGGACCACGAGGTATGAAGTTTTGCGGGTTTTGAACAGGTTGGCGGGAAGAGTGCCCTGAGATCGAGTCGCCATGCATAGTTGAATGATCTCAGCATTCTGCTGCGCCAATTGGTGCTGAAGAGATGTCACGTTCTCTTCATGGCACTTTGACATTTCCGTCATCACTCGCATCAATTTGTCAAGAGGACTTGATGCGTGTTCAGTTTGCGGTACGCAAGGGCCTGATGGCAGATTCGCCATAGGATTAGACTGGGCCCTTAGGATGACGGGTGCAGACGGTCACATTGGTCCTCCCGCGGGGTTTTGGCACTGCGGGTTGTTGGACCATGCGAAATTCGGATGATTGCGCCACCCTGGGTTATACGTGGTAGAGAACGGGTTGTTCCCCAGGACGCAAGCGACTTCTATGCCAGAAGATGCGTCCACATGTAAATATGCGTCCAAGCACACGGAGGCTTGGTCCTCCGTGTCGAAATACTGGCTCGCAGAAGCCAGTTCCACATGACTTGCCGAGTCGCTCGGCGCGACGCTCGATAAAGAAGGTCTAACGGGGTTTCTCGGGATAAGCCTAGCGTTCATAGAATTTGGATTGTGACGAAGTGGTGAAGAGGTGGTGTTTGCCATAGAATGGGCGGGGTTGGCCAGAAGCTCGTCCAGCTTCTTGTGCACGACGGAGACTTCATCCAGTTTTTGTGCAATAAGGCTTAGATCAGTGGATGAATGGGAGGGTCTCGTGTTAACTTCATGGATATTTCGGGGCTGGCTGGTACGATTAAAGGCGACAATGGAAGCATTGTTCATCGAGTTTTCACTCATATTTTCAAACAATTCAAATGCTCCATTCTCATCTTTATTCATAAAGTTCCCTCTGCAGGAAGCGTCTGCAATCTGTTTCAAAGTCTCATTTAGCCCATAGTAGAAAATCTGCGCTATATGCCACTTAGGCAGACCGTGGTGCGGACACTTCCTGAGGAGGTTGTTATACCTCTCCCATACCTCATGAAATTGTTCGCCATTTTGTTGCGTAAATGAAGTGATGGCACGGTGAAGTGCATTGGTTCGCCCGATTGGGAAGAACTTGAGAAACGCTGTTCGCATCTCTTCCCAAGAGTGGATGGTTCTCCCAAGGGTGCGTAACCACTGCGACGCTTTATCCCGCAATGAAAACGGGAACATTTTCATGAGGACTATAGGTAACCCAACATTTCTTTGTTTAACAGTTTCAGCTAGTTGGGTTAGGTCTTCCAAGTGGAGAAAAGGATCTTCACTTGCAAGACCATGGAAGTGAAAATTTATTAGGCCAATTATGTTCAGTTTCAATTCAAAGTCATCCCTGCCCATGGGGACCCGATTTGTCCTATGGTCTCTATAGTAATGGGATTCTGATAAGAGCTAAGAGACCTAGGCTCCTCCCGTTCGAGAGGGTTCTGCATTTCCTCCAATGTTTCCCGAATGGCTTCCATTTGTTCATTATACATTTCCATTTGGGCTTGGAGGTGGGTTATAGGATCTAAGGCTCCACCACCTAGTGGGTTCTGAGGGTGGTTTCCTCCCTCGGGATTTGGGGGTGGGCGTGCAGCCATGCTTGTGGAGGAGGAGGACTATTCAGCTTCTTTTCTAAATTTATCAGTCAATTCAAACAGTTCAGGGTTTTATGACCTCCTCCCAAACATGCACTACCACAGGAAGAATTGGGGGAATAAGAAGGGAAAAGAGATGAGAGAAATGATGCCGCAAAGGTACACTTGATGACAAATCAATTCAATCAAATTCTTAACCTCTACAGTGTGCCCTTACACCTAAAGATCTAAGTTACCTACTATCACAAACTACGGAACCGAATGCGAGCACCGCGGAACCACCGAGCCAGATTGAAAGGCCGTTTGCCCTTGTCTTAGACACCCGATAGCACGCGGGAACTCTCACCAGCACGTAGACGCTACACGCAGGTAGTTAGACCTCCAATCCTTAGTAAGGGTCAAGTTACTACCAATTTTAGTTAGAGGCTTAGGGTCAAGTGCTTTTGGAATGTGAAGGGCGTTGTTTAGGGTAATGCCCAAGTGATTGATTTTTCAAGTGTGTAAAACAAGCATGCAACGGGGAAATCTCCCCGAATTGAAGTTTTAATTGGTGAATGGCTTTTCGAGTTTCAGCTTTAAGTAGTGTGAATTTTAGGATTTCTCTTAATTACCAATTCAACCAATCTCCGGGTTTTTGAGAGAATATAGGTTTTCTTCTAAGCCTAACAAACCCTTCTTCAATATCAGTTGGTTAATGCATGCTAAAATGCAATGGGCTACCCCAAAAGGAGATTTCTATGTGTGGATGCACGAATCAGTTTTAAATTAATGTGAAAGGGAGCCAAACACTTCAATTCAAGTGCTCCCAATCACCAAGAAAAATGTCCACACACAAGGCTCAACCAAAAGAAAATCAAATTGTTGGGGGTTGAGGTATTCGGGATCGAATCTTAGGCAAGTTGAAAAGTCATGGTGGGGTTGGAATCAACTTAATTCCAAGTCTCCCCACCAAAAAGATGATCCCGAATTGTAGATAAATGAGGCAAAAGAGGGGTGCAATCGATCTTTTTGTGTTTCCTTCAAAGAATACTTCACACGGCTAAAAATTCAAGAATAAAGATTCTTGGAATTTCGCTTTGCGAAGTAAGGCGGGAAATCCCGGGGCGGTGGGAGTGAAGATAATCAATCAAACAAGTGAATTTTAATCCACTTGCCCCAAGAGATCCCAAGAAGTTTTTCTAGTTTTTAGTTTTTTAGTTTTTTTTTTTATTAAGGTTACAAGTTAACCTAGGTTGCTAAGAAAAGAAAACCTACTTGTTCGGCAACGTATGCGAAGCTCCAATGCGGTGTCGGCGTCTTCACGCTCTCGTTCCCGCCTTGGATCTGCCCACGTTCCCGACTTTGTCTGCCTATCTTCTCCTTGCAACAGGTTCACCTGCACACCAAAAACAAAAATACCTGTGAAGAGAGAAGAGAAAAATTGAAAGGAATGGAATAAAAACTTACTTGAAGGCGCACTTCCCCGGCAACGGCGCCAGAAAAGGTGTGGTGTCGAACCCGAATAGGTTGTTAATATGATGATTTTATTGTTGAAATGTGTATAGTGGTTAACCTAAATCGGACCTAACCATCTCTTTACAAAATTTTTAACCTGTCTACTTGATTTTATCTTGTCACCTTTAGGCCCAAGGTCGAACTCGGGGAAGTGGGGTTAAAGTCAACTTTCCACGGCTTTTCTACAACGAGTCTCTTCCGTTCGTTTATTGTGTTTTTGGTATTTTTCTTATTTAGATTTTTTTCTGGTAATCTTTGTCCTTGAGGCACACCCTCAAAATTGGGTTCTTGGCTATAAGCCAAAATAGGGTTCCAAAACGGATCTTGCTATTCGCAAGACAGAGTACCTGCAATTCAAAGATTATCTTTTCTCTTTTATATATATTTTTTTATCTTTTTACTGGTATGCAAGAGAAATAGAAATAAAGTAAATATAGTATAGATATATATGTATATACTATATATGTATAAAGGGGTGGGGGTGGAGGCGGAGATGGAGTGTAGCACTGTGTCGAGTCAGTCACTGTCTAGAAAGACGCAACCAACAGGACATGGTGCCGCGTGTAAGGTGTAGGATGGATGGTGGAAGATGAATGCGAACACATTTTTTGTACACGTGTATCGGGGAATATCAGCAACAGGTGCAGATATTCCCGCGATACAGCGTATGGTAAATAATGTGAAAATATATATATATGTATGTAAATATATCTATATGTATATGTGGTTATAAATAGGTATATATATATATATGTGTATATATATATATATATGTATATATATAAGTATATGTATATATGTATGTAGCTATATGTATAGATAGATATATGTATAGATGTATATATATATATATATATGTATGTATGTATGTATATAGTACTATAAAGATGTATATATATATATATGTATATATATATATAATAATATATGTATATATATAGGTATATGTAGCTAGATATGTATATATATGTATATATGTATATATGTATAAGTATATAGATGTATATATATATATAGATGTGTATGTATATAGACTAATACATATTTATATAAGTACTAATATATGTATAGATATATGTATAAATATATATGTGTGTGTGTGTGTGTGTGTATGTATATAAGTATATGTATATATGTAAGTATATATGTATATATAAGTATATAGATATATGTATATATATATATGTATAGTAATACTTAGTTATATAAATACTAATATATATATATATATAGATATAAGTATATATATGTATATATATAAGTATATATATATATATATGTATGTATGTATACTAATACATAAGTATAAATATAAGTATATATATATATATGTATATATATATGTATATAAATATGTCAATATATATATGTATATAATAGTGTATAGGTGTGTGTGTGTGTGTGGAAGTGTGAGTGTATGTGTGTGTGAACGTCGGTGTAGGGAGTGCTGTGAGTGTTGTGAGAGAGAGTGAGAGAGAGAGAGAGAGCGGGAGAGAGAGTAGGAGAGATGTCAGCTGCTGGAGTGTTAAGGCATCTGCAGACCAGCGGCGTCGTCTGGAGGTCTCCACGCGCGTGCACGCAGGCGCGTGTTCGTGCAGAGAGAAGCGCGCACGTAGGAGAGTTGGTGCGGAGAGGACCGCAGCGCCCAACGCTGCGCGGAGTGGCTGGAACGGGTGCTCGCAAGCGCGCATGAGCAAAGAGAGTGGGCGGAGGCAGGCGTACGCGGGCTGGCAGATGCGCAAGCGAGTGCGGGCAACGCGGGGCGAGACGTGCGCGCGAGCGATCGGCTATAGCAGCACGCCGGGTGACTGGTAAAGTGAGAAACTCACTGGTCACCCCACTGTAGCCACAGTGTCGCGCAGACTCGCGTGAACAGTGGCTACAGTGGTCGGCTGCGCCGCGCAACCAGGAGCTGCAGGTGGTGTGAGTGCTGCCGGCTCACGGCTGGCACGCGAGGGAGAGGGTCTGCCCTGGCCGATTGCGAGCGCGGAGAAGTTCGCGACAGAGCGTGTGAAGAGGGAGGAAAGGGCGCCTGCAGCTTGCATAGGGGCTTGCAAGTGCTGGCAAGGGTGCGGGGAAGCGCTTGGCCGGCCGCTGCAGTGACGCGCAGTGGCCGGTTGCAGGCTGAAGAGCATGCGACAGAGCGAAGAAGCGGGAGGCGGAGAGCCCTGCAAGCGCATGCGGAGGGCAAGGGCGCCTGCAGGCGCGCGCGGAAGGGGCTGGGGCTGCTATTGCTGCCTTGCCGCTGCTGCTGCCACCGAGCTTCAAGCTTTAGACCTTGAACCTTGCGGCCATGGCTGAAGGTGCTGGAACGAGAAAAAAAATAGAAAAGAGCCACCACGCCCACCGGCTCTTTGACGAGCTGGGCGGTGGTGGTCTCACTATGGTGGTGTGCACCACAGTGAGGACTCCTGCCTGTCGGGTGTCTCCTCGGAGGAGGGCCGGCGTATGGAGGGAGAGGGAGGAGAGGACGGCCTGGAAGGAGAAGTTCTGCAGAGTCTTTTTTTTGGCTTTTTTTTTGGTGAGGACCAGGCTGTTTGCAAAGAAGGAGCCGTGGTCTTTTATAAAGGAAGAAGGCTTGGTTGGGAATGGCTGCATGCGGCTGCAGGGAGAGGTTGGTATGGCTTGGCAGGGAGAGGCAGCCGCAAGGAAGGGCAGCTGTAGGGAAGCATGGCGCGAGGAGAAGAAGATGCATGCAGCCGTGGGAAAATCAAGTGAAATAAAAAATAAAAATATGGTGAATTAGCAGAGATGCACTTGGGGAAAAAAGTAAATTGCGAGGCCATTTATTTATTCTCCTCTCCTCTCAATTAAATGCATGCATTCATGTATTTTTACAAATGTGATTATGGAACCCTAATATGCATAGGTAATGCTAGGAAATAGCACAAGAAGGCACTATTGTAGGTGTATTTTTGCGGTGCAATCACCTACTTGTGAAAATGATGAAGAAGCTAGGGGGCTGGTTGTAAGTGTTTTTGAAAGTTAGGGTTAGAAATGTAATCAGGTTGGACCTTTTTGCAAATTTGGTCAAGGCAAACTCATCTTGGGTCCAAATTTTGGTAAAAAACTAATTTGGAATTAAGAAATTCTATGGTGAAGTTGGATTTGGGGTTTGACCACATTTGACTAGGAAATTTATGCAAAAACTCAATTTATGGCAAATATCTGTTTGAGATCCCATTTTAGGTCAAGATGGGTTCCAATGGCCAAATTGATGTTTCTAAACACTAGAGAATATTTTTCTATGATTTTTAAAGCATTTAGGTGAATTTTATCTTGACAAGAACCTTGGTTAATCAAGTGGGTCTGTTTTAGGGTTTTAAGAAGTCATTTAATTCACAGGATGCACACAAACCCTTTTCTGTCTAATCCAACCCACTTATAATCTTGTTAAGACCATTTGACCTTTTTTTAGCCCTTGAGAAAACCCGTGGTTGTACTACATTGGTAAAATTACAGTTTTATCCCTAGTTTCTTATTTTATTCTCAAAAAGGTTATGCAGTGAATTAGGACCTTCAGTTGGTTATGTAAGAGCATTTATTCTCTTCATTGGGTCAAAATGAGCTAGTTAGGGCTCATGATGGCGTTCCCATCATACCCCCATGCCTAGCTTTTGCTAGTCCCTTAGCAAAATTTTAAGGTTTTAACTTTTATTCTAGACCATGTAATCCTTTGATGTTCAAAACTGTGATGTGTGCTTTCTTCTGTAGATTAGGTTAGAATGCCGAAAGTAGGCCTAGGGGTACTCAAGTACCAACCAAGATCTGAACCTAACCAAATTTAGCCTCAGTCTACCACGGAGGCTTTTAAGGTCCACAAGAACTATCCTAAGTTTATTGAACTCCGTGATTAAAGCACCCATGCTTGTAACATATTTTAGCCTCGGTTCAGTTTGCAGTGCATGTTTGTAAGAAAGAGATAGAGGGATTTCTTTGTTTGGAAGTTTCCTCTCTCTTTTCTTTTTATTTCTAACTTCGTATTGGCTTCTCAACACGGTCTATATCAAATTCCTAGTCCCCATCATCAATCCTAGAAGGGTCCTTGGCAATCGATGCTTCGAGATAGCACCACCCATGGCAACCCCTAGAACCCTGGCTTTTGAGATTTCAAGATAATCCCACCCATGGTGTTCTGTAGCTAAATCCAGACCCTGGAAATTGACATTTTGGGATAATGCCGCCCATGGCATCTAAACTAGCATAGGGTGCTTACATGCCCTTGGTAGGATATGTAAATATCCCAGGAGACAAGCACCGAGGAGACGATATGTTATTGTGCATCTTCGAGAGGAATTTCCCGCCTCTCCACATCGGGAACTCATCCAAATCAACTTGTGTTGATCGGCCGCTCCTAATTTAGGTGACTTTTTCAGAACTATTTAAACGCATTTGCATGATTTTGATACTTATGTGCACTGAACCAAACTGTGTGTGGATTGGGGTGCTTAGGTTAACCAAAGGTTAGTTAACGAGGCCGAATACTCCCTAATCCTTAGACCTAATACTTAAGCTTCGCATTTTCCCCAACCTCCTGAGAACTATCCAGATCTTAGCAGATACTTTGAATTTTTAAGCCTAGGTGTATAGCCCAAGAGGCCTAAAATCAGCGTTCCTACTAATCTCTTCTGTGTCTCATTAGCACTTTTTTCCTTTTATTTTCTTTTTCTTGATATGGTCTAGAACTCAGTTAATTCCTTAATTTCTTACTAATGACTATCTCTTTTTCTTTTTCAACTTGTGCTCCTTTTTGACAATTTTCACTTTTCCCCTTTTTCTCCTCAAAATTGATATGCCCTCAAATGATTTTTTCTCTCCTCTCATTTTTTCGTTCTTTTTCAAGATTTTTTTCATTTTTTTTGGTATTTTGGGATATGTTATTTTTTTGATCAAACCTTTTCTTGTGAGATGATTTTCATGATGTTTTGTACTTTCATACCCCCCATGCCTACGATTTACAATGTCCCCATTGTAAATTAGGCGGGTTCAAGTTATGCTTAGATCATTCATTAGACAGGTTCTGGGTGGGCGAACGAGTTGAGATGACTGTTGCAGATGATTTCAAACTCGGGTACAGGTACTTAAGGTGGGGTTGGTTGTTCTAATGGATAAACCCTAAAGTGCAATATGAATTCAGCATAGGAATGTCAAGAAAGGTTTCGAGTTTTACAAAGTGACGAGTTGCCTCCCGTTAAGCGCTAAGTTTCACTCCATCGGCTAGGCGCAATGAGCTCAGGGAGAATGGAGGGTAAAAGATGGCTCAACCAAATTTGTATCAGTAAGGTCAATGAACAGTTTGAGTAGCTGACCATTCACAACAAAAGGTTCTAAATCGTGGCTGAGTTGACTGATCTCGACAGCTCCATTTCCAAAGATTCGTCAGACAAGGCAAGGTCCGATCCATTTTGATCTTAGTTTTCTTGGGAATAGTTTGAGCTTGGCATCAAAGAGTAGGACTTTCTGACCAGGGTAAAAGATCTTTCTGGATATGTGCTTGTCATGAAAGGCCTTAACCTGCTCTTTGTAAATTCGTGAGTTCTCATACATGTCGTGGTGTAATTCGTCGATCTCGCTCATTTGAAGCTTTCTGTGGGTTCCAGCCTTAGAAAGATCTAGATTGCGGTTCTGTACTGCCCAATAGGCTTTGTACTCCAATTCGACGGGGAGGTGACATGCCTTCCCGTACACTAATCTGAAGGGAGATATACATAATTGGGTTTTGTGGGCGGTCCTATAAGCCCACAAAGCTTCCGAAAGTTGGGATGACCAGTCTTTCCTGTCAGGTCAAGCAGTGACCTGGAGGATTTTCTTGATCTCCTGATTTGATAGCTCAGCTAGACCATTAGTTTGGGGGTGATAAGGAGCAGAGATTCAGAGTGACACCCCGTATTTGGTCATCAGTGACTTGAATTGAGCATTAGTGAAATGGGTCCCTCCATCCAAGATTATAGCACGTGGAATCCTGAATCGAGAAAAGATGTTCTAATGAATGAATTTGATAACCACCTTATGATCATTGGTTCGGGTTAGAATGGCTTCGATCCATTTGGACACGTAGTCAATAGCGAGTAGAATATACTCAAAGCCATCTGAAATAGGAAAGGATCCCATAAAATCAATCCCCCAGACATCGAAGATTTCGCCTACGAGAATTGGTTGTATGGGCATCATATCACGGTGGCTCATGTTGCCTAAGGTCTGGCAATGAGTGCATGCACTACAATGATTGTATGTGTCTTTTAAAATCGTGGGCCAATAGAAGCCGCACTGGAGGACTTTCACTGTGGTTTTATGACCTAAGAAGCATCCATCGCATGCCTGGTCATGGCAGAAGGATAAGATACCCTGAATTTTCGCTTCCGAGAAACATCATCGTATGATTTGATCAGCACCGATGTGGAATAGATACGGGTCTTCCCAAAAGTAGTACTTGGCATCAGAAAGCAATTTGTCCTTTTTGCTCTTTGGCCAATCGGAGGGATTTGATGTGATGCCAGGTAGTTTACTAGATCAGCAAACCATGGAAGCCCTATACTGATAGTCAGGAGGTGCTCATCAGAAAAATGTTCCGTAATGGGTCCGAAAGGGTTAATAATAACAAAAGGAAGGCGGGACAAGTGATCAGCTGCCACGTTCTGTTTTCCCACCTTGTCACGAATCTCAAGGTCAAACTCTTGCAATAACAAGATGCAGCAGATTAGTCGAGGTTTCACATCCTTCTTCGCAAGGAGATGCCTCATGGCTATGTGATCAGAGTAAATGATAACACGGTAACCCAGAAGATATGATCTGAACTTTTCCAGGGCAAATACTATGGCTAGCAGCTCTTTCTCAATAACTGTGTAGTTACGCTGAGCCTCGTCAAGTGTCTTGCTAGCGTAGTAGATGACCACAGGTTTCCCATCAATTTTATGCCCAAGTACCACTCCTACAGTGAAATTAGATGCATCACACATGATCTCAAAGGGTTGAGACCAATCAGGGGACTATAGGATTGGAGCTTGAGTAACTCGATCACGTAGGATCTCAAATTCTTGAGTGCATTCCTTGGAGATTTCAAAAGGAACATCCTTAGGTAGTAGAGTAGTCAGGGGGCACGCGATCTTTGAAAAATCAGGAATGAATCGACAGTAAAAATCGACGTGCCCTAGGAAAGATCGAATGTCCTTGATCGAGCTAGGTATATGGAGTTTGGAAATCAGATTCACCTTGGATCGATCGACCTGGATGCCTTTTTCTGATATGAGATGTCCCAGGATAATTCCTTCAAGCACCATGAAATGGCTCTTTTCCTAAAAAAGAACCAGATTCACATCAATGCACCACCTGAGGATCTGGACCAAGTGCAAGAGGCAATCGTCAAATGATTAGCCAAACACTAAAAAGTCATCCATGAAGACTTCTAGATAATCACCTACCATATCTGAGAATATAGCAAGCATGCACCGCTGAAAAGTAGCGGGTGCATTGCAGAGACTGAAAGGCATCCTTCGGAACGCATATGTTCCGAAGGGACAAGTGAAAGTGGTGTTTTCTTGGTCCCCAGGATGGATTGTCACCTGGCTATAACCGAAGTACCCGTCCAAAAAGCAGATGGACCTATTTCCTGCTAATTTCTCGAAGATCTGATCAATAAAGAATAGTGGGAAATGATCCTTCTTTGTGGAGGTATTGAGTCTTCTGTAATCAATGCAGACTCTCCACGAATTCGCCACACTGGTTGGTATGATTTCTCCAGTTTCAGTCGTGATCACAGTGAGTGTTGCCTTCTTAGGCACAACCTGGATTGGGCTCACCCACTGATTGTCAGAGATTGGGTAGATGATCCCAGCATCTAACCACTTGATGATCTCCTTTTTCACGACCTCCTACAGATTAGGATTCAGATGTCTCTACATTTCACGGGAAGATCATGTGCCCTCTTCAGTATAGATATGGTGTGTGTAGTAAGAGGGCTAATGCCAGTCAAATCATCAAGAGTCCATCCAATGGTTCTTCGATGTTGCTGGAGAATAGTAATCAGATGGGATTTCTGATCAGGTGTGAGTCTGGAATTGATAATCATAGGAAACGTCTGATTGGAACCCAAAAAGACGTACTTTAGATGCTCGAGAAGAGGCTTGAGTTCCAAGACAAGGTTATCAGCAGTAGCGGGTGGTTCAGGGTGTGTGTCAGGAGAAAGGGAAGGAGTTATGGGTGTGTCTAGGTCAAGTTCAGACTCCTCTGATTGCGGGTTTTGATCCTCTTGTGGTTGATCAGAAGCAGTCAGGTTTTCCTCAATATATGGATCGTCAACCACAGCCTTGATGTCACATATCTATTTTATAACTCCTCAATTAATCCGTTGTTGGGCCTTAAAGATGTCAATCTTTAATGTCTGGTTCCCAAATTTTAGTTCAATTTGGCCCTCCTCACAATTTATGTTGGCCCTAGCAGTGGCCAAGAAGGGTCTCCCTAATATGATTGGTGTGTTCCTCGGATTTTCTGGAGCATCCATATCCAAGACTACAAAGTCCATTGGGAAATAGAAATTCCGAACCCTTACAATGACATCCTCAAGAACTCCTTTAGGTGACTTAATAGATTGGTCTGCCAACTACAATGTCTCCTCTATCGATTTGAGCTCAGATTCCTCTCAAGATGGTCAAGTAGGGATGTAGGTATTAGGTTTATGGAGGCTCCTAGATCTAATAATGCTCTATCCAATTGGATATCATCAATTGTACAGGAAATTATGGGAGTACCTAGGTCTTTTACCTTAGGTGGGAGTTTGCTTAAAATTACAGAGCTGGCTTACTTTGATAGTATGATTGGGCTCCCACTTTTGGTTTGCGGCTTACGCTTAGGTGTACACACGTCTTTCAGGAATCGTGCATAAGCCGGTACATGGTGAATCGCATCCATCTCTGGCGTCCTCCGGCGAGGGAGACGTCGTCTCCCTCCGCCTTCCTCTCTGATTCAGCCCCTATAAATACCCCCGTCGCTCCACCGTTCTTCCCAGCTTGGATCTGACGGAGATACCCCCTCAATTCCTCTCTTCCCACTCCGACAGAAGCCCTCCTTGCTCCGGCGGCCTCTCCTCCTCCTCCTCGTCGCCCTGCCGCACTACCAGCTGCAGGGTTGCCCTCCCTCGCTCTTCCCGCGCCACGCCGCACCCAGCTGGCGCCTCTCCAGCCCTTTCCTCGCCGTCGCCCCTTCCCCTGGGCATCTTCTTCTCCGGCGACATTCGATACGACTGTCGCCCTGCTCTGGCCCCTTTCGTCTCCGTAGCTAGGTCAGAACTTCTCCCCATCTCCCCCTCTTTCTTTTCCTCACTGTCTTTTATTTGATTAAACCCTCGACCGCTCCTGTCCACCGTCACCCCCTTCGTCTCCGGACAAACTCCGGCAAGACACCCCCATCACTCCACAGCCCCACATGCCTCGCCGACCCTCACAGAATCTCCGCCTCCTCACCCTGATCAACCTCCGCCCTTCCACATCCCGCCACTCGCCCTCTGCAGACCCCCCGAACAAACCCACTTCTCCACCCGCAGTTTGACCTAGGGCGACCCTCACGCTCCGCCCCGCCACCTGCCAGACCCCCCACCACCTTCGCCGTGCCACGGCGAAGGTTCTCCGCGTATCTGATTAGGCCGAGAGGCCGTTCCTCTGTGTACAAGTGTCTCGACCGCCGTCGCCATTGCTGCGTGGAAGGAGCACCTTCAACCTGCAGCTCCAGGTGCGCTTCGCCCAGGCCTGACTCCCAGGCTGCGCGGGGCGCCTCCGCGAAGAGTCCCAGGCTCGCAGCTGGGGCGAAGGCCTCGCGTGAAGCCGCGATTGCCCGCTGCTTTCTCCGCTGCGGGCGCTCAATTAGGGTGGGACATTTAGTCCCACCTCGGAAAGCCACTGAGGCGAACGGGCGCTTAAAGGCAAAAAGTGCCTTAAGCTGTTCACCTCAGTTCACGGGGTGAGGTCCCCTTCATCCGCCCGGTTACCCGGTCTCGTCCGCGCTCACGCCCCGCGGACCTGACCCGACCCGACTTAGACTAACCTGCACTCCTCGCCCACCACGCACGCCGGTGGGCCTGGACCCGGACGCGACCCGTACCCGGCTACCCGGCAGCTCTGGGAGAGCTTTCCCAAGAGTGGCTTCTGTGAGAGAGAGACGCGGGGGGGGAGGGTAGAGATAGGTTTTGCCCCTCTCTGATCAAGCTGTGTAAGTGTGCAGGCACAGGTGAAGAAGAACCGTGGAAGAAGACGAAGGCTGAAGGAAGGAGGATCACCGAGCGGCACTGTAGCAGCGGCGGTTTAAGTCGTCTGATTGGAAAATCAGACGACGTCCTGAAGGCAAGGAAGGAGAAGGAAGGCGAGGCAGAGGAAAACGTAGAGAGGCCAAGACAAGAACTGAAAGAAGAAGAAGAACACGAGAAGAAGAAGGTCTGAAGAAAGGAAAAGAAGAAAGAAAGAAGAAGAAGAAGAACAGGACCACAAGGGAGAAGAAAAAGAAAGAGACGAGCAGAAACAAGAACTGAAAGAAGAAGAAAAGCATCACTACGGCTGCAGATAAAGCAGGAGGGTCAAGCAGAAGAAGATAGGCAAAGAGAAAAGAAGAGAAGAAGAAAGAAGCCAACAAATTCTCTCTCTCTTTCTTTATTTTTGTAAAAGAAACTTGTACCCCTAGAATACAACTTGCTCCCTGAGTTCGACCTCGGGAACTCTCTTTTATTTTCCGAGTAAAAAATTTATATATTTGAAATGATGGCAATAACTGGCTATACTACAATGCTATAACAATAAAACCCGGTTATCTCTCGAAGCCAACGTTTCATTTGGCGCCGTTGCCAGGGAGCAACGGCTATTCTAGAGGTAAACATTCCTGTTTCTTTTTAATTTCTGATAATCTCCTCTCTTTTGTGCAGCTACAGGAAATCAAGAAGACAAGCAACCGCACGACAACCACTCCATGGACAGGTATTTGTTTTTTTTTCCTCTCGTTATTAACCCCTAAACTCTAAAGAGGAAGAAAAGAAAAGAACAAGCAATATAGGGCTAACCTGTCTTCCATACTTAGTAACCATAAAGAGTTGCATGTTTTCAACTCATCACTCCTGCACACTATTAAGGGTATTTAAGGGCTAACACATTCTTGCTTGAGCCCTAATTACCGAACAAAGAGTTAAATGGACCAAGTAGAGCCAACATAAGGTCAAACATTAGGATTTCAGTAGAGACACACCCCTTAAGCAAGAATTGAGGAAATCCAAAAGAGGTGTGCCCAAGCCATTGATTGAAAATAATTAATAAGAAAAATCCTAAACAATTGGCTCTCTCTAAACACTTGAACCCTAAAACAAGGCCTAACTTCTCAAGGAAACCACTAGGTGAAGTTGACCCCTGGGGTCAACCAACCTTCAAACTAGGCCACTTTGTTCACAAAAACACCTAAAGTTCAAGTGAAAACCTAAGCACCTTGATCTTAACATAAACAAAGGTAGACTTAAGAGGTCAAGATCCCCATTATGGTCTACCTGGAACCGCAGTGACAAGAGAGGTCGGGTGGGGGAAACCCTGTAACCCGTGAGGACGCTCTACCGTGTAGGGGTCTTCGCGGGACTCACCCTCTCTGGCTGCCCAGGTAATTCTCAGGTGGACGATCTTTTTTTGATCAAGGGGTCCATCTGCCCCGCACCTCTATAGTCACCCAACATTTTGGGTGCCTTGATTGGGTCCAGCACCTTTTAATCTCATCACATCCTTCAGTATATGCTTGGAAGGAGGTCCTTGAAACCTCCTTTAGGAATTCACTTGCCCTGAGGTTAGGCCTCAGTTCCCTTGTTTATGCAGCACCACCACATTAATCTTTCCTCTGATACTCCCTTCTTCCATCTTGGCACAACATGAGTCTACATCGAAGCCTTTGATTCCACATCTTGATTCCACCACCTAATCCAAATATGCAGCCAAACCACCTAAGACTACCATTCAAGAAACCTGAATATCGGAGATCTATGAAAGATAAAATGATCGAGGATGCCATAAAATTCTATGAAAAAGAAGAAAAAACCTCAACACCAATAGGAGATATTCAGGTTGATGTCCCAACAACCACAGCCTTCATCATAAACTATGCCCAAACTCTATTGACAGGAGCCATAAAAGGATCAACCCGAGAAGTTCTCCTAACAGGATACATTGAGATAGACAAATTACACAAATCTGAATACCTTCAATGCTTGACAAATCCTGTACCTTGGGAACAAAACCAAGATGCTCTTGAAAAACGGGTAGAGATGATGAGACTTTTAGAAAAAACTATCAACCAAAAATACCCGTATACACCAGAAACAGAGGATGAGTCATCTTGGAACAGTACTAAGAATCAATCCAGTTTCCCAGACCTCAGGACTGAGGCACAAGGTGGTTGTCGACTCCCAACCCAAATAGAAGATAGCATTAAAATAGGTTGGGAAGTTGCAGGAGAACACAATGCTGAGCCAACCCTAGGCCATAAATCACCAAGCTTAGAACTCCAAGACTCCTGCAATAACAAGATTAGAACTGAACCTCTGGAGGGTATAAATTCCGCCCCTTGTTTTGATAAGGTAACCCTCGAAGGTCATTCGGACTTCGATTCTAGTAATCCTACCCACATCCTAAACCTAGAATCTAGATCTGAAACTTATTGGGAAGATTATGAGGCCCCATATGAGAAAGATAAAATTTCTAAAGAAGAACATGATTCTGGGCCTCTATTTGATGAATGTCCTTCTCCAACATCCTCAGGAAATCTGATTGATTTTTCAGAAGATATACCAATTTACGATACAGAAACTGAGGAGTTGGATGAGTGGGGTTTCAATTGGGTCTCTCCTACCAGTTTGGAATTTGAGCCTAGCCAGAACATTTTTTTAAACCCAGAATTGACATATAGGCTAGAACCCAGTCAGGCTGCTGCTGATGATTTTTGCTGTGGTGGAATTCATGATCATGAATCTCAATTTCGCCAACTCTCCGACAATTTCAGATCTGACTATAATTGCGAAGAGACTTTCCTTCCTGAACACGCCAGGCCCATCTACGACCTCAGTTCACATGACTCTGACTCCGACTCTGAGATCCTGATTCCCGAGATCACTGATAACACAGAATCATTCCTTTTCGATCCTCAGGAACCAAAAATAGAAAATGCCAAGAGTGATTGCAACCCAGAATTCAAATCTTTGCTCAAATTAGATTTCTTTCATCCTACAGACACTCTTCAGGCATTTGATAGTTACCTAGAGGACTCTTTACAGAAAATCACTTGTCGTTCCTTTCTAGAAGAGCCCTCACACACAGTTGCCACCTCGTCTGCACACACAGAACTAATCAAAACCTCTTCCCAACCCCGACCCGCAACCGGACTCAATTTCTATTCAGATTCACCTCTCACCGAGCCGATTGCATTTCCACATCGGGTTTCGAACATTGATCAGACTACATACCATGCTCTATCATTCTCTGATCACCCCTGTAGGGTTTCCGCGTCATTCATTGATTATTCTACGGGTCCCTACTCTGACCAGGCTGATTCGACTCAGCCAAACCCTGCGTTTACACTTCCACATCCATCTGAGCTTCATAGTTTATGGTGGGCTCCACACCTTTTTATCCACATCTATCAACCCACCAGATTGATTGGGTTTGGGCTGCATCATCAGCCTGTTGATCTGAACAAGCACCTGGTCGGACCAACCAGGCTCTTAATCAAGGTGCTTGTCTTACAAAGCTCCGCTGATTTGACCATCCCCTCTCCATCGCATTTCCCGCTTGGCTGAAGGCATCAAATTTAGCGCTCAACGGGAGGCAGCCCGTCATTCTCTTTGAAAACCTGAAACTTGTTCTGACACCTTTTTGCACTTGAAGTTCACACTTTAGGACAGCCGACTCCACCTCAGGTGCTTGCATCTGAGATTAGAAATCGTCCGCAACAGTCACCCCGACCCATTCACTCATCAAAACATCTATCCTAATGTATGAACTAAGTTGAATAAAAACCCCCTAGGTTACAATGAGGACATTGCAAATCTTAGGCATGGGGGGGTATGAAAGTGCAAAACTTGTAAGGAAAGGTTTCAAACAAAAAAATTCACATATGCCAAAAACACCATAAAAATTAAAAATTTTTGAAAAAGAATAAGAGGAAAAGAGGAGAAGGAAATTTTGTGAAGGAGAAGGACAAAAGAAACAAAATGAAAAAGGAGCACAAAATTATGAGAAAAGGTGATAGTCATTAGTAAGGAACTAAGGAATTAACCTAAGTTCTAGACCTCATTCAAGAAAATAAATGAAAAGTGCATGGTAAGATTAGTAAGAACGCAAACCTTAGGCATTCTTGATAGACTCTTAGTACCCATTAAGATCTAGACAATCCTCAAGAGGTTGAGGAAAATGAAAAGCTGAAGTATTAGGTCTAAGGCTTAGGGAGTATTTGGCCTCGTTAACTAATTTTTGGTTTACGGGACTCAGTAACCTAAGCACCCTAACCTCACACACAGCCTGGTTCAGTAAGCGTAAAAATCAGAATCACGCAGAAGCGTCGCAAAATTCTGAAAAGAACACCTAGAATAGGAGCGGCCGATCAACACAAGTTGATTTGGATGAGTTCCCAGCGTGGAGAGACGGGAAATCCCCTCGAAGATGCGTAACAAAATATCATCTCCTCGGTGCTTGTCTCTTAGGATATTTACATATCCTACTGGGGGCATGTAAGCACTCTGCTGATTCAGATTCCATGGATGGCATTATCTCGAAGTGTCAATTGCCAGGGTCTGAATTCAGCCACGGAACACCATGGATGGGATTATCTCGAAATCTCAATAGCCAGGGTTCCGGGGGTTGCCATGGGCAGTGCTATCCCGAAGCATCGATCGCCAGGAACCCTTGAGGATTGATGATGGGAGCAATGAATCTGATACAGACCATGTTGAAAAGCCAATCCTAGGCTAGAACTAAAAAGAAAAAAGAGAGAGAGAACTCTCCAAACAGAAAAACTTTCTCTCTCTTACAAAGTGCACTGCGAACTGAGCCAGGGCTAAAATCATTTCAAGCACGGGTGCTTTAACCACAAAGTCCAATAAACCTTAGGTTAGTTCTTGTGGGCCTTAAAAACCTTTGCTAAGGACTGAGGCTAAGGCTAGACAGATTTGGATCTTGATTGGTACTAG
This sequence comes from Thalassia testudinum, assembly GCA_037157565.1. Lineage (NCBI taxonomy): Eukaryota > Viridiplantae > Streptophyta > Magnoliopsida > Alismatales > Hydrocharitaceae > Thalassia > Thalassia testudinum. The sequence goes on along the minus strand of JAZHRO010000019.1, from coordinate 59,354,413 downwards.
AGTACCTTTTAGGCCTATGGTCAGCATTCTAACCTAATCTGAGCTCAAATGAAAAAGCACTTATCTAAAGCTATTAAGAACTTCATGGTCTAGAACAAGGGTTGAAACCTTAAGTTTTTGCTAAGGGACTAGCAAAAGATAGGCATGGGGGTATGATGAGAACCTCATCATGAGCCATAAGTAGCCCATTTTGACCTAATACAAGGAATAAAAGCTCCTACATAACTCAAGGAAAGGCTTAACTCAGAGAATTCTGAGTTTAAGGAAAAAACAAGTCATAAGGGGTAAAAATGCAATTTTACCAGTATAATCTGCATACAGGGTAATTCAGGGTCCAAACATAGGTCAAACAAACCAAATAAGAAGGAAAGTGGGATGATCTGACAAGGGCTACAGCAATTCCAAGGAACTAAATGATAATCTGTAACCTTAAAACAAACCCACTTCAATTCACGAGGTTCGAGGCAAAGTAAAAATAGAATAAACCCTCTAAAATTCATAGAAAAATAATCTCTAGGGTTTAGAACCTTCAATTTGGCCTTCAGAACCCATTTTGACCTACATTGAGAACCATGCCCAATTAATAACTTAATTTGGGTTTTTGCATAAATTGACCGGTCAAACAAGGTTTAATCTAGAAATAAAATTCACCATCGTAATCCTTAGGTCCCAATTAGTCATGTATAAAAACTTGAGCCTAAGAGGAAACCTTCTTGACCAACTTTACACTTTGGTCCTCATTCATTTACTTTTTGGCCCTCAACTTTTGAACCCTCACATTTCTGCCCCTAACTCTCCTTCGTTCTTTGCATCCAGGTCCCTCCTGCCAAAACCTGACCAGCACCATGCTCCGGCGACCTTGCGCGGAGCATGGCGCCGCGTAGGGTAAGGGGGAGGGTCTGGCGAGACAACCGGGGGTGCCCTGCGTCGTCAGCCGTCGCAGGAACACCCCCCTGGTCGCTGCAACACACCATACCGGCCGTGCGAACGCACGGACGGTATGGGTCTCCATCTCCGGCGTCCTCCGGCGAGGGAGACACGTCGTCTCCCTCCGCCTTCCTCTCTGATTCGGCCCCTATAAATACCCCCGTCGCTCCACCGTTCTTCCCAGCTTGGATCTGACGGAGATACCCCCTCAATTCCTCTCTTCCCACTCCAACAGACGCCCTCCTTGCTCCGGCGGCCTCTCCTCCTCCTCGTCGCCCTGCCGCACTACCAGCTGCAGGGTTGCCGTCCCTCGCTCTTCCCGCGCCACGCCGCACCCAGCTGGCGCCTCTCCAGCCCTTTCCTCGCCGTCGCCCCTTACCCTGGGCATCTTCTTCTCCGGCGACAGTCGATACGACTGTCGCCCTGCTCCGGCCCCTTTCGTCTCCGTAGCTAGGTCAGAACTTCTCCCCATCTCCCCCTCTTTCTTTTCCTCACTGTCTTTTATTTGATTAAACCCTCGACCGCTCCTGTCCACTGTCACCCCCTTCGTCTCTGGACAAACTCCGGCGAGACACCCCCATCACTCCACAGCCCCACATGCCTCGCCGACCCTCACAGAATCTCCGCCTCCTCACCCTGATCAACCTCCGCCCTTCCACGTCCCGCCACTCGCCCTCTGCAGACCCCCCGAACAAACCCACTTCTCCACCCGCAGTTTGAGCTAGGGCGACCCTCACGCTCCGCCCCGCCGCCTGCCAAACCCCCCACCACCTTCGCCGTGCCACGGCGAAGGTTCTCCACGTATCTAATTAGGCCGAGAGGCCGTTCCTCTGTGTACAGGTGTCTCGACCGCCGTCGCCATTGCTGCGTGGAAGGAGCACCTTCAACCTGCAGCTCCAGGTGCGCTTCGCCCAGGCCTAACTCCCAGGCTGCGCGGGGCGCCTCCGCGAAGAGTCCCAGGCTCGCAGCTGGGGCGAAGGCCTCGCGTGAAGCTGCGATTGCCCGCTGCTTTCTCCGCTGCGGGCGCTCAATTAGGGTGGGACATTTAGTCCCACCTCGGAAAGCCACTGAGGCGAACGGGCGCTTAAAGGCAAAAAGTGCCTTAAGCTGTTCGCCTCAGTTCACGGGGTGAGGTCCCCTTCACCCGCCCGGTTACCCGGTCTCGTCCGCGCTCACGCCCCGCGGACCTGACCCGACCCGACTTAGACTGACCTGCACTCCTCGCCCACCACGCACGCCGGTGGGCCTGGACCCGGGCGCGACCCGTACCCAGCAGCTCTGGGAGAGCTTTCCCAAGAGTGGCTTCTGTGAGAGAGAGACGCGGGGGGGGAGGGTAGAGATAGGTTTTGCCCCTCTCTGATCAAGCTGTGTAAGTGTGCAGGCACAGGTGAAGAAGAACCGTGGAAGAAGACGAAGGCTGAAGGAAGGAGGATCACCGAGCGGCACTGTAGCAGCGGCGGTTTAAGTCGTCTGATTGGAAAATCAGACGACGTCCTGAAGGCAAGGAAGGAGAAGGAAGGCGAGGCAGAGGAAAACGTAGAGAGGCCAAGACAAGAACTGAAAGAAGAAGAAGAACACGAGAAGAAGGTCTGAAGAAAGGAAAAGAAGAAAGAAAGAAGAAGAAGAAGAACAGGACCACAAGGGAGAAGAAAAAGAAAGAGACGAGCAGAAACAAGAACTGAAAGAAGAAGAAAAGCATCACTACGGCTGCAGATAAAGCAGGAGGGTCAAGCAGAAGAAGATAGGCAAAGAGAAAAGAAGAGAAGAAGAAAGAAGCCAACAAATTCTCTCTCTCTTTCTTTATTTTTGTAAAAGAAACTTGTACCCCTAGAATACAACTTGCTCCCTGAGTTCGACCTCGGGAACTCTCTTTTATTTTCCGAGTAAAAAATTTATATATTTGAAATGATGGCAATAACTGGCTATACTACAACGCTATAACAATAAAACCCGGTTATCTCTCGAAGCCAACGTTTCAATAACTATCCTAGAGCTTGGGTTAGCACTACCAGGCTGAAAGTGGCTTGGGTAAGGTGGGTCTTGTGTTGCTTTGCCACTAAGAGTTGTAACTAAATTTAGTCCTGCCTGGTTTTTGTTTGGTGTGGGTAAAATAGGTGGCTGCTGCTGAAATCTCGAGTATGATGTCGAAGCTTCCATCCCGTTGGGCGATGGAGCAAAAGGGTCCTGATAAATCATGTGGGCTTGGCCCGGATTTGGGCTCATAACGTGCCTCTGGTTTGGCACGTTATTCGGATTCGGCAGAGGTTGCGAAGGGATGTGCCAGGTTGGCGGGAATTCGCCATTTGGGCGAGTTGATTGCGAGCCTTTGTGATCTCGTCTTTATGCTATTTTTGCATAGCCGCATTCATCTTTTGAATGTCAACCAGAGTCTGAAGGATGAGAGTCATTTGATATGTCTGAGTTGGCCCGGATTGATAGGTGGGGATGGGCCGAGGCTGAGGCGGCTGATATGGATGAAGTTGATATGGTGGTCTCTGATTCTGATTATTTCCCATCCATAGGAAATTGGGATGATTCCGCCATCTAGGGTTATAGGTATTAGAGAATGGGTCATTCTGTATGGCGTTGAGGTCCTCACAGGTCTGAGGAACCTCAGAAAAGTTAGAGTACGAGGGTTCAGAGTTCCCCCAACTATAGTAGGCAGGGTCGGAGTTTCCTCCAACCCTAGAGTTAGACGGGGGTGGATACGGGTCCATCCCCTGAAAAGATTGGTGATAGATGTTATGCACAGCTTCCCTCCCAGAGGGTGGCTTTGCGAACGGGTTTTGCGCAGAGGTGGCTCACTGCAAATGTCGAGTTAGCTCATCCACCTTCTTCTCAATGATAGAGACCTTGTCCAAATGGCTGGCCATCAATTCCAAGTCAATAAATATGGACAGGCCCTGCGTCTCATGTGCTCCCCTTGGATTCGTCGATGCACAGACATTCGTCCAGTCGAATAAGCCCATGGAGTCATTATTGATGGAGTTCTTGCACATATTCTCAAGAATCTCCTACACAGTGTTTTCATGTTGACCCATGATATTTCCTCCACAAGTTGCATTGACGAATAAGCAGATATCTTCACGGAGTCCCTAGTAAAAAGACTGGACTTGTTCCCATTTAGGAACTCCGTGATGGGGGCACTTTCGCATGAGATTTAGGAAATGATCCCATGCTTCGTGAAGTGATTCTCCAGGCTGCTGTGTGAAGTGTGTGATCTGGTGTCGTAAAGCATTCATTCGACCAACTGGGAAGAATTTTTTCAGAAACTCATATTGTAGTTCAACCCATGTATTGATAGGACGTGTTTGAGTTTGATACCAGTGAGCTACTTTGCCCATGAGAGAGAAGGAGAACATCTTCATGAGGAGAATATCCCGATTTTGGACATCTGACCCGAAGGTCTGGGCCAAATGCTTGAGTTGTTTGATGTGCTGGAAAGGATCCTCAGAATTGAGCCCATGAAACTTTGGAATAGCATGAATCATGTTGGTCTTGAGTTCAGAATTAGGACCTCCAGCCAGGATTTGGACTCGAGGTTCGATCGTCACCGCAGCGGGATTGTAATGATCTCGCATCATAGGACGCTGCGGTGGATTCACAAAGGCTTGAAATAAATCATTAAGGCGTTGAAGTTTGTTCTCAAGGTTATTATCTTCTTCTGCGGGTTGTGCCATGATGATGGAAGGAGAATTGGGTTCAGATGAATCAGAGGAGATGTCTATGTGATGGGGTTGCTGTACAAACACTGAAGTCGAGGCCTGGCCTCGATGAGAGTGAATAACTAAAGGAGGCCTCAAGGATGGTCTTAAGGACCTCCTACCGAACATGCACCGATGGTCTGGATGAGAGTAGAATGTGATGGACCCAATCAAAACACCCAAAAAATTTGGATGACTATAGAGGTTCGAGGCAGATGATACCCCTTAGTCAGAAAGCCATCCACCTGAGAAATACCTGGGCAGCCAGAGAGGGAGAGTCCCGCAGAGTCCCCTACACGGTAGAGCGCCCCCACAGGTTATAAGGTTTCTCCCACCCGACCTCTCTTGTCACTAATGTTCTAGGTAGACCATAATGGGGACTTGACCTCTTAAGTCTACCAGTTTTATTAAAGAGCAAGGGTGCTTAATATTTCACTTGAACTTTAGATGTATTGGGTGCAAAAAGTAGCCTAATTTCAAGGTTGGTTGACCCAATAAGGTGGGTCAACTTCACCTATTTGTCCTTTGAGAAGTTTTAGGTCCTTTCTTTTACGATTCAAGTGAGATTAAGAGCCTAAATTTTAGGGTTTTCTTGAATAAATCACTTCAACCAAGGCTTAGGCACACATCATTTTTGAGAGTTGATTCTTGCTTAGGAAAGTGTGTCTCTAAAATCCTAAACTGAAATCCTTAATTGGCTCTAATTTTGGTCCAATTTAATTTTCCAAATATCGTATCTAGGGCTCAAACAAGAATGTGGCAGCCCTAGTTACCTTAAATGGGTGCACAAATCAAGTTTTTATTATTGAAATCAAATCAAGCAAGTTGATGAATTAGCTAAGAATGTAAAGCAAGTAGCCCTAATTGATTTTATCCTTTTTTCCTTTTCAGAATGAGGGGCTTAAGAGAGAGAGTAATAAGAAACTACCTGCCCCTGGCGTGTTTGATGTACGGCTGTCTTTTCTTTGAATATTCTCCCTGAAACAACCACAAAAAAAGAGATATATCAAGTTAGTACCAAATTAGGAATTGTAATCAAGAATTCTAAATTGCCCGTTGCTCCTTGGCAACGGCGCCAAAATGTTCGTCGTGCTGAATCGATATTTAAAAGTATTGCATTGTAGTATAGCCGAAAGGGCGTTCAAAATAGATATAATTTTATTACTGAAAAGATTTCCGAGGTCGAACACAGGGAGCAAATTGGTATTTAGAAATCAAGATCACAATTTAAACTTAAAAGAAATTGTAATGGTAGCAATATCAGGGTGTAAAAATATGGGAGTAAAATGGTGATGTAGATCACCAAAAACTCCTAAAATATCACCAAATGATTCAATGTAAATATGCAATGGAGCTTAGAATCTGTCGTCTGATTCCTTAATTAGACGACTTAAAGTGATTTCTTCTTTTCTTTCTCTTCTCTATCTTCTCCTTCCTTCTTCTTCTTTGGCTTCTGTCTGACTTCCTTTGCCTTCACGATTCTTCTTTCTGCCTTTGCCTTCCTTCTGCCTTAGCTTCTCCTTCTTCCTTCTTCTTCTGGCCTCCTCTTCTTCAGCTCCAGCCTTTGCCTTCCTTCTGCCTTGGCTTCTCCTTCTTCTTCAGCCTTTTGCCTTCTCTTTCTCTTTAGCTTTCTCTTCTTCTTCCTTCTGGCTACGACTAAGTGTTGTCCTGAAGAACCTGTAGCAAAACCTACCCCTACTCGCGTGCAACTCTCCTCTCTTTTCTCTCTTAAGATACACTCTCCTACAGCCACACAGATAGTCACGTATTCGAGTCAAGTGCGTACCCGGGACCAGGCCCACCAGCGTGCGATAGTAGGCGAGGTGCGCAGTCGGGTCGGGTCAGGCCAGGTCCGCAAGGCGTGAGCACGGACGAGAACGGATCAGGTGAGTAGGACCTCACCCCGTGGATCTGAGGAGACAAGGCTATGTCACTTTTTCCTCTTATGCAGGTGCGGGCATGCCTTTACTTCTGAGGTGGGACTAAATGTCCCACCTTCCTTTCGCGTGCGCCTGCAGAGATGCCCTTCACGATTGCAACAACCGCAGAGGTCTTTGACTCCAACTGAGGGTCTGAGTGTGTGAACGAAGGTATTTCGCGCACCTAGGACTGCTGCACCTGGGCTTGCAGACGTGGAGCTATAGCAAGCTTGCTTCAAGCTCTGCAACAATGATAGAGGGGTGTCGAACCTGAAATCACAAGATTCGCCTTGCGGCCACATCAAAATGTTCAGAGAGGGTTGCTGGAGCACGGCGAAGATGCTGAGGGTGTTCGCGTGGCGTGGCAGTGCCTGTGCGTGCGTGCCTAGGGCACACTGTGTGCAAAGGTGTGGGTGTGTTCGGGGGGTGGTTTGAGTGAGTGGCGTGGTGAGTGGAGTGAGGGGAAGTGTTCAGTGGAGTGAGAGGAAGCTTATGGGCTTATCGGTGAGGGTTGGGATGGCCTGCGGGGGTGGAGCAGCCTCGCCGGAGTTGGTGGTCAGAGATGGAAGGGATGGAGGTGATGGAGGTCAGCAATGGTCGATTTTTAAGAATAAAGAGTGGGGAAGAATGTAGAGGGGAGAGGAAGCTTATCTAGGAGGTAAAGAGACGATGAGGGCGAGTGGAGGCGTCGGGTCTGGTGTGGCCGACGCCGGAGACGAAGGTGGCTCCGGTGAGTAGAGATTGGCGAGGACGAAGAGAGGGAGGCACCTGTGGGTACGGCAAGGCGCGGATGAAGTCAAGGAGGAGGAATCTGCCGTAGGTATGGCAATCGGATGACGAGGAGGAGCAAGGGAGGTCGTCGGACATTGAGGAACCTACGGCCGTGAAGGGAACACAAGAATTAGAGGTTTTCACGGCCGAATTCGAGCGTGAGGAGATCGGAGAGGTCTGGGCTCCGTTAAATAGAGCTCTGAAGGTCGGTTAGGGCTTGGGAAGCAAGCTTCTCAAGCATGGAAAGCTCGCCTGAGAAGGAAGTCATTGAGATACCCATATCTCTCATGCGTTCGCATGAGAGATTGGGAGGGAATCAGATCTCAAATACGGGTTCAGATGAGAGAATTTCTCAGAGAATCTCCCTTCCAATTTTGGAAGAGATTCTCTGAGCAATCAGGGAGAACTCTCCTTCCAAAGCTCGCTAGAGTAGGATTCCTCCGCTATAATGGCAGAGGGACCTACTTGTGAAAATGATGAAGAAGCTAGGGGGTTGGTTGTAAGTGTTTTTGAAAGTTAGGGTCAGAAATGTAATCAGGTTGGACCTTTTTGCAAACTAGGTCGAGGCAAACTCATCTTGGGACCAAGTTTTGCTAAAAACCTAATTTAGAATTAAGGAATCCAATGGTGAAGTTGGATATGTGGTTTGACCACGTTTGACTAGGAAATTTATGCAAAAACTCAATTTAGGGCAAATATCTGTTTGAGACCCGATTCTAGGTCAAGATGGGTTCCAATAGCCAAACTGAAGTTTCTAAACCCTAGAGAATATTTTTCTATGATTTTTAAAGGTTTTAGGTGAATTTTATCTTGACCAGAACCTTGGTTAATCAAGTAGGTCTATTTTAGAGTTTCAAGAAGTCATTTAATTCACAGGATACACACAAACCCTTTTCTATCTGATCCAACTCGCTTATAATCTTGTTAAGACCATTTAACCTTTGTTTAGCCCTTGAGAAACCCGTGGTTGTACTGCATTGGTAAAATTACCATTTTACCCTTAGTTTCTTATTTTATTCTCAGAAAGTTTATGCAGTGAATTAGGACCTTCAATTGGTTATGTAGGAACATTTATTCTCTTTATTGGGTCAAAATGAGCTAGTTAGCGCTCATGATGGTGTTCCCATCACGAGGTTTCGCATCCTACTTTGCGAGGAGGTGCCTTACTGCAATTTGATCCGAGTATATGATAACACGGGACCCCAAAAGATATGATCTGAATTTCTCCAAGGCAAATACTACAGCGAGTAGCTCTTTCTCAGTAACTGTGTAGTTACACTAAGCCTCGTCAAGTGTCTTACTAGCATAGTAGATGACCATGGGTTTCCCGTCTATTTTCTGCCCCAGTACCGCACCTATAGCATAATCAGATGCATTGCACATGATCTCAAAGGGTTGAGACCAATCAAGGGACTGCAGGATAGGTGCTTAGGTAACTCGATCACGTAGGATCTCAAATGCCTGAGTGCAATCCTCGTTGATTTCGAAGGGGACATCCTTAGATAGAAGAGTAGTCAGGGGGCATGCGATTCTCTATAAATCGTGAATGAATCGACGGTAAAAACTGACATACCCCAAAAAGAATTGGATGTCCTTGACTAATCTAGGCATAGGGAGTTTGGAAATCAGATTCACCTTGGCTCAATCAACCTGGATGCCTTTTTCAAAGATGAGATGTCCCAGAATAAGTCCCTCAGGTACCATGAAGTAGCTCTTTTCCCAGGAAAGAACCAAGTTCACGTTGATGCACCGTCTAAGTATTTGGACCAAGTTCAGGAGATAATCACCAAAAGATTCTCCAAATACCGAGAAGTCATCTATGAAGACCTCAAGGTATTCACCTACCATATCTGAGAATATGGCAAGCATGCACTGCTGAAAAGTAGCGAGTGCATTGCAGAGACCGAAGGGCATCCTTTGGAATGCGTATGTTCCGAAGGGGCAAGTGAAGGTGGTCTTCTCTTGGTCCTCAGGATGAATTACGACCTGTTTATAACCGGAGTACCCATCCAAGAAGCAGAAGAATTGATTTCCCGCTAATTTCTCAAGTATCTGATCAATGAACAGTAGTGGGAAATGATCCTTCTTCATGGAGGAATTGAGACTTCTGTAATCAATGCAGACTCTTCACGAGTTCTCTATACGGGTTGGTATGGTTTCTCCAGTTTCAATCGTGATGAGCCCTACCTTCTTAGGCACAACTTGAATTGGACTCACCCACCGACTATCGAAGATCAGGTAGATGATCCCTGCATCTAACCATTTGATGATCTCCTTTTTCATGACATTCTGCATGTTTGGATTTAGGCATCTCTACATTTCATGGGATGGTCGTGAGCCCTCTTCAGTATAGATGTGATGTGCACACTATGAGGGGCTGATACCAATTAGATCATTGAGAATCCGTCCAATGGCTCTCCGATGCTGTTGGAGAATAGAAATGAGGCGTGTTTCTTAATCAGATGTGAGTCGAGAGTTGATAATCACAGGAAACGTCTGATTGTAACCCAAAAAGACGTATTTGAGATGGTCAAGGAGGGGTTTCAATTCCATAATAGGATTATCAGTAGGAGCCGGTGGTTTAGGGTGGGTGTCGGGAGCAAAGGAAGGAGCTATGGGTGTGTCCAGGTTAGGTTCCAACTCCTCAAATTGCAGGTTTTGATCTTCTTGTGGTTGATCAGAAATATTCGGGTTTTCCTCGATACATAGATCATCAACCATGGCCTTGATATCACAAATTTGTTCTATAAACCTACAATTAATTCCTTGTTGAGCCTTAGAGATGTCGATCTTCAGCATCTTGCTTCCAAATTTTAACTCAATTTTGCCCTCCTCACAATTAATATTGGCCCTAGCAGCGGCCAGAAAGGGTCTCCCTAATATGATTGGTGTATTCTTCAAGTTATCAGGAGCATCCATATCTAAGACAATGAAATCCATGGGAAAATAGAAATCGTGTATCCTAACTATGACATCCTCGAGAATTCCTTTTGGTGACTTAATAGATCGATTGGCTAATTGCAAAGTCATCTCTGTCGGTTTAAGTTCAAATTCCTCAAAGTGGTCTACTAGGGATGTGGGTATCAAATTTATGGAAGCTCCTAGGTTTAGTAAGTCTTAGTCAAACTGTATATCACCGATAGCATAGGAGATCAGAGGGGTGCCTGGATCTTTTGCCTGAGGCAGGATAGTCAAACTGTATATCACCGATAGCATAGGAGATCAGAGGGGTGCCTGGATCTTTTGCCTGAGGCAGGAGTTTGCTCAAAATAATGGAGCTAGCTTGCTCTAATAGTACGATCGAGTTCCCACCTTTGGTTCGCGGCTTATGGTTAGGTGTACACATGTCTTTCAAGAATCGTGCATCAGCCGGTATGTGGCGAATTGCATCCATCAAGGGGATGTTTATATGGACCTACTCAAAGAGCTTAATGAGGTCCTCCTCAGGTGCCACGGGTTTAGCTGTCCGCTTTCCCTTGGTCAAGGCCTCGGGAAATGGAACCTTAGATGGTTCCTCTAGAATTGGCTCAAGCTCTTTATCAAGGATGGGTGTGTCCTAGATGACCAATTTAGGATTATGGTTTACGATCTCAAGCATGTTGTGGCTAGGAAAGGGTGGGTCTTGTGTTGCTTTGCCACTATGAGTGGTGACGAAATTTAATCCTACCTGATTTTGGTTAGGTTTGGACAAAATAGGTGTTTGCTGCTGAAATCCTGAGTATGAAGTTGCAAAATCCATCCCGTTAGGTGATGGAGTAGAAGGGGCCTGATAAACATAGTGAGCTTGGCCCTGATTTTGGTTCATAATGTGCCTCTGGTTTGCACGTTATTTGGGTTTGCAAGAGGATGACAAGGAAGTGCACCAAGCTGCTGAGCACTTGCCAGCTGGGTCAATTGATTTCGTAACTCAGAGATCTCTTCTTTGTGTTGTTTCTGCGTATCAACCAAGGTATGGAGTATCAAAGATGTATGATCTTCTTTAGGTGGTCCAGATTGGAAGTTTTGAGTGGGCCTTGGTTGGATGGGTTGATAAGGATGCGGAGCCTGTGGTCGGGGTTGAAATTGAAGTCTTAGATTCGGGTTATTTCCCAATCATGAAAAGTTAGGATGATTAGGCCATCCAGAGTTGTAAGTGTTGGAGAAAGGATTATTCTGGATGGCGTGAAGATCCTCGCAGGTCTGTGGAGCTCCAAGATAATCAAGGTATGGGGGTTCAGAGTTCCCCCAACTAAGGTGGGCTGACCCGGAGTTGCCTCCGAAGCCATAATAAGACAGAGGTGCATATACATCCATCCCTGGGGAGTGGTAGATTGTTCTGTGCAGCCTCCCTTCCCGTAGGCGAGTGTGCATATGTGCTTTGAGGCACAGAGGTGGATTTGTGTAGATGACGAGTGATGTCGTCCACCTTTTTCTCGATAATGGAGACCTTGTCCAATTGACTGGCTACCAACACTAGATCAACGGATGCAAAAAGGCCTCGGGATTCGTGTACCCCTAATTATTTGTCAATGCATGGGTGGACATCCAGTCATACGCACCTAATGACTCATTCTTCTAGGAGTTCTCGCACATGTTCTCGAGAATTTCCCAGATCGTGTCCTCATGTTGACCCATGATGCTACCACCACAGGTCACATTTACAAAGAGTTTGATATCCTCACGGAGTTCATGGTAAAAGGATTGGACTTATTCCTACTTCGAAACTCCGTGATGGGGGCACTTACGCATGAGATCTCGAAAGCGATCCCATGCTTCGTGTAGAGATTCTCCTACTCCTTGAGAGAAGTGCGTGATTTGGTGCCACATCATGTTGGTACGACCAATGGGGTGGAATTTTTATAGGAAGGCAGTTTGAAGTTCTCCCCATGTGTTGATTGTGTGTGGTTGAGTTTGGAACCAGTGAGCGGCTTTGTCAATCAGGGAGAATAAGAAGAGTTTCAAGAGTAATCCATCCCGATTTTGGACATCTACCCCAAAAGCGTGGGCCAGATGTTTTAGGTTTTTGATGTGCTGGAAAGGATCCTCGGAGTTCAAGCCATGAAATTTTGGGATCATATGAAGCATGCTAGGCTTGAGATCTACCTCAAGTCCTCCCACAGGAATGTTAATTCAGGGTTCGATCTCCACCACTGCGAGATTATAGTGATCTCACATTTGAGGATGCAGCGGTAGGTTAAGATGGCATTGATTCAATTTTGGAAATCATGGAATTGTTGCTTAAGATTAGGTTGTTCTTCTTGGTGATCCATAGCTAATGAAGGAGAAGTAGGTTCTGAATAAGAGGATATGTCAATGTGATCAGGTTGTTGCACAAACACGAAATTTAAGGCTCAACCTTGACAAGAGTGAATAGCTAATGGAGGCCTCAAGGATGGTCTTAAAGACCTCCTCCCAAACATGCACTGATGCGATAGATGAGGGGTAGCAGGTGATGGACCCAATCAAGACACCCAAGAATTTTATATGACTATAGAGGTTCGGGGCGGATGATATCCCTTAGTCAGAAAGCCATCCACCTGAAAATTACCTGGTGATGAGAACCTCATCATGAGCCATAACTAGCTCATTTTGACCTAATACAAAGGATAAAAGATCCTATATAACTCAAGGAAAGGCTTAACTCAGAGAATTCTGAGTTTAAGGAGAAAACAAGTCATAAGGGGTAAAAATGCGATTTTACCAGTATAATCTGCATACAGGTCCAAACATAGGTCAAACAAACCAAATAAGAAGGAAAGTGGGATGATCTGATAAGGGCTACAGCAATTCCAAGGAACTAAATGATAATCTGTAACCCTAAAACAAACCCACTTCAATTCACGAGGTTCAAGGCAAAGAAAAAATGGAATAAACCCTCTAAAATTCATAGAAAAATAATCTCTAGGGTTTAGAACCTTCAATTTGGCCTTCAGAACCCATTTTGACCTACATTGAGAACCATGCCCAATTAACAACTTAATTTGGGTTTTTGCGTAAATTGACCGATCAAACAAGGTTTAATCTGGAAATAAAATTCACCATCATAATCCTTAGGCCCCAATTAGTCATGTATAAAAACTTGAGCCTAAGAGGAAACCTTCTTGACCAACTTTACACTTTGGTCCTCATTTATTTACTTTTTGGCCCTCAACTTTTGAACCCTCACATTTCTGCCCCTAACTCTCCTTCATTCTTTGCATTCAGGTCCCTCCTGCCAAAACCTGACCAGCACCATGCTCCGGCGACCTTGCGCGGAGCATGGCGCCGCGCAGGGTAAGGGGGAGGGTCTGGCAAGTAAACCGGGGGTGCCCTACGTCGTCAGCCGTCGCAGGAACACCCCCCTGGTCGCTGCAACCCACCATACCGGCCGTGTGAACGCACGGACGGTATGGGTTTCCATCTCCGGCGTCCTCCGGCGAGGGAGACACGTCGTCTCCCTCCGCCCTCCTCTCTGATTCCGCCTCTATAAATACCCCCGTCGCTCCGTCGTTCTGAGCAGCTCGGTCCTGACGGAGAAAGACCCCCACTTCCTCTCTTCCCACTCCGACAGGAAGCCCTCCAGCTCCGGCGGCCTCCCCTCTTCCTCCTCGTCGCTCTGCTGCACTACCAGCTGCAGGGTTGCTCTCCCTCGCTCTTCCCGCGCCACGCCGCACCCAGCTGGCGCCTCTCCAGCCCTCTCCTCGCCGCCGCCCCTTCCCCTGGGCAGCTTCTTCTCCGGCGACAGTCGATACGACTGTCGCCTGCTCCGGCCCCTCCTCGTCCTGCTAAGTAGGTAGAACTCCTCCTCTTCCTCCCCTCTTCCTTTTCCTCACTTTACATCTTTACTGTTACCCCGATCCGACCAATCGCCCTCACCTCCGGCCCCTGCTCCGGCGACCCGCTCCCATCACTCCAGCAACCCACACGGCTCGCCGACCACCGCAGAACCTCCGCCTCCTCACCCTGATCAACCTCCGCCCTTCCACTTCCCCAAAATCACCCTCTGCAACTACACCGAACAAACCCATCTCCTAACCTGCAGTTTGACCTAGGGCGGCCCTTAGGCTCCGCCCCGCCGCCTGCACTCCCCCTGACCACCATCGCCGTGCCACGGCGAAGGTCCTCCGCGTTTCTGATTGGGCCGAGAGGCCGTTTCTCTGTGGGCAGGTACCTGCGCTCGCCGCCGCCATTGTTGAAGCGAAGCAGCTTCTTCACCTGCTACCCCAGGTGCGCCACGCCCAGGTCACGCTCCCAGGCTGCGCGAGGTGTCTTCGCAAAGCGTCAGGCTGCAGTTGATGCGAAGCCCTCGTGCGAAGCCTCGACCGCCGCTGCCTCCTCCGCGCAGGCGTCAAATTGGGGTGGGACATTTAGTCCCACCTCGGAAGGCTCTGAAGGAGCGCAGCGGTATAAAGTGAAAAAGTGCTGGAGGCTTATCGCCTCAGCACACGGGGTGAGGTCCCCTTCACCCGCCCGATAACCCGGTCTCGTCCGCGCTCACGCCTCGCGGACCTGGCCTGACCCGACTTAGCCCGACCTGCACTCGTCGCCCACCACGCACGCCGGTGGGCCTGGACCCGGGCGCGACCCATATCCGACTACCCGGCAGCTCTGGGGGAGCTTTCCTAAGAGCAACTTCTGTGAGAGAGAAACGCGGGGGGAGGGTAGAGTAGGTTTTTGCCGCTGACGAGAGCTTTGAAGTGTGCAGGCACAGGCGAAGAAGAAGAAGACGAGCGAGGCAGAGAAGAAGGACGACGAAAGCTGAAGGAAGGAGGAGCACTGTAGCAGCGGCGGTTTAAGTCGTCTGATTGGAAAATCAGACGACGCTCTGAAGGCAGAAAAGAGGAAGAAGAACAGGACCGCAAGGGAAAAGAAAAATAAAGAGACAAAGCAGAAACAAGAGCTGAAAGAAGAAGAAGAACATCACCCACTGCTGCAGATAAAGAAGACAGAAAGAAAAAGAAGAAAGAAGAAATAAGAAGAACAGAAGGCAGAAGAAGAAGACCACAAGGAGATAAAGAAACCAAAAGCCAAAGAGAAGAGAAAAGAAAGAAGAAGCCAACAAATTTTCATCTCTCTCTCTCTATCTATATTTTTGTAAAAGAAACTTTGTACCCCTAGAATACAACTTGCTCCCTGAGTTCGACCTCGGGAACTCTTTATTTCCGAGTAACAAATTGTATTAAACTGGTAATCACCTCTCTATACTATACTACGACGAAATAATAGAACTATACCTGGGAAGCCAAAGAAGGAGAGTCCTGTGAAGACCCCTACATGGTAGAGCGCCCCAACGAGTTATAGGGTTTCCCCCACCCGACCTCTCTTTTCACTGAGGATCCAGGTAGACCAGAATGGGGACTTGACCTCTTAAGTCTACCAGTTTTAGATTAAGAGCAAGGTGCTTATGATTTCACTTGAACTTTAAGATGTTTTTGTGCAAAGTGACCTAATTTGAAGATTAGTTAACCCAACAAGGTGGATCAACTTCACCTATTTTTTCCTTTGAAAATTTTAGGTCCCTTTTTTAGTGTTTAAATTAGATTAAGAGCCTGATTTTAGGGTTTACTTGAATAGATCAATTCAATCAAGGCTTTGGCACACACTATTTGGAAAGATCAATTCTTGATTAAGAAAGTCTATCTATAAAAACCTAAACTAGAAACCCTAATTGGCTCTCATTGGTCCAATTTAATTTTGTCCAAATGTGGTACCTAGGACTTAAGCAAGAAGGTGATAGCCCTAGATACCTTAAGATCCTAAGTAGGTGCACAAATCAGGGTTTTGGATGTTCCTCTAGAATGTATCAAATCAGGTGATGGGAACACCATCATGAGCCCTAACTAGCTCATTTTGACCCAGAAAAGAGAACAAAAGCTCCTACATAACCAACTGGAGGTCTTAACTCAATGAATAACCTTTCTGAAAGAAAAGTAAGAAACAAGGGGTAAAACTACAATTTTACCATTGCAGTAAAACAACGGGATTTCTCATGGGCTAAACAAGTTCAAATGGTCTTAACAAGATAAAAAGTGGGTTGGTTCAAATAGAAAAGGGTTCACGTGAATTCTGAGAATTAAATGACTTCTTGTAACCCTAAAATAGACCCACTTAATTTAACAAGGTTTTGGTCAGGATAAAATTCACCTAAACCCTCTAAAATTTATGGAAAAATATCCTCTAGAGTTTAGAACCTCCAATTTGGCCCTTAGAACCTATTTTGACCTAAATTGGGGTCTCAGTCAAATGTTTGCCCTAAATTAGGTTTCTATGTAAATTGCCCAGTCAAACGTGGTCAAACCTGAAATCCAACTTAACCATTGGATTCCTTAGGTCCAAATTAGGTTTGTACCAAAATTTGGACCTAAGGGGAATTCACCTTGACCTACTTTGCAAATAGGTCCAGCCCAATTACATTTCTAACCCTAACTTTTGAAAACTTATGCAGAAACCCCCTAACTTCCTCATCATTCTTTGCAATTAGGTCCCTCCACCATTACAGCGGAGGGAATCATACTCCGACAAGGTATCGAGGGAAAGAACACCCTGATTCCTCAGAGAATCCCCATCAAATTTGAACGGGAGATTCCCTACGAAATCCCCTCTAGTTTGAACATAGTCAGAGGCTTGATTTGGCACCCAATCTCTCATGCGAATGCATGAGAGACTTGGGTCACCTTTGACCTTCCAACTACGGCGAGGTTGCCGTGCTTGGAAGCTTGGCTTTCAAGCACAAGACCTTCTGCCAGGGCCTATAAAAGCCTACCGAGATCAATCCGCAGCCTCTAAGCTTGAATTTGTCCTGAGAAACCCCCTAATTCTTCTCTTCCCCCTCTGGTCAACAACCCGACAAGCTCTGGCGACACCTCTCTCTCTCTCTCTCTCTCGTCGCTCTGCCACAATACTAGTGGCAGGGTTCTCTTTATCCTCTTCGTCCGCGTCGCGCCGCACCAGCCGATGTCCCTGCAACCCCCTCGTTGTCACCATCCTCCTCCCACTGGGTATTTCGTCTCCGGCGACGACAATATGAGTCGTCTGCCTCCTCTGCATCCCCCTTCGTCTATCCACACTCAGTTAAGTCCTCTCTCTCTTCTTATCATTTTTCTATCTTTTATTCTTGCAAACACGCCTCGACTCTTGCAACCACCACCACCTTCTCCACCTCCAGCCAAACCTCCGACGAGGTGTTCCCACCACTCCACGCCTCCATTAGCCTCGCCAACTACCTCACGAGCACTGTCACACCTCACTGACCCTAAACCCTCACTCCACTCACTGCGCCAAGCCCTCAGCACTTCCCCCTAACACACCCACTTTCGCACGCACAGGGTAACCTCGGCACTCACGCTCCGGCCACCCCACGCCACACCGACCACCATACTACCTTCGCCGTGTTTAGGCGAAGCTCCCTGAGCTTTCTGACGAGGCCGCAAGGCCATTTTCTTTCTGACAAGGTTTGAGGTCTTCGCCGCCATTGACAAACCAAGGAGCCTGCTTGGGAGCTTCACCCAGGTCTCCTCGCTCCAGGCAATAAGTCCCAGGTCGCGCGGATTCCTTTTGCGCATAGCCTCAGCCCAGCAATTGGCATTGACGCCCACGCAGCTACTGCAATTAGAGGAGAACATCCGATGCAGGCGCTCGCAAAGAAGGTGGGACAACATAGTCCCACCTCGGAAGTGGAGGAGTGGATGCAGCGACATAAATTGCAAAAGTGACAGGGGCTTATCGCCTCCTGACCACGGGGTGAGGTCCCACTCGCCCTCACTGCCTCGTCCGTGCTCACTACCCGCGGACCTGGCCCTGACCTGTATACCCGACTAGCCTGCACTCCTCGCCCAGCATGCATGCCGGTGGGCCTGGTCCCGAGCGCGCATACCCGACCCGATTACCCGAGAAGTCTCTGGGAGAGCGAGCCTAAGAGAGAAGGAAGAACAGAGATCGCGGGGGAGGGTAGGGGTAGGTTTTGCTCTCGCAGGCAGGAGAAGAAGAAGAAGCCAAGGAAGGAGAGGGTGGCAGCCAGAGAAGATAAGGAAGGAGAAGGTGAGGCTAAAGAGGAGAAATTTGAAGGAGAAGCTAAAGGCAGAAGAGAAAGGAGAAAGAAGAAGATAAGGGCCAGAGTAGCTAAAGAAAGTAAGAAGAAGAAGCTGAAGGCACGAAGAAATCAAAGAAGAGAAGAAGGAAGGAGATCAGAGATCAGAGCCAGAGACAGAAAAAAGCAATAGAAGCACTGTAGCAACCTTATATTTAAGATGTCTGATTTCCAAAATCAGACGTCCATATTTTTTGTGCTTCTTCTATATACATTGACATTGTGTTTTTGCACTATACTCTGATTTTCATTGCGTACTATATTCAATCTTAAAGTTGTGCTCTTGATTTTTAAACCCCAATTTGCCCCCTATGTTCGACCTCTGACTTAAAACTTCGAGTAATAAAATTTATTTGTTTTCGAGCGATTTCAACTATACTACAAAGCATTGATTTTAACATTGATCTCACCTCGCTAAAACATCAAGCAACTTGATGATTTGTCTAAGAATAAAATGCAAGTAGCCCTAATTAATTTTTTCCCTTTTTAGCTTTTCAGAATCATGGGTTTAGGAGAGATTGGATTTGTGTTTTACCTGCCCCTGGAGTGGCTAATGTGTGGCTGATCTTCCTCAATGAATCCTCTGAAATGGATCAAAGTCAAAAGAGATAGAGCAAGTTAGTACCAAATCCGATATTGCCATCAAGAAATCTAAATTGCGTATTACTCCCCAACAATGGCACCAAAATGTTGTTCGCTCTAAATCGGGTTTTGAAATCGTCATGTTGCAGTATAGATCGAATCAGTGGGAAAATAAATAATATTTATAGCTTGAATATCAGAAATGAAATCCGAGATCGAACACAGGAGCAAACAGGAATTCACATAGTAATCTCAATAATATAAACGAGCACAAGAAATAAGCCAATAAATTACTCAGAAACGATAATCAATATAAAGCATGAGTTTAACATATGGAAAAAAGAATCTCAAATCAAAAACAATGGTGATTCCGTTCACCAATTATTCAATTTAAGCATATATGCAATGAGTTCAAATAATGCAACAGTGCCATCAACCGTTCAACTTAGGTACTTAAATAACTAGATAAAGCCTAAAATCAGACATCGGGTCATTTAATCAAACGGCTTAACCAACAACATTGCTCTTCTTCCTCTTCTCTTCTCTCCTCTGCTTCTGCTTTCCTCCTTTCTTCTTTAGTCTTCTCAAGCCCTTTTCCTACTTCTGCCTGTCTTCAGCCTCTTCTTCTCCTCTTTTAATTTAGCAGACCTTCTTCCTTCTCTTTATGCATAGGGGGAAACTCACAAAATTGGCTAAGTGTTAGCCAATACACAGGGAAGCAAAACCCCCCTCCCCCGCGTGCTCTCTTCTCCTTCCTCTCCTGGGATCCGCCCTCCCAGGGCCACAGACAAGGTAATCGGGTAAACGGGCACACGCGTACCCAGGACCAAGCTCGCCAGTGTGGGTGGTGAGTGATGAGAGCCTCATCATGAGCCATAACTAGCTCATTTTGACCCAATAAAGAAGATAAAAGCTCCTACATAACCTAGAAGAAGGCTTAACTGAAGGAACAAGTGCTCTGAGAAGAAAACATGAAAAAAAGGTTAAAACTGCAATTTT
Source organism: Thalassia testudinum (assembly GCA_037157565.1). Classification (NCBI taxonomy): domain Eukaryota; kingdom Viridiplantae; phylum Streptophyta; class Magnoliopsida; order Alismatales; family Hydrocharitaceae; genus Thalassia; species Thalassia testudinum. The sequence continues at coordinate 59,334,467 of JAZHRO010000019.1, read as the reverse complement.
ACCATTGCAGTACATAAACGGGATTTCTCAAAGGTAAAACATAGGTCAAATGGTCTAAATAAGATAAAAAGTAGGTTGAGTCAATCAGAAAAGCGTTTATGCGCAAGCTAGGAATTAAATAACATTTGGTAACCCTAAAACAGACCCACTTAAATTAACAAGGTCCCAGTCAGAATAAAAATCAAGTAAACCCTCTAAAAATCATGGAAAAACATTCTCGAGGGTTTAGAACACTTAATTTGGCCTTTGGAACCCAGTTTGACCTAAAATAGGGTCCTAGCTCTTCAATTAACCTAATTTGGGTTTTTTCACAAAATATCCAGTCAAACGTGGTCAAACCTAAAATCCAACTTCACCATTGGATTCCTTAGGTCAAAATAAGGTTTGTACCAAAATTTGGACCTAAGGGGAGGTCATCTTGACCTACTTTGCAATTCAGTACACCCATATCACAATTTGGTCCCTATCTTTTGAATATCTTTGTAGAGAGCCCCCTAAGTTCTTCGCCCCCTTTGCAATCCGGTCCTACCGCCATTGTTAGGGCAGAACTGAGCTCCGGAGAAGTTTAGAGAGGGATTCCTCTCTGATTCCTCAGAGATTCTCTCCCAGAAATGGAATGGAGATTCTCTGAGGAATTCCCTTTTATTTAAGGCCGATCACAACCGCTGGTGTGAACCCAATCTCTCGTGCGAACGCACGAGAGATTTGGATATCTTAACTTCTTTCCATCTCCGGCGACCAACCTCAGACGCTGGCGTGCCCTCCACGCTCTGCACACCCGACCCAGCGTCTATAAAAGAGACTACACCTCCTGCCGCAGAACCTAAGCTTGATTTTGACGGAGATCCCCTCCAAATTCCCTCTCTCCCATCTCCGGCCAAACGACCCGCAAGCTCCGGCGACCTCCTCCCCTCCTTCTTGTCGCTCTGCTGCCATACCAGCAGCAGAGTCAACTTCGCCACTTCCTCCCGCGTCGCGCTGTACCACGCGCGCGTGCCCCTAACCTCATCTTCGTCGTCGCTTCCTCCCTCAGGGTCCTTCTTCCCCGACGACTGCAGTTACGCGCCGTCCTCTCCGCCGCCTCCCTTCCTTCCAGACCACTCCAGATACCTTCTCCCTCCTCTCCTCTCTCTTTTCCCCCTGCTATTTTATCTGATTACCCCTAGACAGTGCCTAACCACTTCCATCGTCCTCGCCTCCGACCGCCCTCCGGCAAGCTGCCCACACCACTCCGCCCCTCCACACGGCTCGCCAACCCCCTCGTGAGCTCTGCCTCACCACCAGGCACTCACTTCACCCCACCACTGCCACTCCAGACCTCCACAATCACCCCCCGAATAACCCAACATCTCCGGCCACAGGTTGACCTAGGCACGCACGCCTAGGCCGACCTGCAGCCTGCAGCACCGCCCATCGCCTTCGCCGTGCCACGGCGAAGGTTTCTAGCCAATCTGATTGGGCCAATAGGCCGTTCTTGTGTGTGACAGGTTCAAGCTCCGGCCGCCATTATCAAACGAAGCAGCAAGGAGCTTGCAGTAGCTTCAGGTACCAAGACTCCCAGGCTGCAGGTGTAGTAGACTCACGCGAGTGTCGCAGAGTGAGTGAGGCTAGCAAGTCGCATAGAGAGGCCAGCAGCTGGAGCAATCGCGCGACGAAAGCTCTGCGGGCGCGAAAGCAGGACCGACTAAATAGTCCCACATCGTGGGATTGCAAAACACAGGTATCATATAAATTGTTTTTGTGTTTTAAGCCCATTGCCTCCGTAAGCACAGGGGTGAGGTCCCTCACCTGCCCTCACACCCGCCTCGTCCGCGGCTTGACCTCGCGGATCTGGCGAGATTCGACCCGACCTAAACCTACGCACTCCTCGCGCATCACCACTTGCCGGTGCACCTGGCCCCGGGTGCGAATCCGACCCGACTACCCGTGTGGCTCTGGGAGAGCGTCCTTGAGCAAATTGCTTGTGAGCGAGAGAGACGCTTGGGTAGAGGGACGGGGCTAGGTTTTGCTTCGTGGCTGTGGTGTGTGCAGGAAGGAAGAAGCAAAGGAAGCAGCTGCAAAACAGGAAGAGAAGAAAGAAGAGGCTGTGTAGCAGTGAAAGGAGAAGTTTGCGCAGAGAAGAAGAAAGAAGGAAGACAAGGCAGAAGAGAGAGAAGAACGAAGAGAGGCCAAGTGAAGAAGAAGAAAGGCAAGGCAGAAGAAGAAATAAGAGAAAAGAAACAAAGGCAGGAAGAAGCCTGCACAAGACAAGAAGCAAAAGCAGAAAGAGAGAAGAGCAACGAAGAAGAAGAGAGAAAGGAGATTACATTTAAGACGTCTGATACAGAAATCAGACGTCCAATTCTATTTTTATATCATAAATCCTTTTTGAATCAATCCTTTTCATTTAACAGTTGTATTCTTTGATTTTAAAAAGTACTGAGCTTGCTCCCTGTGTTCGACCTCGGATACTTTAGTTTTTCGAGTAATAAAATTCCTTATATTTGTTTAAACGTTTTGTCGGTTATACTACAACGTGATATACTTTAAACCCACACAAAAACGTTGAGAACATTTTGGTGCCGTTGCCGGGGAGCAACGGGCACTTTTAAAGCTTTTGATTACAACTTTTCTATCTAATATCTGACTTAACTTCTCTTTTGTTGTGTTCAAATAGGGAAAGCAAAACAAAAAGGAAAGAACAATAACTGCACAACAGACTCTCCAAGGAACAGGTTATTTCCATAAGCCCTCTCTCTTAACCCTCTCATAATCTAAAAAAGAAAAAAAAAAAAGAGAAAAATCAACTTAGGGCTACATGTTTCATATTTAGTAACTCATCAAGTTGTCTGATTTTCATTTCAACATATTTTTGTCTGTTCATCCAACTAAGGCAACTAGGGATAAAACTTTCTTGATTGAGCCCTAGGTGCTAATTTCTAAGGCAACTAAATTGGACCCACTAGAGCCAAGTTAGGGATTGCAAAGCTGGGGTTTTTAGAGACACATCTTCTCTAAAACAAAGAAACAAACTTTCCAAAAAGAGGTGTGCCTAAACCGTGTTTGAAACGATTTATACAAGAAGAACCCTAAGCAAATCAGGCTATTAATCCATTTGAACCATAAAAGAAAGGACCTAAAAGCTCTCAAAGGAACAAGAGGTGAAGTTGATCCCTTGGGTCAACCAACATTAATATTAGGTCACTTTTTCACTCAAAATACTTAAAAGTTCAAGTGGAACAATAAGCACCTTGATCTTAAAATAAAAAAGGTAGACTTAAGAGGTCAAGATCCCCATTCTGGTCTACCTGGAACCGCAGTGACAAGAGAGGTCGGGTGGGGGAAACCCTGTAACCCGTGGGGACGCTCTACTGTGTAGGGGTCTTTGCGGGACTCTCCCTCTCTGGCTGCCCAGGTATTTCTCAGGTGGACGATCTTCTGATCCAGGGGTCCATTTGCCCCGAACCTCTATAGTCACCCAACAATTTTTGGGTGTCTTGATTGGGTCCAGCACCTTCTAATCTCATAACATCTTCCAGTGCATGTTTGGTAGGAGGTCCTTAAGACCACCCTTAAGACCTCCTTTAGAAATTCACTCTCGTCGAGGCCAAGCCTCGACGCCCTTGTTTGTGCAGCAACCCCACCACATAAATCTTTCATCTGATTCAGATCCCGATTCTCCTTCTTCTCCCATCATGGCACAACCCATTGAAGAGGAGAATAACCTTGAACACCAACTTCAACGCCTGAACAATCTCTTTCAGAACTTTGTAAACCCACCGTAGCGACCTATGATGCGAGATCACTATAATCCCGCTGCGGTGGCAATTGAACCCCGAGTACGAATCCCAATTGGAGGACCTGATTCTGAACTGAAGCCTAATATGATTCATGCCATACCAAAGTTCCATGGGCTTAACTCTGAGGATCCATTCCAACACATTAAACAACTCAAGCATCTGGCCCAGACCTTCGGGTCAGATGTACAAAATCGGGATATCCTACTCATGAAAATGTTTTCGTTCTCCCTCTTGGACAAGGCCGCACATTGGTATCAGACTCAGACCCGTCCGATCAACACATGGGAGGAATTGCAGTCCGAATTTTTGAAAAAATTCTTCCCTGTTGGCCGGACAAATGCCTTACGCCACCAGATCACCCATTTCACTCAACAACAGGGAGAACCCCTTCACGAAGCTTGGGATCGATTCCTAGATCTCATGCGAAAGTGCCCCCATCACGGAGTTCCTAAGTGGGAACAAGTCCAGTCTTTTTACCAGGGACTCCGTGAAGATATTCGCTTATTCGTCAATGCAACGTGCGGAGGAAACATCATGGGTCAACACGAGGACACGGTGTGGGAGATTCTCGAAAACATGTGCGAGAACTCCATAAATAATGACTCCATGGGCTTATTCGACAGGACGAATGCCCGCGCATCGACGAATCTAAGAGGGACACATGAGATGCAGGACCTGTCCACTTCCGTCGACTTCGAACTGATGGCCAGTCAGTTGGACAAGGTCTCTATTATAGAAAAGAAGGTGGATGAGCTAACTCGACATTTGCAGCAAGCGACCTCTGCGCAAAACTCTTTTGCACGACCTCCTCTGGCAAGGGAAACAGTGCAAAACATATATCACCAACCTGCAAAGGGGATGGACCCATATCCACCCCCGTCTGCCTCTCGGACCGGAGTAACCTCCGATCCCTTCTACTCGAGTTGGGGGAACTCTGAACCCTCGTATTCTGACTTTGCTGCGGCTCCTCAGAACTGCGAGGACCTCAACGCCATCCAGAATGACCCATTCTCCAATACCTACAACCCTGGATGGCGAAATCATCCTAACTTTTAGTGGGCGGGAAATTCTCAAAGACCACCATATCAACCCTGTCCACAAGCCCCTCGTCCATATCAGCCACCTCAGCCTCGTCCCAATCCCACCTACCAATCCGGGCAAAATCAGGATCAACTGACTCTTATCCTTCAAACACTGGCTGACATTCAAAATACGAATGCAGCAATGCAAAAACAACACAAGGACGAGATCACAGAGGTTCGCAACCAACTAGCCCAGATGGCAAATTCCCGCCAACCTAGCACCCTTCCTTCGCAACCTCTGCCCAACCCAAATAACTTGCTAACCCAGAAGCGCGTTATGAATCCAAATTCAGGCCAAACACATGTGATTTATCAGACCCCCGCTACTCCATCACCAGACGAGATGGAGGCTTCAACATCTTATGCGGGATTTTAGCAGCAGCCACCCCTCCTACCTAACCCAAATCAGGCCGGGTTGAACTCTGTAACAACACGTACTGGTAAAATAACCCAAGACCCACATTATCCGAACCACTCCAAGCCTGATAGTGGCCAAGACCCTAGGATAGTTATCCAAGATACTACTGTCCCAGATCAAGAACCTGGACCTATCCTAGAGGAACCAGCTAGGATCCCATTTCCTGAGGCCTTGACCAAAGGAAAAAGAATAATCAAACCCGTGGCTCCCGAGGAGGATCTGGTCAAGCTCTTTGAACAGGTCCAGATAAACATCCCGTTGATGGATGCAATCAGCCACATACCGGCTTACGCAAGATTCTTGAAAGACATATGTACACCTAAACGTAAGCCGCGAACCAAGGATGGGAACCCAATCGTACTATCAGAGCAAGCCAGCTCTGTCATTTTGAGCAAACTCCCACCCAAGGCTAAAGACCCAGGAACTCCCTTGATTTCTTGTAAAATTGGTGAAACCCAATTTGATAGAGCCCTACTAGACCTAGGTGACTCCATAAATTTAATACCTACATCCCTCCTTGACCACCTTGAAGAATCTGAACTTAAACCCACTGAGGTAACATTGCAGTTAGCCGATCGATCCATCAAGTCACCCAAAGGAATACTCGAGGATGTCATTGTTAGGGTACGAGATTTTTATTTTCCAGTGAACTTCATAGTACTAGACATGGATGCACCTAAGAACCCAAGGGACACACCAATCATATTAGGGAGACCCTTTTTGGCCACTGCTAGGGCCAATATAAACTGCAAAGAGGGCCAGATAGAATTAAAATTTGGGAATCAAAATCTGAAGATTGACATTTTCAAAGCCCAACAAGGGATTAATTGCGGGGTTATAGAGGAAATATGTGATGTCAAAGCCGTGGTTGAAGAACTGCATCTAGAGGACAACCTGATTATTCCTGATCAACCACTAGAGAATCAAAAACCGCTAACAGAGAAGTGCGAACATGATCTAGACACACCTATAACTCCTACCATTGCTCCTGATACAAACCCCGAACCACCCGCTGCTGCTGACAATCCTGTCATGGAACTCAAGCCCCTTCCCGAACATCTGAAGTACGTCTTTTTGGATTCAAATCAGACGTTTCCTATGATTATCAATTCTCAACTCACACCTGACCAGGAACTCCCTTTGATTTCTGTTCTCCAGCAACATCGTAGAGCCATTGGATGGACTCTCGATGATTTGACTGGTATAAGCCCTTCATACTACACACATCGAATCTACACAGAAGAAGGCTCACGACCTTCAAGAGAAATGCAAAGACGCCTAAACCCTAACCTACAGGAGGTCGTGAAAAAGGAGATCATAAAGTGGTTAGATGCAGGGATCATCTACCCGATCTCCGACAGTCGTTGGGTGAGTCCAATACAAGTGGTGCCTAAGAAGGCAGGACTTACCATCATCACGACTAAAATCAGAGAAATCATTCCTACCCGAATAGCTAATTCGTGGAGAGTCTGCATTGATTACAGAAGACTCAATTCCTCCACGAAGAAGGATCATTTCCCACTACCGTTTATTGATCAGATCCTCGAGAAACTAGCGGGAAATAGATTCTTCTGCTTTCTTAACGGGTACTCCGGTTACAATCAGGTGGCAATCCATCCAGAGGACCAAGAAAAGACCACATTCACCTACCCCTTCGGGACGTACGCGTTTCGAAGGATGCCGTTCGGTCTCTGCAATGCACCTGCAACTTTTCAGCAGTGCATGCTTGCCATATTCTCAGATATGGTAGGTGATTATCTGGAAGTCTTCATGGATGACTTTTCAGTTTTTGGACAATCATTTGACGATTGCCTCCAACACTTGGTCCATATACTCAGGCGGTGTATCGAGGTGAATTTGGTTCTTTCCTGGGAAAAGAGCCATTTCATGGTGCCTGAGGGAATTGTCCTGGGACATTTAATCTCGGAGAAAGGCATCCAAGTGGATCGAGCTAAGGTTAACCTGATTTCCAAGCTCCCTATGCCTAGCTCGATTAAGGACATCCGATCTTTTTTGGGGCACGTCGGTTTCTACCGTCAATGCATCCCTAATTTCTCCAAAATCGCGCGCCCCCTGACTAATCTTCTCTCCAAGGATGTGCCTTTCAAAATTTCCAAGGAATGCACTCAAGCATTTGAGATCCTACGTGACCGAGTCACCCAAGCCCCAATCCTACAGTCCCCTGATTGGTCTCAACCCTTTGAGATCATGTGAGATGCATCTGACTTCGCTGTAGGAGTGGTTTTGGGGCAAAAAATTGATGGGAAACCTGTGGTCATTTACTACGCCAGCAAAACACTGGATGAGGCTCAGCGTAACTATACGGTTACTGAGAAAGAGCTGCTGGTCGTAGTATTTGCCCTGAAAAATTTAGATCATACCTTCTAGGTTCCCGTGTTATCATATACTCGGATCACACAGCTGTGAGGCATCTCCTTGCTAAGAAGGACGCGAAACCTCGATTAATCCGATGGATCTTACTATTGCAAGAATTTGACCTCGAGATTCGCGACAAGGCGGGAAAGCACAATGTGGTAGCTGATCACTTGTCCCGCCTTCCTTCTGAAATAATTGACCCTTCCGGACCTATTACAGAACATTTTCCTGATGAGCACCTCCTGACTATCAGTGCAAGTCTTCCATGGTTCGCTGATATAGTTAATTACCTGGCATCACACCAGATTCCACCCGATTGGCCTAAGGCCAAAAAGGATAAATTGCGGTCCGATGCCAAGTATTACCTATGGGAAGACCCGTATCTATTCCACATTGGTGCTGATCAGATAATTCGACGGTGCGTCGCGGAAGTGGAAATCAAAGACATACTCTCATTCTGCCATGACCAGGTATGCGGTGGACATTTTTCTGGACATAAAACCGCATCAAAAGTCCTCTAGTGTGGCTTTTACTGGCCCACAATTTTCAAGGATGCATACGATCACTGTAAGGCATGTTCCCGTTGCCAGACTCTGGGAAACATGAGCCATCGAGACATGATGCCTCTACAGCCGATCTTGGTATGCGAAATTTTTGATATTTGGGGGATTGATTTCATGGGACCCTTTCCGACCTCGGATGGCTTCGAATACATCTTACTCGCAGTTGACTATGTTTCCAAGTGGATAGAAGCCATTCCGACCCGAACCAACAATCATAAAGTCGTTATAAAATTCCTCCATCAAAAGATTTTCGCAAGGTTCGAGATTCCGCGTGCTATAATTTCCGACAGAGGGACCCATTTTACAAACGCTCAGTTCAGGTCACTGATGACCAAATACTGGGTGTCACACCGAATCTCTACTCCTTACCACCCCCAAACTAATGGTCTAGCTGAGCTATCTAACCGAGAGATCAAGAAGATCCTTCAGGTTACTGTTCGACCTGATAGAAAAGATTGGTCTTCTCGACTTCCGGAAGCATTGTGGGCCTATAGGACCGCCCACAAGACCCAATTAGGAATGTCTCCCTTCAGACTAGTGTACGGGAAGGCATGTCACCTCCCCGTCGAGTTGGAGCATAAAGCCTATTGGGCAGTACAGACCTGTAATCTCGACCTTTCTAAGGCTGGAACCCACAGAAGACTTCAAATGAGCGAGATCGATGAATTACGGCACGATGTGTATGAGAACTCACGAATTTACAAGGAACGGGTTAAAGCTTTTCACGACAAACACATTTCTAGAAAGGTCTTTCATCCTGGTCAAAAAGTTTTACTCTTTGATGCCCGACTAAAATTATTCCCAGGGAAGCTAAGATCCAAGTGGGTCGGACCCCACCTAGTCCGACAAATCTTCGGAAATGGAGCCATTGAAATCAGCCCACTCAGCCACGATTCTGAACCCTTTGTCGTGAACGGTCAGAGACTCAAGCCGTTCATTGACATGACTGATATAGATTTGGCTGAGTCATCCTTTACCCTTCATTCCTCTTGAGCTCATTGCGCCCAATCGATGGCGTAAAACTCAGCGCTTAACGGGAGGCAACTTGTCATTCTTTGAAAAACCCGAAACCTTTTCTGACATCTCTATGCAGAACTCATATTGCACTTTAGGGTTCATCCATTAGAACAACCGACTTCACCTCAGGTATACCTACCCGAGATTAGAAATCGTTCGCAACAGGTCACTTCGACCCATTCACTCACTACACACCTATCCTAATGCATGAACTAAGCTGAATTCGAACCCACCTAATTTACAATGGGGACATTGCAAATCTTAGGCATGGGGGGGTATGAAAGTGCAAATTGTCAGAAAATTCATATCAAGAAAGGGTTTCATTAAAAAAAAAAAGACTTGATAGAGGGGAGGAACAATTCAGGGTCATACAAATGAGAGGAGGAAAAGAAAGAAAAATGACAAAATGAGCACAAAATGAAAATGAAAAGAAATAGTCATTAGTAAAAGATTAAGGAGTTAACTGAAGTTCTAGACCGAATCAAGAAAAAGAAAAGAAAAGTGCTACGGAGATATAACAAGAGATTAGCGGGAACGCTGGTCTTAGGCCTCTTGGGCTAGTATCTTTAGCTTAAAAATTCACATATCCATTAAAATCTGGATAGTCCTCAAGAGGTTGAGGAAAATGCGAAGTTTGAGTATTAGGTCTAAGGCTTAGGAAGTATTCGGCCTCGTTAACTGACCTCCGGTTTACGGGATTCGGTAACCTAAGCACCCCAAATTCACACACAGTCGGGTTCAGTGCGCATAAACATCCAAATCACGCGAAAAGCGTTGAATGTTCTGAAAAAGTCACCTAGAGTAGGAGCGGCCAATCAACACAAATTGATTTGGACGAGTTCCCAGCGCGGAGAGGCGGGAAATTTCCCTCGAAGATGCGTAACAACATATCGTCTCCTCGGTGCTTGTCTCATAGGATATTTAAATATCCTACTGGGGGCATGTAAGCACTCTGCTGGTTCAGATGCCATGGGAGGCATTATCACGAAATGTCGATCGCCAGGGTCTGAATTTGGCCACGGAACGCCATGGGCGGGATTATCACAAAATCTCAAAAGCCAGGGTTCTGGGGGTTGCCATGGGAGGGATTATCCCGAAATCTCAAAAGCCAGGGACCCTTGAGGATTGATGATGGGGACGAGGAATCCGATACAGACCGTGTTGAGAAGCTAATCCGAAGCTAGAAATAAAAAGAAAAGAGGGAGAAAACCTCTCCAAACAAATAAATCTTCTATCTCTCTCTTACAAAGAAACGCACTGCAATCTGAACTTAGGCTAAAAATGTCTCAAGCACAGGTGCTTTAACCACGGAGTCCAACAAACCCTAGGTTAGTTTCTGTGGGCCGTAGAAACCTTTGTGGAGGACTGAGGCTAAAGCGGAACAGGTCCGGATTTTAGTTGGTACTTGAGTACCTTTAGGCCTAGTATCAGCATTACTACCTAATCACAAAATAAAAGGAGAAGCACTTATCATAATTGTTGACAAACATTCAGGGTCTAGAACGGAAGTTAAAACCTTGAAATTTTGCTAAGGGACTAGCAAAAGCTAGGCATGGGGGTATGATGAGAGCCTCATCATGAGCCATAACTAGCTCATTTTGACCCAATAAAGAAGATAAAAGCTCCTACATAACCTAGAAGAAGGCTTAACTGAAGGAACAAGTGCTCTGAGAAGAAAACATGAAATAAAGGTTAAAACTGTAATTTTACCATTGCAGTACATAAATGGGATTTATCAAACGCAAAACATAGGTCAAATGGTCTAAATAAGATAAAAAGTGGGTTGAGTCAATCAGAAAAGGGTTTATGCGCAAGCTAGGAATTAAATGACATTTGGTAACCCTAAAACAGACCCACTTAAATTAACAAGGTCCCGGCCAGATTAAAAATCAATTAAACCCTCTAAAAATCATGGAAAAATATTCTCGAGGGTTTAGAACACTTAATTTGGCCTTTGGAACCCAGTTTGACCTAAAATAGGGTCCTAGCTCTTCAATTAACCTAATTTGGGTTTTTTCACAAAATATCCAGTCAAACGTGGTCAAACCTAAAATTCAACTTCACCATTGGATTCCTTAGGTCAAAATAAGGTTTGTACCAAAATTTGGACCTAAGGGGAGGTCATCTTGACCTACTTTGCAATTCAGTACACCCATATCATAATTTGGTCCCTATCTTTTGAATATCTTTGCAGAGAGCCCCCTAAGTTCTTCGCCCCCTTTGCAATCTGGTCCTGCCGCCATTGTTAGGGCAGAACCGAGCTCCGGCGAAGTTTAGAGAGGGATTCCTCTCTGATTCCTCAGAGATTCTCTCCCAGAAATGGAAGGGAGATTCTCTGAGGAATTCCCTTCCATTTAAGGCTGATCACAACCGCTGGTGTGAACCCAATCTCTCGTGCGAACGCACGAGAGATTTGGGTATCTTAACTTCTTTCCATCTCCGGCGACCAACCTCAGACGCAGGCATGCCCTCCACGCTCTGCACACCCGGCCCAGCATCTATAAAAGAGACTACACCTCCTGCTGCAGAACCTAAGCTTGATTTTGACGGAGATCCCCTCCAAATTCCCTCTCTCCCATCTCCGGCCAAATGACCCGCAAGCTCCGGCGACCTCCACCCCTCCTTCTTGTCGCTCTACTGCCATACCAGCAGCAGAGTCAACTTCGCCACTTCCTCCCGCGTCGCGCTGTACCACGCGCGCGTGCCCCTGACCTTATCTTCGTCGCCGCTTCCTCCCTCAGGGTCCTTCTTCCCCGACGACGGCAGTTACGCGCCGTCCTCTCCGCCGCCTCCCTTCCTTCCAGACCACTCCAGATACCTTCTCCCTCCTCTCCTCTCTCTTTTCCCATGCTATTTTATCAGATTACCCCTCGACAGTGCCTAACCACCTCCATCGTCCTCGCCTCCGACCGCCCTCCGGCGAGCTGCCCACACCACTCCGCCCCTCCACACGGCTCGCCAACCCCCTCGTGAGCTCCGCCTCACCACCAGGCACTCACTTCACCCCACCACTGCCACTCCAGACCTCCACAATCACCCCCCAAACAACTCAACATCTCCGGCCACAGGTTGACCTAGGCACGCACGCCTAGGCCGACCTGCAACCTGCAGCACCGCCCACCGCCTTCGCCGTGCCATGGCGAAGGTTTCTAGCCAATCTGATTGGGCCAATAGGCCGTTCTTGTGTGTGACAGGTTTAAGCTCCGGCCGCCATTATCAGCCGAAGCAGCAAGGAGCTTGTAGCAGCTTCAGGTACCAGGACTCCCAGGCTACAGGTGCAGCAGACTCACGCGAGTGTCGCGGAGTGAGTGAGGCTAGCAAGTCGCACAGAGAGGCCAACAGCTGGAGCAATCGCGCGACGAAAGCTCTGCGGGCGCGAAAGTAGGACCGACCAGATAGTCCCACATCGTGGGATTGCAAAACACAGGTATCATATAAATTGTTTTTGTGTTTTAAGCCCATTGCCTCCGTAAGCACAGGGGTGAGGTCCCTCACCTGCCCTCACACCCGCCTCGTCCGCGGCTTGACCTCGTAGATCTAGCGGGATTCGACCCGACCTAAACCTACGCACTCCTCGCGCATCACCACTTGCCGGTGCACCTGGTCCCGGGTGCGAATCCTACCCGACTACCCATGTGGCTCTGGGAGAGCATCCTTGAGCGAATTGCTTGTGAGAGAGAGAGACGCTTGGGTAGAGGGACGGGGCTAGGTTTTGCTTCGCGGCTGTGGTGTGTGCAAGAAGGAAGAAGCAAAGGAAGCAGCTGCAGAACAGGAAGAGAAGAAAGAAGAGGCTGTGTAGCAGTGAAAGGAGAAGTTTGCGCAGAGAAGAAGAAAGAAGAAGGAAGACAAGGCAGAAGAGAGAGAAGAACGAAGAGAGGCCAAGTGAAGAAGAAGAAGAAGAAAGGCAAGGCAGAAGAAGAAATAAGAGAAAAGAAACAAAGGCAGGAAGAAGCCTGCACAAGACAAGAAGCAAAACCAGAAAGAGAGAAGAGCAACGAAGAAGAAGAGAGAAAGGAGATTACATTTAAGACGTCCAATTCTATTTTTATTTCATAAATCCTTTTTGAATCAATCCTTTTCATTTAACAGTTGTATTCTTTGGTTTTAAAAAGTACTGAGCTTGCTCCCTGTGTTTGACCACGGATACTTTAGTTTTTCGAGTAATAAAATTCCTTATATTTGTTTAAACGTTTTGTCGGTTATACTACAACGTGATATACTTTAAACCCGCGCAAAAACGTTGAGAACTGTGAGCGAGGAGTGCTTAAGTTTAGGCGGATAATCGGATCAACGCCAGACCCATGAGAGCAGTGTCATGGGCAAGGCGCATGTGAGGCACGTGCGGGGACCTCACCCCCTGTGCTTGCTGAGGCGAACAACCTATGAGACTTTTTCAATTTATGCAGGTGAGCGTGCTTGTCAGCTTCCGAGGTGGGACTAATATCCTACCCTTCCTTCGCGTGTGCTGCGCTGATGCTTCTCTGTCTGATTGCACCTGATGGTGGGGGTATTCCCCTCAATTGGAGTCCTGAGCGCATTCCTTGAGCAAAGCCACAGCGCTTGGGACTTCACCTGGGGCTCGCGATGCCTGGAGCAAGGCTTCAAGCTTCATCAATGGCGACGATGATCTGCTACCTAAAAACCAAGAATAAGGCCTCTCAACCATGTTAAAGCACTCAGGAAGCATCGTTGGTCGACGACGAATGTAACCATGGTGATGAGGAGGTGATTGGTGGAGTGAGGAGGTCTAACGACCTCATACTGTTGGTGCGGAGGGCGTGGTGTTTGGCAGAGGGTTTGGGTGAATGGGAAGGCAAATAGGGAGAGGGGTTTGGTAGGGTGTGATCCGGCAATGGTTGTGAGGTGGTTGGCGAGTTGATTGGTGGTTTGTGGAGGTGAGATGGACTTGCTGGAGGAGTGGTTAAAGACGGGGAAGACGAAGGTGAGCGTCGACGTCGAGGGCTATTTTTGGCTTTTTGGAGAAGGAAACTAACCTAAGAGCTAAAAGATGCTAAGCTAACCCTAAACTAATGGACGAAGGGGGACGAACAGCACCGGCGTTGGTAGGCCGGCATCGGGGAAGAAGGTGCTCTGGTAGAGGGGGATGGCGACGAAGACGGAGATAAAGGGGCGCCCTCTGGTATGGCATGACACAGATGAAGACAGGTGATGGGAACACCATCATGAGCCCTATCTAGCTCATTTTGACCTAGAAAAGAGAACAAAAGCTCCTATATAACCTAGAGAAGGGCCTAATTTAAGGAATAACTGTTTTGAGAAGAAAATAAGAAACAAATGGTAAAACTGTAATTTTACCATTGCAGTACATCAACAGGATTTCTCAGGGGATAAACATAGGTTAATTGGTCTTAACAAGATAAAAAGTGGGTTGGTTCAATCAGAAATGGGTTCATGTGCAATCTAAGAATTAAATGACTTCTTGCAACCCTAAAACAGACTCAATTCAAGAAGGTTCTAGTCACGATAAAAATAAAATAAACCGTCCAAAATTCATGGAAAAATATCTCCTAGGGTTTAGAACCTTCAATTTGGCCTATTTTGACCTAAATAGGGGTCCTAGCTAATTATTTGCCTTAATTTGGGTTTTTGTGCAAAATATCCAGTCAAACGTAGTAAAACTTAAAATCCAACTTCACCATTGGATTCCTTAGGTATAAATTAGGTTTTTACCAAAATTTGAACCTAAGGGGAGGTCACCTTGACCTACTTTGCAAAACAGTCCACCCAATTACATTTTGACCCTTAGCTTTTGAAAACCATTACACAGACCCCCCTATTTTCCTCGCCACTCTTTGCAATTAGGTCCCTTCACCATTACAGTGGAGGAGTCCTACTCCGGCGAGGATTCAAGGATGATTTCTCCCTGATTCCTCAGAGATCCCCTGTCAGATTTGAAAGGGAGATTCTCTGAGGAATTCCCTATCATCTAAACGTAATCTCTAGCCCTGATTCGCATCCAATCTCTCATGCGAATGCTCGAGAGACATGGGTATCTCTTGCACATTCCTACTCCAGTGAGGATTCTTATGCTTGGAAGCTTGCCTTCCAAGCACAAGAACCTCTACCAGTACCTATAAAAGGACCCCCTGTCCCTGCCGCTCAGATTCAGCTTGGCTTTGCCAGAGAAAACCCTCCAATTTTCTCCCTTCTCCACCGGCCAAGTGTTCAGTGAGCTCCGGCGACTCCTCCTCCTTCTCGTCGCTCTGCCATAGTACCAGTGGCAGAGCTATCTTCACCACCTTCCTCCACGTCGTGCTGTACCAGCGTTGGCACCAAACACCCCTTTGTCGTTGCCGTCACCCCCTACTGGCACCTTCGTCTCTGGTGGTGGCAAGTACGCACCAGCAGCCCTCCTATCTCCCTTCGTCCCTTAAGTAGGTTATATCTCTTCCCCTCTCTCCTCTCCTCATTTCTCCCTTCTTTATTTCTATTTTCAACCCCTCGACACCGCAAACCACCACCTCTTCTCCACCTCCGGCAGACCACCGGCGAGGTGTCTCTGTCACCTCCACGCCTCCATCCACCTCGCCAGACCCCTCAGAACCTCCGCCATCATCCACTGAGCACTTTCCCCATCTCCATCGACCGCCATCACCTCCACAAACTCCCCCTGACCAAACCCACATTCACGGCCACAGACCGACCTAGGCACGCATGCCTAGGCCACCCCACGACCAGCCACCTACCGCAACACCTTCGCCGTGCCACAACGAAGCTTCCTGTGTGGTTTAATGAGGCTGCAAGGCCGTATTGATTGATCGCAGGGTTGAGCCTCCATCGCCATTAGCGTAGACTCGAAGAAGCTCGCAATCTCACTCCAGGAAGTTGCGCTCCAAGTCTCAGGTCCCAGGTGATGCGGATTCACCTCATGCATGCATTCAGCCAGGCAATTGACTTTGAGAGATGTCACAGCTGCAGCAATTAGGCATAGCAACCTCCTGCAGGTGCACAAGAAGCGGGTGGGACTTTTAGTCCCACCTCAGAAAGTTTGAAGCGCATTGAGTACTTTAAATTATTTTTGTGTTTTCTCTTGGTTGCCTCCGAACACGGGGTGAGGTCCCCTCGCCTGCTCACCCGCCTCGTCCGTGACCCACGCTATGTGGGCCTGGCTGCATGACTCGTTTACGCTGCACTCCTCGCACACCACCCAAGCAGGTGTGCCAGGACCCGGGTACGCTTGAACCAACCTATATACCCGATTGGCTCTGGGAGCAAACCCAAGAGAGAGAAAGAGAGAGAGCGTACGCTGGGGATGGTAAGGGTAGGTTTTGCACTCTTGTGTGCAGGGAAAGGAAGAAGGGAGAGGAAGCTGCAGCCACAGAGGAGCTAAGGAGGAAAAGAAAAGGGCAGAAGCTGAGGAAGCTAAAGAAAAGAAGAAAGAAGAAGGTGTGGCTAAAGAAGAAAGAGAAAGAATGAAATCAGAAGCCAAGGAAGAAAGGCAGGGAAGGAAAAAGAACGAAAGAAGAGCCAAAGGCAAGGAAGAAGAAGGAAGGAGAAATCAAAGAAGAAGAAAGAAGGCACGGCTAAAGTAAAAAGAGCTAAAGTCAGAGAAGATCCAAAGAAGAAAGTCAAAGAGGAAAAGAAAGAAAAGAAGCCAAGAAGAAGGTAGAGAAGGAAAGAAGAACCAAAGAAGAAAATAAGAGGAAGCTAAAGAGAGAGCCAAGAGAAGAAGAATCAACCTTTTTATTCTATTCCTCTCAATTTCTCTTTTATTGCTATATTTTAGTATTCATAAACTCCTGCATTATATTTTGAAGTAGATTTTGAGTAACTTTAAGTGTTCAAATTACATCTATTAAGATTAGTGCATAAATTCCATTTGCTCCCTGTGTTCGACCTCGGACTTAACATTCGAGTAATAAAAATTCTTATTTGTTTACAAGGTGATTTTAACTATACTACGACAAAGTATTTATTCTTTATAAACCGATCTCACCTTCTGTGTAAACATTTTGGCGTCGTTGCCGGAGAGCAACGCATAATTTATCACTAGTCTCTACATTATTTTTTATTATATTTGAACATTAACTTGCCCTATTTTGTTTTGCTATGATTCTACAAGGTATTTCACGAGGAAATCTCCAGCATGAATCAACCACTCCAGGGTAGGTAAACTCTCTCTTCTTCCCTAAATCCATCTCCTAATCCTTGAAAGACAAAAGGGAGCAATCAAAATAGGAATTACTTGCCTTCTCTTTATAGTAATTATCACTTAAAAAGGCTAGTTTCCTGATTTGCGAAATAAATTTTCAAATCTAATTGAAGTTGAAGTGATTTTTTTTAGGGATCCTACCCCACAAATTCCTGTGCCTATTAAGAATCACGCTTAATTTCCGAACCACCATGGACTACACACTTCTTGTTTGAAGTCCAAAGAGAACTTTTGTGAAAAGCAAAGGGGAATGGAAATAGAACCAAATTAGGGTTTCTACAGTAGGGTTTTGAAGTGCTAGTTCACACATGCTTGAATAAAAGGAAACGAACACACCCGCATCAGTGTGCTACCCAAGCTCTTGATTGAAAAAATATAAGCAAGACAAACCCTAAAATTGAGCTCTAAAATCACTTGAATCTTAAAAACCTTGGACCTAGTAACCTGGGAGTCAAATCAGGGTGATTTCTAGGTCTTGACCTAGAATCATTCTGCCATCTTTAGGGTAGGTCAGGTGAAGTTGACCCCTTGGGTCAACCAACCTCCAAATTAGGTCACAACACCAAAACATCTAAAGTTCAAGTGAAAACCATAAAGCACCTTCAATCTAAAAGTGGTAGACTTAAGAGGTCAAGGTCCCCATTCTGGTCTACCTGGAATATCAGTGACAAGAGAGGTCAGGTGGGGGAAACCCTGTAACCCGTGGGGACACTCTACTGTGTAGGGGTTTTTGTGGGACTCTCCCTCTCTGGCTACCCAGGTAATTCTCAGGTGGATGACTTTCCGATCCAGGGGTATATCTACCCTGAACCTCTATAGTCATCCAAACATCTTTGGGAGCCTCGATTGGGTCAAAAACACCTCCAGTCCCTCATCTCTTCTTAAAGCACACACATACATTTTCAGTGGGATTCTCTAATTTAATCACTTCACAACTTTATTCTACATCTTGATCAAAATTCTGATTCTACATCTCGATTCCACCCTCTGATCCAAATATGCAACTAAATTACTTAGGACTACCTTTCAAAAAACCTGAATCACAGAGATCCATGAGAGATAGGATGATTAAGGATGCCCTTGAATTCTATGAAATTGAATATAAAACCCCAACACCAACAAAAGACATTCAGGTTAATGTACCAACACCATAACCTTCATCATAAACTGTGCCCAAGTATTATTGACTGAAGCCACAAACGGATCAACCCAGGACATTCTCATAACAGGATACATTGAGATAGAAAAATTACACAACTTTGAATACCTTCAATGAATAACAAATCCTGTACTTTGGGAACAACACCAAGATGATCTTGAAAAATAGGAAGAGATGATGAGATTATTGAAACAAATTATCGATCAAAAATACCCGTACATGCCTTAGACAGATGATGAATCATCTTGGAACAATATTGAGGATCAATCCGATTTCCTAGATCTCGGGTTTGAGGCACAGAGTCGTTATGGATTCCCATCCCAGAAGAAGTACAATGTGCCTGATAATGAAGAAGGTTGGGAGGTTCCAATTGCAGGAAAACACAATGTAGAGCCAACCATAGACCATGGATCACCAAGCTTAGAATTCCAAAACTCCTGCAATGATGAGATTAGCACTGAACCTCTCGAGGGTGTAAATCCCACCCCTTATTCTGATAAGGTGACCCTCGAAGGTTATTCGGACCGAGATTCTAGTAATTCAACCCACATCCTAAGCCTAGAATCTGGATCTTAAACTTATTAGGAAGATTACGAGGCCCTATATGAAGATGATCAAATTTTCAATGAAGAATATGATTCTGGGCCTCTATTTGATGAATATCCCTCTCCAACATCCTTAGAGAATCAGATCGATTTTTTGGAAATCACGCTAATTTACGATACAGAAACCGAGGAGTTGGACAAGTGGGGTGTTGATTGGGTCTTTCCCACAAACCTAGAACTCGAGCCTAAACCAAATAAGGACACCTTTTTAAGCTCAAAATTTACATATAGGCTAGATCCCAGTCAGGCTGCTGAATCTACATCATATGATTTATTCTGTGGTGGAACTCATGATCTCGAATCTCATTCAGAACTTGATTTTCGCAATATCTCCAACGATTTCGAATCTGACCATGATTTTGGAGAGACTCTGCTTCCTGAATATTACGAGCCAATCTATGACCTCAGCTCACATGATTCATTCTCTGACTCTGACTCTGAGGTCTCGGTTCTTGAGATAACTGATTTAAGTTCAAGTTCTAGTGACATGGAATCATTTCTTTTCGATCCTCAGGAATCAAAACCAGAAAATGCCAAGAGTGATTGCAACCCAGAGTTCGAATCTTTTCTCAACTCAGGTTTCCCGCATCCTACAAACACTCGCCAAGCATTCACCTTCAACTTTGAGAGCTATTACGAGGACTCTCTACATGAAACCACCTGTAACTCCTTTCTAGAAGAGCCCTCATACACAATTATCATTGAAGCCACCTCTTCCGAATATACAGAATCGATCAAAACTCATTTTCAACCCCGACCCGCAATCGGACTCAATTTCTATTCTGATTCCCCTCTCACTGAGCCGATTGCAGATGATTTAACTCCACACATACATCGGGTATCAAACATTGATCAGACTAAAAACCATGCTCCATCATTCTCTGATCACCCCTGTAGGGCTTCTGCATCATTCACTGATTACTTCACAAATCCCTACTCTGACCAGGCTGATTCGACTCAGCCAAAACCCGAATTTACACTTCCACATCCATCTGAGCTTCATAGCATATGGTGGGTCCACATCTCTTGATCTACATTTATCAACCCACCAGATTGATTGGGTTTGGGCTGCATCATCATCCTGTTGATCTCAATAAGCACCTGGTTGGACCAACTAGGCTCTTAATCAAGGTGCTTGTTCTACAAAACTCTGCTGATTTGACCACTCCCTCTCCATCCCATTTCCTGCTCGGATGAAGGTGTTGAATTTAGCGCTTAACGGGAGGCAACCCGTCATTCCAAAAACCTGAGAACCATCTGATTATCCATCTATACTTCACATCTATTGCACCCTGAGTTCAGCCTTAGAACAGTTGATCCCACCTCTGGTACACGTACCAGAGCTTGAAATCGTCCGCATCAGTCATTCCAGACCCATTCACCCACCCGATAAATCATGTTCTAGGTCCCTGAACCCTACACTATTTTCACACCCTCCGTTTACAATGAGGACATTGCAAAACTTAGGCATGGGGGGGTGGTAAAGTGCATACATACAAAAACCAAGAAAAGTTAGAAGGATTCTCACAAAAAAATTCACATATGTCAAAAATACCAAAAAATTAGAAAATTGTGAAAAAGAATAAAAAAATGGAGGGGAGAGAAAATTTTTGAGGACTATACAAAACATGAGGAGGAAAAGAGAAAAATGACAAAAAGGAACAGAAATGAAAAAGAAAAAAAAGAGATTATCATTAATAAGAAATTAAGGTATTAACCGAAGTTCTAGACCACATCAAGAAAAGAGAAAAATAGGAAAAAAGTGCTAATGAGACACAAAAAGAGATTAGTAGGAATGCTGATCTTATGCCTTTTGGGCTAGACTCTTAGCCTTAAAAATTCAAGTATCCTCTAAGATATGGATAATCCTCAAGAGGTTGGGGAAAATGCAAAGCTTAAGTATTAGATCTAAGGCTTAAGGAGTATTTGGCCTCGTTAACTGACCTTCGATTTGTGGGACTCGGTAACCTAAGCACCCCAATCCACACACAGTCTAGTTCAGTGCGCATAACTATCAAAATCACGCAAGAGCGTTTAAATATTCTGAAAAAAGTTGCCTAGATTAGGAGCGGCCGATCAACACAAGTTGATTTAGACGATTTCCCAACGCGGAGAGACGAGAAATTCCCCTCGAAGATGCATAACAACATGTCATCTCCTCAGTGCTTGTCTCCTAGGATATTTACATATCCTACTGGGGGCACGTAAGCACCTTGTTGGTTCAGATGCCATGGGTGGCATTATCACGAAATGTCGATTGCCAGGGTCTGGATTTGGCTACAGAACACCAATGGGTGGGATTATCTCAAAATCTCGAAAGCCAGGGTTCTGGGGGTTGCCATGGGAGATGCTATCACGAAGCATCGATTGCTAGGGACCTTTGAAGATTGATGATGGGGACGAGGAATCCGATACAGACAGTGTTGAGAAGCCAATCCGAAGCTAGAAATAAAAAGAGAAGAGAGAGAAAACTCTCCAAACAAATAAATTCTCTGTCACTCTCTTACACAAAAATGCACCACAAACTGAACCACGGCTAAAATATGTCTCAAGCACGGATGCTTTAACCGCAGAGTCCAACGAACCTTAGGATAGTTCCTGCAGGCCTTAAAAACCTTCGCGAAGGACCGAGGCTAGAGCTGGTCAGGTCGGATCTTGGTCAGTACTTGAGTACCTCTATGCCCATTGTTGGCATTCTAACCTAATCAAAAAGAAAAAAAAAGAAAAGCACTTATCATAACTGGTGAAAGAAACTCATGGTCTAGAACAGAAGTTAAAACCTTAAAATTTTGCTAAAGGACTAGCAAAAGCTAGGCATGGGGGTATGATGGGAACACCATCTTGAGCCCTATCTAGCTCATTTTGACATAGAAAAGAGAACAAAAGCTCCTACATACCCTAGAGAAGGGCCTAATTCAAGGAATAACTGTTTTGAGAAGAAAATAAGAAATAAAGGGTAAAACTATAATTTTACCATTGCAGTACATCAACGGGATTTCTCAGGGGCTAAACATAGGTCATTTAGTCTTAACAAGATAAAAAGTGGGTCGATTCAATCAGAAATGGGTTCATGTGCAATCTAAGAATTAAATGACTTCTTGCAACCCTAAAATAGACTCACATAATTCAACAAGGTTCTAGTTAGGATAACAATAAACTAAACCCTCTAAAATTCATAGAAAAATATCCCCTAGGGTAGAGAACCTTCAATTTGGCCTATTTTGACCTAAATAGGGGTCTTGGCTAATTATTTGCCCTAATTTGGGTTTTTATGCAAAATATCCAGTCAAACATGGTCAAACATAAAATCCAACTTCACCATTGGATTCCTTAGGTCAAAATTAGGTTTGTACTTAGGTCAAACTTAGGTTTGTACCAAAATTTGGACCTAAGAGGAGGTCACCATGACCTACTTTGCAAAACAGTCCACCCAATTACATTTTGACCCTTAGCTTTTGAAAACCATTGCGCAGACCCCCATATCTTCCTCGTCACTCTTTGCAGTTAGGTCCCTCTGCCATTACAACGGAGGAGTCCTACTCCGGCGAGGATTCAAGGAGGATTTCTCCCTGATTCCTCAGAGATCCCCTCTCAAATTTGAAAGGGAGATTCTCTAAGGAATTCCCTATCATCTGAATGTAATCTCCAGCCTTGATTCACACCCAATCTCTCGTGCGAATGCTCGAGAGACATGGGTATCTCTCGCACATTCTATCTCTAACAAGGATACTTATGCTTGGAAGCTTGCCTTCCAAGCACAAGGACCTCTACTAGTACCTATAAAAGGACCCCCTGTCCCTGCCGCTCAGATTCAGCTTAGCTTGGCCAAAGAAAACCCTCTAATTTCTTCCCTTCTCCTCCGACCAAGTGTCCAGCGAGCTCCGAATACTCCTCCTTCTCGTCTCCCTACCAAAATACCAGTGGCAGAGTTGTCTTCACCACCTTCCTCCGCGTCGCACCTTACCAGTGCTGGTGCCAAACACCCCTTCGTCGTCGCCGTCACCCCCTACTGGCACCTTCGTCTCCAACAGTGGCAAGTACGCGCCAGCTGCCCTCTTATCTCCCTTCGTCCCTTAAGTAGGTTAGATCTCTTCCCCTCTCTCCTCTCTTCATTTCTCCCTTCTTTATTTCTATTTTCAAACCCTCGACACCACAGACCACCGCCGCCTTCTCCACCTTCGGCAGACCACCAACGAGGTGTCTCCGTCACCTCCACACCTCCATCCACCTCACCAAACCCCTAGAACCTTCACCATCATCCACTGAGCACTTTCCCCATCTCCATCGACCGCCATCACCTCCACAAACTCCCCCAGACCAAACCCACTTTCACGGCCACAGACCGACCTAGGCACGCACGCCTAGGTCACCCCGCAGCCAATCGCCTACCGTAGCACCTTTGTCATGGCACAAAAAAGCTTCCTATGTGGTTTAATGAGGCCGCAAGGCCATATTGATTGATCGCGGGATCGAGCCTCCGTCGCCATTAGCGCAGACTCGAATAAGCTCACAAGCTCGCTCCAAGCAGTTGCGCTCCAGGTCTCAAGTCCCAGGTGATGCGGATTCACCTCATACGCGCATTCAGCTAGGCAATTGACTTTGAGAGGTGTCATAGCTGCAGCAATTAGGCAAGGCAACCTCCTGCAGGTGCGTGAGAAGTGGGTGGGACTTTTAGTCCCACCTCGAAAAGTTTGAAGTGTGTTGAGTACTTTAAATTGTTTTTGTGTTTTCTCTTGGTTGCCTCTGAACATGGGGTGAGGTCCCCTCACCCGCTCACCCACCTCGTCCGCAACCCACGCTACGCGAGCCTGGCTGCCTGACCCGTTTACCCTGCACTCCTCGCGCACCACCCACACCGGTGAGCCTGGACCCGGGTGCGCTTGACCCAACCCATATACCCGATTGGCTCTGGGAGCGAACCCAAGAGAGACAAAGAGAGAGAGCATATGCGAGGGAGGGTAGGGGTAGGTTTTGCACTCCTGTTTGCAGGGAAAGGAAGAAGGGAGAGGAAGCTACAGCTGCAGAGGAGCTAAGGAGGAAAAGGGCAGAAGCTGAGGAAGCTAAAGAAATAAAGAAAGAAGGAGAAGGTGCAACTGAAGAAGAAAGAGAAAGAACGAAGTCAGAAGCCAAGGAAAAAAGGTAGAGAAGGCAGAAGAAGAAGGAAAGAAGAGCCAAAGCCAAGGAAGAAGGAAGGAGAAATCAAAGAAGAAGAAAGAAGGCACGGCTAAAGTAAAAAGAGCTAAAGTCAGAGAAGATCCAAAGAAGAAAGTCAAATAGGAAAAGAAAGAAAAGAAGCCAAGAAGGAGAATGCAGAGAAGGAAAGAAGAACCAAAGAAGAAAATAAGAGGAAGCTAAAGAGAGAGCCAAGAGAAGAAGAATCAAACTTTTTATTCTATTCCTCTCAATTTCTCTTTTATTGCTACATTTTAGTATTCATAAACTCCTATGTTATATTTTGAAGTAGATTTTGAGTAACTTTAAGTGTTCAAATTACATCTATTGAGATTAGTGCATAAATTCCATTTTCTCCCTATGTTCAACCTCGGACTAAACATTCGAGTAATAAAAATTCTTATTTGTTTACAAGGCAATTTCAACTATACTACGACGCAGTATTTATTATTTATAAACCGATCTCGCCTTCTATGTAAACAACAGGGAAGACAAATCTGCCACTAGTTTTGTGGTCAAACAATGGGAGTCAGAGGAAGTTGCTGGAGCTTTCCAACCAAACAAGGAGGGAGGAGCTTATGGTGTTCTAGGCCGAAATCAAGTCTAAGAAGTTCAGTATGATTTAAGGGTCCTTTTATGGGCCTTTGGAGGGAGTTTTGAGGTTGGGAAGCATGCTTGGAAAGCTTCACCGGAGATAGGAATTCTAGGATACCCTACTCTCTCATGCATTCACATGAGAGATTGGGAAAGT
Source organism: Thalassia testudinum (assembly GCA_037157565.1). NCBI lineage: Eukaryota > Viridiplantae > Streptophyta > Magnoliopsida > Alismatales > Hydrocharitaceae > Thalassia > Thalassia testudinum. The sequence goes on along the minus strand of JAZHRO010000019.1, from coordinate 59,309,372 downwards.
TTGAGAGCTTGGGAATCGGCTCAAAAGGAAGGGAATTCCTTAACGAACTTCCCTTTCAAATCTGAGATGGATTCGTCAAGGAATCGAGAACTTGCCAAATTTGAGTCGTCAAAGTTTGTAGGAATACGATTCATGGCAGCAGAGACCCTTTTGTGAAAATGATGACAAAGCTAAGAGCCTTTTTGTAAGGATTTTGAAATTTAAGGGCATATGTGTGATATAAAAGAATCAAATAGGACCAAATTGCAAACTAGGTCAAGACAGTTTCAAATTGGGCTCAAATTTTGATGAAAACCTAATTTTGACCTAAGGAATCCAATGGTAAAGTTGGATTTTGGTTTTGACCTAGTTTTTCTAGGTAATTTATGTAAAAACCCAAATTAACGCAAATGTCAGTCTGAGACTCTATTTTGGGTCAAGACGAGTTCTGATGGTCAAATTGAAGGTACCAAATCCTATAGAATATTTTTCTATGAATTTTAGAGGGTTTAGATAAATTTTATCATGACCAAAACCTCAGTTAATTAAGCAAGTCTATTTTTAGGATTTCAGAAGTTATTTAATTCTCAAAACACGTAAAATCCCTTTTCTGTCTATATTAACCCACTTGTTGGATATTTAAGACCATATGACCCTTAATTACCCCCTAGAAAACCTTTGGTTGTTCTTCATTCAAGATATGATGGTAAAATTACAGTTTTAACCCTGGTTTCTTATCTTTCTCTTAAAATGATTATGCAATGAATTATGGCTCTCTGGTAGTTATGTAGGAGCATTTATTCCTTAATAATGACTAAATTGAGATAGTTATGGCTCATGATGGTGTTCTCATCAAAGAGTGTTTTCAAAGAGAACTTAAGACCTAAAGTTATGTTTGAGGGTTGAATAAGCAGTGGAAGCACTCATATGTGTTCTAAACATGTTCTACAAGATATGAAATAATAATATCATGCATTCCATTTCATTTTACATTTATTTTAAATGTTGGACAGTTAGGAACACAATTTAGCTGACAAAGAAGGAATTAAACATGAATCAAGCCATTCCAAATTAAATTTGAAATTACATAACAGTACATGGAAGCTTGTATACCTAAATTACAACATTTACAATGTGTCAGCTATTTTAAATAGCTAAAATCCTAGCTCACTGTCCACTACATCAAACCAAAGAAGCTCATGCAGCAGTTGAATTTCAGCCAAACCAACTCCTACAGCTGCTGAAATAGCAGCTATAGGGTCTGCTGCTACTGTTGTGTCACTTACTTCAGATCATCCAAAAGGAGTTCAAACATCCTAAGTAATTCCAGATGCCATAGAAAAATTCTAGACATCTGAAAATTCATTTTCAAAGCCTGTTGTTGCAGCCATTTCCTTTAATTTCAACTATCTATTGTGGATTTCATTACCAAGATCATCCAAGATCTGACTTAAGAAAGTTTGATCTGGGATCATTTACTGCCCAAATCAGAAAGTAATTCTTGTCTAAAAATCTCCTTGAAATCAAATAGGAATATTTGAAACTTTTGCTTATAAAAATAGAATATCAAGCCCCTTTGAAAACCATTTCAAATCTTCTTCTAAAGAACCTTTTAAAATCTCAACCAATCCTCCAATATCAGATCATGAAAGTGGATGCATGGAGGGTGAAATGTCTCCTAATTTGGGCTTTTAATGTGATTTGATATCTAAATGATCATCTGATCTGCCTAAGCATCATTGTTTGATGCTCAAGATGATCTCGTGATTAATCCAGAATCAATTGGATCCTCGTTTGACCTCAAATCAGTTTCACTGATTATCCTTGGGCAAACTCTCCAACACAAGGCTTGATTCAGACATATGCTCATCCAGAAATTAAAAATCAAATCTAAAGCTCAAAATCATTAAAATCCTTGCATAATACCTCATCAAGCTCCTTAAACCTCGAAAAGCTCGATTCAAATCAATGAATGCTCAAAATAAATTCCAAATCAATGAATTGGACATAAAACACAATCAAGGGATCTTTGTGGATTGATGGAGTGAATGGGAAACCTCCCAAGATGGGTTATGATGCTAATTTCAGATCTGAGATCCAAAGCTCTCAGATCTGAAATTAGATCTAATGAAGGGGTGATTAACGAAATTAAAATCAAAGGAAAATAGAATGCAGAATGGAAATATGAAGGGGAAGAAATACGATCAATCAGAAGAGGGTAATTCGTCTCCTCTAATTTGAAATGATCAGAGGAGGTGTAGTGTGAATTCTACTCTAAATCTACTAAACTACACTATAGTCACGCACAGATCAAAACTAGTCTACATCTAATTTCTACTACTAAACTACTCTAACTAACACTATAGCTAATCTAGAAAGCAGTAAACCTAATCTAAATGGAGGAATGGAACCTTTGGATCTCCACCCGGTGGATGGAGAGGATAAACGAAGGGAGGAAGTGCTCCAACGGAGTGAAAACTCACTAGTGGAGTTTTGGGTCGCCCTCCGGTGCTACGGAGTCCTTAGCACGAAGAGATCAATGAAGAAGTGGAATTTCACAGCCGATGGCCATGAAAATAGGGAAAGGTGGGGAGAGTAGCTGGAGGGGAAGAACGATCGGCTCGAGAGGTGTAGAAGGGAGCGATCTCCCGCGTGCGTAGCTACAAAGCTCTTTAAGTAGAGTGATAGTGAATCAGAGCACCGAGGTGGTGCGATTAGTCTCCAAGGGCATGGGTGATGGGGATTTGAGGAGAGAGCATGCGCAAGCTCAAATCAAAAAGCGGCCATTGGATGGAATCTGGGTGAGGTGGTGATCGCACACGCCGATCTGCACGAAGCTTCCAATCAAGGTGAGCCGCAGATCGAGTTAGGTGTAGGAGATCAACAGTCACGATCTTAAGAGTTCATGCACGCTACAGTGTTTGCAAGCTGCAGGTGCGTTGGTGCTTTTACAAGAAAAGCCCCTCAGCGAAGGGGTAGAGAAATTGTGCAGTAGCCCATAAGTGGTTAAGAAACGTTTTATAGCAATCCTTAAGGGAATACAAATAGGTCCTTGCGGTCTTCAAGTAGGTCCTTGGCTAATTTTCTATGAATGAAATGTGATGTACTAAGGACCTAAATGTAAATATTTAAATGCAAGGACGTAATGATGTCCAAATGCACCCAAGTTTTTATAGAAGCTTAATTGAACATTTGAGAAGTTAATTATACTTTTGATTTGAACTTTTAAACTCATTTGTGTGTTCAATTTGCACTTGGATCACCATTTAACCTTATTTAAAAGAATATCTCATTTAATGACCTAATTATGCTTTTTTAGCACAAAATTGATGTTTTAGGTCTTTTTCTCTATTTCCCACACTTAACCCCTTTTATATGTTAACTTGATAGTGTTTAACCTATTTTCTAGCTTAACTTAGGCAATTTAACTAGTCGCAACTCATCAATCTACCAGCAGAGGATTCTGACTATGACGAGGATGCAGCTGCCGATGAGGAGGAGGATAGTACTTCAGATGATGAGGAAGACATTGACTTGGATGATCAGCCAGAGTAGATGGCTGACCTAGATCCTTCTTAGCCGGGATGTTTTGCACCACCACCACCCTTCTGCAGTTTAAGTATGAATTTAAGGTTTGGTAAATGTTACAATTTATTTATTTATTTGTTATTTAATTTTATGTTATAATTCTATCTTATAGGTGCATGTAGGGGAATTGGTCCCACGTGGAACAGGAACATAGAGAGAATTCCACATGGGGTTGGCATTTCAGTGCGAATCACACCAGCGGGGGAAGCAATGGATTGTCCTTCATTCGTCAGCAGACTGGGTACGCTGACGAAGGCGATCATCCCACTGTCCTACTTCGATTGGAGGAAGGTGCCAAATGACCTGAAAATGCAGCACATTCGAGAGTTAGAGGTAATTGGTAAAAATTGATAACTTATGTACATGGCTTTATATAAGTTTAATTTATGTAACAATTTCTATTCTCTTACTAATGCAGGCCACCTTCGATTGGGGCGATGATCCTAACATCTCCAGATATATCCTTAAGCACGCAACGAAGATTCATAAAGATTGGAGATTGGAGATGAAGAATAAGGTAAAAGATAAATTTTAACTGTATTTGTTTATTTCTTTTACCATAATTCAAATATTATTTCTAACATTATAATTATATTTTTTTAGTTTTATAAGAAAATGAATCATGATGAGGCATTGCATAATGCACCTTCTTTGATACAACCCCACACTTGGAAGGAAGCGTGCGAGCATTGGCATGATCCAGCGATGCAAGTAAAAATATTTCATATGTTATCATTTATTTAACTAATTTCTAATTTAATAAATTAATTATACCTTTATTTCAGGAGTAGGCCAAGAAGAATAAGGAAAATAGGGCTAAGGCTCCACCGAAGACCCATGTCTTCGTTAGGAGGAGCATAGGCTCAATGAAATCCATATATGTAAGTACCTTTAATTATTATTTTCCTTTAAATATTACAAAAATTTCTAATTTTGTTAAAATTAACTGTTTTAAATTATTATAGTCCACCAAGCATCAAGGTGCCCAACTTGATCGGGTGGGAGTATATGAGACCACTCATAGCAAGATCAGTGATGACAGAAATAGAGAGTGGCATCACGACACATACCAATAGAGACATGTAAGTTAAAAGAGACAATACTTTTATTTGATTTCATAATTATATAATTAAATGAAATTACTTAACGTAATTCAATATCTTTCAGGATAATATGATCAACTTAATGCATCCTCCTGAAGATGCCAACTCTACTACAGTTTAGCAGCCACTGACAGTAGAGGATGCCTACCGGACCGTCATGCCACCTGAGCATGGCGGGTACGTACGTAGCATAGGGAGGAGCGAGATCGTTTCAAGGTGGTATGGGAGAAGGGAGCATCATCCTTTTCAGCTGAGGTGCATGAGATGAGGAAGGAGATTGCAGCATTTTGTCACAAAGACAAGGAGAAGGACCACTGGATCAATGAGCTGACGACACTAGTCAGGGACGACGCGATGCAAACCAAGGAATCCAACAAGACCATCAAGAAGCTGCTAGTATTACTTCAAAAGGGAGGTATTGATCACCTGTCCCTTCATCAGTATAGAGATCATCGTGATGACGGCGATTCAAGTGGTAGCAGTGCTGGAGGCATTGGTGCCACAGCGTGATTGTATTTTTTATATACATTATCGTTTGTAATGAACTCTGTATACGGTATTTCATATATGAAATTTTTATTCCAATTTTGCGTGTTTTAAATATATGCAAATATTTTAAGTTGTGTGATTGATTATATTTTTACTAGATTTGCAGTTCTTTACAGGTCTTCTACATAAATTTAACACATTTAAAAAAAAATGCTTTCTTGACCGTTTTTAACGAACGAAATTATTAGTATTTTCGACCATTATTTTAAGAACATCGACAATATTAATATTCTCAACTGTTTGAGAACGGACAGGAATATTGCAATTTCCGATAGTTATACTAAACAGTTGAGAATATTAATATCCTCGACCATTCGAGAAAGGATGAGACTAATGCAATTTTCGACAGTTATATGTGAATGGTCGACAATATTAATATTCTCAACCATTCACAAACGAACGAAAATAGGAACATTCTCGACGGTTATTGATAAACGGTCAACAATATGATCTTAATCAACCGCCTAAATATCGGTCGAGCTAAATGTTTTCGTCGACCGTTTATTTATAATGGCCAAAAAAAACTTTCGTGACCATTCATAACAAACGAGAGAAATAACTAAACGGCGAGTGGTGGTTCGCCTTTTTCCCGACAGTATTGTTCTAAAACAGTCGAGAAAACCTAATAGCGACAGTACATTCCTCGACCCTTTTTATCGAGGGTTATTTTAACATTTTCGACCATTTTTAATGGTCAGGAATACGCAATATTCTTGTAGTGGGAGTTGTATTTGGTGATGTGGTAAGTAACATTTCTATATTGTGCGAGAAATTGATCGGTATTTACATATCCACAATCCACTAGATACACCTGACCTGGTGGTACGGGAATATTGCCTTCTTGAATAGCCCATCTAAGTACCGTCATGTCAGCAGCAAATCCTTCCCAACCACTAGCAACGTACTGTATCGACAGATCTAATGATGCAATGCACATAACGTTCAAAGAGCACCAACCATGCTGGTTTCGATACCTACTAGCATCTGTTGGGTTCACACATAACTCAACATGTGTTCTATCAATTGCCCCAATAACATCCTGCAACGAGGCAAGGACAAGCATGTGATATATCGTAAATGAACAATTACACCATGCCAAATTAGGAAATGTAGGGGGTTACCTTGAAAAATGGGTAAAGCTCCCTGTTCCTCCTTATCTTAGATAGAACTGGTGCAGAGTGATCAGGAAAGGAAATGAACTCAAATTGGAGCTTCTTGATAGCTTGGGCAATTCCTTTATAGTAATTACTTATTGTTCTTGAAGATCTTTCAAATTGTGCCTGCATATTTCGATTTGTAGCTCCCTAACCCACCCCATATAGGAAAATTACGAGTGCCTCGTTTGGATGCATCTCCTTAGTGGGTTTTAAGTACTTTCTATCAAGTAGCATATCTCGTAACTCGATGAATTGAAGACTCTCCATTCAAAACATATCAATTGTTCGGTCATGGTGGCCTTCTAAAATACTATTTACCCACTACAATCCCTTCAAATCACTTGTGTGTTTACGTACATGCGGTACAGGTGTATTATGTTCCAATTCATCAACAACATAATGAATTATTTCTTCGAACATGGCACCCATTATTACATCTCCAATCTCATCACTATCCAATGAACAAGCAGATTCTTCCATCTATTAATAAGTTACGGAAAACATAATAAGATTGAATAACTTGATAAGATCTATAAGATAGATGGCTACGCGCACAAACACTCAAACACAATATTAGTCATAACAAGAAAGATTTTCACAAATTACAATCACAGAAATTGGCACAAGATGTATAGTGGTTCCCCACTCACTTGGGTACTCCACTACCTAAGCCTCCCAGCTTAGGGTTTTTAACCCGATTCCCTCAACCCTGAGGAAATCAATTTACTAAACAAGGAAATTAACGGGTTACCTCAACCCAAGTATAAGAGATGGGTTTGTTACAACCTGATGTAAACACAATTACACTACTTAAAATATCTATTTTTGCATGTTCTTAAGCATAGGATTGCATTTCAAGATATAGATATTGCATAACATGCATCATCCTTACATTTAGAGTAGTTTGAATAAAATGGAGGCTAATTGTCTCCTTTTATGTGCTTGGATAGGGCAAATATTTTATCAGGGCCTCGGATCAAAGATCCAACCGTATGGATGTGATCAGGGCGATGATTGGAGTTCAACGACTCCAAGATCGCCCTAATCAGGCATCCGTAGCATCAGATAGTGACCTGGGAACCCTAGAAGATCAAGGGCCAGGATGGTGTAAATCCGCACTTTAGACGACAAATCCGACCGCACGGATGAATTCAAATCGACGATGAGCGGGCGCGCGGCCGTTTGGGCGGCCGAGATGACGCCACGTGGTGCCATCTTGGCCGTCCATCTTCTGGAAGTTGTAGATGGTGCCACGGATGTCGGATTGACTCGATGTCGTAAGGGTTCTGATTTGATGGTTTCAGCTTAAAAGGAACCCTTCGACTCAATCTTCTATTTGCTCCAAAATTGACTTCCCAAATCAGAACTTCCCAACTCCTATTCTCCTCATTCAGCTTATCAAATTCCAGGACCTCTTGTATATTTATCACCCTGTCTGAAATCTCCAAGTCTAAATGATGTGGCAGAATCAAAATTGACTTGGGTCTAATTATCTCAGAATTAGAATCATCAATAAGCTCAACAGGGTGTAACTGATAATCAGGGCATTGAATTGATTCCTCCAGAAAATGCGATTCTGGATTCGTAATGTGTGCCCTAATAAGATCAGTTTCCTCAGTTATTGGGCTATCAAATGATCTATCAGATTCCTCAGGCCCAATCGTCTCACAGAAATCGTGTTCAGAAAACTCGCGTGAGACTTCGCAACTTAAATCTTCACCATCAGGATCCGTATCAATGTATGTCCCATAATCAGTTGTCACTTTGTGTTCCAAGGAGACATACGTTTCCTCGTAACCCGGCTTAGGGATCTCAGGTGAAGAAATCAGATCATCCTTCATTGGTTATTTTAATTCAATCTGGTCAACCTCGTAACACGTGTCCCCCCAACAGGTGCCTGAGCGGGTTCTGTCATTGGCTTTCTTGAAGAGGGTACATCCTGGGAATTATTCCAAGATTGAATCAAAGCAACCACGAATCGCATCCTCAATTTTGCTAATTTCCCAAGTAGAAACTCACCTGGGTTCTTATCCTTAACATCCTGGAGCCAATCCAACAAAGACTTGTTTAAATCATCAATGATTTCAATCAAGGGCTCCAATCTCTCAATGCAAGGTATTGGCTGAACTTCTAAAGATTAAATGATATTCCTCAAGTTAGCCAGAACCTTATCTTGAACCTGGTTAACCTGAACCAAATGAGTTGGTTCAGGGTTGGACGGGTTTGGGCTCAATGCAGGGGAATTAACGAATTGAGATTCGTTATACCCTTCCTGATAATAGGTCATTTCAGATTGTTGAAAAGATGGCGATGACCTAAAGGCAGTGAAATCAGAGGATGGGTAAGGATCGGTGTATCCTTCTTGATTGTAGATCGTATTATGCTATTCATGAAAGGAAGACAATCTATAATCGATGTAGCTCTAAGAAAGATAGAAATCAGAATCAAAGTGTTCAGGGTTAGACCCTAAACACGGGGGTCCGGAATTGTATCCCCAATCCGAATTATCCCAACTAACTGATGGTCGATTACAATACGAGTTGGGATAATCATCATGTTGAGGATAATTTACAACAGGAGGGAAAGAGCGGGAATGCATGAAATATGTGGAAGGATTCATGATACACGGGAGGAAGAAAGGTGCCCTGCAATACAAACAATCAAACCTGTCCTTAAATCGGTTAGCCTAAAGACCTACAGACTCTCAAAACCCGTCTTGAGATAAAGGAACGATTTGATCTACTTCCATCTGTTCAATCCAACCAGTTAGAAGGAGGGACTGGGGAGAAGGTTCTTCCTTCGACGCGATTGCACGCGGGTGGGCGCGTAGCGCAGCGGGCGAAGATGCGTCTTAAGCCGTCCGATCTCGCGATCGGACGGCTGATACTTCGCGGACGTGCGTAGGCGTTATGCGCGCGGGCAGCTGAGCGGGTGCGCGTGGGCGCGAAGGCTACGCCCAAGTTGGGGGCTTTAGCGACGGTTTTATCCATCACTAAAGACCCCTTATTTATTGCTTTGAAGTTGTAATGTCCATTTTGCCCCCACTCCTTGCAACTATAAAAGGAGACCCCCTCCATACGAAATTCTCATCCCTTCTTTCTCCTTTCTACCCCTCCAAAGCTCAAAAGAAGCTTGTCCCACACCCGGGATGCTTCTTGGGAGATAAAGTCCAATTTTCATTCCCCTTCGGAAGTGGATCCCGCGACGACGACGGCGTGCTGCTCCGTTCCCGTTCTTCTGCTTCGTCGTCCTTCGTCCTACTTCGTTCTCCTTCGTCTAGGCGTCGTCCCATCCGGCTCGTCCTCCAAGCAATGGTCGAGGAGGATAATTTCTCTCTCCCATTCTTATTTATAGTTTTTCTAGTGTAGAATTTTCTGCTTTATAGTGTAATTGATTTTCCGCATTCTAGTGTAACTTTTATAAACTATTGAAATATTGAATGCATGTTCTCTTTCTCTCTCTCTCTTTCTCTCTCTCTCTCTCTCTCATAGTTTGATAGCCCCATTGTAATTATAATGCCTTGCTTAAAGAAAATCTTAAAAAAATATAATTGCGAAAATAGATCAACGTAGCCTCCCTATGTTCGACCTGGAATTATTTTTGGTATAAATTTTATTTGTTGAATGCGAATTCTTCGCTTCCGAACTACAACGACAGGTTTTCCAAAACCAATCTCGTTAGCGTAGCGTTCGCAAAATCCATTCAACACAACCCAATGAGCAACAAGCTCAAAAACAAATAAAGCACAGGTGTAAGAAAAATAAAATCTTACAACAAAGTTCCTATGCCTCCCAACAATAATTAAAAATGAATACCAATTGAGAGCCTAGAATGAACGTGAATCGCTTCGTAGATGCATGACAAAACACATTGTTGAGCTTCTAGGAATGTAGAGAGAGTGAATGGCAAGCTTCTTCTTTCTCTATTGAAAATATGGTGGAAATTTGAAATATAGCTCTAGGAATTTTTCTTCTCTTTTCTAATGTGCAAACTAGGGGTCCAAGGATTTATTTATAGAGTTAAGACCTAGTTGGGACGTCTACTAGATGTTGGGGTTTAAATCCCAACGTTCAAATTGCTAAAATCAATTTTCTAGCTGTTTAGCTTTGAGCCAACGGCTAACTGGTACTAGTACTAAAGTAAGGGTACCGATACTCGTTGCTTCCAAATTTGGGTTTCAAACACTTAATAGAAATTTATAACCCATTTGTACAGGTACTGATCATGAGTACCGGTACTCGTTACCTCCAATACCGATACTGATCATGAGTATCGGTACTCGCAAGGTACAGGTTTGTTTCTTTGAAAAATCCAAACCTGTAACTCACACATACCGGTACTAAACTTTAGTATCGGTACTTGTAGGTTAACAAGTACCTTTTTTAAGAGAATTATTCAATTAGGTTCTTTGAAAATGATCATAGTATAAACCCTAATTTTTTTCTAATTTATTTTACGATCTAAGTTGATTCTTTGTTCAGAAGCATACATTCTATAAATTAGAAAAACCTAAACTAAAAACTAAAGGGCGAAGATGATCTTCTCCTCCTCGATTCTTCCTTGTCATCTTGCCTCCATGTCATGATCTTCTTCTTCTCATCATCATGACTCCATTTCTTATTTTCCTTGATCTTCACCTAAATCTGAAAAACACTCAATTGCAAACATTAATCCATAATAATTTTGTTAACACCAAAACAAGATATGGAACAAGGTTCCAACAATCTCCTCCTTTTTGGTGTTGATAAAACTATCTTGCAAATAGATAATAAATAATTTTTAGCAACATTATTTGAAGGAAAAAATATATAATTTAATCCTCCCCCTCAATATATGCTCCCTCTAAAAATATTACTATTTGCTCTTTATTCTTTGGTATCAGAGCAACAAGCTCAAAAACAAATAAAGCACAGGTGTAAGAAAAGAAAATCTTACAACAAAGTTCCTATGCCTTTCAACAATAATTAAAAATGAATACCAACTGAGAGCTTAGGATGGACGTGAATCGCTTTGTAGATGCCTGACAAAAACACGTCGTTGAGCTTGCAGGAATGTAGAGAGAGTGAATGGCAAGCTTCTTCTTTCTCTCTTGAAAATATGGTGGAAATTTGAAATATGGCTCTAGGAATTTTTCTTCTCTTTTCTAATGTGCAAACTAAGTGTCCAAGGGTTTATTTATAGAGTTAGGACCTAGTTGGGATGTCTATTAGATGTTGGGGTTTAAATCCCAACGTTCAAATTGCTAAAATCAATGTTCTATCTATTCAGTTTTGAGCCAACAGCTAACTGGTACCAGTACTACAGAATGGGTACCGGTACTCGTTGCTTCTAGATTTGGGTTTTAGACACTAAACACAAATCTATAACCCACTTATATCGATACTGATCATGAGTACCGATACTCGTTACCTCCAGTACCAGTACTTGCATGGTACAGGTTTGTTTCTTTGAAAAACCCAAACCTGTAACTGACATGTATCGTTACTAAACTTTAGTACCAGTACTTGTGGGTTAACAAGTACCTTTTTTAAGAGAATTATTCAATTATATTCTTTGAAAATGATCGTAGTATAAACCCTAGTTTATCTTTAATTTGTTTTACGATCTAAGTTGATCTTTGTTAAGAGGCATACATTCTATAAATTAGAAAAACCTAAACTAAAAACTAAAGGACGAAGATGATCTTCTCCTCGATTCTTCCTTATCATCTTGCCTCCTTCATGTCATGATCTTCTCCTTCTCATCATCATGCCTCCATCATTTCCGGTTTGCCTTGATCTTCACCTAAATCTGAAAAGCACTCAATTGCAAACATTAATCCATAATAATTTTTTTAACACCAAAACAAGATGTGGAACAAGGTTCCAACATAACTCAACCATTACGAAGTTACTATTCACACAATTTCATGATAAATACAGTAATAAGAAATCATAAAGAATTCAACATAGAGAATGAAAATATCGTCATACATCCAACAACGAGAAAGATATCATCCATCTACGATAGAGGACAACCAAGCTAAAATAGGATGACAGAAAAGATGACCAACTACTAAGTACCTCCATTACACTCATAAAGCACATACCAAGGAGGGTACCATGCAATCACATATCCTCATTCATGACCATCCGAACTAACTCGAACATATCCTTCTAAGTCACATAGGAAAACCCTCATGATATCTCTAAATGATGCATCCTTTAACCGGGCAATCATCGTAGCCCTGTCAGGAACCTCGAGGTCCGATTGCATCGACACCAATCTATTAGCACATTCATCAATCTCACCTCTTTCAACTTCCCCAAGTCGTTTGCTCTTGCTAAATTGCAAGTACTCATCCATCATTGTCACAACCTTCTCAACTCCTTCTGAATTAGAGGTCAATCTACGATGTTGCTTCCCACTGCTACCGAATGTGCATGTGGTAGCCTTTCCCTTCCCTATCGTTGACGATGAGTTTTCCATAACATGTACTCCCTCTTCAACAACTTGTGCCGTGGTTGGTTCGGTTGGTGCTCATTGGGAGGAAGCGTAGTTCCTCACGTTGGCAGCTTGCAAGGGCATTGATGCATTTTCGTTCATGGAGATATCCATTTGAGACAAATTCACTTCGCCTTCACCTTCATTATCAACAAAATCCTCTCCATCCACTTGCCTAAGACTAGATGTAGCATTCACTCCCGTAGCAGTATCTCTACCAATAATAATCTCGAATTCCTTGTAGTAAGGGAATGACTGTCCACGGAGCTTCTTAAGATGCTCTGGAAGCTGCAATTATATAACATATTTCACGTAGAACATTATCACTGATTGAAAAAAATGACAATTAAATTGTAAACTTTACCAACCTCATCCCAAGCACTGTCATCGTAAGGGATGGGGCATTTCCTTCAGTCATCCCCCACCCACTCTTGTTGGTGAGTGCAACAAAAGCATTGTATTCCCTCTTCAAAGTCTTGAAGCGGTTCTGCAACTGGTCTTTGTTGTAGGTGAGACCACTCTCAGAGTTGAACTCCTGAACAATGTCAATCCATCTCGTTCTAGTGAATATCCCATTAATGAAGTCATTCTCGTAGTAGTCACTGAGAAGTCTAATCAGCAACTTATCCTTTTCACTTGTCCAGTTGCTTGTGCGTGGAAGTCCCTTCTTACTCCCTTGTCAGGCACCCATCCCCTGGCTCGAAACCTCTCCATCCATCCTACATACATAACTTAATTACTCATCCGATGTTGCTATGGCAAATTTGTAATATTTATTTTTTTGGAACGCTTACGAATCCTGTAAGCAATGGTTTAGTCTATACCTTGCTTGCCAGAATTGTTTGTCGACATCATCCATGTCATTATCTTCCATCTCCAACTCAATAATTATTTTAGCAATTGCTACAATGATTTCGATGACTAAATTTTGTACATGTCCAACTCTTTATCTCTTTCTCTGCAGATATACACAATGGCTGACACGACTACTTGTGTCAGTCATTTCCAGTCTCAAAATTTCAGGATCGATATCTATTGACACCACCTAGGAAATGAATTTCTACCTTAGTTGGCATTTACCTCATGAGTCATCTTTCGACAGAGATTGCCATTTTAGATAAATGAGTTTGAATGTAATCAATTTCCACATGATTGTCATATACCATTCACGCATTGAACATGTGTGAGTTATACAAGTACAACAATAACTTGTTTTCATTGGTAAGACAAATAGAAACTAGTTACTTACATTCAAGTTAGACAATATAACTACTGAATGTAATGAAATATTAGTTACTTGTGGAGTACTTTCATAGTCGATTAATTCAAACAATCGTTTACTAGGTTTCGTTATTATAATACAAAATTTTCGTGAAACAAATAAATTCAATGAATAACATAATTGGTAGGATTGTCATTTCCATACCTAATTGCAAAGCCATGTAGAAAAATTAGAAACCTGAAATCCATGAAATGAACTCCATCCATCCCCACATAACGCAACATACAAAGGCATGAAAGAATTTTAATCAAAATTATTATAGAAGTAAGGATCTGATAACATATAAGATTCAATGACAACATATAAATTTGAAAAAAAAAAAAAAGGAACAAATGGTTTATGTGGAAGAACCCTTTCATGTCACAAAAAAAATCAAATTTATGGAACAATCAAAATCACAATGTAACGAAATTTTGCAAAGGATTCATGGCTAATGTTGCTAATGGAAAAACCTAAAGATTAGAAAAGGAATTTAAATAGCATAAAAAAAACTTCGCATCCAACATCCCCCCTCCCCCGAACACACACACACACACATTTGGATAGTTAATCTTACGAACACACGGCTTCAGACGTCTTTTAAGATGTCTGGGAGGTGGCCCAAACGTCGGACCAGACGTCTAGAACCCCTTCCAAACGTCTGGGATTCGGTTTCGGCGGCACGCGCGGTTGCGTCTCTCTTTTTCCCTCTCTCCTGCAGGCGCAGGTTGCCCTCTGTCTCACTCTCTCTCTCTCTCCCCGCGCGGCTTTAAAAAGCCTCGCCCTCTCCCTCACTCTCATCGCCTTCGCCCCTTCCTCTTCTCCTTCCAGCCAGTGCGAGAGTGAGCGAACGGCGGCGGTGGCAGCTGCTGCGAGTGCGGGAGGAGGTGCTGCGCAAGAAGAGGAGGCGCTCGGCCGTGAGGGCGAGCTTGCCGGGGCTGCTAGAGCCGGCCGGCGGGGGAGCGGCAGACGCGGGGTGACGCGGGAGGCCTGCTGCAGCTCGAGCAGCAGGCGGACGAGGCGCGGCGCGGCCGTGCGTCGCGGGTGGAGGGCGAGTCGCGCTCTGATTCTGGAAGTTTTTCCAGAATCAGACGTCTGGGTTTCCAACCAGACGACGGGGAAGACGTCTGGAGGACGGTCCAGACGTCTGAAAGGTAAGTTATTTTCGTACCTTCTTCCTTTCCTTCGACCGGCCGTACTGAGCACAAGGAATGGGTACGCGCAGGTTCTGAGATTTGCATCCAGCGAGAATTAGACGTCTGGCAGTGGTGCCAGACGACTGGAGGGACTTCCAGATGTCCGGGGTGACCATCGGACGTCTGGGAACTAGGCCAGACACCCCCGCAAGCTTCTGGACGTCTGAGAGACCACGCAAGATAAGGTACCATCTGATCCCCATTTTTAAGACGTCTGGAAGAAGTTCCAGACATCTGATTTTGCACTGTTTCGTCATTTTCGACCCGTTTAGGGCCCGTTCGGAGTCTGTTTTCCGTGTTTCGAGTTGCGTGCTTTTCGGAATTAAATCCTCTACCCGTCTACAGTAGTTGTATACTATTTTGAGAAACTCCTTGTGTTTGATCCTTGTGATAGGACCCCATTCCGTTGCAATCTCGGGGGTTACGGAGGTACGCGGGATTCCCGACCACACCCCCAGTACGCCTGTTGTAACCGGTAGAGTGGCTTTTAAGTTTATTAGTATAATCTGTTAAATTATGGAACCATAAATAGAACCTAGGACATTGCATGAATCCTAGGAATGAGAAACTAGAATGAATGGTAGATCCTAGGGTGTTACATGAATCCTAGGGCTGGAAAACTAGATTGTATGATAGATCCTAGGGTATGGCATGAATCCTAGGATGGGAAGAACTAGTGGAATATATGAATACTGCAGTCTTGGAAAATGTGGAAAGGAAATAATAGCTACCTGTAAATTGGTTTAACAGCTGCCTATTATGAATAAATGAGCATGTTTGAGAATATGGGATGTATGAACGTGAAACTGGAAAGGTGAAACCTGAATGTGCTGAGTTAAAAGAGCTGGAACCCTACGGGGAATTAGGAGTAGAACTCCTGGAAGGTGAATGGAATAGAATTGGGGAAGTGAGCTGGCCCTTGAGTACGGAGTACCAAGGAGAGCGACTGTCCCCCTGTTTAGTGCAGAGTGGAGCCAGCCGCCCCAGGGACCCGGGGTTAGGTCTGGCCACTTTGTACCGACTTGCTGGCCCTCGTGTACGCAGTACCGAGGAGAGATACTAGTGTAGGGTGAGTACTAGCTACCCCACGGGCTCCGGGGTTCTACTAACTCACCTACACCGACTTGTTAGGCCCACTGGGCAAACCAGGGTAGTCAGGTGAGGGTGCGCGAACTGTGGAGGGGCAAGGCCCCTGTTTGGTTACTGTGGAGCGGTTCGACCCATGTTACTGAGAGGGCTCTGCCCTGTACTGGTTCCGTGCTGTGCTTTGGGGCGCACCCGTTAACGGAAACGACTGACCGCGTGCCAGTGCGAGTTAGCTACCTGTGCGTTTATTGCGCGTGCCATAGTCACCATTACGTCTGTCCATGACCTTGGGGTGGTTGACTGAGAGTATGATCACCACGGGAGACTCTCCCGGCCAGGAGAGCACCACGTGCTACTTCTACTGTTCGGAAAAGACTGTAATCAAGATCGTTCCCACGAGGAACATTCGAGATCAAGTGAAGGATCTGAGAAATAGATAAATTTTGAAATAATAGAAAGACGTAAATAAAGGAAGAAAGAAAATTAAAACAGCTACTGTACACTTTACTGTTTCTTTAGTTTAGCTACCACTCTACTCAGCATTTTGCTGACGTGTTACACTCGTTACCTTTCAAGACCAGGTGTTGAGTAGCCAGGGTCAGCGGCTGCAGAGGACGCTAGGCCGAGTAGGGTCCAGTAGAGTTACCACTGTTCTCTTGTACCTCTTTTTGTTCCACTATACTGAGTAGTTCTTGTTACCACTGTACTTTTCTTTACCTGCAGTTCATATTATGTTATGAATGTTGTTCTACTATTGTGGTGGTATATACTGTAGTGGTTTCTTTCCTTGCTTCTGTATTTTCTTACTGTTAGTTATATTCATACTGAATGTGGTTTATTTTACTACTCTTTTGGTTACTTCCTCGGTGGACGACTAGGTCTTGGGATTAGTCGAGTCGGTCCGGTTCTCGTGTCTCGTAGGGACTCGGGAATCGGGTCGTTACAAGAAGGTATCAGAGCAAAGTCATCCCGAGAAGTGAATCAACTGACTGGAAAATAACCAATTCACATGTCTATAACTAGAGTAGCCACCACAACATATCTTTTGACATGAGCTCTTAGATGTTTCCGTTAGGTATCGTTCCATAGTGACGTGTTCCGTTTTGTTTCGCATCTCCTTGCAGGAGATGCCTCGTCGCGGGACTGGTGAGGCGAGCCGCGGGCTCGGCCGAGGACAAGGTCGGCGAGGTGGGCGTGCTGTTGCCGACACCTCAGTGGACGAGCCACTACTCCCAGGCGCCCAGGCCTAGGACCTCGCCCAGCTGATATGGGATATTATGCGAGAGGAGCTCCACCCACCGCCCCGAGCGCCTCCCCCTGGGGCTGCGGAGGGGGAGTCCTCTGTGGGACCACCCGACAGACGTGGCGCTGGACACGGGGGAGGAGATGGGCCACCGCAGCCCCCACCTTCCTCCGATACTTCTATGCAAGAGGCACCATTGCCTGGAGGTGCACCAGCATCCCCACTGCAGTGCCACTCCGAGCTCTTCGGGCAGTTCCGGAAGCTGAAGCCCCCCTCCTTCAAGGGGGATGAGGACCTGACCGAGGCAGAGGACTGGCTCGAGCAGCTAAAGAAGATTTTCGACACCCTTTGCCCCCCGGTGGAGTGCCGCATGGCCTTTGCCACGTACCAGCTGGAGAGTGCGGCACACAGGTGGTGGAGGGCGGTCCGGGGATAGGAGAGGGACGAGCCTACCTGGGATCGGTTCGTCGCCCTCTTCTGCGAGTGGTACTTTCCCCAGACGTGGCAGGACCAGAGGAGGCGGGAGTTCCACACTCTCCACCAAGGGACGATGACCATGAGTGCGTACTGCACGCGTTTCCTGGAGCTGTCCCGCTTTGCAGCGACAGCGGTAGCTACTGAGGAGGAGCACCTTTGGAGATTCACCGAGGGGCTCCGACCTGCGATTCGGGGGTATGTCAAACCCCTGAAGCTGCCTACATTTTCGAGGGTGGTGGAGGTAGCCATGACTTACGAGGAGACCAACCCGTCCGCGCGAGACACTGACGGCAGGCGGAAGAGGCCCTTTCAGCCAGACTTTTCATAGGGCCAGCGAGAGAGGAGACACGTGGCGTCCGCAGGAGAGCCGTCACATTTTGCAGGGCCATCAGTGGCCTTTGGGGGCCCTCGACAGGGGCTAGTCGCCAGCACCGGACCCCCGCCCAGCCGACAGCAGGGACCCACTGAGGGCAGGAGTCGGGTTCCCCTCTGTTACCAGTGTGGCCAGCCGAGCCACATCAGGAGGGACTGCCCGTCTAGGGCAGGAGGTCAGCAGATACTTCCCGCACAGAGCACTGGAGGGAGCTTAGGAGGCCACGGTTCCCAGGCGCGAGGAGGAGGACAGCAGCCACGAGGAGGGTATCGGCCAGCACCTGCCCGTCCGACGCAGAGTGTTGCTGCTTCGTCCGCACCTAGAGCTGAGGGGCGTATCAACGTCCTGACACACAGGGATGCCAGAGCTTTGGGCTCGGTAGTGGCAGGTATGGTTTCAGTTTCCGGCAGACTCGTTTACACGCTTTTCTATTCCGACGCTACGCACTCGTTTGTCGCGACCAGTTTCGCAGTTAGTTTGGACCATGATTATACACTGTTAGAGAATCCATTCGTAATCAGAGGTCCGAGTGGTCAGCTGTTTGTAGCTGAAGAGGTGTACAAGGATTGCGAGGTCAGCGTCGGGGGACATAGCTTGCCAACTGACCTGATTATGATACAGATGGAGGACTTTGGCGTAATTCTGGGGATGGACTGGCTGTCCGCTTACCACGCCTTGGCAGACTATTTTGAGAGGAAGATTGTCTTCTCCATGCCGGAGTTGCCTTCTTTCGAGTTTCACGGACAGCCAGTGGACGGAGGCTTCAGGTGCATTTCGGCACTTCGGGCGGCGAGACTTTTGAGTCAGGGGTGTGAGGGCTTCCTAGCTTGTGTGGTGGTAGAGCCCAGCCCTGTGGCAGACTTCCAGAGTATCCCGGTGGTCAGAGAGTACCCTGACGTGTTTCCAGACGAGTTACCAGGACTACCGCCCGAGCGTGAGATCGAGTTTGAGATCTCACTAGTACCAGGGACCAGCCCCATCTCCACTGCGCCATACAGGATGGCACCGCTTGAGCTACGAGAGCTTAAGTCTCAGTTGCAAGACCTTTTGGAGAAGGGTTTCGTGAGGCCCAATGCGTCTCCTTGGGGAGCCCCGATATTGTTTGTGAAAAAGAAGGATGGCACCCTATGCCTTTGTGTGGACTATCGACAGCTGAATAGGGTCACCATCAAGAACAGATATCTGCTGCCGAGGATCGACGACTTGTTGACCAGTTGCGGGGTGCCACGGTGTTCTCCAAGATCGACTTGAGGTCTGGATACCACCAGTTGAGGATCAGGGAGGCAGACGTCTCCAAGATAGCTTTCCTCACCCGGTACGGACACTACGAGTTTTTGGTCATGCCGTTTGGGCTGACCAATGCCCCCGCTGCTTTCATGGATCTGATGAACCGGGTGTTTAGACTGTACTTGGACCAGTTCGTGGTGGTTTTCATAGATGATGTACTCATCTATTCTAGAGATCAGACGCAGCACGGACAGCACTTGCGGATGGTTCTGGACACTCTGAGATGACGTAGGGTGTATGCCAAATACAGCAAGTGCAAGTTCTGGTTGAGGGAGGTGACCTTCTTAGGTCATGTGATCTCTGGAGACGGCTTGGCGGTGGACCCAGCCAAGGTCGAGGCAGTACTCAGGTGGGAGAGACCGCGTTCAGTCACTGAGATTCGCAGTTTCCTGAGATTGGCAGGCTACTACAGATGATTTATCAGAGGGTTTTCACAGATCGCGCATCCTATGACGCAGTTGACTCGGAAGGACGTGCCCTTCGCTTGGACAGATTCCTGTGAGGCATGTTTTCAGGAGCTGAAGGAGAGGTTGACCTCGGCTCCCATGCTCACCATCCCTGACAGTAGTGGCGGGTTCGTTGTGTACACGGACGCCACCTTGCAGGGGTTAGGAGGTGTGCTCATGCAGAGGGGTCACGTTGTCACTTACGCTTCGCGGCAACTGAAGCCCCATGAGCATACCTACCCTACCCACGACCTGGAGTTGGCAGCTGTCATCTTCGCGTTGAAGACCTGGAGGCACTACTTGTACGGTGAGACCTTCGAGATTTTCACATATCACAAGAGCCTCAGATACCTTTTTGATCAGAAGGAGCTCAACATGAGACAGAGACGTTGGTTGGAGCTCCTGAAAGACTGCGACTGCAGCATCTCCTACCACCCGGGAAAGGCCAATGTGGTGGCTGACGCCTTGAGCCGTAAGGCGCTCGCACACTTGGCCAGTTTACAGTTACAGAGTTGGAGCCTTTTGGAGGAGGTGAGCAGTTGGCGACCCCTGGAGTTACGGGGGCACTGTGGGGCAGTGACGGTGACACGACAGACTAGGCCAGAGCTGATAGACCGCATCATCATAGGACAGATGGCCGATCCGTACTTGCAGTCCTTGCGCGACAGAGTACTGTCAGGAGACCCAGGGGACTTCTCTTTCACAGACCAGGTGTTGCACCTGAGGGGACGGTTGTGCGTTCCCAGAGACGAGGAGCTGTTTAGAGAGCTCCTAACTGAGGCACACGGTTCCAGATTCACCATACATCCCGGAAACACGAAGATGTACCACGACTTGAGACGAAAGCAAGTACCCCTGGTAAAGGTCTTGTGGAGGAGCCAGCGGTACGAGGAGGCTACCTGGGAGCCTGAGGCGGTAATGCGGGAGCGGTACCCGGAGCTCTTCGCAGGTACGTCTTTTCGGATCGGCTTCGGTCCTCTTTGAGTTTGTTATGGTTACTATGACGCTTTTCCCGCACCCTAGTTAGCGCAAGTTTCGGGGATGAAACTTCCTCTGAGTTTGTTATATTGTTACGAACGCGCGGCTTCAGACGTCTTTTAAGACGTCTGGGAGGTGGCCCAGACGTCGGACCAGACGTCTGGAACCCCTTCCAGACGTCTAGGATTCGGTTTTGCCGGCACGCGCAGTTGCGTCTGCGCGCCTGTGCGTGCAGACCTGCGGTCGCTTTTTCCCTCTCTCCTGCGGGCGCAGGCTGCCCTCTGTCTCTCTCTCTCTCCCCGCGTGGCTTTAAAAAGCCTCGCCCTCTCCCTCACTCTCATCGCCTCCGCCCCTTCCTCTTCTCCTTCCAGCCAGTACGAGAGTGAGCGAGCGGCTGCGGTGGCAGCAGCGGCGAGTGCGGGAGGAGGTGCTGCGCGAGAAGAGGAGGTGCTCGACCGTGAGGGCGAGCTTGCCGGGGCTGCTAGAGCCGGCCGGCGGGGGAGCAGCAGACGTGGGGTGACGCGGGAGGCCTGCTGCAGCTCGAGCAACAGGCGGATGAGGTGCGGCGCGGCCGTGCATCGCGGGCGGAGGGCGAGTCACGCTCTGATTCTGGAAGTTTTTCCAGAATCAGACGTCTAGGTTTCCAACCAGATGACGGGGAAGACGTCTGGAGGATGGTCCAGACGTCTGAAAGGTAAGTTATTTTCATACCTTCTTCCTTTCCTTCGACCGTCCGTACTGAGCACGAGGAATGGGTACGCACAGGTTCTGAGATTCGCATCCAACGCGAATCAGACGTCTGGAAGTGGTGCCAAACGACTGGAGGGACTTCCAGATGTCCGGGGTGACCATCGGACGTCTGGGAACTAGGCCAGACGCCCCCGCATGCTTCTAGACATCTGAGAGACCACGCAGGACAAGGTCCCATCCGATCCCCATTTTTAAGATGTCTGGAAGAAGTTCCAGACGTCTAATTTTGCACTATTTCGTCGTTTTCGACCCGTTTAGGGCCCGTTCGGAGTCCGTTTTCCGCGTTTCGAGTTGCGTGCTTTTCGGAATTAAATCCTCTACCCGTCTACAGTAGTTTTATACTATTTTGAGAAACTCCTTGTGTTTTATCCTTGTGATAAGACCCCGTTCCGTTGCAGTCTCGGGGGTTGCAGAGGTACGCGGGATTCCCGACCACACCCCCAGTACGCCTGTTGTAACCGGTAGAGTGGCTTTTAAGTTTATTAGTATAATCTGTTAAATTATGGAACCATAAATAGAACCTAGGACATTGCATGAATCCTAGGAATGAGAAACTAAAATGAATGGTAGATCCTAGGGTGTTGCATGAATCCTCGGGCTGGAAAACTAGATTGTATGATAGATCCTAGGGTATGGCATGAATCCTAGGATGGGAAGAACTAGTGGAATATATGAATAATGCAGTCTTGGAAAATGTGGAAAGGAAATAATAGCTACCTGTAAATTGGTTTAACAGCTGCCTGTTATGAATAAATGAGCATTTCTGAGAATATGGGATGTATGAACGTGAAACTGGAAAGGTGAAAGCTGAATGTGCTGAGTTAAAAGAGCTGGAACCCTACGGGGAATTAGGAGTAGAACTCCTGGAAGGTGAATGAAATAGAATTGGGGAAGTGAGCTGGCCCTTGAGTACGGAGTACCAAGGAGAGCGACTGTCCCCCTGTTTAGTGCAGAGCGGAGCCAGTCGCCCCAGGGACCCGGGGCTAGGTCTGGCCACTTTGTATCGACTTGCTGGCCCTCGTGTACGCAGTACCGAGGAGAGCTACTAGTGTAGGGAGAGCACTAGCTACCCCACGGGCCCCGGGGTTCTGCTAGCTCACCTACACCGACTTGTTAGGCCCACTGGGCAAACCAGGGTAGTCAGGCGAGGGTGCGCGGACTATGGAGGGGCAAGGCCCCTATTTGGTTACTGTGGAGGGGTTCGACCCCTGTTACTAAGAGGGCTCTGCCCTGTACCGGTTCCGTGCTGTGCTTTGGGGCGCACCCGTTAACGGAAACGACTGACCGCGTGCCAGTGCGGGTTAGCTACCTGTGCATTTATCGCGTGTGCCGTAGTCACCGTTACGTCTGTCCGTGACCTTGGGGTGGTTGACTGAGAGTAGGATCACCACGGGAGACTCTCCCGGCCAGGAGAGCACCATGTGCTACTTCTACTGTTCGGAAAAGACTGCAATCAAGATCGTTCTCACGAGGAACATTCGAGATCAAGTGAAGGATCTGAGAAATAGATAAATTTTGAAACAATAGAAAGACGTAAATAAAGGAAGAAAGAAAATTAAAACAGCTACTGTACACTTTACTGTTTCTTTAGTTTAGCTGCCACTCTACTCAGCGTTTTGCTGACGTGTTACACTCGTTACCTTTCAGGACCAGGTGTTGAGCAGCCAGGGGCAGCGGCTGTAGAGGACGCTGGGCCAAGTAGGGTCCAGTAGAGTTACCAATGTTCTCTTGTACCTCTTTTTGTTCCACTGTACTGAGTAGTTCTTGTTTCCGCTGTACTTTTCTTTACCTGCAGTTCATATTATGTTGTGAATGTTGTTCTACTGTTGTGGTGGTATATACTGTAGTGGTTTCTTTCCTTACTGCTGTATTTTATTACTGTTAGTTATATTTATGCTGAATGTGGTTTATTTTACTGCTCTTTTGGTTACTTCCTCGTTAGACGACTAGGTCTTGGGATTAGTCGAATCAGTCTGGTTCTCGTGTCTCGTAGGGACTCTGGAATTGGGTCGCTACAGTTAACCATATAGAATTTTGCTGACAAAGCTCTCAAATTTCAATTACATGCCATTTTAATCTGAATTAAAACCTTAGGCATATATGAATGCTTTTAACAATGAGGTCTAATATTACATCATCTCAAACAGCTCAAATGAACCTAAAATAGCCTTGAAATAGATTAGGAAACTTCAATTCAGATTTTGTTCAGTCAATCTATACAATTGTCGCTGAATTACTAACAAAAGAACTTATAGGAAGAATTAGAAATCATTATAGCATAATCTACATAGATATACATACATGAATGCTAGAGAAGTGTTCTAACTCCAACGAATCATCTTATAGACTTCATTAGAGAATTTAATTCAAACAAAATCTTACTCTAAGCCATGATCAAAACATTGAAATTCTAGATTGAACTCAATTAATGTAGCTGCTGTTGTAGCTATTAATGTACTGACAGAAAAATCTCATATTAGTGCTAAAAATCACAATAAACTCAAAATATATTTTGGAGGAACTAAACTCAAGTTCAAGATTGAACTGAGCTCAGAAGCTAAAACTCCCAGATACCATCCAAATCAGGATATTCTCCTTTGCTTGAGCCTAATCTAAGTAGGGAATTTTATGGTCATGCCTCCGACAGATTTGAACCAATACATGATGATGGGGCTTTGCACACAAAGCTGAATGCATCAAAACTTTGGGAAGAATGTACTATCTCCCAGAATATCAATCATACCCAGTTAATTTCACTACAAACCATATTCACAATTCAATGCCCAAAGCAATGTACAGCTCAATTACACTAGAAATTCAAATTAGTGCTACTACAAGCTATTTATTCCAGTGATAATGAGAAAAATGTAAAGCAAAAGGCTTCAACTACCAAGTACAACAACTGCATTTCATACATCATAATGAAATCAGTTCAGAAAATTAATGTAAAATCAGAAATCAATAATCAACTGAATAGGTTGATTGATTAAGTGGAGCATTTATGGACAAAGCAGAAATTATGTAATATACTAACTGATTGTGTGAACAAGTTACAGCTAGCCATTAGATGCATGATCCCCATCTCATTGGTGGTTATGACTTGATAAAAAATGCAATAACAAATCGCAACTAATGATAGCTTTGCATTGAGTCATAATTTCTTTTTGAAAAGTACGCGGGTAGTCATTTGAGATTATTGTCTCTCTGCTCATATCATTCATACAACAAAGCATAGTTTTAGATTTTTTTCTTTTTGAGAAGGCAAAGCAAAGTTATGTATTGTTAAACCAAAGACCCAAGAACATCAAGGCATCAAACACAATGCTTTCCTCAAAGAGCTGTCCCACCTAAAAATGACCCCATCTTATGCAACCACAAGGCCTACAAAAGAGCAAAAATTGATGTTCCGACCCCACTAGCTGCTAAACCCAGCTCCTACAAAGAGATGCTAAACGTTCCCAAAAACCCAGCCCCAAAGAAAACCTAGTCCTCTCCCAAACAGCACGTGCCAAGGAGAGTAAAGACCAGGTGGTTACAATCTTCCATTGCCTCAAAACATATAGGACAATTTCCATCTTTAACCAAGAAAGGTATTCTACTGATACTGCTTGGACAAGAATCTCCATTTCATAATAGCCATGCAAAAATCTTCCCCTTAAGGCCATCTTCTCCCTCCAAAAAAGCTTTCATTCCCAACACAAATTAACATTTTCTTGCCGTAGGCTTGCATGTAAAAGGTGATAAATTTGCTTTTATCAAGCACTTACCCTCATTCAACAACCATCTATCCTCCTTTCCCATTAAATCACTAGAAACCTCATAAATCACTTAAAAACCATATTCACAACTTCATTGAGCCATCTCAAATTACATTTAATCTATGAAATGCAGATTAAAACAAATCAAATTGAATGGGGCTGTCACCCAAGTGGGTCTATAGTTGCATTAAAATAAATCAAAGATGAATAGCATTCTTCAACATGGTTTCTGTTCTGAACAATTAAGCTTCATTTAAGAATGGACAAATATAAGAAAACTAACGTGATAACACAACAACAAGCTCAATGGTGAATACAAAAATTTAACCACAGACCAATAGTTAAAATGGAAATATTTTTATTTATGTTTAGAAGAACTAAAATGGTGGCACAACCAGAACCAATGATTTCTGAAAATGATTTAAAATGGAACTATTTAGATCAACTTAAAGAGGTGTGGTGTCGGACCCGAATAGGTTGTTAATATGGTGATTTTATCATTGAAGTGTGTATAGTGGTTAACCTAAATCGGACCTAACCATCTCTTTACAAAATTTTTTTTTACCTGGCCTATTTGATTTTATCTTGGTCACTTTTAGGCCTAGGGTCGAACTCAGGGAAGTGGGGTTACAAGTCGAGTTTCTATGCCTTTCCTACAACGAGTCTCTTCCATTCGTTTATTGTGTTTTTGGCATTTTTCTTATTTATATTTTTTTCTGGTAATCTTTGTCCTTGAGGCACACCCTCAAAATTAGGTTCTTGGCTTTGAGCCAAAATAGAGTTCCAAAATGGGTCTTGCTATTCGCAAGACGGAGTACCTGCAAGTCAAAGATTATCTTTTCTCTTTTATATAGTTTTTTTATCTTTTTACTAACAGGAAAGAGAAATAGAAATAAAGTAAATACAGTATATATATGTATAGGTATATATTATGTATATAAAGGGGTGGGGGTGGAGGCAAAGATGGAGTGTAGCACGGTGTCGAGTCGATCGTCGTTTAGAAAGACGCAACCAACAGGACCAGGTGTCGCGTGTAGGGTGTAGGATGGATGGTGGAAGATGAATACGAACACGCTTTTTGTACGCGTGTATCGGGGAATATCAGCAACTGGTGTAGATATTCCCGCGATACCACGTATGGTAAATAATGTGAAAATATGTATATATATGTATGTAAATATATCTATATATATATATATAGTTATAAATATATAGGTATATATATATGTAGTTATATATATATATATATATGTATATGTATATATATATAGGTATGTGTATGTATATATAACTATATAGAGGTATATATGTATGTATAAGTATATAGTAATATATGTATATATAGATATATGTAGCTAGATATATATATATGTATATATTTATGTATATATAAGTAGGTGTGTATATATGTATATATATATATATATGTATCTATACTTAGTTATATAGGTAATAGTGTATATATAGATATATGTATATTTATATATATATATATATGTGTGTATATATATATAAGTATATAGATAATATATGTATATGTATGTATATAGACTAATACATAGTTATATAAGTACTAATATATGTATAGATATATGTATAAATATATATATAAGTATATGTATATATGTAAATATATATGTATATATATATATATGTATACTAATACTTAGTTATATAAATACTAATATATATATATATATATATATATATATATATATATATGTATATATGTATGTATGTATGTATGTATATGTATATAAGTATATGTATATGTGTGTGTATATATATATATATGTATATATATAAGTATATAGATATATATATATATGTATGTATGTATGTATGTATACTAATACATAAGTATATAGGTACTACTATATGTATAAATATAAGTGTATATATATATATATGTATATATATGTGTATATAATAG
Source organism: Thalassia testudinum (assembly GCA_037157565.1). Lineage (NCBI taxonomy): Eukaryota > Viridiplantae > Streptophyta > Magnoliopsida > Alismatales > Hydrocharitaceae > Thalassia > Thalassia testudinum. The sequence goes on along the minus strand of JAZHRO010000019.1, from coordinate 59,281,725 downwards.
TGTCTAGGTGTGTGTGTGTGTGTGTGTGTGTGGAAGTGTGAGTGTATGTGTGTGTGAGCGTCGGTGAAGAGTGTTGTGAGAGAGAGTGAGAGAGAGAGAGAAAGAGAGCGGGAGACAGAGCAGCCGCACTGCTGGAGAAGAGGCGGATAAGTCGTCTACGAGCCCAATGCGTTGTCTGAAGGTCCTCAAGCGCACGCGCAGGCACCTATGCGAGCGGGGATGTGCATGCTAGAGGGCAAGGAGCACGGAGAGGAGACGCAGCGCACCGTGCTGCGTGAAGGCTAGAGCGGGCGTTGGCGCTCGCAGGTGCACGTGGTGAAGGAAGCGGGCGAAGGAAGGCGCTAGGAGAGGGCTAGCAGATGCGTGGGCGGGCGCGCGCACAGGCGAGGGCCAGTTGTGGCACGCCAGGTGACCGGATAAGTGAGAAGCTTTCCGGTCACCCCACTATAGCCACAATGTCGCGCAGACTCGCGTGAACAGTGGCTATAGTGGAAGGCCACGCCGCGTGATCGGGTACGGGCGGTTGTGTGAGTGCAGACGGCTCGGCACGCGCGGCGGAGTGGCTTCGGCTGCTGCTTGCGGGCGTGACCTCGCGACAGAGCAGAGAAGCGGGAGGCAGTGATGCCTGCAGGTGCGCGCGGAAGGCGAAGGCGACCTACAGGCTTGCGCGGAAAGAGGCTGGGCGGCTGCTGCTGCTGCTGCCTTGCCGCAGCTGCTGCCGCCGAGCTTCAAGCTTTAGACCTTGAAGCTTGCAACCATGGTTGAAGGTGCTGGAAACGTAAAAAAAATGAGAAAAGAGCCACCACGCCCATCGGCTCTTTGAAGAGCTGGGCGGTGGTGGTCTCACTGTGGTGGTGTGCACCACAGTGAGGGCTCCTGCCTACCGGGTGTCTCCTCGGAGGAGGAGGGCTGGCGTATGGAGGGAGAGGGAGGAGAGGGCGGCCTGGAAGGAGAAGTTCTGCAGAGTCTTTTTTTTTTTTTGGCTTTTTTTGTGGTGAGGACCAGGCTGCTTTTGAGAAGAAGACGACGCCCTCCTTTTACAGAAGAAGAAAGCCATGCACAGCCATGCCCTGGCTGTGCATGGCTCATGCACGGCTCATGGCAGGGAGAGGTCTGCTGTGGCTAACAGGGAGAGGGATGGAGAGCAGGGAATGGCACAAGGAGAAGTTGCAATCACGGGAAGCATTTCAAAAATCAAGTGGAAAAATAAAAAGATGGTGGATTTTGCAAAGATGCACTTGAGGAAAAATGTAATCGCGAGGCCATTTTATTTCATTCTCCTCCCTTCTCAATTAAATGCATGCATGCTTGTATTTTTACAATGCAACTATGGAGACCTAATATGCATTGGTAATGCTAGGAAATAGCACAAAGATGGCACAATTGTAGGCGTAATTTTGCGGTGCAATCATACCCCCATGTCTATCTTTTGCTAGTCCCTAGCAAAACAGTATTTAGAATTGATCTTAAGCTGAAGATTTTCTTCTGAGGCGATATAGGTGTGTTTATTGTTGGATATTGTGAGAACCAATTGTAGAGAAGACTACCAGCACTATAAGTCTCACATGACATAGATCATCTCTCGACTAACCAGGACTCTTGATATTTAAACCTTAAGTACGATTTCCAGGATCCAGGAGGTTTTTGCCGTACTCGAGAGCTCAAGAGATTATGGCTTATGCATAGTGAAGGATCAAGACTAACCAGATGAACATTAAGACTCAAGCCCAGGGTTTCATGAATTTTTAAGTAAAGGTTGGTCCCAGTTTCATCTCGTGTTTTCAGATTGACCTTTAAGAAGATGACGGAAAATTCAACTCCCATTTTCTGACATTTGTGGCTCAAGGAAAACAAAACTTTTCGTAGGAAGATTTTACAGATATTTGTGAGATATACTGACTTATTTGCATCTTTTTTTTTCTTTTTTAAAACACGTGTCAGTATATCTCTTACAATTTTATTTGAAGGAGCACACTTTTCTTTTTGGTGGGAGAGTTTCTTTTTGGTAGAAAGAGTTTCTCCTAAACACAAGACTAAAACCTGGGATAAAAAATCTACCTGTGCGCACAAGTAAGGACTCCACCTTCCCTAATGAAAACTAGGGTTGGATCTTATGTTCACCTGGTCTTTCCTGATATGTGTAGTGTGAACCAAGTTTACTTAAGCTCTCAAGTAGAAGCAAACCAATGAATCCTGTACTGATGTCTCAGGTACAAGAATACATCCTTAGTTAGAAGAGATTCTGATCTATCTTGTCAATGCTCAAGTGAATTAAGTCGAGCCTGAGCGAATCAAGCTTCTGTGGCCTGGAAAGTCTTCAAAACAGAGGTTGAATATCCATAAACACTTATTGTATTTTTGTTTCAGCTTTCAGAACATTACGAAACACCATTTATTTATATTTTTTTTCCTTTTTCTTTTTCTTGCATATTTATAAATAAGTAGGAACTGTACGATACCATAAAATGCCCAGATCCTATGGATGCCTATCCACCCCCCCATGCCAAACAATGCTATGTCCTCATATGCATGCAGGGAAAGGTAAAGAAAGGGCGAAAGATCGGGTAACGAGAGCTGAGGTGCAGGGTATATAGCAGGGTGGTAGGGTGGGTGGATGGTGGGTGGTGAAGTGAAAAGTGAAGTGATCGTGACAGTGAAGTGAAAAGTGATGGTGGATGGTGAGTGTTGTTAGGGTGCCTCCCAATGAGCACTGAATTTAAAGTCCCCAACTAGACTCGGAATGAGGCAAAGAATTAGTTACCCTCCAGCAATGCAACGGTTTCTCCAACGGGGGCAGGTTCATGAGTCAGATAGGGTTTCAAACGCTACCCGTTGACCGTAAATTTACGCCCAGATTTGGGATCTTCAATCTCGACAGCCCCGTTGGGGAATGGTCTTGAGACCAGGAAAGGACCAATCCATTTGGACTTCAGCTTCCCAGGAAAGAATTTGACTCGGGCATTATAGAGCCAAACTTGCTGAGATGGCTGAAATTCTTTCCGCCGAATACGGTTGTCGTGAAAAGCCTTAGTGCATTGTTTGAAGGTTAAAGCAGAATCATAGGCTTCACGACAGTGCTCTTCCAGCTCTTGGAGTTGGAGTTTCCTTTCTCGACCACACAGGTCTGGGTCGAGGTTACATTGGCGAACCACCCAATAAGTGCGGTGCTCCAACTCCATGGGCAAATGACAAGGCTTCCCATAAACGATTCTATACGGAGACATACCAAGGGGAGCCTTGAAGGCGGTCCGATATGCCCAAAGTGCATCAATCAGCTTGTCGGACCAATCCTTACGGTCAGGCCGAACCATTTTCTGGAGAATCTGCTTGATTTGCCCGTTCGACACTTCAGCCTGGCCATTCGTCTGAGGATGATACGGGGATGCGATACGATGGTGGACTCCGTATTTCCTCAGAAGTGTTCGAAAAGAAGCATGGGTAAAGTGGCTTCTTCCATCCAAGAAAATGGCTCGAGGGATCCCAAAGCGCGCAAAGATGTGGTCTTTGACAAATCAGGTGGATATAAAATGGTCAGCACGGCGCGCGGGAATAGCCTCGATCCATTTTGAAACATAGTCAACGGCCACGAGAATGAATTCGAAACCGTTGGATGGAGGAAAGGGACCCATGAAGTCAATTCCCCAGATGTCAAAGATTTCTGCAACTAGGATGGGTTGTAAGGGCATCATGTCACGACGTGACATTGACCCTAATGACTAGCACCTAGTGCAATGCTTGGCATAATTGTGTGCATCCTGGTGAAGGGAGGGCCAAAAGAAACCGCACTACAACACCTTGGTTGCAGTTTTCCTCCCAGAGAAATGGCCTCCGCAGGCCTGATCGTGGCAGAAGGATAGCACACTGGGGAACTCGCTGTCAAGAATGCAGTGACGGATGATTTGATCAGCACTTATCCGAAAAAGAAGTGGATTATCCCAAAAATAATACTTTGCTACTGCCATGAGACGCTCGCACTGGTTTTTAGGCCAGCCATGTGGAAGGGATCCAGAAGCAAGGTAATTGGCAATGTCGGCATACCATGGTCCACTTGCCACATTTGTTGCCAATAGGTGCTCATCAGGAAAAATTTCATTGATCGGCAGAGTAAGACCAATATGGTCAGGGTCTAGTCTGGAAAAGTAATCAGCTACAACATTCTGGGCTCTGGCCTTATCGCGGGTCTCAATGTCAAATTCCTAGAGCAGAAGGATCCAACGAATCAGTCTAGGCTTGGCATCCTTCTTGTGCATGAGATGGTGAATGGCCGCGTGATCAGTGAAAACAATAACTTGAGAGCCCAGAAGGTAAGAGCAGAATTTCTCCAACCCAAAGACGACCGCCAGTAGTTCTTTTTCAGTGGTAGTATAATTACACTAGGCCTCGTCCAACGTCTTACTGGTGTAGTACACTACGAAGGGGTGTCTATCGCATCTTTGTCCCAGGATGGCTCCGACTGCAAGGTCGGAAGCGTCACACATAAGTTCAAAGTCGAGGGACCAATCAGGCGGCTGGAGAACAGGGACCTTGGTGACAGCATTACATAGCTACGTGAATGCTTGTATATAGTCGAGGCCCATATCGAAGGGTACGTCAATTGATAGGAGATGAGTTAAGGGTCAAGAAATTTTGGAGAAGTCTTTGATGAATCTCTTATAAAAATCGACGTGTCCCAGGAAGGAGCGGATTTGTTTGACAGAGCCAGGCACAGGTAAATCAGCAATGACATTGAGCTTAGCTCTGTCAACCTCGATACCCCTATCAGAGATGATATGTCCGAGAACAATTCCCTCATGCACCATAAAATGACTTTTTTCCCAGGAAAGCATGAGGTTTACATCAATACAACTCCTAAGGATACGAGTCAGGTTGGCAATACATTCGTCGAAAGATGGTCCAAAGATCGAAAAGTCATCCATGAAGACCTCGAGAAAGTCATCCATGAAGACCTCGAGAAAGTCACCCACCATGTCATGGAATATCGCCAGCATACATCTCTGGAAAGTCGTTGACGCGTTGCAAAGTCCGAACGGCATTCTTGTAAATGCGAAGGTGCCAAAAGGGTAGGTAAAAGTGGTTTTCTCTTGGTCTCGGGGGTCAATTGCCACCTAGTTATATCCTGAGAATCCATCCAGGAAACAGAAAAATTTATTTCCCGCTAACCGCTCCAGGATTTGGTCAATGAATGGTAGCGGAAAGTGATCTTTCTTGGTTGCAGCATTGAGATTCCTATAATCCACACACACTCTCCAAGATGTAGGAGTGCGTGTGGGGATGGATTCGCCCCTGTCATTAACACGAATGGTGAGTCCTGCCTTTTTGGGCATAATGTGAATCGGACTCACCCAGGGGCTATCGCTGATCGAGTAGATTATACCCGCATCCAGCCACTTAATGATTTCTTTCTTTACGACCTCCCGCATGTTAGGGTTGAGACGTCACTACATATTGCATGAAGGTCGAGCCTCCTCCGTATATATACGGTGAGTGCAGTAGGCGGGGCTAATGCCAGATAAGTCTGATAAGGACCATCCAATAGCTACCTTGTGTTCTATGAGGACCTTAGTTAGTTTGCACTCTTGCTCCCTGGTCAATTTTGAACTGATGATTACTGGGAGCGTTTCATTTGGTCCAAGGAAAACATACTTAAGTGTGTTAGGCAGCTCTTTCAGCTCGGGAGTGGATGGTGAAAGGTCTGGCATTTCTTGGGACGAGAGTGTCCCAGGCGGGTTGGAGAACAAGTCAGGAGGAAGAAATTGGCCAAGAAGAGGATCCAAAAATGAATAGCCCCAGCGAGAAGTATATGGGCTCAAGGTCCCAGTGTGGATTTGCAAATCCGCCAGATTTGGCGGGGAAGAAAGGGCAATCCGATCTTCAAGAGTGTAGACCGACGGTGAGTAGCCCGGATATGACTCAGACCACGAGGTATGGGAAGCGAACAAAACCTCGTCAGAAGTCTGGCTAGGAGAGGGTACGGGACAAGGGAGGGATGGGGGAACGTCACAATATGTGTTGGTCAGGTGGTCATCAGTGTTTATAGGTAATCTGCAGCAGTCCGAATAGGTCCCAATTAGTCCGATACATGTGCTGACGGCCATGTCCTCGTCAAACGTGTCATCCTCGATACAATCGCAATCAAAGTTCTTGGCTGCCTTGAAGATGTTAAGCTTAATCTTTTCAGATCCAACGGCAATCTCGATACAGCCCAACTCGCAGTGGATATGGGCACGGGCTGTGGCCAAGAAAGGTCGACCGAGGATGATCGGACAATCAGAAAGTGAACTAGGAACTTCCATATCTAAAACAAGAAAGTCAACAGGAAAACAGAGACTGTTGACCCTAACCACCACGTCTTCCACCACACCCTTCAGGATTTTGACAGAATGATCTACCAACTGTAACGTGACAGGTGTGGGTTTCAGATTTCCTAAGGAAAATTTTTCTAGCATGATGGTCGATAAAAGATTTGTGGAAGACCCTAGATCAAGCAGGGCACGATTAAAACTGCAGCCTTGGATGCTACAGGAAATGAGTGGTGTGCCCGGATCTTTCTGCTTCGGTGGTAGGTTTGACAGTATAGCACAACTCACATGAGGCGAGAGAACCACCGGATTCTTAGTTTTCTTTGATTGTCGCCTGGGTGTTGTGTAGTCTTTGAAAAATCGGGCGACAGTTGGTATGTAGTTGATAGCCTCGAGCAGGGATACTTTGATTTCTACATCCCTGAACAAATTACGCAGGTTATCAAAGACCTACATATCTTTCTTTTTGCCTTTTGGCTCCCTCAGTAGAGCCTCAGGGAATGGAACTGATTCTGGCAACAATTTGGGTGTATCGTTCTCTCGCGAATGCGGTGCGCATCCCGAATGAGAGGGCGATGAAGAAGATGGGCCAGGATCAGGTCGAGGTGAATCGACGGTCTACTTACCGCTCCTCATAGTGATAGCATTGGACGATGTGGGTCCAGTGGGATCATACGGCGGAGGAGGGTTCGCAATGGGGACACAAGAGTGCGGTGTTGCAGCGGAATTAGCCTGAAATCCCGGTGGAATGCTCGGAGCTTGCAGAATTTGATTAACCTGCCCCTGAGAAGGTCGTACCTATGGTTGAGGACCACGAGGTACGAAGTTTCACGGGTTTGGAACAGGTTGGGCGGAAAGAGTGCCCTGAGATCGAGTCGCCATGCGTAGTTGACTGATCTCAGCATTCTACTACGCCAATTGGTACTGAAGAGAAGTCATGTTCTCTTCATGGCGCTTTGACATTTCCGTCATCATTCGCATCAATTTATCAAGAGGACTTGATGCGTGTTCAGTTTGCGGTACGCAAGGGCCTGATGGCAGATTCGCCATAGGATTAGACTGGGCCCTTGGGATGACGGGTGCGAACGGTCGCATTGGTCCACCCGTGGGGTTTTGGAATTGCGGGTTGTTGGACCATGCGAAGTTCGGATGATTGCACCACCTTGGGTTATAAGTGGCAGAAAATGTGTTGTTCCCCAGGGTGCAAGCGTCTTCTATGCCAGAAGATGCGTCCGCATGTAAGTATGCATCCGACACACGGAGGCTTGGTCATCTGTGTCAAAATACTGGCTCACAGAAGCCAGTTTCACATCACTTACCGAGTCGCTCGGCGAGACACTCGGTAAGGAAGGTCTAACGGGGTTTCTCAGGATAAGCATGGTGTTGGTAGAATTTGGATTGTGACGAAGTGGTGAAGTGGGGGTGTTTGCCATAGAACGGGCGAGGTTGGCCAGAAGCTCGTCCAGCTTCTTGTGCACGACGGAGACTTCATCCAATTTTTGTGCAATAAGGCTTAGATCAGTGGATGAATGGGAGGGTCCCGTGTCAACTTCGTGGACATGTCGGGGCTGGCTGGTACGATTAAAGGCAACAATGGAAGCATTGTTCATCGAGTTTTCACTCATATTTTCAAACAATTCAAATGCACCATTCTCGTCTTTATTCATAAAGTTCCCTCTGCAGGAGGCGTATGCAATCTACTTCAAAGTCTCATTTAGCCCATAGTAGAAAATCTGGGCTATATGCCACTTAGGCAGACCGTGGTGCAGACACTTCCTGAGGAGGTCGTTATACCTCTCCCATGTCTCATGAAATTGTTCGCCGTTTTGTTGCATAAATGAAGTGATGGCACGGCGAAGCACATTGGTTCGCCCGATTGGGAAGAACTTCTTGAGAAACGCCGTTCGCATCTCTTCCCAAGAGTGGATGGTTCTCCCAAGGGTGCATAACCACTGCGACGCTTTATCCCGCAATGAAAACAGGAACATTTTCATGAGGACTATAGGTAACCCGACATTTCTTGGTTTAACAATTTCAACTAATCAGGTTAAGTCTTCCAAGTGGAGAAACAGATCTTCACTTGCAAGACCATGGAAGCGAAAATTTATCAGGCCAATTATGTTGGGTTTTAATTCAAAGTTGTCCCTACCCATGGGGACCCAAATTTGTCCTATGGTCTCTGTAGCAGCGAGATTCTGATAAGAGCTAAGAGACTTAGGCTCCTCCCGTTCGGGAGGGTTCTGCATTTCCTCCAATGTTTCCCGAATGGCTTCAATTTGTTCATTATACATTTCCATTTGGGCTTGGAGGCGGGTTATGGGATCTAAGGCTCCACCACCTGGTGGTTCTGAGGGCAGTTTCCTCCCTCGGGATTTGGGGGTGGGTGTGCAGCCATGTTTGTGTAGGAGGAGGACGATTCGACTTCTTTTCTAGATTTATCAGGCAATTCAATCAGTTCAGGGTTTTGTGACCTCCTCCCAAACATGCACTATCGTAGGAAGAATTGGGGAGATGAGAAGGGAAAAAAGATGAGAGAAATGACGCCGCAAAGGTACACTTGATGACAAATCAATTCAATCCAATTCCTAACCTCTACAGTGCCCTTAGACCTAAAGATCTAAGTTACCTTCTATCACGAACTATGGAACCGAATGCGAGCACCGTGGAACCACCGGGCCAGATTGAAAGGCCGTTTGCCCCAGTCTTAGACACCCGATAGCACGCGGGAACCCTCACCAGCACGTAGACGCTACACGCAGGTAGTTAGACCTCCAATCCTTAGTAAGGGTCAAGTTACTACCAATTTTAGTTAGAGGCTTAGGGTCAAGTGCTTCTGGAATGTGAAGGGCGTTGTTTACGAGTAATGCCCAAATGATTGATTTTCAGAGTGTGTAAAACAAGCATGCAACGGGAAAATCTCCCCGAATTGAAGTTTTTATTGGTGAATGATTTTTAGAGTTCATCCTTAAGTAGTATGAATTTTAGGATTTCTATGAATTACCAATTCAACCAATCTCCTGGTTTTTGAGAGAATACAGGTTTTCTTCTAAGCCCCAACAAACCCTTCTTCAATATCAGTTGGTTAATGCATGCTAAAATGCAATGGGCTACCCTAAATGGAGATTTCTATGTGTGGATGCACGAGTCAGTTTTATATTAGTGTGAAAGGGAGTGAAAGCACTTCAATTCAAGTGCTCCCAATCACCAAAAAGATTTCCACACACACGGCTCAATCAATAGATAAAGAAACTAAAATTGTTGGTGTTGAAATGTTCGGGATCGAATCTTAGGCAAGTTGAAAAGTCATGGTGGGGTTGGAATCAACTCAATTCCAAGTCTCCCCACCAAAAATGTGATCCCGAATTTGCAGGTAAATGAGGCAAAGAGAGGTGCAATCAATCTTTTTATGTTTTCCTCAAGGAATACTTCCCACGACGAGAAATTCAAGAATCAAGATTCTTGGATTTTCTCTATGCGAAGTAAGGTGGGAAATCCCGGGGCAGTGGGAGTAAAGGCAATCAATCAAACAAGTGAATTTTAATCCACTTGCCCCAAGAGATCCCAAGAAGTTTTTCTAATTTTTAGTTTTTAGTTTTTTTTTTTTTCTTAAGGTGACAAGTTAACCCTAGTTGCTAAGAAAAAAAGAACCTACTTGTGCAGCAAAGTGTGCAGAGCTCCAATGCGGTGTCAGCATCTTCACGCTCTCATTCCCGCCCTTGGATCTACTCACGTCTTTGACTTCGTCAGCCTGCCTTCTCCTTGCACCAGGTTCACCTGCACACCAAAGACAGAGATACCCGTGAAGAGAGAAGAGAAAAATTGAAAGGAATTGAATAGAAACTTACTTGAAGGCGCACTTCCCCGGCAACGGCGCCAGAAAAGTTGTGGTATCAGACCCGAATAGGTTGTTAATATGGTGATTTTATCATTGAAGTGTATATAGTGGTTAACCTAAATCGGCCCTAACCATCTCTTTACAAAATTTTTTTTTTTACCTGGCCTACTTGATTTTATCTTGGTCACTTTTAGGCCCAAGGTCGAATTGAGGGAAGTGGGGTTACAAGTCGAGTTTCTACGCCTTTCCTACAACGAGTCTCTTCCGTTCGTTTATTGTGTTTTTGGTGTTTTTCTTATTTATATTTTTTTCTGGTAATCTTTGTCCTTGAGGCACACCCTCAAAATTGGGTTCTTGGCTTTGAGCCAAAACATAGTTCCAAAATGGGTCTTGCTATTCGCAAGACGGAGTACCTGCAAGTCAAAGATTATCTTTTCTCTTTTATATACTTTTTTTATCTTTTTACTAACAAGAAAGTGAAACAGAAATAAAGTAAATACAGTATATATATGTATAGGTATATATTATGTATATAAAGGGGTGGGGGTGGAGGCGGAGATGGAGTGTAGCACGGTGTCGAGTCGGTCGTCATCTAGAAAGACGCAACCAATAGGACGAGGTGCCGCGTGTAAGGTGTAGGATGGATGGTAGAAGATGAATGCGAACACGCTTTTTGTACACGTGTATCGGGGAATATCAGCAACTGGTGCAGATATTCCCGCGATACCACATATGATAAATAATGTGAAAATGTGTATATATATATCTATGTAAATATATCTATATATATATATGGTAATAAATATATAGGTATATATATATGTAGTTATATATATATATGTATATGTATATATATATATAGGTATGTGTATGTATATATAACTATATATAGGTATATATGTATGTATAAGTATATAGTAATATATGTATATATAGATATATGTAGCTAGATATATATATATGTATATATGTATAGTTATATAGATATATATATGTATATATGTATGCATATATAAGTAGGTGTGTATATATGTGTATATATATATATATATATATATATGTATCTATACTTAGTTATATAGGTAATAGTGTATATATAGATATATGTATATTTATATATATATATATATGTATATAAATATATGTATATTTATCAGTATATATATGTGTATATATATATATAAGTATATAGATAATATATGTATATGTATGTATATAGACTAATACATAGTTATATAAGTACTAATATATGTATAGATATATGTATAAATAAATAAATATATATATATAAGTATATGTATATATGTAAATATATATGTATATATATATATACATATGTATGTATGTATATGTATATAAGTATATAGATATATATATATATGTATGTATGTATACTAATACATAAGTATATAGGTACTACTATATGTATAAATATAAGTATATATATATATGTATGTATGTATATGTGTATATAATAGTGTATAGGTGTGTGTGTGTGTGTGGAAGTGTGAGTGTATGTGTGTGTGAGCGTCGGTGAAGAGAGTGTTATGAGAGAGAGTGAGAGAGAGAGAGAAAGAGAGCGGGAGACAGAGCAGCCGCACTGCTGGAGAAGAGGAGGATAAGTTGTCCGCAAGCCCAATGCGTCGTCTGAAGGTCCTCAAGCGCACGCGCAGGCATGTCTGCACGCGGGGACGTGCGCACTGGAGGGCGAGGGGCACGGAGAGGAGACGTAGCGCACCGTGTTGCGTGAAGGCTGGAGCGGGCACTAGCGCTCGCAGGTGCACGCGGTGAAGGAAGCGGGCAAAGGCAGGTGCTGGGAGAGGGCTAGCAGACGCGCGAGCGGGCGCGTGCACGGGCAAGGACCGGTTGCAGCGCGCCGTGTGACCGGATAAGTGAGAAGCTTTTCGGTCACCCCACTGTAGCCACAGTGTCGCGCAGACTCGCGTGAGCAGTGGCTACAGTGGAAGGCCGAGCCGTGCGATCAGGTACGGGCGGTTGTGTGAGTGCGGACAGCTCGGCGCGCGCGGCGGAGTGGCTTCAGCTGCTGGCTTGCGGGCGTGACCTCGAGACAGAGCAGAGAAGCGGGAGGTAGTGATGCCTGCAGGTGCGCGCGGAGGGCGAAGGCGGCCTACAGGCTTTCGCGAAAAGAGGCTGGGCGGCTGCTATTGCTGCGGCTTTACCACAGCTGCTGCCGCCTTACCACAGCTGCTGCCGCCGAGCTTTGAGCTTCAGACCTTGAAGCTTGCAGCCATGGCTGAAGGTGCTGGAAACGTAAAAAAAAAGAGAAAAGAGCCACCACACCCACCGGCTCTTTGAAGAGCTGGGCGGTGGTGGTCTCACTGTGGTGGTGTGCACCACAGTGAGAGCTCCTGCCTGCCGGGTGTCTCCTCAGAGGAGGAGGACCGGCATATGGAGGGAGAGGGAGGAGAGGACGGCCTGGAAGGAGAATTTCTGCAAAGTCTTTTTTTTTTTTGGCATTTTTTTTGGTGAGGACCAAGCTGCTTTTGAGAAGAAGACGACGCCCTCCTTTTATAGAAGAAGAAAGCCATGCACAGCCATGCCCTGGCTGTGCATGGCTCATGCACGGCTCATGGCAGGGAGAGGTCTGCTGTGGCTGGCAGGGAGAGGGATGGAGAGTAGGGAATGGCGCAAGGAGAAGTTGCAGCCGTGGGAAGCATTTCAAAAATCAAGTGGAAAAATAAAAAGATGGTGGATTTTGCAAAGATGTACTTGAGGAAAAATGTAATCGCGAGGCCATTTTATTTCATTCTCCTCCCTTCTCAATTAAATGCATGCATGCATGTATTTTTACAATGCAACTATGGAGACCTAATATGCATTGGTAATGCTAGGAAATAGCACAAGATGGCACAATTGTAGGCGTATTTTTGCGGTGCAATCAAGGTGGCTTAAAGAGAACTACCACACAATCAGCCCATATAGGTTTCTTGCCATAGACCTTGGTTGTAAGGTCCCCGTGTGAAACGACCCGGTTCCCGAGTCCCTACGAGACACGAGAACCGGACCGACTCGACTAATCCCAAGACCTAGTCGTCCAACGAGGAAGTAACCAAAGGACAGTAAAATAAACCACATTCAGCATGAATATAACTAACAGTAAGAAAGTACAGCAGTAAGGAAAGAAACTACTACAGTAGGTACCACCACAACAGTAAAACAGCATTTATCATATAACAAGAACTGCAGGTAAAGAAGGTACAGCGGAAACAAAAACTACTCACTAGAACAGGAACAAAAGAGGTACAAAAGGCTGTGATAACTCTACTGGACCCTACTCGGCCCAGCGTCCTCTGCAGCCGCCGACCCTGGCTGCTCAACACCTGGTCCTGAAAAAGGTAACGAGTGTAACACGTCAGCAAAATGCTGAGTAGAGTGGCAAACTAACTAAAGGCAACAGTAGAGTGTACAGTAGCTGTTATGTTCTATTACTTCCTTTATTCACATCTTTCAATTTTTCTCACTATTTCATTTATTTCTCAGATCCTTTACTTGATCTCGAATGTCCTCGTGGGAACGATCTTGATTGCAGTCTTTTCCAAAAGTAGAAGTAGCACGTGGTGCTCTCCTGGCCGGGAGAGTCCCCCGTGGTGATCCTACCCTCAGTCAACCACCCCAAGGTCACTGACAGACGTAACGGTGACTACGGCACGCGCGATAAACGCACAGGTAGCTAGCCCGCACTGGCACGCGGTCAGTCGTTTCCGTTAACGGGTGCGCCCAAAGCACAGCACGGAACCAGGGCAGAGCCCTCTCAGTAACAGGGGTCCAACCCCTCCACAGTAACCAAACCGGGGCCTTGCCCCTCCACAGTCCGCGCACCCTCGCCTGACTACCTTGGTTTGCCCTAATGGGCCTAACAAGTCGGTGAAGGAGGCTAGCAGAACCCCGGGGCCCGTGGGGTAGCTAGTACTCTCCTAACACTAGTAGCTCTCCTCGGTACTACGTACACGAGGGCCAACAAGTCGGTACAGAGCGGCCAATCCTAACCCCGGGTCCCTGGGGCGGCTGGCCCCACTCTGCACTAAACAGGTACGGGTACTTCCCTTGGTACTGCGTACCCAAGAGACAGTACAAACTACATCTCAGTTCCATTCCTTTTTCTTTCCAGGAGTTCCACTCCTAATTCCCCGTAGGGTTCCAGCTCTTTATCTCAGAACATCATATGTTTCACTTTCCAGATTCACATTCTCAAAATCCATGATCTCAAACATGTTTCTTTATTCATAACAGGCAGCTGTTAATTAAATTTACAGGCAGCTTTATATATTCCTTTCCAATTTTCCAAGACTGCAGTAATATACATTCCACTAGTTTTTCCACCCTAGGATTCATGCCATATCCTAGGATCTATCATACAATCTAGTTTTCCGGCCCTAGGATTCATGCAACACCTAGGAGCTATCATTCCATATATTTCTCATTCCTAGGATTCATGCAATGCCCTAAGTTCTAGTTATGGTTCCATACTTTAACAGATTTTATTAATACTTAAAGCCAATCTACCAGGTACAACGGGAGTAGTGGGGGCGTGATCGGGAATCCCGCGTGCCTCCGCGACTCTCAAGACTGCAACCGAACGAGGTCCTATCACAAGGATCAAACACAAAGAGTGTCTCAGAACAGTGTATAGCTACTGTAGGCGGGTAGAGGAATTAATTCTGAAACGAATGCAACTCGAATCGCGGAAAACGGAGCCCAAACGGGCCTTAAACGGGTCGAGAAAGACAATACTGTGCAAAATCAGGCGTCTGGAACTCCTTCCAGACGTCTTAAACGGTGGATCAGAGAATTACCTGTTCAGCTTGGTTCCCCGGACGTCCAGAAGTCTGCGGGGACGTCTGTCCTATACCCCAGACGTCATATGGTCCACACGGACGTCTGTAGATCACTCCCGCCGTCTGGTACAACTTCCAGACGTCTGATTCGCAAAGGATGGCGAATCAGCGAACCTGCGCACAGCCAACCCCCCTCCCTCAGTACGGTCAGTCGACAAGAAGGAAGAAGAAAGCGGAAACTCACCTTTCAGACGTCTGTATGATCTTACAGACGTCGACCTTGCCGTCTGGCTATCAACCCAGACGTCTGATTCTGGAAATTTTTCCAGAATCAGAACCCTGCTCGGCCTCCGCTCGCGACGCCGCCCGCGTCGCACCTCGCGCGTCTGCTGCTCAGCCCGCAGCAGGTCCCTCTCCGCGTCGCTCCGCGCCCCCTGCGCCCTCCGCCGGCCGGCCAAGCCGCTCCGGCGAGCTCGCCCTCACGGCAGAGCCCCGCCCTCGCACGTCGCACCTCCTCCGCGCTCACTGCGGCTGCCGCTGCCGCTGCTGCCCTCGCGTCCGCTCGCTCTCGCGCACAGGAAGGAGAAGAAGGAGGAGACGGTGGAGACGGGAGGGGAGGCGCGCCCTTTTAAGGCCGCGAGAGGAGGAGAGAGAAGGTGGTCGCAGCGCGCCTGCAGCCGCAGAGAGAGAGAGAGAGGAATCGCAGGTCTGCGCGCACAGGCACGCAGACGAATCTCCCGTGCGAACATAACTGTTCTCCAGACGTCTGTAAACGATCCCGGACGTCTGTTCAGACGTCTGGATGTGATCCAAGACGTCTGGTCCGACGTCTGGGCCACCTCCCAGACGTCTTAAAAGGCGTCTGGGGCACGCACTCGTTACACCGTGCATGCAGCTCCATGATCAAAGCTACATCACTTGCAAGCTAAGGATAACAATCCTAAGTTCATAGATATGAAAACACCATTGCTCAGCTCAACAAAAAAATGGGATGGAACTCTCAATACCCTCTTCCTCCATACTAAGTTTTAGAGATGAAGTTAAAATCAAAGACAAAAAAAGAGTGATTCTTGATCAAAATGCCCAAATCATAGACGAAGTTAAAATCATCTCGAATGAAAGTAAAACCTCAAAGAAAGCATATTAAAATTAGCATTAAGAGCAGTATTTCCATGTAGATGCCCATAGAAATTGCACAAGAACAAAATTCAAGGAAAGCAGTTAAAAAAGCAAGTTTCTTTCCCAAATCTACTCATATAAACTAATCCATGAAGATGCCCACAGAAATTGCACAAAAAGAAAGCTATACCTCATAGAAATCAAAAGGCAAAGCAACCTGCTGCCACAGCTAAAAAGCACCTTCGAAACTGCATAGGAACACTTCTTAAACACACAACAAAGATGAAGATGAGAATAAGGTGCTAAGAAAATGTGAAGGAGTTGAACGCACCAGGTAAGGTTCGTGGAAAGCGTGAAGAACAAGTGTAAATAGGGCCCCTTCTTATAAAACCAGAGGAATAAAAAGCCATGAATTCATCCAACCAACACAAACCAACAACACAACAAAGCAAGCACAGACCATGCGATCACGAGAAATAGCAGTAGGATTTGCGCATGGACAAGATAAAGCCGAAGCTACATCAACTCCAGCAACAGGACCTCATAGCCATATGGAAGGAAAGCCCTCAAAAAATCACATTCAAAACATAGCTCGTTGCGTAGCTGAGAAAGGGAGAAGGAAGGCTGCAGTTGCATCGCAACCTGCAAAAGCACGATTCCATGGCTTCCGATTGCTCATTAGGGGTAGCAAGAGACCAAAAGGTGAAAACAAGGGCAAGGGCGAAACCAAGGGCAAGATCGGAAGAGCTGAGGCGGCGGTGAAACAAAGCTCTGTGTGCTGCAGAAGGGATAAGTCAGAGGATAACTTATCCCCTGTGGTAACACAAGATTGCCTATTCCAGGTTAAATGCCCAATCAGGGGATAAGTTATCCCCCATGGTAAATGGGGGATATCCCTTAAAAAGAGGGGATATCCCCTACCGTAAACTAGGCCTAAAGGTTTATTACATCGAATTCCTGTAGAAGGCAAAGTTATTTTTGTGAATTTGCCAAGGATGTAGGAATTACATCGATTTTTTTGCAAAGAAATAAAAGGAGTTCCAATGGAATGTAGAATTTTATTTACTACTTTAGAATGGGGATGCCCTAATCTCTAGTACCATAAATCCCATGAAACTCAGATAGCTACGAATGCTTTTGGAGCAATCTAAAAGGGTGATGAAGATGGTAGTAGCCTGCAGAGACCACGATCATTTTTCCCTTGTGAATGAAATGTATTGTAAGTAAAAGTAAATTTGCATTTATTGTCATTGCACAATTTTGAAATAGATAATAAAGATCTTGAAACATAAGGGCTGCATAGGTGCTCGAATCCATACATCACATCATAAAATTGCATTATTATCATATTTGAATTCTCGGTAACGGTGCCAAAAAATGATGGTGCATTCTAGATCGTTAGTTAATTAGGGTTAATTAATCGCGTTATAGTATAGTTGCAATTTATACGTAAGTCATTTTATTTATTTATAATTTTTATGGGTTTTATTCCAGGTCGTTCACTGGAAGGAAGTTATTGATATACATCACTCTCTATTATCCAAAATCATCTTTTATTCCAAAAAAATGTTAAGTTTATTTACAAATAAATTTAAAAAATCAAAGAATGAATTATCTAAGTCAATTATGTACAAAAACAATAAAGTAATTAATGTTAATGAGAATGGTTCAAACATATTTATAAGCAGAAAGGCATTAAAAACTAATCTAAGTCAATCTAAGTTAATTATGTACAGCTCTATCTAAGTGAGGCATCAATATAGGCAAAAAAATACTAAATATATACTATACTAACATATACAACTATCTACACTAACGTATATAATTGTCACTAAAGCCTTAAAAACATATTAACAACATAAGGCAAAACTAATGTATCTAATATACACTACATATATATACATACATGTAAACTATACTTAACTTATATATATACTAACTATATATTACACAACACAATACTACACATAGCACACTCATATACACTTGCATATAACACTTAGTCAAATTTTTAACCTTAACTTAACCATAGTTAGTCTTTACACTAAAAAGTTTGAAATTTGCGGGCCCAATGGTTTGCAGGATCAATGGCCTACTAGGAGTCGGATCGATACTACTACTAAATTGGGCCCTAGTTTATTTATTGTAGTTTTTGGTATAGCTTCAGGCTGATTCAGGCCCACACGGCTCCCAACCACCCTTGCCCATACGGGCCCACATGCACACACACACCTAAATATGCTTAGTAAGTGCACCCTGCATTGATAATCGGTGAGGTGGTGTGCGCAGTTACTTATATGCAGGTGCGGGAGCTATCATCCCACGATGTGGGACTATCGAGGGGGTGCTCGTATCAGTGCGTTCAAATGTGCGATTTTGCCATCTTTAGATCCTGATTTTGGTGCTTATTTCATAAGTATTTTCAAATAAAATTATCTATACTTGAAACTTATACATAAGGCTTTCTATTGGTATAATTTATTTACATTAATTAAATATATAAATATATTTAAAAAATTGGTTAAAGTTAGAGATAAATATACATTGAGTTATTATTTAATTTCTTAATTAAAGCATACATTAATAAATTAATGGTAAAATTGATTTATAAATTAGTTAAGTTACATTAATAACTTATCATTACATATTTTTAATTTATTTTTAGTGATTTATTTCTATTTATATACATTTAATTACACATTTTATATATAAATACATAAATATACAACATAAATATTGTTATACAGTGTAAATAAACTATAAACACATTGAAAATACTTAAAATTATAATATACAAGTATGCAAAATAATTTATTTCAATAATTCATTAATTTACTAATTTAAATTATTTTAACTTACTAATATACATACTTAACTTATTAATATAATTATGTACAATATATAGATAAATAAATAAATAAATATAGGGTTACATTACTGTATAGTATAATTACATTAAGTTATATATATAGCTATAAATATGATTACAAGTATGTACATAGTTATTTATAATTACATAGGATTATGTATATATAATATAAATAAATAAATATATAATTATACTATATATTGTACACTTTACTATAAATACCTATCCAAGTAAATAAAGTAAATATATAAGTTATTTACTTACTTTATGTACATATAAGTTATTATGTACACTTAATTTAGTATTATATACAAGTATAATACTATATGCAAGGTATTTTTATGGATTTTTGGACTTTTTCATATTTTTATGTTCTTTTTCTGTTTTATAGAGATAGGGGAAGAGAGAGAAAAGATGAGAAGAGAGGAATAGAACTCTTTTTGGTGTTTTTGTGTTTAGTTCTTTATTTACAAACCAAAATAGACCTAAGTATCTACTGGTATGTTCTACTAGCTAGGAATTTCAAAACTTATTCTAATTTCACACACACCTAAAACTAACCCTAATCTAACTCAAGGTACATTTATTTTACTTTTTTATGATATTTTTGCATTTCCTTTTGGTATTTACAAAGTGGACAGAATGAGGCTTAAATGATGTTGAAATGTGAAACCTAAGCCAAGAAAATTCATTCTAAACTGTTGGAATAAGAGGTAAGGCAATCAAAACATCTAGGCATCTTTATGCAACATAATTGAACATTAAGACATGACTTCTAACATTGAATTCCATCAAAATTACAGATTGGACAGATTACATGCTGAATGATTGCTGACAGTGGTTTCAAAATGGAATTTACATGCTCTTTTCAATCTAAATTGAAGCAATAACAATACATGAATGCTTATTACGTGAGGTTCTATCATTCCACTACATCAATAGCTCAATTAGAACCTAAAATCAACTCAGACCCCCTTAGATTCCACTCCTAGTGCAGCAGCAGCTACTGCTATTCAACAAGACTCAATCAAACCTTCTCAGGTCTGATCTGAGGCAAAACAAGTCAACCTCAGATCTGGAAAATAAATCTAAAGATTGTTCAATCCAGATAAAACCATTTCATCCTTAAATCACCCAAAATCTGGGATCATTTCCCACTGAAAATAAGTTCAAACAAAGAGAATGATAGAGAACAGCTGCTACTACCAAAAACTCTTCATATCTGATCAAATCACTAAAACTCCAATTTAAGTCATCGCAAATACTCCTCTAAAGATTTGAAAATCACTTAGCATCACATCAAAGTGTTCTGAATCTAGAAACTCTAATTAATCTTCGACCTTACACTATGGATGGTAGGGACAAGGAATCAAATCAGGTATTGGATCCAATCAGGAATTGCTTTCAGATCTTTATCAAAACACATTTAACCTCATTTAAACCCCAAGTAGTGGATTAAAACAAGATTTGTTAGAAAACCATTATCACCTACTTGAGCAATTAATGTAGCTTCACTGGATCGATTTGAACATCCAAGAACTCTAGACACTATTGATTAGTTTTTAGTAGACTATGCAATGCTCCAAGACTAATTAGGTCATCGCAGAGGCCTCAATCTAGTGCATCAGATTTCATTGACCTCTGCTACCCAACAAAGACAGAAAATAGGGCCAATATGTGAAAATTGGGCATGAAGAATCTAATTTATAAAAATCAAAACAAAAGAGTTCTAATTCATCATGATAAGCTCAATTGAACTCTTATCAAATCAATTCACTCAATTACAAACCATTTAAATAGATTGGATCTCTGGTCCCCAAATCCACATCAATCGAGCTAATTATCACAATTAAAATCAGATGGAGGGTCTTTGTGAACAAGTGGCATGAATGGAGAGACTCCTAAGTGGATTTGAGCATGATTTGGATCTGGAAGCCAGAAAACTTCATATTTGAATCAACTCTGATGGAGGGAGTGGATTGTGAATTAAACTGGCAAGGAAAACATTAAGAAATGATCATGAAGTGTAAAGGAAGAAAGATGGATCGAAATGGATGCATGACTCATCCTATCTGATCGGAATTGATCAGAAAGGGGGGATTGGCTCTACACTAATCTACTCTTAATCTAAACTAACCCAGATGAAATCCATTAGTATACTACTCTAATCTAACTAATTTAATCTGAGAATCAGTAAATCTATCTAGAAAGTAAGTAAATATACTCTAAAGAGAAGAATGGGATTCCTGGACCATGACCAGCAGTTAGTGGTGACGAATTTTAAGAAGAGGGTCTCCAGCGATTGAAAAGTGAAATGACCCGATGCCTATTTGGGGTGTTTAAGACGTATGAAATAACCATCAGACATCTGTCCGGATGTCTGGATGAAGGG
The DNA here is from genome assembly GCA_037157565.1 of Thalassia testudinum. Classification (NCBI taxonomy): domain Eukaryota; kingdom Viridiplantae; phylum Streptophyta; class Magnoliopsida; order Alismatales; family Hydrocharitaceae; genus Thalassia; species Thalassia testudinum. The sequence goes on along the minus strand of JAZHRO010000019.1, from coordinate 59,260,415 downwards.
TCAGACGTCTAAAAGTGGGAAAATATCATACGTTCTTTTCTCTCTACGTGCGGACGGCATGCAGAGCTTCTCTCTCTCCTCCACACCCCTCACCCCTGAACCCTAACGCCCTTCCTATTTAAAACCCTCCCTACCAGCCACCACCTCCACACCTTCCTCCAACCAGCTGTCACCTTCCTCCCAACCTTCCGTGAGGTGAGTGGAGGGGAAGACGAGAGAGAGAGGTGGGACGCGGAGGAGGAGGAGAGCGCAGCAAGAGCGTGGGAGGGTCGAGGTCGAAAGAGCTCGTGTGGGAGCTCGGAGGAGCTCGCGTGAGCGGCGGCGGGCATGCATGCAAGGAAAAGGGGCTCAAGGAGGCAACCTCCTGACCCTCTACAGCTGCTGAGGCTACTGCAGCGTGCTGCGAGCAACACTGCAAGAGGAGCGGTGTCACAGAGGAAGTTCTGGTACTGGAAATTTTTCAATAGCAGATGTCTAGAGGGTCGACCAGACGTCTGGGGAGGCATCAGGACATCCAGAGCTGAAGTTGGACGTCTGAAAGCATATTATCACGCGGAGGTACGTGTTTCCTGTGCTACTTTAAGCCAAGCAGACCGTAGCATAGGAATGTCGGGCTAAAATTGGTGCTGTGTTTTTCGTACGCAGGTGCAAGGTGTTGGAAAGGTGCGCGGTGCACCTTTCCAAGAACATTTGGACGTCTGACCACATCGCCAGACGTCCGACAGCACTTTCAGATGACCGGAGGCATAGTCCAACATCTTGAACTTCCTTCAGACGGTCGTGGAGGGATCCAGACATCTAAGGAACCTGCAAGAGACACAAGGTAAGATCTAACATCTTTCAAGACATCTGGGACTAATCCCAAATGTCTGATTTTGGACAGTATGGGTGTTTTTGGCCCATTCGGGACCCAAACGGAGTCAGATTTCCGCAAACAAAGTACCGTTGTTTTTCGCTTGAGTTTCTCTACGTGTTAGTGTAATGTATCCACTGTTTTGACCCATCTAATGTGAATTAGTTGCTGGTACATGTTACCAGCCAGTGGCATGTTCGGGACCCGCAAAGACGACGAGATCTGTGGTGCAGGCCCCCATTCCTCCCGTGATACCCGGTAGAGTGGTTTACAGTATTATTCTGATTAAATAAATGAACTACATGCTTAGAATAACTCGAATGAACCGTAGGATGAGAATGAACCCTAGGGCAGAAGCGAATGAGCATGGTTGAGCTACACTGTCTACTTGAGATGCCTATAAAACTGTAAATGCTAGCAAATGTACTGGTTATTTAATATGATGCCCTGTCAGTTAAAAAATCACGAGCTATCTATTTAAGAATCGAAAAAGAAATGTAAATAGAGAGATATGAAATTTGGAATACGAAACGAAAGGAATACCAGCATGAACCCTACGGGGAATTAGGAGGAAAACTCCTGTAGATGGGAAGTGAGCTGGCCCTTGTGTACATGGTACCAAGGAGAGAAATTGTCCCTTTTAGTGTAGAGGGGGAGCCAACCACCCCTTGGGTTGAGACTTGGGGTAGGACTGGTCACTCTACACCGACTCCTGTTGGCCCTCGCATACGTGGCACCGAGGTGAGCTACTAGTGTAGGGAGGGAGCTAGCCGCCCCACTGGGCTCGGGGTTAGAACTAGCCAACCTACACCAACTTTTAGGCCCTCTGGGCAAACCGAGGTAGTCGGACGAGGGTACACGGACTTTGGAGGGGCGAGACCCCTGTTCTGAGAGGGCAAAGCCCTATACTATTCCGTGCTATACTTTAGGTGTACCCACTAGCGAAAATAACTGACCATGTGCCAGTGCGGGGTAGCTACCCGTGAGCTTATCACACATGCCGTTGTCATCGCTACGTTGCGACAGTGACCTCGGGGTGGTTGACTAGGTGTAGGACTACCGCGGGGGACTCTCCCGACTAGGAGAGCACCACGTGTACCTTCTACTCCACGGAAAATACTGCAATCAAGATCGTACCCATGAGAAATAAGCAAGATCAAGAAATACTTGGATCCTTTGTGAAATAAATGAACCAGAAATACATAGATGAGATAAATAGAAATGAGAATAAAACATCGTTGCTTGTTTTACTTTACTTGCACATAAATAATGTAAACACCACTCTACTCAGCGTTCACTAACTCTGTCTTTTCGTAACCCTGTTCAGGATCAGGAGTTGAGCAACACGAGTTTCCGGCTACAAGGGGTGTTGGGCCCAGCCGAGCCTGCCGTAGTCGTTTCTTTCTAGCCCTTTAGCTTTTTGCTATTGTAGTGAGTACTAGACATCTATTTTACTGTTCCTGCTACTTTCTGTCTTCTTTTCCGCTGTTATTGTTGTGATGGCATATATTTTCTGTTGAGACTTTTAGCTCTGTTGTTCCTTTACGTCTCGTTTTTCCTTCTGCTTAGTTATATTGCATGTGTGAATGTGGTTTATTTCCTACTTTTGGTTATTTCTCGTTGGACGACTAGGTCTTGGGATTAGTCGAGGTGAGTCGGTCTCGGGTCCTATAGGGATCTGGAAATCAGGTCGTAACAAGATGGTATTAGAGCAAGGTCGTCTTGAGAAATGAACCAATTGGTTCAAGAATAACCACTCACGTGCATACAACTAGGATAGCCATCATAATGTAACGCTTTGATATTCGTTTCTGAGTCTTTTTCTCTATGTAATATGGTATCATTGACAACTCTTGTTCTTTCTCTTGTATCTCCTTGTAGGAGATGTTTCATCGAGGAGTTCACAAGGCGGGTCGTGGTCGTGGACGAAGTCAGAGGAGCGCACATGCTGGACCTGAGGCACCAGTTGACCTACCTCTCCTCCCGGGCATTCAGGCCAAGGATCTCATCCAACTGATCAGAAACATCATACGGAAGGAGCTCTAGCCACCTCCTCAAGCACCTCTCCCTGAGGACGTGGAGGGGGAGTCCTCTGTGGGATAGAGAGACTGTCGCAGCGCCAGACGAGCAGGAGGGGGAGGGGGTAATCCTCCACCGCCCCACCAAACTCTGACACTTCTAAGCATGAGCCCTCCTTGCCTAGAGGCATGCCCGTTCCCCCACTGCAGGTAACCACAAGCTTTTTGGACAGTTCTGAAAGCTGAAGCCCCCCTCCTTCAAGGGGGATGAGAGCCCCTCTGAGGCAGACGACTGGCTGGAGCAGATAGAGAAGGTGTTCACACCCTCCGCCCGCCTACAAAGTGTCGCGTGGCCTTTGCCACGTACCAGCTAGAGAGCGCAGCACAGGTGGTGGAGGGCAGTCAGACACCAGGAAGGGAGAGGAGGGCAGTCAGAGGCCGCAGTCGTGGCTCTCTTCTGCGAGCAGTACTTTCCGCAAACCTGGCAGGACCAGAGGAGGTGGGAGTTCCACACTCTCCGCCAAGGGATGATGACGGTTAGCGCATACCACACATGTTTCCTGGAGCTGTCATGTTTCGCCCCGACAGCGGTGTCTACCAAGGAGAAGTGCCTGTGGAGGTTTACTGAGGGGCTCCGACCTGCTATTCGGGGGTATGTCAAACCCTAAAGCTGCCCACCTTCTTACACGTGGTCGAGGTGGCCATGACTTACGAGGAGACCAACCCGACCGCGTGAGACACTGACGGCGAACGAAAGAGGCACTACCAGCCAGAGTACTCACAGGGTCGTCGGGAGTGGAGGCACATGGCACCCGCAGGAGAGCCATCTCATTTTGCGGGGCCACCAATGGCCTTTGGGGACCCCAGACAGGGGCCAGCTACCAGCACCGTACCCCCGCCCAGCCACCAATAGGGACCCACTGAGGGAGGAGGTTGCGTGCCTCTCTGCTACCAGTGTGGCCAGCTGAGCCACATCATGAGGGACTACCTGTCTAGGGATGGAGCATAGCAGATGCTCCTCATACCGAGTGCTGGAGGCTGAGCTGGCGACAGTGGTCACCTGGAGCGTGGGGGAGACAACAGTCACGAGGAGGGTACCGGCTAGCTACTACTCGCCTAACCCAGAGTGTAGCTGCTTCGTCTCCACCGAGAGCTGAGGGGTGTATCAATTACCTAACACACAGAGACGCTAGGGCTTCGGGTTCTGTGGTGGTAGGTATGGTTACCGTTTCTAGCATATTAGTGTACGTACATTTTGATTCCGGTGCCACCCACTCTTTCATCTCTATGAGTTTTGCCGTTGATGAGTCCATTTTAATGGACTACTGTTACGCCTAAGTACTTCAATTCTAACATAGTATGTTTGTTAATAATCACATTAGGTCATTAAATAAGTGCATGCATCATTACTTGAGTTTTTATCTATTTTATCGCATTTTATAACTTAGTATGTAATTATTTTATGTTTTGTTGCAGGAATGATATTGGAAAGAACAAGGAGGGGGGTAAAATTCCCCCAACAAATGGCCAGCCGCAACACCTCCCCACAAATATCTCATCCTCTAGCCAGCCTGAACACTTCCCTCAACAAATGCAAATGGTGTTGGCAATATTTAGAAAAGGATTTTGAAAATCCCTTGGGAGGCGGAAGAGAAGATATACAGAGGAGAGGCGGAGGGGATTGTAGAGGATCATTGTTCGTGCGTGTTTCACTTGTTAGAAATCGAGGTTACAAGTAACCCATCGTTGTAGTTGCAAAACACGTCGATCAGATAAAATTTATACCGAAACTCCAAGAGAGTCTCGGGTCGAACACAAGGAGGCGACGTTTACTTTTGTTGAAAATCGCGCTTGGATTCATTTCTTTTTGGTATTTTAGGGTTTCGTTATTTTTTTTGTGTTTTTGAAATAAAAGACAAGCAAATGATTCACAAGATAGAGATGTGGAACACATATGATCTATATATTAATTCAATGTCAATTACAATGAACTACAAAAGCATAAAAAGAGAGGGAGGTGAGAGGAAATCTCCCGAATCGGCTGTTCGGCGAGACGACGGTGTCTGGCAAAAGCTCTGACGAAGGAGGTGAGGAGCGGGACGACGGAGGTGAGATGCTGGAGGACATCGGGTTGAGGAAAGCCTCAGCATAGCTCCGGAATGGAGGTGAGAAGACGGAGTTGATCTGCTACCGGAATGGAGGTGGGAGGACAGCTCCAAGGTGACCTATGAAGGGAGATGGGAAGTTGGAGGAGTATTTGGTGGGGAAAAGGTTCGCTACACTAATAGGCACCTTGGGAGCTTGAGAACAAGCTCTAATGGAGCATTGGTAGGCTTGCTAGAGCTTGGGAGTAGGTGGGAGTAGAGTAGGTAGAGATGACTTGGAAGGGAGGGGGTGTAGGTCCTTTTATAGTGGTGGAGAAGAGGCAAAAATTGGTATGGGACCATTAGTGACATCCAAACTGTCACTGGAAACATCGCTGTAGGCAGCTCATGCCCGCTGGCGCCTATAACTGGCTTTGCTAGCATGAGATGAATTACCGACAGCTATAAGCGTCGATGTAAGTCCAATTCATGCGTCACTATAGTCCACCTCACGCTACGCTGGCACCGCTCCTGCATTGCCGCACGCGCACCCGCCCTGCTGCGCACGTGCGGTGTTGCGTGCGTGTGCTAGTGGCCTGGGCTATGCCACATGGTGTAGTCTAGGCCGTCCATCTTCTTCTTGTTGTAAGGGCTGCTACAGAGGTCGGATTGAGTCAATTTTCACGTCGTTAGGCTGCGATCGTCGACCCAAATCCATCCACACGGTCGGATTTATCATTTGAAGCTCTAAATTATGTCTCCTAGTCCCTTGGCCATTGATCTTCCTCGGACTGCATATGGTGCTATGGGACTCCGATCGAGGCGATTTCAGAGGCGTTGGACTCCGATCATCGTCTTAATCAGATCCATATGGTCGGATCGTCAATCTGAGGCTCCAAAATAAATATCCTTCTCTCCTAACCACAAAAGGATGCAATTAACCTAAATTATATACAACTAATCTAAATGCAGAATGATGCATGCTATGCAATATTTATAATATGAAATGCAAATCTAAGCCTAGGAACATGCATGAATAGGCATTTTACCCTCAATAAATGTGTTTACATCATACCCTCATGCCTATCTTTTGCTAATCCCTAGCAAAATTAAACTATATGCTTTGTATAAAAGTAGAATTAGGATTAGATCACTTAGGCCCAAGTCGTTTATTAACAGTAGAAAATTTCAATTAAGGTCCTAAACTACAAAAACGCAACAGTACCCGGGTGTCTACCAGAATGCAGACCGCCCAAGTTCTCGCCTTATTTGAGAAGGGAAGATATATATTTTTTATTTTTCTTCTTTCCTAATTATTTTGTACTTTTGAAGTTTAAGAGTTCCGAGATAACTTTTTATGGCTACCCGACCTGTCCAAGACTCGAAAAGGACTCTAAGTGCTAAGCATCTTTGTGAAAAAGTGATAGACTCACAAAATGGCCATTAAGACGAACTTCGGGTTTCTACGACCCTAGGTGACCTTGCCTAAAGGTTTATCTTTACGATCGGTAGCTTTCTCCCTACTTCTTTTATTTATGGGGTCAACACAAGGGCGAACACAGTGTATATCTCCCCGATTTATTCTACTTCCCCGCTTCTTCCCTAAGTGTTTTGGGAATTATTGTGCATTTTTTTTTTGTGAGCTAGGTTCTGGACAATCGGCCAATGAGTTACCACCGACAACTTGCCAACCATACTCATGCGGTGAAGTGTGGTTTTATTTATTTTTTTTTATTCTCTCCTTTTTCTTTTTCTTTTTTTTTAAGTCTTTCTTCTTTTTTTTTTAAGTAGGTGGCTTCCCTGATCTAAGATTTACCTAAAGGCAGTACAACGAAAATGATTTTGTGGCTGGGCTCTGGACAACCGACCGATGAGCTGTTACCACCAACAACTTGACAGCCATACCACCCAAGTCGGTCCCTTAGCTACCCAATTTCCGTAAAAATCGTCGGAAAGTGAGTCAGTGCAAAAAAAATGTGTGTAGATGCTTAGGCTTAAAGTCCCCCCAAATTAGAGGGCGAGTTGATAAGTCGCATACTTATCATCCCAATTTATTTACCAAATTAAAATGAATTTTAATTGACGAGGACTCAAGACTAAATCCACATTCGAGTAGACACTCGGGCTAATTAAGCCCGAAGACCAGAAGAGTCTAAGTGTTTAGGTCCTCTCGTATCATTTCCTAAAGTTAATAGCTTCCAAATGCCTAAGTTCTCTTTATCTAATTTCTTTTTTTTTATTTTTTTTTTAAATTTTCATTTTTTTATTTTATAAGAAACTAAAAGAAATTCTACGGAGTTAACATAATGATTTCAGGAATTGATTATCCACCCCCCCATGCCTAAATGATGCAATGTCCTCATTGTAAAAATAAAGACATGAAAAGGTTAGAGTAAACAGAACATCACCTGAGTGTCATGAAAATCCGATTAGCTCCACAGAGAGAAGAGTGTATATACACGTGCTAATGCCTTCAGCTAGGCATAACATACATACAAAGAAGAAATTGAGAATTCACAAGTGCGGATCAGAATCAAAATCAAAAGGTTGATCTTGAAACCCATCCACAGAAGATGTCCACAGATGTGGATGAGATTATGGTGCAGACCCATGCCCCAGGGTCTAGTGGTTCTTAGGTTCTAGATGAAAATCACCCAGAACCGAAGGTTGTTGTGTTTGCGGGGCTGGGCCTGTGGTTTAGTGGTGTACAACCCAAGACCAAAGTGTCGGACAATGGGTAAAGATGGTTCAATAGGTGCGGTTGTCCACTTAACATCTAGCTCAGAAAAATAATCAGTTATTTTGAGCTTGGGTTGCACATGAAAGATATCATAAGGGTTCGCAAAGAAGATAGGTGGTTTCAGGTCAATAGGTACCCTTATATCCAAACTTGTTTTTCCCTCAAAATTAACCTCCCAAATTTTTATTTCCAACTTCCTATCCTCTAACATCAAGGTTTCTAGGACCTCCAAATCATTGTACACCCCATCCAAAGTACCCAAGTCCAACAATTGTGGCTGAATCAGGATTGACTTGGGCACAATGATCTCAAAAGTATGTTCATTCAGCTCTTCAGGGTGTGGTTGAGGAATGGGGCTACTACTTGAGTCGTCGGGTATCAGATCCTCCAAGTTAGCCCCAACCGAATCAGAATCTTCAGTAGTCGGGCTACCAAATTGGTTGTCATACTCCTTGAGCCCGTATGTCTCACTGGTGACGTTTCCCAACCACGGCTAATCTATGTTTGTTTTAATGCTTATTACAATAATGTCGTTGTGGTATAAAATAAGACAGCTACGGTTGTCGTTACCATTAAATTTTACTCAGAAATAGTTTCCCGAGGTCGAACTCAGGGAGCTACTGGAATTCTAGAAGTACAATGTTTCTTTATTACAAAAATAAGAGAGAGAGAGGGAGAAATAGATTTCTGTCTTTTGGCTTTTTCTTCTTCTCTTCTTTCTCTCTTTGCTTGTCTTCTTCTTCTCTTCTTTCTCTTTTCTTTATCTTTACGGGTCTTCTTCCTTGGCTCTGATTGCCTTCAGTTCCTCTTCTTCTTCTGCTTGTCTTCTAGTTCTTTTCTTCTTTAGTTCTTCTTTTTCTTGTCATTATCTTCTTTCTTCCTTCTCTTTTCTTTCTCTTCAACTGCAGAGCCTTTTCTTTTCTTTTTCATCTTCTCTGCTTTATCTCCTCTGAAGCTTCATCCGTCGTCTGATATCACAGTCAGACGACTTAAACGACGGTCTGCTACAGTGCTTCCCCTCTTTTCTTCCTTTGCTACTTCTTCTTCTCCTCTTCTTCTTCCCGCTTCTTCTTCCTTGGTCTTCTGCCTTGCTCAGCTGCAGAGCCTTTTCAGAGTTTCTTCTTCCACTCCTCTTCTTCTTCCTGCGTCCAAGTGGTGAACCTTCTTCCTTTGCGTCCTGTTCCTGCACAAGGCACAGCAAAACCTAGCCCTTCCCTCTACCCGCACGTCTCTCTTTCTCTGTAAACCGCTCATAGGAAGCTCTCCCAAAGCCGGGTTATCGGGTCGGGTAGCGTACCCATGACCAGGCGCACCGGCGTGGGTGGTGCGCGAGGAGTGCAGGGTAAATGGGTCGGCCAGGTCCGCGTGGCGTGGGTCACGGACGAGGCAGGCGAGTGGGCGAGGGGACCTCACCCCGTGTTCTGAGGTGCTTAGGTAAAAACACAAAATCAATTTAAATGGGTGCGGCGCTTAGAAATCTTACGATGTGGGACTAAACTTCGTCCCTTCTCGCACGCGCCCGCAGGAAGAATCGCGACCTTGCCTCAACAGCTGTGTCCTCGCTTCCCTTCGTGTGCCAGCTGCCTGCCTTCACCTAGGTCTCTCCAATTCGCCTCGGCTGGAGTCCTGCTGCTTCGAGGCCTGGTGCTCGCTTGGAAGCTCCTTGCTTCGTCGCCAATGGGGGCCGAAGCTGAAAATCTGCCTAACACAAATAGGGCCTCTCAGCCTAATCAGACCACAGGGAAACCTTTGCGGTGGCATGGCGAAGGTAGTGCAAGGTGCAGCAGGTTGCGGGGCGGTGTCTGGCGGCAGCCCTAGGTCGGACTGCAACCGAAAAAATGGGTTTGATCGGGGGAATGTTGTGGGGGTGTGGAGTGGCAGTGGAGGGGTGGGGGGTGTTGGGTAGGGTGAGGCGGAGCTTTTGGCACAGTTGGCAAGTTGTGTGGAGCGGCAGATCGACGGGGGCAACTCACCGGAGGGTTGCCGGAGGGATGGAAGATGATGGTGGTCGGGCGCAATCGAGGGGTAATCAACTGAAAGGCAGTGGGGAAAAGAAAGAGGGGACAAAGGGAAATAACAGTAACCTACCTAAAGGGACGAAGGGGGTTGGAGAAGGGCGGCAGTTGTATCGACTATCGCCGGAGAAGAAACACCTAGAGGGAGAGAGCGGCGGCGAGGAAGAGGGTAGGGAGGCGCGTGCTTGGTACGGCGCGACGCGGGGAGATTAGGCGAAGGTGGCTCTGCTGCTGGTATTGCAACAGGGCGACGAGACGGAGGAGGAGGAGCCGCCGGAGCTGGTGGGTTCCTGTCGGAGTGGGGAGAGAGGAAGGGTTGGGGTTATCTCCATCAAGACCAAGCTGCCCCAACCGGCTGGCGACGCTGGTCTTTATAAAGGCAGTGGTGGAGGGGTGGACGCAGGGAGGCGACGTGCCTCCCTCGTCGGAGAATGGCCGAAGGTGTGACCCATACCTTCCGCGCGTTCGCACGGAAGGTGTGGGCATCGTCAGGCGGCATGGCGGTGTCCCTGCAATAGCAGACGTCGCAGGGAACACCAGGTTCAATTTGCAGGACATCCCCCTCACCATGCGCGGTGCCATGCTCCGCGCAAAGTCGCTGGAGCATGGCGCTGCGCAGAGACTTGCAGGAGGGACCTAAATGCAAAGAACGACGAGGAAACTAGGGTCCAAAATGCAAGGGGTTCGAAAGTTGAGGGTCAAAAAATAATAGATGAGGACCAAATTGCAAAGTCGGTCAAGAAGGTCTCTTCTTAGGCTAAAGTTTTTATGCATGACTAAATTAGACCTAAGGATTCTAATGGTGAATTTTGTTTCTAGGTCATACCTTGTTTGACCGGCCAATTTACGTAAAAACCCAAATTAAATCATTAATTGGGCATGGTTCTCAATGTAGGTCAAAATGGGTTTCTAAGGCCCAATTGAAGGTTCTAAACCCTAGAGATTATTTTTCTATGAATTTTAGAGGGCTTAATCGATTTTTACCCTGCCTCGAACCTCATGAATTGAAGTGAGTTTGTTTTAAGATTACAGAATGTCATTTAATTCCTTGGAGTTGCTGTAGCCCTTGTTAGGTCAGATCATCCCATTTTCCTTCTTATTAGGTTAGTTTGACCAGTGTTTGGACCCTTAATTACCCTGTTTGCAAATTATGTTGGTGAAATTGCATTTTTACCCCTTATGACTTATTTTCTTTTTGAACTCAGAATTCTCTGAGTTAAGCCTTTCTTTGAGTAATGTAGGAGCTTTTTCTTGCATATCTAGGTTAGATTGTGCTAGTTAGAGTTCATGATGAGGTTCTCATCACTCACTAAAATCATTCTCCTCAAGCTTAAGTGAGACTTCACTAAAAGATTCCGCACCCTCAAAATCAAAGAATTTGTGATCCTCATTTGTATATGTCTCAACATCACAAGTCATTTCATCATCCAAGGAGACATAATTTTCTTCGTTTCTTGACTTGGGGATCTCAGGTGAATCAATCGGTTCATCCTCAAAGGGTTGCTCTAGACCAATCTGGTCATCTCCACTCTCCGAATATGTATCCCCCCGACAGGCGCCTGAGCGGGTTCAGACATTGGCTCTCCTGAAGAGGGTTCATCTTGAGAATCATCCCAAGATTTGACTAGTGCAACCACAAATTTCATCCTCAACCTCAACAATTTCCCAAGAAGAAACTCACCTAGGTCCCTATCCCTAACACTTTGGAGCAAATCCAATAGAGAACTATTAAGTTCATCAATCATTTTGATCATAGGCTCTAGTGCTTCAATGCATGGTGTTGGTTGGGTTTCTAAAGATTGTATGGTGTTCCTCAAATTAACCAACACTCTACCTTGGATCTAGTTCACCTGAACTGACTGGTTCGATTCAGGTTTGGGTGGGTTTGGGTTGAATCTAGGGGAGTTAAGATGTCGAGGTTCTCGGGTCCCTCCTTGAAAGTAGGTCGTTCTAGGTTGTTCAAAGGATGGTGGCGACCTATATTCAGTGGAATATTGGGGAGGGTAGGTATTATAATCATGATATCCTTCCTGATTGTAGATCGGGTTGGTTTGGTCATCAAAGGATGGAGATCCATAATCATTGTAGCTCTGGGAAGGATAGTAATCATAGTCTTGTTGTCTAGGGTTAGGCCCTAAACACTGAGGTCCGGATTCATATCCCCAATCAAAGTCATCCTGGCTAGTGGATGAGTAATTACAAGTCAAGTCGGGATAGTAATCATCTTAGGGATAAGTGGTGGTAGGAGGATAGGATGTGAAATGTGTGTAGGATGTGGAAGGGTACATGGTGAAGTAAGGAGGGAAATTAGAAGAGAAAGGATCCCTGCAATACAAAAATACAAGCTTGTCCTTAGTTTGGGTAGCCTAAAGGTCTACAGACTCTCAGAATTCGTCCTAAGATTATAGACAATTTACTCTACTTATGTCCAGGCAATCCAACCAGTTAGAATGAGGGACTGGGGAGAAGGTTCTTCCTTTAGCTTGCGCATCCGTTTCCTAGTGTACCCCCCAGCCGTGGTCGTTTGATGCTACTCCCCTAGCTAGACATCAGATTGACTAGTATAAGTAGGTTAATCATGAACAATCTCAATCTGGATCTCAACGAGCGAACCAGTCCTTAGGGCCAACGTCTAATCAATTTTAGTTAGTCTTGGGACAATGGTGCTTTAGGAATGAGATGGGCCCTTTAGATGGGTTGTGCCCTTAATGATCAGTTAAAATGTGTGTGCGTGCACAACCAGGGTTCTCAAACAAGGTTATTTGATGATGTGTCTTTTAGGATTTAACCTTGTTTAGTAGCTTTTAGGGTTTAATTCTTTAGTTGGTTCAATCAAGGTTTAGTAGAACACTCCAAGTTTTGAAAGCACGGGTGATGATATGTTCCTTTAAAAATCAAAAATAATGTGGAGTGCCTAATTCAGCCTAAGAATCAACCCCAAGTGGCAAGCTACTTAATGGATTAGTTTTAGATTGAGTGGTGCGGCCCAAACAACTCAATCATTGGCTTATTGCACCACTTAGTTAAGGCACACAAGAATGCTTAACCTATTCAGATTTCTATTCACTTATGTGTATTTAGTTGAAGTGTACCGGGTCCACAGGTCAGATCCCGGCTAAGTGGTAGAATCAAAGTGATTGTGCGCCTTAAGATAAGAAATTGTGAGTGTTAAGTGTGTAGCTTTCAGAAAATCCCACAATCAGATAACACTTTTTATTTATTTATTTATTTATCTGGATGGCGAGGTGAGTGGAGGTGGCAAACAAACAACCAAATCTATCCTAGGGTTTATAAAAAGCACCTAAGTTGATTTGGGTTTGAGTTATTTGGTTATGGAATGAAAACTAAGGTGGGGGTGGTGTGGGGGACACTTACAAAACACTCTACCCACACTTTACTCTAGTCTATCGCACTTGGATCTCCATGCTAGGGTACCTGCAAGACAGTAGATCCAAGAGTAGGATTAGTGCTATGTAAATGAAAAGAAATGCAATAAACAATAAAGTAAATTCCGTTGCCTCCCCGGCAACGGTGCCAAAATGGTCATGCGTGTTTTGCGTGTTAAAAATCGAGGTTACAAGTAACCCATCGTTGTAGTTGCAAAACATGTCGATCAAATAAAATTTATACCGAAACTCCAAGGGAGTCCCGGGTCGAACACAGGGATGTGACGTTTACTTTAGTTGAAAATTGCGCTTCGATTCGTTTCTTTTTAGTATTTCAGGGTTTTGTTATTTTTTTGTGTTTTTGAAATAAAAGACAAGCAAATGATTCACAAGATAGAGATGTGGAACAAATATGATCTATATATCAATTCAATGTCGATTACAATGAACTACAAAAGCATAAAAAGAGAGGGAGGTGAGAGGAAATCTCCTGAATTGGCTGTTCGGCGAGACGACGGCGCCTGGCGGAAGCTCAGATGAAGGAGGTGAGGAGCGAGACGATAAAGGTGAGATGCTGGAGGACATCGGGTTGAGGAAAGCTTCAGCATAGCTCTGGAATGGAGGTGAGAAGACGAAGTTGATCTACTACCGGAATGGAGGTGGGAGGACAGCTCCAAGGTGACCTATAAAGGGAGATAGGAAGTTTGAGGAATATTTGGTGGGGCAGAGGTTTGCTACATTAATAGGCACCTTGGGAGCTTGAGAATAAGCTCTAATGGAGCGTTGGTAGGCTTGCTAGAGCTTGGGAGTAGATGGGAGTAGAGTAGGTAGAGATGACTTGGAAGGGAGTGTAGGTCCTTTTATAGTGGTGGAAAAGAGGCAAAAATCGGTATGGGACCATTAGTGACATCCAGGCCACCGCTGGAAATGTCGCTGTAGGCAGCTCATTCCCGCTGGCACCCACAGCTGGCTTTGCTGGCATGCGATGAATTACCGATGGCTATAAGCGTCTCTATAAGTCCAGCTCATGCGTTGCTGTAGTCCACCTTACGCTACGCTGGTGCCGCTCCTGCCTTGCCGCACACGCCCGCGCGCCCACGCGCTGGCACTGCACGCATGCACACCCGCACGCACACCAGCGCTGCTATGCACGTGCGGTGTTACGTGCGTGTGCTGGCGGCCTGGGCTACGCCACGTGGTGCAGTTTGGGCCGCCCATCTTCTTCTTGCTGTAGGGGATGCTACAGAGGTCGGATTGAGTCAATTTTCACATTGTTAGGCTACGATCATCGACCCGAATCCATCCGCACAGTCGAATTTATCATTTGAAGCTCTAAATTATGTCTCCTAGTCCCTTGGCCATTGATCTTCCTCAAACTGCATATGGTGCTCTGGGACTCCGATAGAGGCAATTTCAGAGGCGTTGGACTCCGATCGTCGTCTTGATCAGATCCGTACAATCGGATCGTCAATACGAGGCTCCAAAATAAATATCCTTCCCTCCTAACCACAAAAGGATGCAATTAACCTAAATTATATACAACTAATCTAAATGCAGAATGATGCATGCTATGCAATATTTATAACATGAAATGAAAATCTAAGCCTAGGAACAAGCATGAATAGGCATTTTACCCTTAATAAATGTGTTTGCATCAATCATCCATTATCCACTGCATGCACTGTGAACATCGAAGGTCGCATGCACTGTGCAACCAGCGCGCACTGTGCACAAATGCCCCCACAGCCTGCCTCGCACGCGCCCTTGCAGCCGCACTAAGCCCCTCTGCTGCACCAGCGCCGGCAAGCAGTAGCACGCCCCACAGCCAAGCCCTTCCATGCACTGCCTTCACCGCACCATCGCCTCCCAGCCTGCAAGCGCCTCACGCCACGCCAGCGTCCGTAGGCGCCCCTTCAAGCCTACAGGCGACCCCACGCCCGCAGGCGCTACACCACAGGTGCCACACCCACAGGCCACTCCAGTCGCACCCTGCAAGCACCCCCACAGGCGCACCCCCTCCAACGCTGACACCGCCCTACATCCAGAGCCCTCGCATGACTGCAGGCGCCCAAGCTAGTAGCCGCCCACACCCGCACTGCCTGCAAATGCCACAACGCTCTCCAGCGCCCCCTCCAGCGCCTTCGCGCGCCCTCTGCAAGCGTAGGCCCACCGCGCACTTGCACCCTTTGAAGGCACACGCCTCCCTACACTCACACCAGCATAATTTGCACGCCCCCCAATGCCCTCGCGTGCACGTGCGATAGCAGCAGCGGCGACAGCCCCCTGCAGTAAGCTCCACCACCGGCCATCCTCTGCCTCCAGCCACCTCGGCCCATGTCGAGATCACCAACGTGAAGCCCTCACTCTGACGCACCTTCCCCAAGATCCTCGCAGCCAGCCGAGCCTCTTCACACGTGCAAGGAGGAGAGAGGAATTTTCCTTTGTTTTTGGTGAAATTAAAAATTACCATTTGTGCCATTGCCAAAAACCCTATTGCATTATTTAGTGGATTAATATATTTCAGTAAAATTTCATGCAGGCCCTTACAGGTTATAGTATTTCTTTCATGCACTTAACTTTTAAATGGTGATGTGATAAATGCATAAGATCTCATCTCTACACACACATGACCTAAAAGAGAAAGCCCCATGTTTTGAAATACAACTATTTTACATGCCCTTACAAGTTATTTCATGAAAGGAAAATTATATCCATATCCCTGCATTTCTAAATAATTACGTGTTCCTTCTTTTCGCCTTGTTTCGCATCAAATTTGAACATGGATTGCACACGTGATTGAATAAGTACAAAGGAAAAAAAATATTTTGTGAACTTATTAATCTGTTCCTCCCTGTGAATACGACATCCTTTTCATGGTTTAAATTCATATCTATGTTAATCTTTGATTGAGAGATTTCCACCACATTAATTACAACGACATATCCTTCTAGTGCTATCATAAATAAGCGAAACTCTCTCCGTCAAATTGGAACCGTTGCCAGGGAGGCAACAGACACAATAGATTCACGTTATTATTTTTGAATATTCTGAGTTGTGCAATTATCTGATCATTTTTTTTATTGTGCGAGGAATCTGACGAGGCGACGAGGCACAACAGAGCAGCGACATCAATCACGAGCTAAGCCACACGAGGAAAAGACGTAGGAGACCTAGATCCCAATTTCATAAGGGATTCTCCGTCATCACAAAATTTATTTCTATCTTTTCACCCTTGTAGTAATTGGGGCAGAATTTTTGGGGGTTTGTCCCCACATTCTTTAGCTACTAGGGTTTACATTTTTTGCATGCGTGATTCTATTTTCTGCTTGCTTGCCTTTAAAACCAACAAAAGAAAATATTGAGCTACCTGTTTAGAAGTTGCATGCCCTTAGGTGCACACATTTAGGGGTAATTGAGCAACACATTAGATCTTATTATTGCATTGCAAGCATATTAGCACAAAGATTGCTGGAGATAGGTACACCTTTCTAACTTTTGCATCCAGCTCCTGTTCACTCATTTGCATTCAAATTAAAATTCAAGACCACCAAGTTGTTTGAATTTACTAATTCAGTGGTCGCATAACTAAAAGTGGGACTGATAATCAGATTCAACCCTAAAATCAATTCACATTTGATCTGATTCTAAGGGACTTGTCTGCGATTTCAAAAGAAATTACAAAGATTTGCGGTGTGTTGCACACTTCTGACACTGAGCATGCACATTAGGCACCGCACTAAAGCTCGATCCCTTAAGGCTATAGGCACCAATCTCTTTATCGGTGCAAACCCTCCTATTGTGCTTTGTGGTGGTGGTGATACTATCTTTTGACCAAGTGTTTTGATACTTCACAGAGGGGGACACCCATTAAAGGAACAAAAGGGTAGTTAAGGGGCACCGCATATGCAACGCCTCAAAGGAAGGGTTCGCCCTACTTGCATCCCTTTGGTCGTCCTTCGAGTAACTTCTCACTTGATCACCTTGGAGTATCATCCAAGAAAAGTATAGGTCCTAGGGCACTCGAAGGTTGAATTAAGGTACGTAATTGTAGTGAAAAACTTGTTTGGCCATTTATATCAACTAATTCGACCTCTGCAACAAAGAAGGTTAAGATTTCAAGTCAACACCCCTCTTATACCACTTACGTGGGAACAAAGGGATAAGCCTTGACCTTTTGACTTATCTTTGGAGTGGAGGTTTCACTTACTCAATAAGAACCTAGATTGTGTTTTGTATGCTAGGTAGACGCTCTCTTGAGGATAGTCTAGTGTTTGATCCTGAGCCCGAGAGAATTCCTAGGAAAGCTCATCTAGGAGAGAAAAGAGAAGGAATGGCTGATCAAGGAGCAAATCAACAAAGGACCCTAAGGGACTATTTTATTCCAACTAACCAACCTGCACAAGCACTAAGATGACCGGGAGGGGATAATCCGTATGAGATCAAGAGCAGTACCATATCTTTATTGCCCTCCTTTTATGGTACTACTAGGGAGGACCCCTACCGGCATTTGGAGGAATTCACCGAGGTCTGTTCCACGGTGAAGCTCCAGGGCTTTACTGATGAAGCCCTAATGAGGACTCTATTTCCTTTCTCCCTAAAGGATAAGGCCAAGCACTAGTATCATACCCTCGATGCAAGGGTAAATGACTGGGCCACCCTTAAGGGAGAATTTTTGAAAAAGTATTTTCCTATGAGTAAAACCAACCATTACAGAAGAGAGATTATGGGTTTTACACAACAGGAAGGGGAGCAATTTCATGAGACTTGGGATCACTTTAATGACTTTCTTAGGTTATGCCCCCACCATCAGGTGCCAAGATGGCAGTTGGTCGAAAGGTTCTATAACGGATTATCTGAAAGGCATAGGCAAATCATCGATGCAGCCTATGCAGGAACCTTCATGACCAGAACTGAGGATGAAGCTTGGGCATTATTTGAAACATTAAGCGACAACTCCATACATCTGTCCTCTACCTATCAAGAAAGAAAACCATCAATCTCGCAGAGGAAGATAGAGGCCCATGAAGCCGGGGCTTCTTAGGATTTATCTTATTAGATTCAACTATTGAATAAAAACTTTGATAGGCTTTTAGCAAACCCCGACATGAACCTGCAAGCAGCCTCTATCTTTCAAGCTTCAAGAGAATGCTCCATTTGCCAAAGCACAACGCACCCCGCTGCGAAGTGCCATCAGGAAAATCAATTCCCTGAGTTGATTCAGGCCGACTTGAACGTGGCCCAAGGTTTCCGCCCACCTCGCAATAACCCTTATTCTAATACCTATAATCGATGGTGGCCGAACCATCCAAACTTCTCTTAGAAGCAAGGTGATGCTTCTAACTCAGGGAATACAAGACCCTTACCTCCCCAACCCATATACCAACATTCTTATGAAAACCCTCCTTAGAATATGCCCTCTGAGATGGATGAACTGAAGGCCATGATGAAAGCAATGCAAGAGCATCAGAATATAGTCATCCAATCTCAGAATAAGATGATTACTGATATGCAATCCCAAATTGGTCATCTTACTGAGGCAGTTAGGCAACGTGATCTGGGGAGGCTACCTAGCTCTTCTAAGGAGAACCCTAAGGGCAAGGGGGTTGTATTCAGGGAGCACGCCCAAGCAATGACCGTGTTGAGGAGTGGAAAAAAGATTGACAAGCCTGATAACACTCCTACAGTTACATCTCAGAATTACCCTTCCACACCTGACCCGACTTCCAAATCCACCGAGGAAGAGCCACACTGCTCTCCCTCGCACAAAATCACCCCGAATGAGGATGTCATCCTTCCACCACCCCTTTCTCGTCATGACGACCCCTCTACCCAGAAGCCGAGGGTGCCCTATCCAGAGCGCCTATCTACTCCTGGGGTATCTTCTATTGGCTCATCTAGAGCCAAGGATAGGATAGAAGAGATTATGGATACTTTTAGGCAAGTCCAGATTAACTTACCTCTATTGGAAGCTATTAAACAGATCCCGTCCTATGCCAAGTTTCTGAAGGACCTGTGCACCCAGAAGCGTCGATCTAGGAAACAGGTCTAAACCAAGGTCATCCTGCCTGACCATGTTAGCTCGGTTCTCCAGCATGGAACACCCCCCAAAATGAAAGACCCAAGGGCCCCGTATATTTCAGTGGTTATAGGTAACCAACACATTGACGAGGCTCTGCTTGATCTGGGTGCTAGGGTGAACATTCTACCGAGCTCTGTCTACGATCTTTTGGGAGGTGGCAAGCTAAAGCCTAGTCCAGTAATCCTCCAGGTTGCAGATAGATCACTTAAGACACCACGGGGATTGTTGGAAGATGTCCTTGTGAGAGTGGAGGATTTCTTCTTCCCTGTTAACTTTTTGGTGCTTGATACTGACCCATCAAATAAGCCCACAAAGCTGTCCATTATTCTGGGATGTCCCTTCTTGGCCACAGCCAATGCCTCTATAAATTGTAGATCTGGGGCACTTAAAATGGGCTTTGGGAACAAGAAGATCCGATTGAATGTTTTTGATACTTACAAGTAATCCGGATTTGAAGATTGTTCTCAGATTGAGGTTGTTGATGAAATAATTGAAGAGACTACTCCAGCACTCTTATGTAGAGATCCCCTTCAGAAGGTCATATCTAAGGACCATCCCTCGATTATTAAAGAAACTAAAAGGGAAATGCCTGAATTAGAAGAGTTGCTGGGGATACACATTGAGTCTCTGTCCCCACCCTGGACTGTGAAGGTAGATTTGCTACCTAAGGTGGGGACATCTCAACTAAAACCCTTAATCCAAAAGGCTCCTGAGTTGGAGTTGAAACCCCTCCCGAGCACATTGAAATATGCTTTCCTTGGCCCTAATAACACGCTCCCCATTATTATCTCATCTGCATTATCTAAATTGCAAGAGGAAGCTCTACTTGAGTGTTTACAAAGGCACAAGGAAGCAATTGCCTGGTCAATTACTGATAATAAAGGTGTTGATCCCTCTCTTTGCATGCATCATATATACACGGACGAGTCCGTGAAGCCTTTCCGAGACATGCAAAGAAGGCTCAATCCAAATATGCGAGAGGTTGTTAAAAAGGAGATTTTGAAATGGCTGAATGCAGGGATTATCTATCCCATTTCAGATAGTAAATGGGTCAGTCCTATTCATGTGGTTCCCAAAAAGGCAGGAATCATTGTGGAGGAAGCTGGTGACCACTAGACCCTCAACTGGTTGGAGGGTCTGCATTGATTACCGTCGTTTGAACACAACTACCCAAAAAGACCATTTCCCCTTACCGTTTATCGATCACATTTAGGGACGATTAGCAGGGAACAAGTACTTTTGTTTTCTTGATGGGTACTCTGGGTATAATCAGATAGCCATTTTTCCTGACGATCAGGAGCGTACCACCTTCACGAGTCTGTATGGCACATTTGCATTCCGCCGAATGCCATTCGAGTTATGTAATGCTCCTGCCACTTTCCAATGTTGTATGATGGCTATCTTTTCTGATATGATCGATGAGTTCATTGAAATTTTCATGGATGACTTCTCCATTTATGGCTCGTCATTTGACCTATGCCTTTCGCACCTTGATAAAGTCTTAACCCGTTGCGAAGAGGCAAAGCTAGTGCTTAGCTGGGAGAAAAGCCACTTTATGGTCCAGCAAGGCATTGTGTTAGGGTATATAGTTTCTGAGAGAGGATTAGAGGTGGACACCGCAAAAATCGATTCCATCTCTAAGCTTCCATTGCCCGCCAATGTTCGTCAGGTTAGATCTTTCCTTGGCCATGCTGGATTTTATAAGCGCTTCATTAAAGATTTCAGTAAAATCTCTAAGCCACTCTGTGACCTATTAGCAAAGGATGTCTCCTTCAATTTTGATGATAGATGTGGCGAGGCTTTCCAAGTTTTGAAGAAAGCCCTTATTACCACACCGATTCTCCAAGCACCAGATTGGACCCTCCCGTTTGAGCTTATGTGCGATGCTTCTGATTTTGCTGTGGGAGTAGTCATAGGTCAAAGGGTTGATGGAAAACCTCATGTGTTGCATTATGCCAGCAAGACCCTTACGGATCCTTAGCAAAACTACATGGTCACTGAAAAGGAACTACTTACTGTAGTTTTACTTTGGAAAAGTTTCGATCTTATCTTTTGGGATCCAAGGTTGTGGTGTTCACTGATCATTCTGCCCTAAAGCAACTTCTTGCTAAAAAGGACACCAAACCTTGCCTAATTAGTTGGATTCTGCTACTCCAGGAATTTGACCTGGAAATTAAAGATAAGAAAGGAGTTGAGAATGTGGTAGCAGATCATCTATCTAGGATCCCTATTGAGGCATCAAACCCTGCTGGTGGTATTTAAGAGACTTTCCCTGATGAGTCTCTAATGGCCGTGGAAGCTAAAACACCTTGGTTCGCTGACATAGTGAACTATCTGGTCACGGGCATTACCACCAGTACTTGGGACAAGCAGAAGCGAGACAGGTTTCTCGCCAACGTTAAATTTTATCACTGGGAGGAACCCGAGCTTTTTAGAGTAGGCCCTGACCAGCTTTTTCGTCGTTGCATCCCTGATGAAGAACAAAGAAGTGTTCTGAGTTTCTGCCATGACCTCCATTGTGGGGGACATTTTAGTGGGAAAAAGACTGCTCATAAGGTTCTTCAGTTTGGCTTTTGGTGGTCCACATTATTCCGAGATGCACATACGTATGTGGACGCATGTCTACGTTGCCAGCAGACGGGAACCATCAGAAAAAGAGATGAGATGCCCCAACAACCTATCCTCCCTGTTGAGATCTTTGATATTTGGGGCATTGACTTCATGGGTCCCTTTCCTGTGTCCTTCGGATATGAATATATCCTTGTGGCTGTAGACTATGTATCAAAATGGATAGAAGCCATACCCACGCAAACCAATGACCATTCCGTGGTCTTGGGTTTTGTTAAGGCTAATATCATTTCTCAGTACCGGTTCCCAAGGACGATAATAAGTGATGGAGGACCTCACTTCAAGAACATACACTTCACTAGACTACTCCAAAATTTGGGAGTCAACCACATGATAGCCACACCTTATCGTCCCCAAACAAGTGAACAAGTTGAAGTGTCTGGTAGGGAGATTAAGCGAATTTTAGAAAAAACTGTCAGGCCCGATTGGAAGGATTGGTCTAAAAAACTAAATGATGCTCTTTGGGCCTACAGAAGTGCATATAAGACTCCCTTGGGCATGTCTCCTTTCCGTCTTGTCTACGGAAAAGTGTGTCACCTTCCCGTTGAAATCCAACATAAAGCCTATTGGGCTTAAAAACGTTAACTTGAATTTGGATAAAGTGGGAAAGGCACGTATGTTAGAATTAAGTGAGCTTGAGGAGCTTCTTAATAAAGCCTATCAAACTTCTCAAGCTTACAAGCAACGTACAAAAGTCTTCCATGATAAGCACATCATTAGAAAGACTTTTGAGCCCAACTAGTGGATCTGTCTTTTCAATTCTAGACTTAAATTATTTCCTGAAAAGCTCAAGTCCCGCTGGGATGAGCCATATGTTGTCATCAATACTTTCCCTCATGGAGCTGTAGAAATTCGAAACCCTACTTCAGGTGCGAGCTTTAAGGTAAATGACCAGTGACTTAAACCTTATATTACTCTTTCAAATAACCAGGTTTTGGATGCACTTCAGCTTGAGGAGCCTTAGCTCCTCCCACTCTCCTCCTTAGGTGATATTCTTCTTTGTCTGCATTTTTCCAATGAGGACATTATCAGTCTTAGGCATGGGGGGGTATAACCTAAGAATGTTTATAGCATTTATAAATATTTGTATACATACATATATATATATATAAACTCTCTTATTTTCTTGAGCTGAATGGGTTAGTCCCTAGCAAGATACCTTTGTCATTGGAAGATTTTCTTCTTGAATTATTTCTTAAGTTTAGAATCCAGTACATTTATTTCACGTGCACGTAGACTGGGTAATGGATCCTTGAAGAAAACCAGTAAGCTTTTGTAGTCTATTGAACCCTTGGACAGTTAATAGGGAGTCAGGTATACTATCTTCTAGTAGATCCACCCCATATTTGTGAGATGAAAGTAGAGAGATTACTAGTGCGCTAAGTCTAGTGCAAGGACTCTTAAGTTTTGGATAATTAGATGATGATACTTTAGAGTTAGGCATAGTTTTAGCTCTTTGTTCCTGTGTGTGTACTTTGTGTGAATTCCTAAGAGTCACCAAATAAGGTAGATACACAGAGATTGAGTCTTAATAAAGCTATGACTATGGTGGATGGTTACGACTGTCCTTCATAGAGTCCTCGGCTGAAGAAGGGTAATAGTGTCAAAAGTCAGAAATACGCCTGTCCCATCCATTCCTTCCCGGTTCCGAGAATAGGCACTTCCATCAAATAAGCCACACAATATCCTCTTGACCATCATCATCCCTAATAATGCCTCATAAATAAAAGTCTGTGTCATGTTATGTTAATGAGAGAGAGAGAGAGAGAAAAGAAAAGAAGAAAAAGAAGAAACAATTATATTGCAATAAAAAAAAGAGAAAAAAAAAAAGAAGAAAAGAGAGAGAAAAGAAAAAGAAAAGAGTCCAAGGTTATCGTTGTAACATTGTTTCTAAGGCAACAAAAACACTTATCGCATTCCACCAAATACGACCCATACTTACCTTTCAGAATTTTTATCGCCCAAATACTAGTTGAGGACTCTAACTTAGTTGTAGAGTTATTAGGACTTTAATTGAAGTGTGGATGCCATGTGAGGCCACCAAACAATGAGTATAATTACTAAATCGGGCGAGATTTGTGATCTCAGAAAGAAAAGAAAGAAAAGAGAGAGCCCAGGAACATCAAGAGAGCACAGTTGTTTAGCCTCTCTCCGAGTTAACTTTTCTAATAGTCTAGAGATCTAGAGTCTGTAGTACTAGATTACATGTAGCACCAGATGAGTGTGTGCCACCAAATACAAATCCATTCAACTCGATATCTCCTAACTAAGCCAAAAATCGGGGTCAAATTACAGATTATCTTCTGCTTTATCCTTGAAGGAAGTAGTTGCCTATCCCGACAGAAATATTTACCAAGGGTGAAGTACGAACTCCTACTGCGAATTGGCTTTTCACGTGGATCTATTACCTAGGCTATCATCACTTCACATTTGTCGGGATCTCTAAAGATTTGAAATAAGAAAAGAAGAAATCTTCTGATTATTTCTATTTTTACTAGGGACTAGCAAATCTTAGGCATAGGGATATTTGATGAGTCTATTTTAATAGACTATTGTTACACCTAAGTACTTGAATTCTTTTTTTTGAGAAAGAAAGGAATGCTATCGAATCACCGATAGCAAACCAGGAGAGCTATTATTGATAATAAAAAATATTTACAAGTTCGACCCCCAATGCTGTATGAGACTCCAGCATAAATTTACAATATTTTCCACATACACTGGGGTCTCCTGAAAAACAATCTCATTTCTAGCCCTCCATACAACCCATAGCACAGCCACCATATGTATATAAGGCTTATTCCCATCCACAAGGTAGCACCACAAATTCCCCCAAGTGGGTAAGGACTCGTTGCATACTCTCCTCCATACATAATCAGTGATCGCACATGAAGAAAAGATATGAATGCTAGAATCATTATGCATCCAGCATAAATAACAAAACTAGGTGGGGGTCCCCATCCTTCTGTGCCTCAGATCTCCAGTAATCAATCCATCCCTCCTGCAGAGCCATAAGAAAATTTGTAACTTTAGTGGTATTTTTAACTTCTATAGCTTTTTCCCCATTTCTTCATCTTCCGCTATCCTGGAGGACATTATCAACCTGTCATAAGCAGCCGCAGTAGAAAAATTACCTTCCCATTTGTATGTATCATATTCATGAGGCATGGGTTTGAAAGCAGCAAGCTCTTGCATGAGACATTCAATCTCTACACGAGATCTTGTTTCATGATTATTCCACCCACCATTATTTAACAACCACTGCTCCGAATCCACATCCCAATAATCGGCTACCACTGCATTTTTATTTGCAACCGCAGCATAAGCAAGGGGGAACCTATCTTTAAACATCCCTCCATGTACCCAATTTTCCAGCCAAAACTTGAAGCTTTTTCCATCACCTAAAATTGATTTGAAAAAATTCCAATTGTCTTTCAGGGCACGCACCACAGAAGACCAAAAGGGGGACGGTTTACGTGGGTTAAGACGATTTATCTCATCATTGGTACACCCATAACTGTCCTGGATAATTTCTCTCCATATTTTTTTTTCTCCCTGCAGCAATAGAACAGCCCACTTCAATAGTAACGCTTCATTGAATTCTTTGAGGGATCTAACACCCATACCTCCCATCTGCTTAGGTTTGCAAATTGATTCCCACTTTAAGGGTTGAAAAAAGGCCCCTTGATGAGAGGCCCCTTTCCAAAAAAATCTTTTCCGCATCACCTCCAGCTTTTTCCAAATAGAGTTCGGAGCTCTAAGGACAGAGAAAAAGAAGACGGGAATCGAAGTGATAATAGAATTCAGTAATATATACCTCCCCCCTTTTGATAAGTATCTACTGCTCCAGCCCTCCAATTTCGTAGCTACCTTTTCAAAGAGGAAAGACCAATCTGCTTTCTTCATCTTAGAACATTTCAGAGGCAGACCCAGATATTTAATCAGCAGTGGAACCACAGGTGTACCAAGAATGGTGGAGATCTCATTCTGTAACCCACTATTCATCCCAAAACAGACCAGGGAAGATTTACTACAATTCAATCTGAGACCAGAAACCTCTCCAAAAATTTTTACCATATGTAACAGAGCCTACGCTTCTCTCTTGCCCCCTTCCACAAGAAAAATAGTATCATCAGCATATTGAAGTACAGGGGCTAGAGCCCTATGATTAGACAATGAATACCCCCTTATAAAACCATCTGCTGCCAGTTTACAGGCAAATCTAGCCAAAGTATCCACCACAAGGTTAAAAATCAGAGGGGCAATAGGGCAACCTTGCCTTACTCCACATTGGGGCTACATCCAAGAGCAACACAGTTTACCATTTATCAATGGGGAAAAAGAGGTTGTCGTAATGCACCTCTTCACCCATTGAATCAATAAGGGTAGAAATTTCCTCCTTCTAAGAATCTCCCACAAGTATGACCAGGAGACTGAATCATAGGCTTTGGAAAAATCAACTTTCCACAAGAAAGCCTTAGATTTTCTCCTTTGCCAACCCATAACAATCTCCTGCGCAACAATGAATGACTCCTGTAAAGATCTCCCAGGAAGAAAAGCTGACTGAACAGGCATTATCAAGTCCTTTAAAACCTCCCGCAATCTGTTAGCAATAACCTTACTAATAATAAGATAGATGGAATTAGATAGCGCAATGGGTCTGTAATCAGAAAAACTTTCCGCACATGATTTCTTAAGCAACAGAAACAGATTAGATTTGTTCAGCCTCTCAAATCCGGAGTTGCCCAATTCAAACTCATGAATAACCTTTAACACATCCTCCTTAACCACATTCCATAGCTCTCTGTAGAAAAACACCTGAAATCCATCCGGACTGGGAGCACCTTCATTATTTAATTCTTTAATAGCTTTTAGCACTTCTTGTTCAGAAATAAGGGACACAAGCATGTCTCTTTGTTCATTATTTACACAAGGGAAATCCATTGCTGCTAGCCTCCAAGAACCTCTTGGAGCAGCCTTGGACATTTCTTTAAAAAATTTACTTGCTTCAGATCTAATCTCCTTAATAGAGGTAATATTTCTTTCTTCAACTTTAATAGATGAAATAAGGTTGAATGTCCTTCTAGCACTGGCCGCAAGATGGAAAAATTTTGTATTCGCATCACCCTCTTTAAGCCATAGCTGTCTGGATTTTTCACACCAATCCATTTCTGTTTTTAGATCTTCATCCCCCACAACTGCTTGCATCTGCTGCCTTAACTGCTGCTCCTGTTGGTTCAAAGCCAGCCTACACTCTTTCAGATCCAAATCCTTGATGACTGTCAAGGCTTCCCTCCTCTTCTGGTCTCTAATCAGATTCACAGCCTGCCCATATTCCTTCAACATTTCACGCAGACCAGCCAGTTTTGAAGCAAACTGCTGTGTGGCAGTGCCTTGAACAACCTTGCTTTGCCACCACTGAGAAACCATTTGCATGAATCCATCTTCCCTAAGCCAAGATCTCCTGAGTTTGAAGTATGATCCCGTGTCTGCATTCACTCCACTGTCCCAAACCAAAGGTGTATGATCAGAGAACGGCCTATCAAGGCTCAATACAGCTGATAGTTGATATCTCTCTAACAAACTAGGACTGCCAAAGAATCTGTCCAATTTGGAAAGTTGCCCACTGCCATTCCTCCAAGTATACTCCACACCACTGATGGGATATTCAGTCAAGCCCATGTTCTGCACAGCCAATTGGAAGCCAGCTGTAGAACTGTCCACTCTCCCATCCGGATTATCATCACCAGAAAGATAGCAGTTGAAATCACCCCCTAACAACCATGGGGTCTCTTGCACTCTTTGATGCATTGCATAGAGTTCCTCCCACAAGCCAACTCTATCTGCTGCCACACAAGGACCATATATGCAAGAAATAAACCATTCCATATCTCCTTGAGGAGATTGACATCTACAAGAAATTAAAAACCTATCACGAATAATTTCAGTTACTGACATGGAAGATTTTCTCCACCAAAAAGCCAGTCCTCCAGACCGACCAGTAGCACCCTTAGCTACAATATCATTATGGCCCAATTGCTTAAAACATTCCCATTCTTGACCATTTTCCCTCTCCAAGTGAGTCTCTTGTATAAGAGCACAGTCTATCTCCCACTCAGAGAGATATCTACACAATGAAGCCCTTCTCTGTTTGTTGCGTAGCCCACGCACATTCCAAGACAAAACTCTCATTTCTCATTAGAGAGATCCCCATTGGCCTTGCAGGCCACATATTCAACCATAATGGATTTAGCAATACTTTGCTCCTCAATAGGAGGCAAGGACTCCTTCCTTCTCCTTCTCAACATGTATGGAGATCTACCCACACCTCTTTTTTGATTGGAACCACTGCCATATTGCAAGTCAGCAGGAATAGCAAGTTGCATATGGACTGGCTCTTTAATCAACAAATCCCTCCCTGTCCTGCCCACTTTCATACTGTAGTTCATCTCAGAATCTGCCATTGGAGTCTCAGCAACCTCCAAACAGTAGTCCTCTTTGACTATCATGGCTTGTCTGCTATCAGCAGCAGAAACATCATCTTCCATCTAATGTTCCTCAGCCATGGCACAGTGACAGTCCTTCCCCTTTTTGGTTCCAGGAGCATCAGCAGGAGGAGTGCGTCCACATCTGTCACTCTGATCTCTCTCCTCACTGTTGGTTCCAGACTTCAGTTTATTCTCAAACGACTTATCTTGACCACATTCAGCCTGCCCAGACACCTGTCCAAGAACAGCAAGTCTAACAAGCCAAGAAGTGCCCCCACATCTGACTGTGATCGAATCAGGAATAGAGCCAGCATTTGTAACTTCCACCTCGATTTTTAGACCTAATATCCCCCTCTCCAATCAAAACTTCAGAACCATCACAGATTGATGCAAAACCTGCTAACATTTTAGAGACAACCCCCTTTAGCCGCAGGTGCAATGGCAGACCATAGATCTCAAGGAGAATCCTCCTGGAGGTCACTCTTTGTGGAGGGCGCTTAGACAGAGCCCCATCAAATGGGGAGACCATTCTCCAAATCACAATGACTTCTTCAAAAATACTTGAGCGAAACCTCAATCATTCCACATCTAGCATACCTAAACCATACACCAAGAAGCGAGACTGGGATAACATGGCTACCTTCCAACCCGCAGATAAAAGATCCAGGGAACATACCAGATTCTGAATCATTGCAATCGACGGCCTGCCTGCCATGATCTCTCCAATCAAAGCACCTCTCAGTGTGATCTCTGCAATCGAGATCTCCTCTGAAGATGGGATCTCAACTTCAATTGTGTGGCTACCCAATGTCGGCGGCGGCGACGGACGAGCTTCATTCTTGACCCTCCAGACAGGATGCGAGACTGCCCTCTGAGATCGCCAAGAAATCCTCCTAGGGCACGACTCACGCTTATGTCCTTCACTCCTGCATTCCAAGCAAATCAGGGGGTTTTTACAAATCGCTGCCACATGCCCCCTTCGTCTGCATCTGAAGCAAAGAACCTCTCCATTCTTTCTCCTCCAGGTAAGTCTTCGAGCATTTTCAAACGACCTAAAGAAACTCTCCTGCCAAATCCGCTCCCTTCTCCTCCAAGCCCTCAATCTCCACATCCTCCATTCACCTTCTGCTCCAGCCCTGGACGGCTCCGCCCCATTGCCGCCCTCCGCCCAGCGTCGATCGCCCTCCGCCCACCTTCGCCCCATCCACCCTGATTCCCAACATAGTATGTTTGTTAATAATCACATTAGGTCATTAAATAAGTGCATGCATCATTACTTGAGTTTTTATCTATTTTATTGCATTTTATAACTTAATATGTAATTATTTTATGTTTTGTTGCAGGAATGATATTGGAAAGAACAAGGAGGGGGGGTAAAATTCCCCCAACAAATGGCCAGCTGCAACACCTCCCCACAAATATCTCATCCTCCAGCTGACCTCAACACTTCCCTCAACAAATGCAAATGATGTTGGCCATATTTAGAAAAGGATTTTGAAAATCCCTTGGGAGGCGAAAGAGAAGAGATATAAAGGAGAGACGGAGGGGATTGCAGAGGATCATCCATCATCCACTGCATGCACTACGAACATCGAAGGCCACATGCACTATGCACAAATGCCCCCACAGCCTGCCTCGCAAGCACCCTTGCAACCGCACCAAGTCCCTCCGCTGCACCAATGCCTACAGGCAGTAGCGCGCCCCACAGCCAAGCCCTTCCATGCACTGCCTTCACCGCACCATCGCCTCCCAGCCTGTAAGCACCTCACGCCAGCGCCCGCAGGCACCCCTTCAAGCTTGCAGGCGACCCCACGCCCTCAGGCGCTGCACCGCAGGTGCCCCTTCAAGCCTGCAGGTGACCCCCACCTGCAGGTGCTACACCGCAGGTGCCACGCCTGCAGACCACTCCAGTCGCACCCTCCAAGCACCCCCACAGGCGCGCCCCCTCCAGCGCTCACACCGCCCTGCATCCAGAGCCCTCGCGCGACCGTAGGCACTGCCTCCATGCAGGCGCCCAAGCCAGTAGCCGCCAGCACCCGAACTGCCTGTAGATGCCACAATGCTCTCAGTGCCCCCTCCAGCGCCTTCATGCGCCCTCTGCAGGTGTACACTTCCCTGCACCCGCACCAGCACCCTTTTCCTACCCCCAAGAGCCCTCGCGCTCACGCGCGACATCAGCAGCGGCGATAGCCCCCTACAGCAAGCTCCGCCACCGGCCATCCTCTGCCTCTAGCCACCTCGGCCCACGTCGAGATCACCATCGTGAAGCCCTCACTCTAACGCACCTTCCCCAAGATCCTCGCAGCCAGTCGAGCCTCTTCACGCACGCAAGGAGGAGAGAGGAATTTTCCTCTGTTTTTGGTGAAATTAAAAATTACCATTTGTGCCATTGCCAAAAGCCCTATTGCATTATTTAGTGGATTAATATATTTGAGTGAAATTGCATGCAGGCCCTTACAGGTTATAGTATTTCTTTCATGCACTTAACTCTTAAATGGTGATGTGATAAATGCATAAGATCTCATCTATACACTCACATGACCTAAAAGAGAAAGCCCCATGTTTTGAAATACAACTATTTTACTTGTCATTACAAGTTATTTCATGAAAGGAAAATTATATCCATATCCCTGCATTTCTAAATAATTACGTGTTCCTTCTTTTCGCCTTATTTCGCATCAGATTTGAACATAGATTGCGCACATGATTAAATAAGTACAAAGGAAAAAAAATATTTTGTGAACTTATTAATCTGTTCCTCCCTGTGAATACGACATCCTTTTCGTGGTTTAAATTCATATCTACGTTAATCTTTGATTGAGAGATTTCCACCACATTAATTACAACGACATATCCTTCTAATGCTATCATAAATAAGCGAAACTCTCTCCATCAGCCGTCAGTTTGAGGCAGGGCAGTGTATTGTTAGAGGTTATGTTCCTGATCAGAGGACCAAGTGGATAGTTGTTTGTAGACGAGGAGGTCTGCACGGACTGCGAGGTTAGCATAGGGGGACACAACCTGCTCGCTGACCTGATTGTGATCCAGATGGAGGATTTCAATGTGATTCTAGGGATGGACTGGCTGTCCGCCTATCACGCCTTGGTGGACTGTTTCGGGAGGAAGATCATCTTCTCCATACCGGAGTTGCCTCCCTTTGAGTTTCACGGTCAGCCGGTGGACGGAGGTTTCAGATGCATCTCCACGCTTCAAGCAACGAGGCTTTTGAGCTAGGGGTGTGAGGGCTTCTTGGCCTGTGTGGTGGCAGAGCCTAGCCCCGTGGCTAACCTTCGGAGTATTTCGATGGTCTGCAAGTACCTCGACGTCTTCCTGGAGAAGTTACCAGGTGTACCTCCAGAGCATGAGATTGAGTTCGAGATCTCACTGGTACCGGGGACCAACCCCATTTCTACTGCATCGTACCAGATGGCATCACTTGAGCTACGAGAGCTCAAGTCACAGCTACAGGACCTGTTGGAGAAGGGCTTTGTGAGGCCCAATGCGTCCCCGTGGGGAGCTCTTGTACTGTTTGTGAAGAAGGATGGTACCCTTCGGCTATGCGTCGACTACAGGCAGCTGAATAGGGTCACTGTCAAGAACAAGTATCCGCTGCCAAGGATTGACAACCTCTTTGACCAGTTGAGAGATGCCACAGTGTTCTCCAAGATAGATCTGAGATCAGGTTACCACCAGTTGAGGATCAGGGAGACCGATGTCTCCAAGATAGCTTTCCACACCCGGTACAGGCACTACGAGTTCTTAGTCATGTCGTTTGGGCTGACTAATGCCCTGCTGCTTTCATGGACATGATGAACCATGTTTTCAGGACGTACTTAGACCAGTTTGTGGTGGTGTTCATCGACGACATACTCGTTTACTCACGGGATCAGGCACAGCATGGACAGCATTTATGCATGGTCCTGGATACCTTGAGGCGACACAAGTTGTATGCCAAGTACAGCAAGTGTGAGTTTTGGCTGAGACAGGTGACTTTCTTAGGCCACGTGATTTCAGGAGATGGATTGGCTTTGGATCCAGCCAAGGTAAAGGCCGTACTCAGGTGGGAGAGGCCACGAACAGTGACAGAGATACGCACCTTTCTGGGACTGGAAGGTTACTACAGGTGGTTTATCAGAGGATTCTCTCAGATCGCGCATCCTATGACTCAGCTGACCCGAAAGGACGTGCCTTTTTCCTGGAAAAATGAGTGTGAGGCGTGTTTCCAGGAGTTGAAGGAGAGACTGACTTCAGCTCCTGTACTTACCATCCCAGACAGCAGTGGCAGTTTCATGGTTTACACTGACGCTTCATTGTAGGGGTTAGGGGGTGTGCTCATGCAGCGGGGTCATGTTGTCGCTTACGCTTCACGGCAACTGAAGCCCTATGAGCATAGCTACCCTACCCATGACTTAGAGCTGGCAGCAGTTGTCTTCGTGTTGAAGACATGGAGGCACTACCTTTACGGTGAGACTTTCGAGATCTTCACAGATCATAAAAGCTTCAAGTACTTGTTTGAGCAAAAGGAGCTTAACATGAGACAGAAACGTTGGTTCGAGCTCCTGAAGGACTACGATTGTAGCATCTTCTACCACCCAGGGAAGGCCAATGTGGTGGCCGATGCCTTGAGTTGGAAGGCGCCCGCCCACTTGGCCAGCTTACAGGCACAAAGTTGGAGACTCGTGGAGGAGGTGGACAGTTGGCGACCCCGGGAGTCACAGGGGTACTATGGAGCAATGACAATGACGTGGCAGACACGACCAGAGCTGATAAACCGCATCATCGCAAGGCAGATGGCCAATCCGTACTTATAGACACTGCGAGATAGGGTGCTGACGGGGGACCCAGGAGACTTTTCCTTCTCAGACGAGATACTGCACATAAGGGGATGCCTATGCGTTCCTAGAGACGAGTTGTTGAGAGAACAACTAACCGAGGCACACGGGTCCAGGTTTGATTGCACAGCAAAAATACACCAATAAATATGCCATCTTGTGTTATTTCCTAGCATTGCCATTGCATATTAGGTAGTTATAGTTGCATTTGTAAAATTGACACATGCATGCATTTATTTGAGAGGGGAGGATAATGCAAATAATTGGCCATGTAATTAACGTCTTCATCAAGGGTTGCATTGCAAATTCACCATCCTCATTTTTTATTTTGACTTTGAATTTCTTCTCCATCGTGCGGCTGAGGGCATGGGCATGCACATCTTCGCGCCATTCCTCTGCCTGCAGCGTGGCGGGACTTGCTCTACCAACAGCATGGCGGGGGATTGCGTCTTCTTCTTTAAAAAGCCCTACCCTCTCCCTTGCGCAAGGAGCCGGGAACACACACCACCACAGACACCTTCATCCAGGCCATCTTCCTCCCCTCTTCCCCTCCATACGCAGTCTCTCTTCTCACTAAAGAGACACACTGCGGGCAGAAGCAGGCTCACAGTGGTCCCATGACCACCACTGTGAGTTCCACCACCGCCCAGCTCCTTCGTAAGCAGGTGGGCGTGGTGGTTTCGCCCTCTGTTTTCACCGCTAAGCACCATCGCCATTGTCAGAAGATCCAAGCTCCGGAGCTCTAGCAACAGTGCAGCGGCCTCCAGCAGCCATGCAGGCCACCGCGTGCACGCCTGCTACATCCGCAGGCTCTCCCCACGCTCGCAGGCACCTTCTAGCACGCCCGCACACGTAGAACCGGCCGCAACCGGTTGTCCATCCCACGCAGCACTGTAGATACTGTTCATGCCTCTCAGCGCAACACTGTAGCTACAGTGCAGTGACTGGGTTGTTTCTCACATATCTGGTCACAGCGCGCTCTCTCTCCTCGCCGCGACCGCCTCCAACCAGTCGCCCGCATCAGCGCCAGCTCCGGCATCTACGCCTGAGTCTGCGTCCGCTCCCATTCTCACTCGCAACGCAGTGTGCTGCGCTACGCAGTGCACTGCGTTGCGCTCTCTCCCACACTTCCGCTCCCGCCCGCGCACGAAGGCAGCACACTCGCCCACTCCAGCGCCCGCGTGCAACC
Organism: Thalassia testudinum; assembly: GCA_037157565.1. Lineage (NCBI taxonomy): Eukaryota > Viridiplantae > Streptophyta > Magnoliopsida > Alismatales > Hydrocharitaceae > Thalassia > Thalassia testudinum. The sequence continues at coordinate 59,226,103 of JAZHRO010000019.1, read as the reverse complement.
TTGTGCGCCTGCGCTTGCCCGCGCATCCAGACGACGCTCTCACCCTCAGGACGACTTAACTCAACCGCTCTCTCTCTCACTCCTCCAACATGCACTCCTCACTCATACGCACACCACACTCGTACACACACACACCTGTACACTCACACACTCACTGGTACACACCTATACATACTTATATATATATATACATACACATATATATATATATTTATTTATTTATACATATATACATACTTATATACATATATATCTATAGATATAAATACATATATATATATACACATATACACATACATATATTACTATATATATATATATACACATATATATATATATATTTACATACACATCACCTACCTGTATCCCTACGCACTAGTCACTCCACCACCCGTTATATCGTGGGAATATCCGCACCAGTTGTTGATATTCCCCGATACCCGCATAAAGAAAGCGCCTCCGCACACACTCCCACACATCCATCCTACACTCTACGCGATACTTCGTCTTGTTGGTTGCGTCTTTCTAGACGTAGACCAACTCGACACTGTGCTACACGCCATTTCCACTTCCACCCCCACCCCTATATATATAATATATATATATATATATCTATATATATATAGACTAGATTTATTTCTCTACAAGCAACCTATCTTATTTTTATTTCTCTTTTGTTTCCTGCTATTAAAAAGATTAAAAAAAAGAGTAAAGAGAAAAGATAATCATTGTCTTGCAGGTACTCGATCTTGCAAATAGCATGGCCAATTTTTTTGGAAACCCTAAGTTGGCTCAAAGCCAAGAACAATTTGGCTCGAAGCCAAGGACCTGATTTTGAGGGTGTACCTCAAGGATAAAATTTTCAGCAAAAAAAATCTTAAATAGAAAAAAACCAAAAACATAATAAACGCACGGAAGAGATACGTTTTAGGTCAGGCATAGAAACTTCTTCACCTTTAATCCCTGCCTCCCTGAGATCGACCCTGGGCCTAAAATTGACTAAGATAAAATTAAATAGGCCAGGTTAAAAATTTTGTAAAAAGATGGTTAGGCTCGATTTAGGTTAACAACTACACTCACTTCAACGATAACTTCACCATATTAACACAACCTATCCGAGTCCTAACAAGGTTCACCATACATCCCAGGAACACAAAGATGTACCATGATTTGCCACGTGACTTCTGGTGGAGAGGGATGAAGCAGGGTGTTGGTGAGTTTGTCCAGCAATGTTTGGTATGCCAGCAGGTGAAGGCCAAGCACCAGAGGCCTGCAGGGCCATTGCAGCCATTTCCTATGCCAGAGTGGAAGTAGAAGAGCATCACCATGGACTTGGTAGTGGGTCTAGCCGTTACCTAGCTGGGACACTACGCAGTTTGGGTGATAGTAGATCGGTTGACAAAGACGGCACGGTTCCTGCCGATCCAAGTCACTTTTGGGCCAGCACAACTAGTAGAGCGATACATCAGGGATGTGGTGCATTTACATGGAATCCCTCACGAGATTGTATCTAATAGAGATACTCGCTTAACTTCCCAGTTCTAGGTAGAGTTCCAGCAGGCCTTGGGGACGCGTCTGAGGTTCAGTACTTCCTACCACCCCCAGACCGACGGGCAGTCAGAGCGCACCACATAGACACTTGAGGACCTTCTACACATTTGTGTACTAGACTGGAGAGGCTCCTGGGAGGAGCATTTACCCCTAGTAGAGTTTGCATACAACAACAGCTATCATTCGAGCATCGGCATGGCACCTTACGAGGCCCTGTACGGATGAAGGTGTACTGCACCCTTGAGTTGGGTCGAGGTGGGGACCAAGTGGGAGGTTGGTCCCAGGCTGATCCAGCAAAGTCAGGAGGTGATAAAGCAAAGTCACAGACAACGCCGCACTGTTAGGAGCAGGCAGAAGAGCTATGTCGACAAAAAGTGTAAAGAGGTGCAGTTCGAGGTTGGGGATCACGTCTTCCTCCGTGTTTCATCCATGAAGGGCTTGCAACATTTTGGGGTGAAAGGGAAGCTAGCGCCAAGGTTTGTGAGACCCTTTGAGGTCTTGGAGCGGGTAGGACCCATTGCTTACTAGCTTGCCCTTCCTCCCCAGCTTTCTAGAGTGCCCGATGTGTTTCACGTGTCCAACCTCAGGAAATGTCACCGATCCCCGTCACGTTTTGAGCCACGAGATCATCGAGGTGGGAGACGACCTGACCTATCCCGAGAGGCTAGTACAAATATTAGACAGGGCCGTCCAGAGCCTGAGACGAAAGCAGGTACCACTGGTGAAGGTTCTATGGAGAAGCTAGTGGTACGAGGAGGCGACCTGGGAGCTGAGGCGGCGATGCGAAAGCGGTACCCAAAGCTTTTTGAGGGTACGTCTCTTTGGACCTACTTGAGTCCTCTTTAAGTTTGTTATGCATTTTTATGTTACTTTTTTTGCACTGTACATAGCTCAAGTTTCGAGGACGAAACTTTCATTAAGTTTGTTATGTTGAAATGACCCGGTGCCTATTTGGGGTGTTTAAGACATCTGGAGTAACCGTCAGACATCTGTTCGGATGTCTGGATGAAGGGCCAAACATCTGAAAGTGGGAAAATATCGTACGTTCTTTTCGCTCTACATGCGGGTGGCACGTAGAGCTTCTCTCTCTCCTCCACACCCCTCACCCCTGAACCCAAACCCCCTTCCTGTTTAGAACCCTCCCCACCAACCACCACCTCCACACCTTCCTCCAACCAGCCATCACCTTCCACCCAACCTTCTGTGCGGTGAGTGGAGAGGAAGAAGAGAGAGAGAGGCGGGACGCGAAGGAGGAGGAGAGTGCAGCGAGAGCGTGGGAGGGTCAAGGCCGAAGGGGCTCGACGGAGCTCATGCGGGAGCTCGAAGGAGCTCACGCGAGCGACGACAGGCACGCGTGAAAGGAGGAGGGGCTCGAGGAGGCGACCTCCCGACCCTCTTAAGCTGCTGAGGCTGCTGTGGCGTGCTGCGGGCGACACTGCGAGAGGAGCAGTGTCGCGGAGGAAGTTCTAGTACTGGAAATTTTCTAGTATCAGATGTCTGGAGGGCCGACCAGACGTCTGGGGAGGCATCAGGACATCTAAAGCTGAAGCCGGAGGTCTAAAAGCATATTATCGCGCGAAGGTACGTGTTTCCTATGCTACTTTCTGCCATGCAGACCACAGTGCAGGAATGTCAGGCTAAAATTGGTTCTGCATTTTTCGTACACAGGTGTAGGGTGTTGGAAAGGTGCGCGGTGCGCCTTTCCAGGCACATTTAGAAGTCTGATCACATCGCCAGATGTTTGATAGCACTTTCAGATGACCGGAGGCATAGTCCGACGTCTAGAACTTCTTTCAGATGGTCGCGGAGGGATCCAGATGTCTTAGGAACCTGCAGAAGACATAAGGTAAGATGAGACATCTTTTAAGAAGCCTGGGACTAGTCCCAGACGTCTGATTTTGGATAGTATGCGTGTTCTTGTCCCATTCGAGACCCAAACAGAATTGGATTTCTGCAAACAAAGTACCGTTGTTTTCCGCTTGAGTTTCTCTACGTGTTAGTGTAGAGAATCCACTATTTTGACCCATCTGATGAGAATTAGTCACTGGTATAGGTTACCAACCGGTGGCATGTTTGGGGCCCGTGAAAACGACGAGATCCACGGTGCAAGCCTCCATTCCTCCTGTGATACCCGGTGTTGGAACCTTGTTCCACATCTTGTTTTGGTATAAACAAAATTATTATGGATTAATGTTTGCAATTGAGTGCTTTCCAGATTTAGGTGAAGATCAAGGCAAACAGGAAGTGATGGAGGCATGATGATGAGAAAGAGAAGATGATGACAAGGAGGAGATAAGATGACAAGGATGAGTCGAAGTGAAGAAGATCATCTTCAACCTTTAGTCTTTTAGTTTAGACTTTTTATTTATAGAATATATGCCTCTTAATAAAGGAATGTAACTTAGATCGTAAAAATCAATTAGAGATAAATTAGTATTTATATGGCATTCGTTTTCAAAGTACATAATGGATTAAAACGCTTATAACAGGTACTTGTAAGCAAGTACCGGTACTGTTCATCAGTACTAGTATTTGCAAAGCACAGGTTTGAGAATTTGTCTCAAACTGTGAACAAGTATCAGTACTAACCATGAGTACCGATACATGTTGGCCACAGGTTGACTTAATTCTGACCTGAACCTTACAAGTACTGGTACCCATGATGAGTACCAATACAGATAGGTTACTGTGCCTAAGGAATTCCAAACCTAGGAGTCACAAGTACCGGTACCCATGATGAGTACCGGTATCAGGACTCATGTACTGGTGGCAGTGAGCTGCTAGTATTGGTACAGGTACTTTAGTATCGGTACCAGCTAGTCGTTGGCTAAATTCTGAATGACTAGAAAATTTATTTAGGCTATGTGAATGTTGGGAATTAAATCCCAACGTCTAGTAGATGAGTATCCTAGGTCCTAAACTCTATAAAATGACCCTAGGACTCTTTGTTTGCACACAAGAGACATAAGAAATAGAGAAGAGAAATTCTAGAGCTCTATTTCAAATTTCCACCATTTTTTCAAGAGAGAAAGAAGAAGCTTGCCATTCACTTTCTCTACATTCTTGCAAGCTCAACGACGTGTTCTTCTCATGCATCTACGAAGCGATTCATGTCCATCCTAGGTTATCAAATTGGTATTCATTTTAATTATTGTTGGGAGGCATAGGAATTCTTGTTGTAAGAGTTCTCTTTCTTACGTCAGTTCTTATTTGTATTTTGAGCTTGTTGCTCGTTGGGTTGTAACAAACCCGTTATTGTACTTGGGTTGAGGTAATCCGTTAATTACCTCAATTTAGTAAATTGATTCTCTCGGGGTTGAGAGAATCAGGTTAAAAATCCTAAGTTGGGAGGCTTAGGTAGTGGAGTACCCAAGGGAGGGGAACCACTATACATTTTGTATCCTTTGTGATTTGAATTGATCGTGCAAATCTTTTTGTTATTACTAACATTGTGCTTAAGTATTTATGTGCGTAGATAGCCATATTCCATTGATCCCATCACCCAGTAGAGTGGTTTACAGTATTATTCTAATTAAATAAATGAACTGCATGCTTATAATAACTCGAATGAATCCTAGGATATGAATGAACCCTAGGGCAGAAATGAATGAGCATGGTTGAGCTACACTGTCTACTTGAGATGCCTGTAAAACTGTAAATGCTAGCAAATGTACTGGTTATTTAATATGATGCCTTGTTAGTTAGCAAATCATGAGCTGCCTGTTTAAGAATGGAAATGGAAATGTAAATAGAGAGATATGAAAGTTTGGAATACGAAACGAAAGGAATACCAGCATGAACCCTACGAGGAATTAAGGGGAAAACTCTTGTAGACGAGAAATGAGTTGGCCCTTATATACATGGTACCAAGGGAAGCAACTATCCCTTTTAGTGTAGAGGGGGAGCCAGCCACCCCTTGGGTTGAGACTCGAGGTAGGACTGATCACTCTACACTGACTCATGTTGGCCCTCGCGTACGTGGTACCAAGGTGAGCTACTAGTGTAGGGAGGGAGCTAGCCGCCCCATGGGACCCGAGGTTAGGACTAGCCAACCTACACCAACTTTTAGGCCCTCTAGGCAAACCGGGGTAGTCGGACAAGGGTACACGGACTGTGGAGGGGCGAGACCCCTGTTTGGTTCTGAGGAGCGAGACCCTTGTTCTGAGAGGGCAAGGCCCTATACTTTTCCGTGTTGTACTTTAGGCGTACCCACTAGCGGAAATGACTGACCGCGTACCAATGCATAGATGAGATAAATGAACTAAAAATACATAGATGAGATAAATAGAAATGAAAATAAAACTTGGTTGCTTGTTTTAATTCACTTACACATAAATAATGTAAACACCACTCTACTCAGCATTTGCTGATTGCGTCTTTTCGTAACCCTATTTAGGACCAGGAGTTGAGCAGCCCAAGTTTCCAGCTGCAGAGGGTGCTGGACCCAGCCGAGCCAGCCGTAGTCATTTCTTTCCAGCTCTTTACTTTTCTGCTGCTGTAGTGAGTACTAGACATCTATTTTACTGTTCCTATTATTTTCTATCTTCTTTTCCGCTGTTGTTGTTGTGATGGCATGTATTACTTTGTTAAGACTTTTAGCTCTGTTGTTCCTTTACGTCTTATTTTTCCTTCTGCTTAATTATATTGCATATGTGAATGTGGTTTATTTCCTACTTTTGGTTATTTCTCGTTGGACGACTAGGTCTTGGGATTAGTCGAGGCAAGCCGATTTCAGGTCTCGTAGGGATCTGGAAACCGGGTCGTAACAAAAAGCCCACTAGTGGAGCTTCTGGGACGTCCTCTTGTGTTATGTGATCCAGCTCGACGTGAACGAAATGAGGGAGGGAGGGTAGCTACTATTTAAAAACAATGAGGAATTAGTAGGAAGCGATTGTGAGGTGAGGGGGAAGGAACATGGATGGATGAGTGGAATTGCCTCTCTAATCTGAATTGATCAAAGAGGTCAAATCAAGAAAATCGAGTGCTAACACTAATCTACTCCTAATCAGACACAATTAAGTGATGAATTCTAATCTAAACTATCTAAACTACACTAGAAAGCATTTAAATCTAACTAGAAAGTAGTAAACTAATATATGAAAATGAGTAAAGCTAATCTACGAGAGGAATGAGATTCCTGGGCTGCAGCTGGTTACTGCAGGGATGAAAGGGGAGGAGAACCTCCAGCAGAGAGAATGAAGTCCCTAGATCCACAGCGAGTTGTTGTGGCAATGAAGTGAGGTAGAAGAAAACCACCACTGTCACTAATGATCGAGGAAGGAGAAAAGGAGCTGGAGGGATGGACGAAGAGATTGGCTTAGGGGGGAGGGAGTTGATACTCACACATAGTGGCTATGGAAGTGGTTAAATAGGCGCTAAGACAGATCTAGTCATTGCATTTAGGGGAGGGAAGAAATGAGCTTAAACGATGAGGATGAGAAGGTGGAAAGTGCGAGAAGTTTTGTGCTGAAATCTGGCTGTAGGATGAGATCTGGGTCGAGGTGTGAAGGCACTTGTACCAGTGATGAAGCTCCGATGGAAGATCCATTATTGAATCAGAGCTAAGAGGATTGGCAGTGGAGGAGCTTTGAGTTCTTCTCGCAAAGAACGCTTGAGCTGTAGGTCTTTTGGTGCTTTTGCACCGAGGCCCAGTGGCTAAAATGGTATGAAAATTGTGTGTAAGCCCATAAGTGGTGAAAATGGTAACCAATAGGTCCCTATCTTTATGCAAATAGGTCCCTAACTAGTTTAAATGTATAGAATGTGAAGAATTTGTACTAAAATAAGGACCTAATTGTAATGCATGTATTTCAAGATTCACATGATATCCAAATGCAAGGAGATTTTTATGGAATGGTAATTGAACATATTAGAAAATAATTCAACATGTGATATGTACTTTCAAGCTTAAATTGGTATTCAATTGACATTTGGATTATTCATCCACTTAATTAATAGATAATTTCTCCAAATTGACCTAATTATGTATTTTTAACACAAATTGATCTTTTCCATTAATTCTTACACTTAAACTATTTATTATGTTAATAAGATAGTATTTAACTTAATTTTTAATTTAATTTAGACATTATAACTATGATAAATCATACCTCATCAATAGGACATCATTTAATCTTAACAGTATATGCGCTATTTTCATATCTTCACCATTTCCAACTTGAATGGTGTGCCATCCGTGGTAGTGTTGAGAGTGGTTCACTATGCAAGATTTGCTTGTGGGAAATGTTGAGGATAAGCATGCCTATAATTGTGATGTCAGCACATGTACGAGCTATGTCTAGGGACCTTGCACAATGGACATGGAAACTGCCATTGATTATTTTGCTGACCACGTCTTCGTACATTTGGCTTTGAGTTGCCTTAGGCAATGTTGTCAGATATAAGGTGTCGTTGTGCTAGGAGCTTTACAACATAATTGAATTTCATACCCTTGGAGGATGCTGTGCAACTCGGGGTATGATATATAGGCTCCCTATGAGAAGCAAGAGTGGCTACAGTATTAGAATAATCAGAATCCAAATTATTTTACGTTGAATTCCAAGCTAGTTAAAGGTTGGCCAAACCAAGTAATTTCGTTAGCAATGTATTTGTCACGTTGAAAGAAGCTAGTGAATGGTTCATCTCCTTGGCAAAGTCCTTGTAGCTACATACGTAGTTGTAAAAGGTAAGTATTAGACAGGACACCATATGTGCATTCTAAGGTCGTCTAGACATCGTAGGAGGTGTGTAGGCCGACAAACACTTGGAAAAACCTCCTCAAAATATTGAAGCCAGTAACTATGGTAGTAGCATCCAATCCTTTATCCAAGTTATTTGGTCATTTGATCGGTTATTGGTGGTGGATGCTCGAGTGGTGGAGATAGGAGAGTCAATAGAGGAAGGACTCCAAGGATAAATGCCCGTGCCATCTATGACACTATTTATTTATAGGAATTAAGCTATTTATACCGTGTCTAAGTCTTTTAATCTTACTTCATAATCTTATGTTTATTGCACAATCTCATCACCTATGAAAATAATTTTTTAAAATCAATTCCTCAAAATAGGATCAAAAATCGGTGGAGGTGAGTTTCAAGGTTAAGAAATGATGGAAATTTAGAAAGGTGGAGATTCCAAGGCTTACTGATAATGTACGGATGGTGTGGTGGGGTCAGTGAGATTTGTGTTATCCGAATTTGAGAAATCGAACTTCAAAAGGGGTAGTAAGTGGACAAGTGGGCTCTCGTATGCGACAAAACCATGGGTGGAAGCTGTGGGCTGAGTTAGGCAAGGGAATTCTTGATGGCGTGGCCAATGGAGAGGGCACCGGGAGGCTTGACGAGGCTAGTGATGAGCGTTGGTCCGACCCGTCGCAGCCAAAGGTTCATTTTGATTGGGTGGGTCTAAATTTAAGTTTAAAATTAATCTAGATCGAACTTGAGTAGTAAATATGATCATTTTATTAATTAGGTTAAGTCCTAAGTTGAGGTGGTTAAATTTAATTTGACTCATGTGATTTATTTATGGGCTTGGGTAAAGGTTTGATTTGTTGATCCAATTATATATATATATATATATATCAAAGAAAAATATATATATATTTTTTTTATATTAAACATTAAATAAATATTTAATTATTTTGCACCGAAGAGAACAACGTTTTAATTATTGAACCCATGTTACATCTGACGTCAAAATGTGAGTTTGTGCGCTTGTATGTTTTGCCTTGTGCGCATAATTCCTCGTCAAGGCAATTGCAGGGCCCACTTTCAAGGCTTTTGTAATGTTGCCACGTACGGGTTCCCGCCTAAGGAAAGGATTGGATATTCGGTTTGGAATGTGACCCAAAGATTTTTGAGATTTAGAATTATTTACGTAAGTTGCTCAAAAGAGTATCGTCTATCGTGAGATCTTAGCTACACGAAACTACTCTATCAATCAATCATGAAGTATGGTTAGTGGTTATTCCATTTTCTGTTTTTGGATGGTCGATTACGTGGGATAACAGACATCTTGAGAGGCCGATTGGTTTACAGAAATGGGGATGATAAGGTGGATATTCCATCACATGACCGAGATCAAGAAATGAAAAGTGTATGTGGACAAAGTTATTTCGTGATGATATGATATACCGGAAGATAGAGATCGGCCCGTTAATATTACTAGGACGGATTTTAAAGGCCCATTATGAAGAGCTCTTCAGCCGGACTCTTAAGTGACCTCAATGCAAACGCTGATTAATTTTACAAGCACTGTTTATATAATTATTAGGATGAGATATGATAAAGCCCACCTTAGGGAGTGTCCGCTAAAGACAAATAGAAATGCACCGTATCTTTTATTAATTCCTTTTAGGGCAAGAAAAGGCGCTCGTTTAATTACTTGAATAAACAAAAATTCAAGTAATGAAAATTAAGACCGGAGGATGGAAACACTCGTAGATTCTCGCCGATGGGAGGATGGAACTTAATCCAATTATAAGATCGGAGAAAGGATAGTCGGCCATAAACTTAAGTAGGAAAAACTTACCCATGGTTCCAACCGTGATTACGTAATTCTTGTTGCAAGAAAATTAACACTCGTGCACTCAATTACGAACCTATGGGCATCGTATCATTAGATTAATTTGGACGTATGGTTTGCTAGTTGCAAAGAGGTCAAAATCCAATCCCAGGTGGTCCTCAATTGCCAAGAGATTTGGATGGCATGTACGTTACATGGCGTAAGATTTGAAACATTTGTAACGCATACGATCAGGACATGGGCATGACTTGGGATATTGAATGTGTATTTTACTTGACGTTGATATCATTGATTTATTTGATAATTGATATTTAATATAAAAAAATAAAAAAAAATAAAGATATGTTACGTGATAGTTTTCATCACATTTAAAAAAATTATCAATTACTTTAATTTAAAAAATATACAAATGATAAACTACTTTCCATAGGTGATAAATTATTTTAAAGGTAGTTTCACATATCCAAAGTGATTTTACACCCGTCTAAATTGATTTTAACTTATGAATTTATGATTTAAGATTTAGGTTTGTGAATGTGATTTTTCACCTCAGAGTTTAGGATCTAAGATTTAGGGTTTAGCGAATAAATACTAAAGACTAAACCCTAAATCTTAAGGTGAAAAATTACCTTTTAAGTATAAAATTACTTGTCACTCGTGAAGAAACACTTAGAATTTAATTTTACACCCATACAAAAAATATTATACTGGTGTAAAATAGTTCAAAGTAAGATTACATCAATGTAATCTTACTTTGCAACCGTGAAAAAAATATTACATTAATACAAAGTAGTTCAAAGTAATATTACACTGATACAATCTTATTTTACACCAGTATAAAATTATTTTAAACATATAAAGTAATTTTGCACAACCACTCACCTTATGAAAATAATTTATTATTGATTTCAACAGTAGTGAATTCCATCACGTACTAACATAAAGGTGCTCTCAAAATAGAAAAGACACACACGAGTATACCATGTCTTTGAGGCCTAAATCCCTTCATCTATTGTAATTTTTTTCGGCTTTTGAAACCTTCTCAGCTCACCTCTCATTCTGTTATTAGGCCTGTTCTTTTGCTTTGTTTTAGGATTACATGTTGCCACATAAGAGTCTTCCTTTGGTTTTGAAATCAAACATGTCACTTTTTGTCGACAAATTTATAAGGAAAGATAATAATAAGTTATTGTTTTGAATGCCTCCAGCTTTTTAAATTACCTTTTTCTCGTGTTGAGATTTTTTTTTTTACCCTTTTTGTTTGATTGCTAAAACCGTTTCAGTTTTACTTTGAACCCAATCACTTCCATATTTTCCAAAGCTCGTTGTCCTAACCCCTCATTTTATTGCATCCAAAGCCCACATTACCAAAACCCAAATACTGCTTATATTTCCTTGTAACCACTTTCAGAGGCCAACGAACATTCTTTCTGTTTAAAAAAGAGTAAGTATACCTCTGTTTTTCACCAATCTATCTATGTATACATTGAAAGGCCGCTGATACGGCACTGTAGGTTTATTATTGCTGAAAACAGACAGCAAAAATTAATGTGAGGTTGCTTGTAGCAGGGTGGATCTGAGTGGGCTCAGAAATTATTGGGGTCACTTTTGTGAGATCTGACGTCATTATTTTTTTTAACCTATGAAATGTGAAAGCACTAGTTTTTTACCGGTAACATTTGAGTGATGTCCTCACAAATTAGTGCCCTTTTCGGTACCATCTGTATAATAAGGAATATGTGGTGATTGAGATTTGAAATGCGGATCTTTTGTTTCATAATATGTTTTGTGGATTCTTTTCATAAATAATAAATATAATCACTTAATATTTAGGATATTTTTCACATCTTTGAGCATAAATATTTGGAGTTACAAGTTTAATTTAATGCATTTGTAACCACGTTAGAACACATGTAGTTGTAGATATCTATCCAAACACATATGTTAGAGAAAATTGTAGATTGCTTCAAATTGCCTCTATTTTAATATTATAAGGTGGATGCGTGAGCACTTGAAGTTCATTGATTAGATGATTCCTGTGACAGAATTGCACTTTCTTATGATAAATAAAAATACAATTTAGCATGCAAAGAGCGGATCCTACACTAGTTATACTTTTTTTTTTCGAAAGAACCGACACTAGTTATACTTACAGCGTTTCTTTCATCCCCATTTATGCTGAAATTTCTTTTTTACTTTATATATATATATATATATATATATATACACTTTTTCCTGTAAATTTAAGATTTAAGTGAGTGTAAAAGTAGCTACAACTAAGCTAATTAAATTGAAACATCTTAAAGATGTGGACTATGAGATGGAAAGATGTAGAATTCGGTATGTGCACGACGATCTTCACTATGTCATTGATAAGTTTGTAGGGAAATTGTTAAAACCTTGACACTATCATGAGGGAAGACATTAGCCTGAGAGGAAGACAAATAAAGAGGTCAACAATAAAATTTAGAGGAAAGCACTATGATAATTAAGCACTTAAGATGGGAGAAGTGGGGCTTTGGTTGTCGTCTATGAAACCTCTCCGTAGAAGAAGAAATGTGGGGATGAAGAATAGGTGGATGGCAAGGAGAGGAAAGTGCAATCCAAGGGCCAAGCAACAACCACGTACAGCAGGTGGCTAGGGTTGGTGGGGATCCATAAATTGACTTCCATGTCAAATTATTAAGGCTTGTCCAGGGAGATTGTCTAGTATTAGATTATATGATTTGTGGTTAGAATTGTAAGTCGATCATATAGCTTTAGTCTAGATAATTATCATCAAATCGGTTGTTTGCAAATCCCAAATCTTCTTCTAGGTCGAATCTAAATGTTCGCCATCAATGGATGAAATCTGACCTCAAGAAAACCCGATGCCGCCATTCGCCATATCCAAAAAAAAAAAAAAAAAGAAACCAAAAGAAAAGCCATGCACGAAAGGTAACATGACAAAGTGGGAGCTGACTTATGACTAACGAAGAAACTACGTGGATACGCATCGTGTCAAAGGTCCCATGTTCCCACATTTCAATGTAGTTGCATCTCCCATACTCTCCTTAGAACCCTTAAGTTTGACTGAAGACCTTCATATACACACCAACCCTTGCTGCATGGGCACCTCGGGAAGGCGTTAATCTCACTGCCCCGCAACTAACATCTGCTTAATTAATTATGCAATCAATGTTATATTAAAAGACGACGAGGGGTAGTAGGTGGTGATAGATACGTGCGAGAGATATTCATGAGCCCCCTTCCGTCTTTCAGGACATTGGACATCTGATGGATGACAAAAATATGGCCACCTAACATTAAAGGAAAATATCTACTGTTTGGATATCGTATATAACACCTTATTTGAGGGTGTTCAGTAGACGGATCAAGAGGTTTAAGTAGATTTAATTTTTATCTGCATTCACTTAATCTAGCTGCCACTGGTGTCATGTTAAGAAAATTTTAATTTAATATAAAATTATTTTACCTTTTCTACGAAATAACTTTAACTTATATATTTATTTCATTATTAATCTATTTTACTCATTTTAAATTTTTCTACTTATTCTATATATTTATTCCCTTTACCAACACTATCCTAAAAGAAAAAAAGGTCTATTCGACGATAAAGAGTGAAGAGAGGAAAGCCAAAATCCACCTTGTATTCTTCAAGCTTTTTCGAGTACATCGCTAAAGAGAAGTTTAAATTTGCTTGTTGCCGGTGGTAATCCGACTTAATTAAGTAGATTTGAGGGACAAACGAATCATAAATTCTATTCGCCAGAGTACGGTAATTAATGGAATTGCATGAGAGAACATTTTGCATTTACTGTCTTGTGCGCCAAGACAACCGAACCGTACATCGGAATCAAGGGTTTCCTTCGATCAAGGAGGGGCTCTTAGAATGCCCTCTTCCACGTACTCACGCATCAAAAATAGAGAGAAAGGATAATGATAAGTGTATATAACATTAATTGTATATAAAATTTTACACTTATTTACAAAATAAAATGACACCGTTCCACTACCCATAACATCATTTAACAACATGACTTCTTTTGTTTAATAGGATTAGGTGTCATGTATATATACTCATGCGTACATGAAACATTTGACAGTACTTTTACATCGTAAACATAGCAAAAATTAAGCTTCTCCTTATTTCCCTCCGATTGATCCACTCCATGGAAAGATGATGGAGTCGGAAAAAAAAAAAACAAAAAAAAAAGCAGAAATACTTGGAATAGGATGGAGATCTGCTCAAAGAAAAAAAATGACCTGCTTTCCTTTTCTTTCCTTACGTCAGACTTTTAATTAAAGGCTTAAACTTTGACTTCATTAAACCTATGAGTTGCAAAGCTGTCTAGATAAATTAAGGAGCTCCATGTTAGAAATTTAGGGTATACAAGAAAAAAAGTTCAAAGTTGAGATCTCCAGCCTAACACAAGAATATTGAACTTCCACGTCATGAAGATCTCTAACAAGAAAGTCCTACGCGTGATTTTTTTATTACTGCAGTTGTCACTCTTTCTCTACTAATATTCCCGACAAAAGATACAAATACGCAAGGAGGGAAAAGCTAATGTTGAATATATCTCCTTTCTTTTTTTTTTCTGAAGTGGAAGGTTTTATCGGATCTTCATGATTAGGTTCGATGGCTCGAAACAAGATTCACAAAAAAGAGTGCAAGTAAAAGCGTATGTTATAAATTATTTTGTAATGAATGATCGTGATTAATTAATTAAAAATTAAAATCAATTGATTAAAAATAAAAATTTATTGATTGAAAATTAAGTATATTTTATATCGATTAGAAATAATTTTAATTAATTGAAAATTAAAACATATCGATTAAAAATTAAAATATATTAATGTAAAATAAGATTATATCGGTGTAAAATTAAATTTAAAATACTTATTCATCTATGAAAAGTGATTTTCATCTGAAAATTTAAGGTTTAGTCTTTAATATTTAAGATTTGATTCCCTAAATCTTAAATCTAAGGTGAAAAATTACTTCTTATATGTGAAATCATTTTTCATAAACCTAAATTATAAATCGTAAATCTTAAATTCTAAATCCAGAAACTATAGATCAAAATTACTTTATACGGATGCAAAACCACTTTGGATCGGTATAAAACCACCAAATCACATTCGGAATAATTTTACATCGATACAAAATGAGATTATACCAATAAAAAATCACTTCAGAATAATTTAAGGATCTAGGATTTGGATCGGTACAAAATCACTCAGAACAATTTATTATTGGTGTAAATTAATTTATTACTAGTGTAAAATTATTAATCACCTACGCAAATATGATTTATTACCTATATGTTTTTGTTCAAAATAGTATGGTAATTTTTTTCAATATGGTGGAACCTATCACGTAATAAATCTTACGTTCTTTTATTTTTTTATATTAAATATCAATTATCAAGTGAAGATCACATTCACACCACCTTATTTCGCAAAATATACCACTTCATATATTTTGTAATATTTTAACTTTTTAAAAAATACTTTTTAATATTATAATTAATTTATCTAACTTTCAAATATTCTACCACAAAGCAAAGATTGTGGGCCAATGAATAAATGGAATATACTTAGATATCTATTAAATCACATTAAGAAAGTGATGAGTATACTACGATAAGTATTAGGTACACATTGTTGCCCACTCAAAAGGTAGAATTCCTTCGTCTTGGAATCTTTGAATCTAAACACCTACGTCTACATGATTAGTGTTATATGCAAATCCAAACATCACCGAAGGATTCAGTTCTCTGTCATTTATGTTGAGCATATTTTCCTATTCTAACGTGAAATGACGTAGGGTGAGTAGCCATGTAAAATATTAATTAGTAAAATAAAGGATAAATTTAATAGAAGCCATCTTTAATGTGGAAGCATGTAAATTTAATAGCTTGCTACTTGACATGTGATGCGAAGAAACCGTCTTTTATTATAGAAGTTGACGACAATTTATTATTCTAATGTGGAAAGATGTATGCATTGTAGTTTGATCAGCTATGTGAAACAGTAATCAGTAAAAGAGAGAAAAAACTTAATAGCCTGACATGTGGCACGAAGAAACCCCCCTTCGATATGGAGTTATAGGTATTTGATTTGATGAGAGAGAGAGAGAGAGAGAGAGAGAGAGGTGGGTCGGTCTTCGGAGAGAGATGGGTGGTGGATTTGGGTTTTTCATTCGAGAGAGAGAGAGCGGGGCGAGGGAATGGATTCGAGGGTAGGCTTTGCATGGGTTGGTAGGGGTGACGTTATAGATATTTGTGTGTGTGAACACATCAAATAAGTAAATAAATAGAAGGATATTTGATATTTGTTTTTACACCTCCTTCTGGAGCCAAAAAGACATTTCTCCTCTTATCCCTTGGCAGGGGCCCGCCGTCAAAATCGACGAAAAAAATATTTTCCACGACAATTAATATGTTTCGTGTTCTGCAATATAATATAATAATGGAAATTTCGCAAGGACAATACTGAAGGAGGTTGGTTGATGAAAATGTAAATCCCCACCTAGCATGACGATTTAAATAACTTATTTAAACTTATTATAAAACTCTTATGTATTTTACAATCCAGTGAGTCTGGACTCAAATAACTTGTTTGGATTTATTACAAAATATTGTTATAAATTTTATAAAATTATTATATATTTTATAAATTTTTTGTGAGATGTAGGTTAAGAAATGTAAAAATTGATGTACAGTAATGCGAATGTAGTTTTCACTTGATATATTTTTTTTATATAAAAAAGTACTGATACATGGTGAAGTCCACTACTGTTGAAATCAACGATTCACTTTTGTACGGATACAAACTACTCAAATCACCTTCAAAATCACCTTACACTAGTGCAAAATCACTTTTTTGCCTCTGGGGAGTGAAGGATGGATAAGAGTTACTCCCATTTTTTTAAAAAAGAAAAAAGAAAAATGATGTAAAATCACTTTATATCGATGCAAAATAATTTTTTACCTTCAAAATAATTTTGCACCGGTGTAAAGTAAGATTGCACGGATGCAAAATTAAATTTCAAGTGTTTCTTTACCTATGACAAGTGATTTTAAACTTGAAAGGTGATTTTTTCACCTTATGATTTAGGGTTTAATCTTTAGTGTTTACGGTTTAGCAAACCTAAACCCTAAACCTTAAAGTGATAAATTATCTTTCAAGTAAAAAATCACTTCTCATACATGAAATCACTTTTCATAAACCTAAACCCTAAACCCAGAGATTAAATGCACGGGTGCAAAATCACTTTGCACCTTTGGAATAATTTTACACCGATGCAAAATGAGATTTCATCGGTGCAAAGATATCTTAAAATAATTTATCACCGATGCAAAATCATCAAGAATAATTTATCATATGTGCAAAGTAGCTAGTTTATCACCGGTGTAAAGTATTTATCACATGTACATTTTAGATTAAAGTGATGTGGTGATTATTTTTAATGTGATGTGATCCACTATATAATAAATCTAACATTCTTTTATTTTTTTACATTAAATATCAATTATTAAGTAGACTAATATTTTCAATATTGTGTGATGTAACGAGCGCGTGCCCCAGACGTCTTTTAAGACGTCTGGGAGGTGGCCCAGACGTCTGTAAAGACGTCTGGGATCACATCCAGACGTCTGACCAGACGTCCGGGATATTTTACAGACGTCTGGCGAACAGTTATGCTCGCACGGGATATTCGTCTGCGCGCCTGTGCACGCAGACCTGCGATCCTGCCTCTTTCTCTGCGGCGGCAGGCGACTGTGACCGCCTTCTCTCTCCTCTCCGCGCGGCGTTAAAAGGGGGGCGTGCCTCCCCTCCCGTCTCCACCATCTTCCTCCATTCTTCTCCTGCCTGTGCGCGAGAGCGAGCGGACGCGAGGGTGCAGCGGCAGCGGCAGCCGCAGTAGGCGCGGAGGAGCTGCGGTGTGCGAGGGCGGGGCTCTGCCGTGAGGGCGAGCTCGCCAGGGGCGGCTTGGCCGGCCGGGGGAGGGCGCAGGGGACGCAGAGCGTCGCGGAGAGGGACCTGCTGCGGGCGGAGCAGCGTACGCGCGAGGTGCGACGCGGGCGGCGTCGCGAGCTGAGGCCGAGCAGGGCTCTGATTCTGGAAAATTTTCCAGAATCAGACGTCTGGATTGATATCCAGACGGCAAGGTCGACGTCTGTGAGATCATACAGACGTCTGAAAGGTGAGTTTCCGCTTTCTTCTTCGTTTTTGTCGACTGACCGTACTGAGGGAGGGGGGGTTGGCTGTGCGCAGGTTCACTGATTCGTCATCTTTGCGAATCAGACGTCTAGAATTTGTACCAGACGGCGGGAGTGACCTCCAGACGTCCGGAGTGACCATCGGACGTCTGGGATCTAGGAAAGACGTCCCCACAGACTTCTGGACGTCCGGGGAACCAAGCCGAACAGGTAATTCTCTGATCCACCGTTTAAGACGTCTGGAAGGAGTTCCAGACGTCTGATTTTGCACAGTATTGTCTTTCTCGACCCGTTTAGGGCCCGTTTGGGCTCCGTTTTCCGCGATTCGAGTTGCGTTCGTTTCAGAATTAATTCCTCTACCCGCCTACAGTAGCTATACCCTGTTTTGAGACTCTCCTTGTGTTGATCCTTGTGATAGGACCTCGTTCGGTTGCAGTCTTGAGAGTCGCGGAGGCGCGCGGGATTCCCGATCACGCCCCCATTACTCCCGTTGTACCTGGTAGAGTGGCTTTAAGTATTAATAAAATCTGTTAAAGTATGGAACCATAACTAGAACCTAGGGCATTGCATGAATCCTAGGAATGAGAAATATATGGAATGATAGCTCCTAGGTGTTGCATGAATCCTAGGGCCGGAAAACTATATTGTATAATAGATCCTAGGATATGGCATGAATCCTAGGATGGAAAAACTAGTGGAATGTATATTACTGCAGTCTTGGAAAAATGGAAAGGAATATATATAAAGCTGCCTGTAAATTTAATTAACAGCTGCCTGTTATGCATAAAGAATCATGTTTGAGATCATGGAATGTGAGAACGTGAATCTGGAAAGTGAAACATATGATGTTCTGAGATAAAGAGCTGGAACCCTACGGGGAATTAGGAGTGGAACTCCTGGAAAGAAAAGGAATGGAACTGAGATGTAGTTTGTACTGTCTCTTGGGTACGCAGTACCAAGGGAAGTACCTGTACCTGTTTTAGTGCAGAGTGGGGCCAGCCGCCCCAGGGACCCGGGGTTAGGCTTGACCGCTCTGTACCGACTTGTTGGCCCTCGTGTACGTAGTACCGAGGAGAGCTAGTAGTGTTAGGAGAGTACTAGCTACCCCACGGGCCCCGGGGTTCTGCTAGCCTCCTTCACCGACTTGTTAGGCCCACTAGGGCAAACCAGGGTAGTCAGGCGAGGGTGCGCGGACTGTGGAGGGGCAAGGCCCCGGTTTGGTTACTGTGGAGGGGTTGGACCCCTGTTACTGAGAGGGCTCTGCCCTGGTTCCGTGCTGTGCTTTGGGCGCACCCGTTAACGGAAACGACTGACCGCGTGCCAGTGCGGGCTAGCTACCTGTGCGTTTATCGCGCGTGCCGTAGTCACCGTTACGTCTGTCAGTGACCTTGGGGTGGTTGACTGAGGGTAGGATCACCACGGGGGACTCTCCCGGCTAGGAGAGCACCACGTGCTACTTCTACTTTTGGAAAAGACTGCAATCAAGATCGTCCCACGAGGACATCCGAGATCAAGTAAAGGATCTGTGAAGTAAATGAAATAGTGAGAAAAATTGAAAGATGTAAATAAAGGAAGTAATAGAACATAACAGCTACTGTACACTCTACTGTTGCCTTTAGTTAGTTTGCCACTCTACTCAGCGTTTTGCTGACGTGTTACACCCGTTACCTTTTTCAGGACCAGGTGTTGAGCAGCCAGGGTCGGCGGCTGCAGAGGACGTTGGGCCGAGTAGGGTCCAGTAGAGTTACCACAGCTTTGTACCCCCTTTTTGTTTCTGTTCTAGTGAGTAGTTTCTGTTTCCGCTGTACCTTCTTTACCTGCAGTTTTTGTTATATGATAAATGTTGTTTTACTGTTGTGGTGGTGCCTACTGTAGTAGTTTCTTTCCTTACTGCTGTACTTTCTTACTGTTAGTTATATTCATGCTGAATGTGGTTTATTTTACTGTCTTTTGGTTACTTCCTCGTTGGACGACTGGGTCTTGAGGTTAGTCGAGTCGGTCCGGTTCTCGTGTCTCGTAGGGACTTGGGAATCGGGTCGTTACGTGTGAAGTACAAAAATAACATTTATAAATTTTCCAACATCACTTTTTACATTAATTCATACATTCTCCGGCTAGCTTGTAACTTATGTGACATGTAATTAAGTTGAAAAGTGATATTGTAACAACTCCTTTTATTAAAATGATTATCGAAACATTTTTAAATTTCGATGAAGTTTTAGATGCAACCTATCCGGCAGTAAACTTTCGATATTAACAATTGGCTTTGTTATTTCAGGATCCATGTATATGTGTTCTGCATGGGGATGACCGATTTGCCCTCCATTTGCCCTCATGGGATCCTCGCCATCAAATAAAAAAAATGCAGGGCAACTTTTATATATTAACTAAAAAAATGTATCAATTGCTTTCCTCAGTTTTATGATAGACTGTCACTTGCTTATCTTCTCCATTCTTCTTTCGAGCCATGTATTACGATGGAACATCCACAAGAGTGGCACGCATGTAACATAGCAACTTCTATTATGAATAATTTCTTGAAAAAAAACAAAACAAACTTCTACAACGAATAACGCTAAAATTTGAGCAAGATCTACGATGTGGGTTTCATTTTGGTTGAAAGCTTAAACGTATTATTTTTATGATGTAAGTTGAGAAGGGTAAAAGTTGATTGAAAAATTGATATGTAGTTGTAAATGTAGCTTCAACTTATGTTTTTTTTTTGTGTAAAAAAAGTAATGATATATGGTGGAGTATATCACTGTTAAAATCAAAATAAATTACTTTCGTATCGATACAAATCACTTAAATTACATTCAAAATCACTTTACATCACTTTATACTTGTGTAATCTTATTTTTACATATATGTAAAATCACTTTGTAACTTCAAAATAATTTTGTATGGATGTAAAGTAAGATTGAATTACTTTGCACCGATACAATATTATTTTACACTAGTGCAATCTTACTTTACATCGGTGTAAAGTAAAATTGCACTGATGTAAAATTAAATTTAAAGTGTTTCTTCACGTATGACAAGTGATTTTATACTTGAAAAGTAATTTTTCACCTGAAGGTTTACGATTTAATCTTTAGTGTTTAGGTCCTAAATCCTAAATCCTAAGGTGACAAATCACCTTTTAAGTGAAAAATCATTTTTCATACGTAAAATCCCTTTTCACAAACCTAAATCTTAAACCTTAAACTCACTAGTCAAAATCACTTTGTACCGGTATAAGTGTAAAATCACTTTAGAAATATGAAACTACCCTTGAAATAATTTTGTAAAAATACAAAATGAGATTACACCGGTGTAAAGATACCTTAGAATAATTTATCATTTTTACAAAGTAGTTTATCAGTGGTATAAAATTTTTATCACCTATATATTTTAAGTTATAGTGATGTGATGATTTTTTTTAATGTGATGAAAATTATCATGTAATAAATTTTAAATTTTTTTATTTTTTTATATTAAATATTAATTATCAATTAGATATCCCACTTTACTTTTTAAATAAAAACCGATATTTTTCTACTTTTTAAGTTATTTTTACCTCTAAAGTTTCCAAAAGATTCTAATTGATTACTCCATCGGCGATGACTTACTTGATTCTTACGTACTTTCTTTTTATATTTTCAATAATTATGGAAGTCTAAACAGGTTGGTTTTTCTATTGTTTCTCCTCCGCTGCTGATCATGTTTATTCAGGGTGGATGTCGGTGCTTTGGTACAACGCTTTGTGCTACAATAAGGTTGTTGTTGGATATGCATTTAATGGTTCCGGAAATAACGTCATTTCTGTTGACCATTGTCGTTGGATGTGGATAAAATTAAGGAACGTGGGTTGAAAAATATAGAAGATGATGCGAAAATTTGACGTATAGTAATGTGATTGTAATTTTTATTTGAATTTTTTGTGTAAAAAAATACAATAAATTATTTTTGTATGAGTATAAATTACTTAAATTATCTTTGGAATTATTATATACCGATATAAAATCACTTTGTATCGGTGTAAAGTAAGATTAAATCGGTGTAAAGTAATATTGTAATAGTAAAAAATTAAATTCTAAATATTTCTTCACTTATGATAAGTGATTTTACACTTGAAAGGTGATTTTTCGCCTTAAGATTTAGAATTTAGTGTTTAAACCCTAAATCCTAAGATGAAAAGTCACCTTTCAGGTGAAAAATCCTCTTTTGAGTAAAAAATCACTTTTTCATACGTGAAACCACTTTCCATGAACCTAAACTTTAAATCCTAAATCCATACGTCAAAATCACTTTGTACGGGTGCAAAATCACTTTGCACAGGTGAAACCATCTTTGAATGATTTTGCATTTGTGCAAAATCACCTAGAATAATTTATCACCAATGCAAAGTAGTTTATCACTTGTGATTTTTAGTTCAAAGTGTTATGGTGATTTTTTTGAATGTGGTGGGGCTTACCACGTAACAAACCTTACATTCTTTTATTTCTTTACATTAATATCAATTATCTGTTGGTGCAAGAGCACCATGATCGTTAATTTTGATGATAACAAAACATATGTTATTTAACATTTTCATTGAATTTATAAGTTTCAGGAGAATGCAAATGAATTCAAGTATGAAGGAAGAGCTCAAGCTCGTGTCCATGGTAGATTGGAGGAGCTTGATGGAGGAGAGGAGCTTCGCCTGGAGTGAAAGCTTGAAAAAGGAAGGAGATGAAGAATAGGATAGATCATTTATTCATGTATTCATTTGTTGTTTCTTTTGATCTTTATTTTTTGTCTAGATTATATGTTAAAGAGCCTCAAAGTAACTAATCTATAGTCTTAGAAACACCTACTCTACCCTAGGATACTTAGGCTTTTTCGTAGAGAACATAAAAATCCAAACTAGGCATCAGACAGCCTGATCAGACGTCCAATCTAGAAATCAGACATCTGATCCTTGACTTTAAGACGTCAAACTGTTTGATCAGATGTCCAAACACTTAGGCAGAACTTAGTGCCTTCTGTCTGTTAATTCCAGACGACTAGCTCTTAGTCTAGACGTCTTAAAAGACGTCTGATGACCTTACCAAATGTCCAACTTGAGGACCGTTGGCTTTATCAGACTAATCTTAGGAGATTAACCTTTAATCTGATATATTTTCACTTTCAAACATCCGTAGTGATCCCCAGATGTCTAATAAGTAGATGTTAGGCCCAAATCACCTTTTGTCAGATGATTATAGCTGTTTAGCCTCAAGAAATTCATTCTTGTAGAAGATTGTATTTCCAGATGTCCAGACTTTGTGCTAGACAACCGACCTATCGTTTGACTAACAAGACCTAGAACCATGTTTAGGTCTGGACAAAAATAGGAAGGAAACCTGTCTAGAATTAGACGTCTGATTAGTTTCCTAGATGTCTTAAAACACTTCTTTAGATGTTGGTCTTAATCTAACCCAGTTCAGATCTTCCATCCTTCTTGATCAGACGACTAATTCCTGAATCAGACGAAGACCCAAACATCTGATAATAGATTCAAATGTCTGATAACCCAGTCTGAATCATAAATAGCCTTGATTCTGGCCTAATTTGCCTTGGACTTGGTTCGAATGGCTACCTAAGGCTTCCACAGCTTTCTTAAGGGTTCCTAAGCCCTCTTTTGTTAGATACACCAAGACATACTAAGAAACACTACTTTCCACCATATTTGTGTCCTAGAGAAGTAGAAGAAGTTCTAGCTCTCAAAAGCCATCGTCTTCATCTTGAGAGCTTCTTTCTCACCATGTACCCGCTCTCCTGCTTACGATAATGAGAACGACGTCATGCTGTTGCGTGGTTCACGCATCCGTGTTGCCAAATCAACACACTTCCACCAAAGGGAAGATCCTTTACCTATAGTAGCTAGATTTAATTACTCACTTTTTGGCTCTATAGGATTATTGTTGTTTTATTATCTTTGGTTGGGTATTCGCTTCAAATTCCCATCTCCATCGAGAGACTAAATACTCTTTGTGAAGAGGAGGGGTTTGAGGCATGCTACCCTCGTTCAAAGTAGCGTCGGTTTTATTGAGGTTGAGTCACCCTAGTTTTAAGTGACTCGTTAGTAGATTTGATTGATTCGATCGACCAGGAAATCCTAAGTTGAGAGGCTTAGGTGGTAGTGTACAGGATCCAAGATCGGCTCGCCTCGACTAATTCCAAGACCTAGTCGTCCAACGAGAAATAACCAAAAGCAGGAAATAAACCACATTCACACATGCAATATAACTAAGCATAAGGAAAAACTAGATATAAAGGAACAACAGAGCTAAAAAGCCTCAACTAAGTAATACATGCCATCACAACAACAACAGCGGAAAAGAAGACAGAAAGTAACAGGAATAGTAAAATAGATGTCTATTACTCACTACAACAATAGAAAACTAAAGAACTGGAAAGAAACGATTACGGCTAAGCTCGGCTGGGCCTAGCACCCTCTGCAGTCGGAAACTTAGGCTGCTCAACTCCTGGTCTTGAACAGGGTTATGAAAAGACAGAGTCAGCGAACGCTGAGTAGAGTGGTGTTTGCATTATTTATGTGCAAGTAAAGTAAAACAAGTAACCATGTTTTATTCTCATTTCTATTTATGTCATCTATGTATTTCTGGTTCATTTATTTCACAAAGGATCCAAGTATTTCTTGATCTTGCTTGTTCCTCGTGGGAATGATCTTGATTGCAGTCTTTTCCTTGGAGTAGAAGGTATACGTGGTACTCTCCTGGCCTAGAGAGTCCCCCGCGTTAGTCTTACACCCAGTCAACCACCTCGAGGTCATTGTTGCGACGTAGCGGTGACTACGGCACGCGTGATAAGCGCATAGGTAGTTACCCTGCATTGACACGTGGTCAGTCGTTTCCACTAGCGGGTATGCCTAAAGTACAGCATGAAACAGTATAGGGCCTTGCCCTCTCAGAACAGGGGTATCGTCCCTCCACAGTCCGCATACCCTCATCTGACTACCCAGGTTTGCCCAGAGGACCTAAAAAAGTCATTGTAGGTTGGCTAGTCCTAACCCCGAGCCCCGTGGGGCGGCTAGCACCCTCCCTACACTAGTAGCACACCTCGGTACTACGTACGTGAGGGCCAAACAGGAGTTGGTGTAGAGTGACCAGTCCTACCCCAAGGTCTCAACCCAAGGGGTGGTTGGCTCCCCCTCTACACTAAAAGGGACAGTTGCTCTCCTTGGTACCGTGTACACAAGGGCCAGCTCACTTCCCATTTACATACCAGATTCCTTTCATACATAGGAGTTCTACTCTTAACTCCCCGTAGGATTCATGCTAATATTCCCTATAGGATTCATGTTAATATTCATCTCATTATCAATATCCAGATCATATTATTCAACTCTCCATTTTTGCATTACATAGCAGGCATCTCGTGTTTTCATATCGACAAGGCAACTCATAAATCAACTAATACATATTGCTAGCAATTTAGTTAAACATGTATTTCAAGTGAACAGTATAGCTCAACATCAGGCTCATACATTTCTACCCTAGGGTTCATTCTACATCCTAGAGTTTCAATCAATTTAATCGAAACAAGCATATTCTTTATTTACATCTTAATAAATGAATTAAACCACTCTACCGGGCATCACTGGAGGAATGGGGGCCTGCATCGCAAATCTCATCATCTTCACGGGCCCCGAACATGCCACCGACTGGTAACCTGTACCAGCGACTAATTCACACCAGACGAGTCAAAAGTAGTAAGTACTCGACACTAACATGTAGAGAAACTCGAGTGGAAAATAACAGTACTTCGTTTGCGGAAATCTGATTCCGTTTGAGCCCTAAACAGGTTAAAAAAAATGTTACTGTCCAAAATCAGACGTCTTAAAAGACGTTAGATCTTACCTCTCACTTTCTGCGGCTGCCTCAAATGTCCAGACTCCTCTGCAACCGTCTGAGGAGAGTTTCAGACGTCAGACCTTTCTTCCAGTCGTCTGGAAGTACTGTCGAACGTCTCGCGATGTGGTCAAATGTCCAAAAGTGCTTGGAAAGGCGCACCGCGTGCCTTTCCAATGCCCTGCACCTGCGTACGAAATCGCAGACCTATTATCAGCCAGACATTCCTGCACTACGGCCTGCATGGTGGAAAGTAGGAAACACGTACCTCCGCGCGATAGTATGCTTTCAGACGTTCGGCTTCAACTTCGAACGTCCTGATGCCTCTCAGACGTCTGATACTGGAAAACTTCCAATATCAGGACCTCCTCCGCGATGCTACTTTCCTCGCAGTGCCGCACGCAGCACGCCGCAACAACCTCAACAACTGCAGATGGCCGGGAGGCCGCCTCCCTGAGCCCTCCTCCTAGAGCCCGTACCCGCCGCTACTCACGCGAGCTCCTCCAGGCTTCGGTTGAAGTTCCTTCGAGCTTCCACATGAGCTCCACCGAAGCTCCTCCGACCTTGGTCCTCCCTTCACGTTCTTCCTCTCTCTCCCTCTCGTTCTTCCTCGCTCACCCTCTCTCTCTCTCTCTCCCTACTAACCCTCACCACGACTGCACAGGGACGACGGCTGGAGGTGGTGGTGGCTAGTGGTGAGGGGGTGAGGGTGGTGAGAAGGGGGGTTTAAAAAGAGAAGCATTAGTGTTTCAGGTGAGAGGGTCGAGAGGATAATATGGCCCGCGCGCCACGCACGTGCAAAGAAAAGGTAAGTTTCTATTTTTCCCACTTTCGGACATCCGGACCTATGTCCAAACGTCTGGACAGACGTCTAACTGACACTCCAGACATCTTATCCGACTAAAAGGGCGGCAGGTCATTTCAACATAACAAACTTAAAGGAAGTTTCGTCCCCGAAACTTGAGCTACGTAGGGTGAAGAACTAACGTAAAAACGCATAACAAACTTAAAGAGGACAAAAGTAGGTCCAAAGAGATGCACCCTAAAAAAGCTCTGGGTACCACTCCCGCATTGCCACCTCAAGCTCCCAAGTTGCTTCCTCGTACCGCTAGCTTCTCCATAGAACCTTCACCAGTGGTACCTGCTTCCGTCTCAGACTCTGGATGACTCTGTCTAGTATCTGTACTGGCTTCTCGGGATAGGTGAAACGCTGGCTTCGAGAGATAACCGGGTTTTATTGTTATAGTGTTGTAGTATAGCTAGTTATTGCCATCATTTCAAATATATAAATTTTTTACTCGGAAAATAAAAGAGTTCCCGAGGTCGAACTCAGGGAGCAAGTTATATTCTAGAGATATACATGTTCTATTACAAAAATAAAGAAAGAGAGAGAGAGAGGGGGGGAGAGAGATGAAAGTTTGAGTTCTTCTTCTTTTCTTCTCTTTGTCTCTCTCTCTTTTTAGCTTTTGTTCTTCCTGTTCTTCCTCTGTGTTTATCTCCTTGTGGTCCTCTTCTTCTTCTGTTGTTCTTCCTTGTTCTTTTGTTCTTCAGATCTCCTTCTTTCTTCTTTTCTTTTTCCTGTCAGGACGTCGTCTCTCCTTCTTTCTTCTTTTCCCTTCAGGACGTCGTCTGATTTTCCAATCAGACGACTTAAACCGTTTGTTGCTACAGTGTCTCCCTCAGCTTCCTTCTTCTTCCGCGGTCCTTCTTCTTCACCTGTGCCTGCACACTTCAGAGTTTACGTCAGAGGGCAAAACCTACTCTACCCTCCCCCCCCCCGTCTCTCTCTCACAGAATCCGCTCATAGGATAGCTCTCCCAGAGCTGCCGGGTAGCCGGGTACGGGTCGCGCCCGGGTCCAGGCCCACCGGCGTGCGTGGTGGGCGAGGAGTGCAGGTCAGTCTAAGTCGGGTCGGGTCAGATCCGCGGGGCGTGAGCGCGGACGAGACCGGGTAACCGGGCGGGTGAAGGGGACCTCACCCCGTGTGCTGAGGCAGTAAGCCTCCAGCACTTTTTCGCTTTATACCGCTGCGCCTCTTCAGAGTTTTCCGAGGTGGGACTAAATGTCCCACCCTAATTGAGCGCCCGCAGCGGAGAAAGCAGCGGGCGATCGCGGCTTCACGCGAGGCCTTCGCCCCAGCTGCGAGCCTGATGCTTTGTCGAAATGCCTCGCAAGGCCTGGGAGTCGAATCTGGGCGTGGCGCGCCTGCAGCTGCAGGCGGAAGAAGCTCCTTCTGCACGGCAATGGCAGCGGAGGTCGGGTGACCTGTTCACAGCAAAACGGCCTCTCGGCCTAATCAGAAGGTGCCGGGAGCTTCGCCAGAGTGCGGCGAAGCTCGTGTGGGTGGTGGCGAGGCGTGGGGCGACGTGCAAGGGCTGCCCTAGGTCGGACTGTGGGTCGGAGGATGGGTTTGTTCGGTGGGGTTGCAGAGGGTGATGTGGGGGAAGTGGAAGGGCGGGGGTTGATCAGGGTGAGGAGGCGGAGGTTCTGCGGTGGTCGGCGAGCCGTGTGGGTTGCTGGGGTGATGGGGGGGTCTCGCCGGAGTTTGGCCGGAGACGAAGGGGGTGACGGTGGACAGGAGCGGTCGAGGGTTTAATCAAATAAAAGACAGTGAGGAAAAGAAAGAGGGGGAGATGGGGAGGAGTTCTGACCTAGCTACGGAGACGAAAGGGGCCGGAGCAGGGCGACAGTCGTATCGACTGTCGTCGGAGAAGAAGATGCCCAGGGGAAGGGGGCGGCGGCGAGCAGAGAGCCGGAGAGGCGCCAGCTGGGTGCGGCGTGGCGCGGGAAGAGCAGGGGAAGAAGTCTCTGCTGCTGGTATTGCGGCAGAGCGAAGAGGAGGAGGAGGAGGAACCGCCGGAGCTGGTGGGCGTCTGCCGGAGTGAGAGGAGAGGAAAGTTGGGGGTTTTCTCCGTCAGATCCGAGCTGGGAAGAACGGTGGAGCGACGGGGGTATTTATAGGGACCGAATCAGGGAGGAAGGCGGAGGGAGACGACGTGTCTCCCTCGCCGGAGGACGCCGGAGATGGAAACCCATACCGTCCGTGCGTTCGCACGGCCGGTATGGTGGGTTACAGCGACCAGGGGGGTGTCCCTGCGACGGCTGACGACGCAGGGCACCCCCGGTTTACTTGCCAGGCTCTCCCCCTCACCCTGCGCGACGCCATGCTCCGCGCAAGGTCGCCGGAGCATGGTGCTGGCAGGTTTTGCAGGGGGGACCTGAACGCAAAGAACGAAGGAGAGTTAGGGGCTAAAATGCGAGGGTTCAAAAGTTGAGGGCCAAAAAGTAAATATATAAGGACCAAAGTGTAAAGTTGGTCAAGGAGGTTTCTTCTTAGGCTCAAGTTTTTATACATGATTAATTAGGACCTAAGGAATCTGATGGTGAATTTCATTTCTATATTAAACCTTGTTTGACCGGTCAATTTATGCGAAAACCTAAATTAAGTTATTAGTTGGGCATGGTTCTCAATGTAGGTCAAAATGGGTTCTGAAGGCCAAATTGAAGGTTCTAAACCCTAGAGATTATTTTTCTATGAATTTTAGAGGGTTTATTCTATTTTTACTTTGCCTCGAACCTCGTGAATTGAAGTGGGCTGTTTTAGGGTTACAGATTATCATTTAGTTCCTTGGAATTGCTGTAGCCCTTGCTAGATCATCTCATCCCACTTTTATTCTTATTAAGTTGCTTTGACCTATGTTTGGGCCCTGAATTACCCTGTATGCAGATTATACTGGTAAAATTGCATTTTTACCCCTTATGACTTGTTTTCTCCTTAAACTCAGAATTCTCTGAGTTAAGCCTTTCCTTGAGTTATGTAGGAGCTTTTATCCTTTGTATTAGGTCAAAATGAGCTAGTTATGGCTCATGATGAGGTTCTCATCATACCCCCATGCCTAGCTTTTGCTAGTCCCTTAGCAAAAACTTAAGGTTTCAACCCTTGTTCTAGACCATAAAGTTTTTAATAGTTTTAGATAAGTGCCTTTTTTATTTGAGCATAGATTAGGTTAGAATGCTGACCATAGGCCTAAAAGGTACTCTAGTACCAATCAAGATCCAAATCTGTCTAGCCTTAGCCTCAGTCTTTAGCAAAGGTTTTTAAGGTCCACAAGAACTAACCTAAGGTTTATTGGACTTTGTGGTTAAAGCACCCGTGCTTGAAATGATTTTAGCCCTGGCTCAGTTCGCAGTGCGTTTTGTAAGAGAGAGATAGAAAGTTTTTCTGTTTGGAGAGTTTTCTCTCTCTTTTTCTTTTTAGTTCTAGCCTAGGATTGGCTTTTCAACACGGTCTGTATCAGATTCCTTGCTCCCATCATCAATCCTCAAGGGTTCCTGGCGATCGATGCTTCGAGATAGCACCGCCCATGGCAACCCCCGGAACCCTGGCTATTGAGATTTCGAGATAATCCCATCCATGGTGTTCCGTGGCCGAATCCAGACCCTGGCAATTGACACTTCGAGATAATGCCATCCATGGAATCTGAACCAGCAGAGTGCTTACATGCCCCCAGTAGGATATGTAAATATCCTAAGAGACAAGCACCGAGGAGATGATATTTTGTTACGCATCTTCGAGGGGATTTCCCGCCTCTCCGCGCTGGGAACTCGTCCAAATCAACTTGTGTTGATCGGCCGCTCCTATTCTAGGTGTTCTTTTCAGAATTTTGCGACGCTTCTGCGTGATTCTGAATTTTACGCTTACTGAACCAGGCTGTGTGTGAGGTTAGGGTGCTTAGGTTACTGAGTCCCGTAAATCAAAAATTAGTTAACGAGGCCAAATACTCCCTAAGCCTTAGACCTAATACTTCAGCTTTTCATTTTCCTCAACCTCTTGAGGAGTGTCTAGATCTTAATGGGTACTAAGAGTCTATTCAAGAATGCCTAAGGTTTGCGTTCTTACTAATCTCATTATGCACTTTTCAGTTATTTTCTTGAATGAGGTCTAGAACTTAGGTTAATTCCTTAGTTCCTTACTAATGACTATCACCTTTTCTTATAATTTTGTGCTCCTTTTTCATTTTGTTTCTCTTCTCCTTCACAAAATTTCCTTCTCCTCTTTTCCCTCTTATTCTTTTTCGAAAAATTTTTAATTTTTATGGTGTTTTTGGCATATGTGAATTTTTTTGTTTGAAACCTTTTCTTACAAGTTTTGCACTTTCATACCCCCCCATGCCTAAGATTTGCAATGTCCTCATTGTAACCTAGGGGTTTGTATTTAATTTAGTTCATACATTAGGACAGATGTTTTGATGAGTGAATGGGTCGGGGTGACTGTTGCGGACGATTTCTAATCCCAGATGCAAGCACCTGAGGTGGAGTCGGCTGTCCTAAAGTGTGAGCTTTAAGTGCAAAAAGGTGTCAGAACAAGTTTCAGGTTTTCAAAGAGAATGACGGGTTGCCTCCCGTTGAGCGCTAAATTTGATGCCTTCAGCCAAGCGGGAAATGCGATGGAGAGGGGATGGTCAAATCAACAGAGTTTTGTAAGACAAGCACCTTGATTAAGAGCCTGGTTGGTCCAACCAGGTGCTCGTTCAGATCAACAGGCTGATGATGCAGCCCAAACCCAATCAATCTGGTGGGTTGATAGATGTGGATAAAAAGGTGTGGAACCCACCATAAACTATGAAGCTCAGATGGATGTGGAAGTGTAAACGCAGGGTTTGGCTGAGTCGAATCAGCCTGGTCAGAGTAGGGACCCGTAGAATAATCAATGAATGACGTGGAAACCCTACGGGGGTGATCAGAGAATGATAGAGCATGGTATGTAGTCTGATCAATGTTCGAAACCCGATGTGGAAATGCAATCGGCTCGGTGAGAGGTGAATCTGAATAGAAATTGAGTCCGGTTGCGGGTCGGGGTTTGGGAGAGGTTTTGATCCGTTCTGTGTGTGCGGACAAGGTGGCCATTGTGTACGAGGGCTCTTCTAGAAACAGATGATAGGTGGTTTTCTGTAGAGAGTCCTCTGGGTAACTATCAAATGCCGGAAGAGTGTCTGTAGGATGAAAGGAATCGGTTTCGAGAAAAAATTTGGATTCTGGGTTACAATCACTCTTGGCATTTTCTGTTTTTGGTTCCTGAGGATCGAAAAGGAATGATTCTGTGTTATCAGTGATCTCGGGAATCAGGACCTCAGAGTCGGAGTCAGAGTCATGAGAACTGAGGTCGTAGATAGGCCTGGCGTGTTCAGGAAGGAAAGTCTCTCCGCAATTATAGTCAGATCTGAAATTGTCGGAGAGTTGGCGAAATTGAGATTCATGATCATGAATTCCACCACAGCAAAAATCATCAGCAGCAGCCTGACTGGGTTCTAGCCTATATGTCAATTCTGGGTTTAAAAAAATGTTCTGGCTAGGCTCAAATTCCAAACTGGTAGGAGAGACCCAATTGAAACCCCACTCATCCAACTCCTCGGTTTCTGTATCGTAAATTGGTATATTTTCTGGAAAATCGATCAGATTTTCTGAAGATGTTGGAGAGGGATATTCATCAAATAGAGGCCCGGAATCATATTCTGTAAAAATTTGATCTTTCTCATAAGGGGCCTCATAATCTTCCCAATAAGTTTCAGATCTAGGTTCTAGGCTTAGGATGTGGGTAGAATTATTAGAACCTAAGTCCGAATAACCTTCGAGGGTCACCTTATCAAAATAAGGGGCGGAATTTATACCCTCAGAAGGTTCAGTTCTGATTTCATTATTGCAGGAGTTTTGAAATTCTAGGCTTGACAAGTCATGGTCTAAGTTTGGCTCATCATTGTGTTCTCCTGCAATATCCCAACCTAATTCAACATTGTCTTCTATCTGGGTTGGGATTTTACAACCACTTTGTGCCTCAATCCCGAGATCTGGGAAACTGGATTGTTCCTTAATACTGTTCCAAGATGGTTCATTCTCTGTTTCTGGTATATACGGGTATTTCTGGTTAACAATTTGTTCTACTGATTTCATCATTTCTACCCGTTTCATAAGGGCATCTTGGTGTTGTTCCCAAAGTACAGGATTTGTCAGGCATTGAAGGTATTCAGATTGGTGTAATTTTTCCATCTCAATGTATCCTGTCATGAGCATATCTCGGGTTGATCCTTTTGAAATTTCAGTCAATAGAATTTGAGTACAGTTTATGATGAAAGCTGTGGTTGTTGGGACATCAACCTGAATGTTTTCTACTGGTGTTGAGGGTTTGATTTCATAGATTTCAAGGGCATCCTCAATCATCTTATCTTTCATGGATCTCATATATTCAGGTTTTTTGAATGGTAGTCTTGCTAGGTAATTAGGCTGCATAATTGGATCAGGTGGTGGAATCAAGATAGAATCAGAAGTTTGAATTAATGGAAGAAGGGGACTTTGTTCAGAATCAGAGGAAAGAGGGGCTATGTGAATGATTTCTGCAAAAACAAGGGAGCCGAGGCTTAGCCTCGGGGAGAGTGAATTTCTATAGGAAGTTTCAAGGACCTCCTGCAAAGTACTGAAGGGCTGGATGAGATAAGCAGGTGCTGGACCCAATCAAGACACCCAAAAATGTGTTGGGTGACTATAGAGGTGCGGGGCAGATGGACCCCTTGATCAGAAAGATCGTCCACCTGAGAATTACCTGGGCAGCCAGAGAGGGAGAGTCCCGCGAAGACCCCTACACGGTAGAGCATCCTCACGGGTTACAGGGTTTCCCCCACCCAACCTCTCTTGTCACTGCGGTTCCAGGTAGACCAGAATGGGGATCTTGACCTCTTAAGTCTACCAATTTTAAGATCAGGGTGCTTAAGGTTTCACTTGAACTTTAGGTGTTTTTGTGAACAAAGTGGCCTAGTTTGAAGGTTGGTTGACCCCAGGGGTCAACTTCACCTAGTGGTTTCCTTGAGAAGTTAGGCCTTGTTTTAGTGTTCAAGTGTTTAGAGAGAGCCAATTGTTTAGGATTTTTATTAATTATTTTCAATCAATGGCTTGGGCACACCTCTTTTGGATTTCCTCAATTCTTGATTAAGGGGTGTGTCTCTACTGAAATCCTAATGTTTGACCTTATGTTGGCTCTACTTGGTCCATTTAACTCTTTGTTGGGTAATTAGGGCTTAAGCAAGAATGTGTTAGCCCTTAAATACCCTTAATAGTGTGCAGGAGTGATGAGTTGAAAACATGCAACTCTTTATGGTTACTAAGTATGGAAGACAGGTTAGCCCTATATTGCTTGTTCTTTTCTTTTCTTCCTCTTTAGAGTTTAGGGGTTAATAACGAGAGGAAAAAAAACAAATACCTGTCCTTGGAGTGGTTGTCGTGCGGTTGCTTGTCTTCTTGATTTCCTGTAGCTGCACAAAAGAGAGGAGATTATCAGAAATTAAAAAGAAACAGGAATATTTACCTCTAGAATAGCCGTTGCTCCCCGGCAACGGCGCCAAAATGAAACGCTGGCTTCGAGAGATAACCGGGTTTTATTGTTATAGCGTTGTAGTATAGCCAGTTATTGCCATCATTTCAAATATATAAATTTTTTACTCGGAAAATAAAAGAGTTCCCGAGGTCGAACTCAGGGAGCAAGTTATATTCTAGAGATATACATGTTCTATTACAAAAATAAAGAAAGAGAGAGAGAGGGGGGGAGAGAGATGAAAGTTTGAGTTCTTCTTCTTTTCTTCTCTTTGTCTCTCTCTCTTTTTAGCTTTTGTTCTTCCTGTTCTTCCTCTGTGTTTATCTCCTTGTGGTCCTCTTCTTCTTCTGTTGTTCTTCCTTGTTCTTTTGTTCTTCAGATCTCCTTCTTTCTTCTTTTCTTTTTCCTGTCAGGACGTCGTCTCTCCTTCTTTCTTCTTTTCCCTTCAGGACGTCGTCTGATTTTCCAATCAGACGACTTAAACCGCTTGTTGCTACAGTGTCTCCCTCAGCTTCCTTCTTCTTCCGCGGTCCTTCTTCTTCACCTGTGCCTGCACACTTCAGAGTTTACGTCAGAGGGCAAAACCTACTCTACCCTCCCCCCCCGTCTCTCTCTCACAGAATCCGCTCATAGGATAGCTCTCCCAGAGCTGCCGGGTAGCCGGGTACGGGTCGCGCCCGGGTCCAGGCCCACCGGCGTGCGTGGTGGGCGAGGAGTGCAGGTCAGTCTAAGTTGGGTCGGGTCAGATCCGCGGGGCGTGAGCGCGGACGAGACCGGGTAACCGGGCGGGTGAAGGGGACCTCACCCCGTGTGCTGAGGCAGTAAGCCTCCAGCACTTTTTCGCTTTATACCGCTGCGCCTCTTCAGAGTTTTCCGAGGTGGGACTAAATGTCCCACCCTAATTGAGCGCCCGCAGCGGAGAAAGCAGCGGGCGATCGCGGCTTCACGCGAGGCCTTCGCCCCAGCTGCGAGCCTGATGCTTTGTCGAAATGCCTCGCAAGGCCTGGGAGTCGAATCTGGGCGTGGCGCGCCTGCAGCTGCAGGCGGAAGAAGCTCCTTCTGCACGGCAATGGCGGCGGAGGTCGGGTGACCTGTTCACAGCAAAACGGCCTCTCGGCCTAATCAGAAGGTGCCGGGAGCTTCGCCAGAGTGCGGCGAAGCTCGTGTGGGTGGTGGCGAGGCGTGGGGCGGCATGCAAGGGCTGCCCTAGGTCGGACTGTGGGTCGGAGGATGGGTTTGTTCGGTGGGGTTGCAGAGGGTGATGTGGGGGAAGTGGAAGGGCGGGGGTTGATCAGGGTGAGGAGGCGGAGGTTCTGCGGTGGTCGGCGAGCCGTGTGGGTTGCTGGGGTGATGGGGGGGTCTCGCCGGAGTTTGGCCGGAGACGAAGGGGGTGACGGTGGACAGGAGCGGTCGAGGGTTTAATCAAATAAAAGACAGTGAGGAAAAGAAAGAGGGGGAGATGGGGAGGAGTTCTGACCTAGCTACGGAGACGAAAGGGGCCGGAGCAGGGCGACAGTCGTATCGACTGTCGCCGGAGAAGAAGATGCCCAGGGGAAGGGGCGGCGGCGAGCAGAGAGCCGGAGAGGCGCCAGCTGGGTGCGGCGTGGCGCGGGAAGAGCAGGGGAAGAAGTCTCTGCTGCTGGTATTGCGGCAGAGCGAAGAGGAGGAGGAGGAGGAACCGCCGGAGTTGGTGGGCGTCTGCCGGAGTGAGAGGAGAGGAAAGTTGGGGGTTTTCTCCGTCAGATCCGAGCTGGGAAGAACGGTGGAGCGACGGGGGTATTTATAGGGACCGAATCAGGGAGGAAGGCGGAGGGAGACGACGTGTCTCCCTCGCCGGAGGACGCCGGAGATGGAAACCCATACCGTCCGTGCGTTCGCACGGCCGGTATGGTGGGTTACAGCGACCAGGGGGGTGTCCCTGCGACGGCTGACGACGCAGGGCACCCCCGGTTTACTTGCCAGGCTCTCCCCCTCACCCTGCGCGGCGCCATGCTCCGCGCAAGGTCGCCGGAGCATGGTGCTGGCAGGTTTTGCAGGGGGGACCTGAACGCAAAGAACGAAGGAGAGTTAGGGGCCAAAATGCGAGGGTTCAAAAGTTGAGGGCCAAAATGTAAATATATGAGGACCAAAGTGTAAAGTTGGTCAAGGAGGTTTCTTCTTAGGCTCAAGTTTTTATACATGATTAATTAGGACCTAAGGAATATGATGGTGAATTTCATTTCTATATTAAACCTTGTTTGACCGGTCAATTTATGCGAAAACCCAAATTAAGTTATTAATTGGGCATGGTTCTCAATGTAGGTCAAAATGGGTTCTGAAGGCCAAATTGAAGGTTCTAAACCCTAGAGATTATTTTTCTATGAATTTTAGAGGGTTTATTCTATTTTTACTTTGCCTCGAACCTCGTGAATTGAAGTGGGTTGTTTTAGGGTTACAGATTATCATTTAGTTCCTTGGAATTGCTGTAGCCCTTGCTAGATCATCTCATCCCACTTTTATTCTTATTAAGTTGCTTTGACCTATGTTTGGGCCCTGAATTACCCTGTATGCAGATTATACTGGTAAAATTGCATTTTTACCCCTTATGACTTGTTTTCTCCTTAAACTCAGAATTCTCTGAGTTAAGCCTTTCCTTGAGTTATATAGGAGCTTTTATCCTTTGTTTTAGGTCAAAATGAGCTAGTTATGGCTCATGATGAGGTTCTCATCAATAGGTTAGGTCGTCCCCCACCTCGATGCTCTCATGGCTCGGAACGTGACTAGGATCGACGACATACTTCCTGAGGTTGGACACATGGAACACGTTGTGCACTCCAAAAAGCTGGGGGGAAAGGGCAAGCCGATAAGCAACGGGTCCTACCCACTCTAGGACCTCAAAGGGGCCCACAAACCTCAGCGCAAGCTTCCCTTTCACCCCAAAACACTGCAAGCC
Source organism: Thalassia testudinum (assembly GCA_037157565.1). Lineage (NCBI taxonomy): Eukaryota > Viridiplantae > Streptophyta > Magnoliopsida > Alismatales > Hydrocharitaceae > Thalassia > Thalassia testudinum. Next base: position 59,188,630 of record JAZHRO010000019.1, on the reverse strand, counting down.
CTTCATGGGCGAAACATGGAGAAAAACGTGATCCCCAACCTCGAACTACACCTCTCTGCGTTTCTTGTCGACATAGCTCTTCTGCCTGCTCCTGACAGTGCAGAGTCATTTATGAATCTGCTCTATCACCTCCTGACTCTGTCGGATCTGCTTGGGACCAACTTCCCACATGGTCCCCACCTCGACCCAACTCAAGGGTGAAGTACACTTCCTCCCATACATAGCCTCGTAAAGTGCTATGCTGATGCTCGAAAGATAGCTGTTATTGTATGCAAACTCTGCCAAGGTAAATGCTCCTCCCAAGAGACTCTCCAATCTAGTACACAAGCACACAGGAGGTCCTCAAGTGTCTGTATCGTGCGCTCTGACTGCCCATCGGTCTGGGGGCGGTAGGCTGTACTGAACCTCAAACGCATCCCCAAGGCCTGCTGCAACTCTGCCTAGAACTGAGAAGTGAAACGAGTATCTCTGTCAAATATGATCTCATAAGGAACTCCGTGCAGGCGTATCACATCTCTGATGTATCGCTCTGCTAGCTGTGCTGGCCCAAAGGTGACTCGGATCAGCAGAAACTGTGCCATCTTTGTCAACCAGTCTACGATCACCCAAACTGCATCGTGTCCCTGCTGGGTAACTGGTAGACCCACTACCAAGTCTATGGTGATGCTCTCCCACTTCCACTCTGGCACAGGAAGAGACTGCAACGGCCTTGCAAGCCTCTGGTGCTCGGACTTCATCTGCTCGCATACCAAGCACTGTTGAACGAACTTACCAACATCCCGCTTCATCCCTCTCCACCAGAAGTCATGTCGCAAATCATGGTACATCTTTGTGTTCCCAGGATGTATGGTAAACCTAGACCCGTGCGCCTCAGTCAGGAGCACTCTCAACAACTCCTCATCTCTAGGAATGCATAGGCATCCCCTCATGCGCAGTATCTTGTCCGAGAAAGAAAAGTCTCCTGCGTCCCCTGTCAGCACCTTGTCCCGCAGTGTCTATAAGTACGGGTCGGCCATCTGCCCTATGATGATGCAGTCTATCAACTCTGGTCGTGCCTGCCACGTCACTGTCACTGCCCCACAGTACCCCCTAACTCCCGGGGTTGCCAATTGCCCACCTCCTCCATGAGTCTCCAACTCTGTACCTGTAAGCTGGCCAGGTGGGCGGGCGCCTTCCGACTCAAGGCATCAGCCACCACATTAGCCTTCCCTGGGTGGTAGGAGATGTTGCAGTTGTAGTCCTTCAGGAGCTCTAACCAACGTCTCTGTCTCATGTTGAGATCCTTCTAGTCAAACAAGTACCTGAGGCTCTTATGATCTGTGAAGATCTCCAAAGTCTCACCGTAAAGGTAGTGCCTTCATTTCTTCAGCGCGAAGACAACTGCTGCCAGCTCCAAGTCATGGGTAGGGCATCAATGCTCGTAGGGCTTCAGTTGCCGCGAAGCGTAAACGACAACGTGACCCCGCTGCATGAGCACACCCCCTAACCCCTGCAACAAAGCGTCGGTGTAAATCACAAAACTGCAACTACTGTCTGGAATGGTAAGTACAAGAGCTGAAGTCAGTCTCTCCAACTCTTGGAAACACGCCTCGCACTCGTCGGTCCAAGCGAAGGGCACGTCCTTCCAGGTCATCTGAGTCATAGGACACGTAATCTGAGAGAATCCTCTGATAAACTGTCGGTAATAACTTGCTAGTCCCAAAAAGCTACATATCTTTGTCACTGTGCGTGGCCTCTCCCACTTGAGTACGGCCTCTACCTTGGCTAGGTCCACAGCCAATCTATCTCCTGAAATCATGTGGCCTAAGAAAGTCACCTGTCTCAACCAAAACTCGCACTTGTTGTATAGCCTGCGTCGCCTCAAGGTATCCAGGTCCATGCGTAAATGCTGTCCATGTTGTGCCTGATCCCGTGAGTAAACGAGTACGTCGTCGATGAACACCACCACAAGCTAGTCTAAGTATGGCCTGAAAACACGATTCATCATATCCATAAAGGCAACAGGGGCATTGGTCAGCCCAAACGGCATGTAACGAGCGCGTGCCCCAGACGTCTTTTAAGACGTCTGGGAGGTGGCCCAGACGTCTGTAAAGACGTCTGGGATCACATCCAGACGTCTGACCAGACGTCCGGGATAGTTTACAGACGTCTGGCGAACAGTTATGCTCGCACGGGATATTCGTCTGCGCGCCTGTGCGCGCAGACCTGCGATCCGCATCTTCTCTGCGGCTGCAGGCGACTGCGACCGTCTCTCCCTCCTCTCCGCGCGGTGTTAAAAGGGGGAGGGGGCGCGCCTCCCCTCCCGTCTCCACCATCTTCCTCCTTCTCTCCTGCCTGTGCGCGAGAGCGAGCGGACGCGAGGGCGCAGCGGCAGCGGCGGCCGCAGTAGGCGCGGAGGAGCTGCGGCGTGCGAGGGCGGGGCTCTGCCGTGAGGGCGAGCTCGCCGGGAGCGGCTTGGCCGGCCGGCGGAGGGCGCAGGGGGCGCAGAGCGTCGCGGAGAGGGACCTGCTGCGGGCGGAGCAGCGGACGTGCGAGGTGCGACGCGGGCGGCGTCGCGAGCGGAGGCCGAGCAAGGTTCCGATTCTGGAAAAATCTCCAGAATCAGACGTCTGGACTGATATCCAGACGGCAAGGTCGACGTCTGTGTGATCATACAGACGTCTGAAAGGTGAGTTCCGCTTTCTCCTTCTTTTTGTCGACTGACCGTACTGAGGGAGGAGGGTTGGCTGTGCGCAGGTGTTCGGATTCGTCATCCTTTGCGAATCCGACGTCTGGAAGTTGTACCAGACGGCGGGAGTGACCTCCAGACGTCCGGAGAGACCATCGGACGTCTGGGATCTAGGAGAGACGTCCCCACAGACTTCTGGACGTCCGGGGAACCAAGCCGAACAGGTAATTCTCTGATCCACCGTTTAAGACGTCTGGAAGGAGTTCCAGACGTCTGATTTTGCACAGTATTGTCTTTCTCGACCCGTTTAGGGCCCGTTTGGGCTCCGTTTTCCGCGATTCGAGTTGCGTTCATTTCAGAATTTATTCCTCTACCCGCCTACAGTAGCTATACACTGTTTTGAGACACTCCTTGTGTTTGATCCTTGTGATAGGACCTCGTTCGGTTGCCGTCTTGAGAGTCGCGGAGGCGCGCGGGATTCCCGACCACGCCCCCATTACTCCCGTTGTACCTGGTAGAGTGGTTTTAAGTATTAATAAAATCTGTTAAAGTATGGAACCATAACTAGAACCTAGGGCATTGCATGAATCCTAGGAATGAGAAATATATGGAATGATAGCTCCTAGGTGTTGCATGAATCCTAGGGCCGGAAAACTAGATTGTATGATAGATCCTAGGATATGGCATGAATCCTAGGATGGAAAAACTAGTGGAATGTATATTACTGCAGTCTTGGAAAAATGGAAAGGAATATATATAAAGCTGCCTGTAAATTTAATTAACAGCTGCCTGTTATGCATAGAGAATCATGTTGAGATCATGGAATGTGAGAACGTGAATCTGGAAAGTGAAACATATGATGTTCTGAGATAAAGAGCTGGAACCCTACGGGGAATTAGGAGTGGGACTCCTGGAAAGAAAAGGAATGGAACTGAGATGTAGTTTGTACTGTCTCTTGGGTACGCAGTACCAAGGGAAGTACCTGTACCTGTTTTAGTGCAGAGTGGGGCCAGCCGCCCCAGGGACCCGGGGTTAGGCTTGGCCGCTCTGTACCGACTTGTTGGCCCTCGTGTACGTAGTACCGAGGAGAGCTAGTAGTGTTAGGAGAGTACTAGCTACCCCACGGGCCCCGGGGTTCTGCTAGCCTCCTTCACCGACTTGTTAGGCCCACTAGGGCAAACCAGGGTAGTCAGGCGAGGGTGCGCGGACTGTGGAGGGGCAAGGCCCCGGTTTGGTTACTGTGGAGGGGTTGGACCCCTGTTACTGAGAGGGCTCTGCCCTGGTTCCGTGCTGTGCTTTGGGCGCACCCGTTAACGGAAACGACTGACCGCGTGCCAGTACGGGCTAGCTACCTGTGCGTTTATCGCGCGTGCCGTAGTCACCGTTACGTCTGTCAGTGACCTTGGGGTGGTTGACTGAGGGTAGGATCACCACGGGGGACTCTCCCGGCCAGGAGAGCACCACGTGCTACTTCTACTGTTGGAAAAGAATGCAATCAAGATCGTCCCACGAGGACATTCGAGATCAAGTAAAGGATCTGAGAAGTAAATGAAATAGTGAGAAAAATTGAAAGATGTAAATAAAGGAAGTAATAGAACATAACAGCTACTGTACACTCTACTGTTGCCTTTAGTTAGTTTGCCACTCTACTCAGCGTTTTGCTGACGTGTTACACTCGTTACCTTTTTCAGGACCAGGTGTTGAGCAGCCAGGGTCGGCGGCTGCAGAGGACGCTGGGCCGAGTAGGGTCCAGTAGAGTTGCCACAGCTTTGTACCTTCTTTTGTTTCTGTTCTAGTGAGTGATTTTGTTTCCGCTGTACCTTCTTTACCTGCAGTTTTTGTTATATGATAAATGTTGCTTTACTGTTGTGGTGGTACCTACTGTAGTAGTTTCTTTCCTTACTGCTGTACTTTTTACTGTTAGTTATATTCATGCTGAATGTGGTTTATTTTACTGTCTTTTGGTTACTTTCTCGTTGGACGACTGGGTCTTGGGATTAGTCGAGTCGGTCCGGTTCTCGTGTCTCGTAGGGACTCGGGAACCGGGTCGTTACACGGCATGACTAAGAACTCGTAGTGCCTGTACCGGGTACGAAAAGCTGTCTTGGAGGCATCGGTCTCCCTGATCCTCAACTGGTGGTAACCTGACCTCAAATCTTTCTTGGAGGACACTATGGTGTCTCACAACAGGTCAAAAAGGTCGTCGATACGAGGCAGCAAGTACTTGTTCTTGACAATGACCCGATTCAACTGTCGGTAGTCGACATAAAGTCGTAGGGTACTGTCCTTCTTCACAAATAGCACAGGGGCTCCCCATGGGGATGCACTGGGACTCACAAAGCCCTTCTCCAACAGGTCCTGTAGCTGTGACTTGAGCTCTCACAGCTCAAGCGGTGCCATCTGGTACGATGCAGTAGAAATGGGGCTGGTCCCCGGTACCAGTGAGATCTCGAACTCGATCTCACGCTCTGAAGGTAAACCTAGTAACTCCTCCTAGAAGACGCCAGGGTACTCGCAGACCACCGGGATACTCCGAAAGTCAGCCACAGGGCTAGGCTCTGTCACCACACACGCCAAGAAGCCCTCACACCCCTGGTTCAAAAGCCTCGCTGCCCGAAGCGCGGAGATGCATCTGAAACCTCCATCCACCGGCTGACTGTGAAACTCAAGGGGAGGCAACTCCGGTATGGAGAAGATGATCTTCCTCCCGAAATAGTCCACTAGGGCGTGATAGGCGGACAGCCAGTCCATCCCCATAATCACGTCGAAATCCTCCATCTGGATCACAATCAGGTTAGCGAGGAGGCTGTGTCCCCCTATGCTGACCTCCCAATCTGTGTAGACCTCCTCGACTACAAACAACTGGCCACCTGGGCCTCTGATCACAAACGGATCCTCTAACAGTACACTGCCCTGCCTCAAACTGACAGCAAAACTCATAGAGACAAAAGAGTGGGTAGCGCCGGAATAAAAGGAACGTACACTAATATGCCAAAAACGGTAACCATACTTGCCACCACAGAACTCGAAGCCCTGGCGTCTCTGTGTGTTAGGGCATTGATACGCCCCTCAGCTCTCGGTGCAGACGAAGCAGCTACACTCTGGGTCGGGCAAGCAGCAGCTGGCAGGTACCCTCTTAGTGACTGCTGTCCACCCCCACGTGCCTGGTGATCACGACCGCCAGCTCGGCCTCCAGCGCTCGGTGCGAGGATCATCTGCTGTGCTCCGACCCTAGATAGGCAGTCCCTCCTGATGTGGCCCGGCTGGCCACACTGGTAGTAGAGGGATACATGATAAACACTAGTTTATCATCATTCTTATGCATTAAAATAAACCTAACTCTTAGGATTTTTCTCCACAAACGGGTTTTTGGGTTGCATTTAGGTATTAACTAGGTTAGGCATGCATTGCACTTTTTATTATCTTTTTAATGTGTTTTTGTGAGTGTTAGGGATATACAGATTGCCAGATCCCTAGAACCCTAGCACTTAGGAAGGCAAGTGGTGAAGGAGAAGCTCTCACCAGCTAGAACTCAGCTTGTTCCAGCTCACCATAGCTGGAATTCAACTCACCTGAACTAGGGTTAGCTCATCCTAGCTCCATTCAGCTCATCTCAGCTGAATAGCTGCTCAAGAGAGCTCATCTTAGCTCACCTTAGCTCAAGTCAGCTCAGATCCAGCTCAACTTAGCTGAGTTTAGCTCATCTTAGCTCCCATTAGTTCACAGGGAGCTCTAGCTAGCTCAGCTAAGTTGACTGGAGTTCACCCCAGCTCAGATCCAGCTACATCTAGCTCCACTCAACTCCAGCCAACTGAAGATGACTTCATTTTAGCTCAGCAAGCTGCTCAAGAGAGCTCATCTTAGCTCACCTTAGCTCAGGTCAACTCAGATCCAGCTCAACTTAGCTAAGTTTAGCTCATCTCAACTCCCATTAGTTCATAGGGAGCTCTAGCTAGCTCAGTTGAGTTGATTGGAGTTCACCCCAACTCAGGTCCAGCTACATCCAGCTCCACTCAACTCCAGCCAGTTGAAGATGACTTCATTTCAGCTCAGCAAGTTCAAGTCCAGCTCCTCGGGACTCAGCTTAGCTCAACTTAGTTGAGCTAAGCTACCTTAGCTGCCTCAACCAGCTTGATCCTCCCTGGGAGCACCAGACCCAGCTCACCTCAGCTCATTATGGTAGAAGCCAGCTTACTTTAGCTTGGCTTAGCAGCTAGCAAAGAACTAGCAAGCTAAGCCAGCTAGAGTAGCTCCATGCCACCCCCTTCAGCAGCTACCAGCTCCATTTCAACTCCAAACTCCTTCTGTCCAGCTCCTCTTCAAAAACCCTAGCTCCCATTGCCTACTCCTCTACTCCATTAATAGTTAAGCTAGCTTAGCTTAGCTTAGCTTAGCTAGGTTCCAGCTCCCTTGGCATTTACCACCCTAAAACTCTACCTAACTACCTCCACCAATTAAGCCCTACCAAAAGCTCACCTAAGCTAGCTTCATCCACTCCAAGTTGGTGCCACCACCATCACCACCTTTCACCCCTCAACCACCACCAAAGGGCACCAAGAAGTCAGCGCCAAAACCACCCTAACTACCCCCCTTTTTGGTGCCAACTTTTCCCTCGAAAAATGCCCTAATCTCCACCCTACACCTAAGCCTAAAACCCATCTCCACCTTCCATTTTCCCTCCAAAATTTCCCACCTTCTAGAACACCATTTTGGCGCCAAAATGGACGCACCCCCTCCACCATGGACGTCCACCAAGGAGTGGATTCAACCTATAACTACCCCCCCTTGCACCCTTTAAGGTGTCGCCAAGTGATCTCTACCTTAAGATTAACTTAACCACCCATAACTACCACCAAACTCCATCCTAGCCCTCCACCTATTCACACCAACCCTACCCCCATCCCACTCTATAAAAGCCCATCACCTACCACCATTTTCTTCATCCTCCCATTAATTTAATTCCACATTACACCCACCACAATTCAAGGCCAAGGAAAAAGAAGAAGAGAAGAAGATTAAGGGGGCATCCTACTCGCCCTTTCGGTGCCTTCTTCCCCTTCTTTCTTCTCCCTTGTGCCACGCCAAGGAGGAGGAGCACTCCCCCACTAGGAGGACGGCCAGTCAAGGAGGAGCAAGGGTGGTGCACGCCCACCCTTAGAGGAGATCATTGGAGGTGGTAGCTTCCACCTTGGAGGACACCATTTTCAAGGAAGGAGGAGGAGCCCTTTTCAAGCCTAGGAGCCACTAAGCTTGGAGCAAGGAGCTTCCCCTCTTCACCAACAATTCAGGAGGATTTGTGTTTTATTTTCTTTGTTGCAATTAGCTAGTAGTAGAAGCATTCATTTACTAGGATTTTTTTTAAAACACTCTCTCTTTCAATTAAAGTTGCCTTCTTTAATCTTTTTGTTGCATAGTCTTGTAGAATTCTTGTTTAACCTTTTTTACTCCCTCTCCCTAATTATTCTAGGCCTCCACGTGCCTAGAGTGAGCTTATGGAGAGGCTCTACTTGTCACTATAATAGTAGTGTAGTGGATTAGTATAGAGAATTTTCTTGCTATCAACAAACCCACCTTATTCTCGTTATTTCAAAACAAAAAAAATCATATATATATAAAACACCAAAAAGAAAGTTGATTTTCATTTCCAAGCAAGGGATTTGATTTGCAAACAATTTGGCCTCCTTGAACGACCCTAAATACTCCCCTATCTAGGTCTTACAAATTTTAAAAGCGAATCCATTTTTGTGCATTGCAACGACTTGATACCCTAATTTAACAAACCATGCAAAAACACGATCAATGCACAACCTCCTCCCTCAGTAGGTCCCTACTGGCGGCTGGGTGGGGCTCCAGTGCTGGTAACTGGCCCCTGTTTAGGGCCCCCAAAGGCCACTGGTGGCCCCACAAAACTAGACGGCTCTCCCGTGGGCACCGTGTGCCTCATCTCCTGATGACCCTAAGAGTACTCTAGCTGGTAGGGTCTTTTCCGTCCGTCATCAGTGTCTCGCATGGCCAGGTTGGTCTCCTCGACCACACGAGAGAATGAGGGAAACTTCAGGGGTTTGACATACCCCCAAATTGTAGGTCGGAGCCCCTCCATAAACCTTCACAAGTGCTCCTCATCAGTAGACACAGCTGTCGGGGTGAACGTAACAGCTCCAAGAAATGCGTGCGGTACGCGCTAACCATCATCGCCCTATGGCGGAGAGTGTGGAACTCTCGCCTCCTCTGGTTCTACCAAGTCTGCGAAATGTATTGCTTGCAGAAGAGAGCCATGAACTGGTCTCACGTCGGCTCTCTCCCCTCCTGGCTTCTGACTGCCCTCCACCGCCTGTGTGCTGCGCTCTCCAGCTGATACGTAGCAAAGGCCACGTGGCACTCCGCAGGAGGGTGAAGGGTGTCGAACACCTTCTCTATCTACTCCAGCCAGTCCTCTGTCTCAGATGGGCTCTCATCCCCCTTGAAGGAGGGAGGCTTCATCTTAAGACCCATGCTATTAAGCCTTTTAAGACGTCCAGACTTTAGGTCAGACGTCTTGTAAGATGTCTGGACTCATTCCTAGACGTCTGAAAATCAAAATTTTTGTGTACGAGCTCGCGTCTGTGCGCGTGCTGCATGTAGACAGTACATGTCCCTCGTTTCTTCTTCTTCTCTCTCCTTCCGCTCGACGAAAACCCTAAACCCACACCCTTATATAAGCCCCCCTCCTCTCCCTCGTTTCACCCCACTTCCCAGCCACCTTCCTCTTACCCTCCAGCGAGAGCAGCCAAGCGAGAACGGCGGAGAGGAGCAGCGTGAGGAGGAGAGGAGAGCAAGCTTGTGAGCTTGCGTGGGAGCTCGCCGGTGAGCTCACGGCCAGAGCGACGCATGCGCAAGGCAGAGGAGTGCATCGAGGAGGTCCTCCCCGACACTGCTGCAGCCGGAGTAGTAGGTGAGAGGGCGAGGCGCGGCCACACGCAGCGCGAGAAGGTGGAAGCGGGTTCTGGTTCTGGTTCTGGGATTTTCCCAGAATCAGACGTCTGAAGTGACCGCCAGACGACAGTGTGGACGTCTGGAGGTGGTGCTAGACGTCTGAGGAGGAGGCTTCGCGAAGGTACGTCTCCTTTGTGGATATGGCCATGCAGGCCGCTCCGCTGATGCACTGTTTCATGCCGATTTGAGAAGATTTTGGTTGATTCACGCAGGAGTTGCTTCGGAAAGGCGCGAGGCACGCCCTCCCACGCACTTCGAACGTCTAGGTGAGGCACCAAACGACGGGAAGCGTTTCTAGACGTCCCGAGAGGTGGTCGGACATCTGGAACTGGGTCCAGACGGTCCAGCGGAGTTCCTAGACGTCTGAGGAGTAGCGCAGAACTTGAGGTATGGCTCTGGACTCTTTTAAGACGTCTGGAATTTGTTCCAGATGTCTGATTTGAGTCAAAATCACTATTTTTGACCCGTTTAGGGTCTGTTTGAGGTTCAATTTCCGTAATTAAGATACCGATGTTTCCCGTATGATTTCCTCTACTTGTTAGAAGACTTTCTATACTGTTCTGAGTATTCTCTTGTGATTGATCCTTGTGATAGGATTGGTTTCCATTGCTGGTTCGGGGCCTGCTGAGGCATGTGAGCCTGCCGTTCAAGCCCCCATTACTCCTGGGTTTACTGGTAGAGTGGCTTCCCCTTAATTTAATTAAACCTAATTGCATGTGTGGAATGAATGATTAGAACCTAGGATATGGCATGAATCCTAAGACTAGAAATACTGGAATGTCTATATTGAATGAATGAATTGCAGTCTTGAATGAGTAGATAGAATGATAACAACTACCTGTAAATGAATAACAGTTGCCTACGAAATATGTAGCATTTGTGCTAGTTAACTGTTGCATGTAACTTTCCTGTCGCATAAGTGAAATGACATAATATGAGTTGCATGTATATAATTTGGAAATGGAAAGATGAATGTTATAAACACGAGCTACCTGTGAATAACCTGAAGGTGGAAATGGGAACGATAGAATTACAATCTGCATGTGTATAACCTGAGAATGGAATTAGAAATGATGAAACCTGGTATGGAATGGCACGAGAAATATGAGCATAAACCCTACGGGGAATTAGGAGATGAGCTCCTGGAAATAAATGGGATGGATCTGGGAATGTGTTGGGAAGTGTGCTGGCCCTTGAGTTCGTGGTACCAAGGGGAGCTCATGTTACCTCGTAGTGTAGAGGGGAGCTTGGCACCTTCGGGTTGAGACGTGGGGTGGGTTTGGCCACTTTGCACCGACTCTGTGGCCCTCGTGTACACTGTACCGGGGAGAGCTACTAGTGTAGGGAGAGAGCTAGCCACCCCACGGGGCCCGAGGTTCAGCTAGCTACCCTACACCGACTTGTTAAGCCCACTGGGCAAACTAGGGTAGTCAGGCGAGGGTGCGCAGACTGTGGAGGGGCGAGACCCCTCTTTGGTTCTTAGGGGCAGGACCCTTGTTACTGAAAGGGCTATGCCCTATATTGGTTCCATGCTATGCTTTGGGCGCATCCACTAATGGAAACGACTGACCGCGTGCCAGTGCAGGGTAGCTACTCTTGCGCTTATCGCGCGTGCCGTAGTCACTGTTACGTCTGTCCGTGACCTTGGGGTGGTTGACTGGGTGTAGGACCACTACGGGGGACTCTCTCGGCCATGAGAGCACCACGTGCGACTTCTACTTTTCGGAAAAGACTGCAATCAAGATCGTTCCCACGAGGAACATTCGAGATCAAGAAATAGACCTGATAAATAAACCAAGTGGTGAAAGAAAGAATAATTAGTTAAAGAAAGAAGGAAATTGAAAAACAACAGCTATCTGTCCACCTTTACTGCTTTAGTTAGTTGGTTGCCACTCTACTCAGCGTTCGCTGATTTCGTGTACTCATAACCCTTTTCAGGTCCAGGTGTTGAACAGCCAGAGCCTACAGCTGCAGAGGGTGCTGGGCCCAGTAGAGCCCAGTAGTTGTAGCTCTTTTTGTACTCGTTACAGTAGTGAGTAGCTTATTGTACCTTTATATTCTGTACTCTTTCATTCTGCACATTATATTCCTGTACTCGTTTACTTTTCTACTATTGTGGTGGTGTGTACTGTAGTAGTTTTACTTCTTTACTGCTATACTTTTGTTACAGTTAGTTGCTTAGCATGGTGAATGTGGTTTACTTTACTTCTTTTTGGTTACTTTCTCGTTGGACGACTGGGTCTTGGGATCAGTTGAATCGGTCCGGTCTCGTGTCCTGTAGGGATTCGGGAACCGGGTCGTAACACTTCAGCTTCCGGAACTGACCGAAAAGCTCATGGTGTAGCTGCAGCGGGGGAACAAGCACGCCTCCAGGCAAGGAGGGCTCATGCTCAGAAGTGTCAGAGGGTGGTGGGGGTGGTGGAAGATCACCCCCTCCCCCTCTTGCTCGTTTGGCGCTGCGACGGTCTCTCTGTCCCACCGAGGACTCCCCCTCCACGTCCTCAGGAAGAGGTGCCCGAGGAAGCTGCTGAAGCTCCTCCCATATAATGTCTCTGATCAGCTGGGCAAGATCCTGGGCCTGAATGCCCGGGAGAAGAGGTGGGTCAACTAGTGTCTCAGGTCCGGCACGTCCGCCCCTTTGACTTCGTTCATGGCCATAACCACGGCCTGCCTCGGAACCTCCTCGATGAGGCATCTCCTGCAAGGAGATGCAAGAGAAAGAACAAGAGTTGTCAACGATATCGGATTACATAGAGAAAAAGACTCGGAAACGAATATCAAAGCGTTATGTTGTGATGGCTATCGTAGTTATATGCACGTGAGTGGTTATTCTTGAACCAATTGGTTCATTTCTAAGGACGACATTGCTCTGACACCATCATGTTATGACCCGATTTCTAGATCCCTCCAGGACTCGAGACTGGCTCGTCTCAACTAATCCCAAGACCTAGTCGTCCAACGAGAAATAACCAAAAGCAAGAAATAAACCACATTCACACATGCAATACAACTAAGCATAAGGAAAAATGAGATGTAAAGGAACAACAGAGCTAAAAGTCTCAACTAAGTAATACATGCCATCACAACAACAACAGCGGAAAAGAAGACAGAAAGTAACAGGAACAGTAAAATAGATGTCTATTATTCACTACAACAACAGAAAACTAAAGAACTAGAAAGAAATGACTACGGCTGGGCTTGGCTTGGCTCAACACTCTTTGCAGTCGGAAACTCGAGCTGCTCAACTCCTAGTCCTGAATAGGGTTATGAAAAGACAGAGTCAGCGAACGTTCAGTAAAGTGGTGTTTACATTATTTATGTACAAGTAAAGTAAAATAAGCAACCAGGTTTTATTCTCATTTCTATTTATCTCATCTATGTATTTTTGGTTCATTTATTTCACAAAGGATCCAAGTATTTCTTGATCTTGCTTGTTCCTCGTGGGAACGATCTTGATTACAGTCTTTTTCGTGGAGTAGAAGGTACACGTGGTGCTCTCTTGGCCGGGAAAGATCCCCCCAATAGTCCTACACCCAGTCAACCACCCCGAGGTCACTGTCGCGACGTAGCGGTGACTACGGCACGAGTGACAAGCGCACGGGTAGCTACCCCGCACTGACACGCGGTTAGTCGTTTCCGCTAACGGATACGCCTAAAGTATAGCACGGAACAGTATAGGGCCTTACCCTCTCGGAACAAGGGTCTCGCCCCTTAGAACTAAGTAGGGGTCTCACCTTTCCACAGTTCGCGTACCTTTGTCCGACTACCCCGGTTTGTCCAGAGGGACTAAAAAAGTCGATGTAGGTTGACTAGTCCTAACCCCGGGTCCTGTGGGGCGGCTAACTCCTTCCCTACACTAGTACCACACCTCAGTACTACGTATGTGAGGGCCAAACAGGAGTCAGTGTAGAGTGACTAGTCCTACCCCGGAGTCTCAACCCAAGGGGTGGCTGGATCCCCCTCTACACCAAAAGGAACAGTTGCTCTCCTTGGTACCATGTACACAGGGGCTAGCTCACTTCCCATCTACATACCAGATTTCTTTCATACATAGGAGCTCTACTCCTAATTCCCTGTAGGGTTCATGCTAATATTCATCTCATTATCAATATCCGAATCATATTATTCAACTCTACATTTTTCCATTACATAGCAGGCAGCTCGTGTTTTCATATCTGACAAGGCAACTCATAAATCAACTAATACATATTGCTAGCAACTTAGTTAAACATGCATCTCAAGTGAACAGTATAGCTCAACATCAGGCTCATACATTTCTACCCTAGGGTTCATTCCACATCCTAGAGTTTCAATCAATTTAATTTAAACAAGCATATTCTTTATTTACATCTTAACAAATGAATTAAACCACTCTACTAGGTATCACGAAAGGAATGGGGGCCTGCATCGCAGATCTCATCGTCTCCGCAGGCCCCGAACACGCCACTGGCTGGTAACCTGTACAAGCGACTAATTCACATCAAATGGGTTAAAAGCAGTAGGTAGTCAACACTAACACGTAGAGAAACTCAAGTGGAAAATAATGGTACTTCGTTTGCGGAAATCAGATTCCGTTTGGGCCCTAAACGGGCCAAAAACATGGTTACTGTCCAAAATCAGACATCTAGGACTAGTCCCAGACGTCTTAAAAGATGCCAGATCTTACCTCTCACTTCCTGCGGTTGCCTTAGACGCCCAAACTCCTCTACAACCGTCTGAGGAGAGTTCCAGATGTCGGACCTTCTTTCCAGTCGTCTAGAAGTACCGTCGGACGTCTGGCCTAGAAAGGCGCACCGCGTGCCTTTCCAACACCCTACACCAGTGTACGAAATCACAGACCTATAATCAACCAGACATTCCTGTGCTATGGCCTGCATGGCGGAAAGTAGCGCAGGAAACACGTACCTCCGCGCGATAGTATGCTTTCAGACGACCGGCTTCAGCTCCGAACGTCCTAATGCCTCTCCAAACGTCTGGTCGACCCTCCAGACATCTGATACTGGAAAACTTCCAATATCAGGACCTCCTCTGTGACGCTGCTTTCCTCGCAGTGCCGCTCGCAGCACGCAGCAGAAGCCTCAGTAGCTGCAGAGGGCCGGGAGGCTGCCTCCTCGAGCCCTCCTCCTAGCATGCGTGCCCGCTGCCGTTCACGCGAGCTCCTCCAAGCTTCCGTCGAAGCTCCTCTGAGCTTCTACACAAGCTCCTCCGACTTTGGTCCTCCCTTCACATTCCTCTCTCTCCCTCTCGTTCTCCCTTGCCTATCCTCTCTCTCTCTCTCTCTCTCTCCCTCCTAACCCTCACTACGGCTGCACAAGGACGACGGCTGGAGATGGCGGTGGCTGGTGGTGAGGGGGTGAGGCTGGTGAGAAGGGGGGCTTAAAAAGAGAAGCATTAGGGTTTCGGGTGAGAGAGTCGAGAGGAGAGAGAACGGTTCGTGCACCGCGCGTGCGAAGAAAAGGTAAGTTTCGATTTTTCCCACTTTCGGACATCTGAACCTATGTCCAGATGTCTGGACAGACGTCTGACTGACACTCCAGACGTTTTATCCGACTAAAAGGGCGGTGGGTTATTTCAAGTAGTTTTTACTTAGGTTTGGGTTTCTACCTTAAAATATTTATATACTTATGACTACATGCTTTTGTGAGATTGTAATTATATTTTCCGCATTATATTACATATCACACAAATTTTACTTCCTCCGTTGTAGAAACCTACATTATCAAGTGAGCCCACATTCACAACACTGTGTGAAACATGAAAACATGACCCATAAATTCTTCCATGTCACTTTTTACGTCACTATTTACGTTTCCCTACTTTTTTGCAAATTTAAGGTGCCATTATATTGCAATAAGTGAAAATGTAAGAGAATATTTGTTGCAACGTATTTTGTAATATATAGATCTCACTCGTGCACCCACTTATGTATGTTTGGATATCAATTATGTGTCCATCATTTACTTAAAAAAAAAATCAAGTAATGTGGGATCCATAACCACTCCAAAAGAACAATCACAATAGAAAAATCAAAATAATAATTAAAAATTAAAATATACTAATTAAAAATATTTTTTTCATTGATAGAAAATAAAAACACATCAACATATTTTACCTTTTCTTGTGTGGAAAATAATTTTTTATTTGAAAAAATAAATTTTTACTTATAAAAAATAAATTTTCACTTAAAAAATAATTCTTCACTTACAAAAAAAAAAAAATTTCAATCCATGAAAATTTAAAATACCTCACTTAAAATCATCATTTAAAAAAAGAATAATATCTTTCTAAACCTATAGATCCACCACGTGCAGCAAAAGCATGTGATTCTCCCACTACATATATGATTGAAGATCCATACATTGTAAAATATATTATACCAGATGTTGCTTAATACAATAGTGCTACAGCATGATGTCAGATTTGTACGTCTTGGTTACCAAGAGTATAATTGCCAATATCAAATGCCACCATCCTCCAGTACCCTCCATCGTTTGATGATTCTCTTGCAATACTACTTGGTTGCTCAAGGACATTACCTCTTCTCCGAGTCTCTTGCCGTTGACGAAAAGGTTAGATGGTTAGCTACACCAGCAGCCACAAACGGCGGCTAACAAAACACTATGATGTTGTTTGGTCGTCAGATTTAGTGAAATTTAATTTCAGGTAAATTTATTTTACCTTTCTGAATAATTTTAATTTATTAAAATATTTAAATAAATAAATTCATCTATTTCATCATTTATTTTATTTCTTTCTTATTACTCTATTTATTTCACAGATTTATTCCCCCCCGCCCCCCACACACACACCCAACACGTGCTTTCTTTCCCTTTCATGTGTTTGGCCTCTTTCAAGTTTCACCGGAAGAACATCACAAGGAGATGGAAGAGAGGGAAGAAAGAAATCGGACACAAGATTTTTCATCAATTTGTGGCGTCATTCTAAACCACCAAGAAGATATGAAATCAATTTGCAACAATTAATTAAGCATATGCATGTCACTTTTCATCTTCTACTAAGAACCTCATTTTCGTTTAATACATGTATCTTTCAATTAGTGGTACTTACATCGATTTACAAACAAGTGGGATGCATCAGAAAAAAAAAAAGAAGTAGAAGAACCAAATAAAAAAAATAAATAAAAAGGGTGATCCCTAACGGCAGGTCTTCGCTTCGCACGTGTCGTAGCTCCCTAGCACGCGTACGACCGTGGCCACCTCTCGCAACTGTCGGATAGCGGATCCCACAGGTGCGTTCCCTTCGGAGCCCTCCACTTCCAACATGTACACGTAGTCCATGTACCCGACCTTCAACCCGTCCGGTCCGCGCTCCATGACCCGGACGGGCCTCCCCCGGTTGGGCCGGTGCTCGACCCGGTTCACCGTCACCCCGCGGCTCTCGAACGCCCACATCGCCCGGAACATGTCCGACGGGCCCCGCTCCAGCGCGAACGCCACCGCCGTCTTACACCCTCCGGCACCGGAGGCTTGCGATCTCGAGCATTTCAAGCCGAGCTGGAGGAAGCGGGTGTAGTTGTGTTCGTCGTCCTGGAGGTTGGTCTGGACGACGGCGAGGCCGAACTGGGCGGCGGCGGTGCGGCTGCCGATGACGGCGGTGGAGGGGTCGTGGGAGAGGGAGAGGTGGCGAGCGGCTTCGGCGGGGTTGCCGACCTCGAGGACCTCGACGCCGCGCATAGAGGAGAGGGCGGAGCGGCAGTGGGAGATGGCCTGCGGGTGGGCGAGGACGCGGCGGACGGTGGTAGCAGTAGCAGTAGAAGTAGAAGTAGAAGTAGTAGGTGGGTGGAGGGAGAGGAGGCAGTGGTTGACGGGGAGGAGGAGCTCGCGGAGGATGCGGAGGTCGGGGTGGCGGAGGAGGAGGTCCAGGTTGCGTGGGATGGGTCCGTCGAGGGAGTTCTCGAAGGGGGCGACGGCGAGGTCGGCGTGCCGGAGGTCGAGGGCCGAGAAGGCCGAGTCGAGGGAGGACGCGTACGGGAGCACTGCTACTGTTGTTTTTGGCGATGATGGTTCTTCTTCTTCTTTTACTGAAGAGGGAGAAGAAGAGGGGGAAGGGGAGGAGGACGAGCTCCGTGGGAAGAAGGAGAGGGAGGCCTCGTGGCAGTAGGAGCCGAGGGGGCCCTGCAGGGCGACCTTGAGAGGGGGGAGGCGGCGCTGGCGAGGGGAGGGGGAGGAAGGAGGAGGGGGTGGAGGGGAGGTGGAGATGTGTTTGGGCTTGCGGTTCAGGTCTTGGTGTTGGTGTTGGTGTCGGTGTCGGTGGTAGAGGAAGGGGAAGAGAAGTCGGTGTTGGGTTTCGAATTCCACGTATTTTGGTGGGGCTTTGGTGGTGGGTTTGAAGGTGGTGGTGGCGGTGGTGGAGGAGGACGAGGAGATCGGAGGGAGCTTGAGGAGGAAGGAAGACATCTTTCTTTTTTTTTTGATGTATTGATGGGTTCAAGGGAGGAGGAGATGTGTGTGAGTCTGGAGATGGAGGAGAAGTATTGTGGGGGAAGGAGGGAGAGGGAGATAGAGATCTCTCTCGATCGATCTCTATCCCTGAGGGGGTAAGGGAGAAGGGAGCGCAGCGCATTTATAGGAGGGGGTGGTGGTAGGTGTGATCTTTCCTACTGGAGGGAAGGTTGCGCGTGATGCGGATATTTTTGACGGTACGGGGAAGGGGGAATTTATGTGTACACACTTGTGAACTCTTGATACTACATAGATGTCCCTCGTGTTTTTCTTTACTTATCTCCGCAGAGTTGATACCCTTCGGAATAAAATGACCGGAAACGGTCACGGACTAAAAGGCATTGCCTCGCCTCCTCTCCTTGTATTCAAAATAATGTGAGTTCTGCCCTGTATATATATCTGCTCAACTACATACTTGTCTGATTTAAAGCTCTTGTGATGTTTGGATTTTGGGGACGAAGATATCTCTCTCTCTCTCTCTCTCTCTGTTTTTTTTTCGTTTTTGTTTGTTTGATTTCTAGAATTAATGGAAACCTTTTAGATGGACGCACATATCATAATTAAGCCCAACCGCGTAAGTTTGTCTTAGCGTGGAACTAGAAAAATTATCAAAGGGACTAATAGCATAATATCTTTTAAAATAAATTAATAAGAGATAAAACAATCTATATTTATTTTTTAAAATAAAAAATAACCTCTTAACCATTAATTAAATAAAAAATCACCATTCAAACTATTTATTAAAAAGTCATCTTACAAGTTAGTTAATAAATCAAATAAATATGCACTTATTACTTATAACAATTAAAATTCGTATAAAAATTATTTTGCCAAAGAAGAGGCAATCAAACCATTGTGTAGATTTCTCTTAAAAAAAGTAATTATTTGAATTTTATGTATAATTTTATTTGGAAAGATATTATTTTATGATTATATAAATTGATTTTTAAAAATTATGAAAATTTTCATATTTTCTTAAAGGATCACATTCATAAAGCTAGTGTACTAATAAAATAATATTACATGAGAATTTAGAAATGTTATGTTAAAGATCTAATTAATTTATTATCATGTTAAAAAGAAGTTATATGTTGGCTATGTTTCTAATTAGTTAAAAAATATTAAAGATAGTTAAATGTCATATATAAAAAAATATTAAAGATATGTTTTTTCTCTATATTTTTTTTATGGTAAGATTTATAACTGAATTGGATATAATTTTTTAATTAAATTAAGTATTTTTAATTTGTTTTAATATGTAGATCAATATGCAAAGAATGAGGGATTAATATGTAAAATAGTCAATATATTAATAATGACATACAAAAATTAAGAAGGGGCATGAACCCACCACCAACTCCCACCCCCCATAACAATGCCTAGGCTTGTCCAACATAAATTTGACATCACAAGCAATTTCTACGACGGAATATGTTCAAATAAGATATGGGGATATTTATGTTTTTTTGCTTAGAGTTAAATATTTTATTAAAAGGGAAGTATCCGATATAAGAGATGTGCCTCAAAGGAAAGGGAGATACAAAAAATCCTCACCTACGAAGGGGAAAATACACCTTGTAGAAATATGGGAATGCAAGAACAAAAAGACAATATAAGAAAAAAAAATAGAAAAAAAAAAATACTCCGATATTGGGAATTGGATGATCTCTTTAAGGAGATCAACTTCACGTTCGTAAAATAACAAGTACCAACGAGATAAAAATCTCAAAAATTATGCAATAAAAAGCAGACTAAATCGATCCTTGACTCACATTAGGAATCTCAGCTATGAAATACCCGAAGTAACACGTGTTCCCAAAAAAAAAAAAAACTATACTAAAAGAAAAAAAAGAAAACTAATCCACCATCCTCAACCAAGATCAACCCAGCAACACACAACACTGACTATAAAAACTCTCCCGAATTACTATCGCTGATTCGATAATTTTCCTTTCTATTTAAAAAAAAAACACACACACAACACTGGCTAGTGCCGATCACAGCCTGACCGCAGCTCCCTCCGGCCGCAGCTGCACACCATCGGAGCTGGTCACACCGTCGCAGCAAACGACCGGATCTTCCCACATCGATTGCTATTGTTAACGACCGTAGCAGGACCCAGCCGCTGCTGCACATGCCAGAACACCCTATGCCTATTGCAACAACTGATGACCGGAGCTGGACACGATCCCATCTGCCGCCAGCTACTGCTACCCACGACCAGCCGCCAAACGCGTAGCCCGCAGCAGCACTCGCCCGCTGTAGCATCCATCGCAATCCGCAACTACGACCAGCCACAAAATCGCAACGAACAACTGTGCATGTCGAAACGGAAACCCGGTCGACAAGGAGGGAGAGGTTCGAAGAGTGGAGAAGGAGATCCGGTGTGGGGGAGTCCCGGACCAGCCAAAGGAGGCCAATCGGACCCTATGGGGATATTTATGTTAAAACTCTCTAAACGGTGGCTCCCATTTTTGTTTTCATTATTGAAAAGCTCAAAAAGCACAACTATAGCATAATTCATGATCGTCTACCGTAATCTTGTTTAAGGTGAAGCAAAAGAGAAGAAGAAAATAATCGAAAATCATTAAGAAAATTGAGTAAGGAATCATCGCACCTCAAAATTGAATTTGATTAAGTTCCTTGCCATTCTCATCCATAACCAAACTTATATGAGTACCCATTAGATCCTAGTCTTGCCTCTTCAATCGTAAAATTTTCATAACATCGTAGTAGGGAGTCAGCCATTCTTATCTTAAAAGGATGAACTCTCCCTTTTTCAAGAAGTTTACATAATGCCCACGGTTTCATATTTTTTATTCCGACAAACATTACAAGTACACCAATTCTAAGCATCACAATGAAACTAAATGGAAATCATGATTATGAGATATAGTGGATTCGATTCACAATTTAGTTGCTCAAATAGAGAATTTGGGCACCCAAAAATGGCAAATAAGGATGGTAATGAGGATGACCTATATTTACACATACACACATTTTACACATGTTTATCATTAGAAAATCAACCCAAATAGAATGTTCAAACTGTATAATTCAATTCCCTAACTTCAAAAGCTTGGAACCATGAGAAATACTTCAATCCAAAACTCATTCTTCATGGATTTTACATGAAAATAAAATGAATCCAATTTCTAGTTGGAATCCCTTTACCTTAAGCATTTTTTATCTCATGAATGACCTTCTCCTACCCAAATAGAATGCTCCAGAGGATCTCTAGGATGTTTTTTGCCTCACTAAACCCATAAGAAAGGAAGAGTAGGGCTAGCACTTGTATATCCCCCATATAGATTTGGACACCCCAAACTTAACTTTAGTCACCCAATCTACCCACCAAATTGACATGATTTGGGTGCCCACATAATTGCTTAATTGCCTAAATAGGCCATAGGAGCCCCTTTTAATAGGAAATTGGCCTCAATCCCAAGATCTTCTCTTCCCAAAGTACTATTTCTCACGTTTTCCAAGATCTTTATTAAGGTCTCTTTACCACTTAATCCATCATAATCTCCCACCAAAATTCTTGTTCTTCTCATTTACTTCCTAATTTTGTTGCACGGATCACATTCCTATTCAATCCCCTTAACCAACTTATCCACATTTCGAGCCACATTCTTGACTGAGTCAGAGTCTCTTTCTTGTCTATCCTCCCAACAACTCATACACCTTACTTGTAATAAATAGAAGGGTCCAAGACTCGAGGTTGGTAAGACACATAGGTCATTGGCCACCTGGTCGATCTTGCTAATCAATACTCTATCCCAACATTGATGTTGACTTCCTATGTTAGATTGAGCGGTCTTTGGGTCAATGTTTGTGTGCCCAAATTATGGTTGCAGCAAACTTGAACCCAATGAAAAAAATCCACAATGTTCTTCAATCAATTCATCACATATCAACTCTAACCTCTTCCCCAACCCTTTATAGCTTTAAGCTAAGTTTGAAGCACGTTATTTACTATAATTTGGTTGCAAATCCAAGAATTTTAGTTTAAATGACCAAAGACAACAGAAGATATGATTTACTCTAATTAAACAAATCTACTCAACAAAGAAACATGGATTGAATCCAATGGTTAGGGAGATTTCTCCCAACACTTAGGTGTCATTTGAACTCCAAGTATCTTGGAAGAACAACTAATTCAATTTGGAATTGAACTCATTCCTCTATTTTTTGATGTATTTTATTTAATTCTTGATTTCTCTTTTCCATTCATCTCTATTTCTTAAGTCTACTTAAGACTTCCAAAAATGATTTTGAATAGTTAATTGCCTTAAAGAACCCAGGCATACAAATTATACTAGCTGAAGGATCCTATGAATTACTATAGTCCTATTTTCAAATACTTCTATGATGATTATCTTAGGATTTGCGAGTCCTAAGATATGTTATTGTAACTTGTATTTAAGAAGATGATACACTAGGGTCTATATACACGTGCTTTTAACTTTGCTATATTCTTCATCTCAAATATTGAATTTTTTTATTTACCCATAATTTTTACCCTTCATCTCAAAGAAAATTTCCATGTAGATCTCAATGTTCCATGCATGCATAAGTGTTTATAGGGTCTAAGCTAGAAATTTGGATTTCTAGAGGGAGCCAAGAGAAATTATCATTATCAATAGAAGGTTAATAGTTGTAGTTAAAGGTTATATGTTGGAAGAGAATAGTCATTTTGTATTTTCTTTATTTAGTTTGTTTCTATTTTTTGCCTTTCTATATTTGGTTTTGTACTCTTCTATATATAGGACACTCCCATCAATAAAGTCATTTTGGTTTTCCACCTCAACATGGTATCAAAGCGATAGTCCTAAGTCGACATTCCAATATCCCACCAAATATTGCGTTACCATCTCCTTAATCCTTGATCTAGAAGATCTCCACAAAGTTCCTACACCATCTTTAGCTTCTCTCTTGACCACTATCAAGTCAAGTACCTCCTAGCATTGCTAGAGGCTCCCTGCAATGATTTGGCCAATGCTGCCTATAGCCCAGCGGTGGTTTGGGTTGCACCACCATATTAGATTTAGGGTGATCAAGGCTAATCTCACCACTATATCTACACCATCTTTAGCTTCTCTCCTGACCACTATCAAGCCAAGTACCTCCTAGCATTGCTAGAGGCTCCCTGCAATGATTTGGCCAGTGTTGCCTATAGCCCAGCGGTGGTTTGGGTTGCACCACCATATTAGATTTAGGGTGATCAAGGCTAATCTCACCACTATATCTAATTTTCCCTCTTCTTTGATTGTTATCGGATCTGCTTCACCTCTAGATTAGTGCATATCTGTATTGCATTTGATTTACATCTCTAGATCATATCACCACTAAATCTAATTTGCATCTCCAGATTTGATCTGCAGTGCTATTTCCTTGTCCACAATGGACTATCAAATCTAATCTGGTGTCTCTCGGGCTTTGTTGATACCTTGATGTGGTTTTTTCCTAAATTCATCTGATTTACTACCTTAGATTCTATAAATTAGGCTTCTATGGTTGAATGTAAGGGCATTCTTGGTTACTCGTTGGGGAAGATGTTTACCATGAACACTATAAGGGACCTCTATAAAGTTGAATGGTATTAAGTTCCTCCTATGGTTGACTTCTTTCACTAGGTTTGTAGGGTCACATAAAAAGAAATATATTGTTCTCAAGGATGAACTTACAGACAAATTGGGTAGCTGATATGATGAGGTGGCCACATGTATACTGATTAGTATGAAGAAACCTATTGCAAAATAGGTCATGTCTTATGTCTCTGCTAAGAAGATGTGGGATGTACTACATGATATTCATTCCCACAAGAGCAACATAGCCTATCTGTATTGTGTTACTAAGGATATTCACACCTTTAAGAAAGGCTCCATGTATTTGGTTGAATGTTACGAGTCGTTGAAGATCCTATGGGATGAACAAGATACCTATCAACTTCTATCTTCAGATGTCTCTGTTTTGGCAAAGCAAAGAGAAGATATTCATTCTATTCAATTCCTAGCAACACTTGGCTTGGAGCATAGTGTTGCTAAGGACCAATTGATGACTCTTGAAGAGATTCCTACTCCTACCCAGACTTATGCTTGACTTTTCAAACTTGAGGTGTTTGAGCCCAAGGTACCTTCAAACTCCTCTATTATATATGGCCTTTGTAGGCAACCAAGGTCATCGAGGATTCTCTACTAAGGGGAGAACACGTCCTCCTAGAGCCAACTCTCGAGAAGGATGTGGATGAGGACGTGGTGGGTTGTTCTGTGAACATTGCTGATGATGTGTGGCTCATCATAGCTAAAATGCCCAGGTTAAGCTAGCAACTAGGTTAAACACTATATAATTAACACATGAAAAGGGTTAAGTGTGGGAAATAATAGAAATGGCCTAAAACAATAAATTTATGTTAAAAACTCAAATTTAGGTCACAAATTGAGATATTCTTTTCAAAGTGTAATATGGTGATCCAAATTGCAAATTGAACACATATTTGGGTTCAAAAGATAAAATTAAAAGTGAAATTAACTTCCCAAATGTTCAACTAAGTTCCAACAAAAATATCATGGCATTTGAACATCATTAAGACCTTGCATTAATGATTTTTCACTTAGGTCCTTAAGTCATTCACATTTTTCTACGTTTAAAACCTTCAAGGACCTAATTGCAAGTCACCAGGGACCACTTTGTAAACCATAGGGACCACGCTGCAACACCTGTTAGCCACTTTTGATTCAAATGATTTCAAATCTTCAGAAGAGTGTTTGCATTGGTTTCCAAGTGGATTTCCATCGATTTTATCTACTAATTGGACAATTTCAATAGCAACAGTAGCAGCTCTGTTATGTTTGGTCTGAGGATTTATTTGTGGGAATCAATCTCAGATTTCAAATGTGTTGTGAAGGATTTGAATTCCTAGAAGTGAATTTGAGTTGTTTGGATTCAAATCAGACCTGAGAAGGTTTGATTGAATTCATTTGAGACTTATTTCATTTGTCCGTGCTGCTATTATTTCAGCAATTTTGTTGAGGAATTTCAAGTGGATTTAAGGATGAATTTGTTTTCTACTATAAATTGTCCTTAGATCTGAGGTTGATCCTTTAGAGTAGTATTTCAGACCAAAAAAGGTATACTTTAGACCTTTGCTCAGTTCAATCCTAAACTGAAGCAGCAATAGCACCAACTGGGATGGAATGTGGATGGGATTTGAGTGGTTTGAGTCCTTAATTGAGCTAGCAATGTGTTATGTTGATAGACTTCATGTATCAAGCATTCATGTACTATTTTAGCTTAAAATCTTATTTTATTTGAATGTCTTGGTTCCATGTTTTTAAATCCAATGTCAGCAACATATTCATTGTCCTACTGTCCAATATGAATACTTGACGAAATTGAAAGTTGAAATCATGTTTAATGTTCATTCATGTTTCATATGATGATCTAGATGTTTTGATTGACATATATTCCACTTCCAGCACTTGGATTGAATTTTGATGGCTTAGTTTATGCATTTCAAACCCCTTTTAAGCCACGTTTGGGTTAGACTAATAAATTAAAAAAAATAAAATAAAGATGTCTTTAGTAGGATTAGGTATTTTTCTAGGCGTGCACCAAGTTTCAAAGTAATCTGAACCCTCAGTTTGGTAGAACATACCAGCCGACGGTTCATATACCTTGGAATTCAATAAAAGTCTAAAGTGGAAGAAAAATCACAAAAAAACTTCATATCTCTCATCTCACTCTTTCTCTCTCATCCCCTACCTCTTTTATATATACAAAAACTATAAAAATCAGAAAACTATCAAAAATACTAAAAAATACCTTGTATACTATGTATATACTGATAAATATTACTTAAAACCTACGCTATATGTATATATTGTACAATATGAAAATAATGTCTGCAATTAACTTATATATGTATTCTATATATTAAATTAAATAATTAGAATGATTTATTGCATATATAACTTTATTGTATAATTATCTATTAATTTATATTAACTTAAATGCATAGTAATCTAAGTAATTATATAAACCCATCTATATGTACTTAACTATATCTAATACTATACATATATATTTAACTGTATAATATATACTGTATAATACTGTAATTTAATTTAATTTAGTAGTTATAGTAGATAATTAAGTTATTAAGTTAATTAAGTAATTTATTAACTTAAAATAAAAATAAATTAGTAATTTAAGTTAATAATGAAGTAATTTATAATGTACACTTGTATAATAATATGTTAAGTATTTTCAACCTATTTATATTATATTTATAGCATATTATAGTATTTATAAATTATTCATGTATAAAACTAACTTAAATGAGCAATTAAATTTAAATAAATTAAAATAAGTTTCTAAAATATAATAAAAATATGTAATAAATAATTTATTCTATAAATTAACTTTGCATAAAGTCAATTGGGTAATTAAGTTACTAACTTATACATTAATTAATAAATTAAACTTTAATTTAATGTGTACAACCAACCAACTTTAACTAATTTAATTATATATCTAAATAATTTATTTCTCTAAATTAATTGTACCATTATGTAGCCCTATATAAGAGATTTTAAATTATCTAATTTATTTTTAATTTATCTTAATTTATGGCCCTCAAATTGAGGGCCAAAATCTCCTCAATCAGGATGCACTACAACGGATGGTAAACTCAATTGAGCACCACTTCTTAGTGCCACATCATGGTCTGAAAGAGTGCTGAAGCTACATATAAGCCTTTTGCGTTGTGAATTCCTCGGTTGTCAGTGCAGGGCGCAAACAATTGAGCATGTATACAGGTTCTTGGGGTGCGTGCCCGCATGGGTGTGCTTGTGTGCGTGTGCACGTGCGTGTGCGGGTGTGCATGGGTCTATGGGTGCATGAGCATATGTGGGCCTGATATTGGGTCGACAAATGTACCAAAATTCACTTAACTAAAGCTACAGAAGGCTCACAAGTAGAGGTCTTGTCCTGCTCTATTGGGCGCTGTGTATCCCTCAAATGTGGGCTAGCCTGCCCATTAAACCAAAATTTTGGGCCCATGAATAGTGTCTGTGCGTGAGTGAGAGGAAAGCACCTAAATTTGACTAAGTATAAAGAAGAAGAAGAACAAAAAGAAGAGAAGGAATGAGAGTAACCGTAAAAACAACTAAGTGTTGGCTGCTAAGCTTGTGTGCGTGCATGTGTATATGCATGTGTGTGTATATATATATAGTATAAATATAAAGTATAAGTATATGTATATAAATAAAGTAAATAATGTATACGTATATAATAGCGTATATATATGTATAAGTAGAATAATATCGACTATGCTTGAGCTTTTATATGTATATAAATAACATAAGAGCTTTAGTAACAGACACATCTATCTGTATATAGATGTATATACGTTAGTATAGATAACTATCTTTGCCTTAGGTAATGTATATATGTTACTAGGGCTATAGCGACGTATATACATGTGATTGTATATGTAATATATGTTACTAAAGATATTAGTATGTTAATTTAACTTAGTATAGTATTGACTAGTAATTATTTTTGTAACTACACTTAGGTATTACATATATTAGTTGTATATAATTAACATAGTGTATTATTAATTGATTTTTTGATGCCTGTTATTTGTGAATATGTTTAAGGCATTGTAATGCATATCAATTGATTTTGTTTATAAATAATTGACCAATTTATTTATTGTTTAATTCATTCATTCATTTTGTAAATAAAATTAACATTTTTGGAATAAAAAAAATATTTTTAGACTTAGAGAGTGATGTATATCAATAAATGCCTCATATTGAACGACCTGAAAACTAACTAGTAAAAATTGTAATTAATTAAAAATGATACGATATCAATTTGCATTGTGACACCTTTACTACAACAACGACAAATAAAACATCATTTTTATTGCAATACGGTCGTCGCCCGTCATATTTTTGGCACCATTGCTGTGGAGGCAACTCTCTATATGCCAAAATTTTTCTTTTATTCTTCTTTTGTATATATTTTTGATTTGTTTGTAAATAATCATTCTTTCTTTTATATTCTTTGTTGTATATAGATTCTTTTATTCAATTTATTCTTTGATTTGTTTTGTATACAATTGTCTTACTAACCATTGGTGTTTTTGCAGCACTTGTAGAGGAGTAGCATCTCCTTCCTAGTGGACTTCTTCCTAGGGGATCGCTGCACTTCATACTTGACTTCCGAGAGGAGTTTTTCCTGATGGGGCTGCATTTTCCCACTTTATTAGACTAGTTTAGTGGTAGTTTAGACTTAGGTATATTTATAGGATAGTTGTGTTAGGAATAAGTTATGAGAGCCTGTTTTCACACACATATTTGTAATAACTTGGACTCTCCCTGGACTCTCTCTACTTATCTCTCATCGATTTTTCCACATCGATTTTCTTTTTCGATTTGATTTTGTTTGTTACATTATTAGAAAAATCCAAAAAAATTATAAAATAAAATAAAAATACCAAAAAGATTCATCGCTTATCTAGTAACAGCATATTCTAGGCATCCATACTTTGGTTGCATTTTTCCTGCTAGATTTTAATTCAAGTCAAATGCATTACTTGTAGAATTACTGGAATCAGGTACGCAAATTCTATCCCTTCTGAGCTCCTGCTATCCTTGCATTTGACTTAAAACATAAAAAGACTATCTCTTGCTTGAAAAGAACTAAAAAGAGAGACGAGTTGCATAAAAAACATCTCTTAAATACCCAAATCAAAGTTAAAAAAGGAGATATAAAACTATTTGAAACCTTGCTTGAGTTTTCATCAATATTCTGTTGATTGCTTATCATGTACACACTATACGATCACATAAGATTCACAAACACACGGGTTTCTATCTCATCTCCTTGTGCAACCACAGGATATGGATTCGCACGCCAGTCTTATCCAAATTTCGGGTGGACTATAGAGGTCTGCACCTCGCTAGGTTTTCTGTAGGACATGTACAATTGTACTGAAACATTTATTTGCGTACTACTACTTTTCACATAGTAGACCCCTAGGAAAAATTCATGTTTATCTCGCTCGATTGATTGATTGGTCTTTTGATTGTTGTGAGATTGATATTAGGATTTTTGATTTTTCTAATTGAGATTGATTGAGATTTTTTCCTTTCTTTTGAGTTGTGATTATTTCGAAAAGCATTTTCAAAAATTGACTCAATGAAAGGTAGGAGATCCTAGAATCTCAGATTGATGAGGTGTGGCTCATCATAGCTAAAATGTCCAAGTTAAGCTAGAAACTAGGTTAAACACTATACAATTAACACAAGAAAATAATTAAGTGTGGAAATTAAGGAAAATAACCTAAAACAACAAATTGGTGTTAAAAATGCACAATTAGGTCAATTAATGAG
This sequence comes from Thalassia testudinum, assembly GCA_037157565.1. Taxonomy (NCBI): domain Eukaryota; kingdom Viridiplantae; phylum Streptophyta; class Magnoliopsida; order Alismatales; family Hydrocharitaceae; genus Thalassia; species Thalassia testudinum. The sequence goes on along the minus strand of JAZHRO010000019.1, from coordinate 59,159,117 downwards.
ATATTATAGTCACAAGTGTAATTTGATGATCCAATTACAAATTGAACACATAATTAAGTTTAAAAGTAAATATCAAGGGTTGAATTAACTTCTTAAAGGTTTAATTAAGCTCCAACAAAAATCTCATGGCATTTGGACATCAATAAGACCTTGCATTCGTTAGATTACATATAGGTCCTCATGCATTAACATTTTTATTACAATTATAAGTTTCAAGGACCTCTTTGAAAGTCATAGGGACCCATCTGCAGGACTTCAAGGACCGCATTGCAGTATTTCTTGCCACTTATGGGCTTGTGCTTAAAATCCTTACCGTTTCGACCTTAAGGGCCTTTCATGCAATTTTTCCAATATACCTGCTGTTGTGTGGGCACTATAGCTGTTACGACCCGGTTCCCGAATCCTTACAAGACACGAGAATTGGACCGACTCGACTGATCCCAAGACCCAGTCGTCCAATGAGAAAGTAACCAAAAAGCAGTAAAATAAACCACATTCACCATGCAGGTAACTAACAGTAACAAAAGTACAGTAGTAAAGGAAAGAACTACTATAGTACATACCACTGCAACAGTAGAGAATTAAAAATAGGTACAGAATATGAAGTTTACAATAAAAGAGTACAAGGTGAAACAGAAATACTCACTACTACAGAAAAATGGTATAACAAAAGTACAACTACTGGGCTCTACTAGGCCTAGCACCCTCCGCAGCCGCAGGCTCTGGCTGCTCAACACCTGGTCCTGAAAAAGGTGACAAATGTGACACGTCAGCGAATCGCTGAGTAGAGTGGCAACCAGCTAGCTAAGAAAAACAATAAAGTGAACAAGTAGCTGTTGTTTTTTTTTTCTTTCTTATTTAACCAATTATTCTTTCTTCCATCACTTGGTTTATTTATTAGGTCTTTTTCTTGATCTCGACTGTTCCTTGTGGGAACGATCTTGATTGCAGTCTTTTCCGAAAAGTAGAAGTAGCATGTGGTGCTCCCCTGGCTGGGAGAGTCCCTCGTGGTGGTCCTGCCCTCAGTCAACCACCCCAAGGTCACTGACAGACGTAACGGTGACTACGGCACGCGCGATAAATGCACGGGTAGCTACCCTGCACTGGCACGCGGTCAGTCGTTTCCGTTAACAGGTGCGCCTAAAGCACAACACGGAACCGGTATAGGGCAGAGCCCTCTCAGTAACAGGGGTCCAGCCTTTCCACAGTAACCAAACAGGGGTCTTGCCCCTCCACAGTCCGTGCACCCTCGCCTAACTACCCTGGTTTGCCCAGTGGGCCAAACAAGTCGGTGTAGGATGGCTAGCTGAACCCCGGGACTTGTGGGGTGGCTAGCTCTCTCCCTACACTAGTAGCTCTCCCCGATACTGTGTATGTGAGGGCCAAAAGTCGGTACAAAGTGGCAAGACCTAACCCTGGGTCCCTGGGGCAGCTAGCTCCGATCTGCACTAAACAGGGGGACAGTCGCTCTCCTTGGTACTCCGTACTCAAGGGCCAGCTCACTTCCCCATCCATTTTCCCAGTTCCATTCTATTTATTTTCCAAGAGTTCTACTCCTAATTCCTTGTAGGGTTCATGCTCATATTTCTCAGGCCAAGCCATACTAGGTTTCATCATTTCAGTTTCATTCACATTTAGCCCGTGTTTCCAACATTTAATATCAATTTATATACAAGCAGCTCAAATTTAATTTCCAAACAACAAGAAATATATGTAACAGTTACTAGCAGCAGTATTCTACATTTCACAGGCAGCTGTTATCCAATTACAGGCAATTATCATTATTCTGTCAAAGACTGCAATTCAGGTATTCAAGATATTCGTTTCAGTGTTTCTGTTCCTAGGATTCATGCCACACCCTAGGATCTATCATTCAATCTAGTTTTCAGGTCTTAGGATTCATGCCATACCCTAGGATCTATCATTCAATCTAGTTTTCAGGTCCTAGGATTCATGCCATACCCTAGGATCTCTCATTCAATCTAGTTTTCAGGTCTTAGGATTCATGCCATATCCTAGGATCTATCATTCATTTCAGAGATGCATTAATGTTTGTAAGTAACTAAGGGGAATCACTCTACCCGCAAAACCGGGAGTGATGGGGGCGTGATTGACAAGCCCACGTGCCTTCGCAATCCCCAAAGTCGGAACAGAACGAGGTCCTAACACAAGGATCAATCACAAGGAACCACTTATAACAAGATACAAGTATCTTAAACAAGTAGAGGAACTAATTCTGAGAAGAACAAAATTTTAAACGCGGAAATCGGACCTCAAACGGACCCTAAACGGGTCAAAAATGACAACTCTGACCCAAATCAGACATCTGGAACACCTTCCAGACGTCTTAAAAGTGGTCCAGGTCATATCTCGCTTTGCACTGCTCCTCAAACGTCCAGGGATCCTGCTGAATCGTCTGGACCCAGTTCCAGACGTCCGACCACCTCTCCGGACGTCTGGAGATGCTCTTCGCCGTCTGGTGCTGTGCCCAGACATCTGATCTGCGTGGGAGGGCGTGTCCTCGCGCCTTCCCGAAACGAAACCTGCACGCGCGACGAAAGCCTTCTCATCAAGACACAACTCAGCACTTCGGCGGATCAGCCTGCATGGCCATATCCGCAAAAAGGAGGGAGAGGAGAAATTTCGTACCTCTCATACGTTTGGAGCTCCCTCCAGATGTCGCCCACGTCGTCTAGATGTAGGTCCAAACATCTGATTCTGGGAAAATTTCCTAGAACCAGAACCTCCTCGTCTTCTTCCCGCTGCGCGCGGCCGCACTGCTCTCGTCCACCTGCTGTCTGAGCTACAGCAGCACCGGGGTAACCTCCCCAGCACCACGCTCCTCTGTGCGCTCGTCGGCCGGCCCCGAGCTGCTCCGGCGAGCTCGCTCTCTCTTTCTCGCGCGCTCTCCCTCTTCTTCCCTCTCGCTGCACCTCTTCCTCTCTGCAACGCACCCGGCAGTAGCTGCTACCCGCTCTCACTCCCTTTCTCACACTCGCACTGGAGGAAGGAGAAGACGGTTGGTGGTGAACAAGGGAGAGGGGTATTTGAAGGCGTGGGGGGTAGAAAAAGCATTTGCAGGTCGGCGGGTTTCAGTCTGCGCGTGTACGCACGTAGACTCGCAATCGTACGCACGCAGAAATTTATTTCCAAACATCTGGGAAGGCGTCCAGACGTCTGACCAGACGTCTGGACCAACTCCCAGACGTCTTAAAAGTGTTTGATGTCTCGGGTCTTAACAATAGCACTTGAGGAATATGCATAACATGAGCCGTTGATTCTCTTTGCCAGCCATTTGATGGTGAACGATGATCCAAATTTTGCACGCCTTTGCGTGAAGCTCCATTGCCTCACCTAGATCCCATCTAATGGTGGGATTCATCTCTAATCCTTCTCGCCCTCTTCCAAGCTAATCCTGACTATTGGAACCCTACCTGCCTAATCACACCTCACGGTGCTTCGATCCACTCCCTCGGCTACTTAAGCACCATCCCATCTCCTCGCACGCACCATCAGCTCCCTTCCCCTGAGTTGGTCCTCGTCCACATCTCTAATTCTTCTTCCTCTTTCATCAGGGCCATTTATGACAGGGGAAATTCTTCTTCCTAAATTTTGTCTCTAGCAACCCACTACGGATCCAAGGACCCCATTCCTCGCAGAAAATCTCCTCATCCCTCTTCATCATTGCAGTGACCAGCTATAGCCCAAGCATCCCATTCTTCCACTTAGCTAGGTTTTTTAATGCTTTCTAGGAGTAGAATTAGTTAGTTAATTCACTGATTGATTGTTAGATTTAGGAGTATATTAGATTAGCTCCGACTCCACCCTCTCCAATTTATTCAGATCGGAGAGGTATTTTTGCGCAATCACTTCGATCCATTGTCTTCCTCATCATCTTACAATCATCTTCATCTATTTCCCTCGCATTTTTATCGTAATCCACCCCATTCACCAGAGTTGCTTTAGATCTGAAGCTCACAAGCTTCTAGATCTAAAGCACGCTCAAATCTCAATGAGAGGACCTCTCATTCAACTCATTTGATCACAAAGGTCCTCCATGTGTGCTGAATTGAATTGATTTGGTCGTTTAATTCTAATTTGGTTTGAGAGTGTGAATGAAGGATTTTTAGTTCATTTAATTTCCATTAATTTTAATCAACCAAATCTAGTGTGTATTTGCATAATTGGATTTCATATGATGGTTCTGAACTTTATGTGATGTGTTTTCAATGATTTATCAAGTTTTACCCAAAATCTGAATGAATCTCTATTTTCTTATTGTATAGTGAGATTAGGTCAATGAAATCAGTGACATTGATTAGTGACCTAATTAGTGATTTGGGAAGTTTTAAAACAAAATGAGGGAGATCTGAGAAATGTTTTTAAGTGTTTTAAGACCTGAATTAACTCCCCTCTTCTTGCTGTCTAGAGCAAGGTAGAAGGGATTAATTAGGGTTTTGAATGTGTTCTTGGGTTTCCATTTGATTTTGAATGAGTTTCTCTGTGCTAATGTTTGCAATGATTGAGATGAACTTACGATGACTTAATTTTCATATGGAGGCATTTAGTATTAAAATTTAATTTTCAGAGTTTTAAATGATTTATGTTTTTGAGGAAGGGATTTAATTAAATCTAAACTTACAAAGTGATGGTAACACCATCATGAGCCCTAACTAGCCACAATTAATCAATTTCGAATGGTAAATGCTTCTACTTGATCATATGAGGGTCATAACTCCATAATGTTCTAATTTAAGAAGAAAATAAGGAAACAAGGTTAATTATGCAATTTTAACAGCACATCACAAATACAGATTAACCATGAGATCACTCAGGGGTCAATTAAAGGTCAATTTAGCATAAAAACCTAAAAAGTGGGCCCACACTGACTGAATCAGGGTTTCACGCATTTCGAGGGCAAAATCAATACTGAAAACCCTAATTATTAACCCCACTTAAATTGAAGAGGTTCTGGTTAGGATAAAATTAATATAAACTCCCTAAAATTCATAGAAAAATGTTTTAAGGGGTTTGCTACCTCTAGTTTGACCATCTGAACCTATTTTGACCCAAAATAGTGTCAAACGGGAATTTGCTCTGATTTGGGCTTCTGGACAATTTCCCTAATCAAACGTGATCAAAACTTAAATCCAAGTTCATCATTAGATTTCTTCAGTCCAAATTAGGTTACACCAAAATTTGAGCCCAATCGGAGTCCATCTTTACCTAGTTTGCATTTTACTCCCTAAGACTCTATTTCTTACACTTAAGCCCCTAGGTTTCAAGTTTCTTTCATTTAGGTCCCTAAATTTGACATCATTCTTGCAAAAAGGTCCCTACTGCCATAAGTGTGAACACACCCTCCACCGCCAACTTTAAGCAAAAACTTTTTGCTCGATCCTCGCCCAAATCTCTCCAAAATTGGAGAGATTATTCCTAAGATGATTCCCTACAGCTTGGGCTAAATCTCAAGATCATTCATGACAGATTTTGCTGCTAGTAAACCCAAAAATTTTGAGCTCAAAAACCAACTTAAAGCTTGCTTGAATTGGCTCCAAGAGGGGCTAGAGAGGTGCTATTTAAACCCCCCAAAGTCCCATGATTCTCCTCAGCTAAGAAACGATCGGATTTCCTCTCTCTTCACCTTCTCTGGCCACCATTTCTTCAGCTTCGACAAGCCTCTCCGACCACCTTCTTCCAACCAATGGTCAAATTGATTGGCCCAACCTCTTACTCTCTTCGTCGCGACCAAGACCGATCAAAGTACGGTCACTTTGAACCCCTCCTTCCTTATTGTCGTCTTGCCATTGACTTCATGTAACGAATGTGTGCCCCAGACGTATTTTAAGACGTCTGGGAGGTGGCTCAGACGTCGGACAAGACGTCTGGGATCACAACCAGACGTCTGATAAGACGTCAGGGATAGTTTCAAGACGTCTGGAAATCCGTTATTTTCGACACACGCGAGTCGCCTGCGTGCCTGAGCGCGCAGACCGCATATTCCCTCTTTTCTCTGCGGCTGCAGGCGGCCTGCCGCCTTCTCTCTCTCCTCTCCGCGCGGCGTTAAAAGGGGCGTGCCTCCCCTCCCGACTCCACCGTCTCCTCCTTCTCCTTCCTGTGCGCGAGAGCGAGCGGACGCGATGGCGGCAGCGGCGGCCGCAGTGAGCGCGGAGGTGCGGCGTGCGAGGGCGGAGCTCTGCCGTGAGGGCGAGCTCGCCGGAGCGGCTTGGCCGGCCGACGGAGGGCGCGGGGGGGCGCGGAGCGATGCAGAGAGGGACCTGCTGCGGGCTGAGCAGCAGACGCGCGAGGTTCGACGCGGGCGGCGTCGCGAGCGGAGGCCGAGCAGGGTTCTGATTCTGGAAAAATTTCCAGAATCAGACGTCTGGGTTGATAGCCAGACGGCAAGGTCGACGTCTGTAAGATCATACAGACGTCTGAAAGGTGAGTTTTCCGCCTTCTTCTTCCTTCTTGTCGATTGACCGTACTGAGGGAGGGGGGTTGGCTGTGCGCAGGTTCGCTGATTCGCCATCCTTTGCGAATCAGACGTCTGGAAGTTGTACCAGACGGCGGGAGTGACCTCCAGACGTCCGGAGTGACCATCGGACGTCTGGGATCTAGGCAGACGTCCCCGCAGACTTCTGGACGTCTGAGAAACCACGCTGAACAGGTAATTCTCTGATCCACTCTTTAAGACGTCTGGAAGGAGTTCCAGACGTCTGATTTTGCACAGTATCGTCTTTTTCGACCCGTTTAGGGCCCGTTCGGGCTCCGTTTTCCTCGATTCGAGTTGCGTTCTCTTCAGAATTAATTCCTCTACTCATCTACAGTAGCTATACACTGTTTTGAGACACTCCTTGTGTTTGATCCTTGTGACAGGATCTTGTTCAGTTGCAGTCTTGAGAGTCGCGGAGGCACGCGGGATTCCCGATCACGCCCCCATTACTCCCGTTGTACCTGGTAGAGTGGCTTAAGTTATTAATAAAATCTGTTAAAGTATGAAACCATAACTAGAATCTAGGACATTGCATGAATCCTAGGAATGAGAAATGTATGGAATGATAGCTCCTAGGTGATGCATGAATCCTAGGGCTGGAAAACTAGTTGTATGCTAGATCCTAGGATGTGGCATGAATCTTAGGATGGAAAAACTAGTGGAATGTATAATACTGCAGTCTTGGAAAAATGGAAAGGAATATAAAGCTGCCTGTAATTTGAATTAACAGCTGCCTGTTATGAATAAAGAAACATGATTGAGATCATGGATTTTGAGAACGTGAATCTGGAAAGTGAAACATATGATGTTCTGAGATAAAGAGCTGGAACCCTACGGGGAATTAGGAGTGGAACTCCTGGAAAGAAAAAGGAATGGAACTGAGATGTAGTTTGTACTGTCTCTTGGGTACGCAGTACCAAGGGAAGTACCTGTAACTGTTTAGTGCAGAGTGGGGCCAGCCGCCCCAGGGACCCGGGGTTAGGATTGGCCGCTCTGTACCGACTTGTTGGCCCTCGTGTACGTAGTACCGAGGAGAGCTAGTAGTGTTAGGAGAGTACTAGCTACCCCACGGGCCCCGGGGTTCTGCTAGCCTCCTTCACCGACTTGTTAGGCCCACTAGGGCAAACCAGGGTAGTCAGGCGAGGGTGCGCGGACTGTGGAGGGGCAAGGCCCCGGTTTGGTTACTGTGGAGGGGTTGGACCCCTGTTACTGAGAGGGCTCTGCCCTGGTTCCGTGCTGTGCTTTGGGCGCACCCGTTAACGGAAACGACTGACCGCGTGCCAGTGCGGGCTAGCTACCTGTGCGTTTATCGCGCGTGCCGTAGTCACCGTTACGTCTGTCAGTGACCTTGGGGTGGTTGACTGAGGGTAGGATCACCACGGGGGACTCTCCCGGCCAGGAGAGCACCACGTGCTACTTCTACTTTTGGAAAAGACTGCAATCAAGATCGTTCCCACGAGGACATTCGAGATCAAGTAAAGGACCTGAGAAATAAATGAAATAGTGAGAAAAATTGAAAGATGTGAATAAAGGAAGTAATAGAACATAACAGCTACTGTACACTCTACTGTTGCCTTTAGTTAGTTTGCCACTCTACTCAGCGTTTTGCTGACGTGTTACACTCGTGACCTTTTTCAGGACCAGGTGTTGAGCAGCCAGGGTCGGCGGCTGCAGAGGACGCTGGGCCAAGTAGGGTCCAGTAGAGTTTACCACAGTCCTTGTACCTCTTTTGTTTCTGTTTTAGTGAGTAGTTTTTGTTTCCGCTGTACCTTCTTTACCTGCAGTTCTTGTTATATGATAAATGTTGTTTTACTGTTGTGGTGGTACCTACTGTAGTAGTTTCTTTCCTTACTGCTGTACTTTCTTACTGTTAGTTATATTCATGCTGAATGTGGTTTATTTTACTGTCTTTTGGTTACTTCCTCGTTGGACGACTAGGTCTTGGGATTAGTCGAGTCGGTCCGGTTCTCGTGTCTCGTAGGGACTCGGGAACCGGGTCGTTACAAGATGGTATCAGAGCAAGGTCGTCCCGAGAAGTGAATCAACTGACTGGAAAATAACCAATTCACATGTTTATAGCTAGAGTAGCCACCACAACATATCTCTTGACATGAGCTCTTAGAGGTTTCATTAGGTACCGTCTGTTTAGAAGCTTTTCATTTTGTTTCGCGTCTCCATTGTAGGAGATGCCGCGTCGTGGAGCTAGGAGGGTGGGCCGCAGGCGCGGCCGAGGTCAGGGCCCAGGGGACATATATGTCGGGCTTGGAATACATACTACCCCTCCTCTTCTCTTGAGTATACCGTCTCGGGACCTCGTCCAACTGATTCGAGAGGTGGTTCGAGAAGAATTTCAGCTTCCACCCACGTCGCCACCCCCTCCCCCTTCCGAGCGTACGACAGGGGAGTTAGTGGTGGAACGAGATTTCCGCCGCCACACCAGGCGTGTTAGGAGAACTCAACGGAGACACGTGACGTCCGCAGGAGGGCTGTCACATTGTGCAGGGCCATCAGTGGCCTTTGGGGGCCCTCGACAGGGGCCAGTCGCCAGCACCGGACCCCCGCCTAGCCGACAGCAGGGACTCACTGAGGGCGGGAGTCGGGTTCCCCTCTGCTACCAGTGTGGCCAGCCGGGCCACGTCAGGAGGGACTGCCCATCTAGGGCAGGAGGTCAGCAGATACTTCCCGTGCAGAGCACTGGAGGGCGCGCAGGAGGCCGCGGTCCCCAGGCACGAGGAGGAGGACAACAGTCGCGAGGAGGGTACCGGCCAGCACCTACCCGTCCGACGCAGAGTGTGGCTGCTTCGTCCGCACCTAGGGCTGAGGGGCGTATCAATGCCCTAACACACAGGGACGCCATAGCATCGGGATCCGTGGTAGCAGGTATGGTTTCAGTTTCAGGCAGACTCGTTTACACGCTTTTCGATTCCGGCGCTACGCACTCGTTTGTCGCAGCCAGTTTCGCAGTTAGTTTGGACCAGGATTATACACTGTTAGAGAATCCGTTCATAATCAGAGGTCCGAGTGGTCAGCTGTTTGTAGCTGAGGAGGTGTACACGGGTTGCGGGGTCAGCATCGGGGGACATAGCCTGCCAGCTGACCTGATTATGATACAGATGGAGGACTTTGGAGTGATTCTGGGGATGGATTGGCTGTCCGCTTACCACGCCTTGGTAGACTATTTTGAGAGGAAGATTGTCTTCTCCATTCCGGAGTTGCCTTCTTTCGAGTTTCACGGGCAGCCAGTAGACGGAGGTTTCAGGTGCATTTCGGCACTTCGGGCGGCGAGACTTTTGAGCCAGGGGTGTGAGGGCTTCCTAGCTTGTGTGGTGGCAGAGCACAGCCCCGTGGCAGACTTCCAGAGCATCCCGGTGGTCAGAGAGTACCCCGACGTGTTTCCAGACGAGTTACCAGGACTACCGCCCGAGCGTGAGATCGAGTTTGAGATCTCACTAGTACCAGGGACCAGCCCCATCTCCACCGCGCCATACAGAATGGCACCGCTTGAGCTGCGAGAGCTCAAGTCCCAGTTGCAGGACCTTTTGGAGAAAGGTTTCGTGAGGCCCAGTGCGTCTCCCTGGGGAGCCCCGGTACTGTTTGTGAAGAAGAAGGATGGGACCCTACGCCTTTGTGTGGACTACCGACAGCTGAATAGGGTCACCATCAAGAACAGATATCCGCTGCCGAGGATCGACGATTTGTTTAACCAGTTGCGGGGTGCCACGGTGTTTTCCAAGATCGACTTGAGGTCTGGATACCACCAGTTGAGGATCAGGGAGACCGACGTCTCCAAGACAGCTTTCCGCACCCGGTACGGACACTACGAGTTTTTGGTCATGCCGTTTGGGCTGACCAATGCCCTCGCTGCTTTCATGGACCTGATGAACCGGGTGTTTAGACCGTACTTGGACCAGTTTGTGGTGGTTTTCATAGATGATGTACTCATCTATTCTAGAGATCGGACGCAGCACGGACAGCACTTGCGGATGGTTCTGGACACTCTGAGACGACGCAGGCTGTACGCCAAATACAGCAAGTGCGAGTTCTGGTTGAGGGAGGTGACCTTTTTGGGTCATGTGATCTCTGGAGACGGCCTGGCGGTGGACCTCGCCAAGGTTGAGGAAGTGCTCAGGTGGGAGAGACCGCGTTCAGTCACTGAGATTCGCAATTTCCTGGGACTGGCAGGTTACTACAGACGGTTCATCAGAGGATTTTCACAGATTTCGCGTCCTATGACACAGTTGACCCGGAAGGATGTGCCTTTCGCTTGGACAGACGCCTGTGAGGCGTGTTTTCTGGAGCTGAAGGAGAGGTTGACCTCGGCTCTCGTGCTCACCATCCCTGACAGTAGTGGCGGGTTCGTTGTGTACACGGACGCTTCCTTGCAGGGGTTAGGAGGTGTGCTCATGCAGAGGGGTCACGTGGTCGCTTACGCTTCGCGGCAACTGAAGCCCCATGAGCATACCTACCCTACCCACGATCTAGAGTTGGCAGTTGTTGTCTTCGCGCTGAAGACATGGAGGCACTACTTGTACGGTGAGACCTTCGAGATTTTTACAGATCACAAGAGCCTCAGATATCTTTTTGACCAGAAGGAGCTCAACATGAGACAGAGACGTTGGTTGGAGCTCCTGAAGGACTACGACTGCAGCATCTCCTACCACCCGGGAAAGGCCAATGTGGTGGCTGACGCCTTGAGCCGTAAGGCGCCCGCACGCTTGGCCAGTCTACAGTTACAGAGTTGGAGCCTTTTGGAGGAGGTGGGCAGTTGGCGACCTCTAGAGTTACGAGGGTACTGTGGGGCAGTGACGGTGACACGGCAGACCAGGCCAGAGTTGATAGACCGCATCATCACGGGACAGATGGCCGATCCGTACCTGCAATCTTTGCGCGATAGAGTACTATCAGGGGACCCAGGGGACTTCTCTTTCTTAGACCAGGTGCTACGCTTGAGGGGACGGTTGTGCGTTCCCAGAGACGAGGAGCTGTTGAGAGAGCTCCTGACTGAGGCATACGGTTCCAGATTCACCATACATCCCGGAAACACGAAAATGTACCATGACTTGAGACGCGAGTTTTGGTGGAGAGGGATGAAACGGGATGTGGGTGAGTTCGTGCAGCAGTGCTTAGTGTGCCAGCAGGTGAAAGCCGAGCATCAGAGACCTGCAGGGCCGCTTCAGCCGCTTCCAGTGCCAGAGTGGAAGTGGGAGAACATCACCATGGACTTGGTGGTGGGCTTACCTGTTACCCAGCGAGGACACGACGCAGTCTGGGTAATAGTGGATAGATTGACGAAGACGGCACGATTCTTGCCGATCCGAGTCACTTTGGGACCAGCACAGTTGGCAGAGAGGTATATCCATGATGTGGTGCGACTACACGGAGTTCCGCGGGAGATCGTATCCGACCGGGATACCCGCTTTACGTCCCAGTTTTGGGCTGAGTTTCAGCAGGCTTTGGGGACGAGGTTGAGGTTTAGCACGGCTTACCACCCCCAGACGGACGGACAGTCGGAACGCACGATACAGACACTTGAGGACCTTTTGCGTGCCTGTGTACTAGACTGGAGGGGCTCTTGGGAGGAGCACCTTCCCCTGGCGGAGTTTGCATACAACAACAGTTATCACTCGAGCATCGGCATGGCTCCCTACGAGGCTCTGTACGGACGGAAATGCATGGCACCCTTGAGTTGGGTTGAGGTGGGGACCAAGTGGGAGGTTGGCCCCAGGTTGATCCGGCAGAGTCAGGAGGTAGTTGAGCAGATCCACAGACGACTCCGCACTGTCAGGAGCAGACAAAAGAGCTACGCAGATCGCAGACGCAGAGAGGTGCAGTTCGAGGTTGGGGACCACGTCTTCCTTCGTGTTTCGCCCATGAAGGGCTTACAGCGGTTTGGGGTGAGAGGGAAGCTCGCGCCGAGGTTCGTGGGGCCCTTTGAGGTCCTGGAGCGGGTTGGACCCGTTGCTTACAGACTTGCCCTTCCCCTGCAGCTTTCTGGTGTGCACGACGTGTTCCACGTGTCCAACCTCAGGAAGTACGTAGCCGATCCCAGCCACGTACTGAGTCACGAGAGCGTCGAGGTGAGCGACGACCTGACCTACCCCGAGCGGCCAGTGCAGATCCTAGACCGAGCCGTCCGCAGGTTGAGACGAAAGCAAGTACCCCTGGTAAAGGTTTTGTGGAGGAGCCAGCGGTACGAGGAGGCTACCTGGGAGCCTGAGGCGGCAATGCGGGAGCGGTACCCGGAGCTTTTCGCGGGTACGTCTTTTCGGACCGGCTTCGGTCCTCTTTGAGTTTGTTATGGTTATTTGGACATCTTTTTCCCGCACCCTAGTTGGCGCAAGTTTCGGGGACGAAACTTCCTTTGAGTTTGTTATATTGTAACGAATGTGTGCCCCAGACGTATTTTAAGACGTCTGGGAGGTGGCTCAGACGTCGGACAAGATGTCTGGGATCACAACCAGACGTCTGATAAGACGTCTGGGATAGTTTCAAGACGTCTGGAAATCCGTTATTTTCGACACACGCGAGTCGCCTGCGCGCCTGAGTGCGCAGACCGCATATTCCCTCTTTTCTCTGCGGCTGCAGGCGGCCTGCCGCCTTCTCTCTCTCCTCTCCGCGCGGCGTTAAAAGGGGCGCGCCTCCCCTCCAGGAGAGCACCACGTGCTACTTCTACTTTTGGAAAAGACTGCAATCAAGATCGTTCCCACGAGGACATTCGAGATCAAGTAAAGGACCTGAGAAATAAATGAAATAGTGAGAAAAATTGAAAGATGTGAATAAAGGAAGTAATAGAACATAACAGCTACTGTACACTCTACTGTTGCCTTTAGTTAGTTTGCCACTCTACTCAGCGTTTTGCTGACGTGTTATACTCGTTACCTTTTTCAGGACCAGGTGTTGAGCAGCCAGGGTCGGCGGCTGCAGAGGACGCTGGGCCAAGTAGGGTCCAGTAGAGTTTACCACAGTCCTTGTACCTCTTTTGTTTCTGTTTTAGTGAGTAGTTTTTGTTTCCGCTGTACCTTCTTTACCTGCAGTTCTTGTTATATGATAAATGTTGTTTTACTGTTGTGGTGGTACCTACTGTAGTAGTTTCTTTCCTTACTGCTGTACTTTCTTACTGTTAGTTATATTCATGCTGAATGTGGTTTATTTTACTGTCTTTTGGTTACTTCCTCGTTGGACGACTAGGTCTTGGGATTAGTCGAGTCGGTCCGGTTCTCGTGTCTCGTAGGGACTCGGGAACCGGGTCGTTACACTTCACCTCCTACTTTGACCGACCAACATCGGACGTTCCCTCCTCCGTGTCACCTCCTAATCTCCCCTAACTCCTCCCTCTTCTCCTCTAGATCATTTCTACCCACTTAGATTCCACTTTCGACCATAGCACACACACCTCCCACTTCGTCTTCTCCCCTTCTGGCATGAGCCCAGCAAGCTCGCGTCAACGATCCACACCACGAAACCACTCAGCAACACCTCTATAACATTTGCTGCACCCCACTAATTAAAAGCCCCAAAGAAATTTGGGGCCTTGATCCCTCCACCTCACCAAGCACACCGATCCATAGTGGTCGTCTTTGACGTCGGCCGAGTGCTACATGCCATGAAACACTAAATCACTGCCACCATCATGTTCACTGTCCACCAGCGATACCTCCAAGCTATTTAACTAGGGCTCTTAGCCCGTATTCGTGTTTTAGGAACTTGGTTGGACTCCATCGCCATCGTCGTCTTCTCTGACATCGCCCGTCACTCTCCAACTACCATACACCCTGCCACCTTCTCTAATAGCTACGGTAAAGGATTGCAAAGCCCTCCAGACTCCCAATCAAGGTGAACGACAACTGCAGCAACATTAATTTGAGGGCATTCTCAGCTGCAGCTGAGCGAAGAAAACGCAGCACATTTAGTCCCACATCATATAGGGATAAGCTGGAGAGGCGCATGAAAGGATTTCGTTACTTATCCTCGTTGCCTCAGAACTCATGGGGGTGAGGTCCTCTTCTCCCGCACGTACCTTGCACGCCCTCGGCTACGACACCATGCATGCAGGTCTGGGCCCTGACCCGTTTACCTGGCTACTGTTCACCGGGGTTTGAACTTGAGAGAGAGAGAGAGAGAGGGATTTGAGCAGAAGGGAGGGGGGATTTTGCACCGTAAAACCTTGAGATTCGTGCCACCACCTCCTCGCTTAGCACTTAGCCTTTGTTGTTCGCCTCTTGTACTGTTCTTATGAGGCTTTGGGAAGCTTAATGCATCGATGTGCTTGGCTGACATCTGACTTGGTTCTACTCCTTGGTTAATATGGATCCATTAGCTGATGTGGATATTTGGGATAAGTGGTTGAGAGTTATTGTTCAAATATTTGATTTTGATTAGAGCTTGAATTCTAGGGTTAATTTGGTGGTTTCAACCACCATTTTTATATCTTTCTTTTTACATTCTATACCTGACATTCTGAGATACATTTTGTTATATATATTGAATATCATTTTGATTTCACTTGCATTATCATTCTTGATACTTGTGATTAGTGAATTAATTTGCCATATTTGCTCCCTACTAATGACCTCAGACTCACGCTTGATTTTCGAGCTTATAAATTTAAGTGTCGCATTGATTTTCATCGCTATATTACAACGTGATCTTTTTACGACGATTTTCGATGCAACACAGAGCAACAAATCAAAAGGACTGATCTGAGTTGTATTAGTCCAACATTAATCTGAATGAAGATTTTTGGATAGAATTTGAAGTGATTTTGCAGTGGATTTGATTCTAGGTTTCAAGTGATTTAAGAATGCAATGGTATTTCTGGATTGAACAGTACTCAGTCCTAGTTTCCAAATCTGAGATTGACTCATTTTATCTCTGATTAGACCTGAGAAAGTCTGATTTAGGTCATCTGAATCTTCCAACTGACAACAGCAATAGCTGCTAGTTTCAGGAGCAGCAACTGAAAACAATGGCTACTCCATAGCAGAGCATGAAGTCTGGAACGAGGTTTCCAAAGGGGATTTCAAGTTGATTTTGAGGAATTAAAAGACCTGACATGAGTATATTGTTAGAATAGTTTATTCAAGCATTCATGTATGGGTTGGATCCAATTTAGATTGCAAATTGACATGTAAATGATGTTTAAAACTCATTGTCCGTTATTTGTTAACAGACCCAACTGTCCAAATGGTAAACTGAGTGAGATTAAATGACAAAATCATGTTTATTGGCTCAATCACCTTCCATGTGTTGTGCTGAACATATGTGAACTGCCTATCTGAATTACTAGGCCGTAAAACTGAAATTGAGTCCTCTGGTTGCATGGTTTAATGTCCATTTGAGCCTCTTTTGTGCCAACTTGTAAATATAGAAAAAATATTAAAAAATTCATAAAAAATAAAATAAAGGTGTCGTGAGTAGGATCATGTAATTTTCTAGGTGAATGCCAAGTTGCAAAGTATTCTAAACCCTTGACTTAGTAGAACATACTAGTTGATGGTTTGGTGTACATTAAAACTTAATAATGGAAACCAAATTCAAAAATATAAAAAGAGTTCTTTTCTCTCTCATCTCATCCTTTCTCTCTCATCTCCTATCTCTATTATATATATATCATAAAAATCAGAAAATGCCCAAAACTACCTAAAATACCTTGTATATTGTATTTATACTTGTAAATATAATTTAATATTAAGCTATATGTAGATAGTGTGTAATATGTAAATAATGTACATAAATAACTTATAATTCTATATAATTAATTAGGTATTTAGAATGATTTATTATATATATAACTTTATTGTATAATTATATAATAATTTTATTAACTTAAATCTATATAATCCTAAGTAATTATAAAAACCTATATATATGTCTATAATTATATCTAATAGTGCACATACATAATTAAGTCATTAATATATACTATATGATACCTATATATTAATTTAATTATGTAATTACAGTAGGTAATTAAGTTATTAAGTTAATGAAGTAGATTATTAACTTAAAATAAAATAAATTAGTAAATTAAGTTAATATTGAAGTAATTTATCATGTACACTTGTATAGTATTATTTTAAGTATGTTTGACTTATTTGTACTATATTTGTATTATATTACAATATTTAAAATTTAATTTGTATATGCCCACTTAAAACATGTATATAAATGTATATAAATTTAAAAAAATTCTAAAATAAATTAAAAATGTTTGATAAATACTTTATTATATAAATTAACTAATTATAAGGTCAGTTTAATTAACAAATTAAACCTTAATTTAACATGCATAATTCCTTAACTTTAACTAATTTTAATATATATTTAAATAGCTTATTTTTGTAAATAAATTATACAATCATGTAGACCTATATTAGGGCTTTCCAAAGCTATAAATTAATTAAAATTTGGATTCAATTAAGCCCTCAAATGGAGGGCCAAAACCACGCAATCAGAACAAACACAGTGGTGTGTAACGCTCAAATAGTGCTGGATCTTTATCCACATAGTGGAGCTCCAACCGTGCAAAGCAATATAAATTGAATGTTGTGCCAAGGCTGCTTAGTCATCAGCGCTCGGCACACCATTACCTTGTCTCTCTCTCTCTCGAGCATACTGATATGAGCATATATTGGAACAATGCCGGGCTGGGGGCCGTGCACTGTAGTGGGCTTGAAATGGGCCTGAAAGAATGCATTGAAATACACATGTTAAAAACTAGAATCGGGTCTAGTAGTGGTCTGATCCCACCCACAAAGATGCTGCATATCTCACGAAAAGTCCATATCACCCACTAATAAACCAAAATTTTTTTAAAGTGAACAGTAACTTGTGAGAGGGCTTCGATCCTAAAGTAAACTAAGTGTTGAGAGTGAGCGTGAGCCAAAAATTGGTTAAGTATGTGGATAATAAGGTTGTGGTGTAAGTGTATGTGTATACGTATGTGTACGCATATGTATATAGTAAAAGTAAATAATATATATATATATGTATATAAATAACGTAATTACGATATATGTATATAATGTAAATGTATACATAGGTAATGTATAAATATAATAGTAAGATGCTGTTTGAGCCTATATATATATAAATAAAACCTTAAGGCTTTAGTGACATATGAATTTGTCATTGTAGATATGTATATATGTTAGTAAATGTAGTCTTTTGCCTTATGTGTTGTACATATTTTACTAAGGCTATAGCGACTCATATTTGTGTTTTATATATATACTATATTTTACTTAAGATATTAGTATGTGTCAATATAACTTAATATAGTAGCTATTTTTGTACCTATACCTAGGTATCGTCTAGTATAGTATATATGATTGACATAGAGTAATCTAAGTTGTTTTTCATGCCAGTTTAGTTGTAAATTTGTTTAAGGTATTATAGTGCTTACTGATTGATTCTTTTATATATAATTGACCAATTCATTCATTATTTGATTCATTGATTCATGTTGTAAATAAAAGTAACACTTTTAGGATAAAAGAATATTTTGGAATATAGAGAGTGATGTATATCAATAACTGTCTCCTAGTGAATGACTTGGAATAAACTAATAAAAATTAAGTAAATAAATAAAATGACGCGATATTTATTTGCATTGTGACAAATATATTACAATAACAACATTTAAAACATTATTTTTAACATGCAACACGATTGTCCATGGTAATAGATGGGTCTCTTTCTCTAGTTACTAGTTTAGGAAATATTTCCCTTGCCAAATCATTACCCCTCTTTAATGTCTTACATGCTCTTAAATTTGCTTTGAACCTTCTGAATATTAGGCAAATTACTAAGGCTTTAGGCTATTGAGTTGTTTTTATGGTAACTTTTTTTGTACTGGAGGATCTCTAGACGATTAGACAGATTGATGGAGGATTTGAGCAAGATGGCCTTTACCATCTTAGTTTGCCTACACAATAACTATTTGTTGTTGTTGCTTTTACTGGTACAACCCTTCAGTGGCATCTCTAATTGGGTCATTCGAGTATCCATATTCTTCAACATCAATTTCTTGTCTTGGATTTTCTAGAGTCTTTTCAGTGTGATGCTTGTTACTTTGCTAAGCATCATAGCGTATCTTTTCAATCTAGACAAAATAAGAGAGCAGACTTTTCATTTGCTCTTGTGCATGCTGATTTATGGGAACCTTGTTGAGTCAAAAGTCTACAGAGCTTTCAATATTTTCTTATTTTGATTGATGATTGTACCAAAGTCACATGGGTCTGTATGCTCAAAGAAAAATATGAAATTCCTACACTTATCAAATTTTTTTTATGGAAATAAAGATGCAATTTTCTACTTTTATACATGTGTTAAGTGAAAATGGTCTTGAATTTGTCAATCATGATTTATGACCTTTTTTACTCCCTTAACGGTTATACACCAAATGTCTTTTGCTAGCTTCTCTCAACAGATTGGAGTTGTTGAAAGAAAATTGTGTCATTTGCTTGATGATCACTCATATCTTGATGCTCTAAATGAATGTTTGTAATGACCCGATTCCTGAGTCCCTACAAGACACGAGAACCGGACCGACTCGACTAATCCCAAGACCTGGTCGTCCAACGAGGAAGTAACTAAAAGAGCAGTAAAATAAACCACATTCAGCATGAATATAACTAACAGTAAGAAAATACAGCAGTAAGGAAAGAAACCACTATAGTATATACCACCACAACAGTAGAACAACATTCATAACATAATATGAAACTGCAGGTAAAGAAAAGTACAGCAGTAACAAGAACTACTCACTACAGTGGAACCACAAAGAGGTACAAGAGAACAGTGGTAACTCTACTGGACCCTACACGGCCCAGCGTCCTCTGCAGCCGCTGACCTTGGCTGCTCAACACCTGGTCCTGAAAGGTAACGAGTGTAACACGTCAGCAAAACGCTGAGTAGAGTGGCAACTAAAACAAAAGAAACAGTAGAGTGTACAGTAGCTGTTATGTTCTGTTATTTTCTTTAATTACGTCTTTCTATTTTCCCACAATTTATCTATTTCTCAGATCCTTCACTTGATCTCGAATGTTCCTCGTGGGAACGATCTTGATTGCAGTCTTTTCCGAATAGTAGAAGTAGCACGTGGTGCTCTCCTGGCCAGGAGAGTCCCCCGTGGTGATCCTACTCTCAGTCAACCACCCCAAGGTCACGGACAGGCGTAACGGTGACTACGGCATGAGCGATAAACGCACAGGTAGCTAACCCTTACTGGCACGCGGTCAGTCGTTTCCGTTAACGGGTGCTCTCAAATCACAGCACGGAACCAGTACAGGGCAGAGCCCTCTCAGTAACAGGGGTCCAACCCCTCCACAGTAACCAAACAGGGGCCTTGCCCCTCCACAGTCCGCGCACCCTCGCCTGACTACCCTGGTTTGCCCAGTGGGCCTAACAAGTCGGTGTAGGAGGCTAGCAGAACCCCGGGGCCCGTGGGGTAGCTAGTACCTCCCTACACTAGTAGCTCTCCTCGGTACTACGTACACGAGGGCCAACAAGTCGGTACAAAGTGGCCAGTCCTAACCCCGGGTCCCTGGGGCGGCTGGCTCCGCTCTGCACTAAACATTCACAGGTACTTCCCTTGGTACTACGTACCCAAGAGACAGCACACTACCACGTCTTTCTTTCTCAGTTCCATTCCTTTCTCTTTCCAGGAGTTCCACTCCTAATTTCCCGTAGGGTTCCAGTTCTTTTAACTTAGCACATTCAGGTTACACCTTCCTAGTTTCACATTCATACATCCCATATTCCCAGACATGCTCATTTATTCATAACAGGCAGTTGTTAAACCAATTTACAGGTAGTTATTATTTTCTTTCCACATTTTCCAAGACTACAGTTATTCATACATTCCACTAGTTCTTCCCATCCTAGGATTCATGCCATACCCTAGGATCTATCATACAATCTAGTTTTCCAGCCCTAGGATTCATGCAACACCCTAGGATCTACCATTCATTCTAGTTTCTCATTCCTAGGATTCATGCAATGTCTTAGGTTCTATTTATGGTTCTATAATTAATAGATTATACTAATAAACTTAAAAGCCACTCTACCGGTTACAACAGGAGTACTAGGGGCGTGGTCGGGAATCCCGCGTGCCTCCGCAACCCCCGAGACTGCAACGGAACGGGATCCTATCACAAGGATCAAACACAAGGAGTTTCTCAAAACAGTATACAACCACTGTAGACAGGTAGAGGATGTAATTTCAAAAAGCACGCAACTCAAAACGCGGAAAACGGACTTCGAACGGGCCCTAAATGGGTCGAAAACGACGAAACAGTGCAAAATCAGATGTCTGGAACCTCTTCCAGACGTCTTAAAAGTGGATCAGAGGTTACCTTTGCTCTGCGTGGTCTCTCAGACGTCCAGAAGCCTGCGGGGGCATCTGGCCTAGTTCCCAGACGTCTGATGGTCATCCCAGATGTCTGGAAGTCGTTCCTGTCGTCTGGCACTGCAGCCAGACGTCTGATTCGCGTTGGATGAGAATCTCAGAACCTGCGCGTACCCATTTCCTCTCTCTCTTAGTATGGTCAGTCGAAGAAGAGGAAGAAAGATGGAATAACTCATCTTTCAGACGTCTGGACAGTCCTCCAGACGTCCTCCCAGCCGTCTGGTTGTTAGCCCAAACGTCTGATTCTGGAGAAAATTCCAGAATCAGGGCGCGACTCGCCCTCCGCTCGCGACGCTCGCCCGCGCCGCGACTCGTCCGCCTGCTGCTCGAGCCGCAGCAGGCCTCCCGCGTCACCCCGTGTCCGCTGCTTCCCCCGCCGGTCGGCCCTAGCAGCCCCGGAGAGCTCGCCCTCACGGCCGAGCGCCTCTTCCCACATGCAGCACCTCCTCCCACGCTCACCGCGACTGTCGCTGCCGCTGCTCACTCGCGCTCGCTCTCGCGCACCGGCTGGAAGGAGAAGAGGAAGGGCGGAGGTGATGGGAGTGAGGGGGAGGGCGTGGCCTTTTAAGGCCGTGCGAGGAGGAGAGAGAGAGCGGGACAGAGGGCGCAGGAGGGAGAGGGAAAAAGAGGGAGAGAGAGATGCTCGCAGGTCTACGCGCTCAGGCGCGCAGACGAAACACGCGTGCCGAAAATAACCGAATCCCAGACGTCTGGAAGGGGTTCCAGATGTCTGGTCAGACTTCTGGGACACCTCCCAGACGTCTTAAAAACGTCTGAAGCCACGCGTTCGTAACAATATAACAAACTCAAAGGAAGTTTCGTCCCTGAAACTTGCGCTAACTAGGGTACGGGAAAGACGTCAAAATAACTATAACAAACTCAAAGAGGATCGAAGCGGGTCCGAAAAGACGTACCTGCGAAGAGTTCCGGGTACCGCTCCCGCATTGCCGCCTCAGGCTCCCAGGTAGCCTCCTCATACCGCTGGCTCCTCTACAAAACCTTTAGCAGGGGTACTTGCTTTCGCCTCAAACTGCGGACGGCTAGGTCTAGAATCTGCACTGGCCGCTCGGGGTAGGTCAGGTCGTCGCCCACCTCGACGCTCTCGTGACTCAGTACGTGACTGGGATCGGCTACGTACTTCCTGAGGTTGGACACGTGGAACACGTCGAGCACACCAGAAAACTGCGGGGGGAGGGCAAGCCTGTAAGCAACGGATCCAACCCGCTTCAGGACCTCAAAGGGCCCCACAAACCTCAGCGCGAGCTTCCCTCTCACCCGAAACCACTGCAGGCCCTTCATGGGCGAAACACGAAGAAAGACGTGATCCCCAACCTCGAACTGACCTCTCTGCGTCTCCGATCCGCGTAGCTCTTCTGTCTGCTCCTGATAGTGCGGAGTCGCCTATGGACCTGCTCGACTACCTCTTGACTTTGCCGGATCAACCTGGGGCCAACCTCCCACTTGGTCCCCACCTCAACCCAACTCAAGGGTACCGTACACCTCCGTCCGTACAGAGCCTCGTAGGGAGCCATGCCGATGCTCGAGTGGTAGCTGTTGTTGTATGCAAACTCTACCAGGGGTAGGTGTTCCTCCCAAGAGCCCCTCCAGTCCAGCACACAGGCACGCAAAAGGTCCTCAAGTGTCTGTATCGTGCACTCGGACTGTCCGTCCGTCTGGGGGTGGTAACCTGTACTAAACCTCAACCGCATCCCCAGGGCCTGCTGAAAATCAGCCCAAAACTGGGACGTAAAGCGGGTATCCCGGTCGGATACGATCTCCCGCGGAACTCCGTGTAGTCGTACCACGTCGCAGATGTACCTCTCTGCCAACTGTGCTGGTCCCAAAGTGACTCGGATCGGCAGGAATCGTGCCGTCTTCGTCAGTCTATCCACAATTACCTAGATAGCGTCGTGCCCTCGCTGGGTAACAGGTAAGCCCACCACCAAGTCCATGGTGATGCTCTCCCACTTCCACTCTGGCACTGGAAGCGGCTGTAGCAGCCCTGCAGGCCTCTGATGCTCGGCTTTCACCTGCTGGCACACTAAGCACTGCTGCACAAATTCACCCACATCCCGCTTCATCCCCCTCCACCAAAACTCGTGTCTCAAGTCGTGGTACATCTTCGTGTTTCCGGGATGTATGGTGAACCTGGAACCGTGTGCCTCAATCAGGAGCTCTCTTAACAGCTCCTCGTCTCTGGGAATGCACAACCGTCCCCTCAGGCGCAGCACCTGGTCTGTGAAAGAGAAGTTCCCTGGGTCTTCTGACAGTACTCTGTCGCGCAAGGACTGCAAGTACGGATCGGCCATCTGTCCTGTGATGATGCGGTCTATCAGCTCTGGCTTAGTCTGTTGTGTCACCGTCACTGCCCCACAGTGCCCCCGTAACTCCAGGGGTCGCCAACTGCCCACCTCCTCCAAAAGGCTCCAACTCTGTAACTGTAAACTGGCCAAGTGTGCGGGCGCCTTACGGCTCAAGGCGTCAGCCACCACATTGGCCTTTCCCGGGTGGTAGGAGATGCTGCAGTCGTAGTCCTTCAGGAGCTCCAACCAACGTCTCTGTCTCATGTTGAGCTCCTTCTGATCAAAAAGGTATCTGAGGCTCTTGTGATCCATGAAAATCTCGAAGGTCTCACCGTACAAGTAGTGCCTCCAGGTTTTCAGCGCGAAGACAACTGCTGCCAACTCTAGGTCGTGGGTAGGGTAGGTATGCTCATGGGGCTTCAGTTGCCGCGAAGCGTAAGCGACAACGTGACCCCTCTGCATGAGCACACCTCCTAACCCCTGCAAGGAGGCGTCCGTGTACACAACGAACCCGCCACTACTGTTAGGGATGGTGAGCACGGGAGCCGAGGTCAACCTCTCCTTCAGCTCCAGAAAACATGCCTCATAGGCGTCTGTCCAAGCGAAGGGCACGTCCTTCCGGGTCAACTGTGTCATAGGACGCGCAATCTGTGAAAAACCTCTGATGAATCATCTGTAGTAGCCTGTCAGTCCCAGGAAACTGCGAATCTCAGTGACTGAACGCGGTCTCTCCCACCTGAGTACTGCCTCGACCTTGGCTGGGTCCACCACCAAGCCGTCTCCAGAGATCACATGACCTAAGAAGGTCACCTCCCTCAACCAGAACTCGCACTTGCTGTATTTGGCGTACAGCCTACGTCGTCTCAGAGTGTCCAGAACCATCCGCAAGTGCTGTCCGTGCTGCGTCTGATCCCTAGAATAGATGAGTACATCATCTATGAAAACCACCACGAACTGGTCCAAGTACGGTCTAAATACTCGGTTCATCAGACCATGAAGGCAGCAGGGGCATTGGTCAGCCCAAACGGCATGACCAAAAACTCGTAGTGTCCGTACCGGGTGCAGAAAGCTGTCTTAGAGACGTCGGTCTCCCTGATCCTCAACTGGTGGTATCCAGACCTCAAGTCGATCTTGGAGAACACCGTGACACCCTGCAATTGGTCAAACAAGTCATCGATCCTCGGCAGCGGATATCTGTTCTTGATGGTGACCCTATTCAACTGCCGATAGTCCACACAAAGGCGTAGGGTACCATCCTTCTTCTTCACAAAAAGTATCGGGGCTCCCCAGGGAGACGCACTGGGCCTCACGAAACCTTTCCCCAAAAGGTCCTGCAACTGAGACTTGAGCTCTCGTAGCTCAAGTGGTGCCATCCTGTATGGCGCGGTGGAGATGGGCTGGTCCGTGGTACTAGTGAGATCTCAAACTCGATCTCACGCTCGGGCGGTAGTCCTGGTAACTCGTCTGGAAACACGTCAGGGTACTCTCTGACCACCGGGATACTCTGGAAGTCTGCCACTTGGCTGGGCTCTACCACCACACAAGCTAGGAAGCCCTCACCCCCATGGCTCAAAAGTCTCGCCGCCCGAAGTGTCGAAATGCACCTGAAGGCTCCGTCCACTGGTTGTCCGTGAAACTCGAACGAAGGCAACTCCGGCCTGGAGAAGACAATCTTCCTCTCAAAACAGTCTACCAAGGCGTGGTAAGCGGACAGCCAGTCCATCCCCAGAATCACTCCAAAGACCTCCATCTGTATCATAATCAGGTCAGCTGGCATGCTATGTCCCCCGACGCTGACCTCGCAATCCGTGTACACCTCCTCAGCTACAAACAGCTGACCACTCGGACCTCTGATTACGAACGGATTCTCTAACAGCGTATAATCCTGGCCCAAACTAACTGCGAAACTGGCTGCGACAAACGAGTGCGTAGCGTCGGAATCGAAAAGTGTGTAAACGAGTCTGCCAGAAACTGAAACCATACCTGCCACTACTGAGCCCGAAGCTCTGGCATCCCTGTGTGTCAGGGTGTTGATGTGCCCCTCAGCTCTAGGTGCGGACGAAGCAGCCACACTCTGCATCGGACAGGCAGGTGCTGGCCGGTACCCTCCTCGTGACTGCTATCCTCCTCCTCGCGCCTGGGAACTGCGGCCTCCTGCTCGCCCTCCAGTGCTCTGCGCGGGGAGTAACTGCTGACCTCCTGCCCTAGACGGGCAGTCCCTCCTGATGTGGCCCGGCTGGCCACACTGGTAACAGAGGGGAACCCGACTCGCGCCCTCAGTGGGTCCCTGCTGTCGGCTGGGCGGGGGTCCGGTGCTGGCGACTGGCCCCTGTTGAGGGCCCCCAAAGGCCACTGATGGCCCTGTAAAACGTGACGGCTCTCCTGCGGATGCCACGTGTCTCCTCTCTCGCCGGCCCTGTGAAAAGTCCGGCTGAAAGGGCCTCTTCCGCCCGCCGTCAGTGTCTCGCGCGGACGGGTTGGTCTCCTCATAAGTCATAGCTGCCTCTACCACCCTCGAAAACGTAAGCAGCTTCAAGGGTTTGACATACCCCCTGATCGCAGGCTGGAGCCCCTCGGTGAACCTCCAAAGGCTCTCCTCCTCTGTGGCTACTGCTGTCGCTGCAAAGCGGGATAGCTCCAAGAAACGCGTGCGGTACGCGCTCACAGTCATCGTTCCTTGGCGGAGAGTGTGGAACTCCCGCCTCCTCTGGTCCTGCCACGTCTGGGGAAAGTACTGCTCGCAGAAGAGGGCGACGAACCGATCCCAGGTCGGCTCGTCCCTCTCCTGTCCCCGGACCGCCCTCCACCACCTGTGTGCCGCACTCTCCAGTTGGTACGTGGCAAAGGCCACGCGGCACTCCACCGGGGGGCGAAGGGTGTCGAAGATCTTCTCCAGCTACTCAAGCCAGTCCTCTGCCTCGGTCGGGTCCTCATCCCCCTTGAAGGAGGGGGGCTTTAGCTTCCGAAAATGTCCGAAAAGCTCGAAGTGGTGCTGCAGTGGAGGTGCTGGTGCATCTCCAGGCGAAGGTGCCTCGTGCATAGAAGTGTCGGAGGAAGGTGGGGGCGGCAGCGGCCCATCCCCTCCCCCGTGTCCAGCGCCGTGTCCATCATGTGATCCCATAGAGGACTCCCCCTCTGCAGCCCCAGGAGGAGGCGCTCGGGGCGGTGGGTGGAACTCCTCTCGTACAATGTCCCGTATCGGCCGGGCGAGGTCCTGGGCCTAAATGCCCGGGAGTGGTGGCTGGTCCACCGAGACGTCGACAACGGCACGCCCACCTCGCCGACCTCGACCTTGGCCGCGCCCGCGGCCAGTCTCGCCAGTCCCGCGACGAGGCATCTCCTACAAGGAGATGCAACACAACCGAAATACGTCAGTACGGAACAGTACCTAACGAAAACGTCTAAGAGTTCATGTCAAAAGATATGTTGTGGTGGCTACTCTAGTTATAGACATGTGAATTGGTTATTTTCCAGTCAGCTGATTCACTTCTCGGGACGACCTTGCTCTGATACCATCTTGTAACGACCCGATTCCCGAGTTCCTACGAGACACGAGAACCGGACCGACTCGACTAATCCCAAGACCTGGTCGTCCAACGAGGAAGTAACCAAAAGAGCAGTAAAATAAACCACATTCAGCATGAATATAACTAACAGTAAGAAAATACAGCAGTAAGGAAAGAAACCACTACAGTATATACCACCACAACAGTAGAACAACATTCATAACATAATATGGAACTGTAGGTAAAGAAAAGTACAGCGGTAACAAGAACTACCCACTACAGTGGAACCAAAAAGAGGTACAAGAGAACAGTGGTAACTCTACTGGACCCTACTCGGCCCAGCGTCCTCTGCAGCCGCTGACCTTGGCTGCTCAACACTTGGTCCTGAAAGGTAACGAGTGTAATACGTCAGCAAAACGCTGAGTAGAGTGGCAACTAAAACAAAAGAAACAGTAAAGTGTACAGTAGCTGTTATGTTCTGTTATTTTCTTTAATTATGTCTTTCTATTTTCCCACAATTTATCTATTTCTCAGATCCTTCACTTGATCTCGAATGTTCCTCGTGGGAACGATCTTGATTGCAGTCTTTTCCGAACAGTAGAAGTAGCACGTGGTGCTCTCCTGGCCGGGAGAGTCCCCGTGGTGATCCTACTCTCAGTCAACCACCCCAAGGTCACGGACAGGCATAACGGTGACTACGGCACGCGTGATAAACGCACAGGTAGCTAACCCGCACTGGTACGCGGTCAGTCGTTTCCGTTAACGGGTGAGCTCAAAGCACAACATGGAACCAGTACAGGGCAGAGCCCTCTCAGTAATAGGGGTCCAACCCCTCCACAGTAACCAAACAGGGGCCTTGCCCCTCCAAAGTCCGCGCACCCTCGCCTGACTACCCTGGTTTGCCCAGTGGGCCTAACAAGTAGGTGTAGGAGGCTAGCAGAACCCCAGGGACCCGAGGTTAAGACTGGCCACTTTGTACCGACTTGCTGGCCCTCGTGTACGTAGTACCGAGGAGAGCTACTAGTGTAGGGAGGTACTAGCTACCCCACGGGCCCCGGGGTTCTGCTAGCCTCCTACACCGACTTGTTAGGCCCATTGGGCAAACTAGGGTAGTCAGGCGAGGGTGCGCGGACTGTGGAGGGGCAAGGCCCCAGTTTGGTTACTGTGGAGGGGTTGGACCCCTGTTACTGAGAGGGCTCTGCCCTGTACTGGTTCCGTGCTGTGCTTTGAGCGCACCCGTTAACGGAAACGATTGACCGCGTGCCAGTGCGGGTTAGCTACCTGTGCGTTTATCGCGCGTGCTGTAGTCACCGTTACGCCTGTCCGTGACCTTGGGGTGGTTGACTGAGAGTAGGATCACCACGGGGGACTCTCCTGGCCAGGAGAGCACCACGTGCTACTTCTACTGTTCGGAAAAGACTGCAATCAAGATCGTTCCCACGAGGAACATTCGAGATCAAGTGAAGGATCTGAGAAATAGATAAATTGTGGGAAAATAGAAAGACGTAATTAAAGAAAGTAACAGAACATAACAGCTACTGTACACTCTACTGTTTCTTTTGTTTTAGTTGCCACTCTACTCAGCGTTTTGCTGACGTGTTACACTCGTTACCTTTCAGGACTAGGTGTTGAGCAGCCAGGGTCAGCGGTTGCAGAGGACGCTGGGCCGAGTAGGGTCCAGTAGAGTTACCACTGTTCTCTTGTACCTCTTTTTGGTTTCACTGTAGTGAGTAGTTCTTGTTACCGCTGTACTTTTCTTTACCTGCAGTTCCATATTATGTTATGAATGTTGTTCTACTGTTGTGGTGGTATATACTGTAGTGGTTTCTTTCCTTACTGCTGTATTTTCTTACTGTTAGTTATATTCATGCTGAATGTGGTTTATTTTACTGCTCTTTTGGTTACTTCCTCATTGGACGACCAGGTCTTGGGATTAGTCGAGTCGGTCCGGTTCTCGTGTCTCATAGGGACTCGGGAATCGGGTCGTTACAATGTTCCTTCCTGTAATTCTGGGACTAGGATGGGGGTGAGATGTGCATAATATGAAAATATAATGTGAAAATGTAAATCAATCGCATGAAAAGCAATCTCACAAAGACAAATGATTTTTAGGTGGAAAACTAAATCTGGGTAAAAACCACCTCCTAAATGTCTCGATTTAAATCCATTAATCAAACTATTTAAACAAGGGTAGTTCAACCTCTTACAATTGTGATACTTTAAACTAAGGGTAGCATACCACAAACCCCTCTTCTTCATGAGGAGTATTTTGTCACTCGAAGGAGATGGGAATTCACAAAGTGAATACCCAACCACAAAAGAAAGAGAAAAACAAATAGACCTATTGACCCACAAAGAGTAATTTAAACTATGCTACTATAGGCAAGAATTCTCTCCTAAATCAGAAGTATGTAGGTGTGATCGTGGTAGAGTTTCGGTGCTCTCAGATTTATTGGATAGGACTTGGAGAGCAAGATCACTTTCTTTCTAGATGATTCCTTCTTTATGATACAAAGAGTATAAAAGTAGTATTACTTGGTGTATCTTGGCTTAGGAAGGGTGCTTCTCTATTTATAAAGGTCCTAAGAAAGGTTTAGAAGGCTTTGGAAGCCTCTTGTGGCCGTTAGAAACAAGGCTCAAGAGATTGGAACAAAATCCTAATGAAATTAAGGTCATTATGACTCTGATAGAGTTATCAGATGTCTAATATTGGGGTCAGATGTCTGATGTCAAGTTTGGACGTCTACTCTAAAGGGTCAGAGTCCCTGATTTTATTAGATCGAAATAGGGTTCTAGGTGGACGTCTAAAGTGCCATTATAAGACATCAGTACACAAAATTGGACGTCTAATAATAGGCGGGTTTGTTCCTGTTTTGGCCCAGATCTAAATAGGGTTCTAGTGATTATTGGACAGACGACAGATCAGACGTCTGATAAAGGTTCTGTACGTTTGGAAAGATGATTCTCTGCAGGAATGGATTTCCTGACAAGCTAACAGCTATAAGGTCTGACAAAAGTAGATTTGGGTCAGATTTAGCCTAACATCTCTTTATCAGACGTTTGGAAGGCTCTTCGGACATTTGAAAATATTATTAATATAATTATAAGATAATCCTCGAAGACTTCTCCTGACAGACCAATGATCTTCTAATTGGACTCTTGTCAAGGTCATCAAACATCTTCTAAGATGTCTGGACTAAGGGATGGATGTCTAATAAGTAAGGCACAGATTAAGGGTTTCCAACCTAAGTGTTTGGTTGTCTGGACAAAAGGTTAGACATCTTAAAGTCCAAGATCAGACGCCTGATGTCCATATTGGACGTCTAATTAGGGTGTCTGAAGCCTATATTGGTTTTCTAAATTTTCTATGAAATGCCTAAGTGTTTGTCTAAGTGTCCTAGTGATGTGTAAGTGTTCCTAAGACTAAGGTATTACTCTTTGAGCTCTTTAAGTAAAAGTAAAGAGCAAAACAAACAAAGAGTACAAATACAAAGATAAAATGATATCTATCCTATTCTTCTTGTCTTCAAGCTCTCACTCCACACGAAGCTCCATCTCTAGTTATTCCTCCATCAATCTCCTCCAATCTGCCATGGATGTGAGCTTGAGCTCCTTCACACTTGCTTTCATTTGCATTTATCCTGAAATCTTAAACTCAATGTAAATGTTAAATATCAAGTGTTTTGTTATCATCAAAATCAACGATTGTGGTACCCTTGCACCAACACTTCCCACTATTGGGCCAATGCTGTCCTTACTGCAACCTTCCTTATAAATCGAGTCACTTCCGCTGTGCTTGATGGGAAAACCCCTTACTCTCAGTTATTTCTTGGAAGAGGTCCTTTCTCTCTACCTCTAAGAGTTTTTGGATGTGCTTGCTTTGTCCATCTCTTCAAGGTATACAAGTTGGCTTCTAGGTCAATGAAATGTAATTTTCTGGGATACTCGCGAAGTCAAAAAGGATACCACTGCTATGACCCATTAACACATAAGTTTTATGTCAGTGCTAATGTTCACTTTTTTGAGGATGTTCCTTATTTCTCTTCTACTATGAAAGGAATTCAACCACCTATTGAAAACAATGTACCCCTACCAGTTCCCTTTGAGACTCAACCATCTCTTACACCACCACCAATAACCCCACCCCCACCACCACCATCACCACCACCATATGTTCTTCCTCCTTCTCTTCGTACCTATCATTAACGTTGCCCACCACCGAATCCTATGCCTACTACTCCTATGGACGAACCACTGTCCACGATTTCTATTCCTTCTACCTATTTGGACTCATTTGACAGAGATCATGAATAGGTACCTCCTCCTCCATCCACCATCTTTGACTGGATATTCCCATTGCTCATAGGAAGTCATCCCGGTCTTGTGCCAAGTACCCCATTTCTCATTATATGACTCTTGACAATCTTTCTATTATTACCGGAGAATTTCTCTTTTTGTTGATAGTAATTATATAGGTTCTTAGGAGTCATAATGAGGCTTTATAGCATCCATCCTGGAAGGTTGTGATGGAGGAAGAGATGTATGCTTTGCAATCCAAATAGACATGGGACTTGGTTAACCTACACCTAGGAGTCATTATGGTGGGGTGTAGTGTTTATCTTGAAGTATCTCCTTGATGATTCTATTGAGTGATATAAGGCTCGTTTGATAGCTAAAGGATATACCCAGATATATGGTGTAGATTAGTTCGAAACCTTCTCACCTATGGCTTGGCTAAACTTGATGTAAATTCTTCTTTCTATTGTTGTAAACTATGACTGGCCTATTTTTCAGCTAAACATAAAAAATGCTTTTCTTTATAGCGATTTTCATGAAAAGGTTTACATGAATCAAACCCTTGATTTTGTGGCTGAGGGGGAGTGTTTGAAGGGGTGCAAACTTAACAAGGGTTATGGGTTAAAGAGGAGTGCATTTGTGTGGTTTGAGAGGTTAATAGAGTTCTTCAAGACTTTGGGTTTACTTACTCGATTTCAAATCATTCTGTTTTCACTTTGCATAGATCTATTGGGCCTATTATTCTGATTGTTTATGTGGTTGATATTTTATTGATTGGTAGTGATCTGGATGGCATATCTGCTACAAAATAATTTCTACATTCCCAATTTGTCACTAAGAATTTGGAGGCTATCAGTTACTTCCTTGATATTGAGTTGCATCATGTTGATGGAGGTCTTGTTCTGTCTCAGCAAAAATATCTTACGGACTTCATGAAATAGGGATGATAGGATGCAAACTTGCTACTATACCATTAGATCCTAACACGCATCTTACTGATTTTGATAGTCTTGAGTTTAAGGATGTGACTCGGTATCGGGTGATGGTAAGTAAATCACTTTACCTTACTATCACTCGACTAGATATTGCTTAATTATACTGTAGGTAGACTAAGTCAGTTTATGCAACAACCTAGGGAGATACATTGGGTTGGTGTTTGTCAAGTCTTAAGATACTTGAAGAACTCACCAGGAAGAGGATTACCCTTTACTAAGCATGACTACCTGAATGTGTAGGGATATTCAAATACTAATTATGTTGGTGCTCATGAAGATCGATGCTCCACCACTATTTTTGCATACAAGTTGGTGGTAATTTGATGACTTGGTGAAGTAAGAAGCAAAATATTATGTCAAGGTCCAATGTAAAGTCTAGATATTAGGCTATGACACATACTACATGTGAACTATTCTGAGTATTATCTATTCTCCAACACTTTGGTATTTTAGTCTCTATGCCTATGGCTATATATTGTAATAACAAAGCAACAAATTTTATTACAAATAATCCTACCTTTCATGAATGTACCAAGCACATTGTGGTAGATTGTCATTTTTTTCGAGATGCTACGATGACCAGCAAGATATCAACCCCATGCTTCGCAACATAGGGCTAAGTGGTTGGCATTTTGATCGAAGCACTTCCTCATCATTGATAGGAGCTTATTCATTCCAAACTGGATATGAAAAATATTTATGCTCCAATTTAAAAGAGAGTGATAGAAGAGAATATTGATTTTGTATTTTCTTTAATTAGTTTGTTTATATTTTTAGTTTTGGCTATTTTTAACCTTCTATATTTGATTTTATACTCCTCTGCATATAGAGGACACTACTATCGATAAAATCATTTTTAATTTTCCATCCCAACATTATAGTCTATGATGTTTCAAAGAAATTAAACAATTAGTCCATTGTGTGTGTGGTGGGGGATGTATGGACGGCATGATTGTGTGTGCAGCACTTTATCCAGTAAACATCAGTTGAGCAGTAAAAAAACGAGCATTCAGCTCACGGGCGTATATGCAGGAAGCATCGTTACCTGTATCTGAGGAAGGAGATCGGGACGTCAAGAACACTGACGCTGGTCATTCTTCGCAAGGCAATTCAATTTCGACTTGTCTTATATCGAAGATATTCAACACGAGCGTTTCTCAAAACGAGTTGCTTGTGTTGGATTAAAAATGATATTTTCAGTCTAAATGCCTAATCTGATTTTCCTTTTTTTCCGAAGGGGAACACCGACAAAATCGAGAGAGAAAAAAAAAGAAACAGATGAAAAAGAAAACAGAAAACAAGGAACGACAAAGAAATGCATCTAACAGTAACATGTTCCTAGTATAACCCTCGTTGATACTATGATTTTGTGGTGCGGATGCATTCCTGGCACTAGATGCATAAAAGACGAACCAAGATTTTCCAAATGCAACCTGTGCGAGTGGGATTGACCCTTGCAGGTGAACATGAACAACCAAGGGGTGACTAAGTGATAGAGTACCCCATTTGCAACCTTGAGTTTATGGAATCAAATCTCCAACCCAACATATTTACCTTCTCGAATAAAAAAAAGGGAGAGTAGAGATGCGAAATATCAGCTAAATTCAAAGGCATGCATTTGGGTACCCTTCATATATCAACTCTTCATCTCTGAAAGCAATTATAATTTCCATGAATGGTAGAGATGGTATGTTGGAAAAATTAGGTGTGTAAATTTTTTTTTCTTTTTTTTTGGCAAGGGATTAGATGTGTAATTTTGAGTATCTTGGATCTGGAGGATAAAAGATTGATATAGTTGTAAATGGAGGAGATAAGTGTTTGAACTTTAAGGTCCATATGGATTATTTTACTCGGAGTATACAAATTCTAGCACATTTTGTTGCAAGAAAATACAAACATAACTGCATTACAATTGCTATGAGTCCAGAACGAAAAACTAAAGCCTATTTCATGAGGAAAAGCCTTCGAAGAAAGGAGAAATGAGCAGATATTGAGAGAAACGTGGCATCAGATTGCAAACACATCAGCTACCATCAAAAGGTTTCTCATGCTCAACTAACCCTAATTAAGATCCTTTCAGCACTCTTTAGTTACATCTAATCTACCAAACTAACTCACAACCTACAAATCTAATCACATGCCAATCAGATGTACCAATTGATACATCTAATTCCCATTCAAAATCCTACCTTGTGCCACAAGAGGTTTCTATTGTTAACTCTTTGCTAAAAGACATGACCACAAAACAAAATTTTGAGCGACAAACCTCCATCTTTTTCCATGGCTTTCTTTGCACTTATCATCCAAAGTGTGGAAGAATTTCAAGCATGGAGCCATGTGTATATACGTACGTATATGGATATGGATTAATGTTACATACATGTATACGGATTGTTTCATAGGTGCTTCTACAAACTTTCAACGTCACAAACATAGCCATCTCATATCTATCGAGCTAGAGTTAGAGCCTCCCAGTGGCATCCCCACTCAAATTGCTCAACTGGTCTGACCACTTGGCAAGCACCTAGGCAGCAAGACTATTGCGAGTAGCAGAGTGGAGCAATGGCTGAAGAACCACAGCAACGGCATAGGAATCCACCAAACCATACACCTTTTGTCCTTCTTCTCCTTTTTGTTGTGGCTTGGTCCCTAAGCATGTTGTATGTTCAACCCTGCACCACCTCTGCGAAGGCTGCACGTGAGATCCCATTACTAATTATTTGTTAATTAAGGGCATAAAAATGGAATTAACCCTTTCAAGAATGATCAAGGCTTTTAATTAGATAGGTTAATGGACTGGGAGCCTAAGAACCCTTAGATGAGGTGCCTATTGCGTAACAAGGGTCAAGGTTTCATTAAGAGGTGACTTAGTACTTGGGGAGGACCTGAAAGCAAGTTGAGCTAAGTTTTGGTAAGGTGAAAACAAAGAGGCAGAAGTACGAAGGACCATTTGAAAATTTGCCAACTTTCTTCAAATAAAAGAGATGGGATAACAATGGACCTAAAAAAAATTCTCTTCACCACTGTCATTCCCTTCTGTGCATTGAGAGTGAGAAAGGAGAGTAAAGGAGCTTTCTCCCCATTTTAGAGAAGAAGAGGAAAGGAGAGAAGGAGGAGGAAGGATCTGGAGCTCGTATTAAGAAGAAGAACCCCCATCCTCCTCCACCATACATTCTAGTTGCAAGGTGAGACCCCTTTCTCATTTGGGTTTGGGTTCTTGAGAGGGGATCTCTTGCATGCAAGCTTATGGAAGGAAGGGGGAAAATCAATGCATGATTTCCCCAAGGTTTCGAGTGTAGGATCTGATTCAACCATATGTTGAATGTTGATGATGACCAAGGTGTTGGAACTGCAACTGGAAGAAGAGGAGCAACAACAGTAGGAAGGAGGTGCTACAAGGGAGAAGAGAGGAACAATAGCAATTGCAACAGTATGTAGAAGCTTTAACCATCAAGTAGGGCATTTACTCTTTTGATTAGAGGCCTAGAGTTGCATCTTAGTGGTGATGCTAAGATTTGATCATGGATCCTCTTCTAATGGTATTGGTTTAGTGATAGAGGTGGTAGTAACCACCCACCATTCATGTTTGAATGGTTGCATGTCATGGAAATCTAGTTTGGAGTGGTGATCCTTGATGTTTGAAGTGATATATGGGTGAGTGGCTATGTGTAAAAATTGTTATATCGCATTTTATTCCCTCCATAAGTGTTCCAAGTGATTAACTGTGGTTTCGGTGTAATGTGTCACATGAACAGGACACTCAGGTAGCTTCAGGCGGCATTTGATACTTAAAGGTTAGACATATGAATGTCTAGCCAAATGATGCCCGGAGATTAGTTCATCTCCTGTGTTAGCAAGTTGCAGAGTCAGACGTTTGACCTAATTGCCAAACTTTTGATGTGGGCCAAGGGATGTCTAAAGTGAAAATTCAATGAGCCCTAGAGCGTGTACACCCCTGGAGAACTATCAAACATCCAGGGTCTATTTCAGAAATCTGATAACATGGGTTATGGAACCCTCTAGGGAGTAGGTTCCAAGCATCGACCAAAAAGTGTGGTTGGTCGATGTGTTTGAAAGAAATAGGATGTTCGACCAGAAGAACTAGACGTTTGATTGATGACCCAGACGTCTGATCTAGGGGCAGACAACTGATATGCAAGGGTTGGGAAGATCGGCTATGGTTCACTACCAGGAAATGTCAAATTTTGACGTCAAATGTTTGATAAGATGACACTAAACATCATATATTGCAGTCAGTGGTGAGTGTAAGTCCTAATTATAAATCAAATTGTGTGGGATTTGTGTGGGAGCAACCACATAGACGCTCAAGAATGAGTAATTGGAAAGGTAGTCTACTTGGGTCATTGACTGTCAACAATGAGACACCATGGTTGGACTCCTAGTCAGTAGGGTTAGCCACAGGTGGGTTATGACCCTTTGTCTTAAGGCATGCCCTATAGCTCTAGGGCTATGCGAGGGTTTGGACCTGTCCACCTTGTGGAATTGGCCATAAGGGGAGGCCTTAGAGGCAAACTCAATAACTCAATGGGGTCAAAACAGATGTGAGGTTGGACTCTGATACCTATGATGGGTGACCAATAGTCATACTGGAGGGTGCGAGATAGGAACCCATGGATATGTGAGGTGACTCGAGCACTGGGAAGGCGATCACATGGGACCATCTGATGATGTGTCTACGGGGAATCACCCACATGATAGGATGTGGCATTCACCTGCCAAGTAAGAATGTTGATCAATCATACTAATCTACAACAAGAAAGTCGAGTGACAGAAGGGCAGCTCTCGTAGGGGGTGCTTGGTGACCGACTTGTGGGTTCAGTCACAAGTGGGTTCAATCACAAGTGGGAAACACTTGCAATACTCATGGGATCAATGTGAACCAGATGACAATATGTCGGACCTCTAGTACTGTGGGATGGGGTGATTGATGAGTCGTATAGGAGTGTATGGACCAAGCCCATGGGTAGTATGGCAACTTGAAGAAGTGCCAAACTTAGCCCCAACGGGGAATTGGCGACCACCTATCAGGTAAGAAACATGATTGACCATAGTCATCTCGGGCGACTTTTGGACCCGAGTCTAGAGGATAAAGCTACTGAAGGCCAAGGTAACCCAAACCTCGAGCCTTGGCTAAGGGAGTGCTCATACGACATCTACCTCAATCGAATACAAGGGATAATTATCACTTAAGTTGACCAATGGGTCAACGCTTAGAGAGATCTATGGGTCGGCATATATATATATATAAAGTGGGGTTAAGAATAGTCGTTATAAATAGAACAAGGGAAGAAAGTTCCAGGTAAATCAAACAAGAACTATACTTATGTATATAGCTCCATCTATACTAATAACAACACCAAATTAAAACCCTACCGAGCCACTTGGATGACACTTACGTCACATTTCCATTTTTAGGGCAAGATGGCAAGCACAAGGATACCACACCGCCCTGGGAAATAGACTTTCCAGTGACACATATAGCACTGGATTGACGTCCCGAAGATAGGCAGGATGCTGTTACCAGTAAGTACTTAAAGATGCTTGGTAGTACCTTACTGCTTTGGACCACTTTTTATTGTATACATGTATGGATGTAATCTGCCTATGTTCTAAAACCTCTAAACATTCTAAACTGCATGTACTAATGTAGTTAGTTGTAGTTTGTCCTTAAATAAATGTGGTGATATGTCTAATGGTGAAGTGAAGGCACTGCAATTTTCTTCCTCTTTCTCACTGCCACTTTGGTTTTCTTGTGGATGTTGTCATGCAATCATATATATATACAGATACAAGTGACGTACAGGCGATTGGTGTTTTAGGTCATTGGATCCAGGATGCCACACTACACCTTTAGTAGTGGGGTAGACCTAAAAAAACTAAAGGCCGATTAGAGGTTGCCCCTCAACTTGTTCGCACAATGCACATACCCCCTCGAGGAGGTAGCCTTCCTCCCCTTGAGGGGAATGTCTTTTGCTCCCCTATAAATGAGAATCTCGTATTTGAGAGGAGCTTTCTCAATCTAGCTACCTTGTACTAAAAAAAAACTCCCACAAAATATTGAGATGGTGAAAATTTTGAGGGTTAGCGTCCCTCCTCAGGCGTATACCATTTGTGGTGGAATTGAGTTATCAATCCTTACATATTTACATTTTGCTCTTTCTTCAATACTCAAGATAATCATCTTGATCAAATCCATTGACCTCAATTAGTTACATGAAAAGATACCAAATGCAATGGTCATTATTAAGAAAATAACCAAAATAACTTCAAGTAATTTTCAAGAGGCAATTTTGTTCATTGTTTACTTTGTAACCAACTTTCTCCCACTTTTTTCACCAAAAAAACAACCTACGCAAAATAAAACTCCCCAACTCCTTAACAAAAAAACAAAACCAACAAAATATCAAAACTTCTCAATTTCTGCACTCCTTCCGCTTCTAACTTTTATTTCTTATAATAATTTTCCTTATCAAACCATCCCCAAAAGAATAACCAGAGAATGGTGGTTATATTTCTCAATAGATGGGCTATATAAGAGTAAATAATGCCCATGAAAAAATTTTAATGGTCTAAACAAAAAAAAAAAAATAGAATCACTAAAAATCATAAAAAATATTAGTTTCCCAACAATTCCCTACACAATTTAACTTTATAAAAGTCATGAAATAACATTAAAAAAAATTACTTGGTAGCCTGAGCTTTCCTGCGAGATCTTTGAACTTGAACTTTCGTTGTAACTGATCATTTTTTTTCTATATACAAAAAGGCACAACAAAGAAAAAAAAAAAACGGCACTTGTAATTGAGTTACTGTATACATGTTATCGTTAAAAAGAGCAATACGGGGAAAGATCATTGGGCAACGCGAAGATATCCTATTTAGATTGATTAAAATATTGGAATATATTTATTAATTAAATAAATTTTCATCTAACCATTCTTCCTTGATAATTTGGAAGGGTATGTAGCCAATTGCCCATACATCGTGTTTGGTAAAGCAAAAAAAAAAGTTTCGTCTTTTTTCTACGGGCAAAAGTGTCAATTCATAGACACATCTTTTTATCCGTATATTTGTTTATGTGGTGGGTTATATGATCCTAATAAATTCCAATACAAGACTAGACATGCTTAATTTTTGTTCGTTTGTTATTTTCAGCACAAAAAAAAGGAAATAATAGTATAAAATGAGAAATTTTATAAACGCATCTATGCTATGAAGAATTCAAGAAGATATATGTACATTGAATATTTACAGGGACATACACTAAAAGCTACACATGTTCCT
This sequence comes from Thalassia testudinum, assembly GCA_037157565.1. Classification (NCBI taxonomy): domain Eukaryota; kingdom Viridiplantae; phylum Streptophyta; class Magnoliopsida; order Alismatales; family Hydrocharitaceae; genus Thalassia; species Thalassia testudinum. The sequence continues at coordinate 59,119,809 of JAZHRO010000019.1, read as the reverse complement.
TTTTTTTCCTCTTGTTCATATTTCATTGCATGACTACGTATTAATATTTTGAATAAATAAGTCGAATCATCAATCTGCCTCCTTTACAAATCAATATCGATAATTCACAAGTGCCTTTGTGCAAAAAGTTCTACTTGCAAGCTTTCCTCTTCGTTGAATTCAATTCTGTCGTTGCAACCTTTTGAACGAGCTAAAGAGGAAAATAACAGTTTGTTTCCCGGAAAAATCGTTGCGGTTGATTGTGTCATTGTCTAGGTCAGTCTCCATCGAATAATAGGAAGGTGTCTCTCTGTTTCCGTCTACGACGTTGATTCAACCAAAATACCGTGATTGTCCAGAAGGGTCAAAGTTGCAAAATGTATGAGGTGACATATTAAGGTAGTGTGAATGTGAGGTAGGGATTTTATAATTAATATTTAATATAAAAATATAAAAAAGGTAACATTTATTATACGATGAATTTCATTGTATCGAAGAAAATTATCATATCATTTTAAATTAAAATAGACGGATGATAAATTATTTTTTGTATAAGGGATAAATAATTTTACATCTATGATAAATCACTTTGTATTAATAATAAATTATTTTGAGTGATTTTGCATCAGTAATAAATTATTCTAAAGTGATTTTACACCGATAGTAAATTATTCCAAAGATGATTTGGTGATTTTGTATCGATGCAAAGTGGTTTTGCACTCAGATAAAGTGATTTTGACCTATGAGTTTTGAATTTAAAATTTAGGATTTAAGATTAGGGTTAGGTTTCTGGAAAGTAATTTCACCTATAGGAAGTGATTTTTCATTTGAAAAGTGATTTTTCACCTTAGGGCACTAAAGACTAAACCTTAAATCCTAGGATGAAAAAATACTTTTCATAGGTGAAGAAACACTTGAAATTTAATTTTGCACCAGTGAAAAATTGTTTTGAAGGCGATATGGTGATTTTGCACCAAAGTAAAGTGATTCAAAAGGGGTTTGTTGTTAATTTCAACAGTGGTGGACTCCACCATATGTGAGTATTTTTTTTGCATAAAAATAAAATATATTAAGTGGGAACCCTGTTCAAAACTCTTTGCGTTAGGAAAAGTATCAATTGAACTCTGTGCCCATAAATTCTCTAAAGTGTTTAAAATGATCACCATCGGATTGCACAATCATTTAATCAAACTACTTTACTCTACCGTAAATGATTTTAATCAACCAACACAAACCACCGATTAATTTTGGAAATATCCAATCAAGATTATCTTATTATATATACAATATAACAACAAATTCCCTAAATTTCATATTGATTATCTTCTATAATAACGTCAATTGCTTATATTATAATAAATTATGTGTTGTCAGCTTGTATTATAACTCGATTATTTATTATTTTATGTATTGATACCTTATATTACAACTCAACTATCCATTTTTTCGTATTATTCGCTTGTATTATAACTAACTTTCTATTATTTTATACGTTATTGCCTTATATTACAACTCAACTCTCAACATCCTTATCACTTAATGTCTCTTTATAAAACAAAACTTATATTGAATGAAAGCGATGCATTACAAAGCGGCTACAACGTATTACAATATCATGTATTGAACATTACAACTATTCCCCACTAAGAGTTGTCAGAGTACAACGTATTACAATAATAAGTTACATGTGTGTCTTCATAAATATTGTCTGTCAGGAAGAAATATGCATGCATTACAAAAAAAAAGTTTAATTCAATGAAATCTTATGCAGTTTTAATTTGATCATATGTGATATAAATATTAAATGCAATATATTATATATTGTAAAGTATCTACGACACATTACACGTAATATTTAAAGAATTTCACAAATTTTCTGTTGTTACAATACTTTATTTAGATTATTATAAGAACCCATTTATTTGTTATAACTTATAAAGTTGTTACACCTGTACACACTTATCGTTACAAACATAATTCTATTTTGTTAAATAATTTTACAGATAATATTACGACCTGGTTCTCGAATCCTTACAGGATCCAAGACCGGCTCGACTTGACTAATCGCAAGACCCAGTCGTCCAACAAGAAATAACCAAAAATTAGGAAAGTAAACCACATTCACTATGCTAAGCAACTAACAGTAAAAGAGTACAACAGTAAAGAAAGTAAACGCTGCTACAGTACATATCACCACCACAACAGTAAAATAGTAACAAGGTACAGGAACGTAAAGGTACAGAAATGTAAAGGTATAAGAGTCAGAACTCACTACAACAGAAAGTACTACAAAAGAAGACTACTGTTACTGGGCTCTACTGGGTCCAGCACGGCTGGGGCTGCTTAACACCTGGACCTGAAAAGGGTTATGAGTACAAGAAGTCAGCGAACGTTGAGAAGAGTGGCAACCAACTAACTAAAACAGTAAAAGTGAACAGGTAACTGTCTATTCCAATTACTTTATTTTACAAGTTATTCCTTTTCACAAATTGGTTTATTTTTCAGATCTCTTTCTTGATCTCGAGTGTTCCTCGTGAGAACTATCTTGATTGCAGTCTTGATCTCGAGAGTAGAAGGCACATGTGGTGCTCTCCTGGTCGGGAGTATTCCCCGTGGTAATCCTACACCCAGTCAACCACCCTAAGGTCATGGACAGATGTAACGGTGACTACGGCACGCGCGATAAGCATACGGGTAGCTACCCCGCACTGGCATGCGGTCAGTCATTTCCGCTAATAGGTGCACCCAAAGTACAACACGGAATAGTATAGGGCCTAGCCCTCTCAGTAACATGGGTCAAGCCCCTAAGAACCAAATAGGGGTCTCGCTCCTCCACAGTCCGTGCACCTTCGCCTGACTACCCTGGTTTGCCTAGTGGGCCAAACAAGTCGGTGTAGGGTGGCTAGCTAAACCCCGGGCCCTGTGGGGTGGCTAGCTCTCTCCCTACACTAGTAGCTCTCCCCAGTACAGTGTACATGAGGGCCAAGAAGTCGGTGCAGAGTGACAAATCCTAACCCTGGGTCCCAACGTAGGGGCGGCTAGCTCCGCTCTACACTAAACAGGAGACAGTCGCTCTCCTTGGTACTACGTACTCAAGGGCCAGCACACTTCCCCACTCATATTTCCAGATCCATTCCCTTTATTTCCAGCAGCTCTACTCCTAATTTCCAGTAGGGTTCATGCTCATATTTCTCATGTCATTCATACCAGGTTTCATCATGCACATTTCCATTTTCAGGTTATATACATGCAACTCATATTTCTATCATTTAATGTTTACAACATGTAAGGTCAAATGTAATTGTTTAACTAGCACAGATAATTCATATTTCACAGGTAGCTCTTGTTCATTAACAGGCAGTTGTTAACATTTCTATCTACTCATTCAAGACTGCAATTCAATCATGCATACAGACATTTCAAGTGCTTCACATCCTAGGATTCAGGCCATATCCTAGGTTCTAATCATTCATTCCACAATGCATTCAGGTTTATAAATAAATTAGGGGAAGCCACTCTACCAGACAACCCAGGAGTATTGGGGGCTTGAACGGTAGGCTCACTTGCCTCAGCAAGCCCCGAACCCGCAACGGAACGAAGTCCTATAACAAGGAACAATCACAATGGAATATTTAGAACAGTATAGAAAGCCTTCTAACAAGTAGAGGAACTCACAAGGAAAACACCGATATCTTGTTTGCGTAAAACAGACTTCAAACGGACCCTAAATGGGTCAAAAACAGAGTTACTGACTCAAATCAGACGTCTGGCACAATGTCTTAATGTCTTAAAAGTGTCCAGGAACGCACCTCAGGCTCTGTGTCGACCTCAGATGTCCAGGACCTCTTCTGGACCATCTGGACCCAGCTCCAGACGTCCGACCTCCTCTCCGAATGTCTGGGAGTGCCTCCAGCCATCTAGTAAGCTGCCCAGATGTCTGAAATGCGTGGGAGGGTGTGTCCCGCACCTTCCCGAAGCAATCCCTGCACGCGACAGCAAAATCTCCTAAAATTAGCCACGCAAAGCGTCGCTGCAAAGCGGCCTGCATGGTTGTATCCGCAAAGGGAACTCACTTTCGCGAAGATCTGTCTTTAGACATCTGGAGTTGCCTCCAGATGCCCACTCTGTCGTCTGGACATCACTCCAGAAGTCTAATTCTGGGAAAAACCCAGAACCAGAACCTCCTCCTGCTCGCCCTTGTTGTGCGCAGCCGCGCCTTGCCTCCTCGCCTGCAGCTCCAGCTGTAGTAGTGTCGGGGATGACTCCCCCGACGCTCACCTCCTCCTGCACGCGCCGCTCCGGCCGTGCACCCTTCGGCGAGCTCCCACACGAGCTCGCGAGCTCAAGCCCCTCTGATAGAGAAATACGCGTGATTTGTAAAAGCAGTTTTTTTAACGTCGTTGTAACACGCGAATCCGCTTTCGCTCTTAAATTTATAATCCTAGATAGGGAAGTATCTAGGGTCGTCCAAGGAGGCAATATGGTTGCAAAAATTGATTCTCTTGCTAGGAATATAAATCTCAACTTTCTTTTTGGTATTTTTCAATATATCAATTTTTTATTTTTAAACTAAGGCAACATGCGAACTGATGGCGGGAAAAGTGTTTACACTTCGAATTAAAATACTACTTTTATGTGACAAGCAGAACCTCTCCCTAAGCTCACTCTAGGCAAGTGGAGGCCTAGAATAATTAAGGAGAGGGAGTGAAGAATGCTGAAAATAAGCTAATAGAAATGCAAACAAAAAATTGCAAAGAAGGCAACTAGATAATTGATAAAGTGTTTTACAAAAGGCCTAGTAGAGGAAAGCTTGTACTACTAGAAAATTGCAAATAAGAAAATAAAACACAAATCCTCTAGATAGATGGTGAAGAAGAGGGCTTCTTGCTCCAAGGTTGGTGGCTCCCAAGCTTGAAAAGAATCCTTCAACTCCTTCCTTGCAGAACTTCGCCAAGGTGATGACCTCCAAGGCAAGCCCTAAGGGGGCGTGCCCTAAGTTTCTCTCCAAGGGTGGACGTCCACCCTAAGCTTTTCTCCTTTTCCTGGCCGTCCTCCTTGAAGTGGGAGAGTCCTCCTCCTTGGCGTGGCTCAAGTTGAAGAGAGTGGGGAGAAGAAGGCACCAAAAGGGCTGGTGATGTGCCCCTTTAATCTCCTTCTCTACTCCTTCTTCTTGGCCGTAGGTATAGGTGGTTTAGGTGGAAAATATACTAAGGGAGGATGCCTCCAAAATGGTGGTAGGTGGTGGCCTTTTATAGAATAGGAGGGGGGCTATGGTGACCTTTGAAATGGATGGCTAGGATGGAAGGAGGGAGGTGGTTAAGGATCCAATGGCCAAGGGTGTTTGGCGCCACCTTAAGGGACACCTAAGGGGTGGTTATGTGTGTTGACACCCCTTGATATTGGCGCCAAAATGGCTTCTAGAAGAGGGTCTAAGTTGGCGCCAAGAAGGATTCTAGAAGGGGGGTTAGGTGGATGGCTAGGATGGCTTATGTGGGTAGGTGTAGGGTGGATTAAGGGGCTGAAAGTGGCGCCAATATAGAGGTGGTTAGGGGTGGTTTTTGGCGCCAACTTGAAGTGTCTTTTGGTGGAGATAATGGGGTGAAGGGATGGCTAGGAGGTGGTGCCAACTTGAGTAGGGTAGCTAGCTTAGGTAGGCTTGAGTTGGTGGAGCTAGCTAGGGTTGATTTTGGAGGTAATGAATGGCCAAGGAGCTGGTTGTTAGCTAAGCTAAGCTAAGCTAAGATAAGCTAAGCTAGCTTAGCTAAAGGTGGAGTAGAGGAGAAGGTGTTGGAGCTAGGGTTTGGAGGAAGGAGCTGAGGAGAAGAAGTCTGGAGCTGGAGCTGGAGCTGGCTGCTGCTGAAGAGGCTGGCATGGGGCTACTCTAGCTGGCTTAGCTTGCTAGTTCTTTGCTAGTTGCTAAGCCAAGCTAAAGTGAGCTAGCTTCTACCAAAATGAGCTAAGGTGAGCTGGGTCTGGTGCTCCCGGGGAGAATCACGCTGGTTGAGGCAGCTAAGGTAGCTTAGCTCAACTGAGTTGAGCTAAGCTGAGTCCCTGTGAGCTGGACTTGAGCTTCCTGAGCTGGGATGAATTCTTCTTCAGCTGGTTGGAGCTGAGTGGAGCTGGATCTGAGCTGGGGTGAACTCCTGTCAACTCAGCTGAGCTAGCTAGAGCTCCCTGTGAACTAGTGGGAGCTGAGGTGAGCTGGGTCTCAACTAAGTTGAGCTGGATCTGAGCTGACTTGAGCTAGGGTGAGCTAAGGTGAACTCTCTTGAGCTGCCATCCAGCTGAGATTAGCTGAATGGAGCTGGGATGAGCTAACCCTAGTTCAAGTAAGCTAGGTTCCAGCTGCGGTGAGCTGGATCAAGCTGGGTTCCAACTAGTCTGGGCTTCTCCTTCACCAATTGCCTTCTTGAGTGCTAGGGTTTTAGGGATCTGTGAATCTGTACATCCCTAACACTCACAAAAACACATTAAAACAACAATAAAAAATGCAATGCATGCCTATCCTAATTTATGCCTAAATGCAGCCCAAAAACCCGTTTGCAGAGTAAAATCCTAAGAGCTAGGTTAGTTTTAAAGAAAAAAAATGATGATAAACTGGCGTTTATCACCCTCCTCTCCTCACGCCAGCTCTCCTCCTCATTGTTGCTCTTGCGCTCTCTCTTGCGCTCACTCCTCTTACTGCGGTGGGGAGGAAGGGAAGAGGGTGGCTGTGGAGTGGGGAGAACGAGAGAGGAGAAGTGGGGTTTATAAAGAGGTGCATTAGGGTTTATGTGGAGGAGAGAAGAGGGAAGGAGAGAGAAGAAGCGTACTGTCTGCGCGCAGCCTAAGCACAAACGCGAAGCTCGTACCCAAAAATTTTTGATTCCTAGACGTTTGGGAAGGTGTCCAAACGTATAACCAGATGTCTGACCAACAATCCAGACGTCTTGAAAGACTCAGGACAGAATGGGTCTTTACATCATAACAAACTTAAAGGAGGTTTCGTCCCCAAAACTGGAGCTAGCTAGGATGCGGAAAAGAAATATATACACATAACAAACTTAAAGAGGACTGAAGTCAGTCCAAAAAGATGTACCCTCAAAAAGCTCCGGGTACCGCTCTCGCATCACCGCCTCAGGCTCCCATGTAGCCTCCTCGTACCTCTGGCTCCTGCACAAGACCTTCACCAGGGGTACCTACTTTCGTCTCAAACTCCAGACGGCTCTGTCTAGTATTTGTACTGGTCACTCGGGGTAGGTCAGGTCGTCACCCACCTCGACACTCTCGTGGCTTAGAACGTGACTGGGATCGGCGACGTACTTTCTGAGGTTGGACACGTGGAACAAGTCGTGCACACCAGAAAGCTGAGGAGGAAGGGCAAGCCTGTAAGCAACAGGTTCTACCCGCTCCAGGACCTCAAAGGACCCCACAAACCTCCGTGTGAGCTTCCCTTTCACCCCAAAACACTGCAGGCCCTTCATGGGCGAAACACGTAGAAAGTCGTGATCCCCAACCTTGAACTGCACCTCTCTATGCTTTCGATCGGCATAACTCTTCTGTCTGCTCCTAACTGTGCGAAGTCATCTGTGAATATGCTCAATTACCTCCTGACTCTGCTGGATCAGCTTGGGGCAACCTCCCACTTGGTCCCCACCTCAACCCAACTCAAGGGCGTAATACACCTCCGTCCATATTGAGCCTTGTAGGGTGCCATGCCGATACTCGAGTGATAACTGTTATTATACGCAAACTCTGCCAGGGGTAAGTGCTCCTCCTAAGAACCCTTCCAGTCCAGTACACAGGCACGCAAAAGGTCCTCAAGTGTCTGTATCGTGCGCTCTGACTGTCCGTCCGTCTGGGGGTGATACACCATACTGAACCTCAACCCTGTCCCTAAAGCCTACTAAAACTTAGCCCAAAACTGGGAAGTAAAACCAGTATCCCAGTCAGATACAATCTCACGTGGAACACCATGCAGACGTACCACGTCACGAATATACCTCTCTGCCAACTGTGCTAGTTGCAAGGTGACTCGGATCGACAAGAAACGTGTCGTCTTTGTCAATCTGTCAACAATCGCCCAGACTGCGTTGTGTCCTCGCTGGGTAATAGGCAGGCTCACCACCAAGTCCATGGTGATGCTCTCCTACTTCCACTCTGGCATAGGAAGTGGCTGCAACGGCCCTGCAGGCCTTTGATGCTCGGCCTTCACCTACTGGCACACCAAACATTGCTGTACAAACTCACCTACATCCCGCTTCATCCCCCTCCACCAAAAGTTACGTCTCAGATCATGATACATCTTCGTGTTCCCAGGATGTATGGTGAACCTGGACCCGTGTGCCTCAGTCAGGAGCTCTCTTAACAACTCCTCATCCCTGGGAATGCACAAACGTCCCCTCATACGCAGCACCTTGTCTGTAAAGGAGAGGTCTCCTAGGTCCCCTGACAGTACTTTGTCTCGCAACGACTGCAGATACGAGTCTGTCGTGTCACTGTCACTGCCCCACAATGCCCCTGTAACTCTAGGGGTCGCCAACTGCCCAACTCCTTCATAAGTCTCCAACTCTGCACCTGTAAGCTAGCCAAGTGGGCGGGCGCCTTCCGGCTCAAGGCGTCAGCCACCACGTTGGCCTTCCCCAGATGGTAGGAGATAGTGCAGTCATGGTCCTTCAGGAGCTCTAACCAACGTTTCTGTCTCATGTTAAGCTCCTTCTGATCAAATAAGTACCTGAGGTTCTTATGATCCATGAATATCTCAAAAGTCTCACCATAAAGGAAGTGCCTCCATGTCTTCAGTGCGAAGACGACAGCTGCCACCTCTAAGTCATGGGTAGGGTAGCTATGCTCATGGGGCTTCAGTTGTCGCGAAGCGTAAGCGACAACGTGACCCCACTGCATGAGCATACCCCCTAACCCCTGCAACAAAGCGTCCATGTAGACAACGAAACTGCCACTGCTGTCCGGGATGGTAAGCACAGGAGCCGAAGTCAGCCTCTCCTTCAACTCCTGAAAACACGCCTCACAAGTGTCTGTCCAAGCAAAGGGCACGCCCTTCTGGGTCAATTGAGTCATAGGACGCGCAATCTGCGAGAAACCCCTGATAAACCACCGGTAGTAACCTGCCAGTCCCAAGAAACTGCGGATCTCTGTTACTGTACGTGGCCTCTCTCACCTGAGTACTGCCTCTACCTTGGCGGATCCACAGCCAAGCTATCCCCTAAAATCACATAACCCAAGAAGGTCACCTGCCTCAACCAAAACTCGCACTTGCTGTATTTGGCATACAGCCTACGCCGTCTCAATGTGTCCAGAACCATCTGCAAGTGCTGTCCGTGCTACGTCTGATCCCGCGAGTAAATGAGGACATCATCAATAAATACCACCACAAACTAATCCAGATACGGTCTGAACACCCGGTTCATTAAATCCATGAAGGCAGAGGGGGCGTTGGTCAGCCCAAACGGCATGACCAGAAACTCGTAGTGTCCGTACCGGGTGTGGAAAGCTGTCTTGGAGATGTCGGTCTCCCTGATCCTCAACTGGTGGTAGCCAGATCTCAAATCTATCTTGGAGAATACCGTGGCACCTCGCAATTGGTCAAACAAAACATCAATCCTCGGTAGCAGATACATGTTCTTGATGGTGACCCTATTCAGCTATCTGTAGTCCACACAAAGGTGTAGGGTACCATCCTTCTTCTTCATAAATAACATTGGGGCTCCCCACTGGGATGCATTGGGCCTCACAAAGCCCTTCTCCAATAGGTCCTGCAACTGGGACTTGAGCTCTCGCAGCTCAAGTGGTGCTATCCTATAAGGCGCTGTAGAAATGGGGCTGGTTCCTGGTACTAGTGAGATCTCAAACTCAATCTCACGCTCAGGTGGTAGTCCTGGCAGCTTCTCTGGAAACACGTCGGAGTACTCTCTGACCACCGGGATGCTCTGAAAGTCTGCCACGGGGCTGGGCTCTACCACTACACAAGCCAGAAAGTCCTCACACCCCTGGCCCAAAAGTTTTGCCGCCCGAAGTGCAGAAATGCACCTGAAGCCTCCATCCACCGGCTGTCCGTGAAACTCAAAAGAAGGCATCTCCGGTATGGAGAAGACGATCTTCCTCTCAAAACAGTCCACTAAAGCGTGGTAAGCGGATAGCCAATCCATCCCCAGAATCACACCAAAATCCTCCATCGGTATCACAATCAGGTCAACGAGGAGGCTGTGTCCCCCAACATTGACCTCACAGTCTGTGTAGACCTCCTCAGCTACAAACAGCTGACCACTCGGACCTCTAATCACAAAAGGATCCTCTAATAACACAGTCCTATCCCAAACTGACAGCAAAACTCGCAGCAACAAACGAGTGCGTGGTGCCGAAATCAAAAAGTACGTAAACTAATCTGCCAGAAACTGTAGCCATACCTGCCACCACTGAACCTGATGCTCTGGTGTTGTTGTGTGTCAAGGCGTCGATACGTCCCTCAGCTCTCGGTGTGGAAGAAGCAACCACACTCTGCGTCGGATAGGTAGCCACTGGCCAGTACCCTCCTCGCGACTGCTATCCTCCCCCACACGCCTGGGAACCACGGCCACCTGCTCGGCCTCCAGCGCTCGGTGCGGGGAGCATCTATTGCGCTCTGGCCCTAGATGGGTAGTCCCTCCTGATGTGGTTAGGCTAGCCACACTAGTTGCAGAGGGGAACTTGACTCCCGCCCTTGGTAGGTCCCTGTTGACGACTGGGCGGGGGTCCAGTGCTGGCAGCTGGCCCCTGTCGGGGGCCCCCAAAGGTCACTGACGATCATGTAAATCGAGACGGCTCTCTTGCAGGTGCCGCGTGCCTCCTTTCTCGTCGACCCTATGAGTACTCTTGCTGGCAGGGCCTCTTCCGTCCGCTGTCAGTGTCTCGTGTGACCGGGTTGGTCTCCTCGTACGTCATAGCTGCCTCCACCACTCTTGAGAGCGTGGGAGCTTCAGGGGTTTGACTTACCCCCGAATGGTAGGCTAGAGCCCCTCAGTGAACCTCCACAGGCGCTCCTCCTCAGTAGCCATAGCCGTCGCAGCGAAACGTAACAGCTCAAAAAACGCATACGATACGGGCTAACAGTCATCGTCCCCTAGCGGAGAGTGTGGAACTCCCGCCTCCTCTGATCCCACCACGTCTGTGGGAAGTACTGCTCGCAGAAGAGGGTCACAAACTGGTCCCACGTCGGCTCTGCCCTCTCCTGGCCTCTGACTTCCCTTCACCACCTATGTGCCACACTCTCCAGCTGGTACGTGGCAAAGGCCATGCGGCACTCCACCGGGGGGCGAAGGGTGTCAAACACCTCCTCGATCTGCTCCAACCTGTCCTCCGCCTCAGTCGGGTCCTCATCCCCCTTGAAGGAGGGGGGCTTCAGCTTCCAGAACTGTCCGAAAAGCTCGTAGTGTCGCTGTAGTGGGGAAACGGGCACGCCTCCAAGAAGGGAGGGCTTGTGCTCAGAAGTGTCAGAGTGCAGTAGGGGCGGTGGGGGACCACCCTCTCCCCCATGTCCAGCGCGGCGTCGGTCTCGTGGTCCCACAGAGACTCCCCCTCCACGTCCCTAGGGAGAGGCGCTCGTGGAGGCGGGTGGAGCTCCTCTCGTACTATCTCCCGTATCAATTGGGCGAGGTCTTGGGCCTGAACATCCGGAAGAAGTGGCTGGTCCACTGAAACCTCGGGCCCAGCACGTCTGCCCCTCCGACCTCGTCCACGGCCGTGTCCGCAGCCCGCCTCGAGGACTCCACGTCGAGGCATCTCTTGCAAGGAGTCACGCAAAATAGAACAAAAAGATGTCAACTCTAACGGACATTCAGCAAAAGAACCTCGGAACAGATGTCAAAAGGTACGTTGTGGTGGTTACTCTAGTTACATGCACTTGAATTGGTTATTCTCAAGCTAGTTGGTTCATTTCTCGGGACAGCCTTGCTCTGATACCATCTTGTTATGACCCGGTTCCCGAATCCCTACAGGACCCGAGACCGGCTCGACTCGACTAATCCCACGACCCAGTCGTCCAACAAGAAATAACCAAAAATTTGGAAAGTAAACCACATTCACTATGCTAAGCAACTAATAGTAAAAGAGTACAGTAGTAAAGAAAGTAAAAGCTGCTACAGTACATATCATTACCACAACAGTAAAACAGTAACAAGGTACGTAAAGGTACAGAAATGTAAAGGTACAAGAGTCAGAACTCACTACAACAGAAAGTACTACAAAAGAAGACTATTGCTACTGGGCTCTACTGGGCCCAGCACCCTCTGCAGCCGGAGACTCAGGCTGCTCAACACCTGGACCTGAAAAGGGTTATGAGTAGACGAAGTCAGGGAATACTGAGTGGAGTGGCAACCAACTAACTAAAGGAGTAAAAGTGAACAGGTAACTGTCTATTCCAATTACTTTATTTTACAAGTTATTCCTTTTCATCCATTGGTTTATTTTTCAGATCTCTTTCTTGATCTCGAGTGTTCCTCGTGGGAACGATCTTAATTGAAGTCTTGATCTCGAGAGTAGAAGGCACACGTGGTGCTCTCCTGGCCGGGAGAGTTCCCCGTGGTGATCCTACACCCAGTCAACCACCCAAGGTCACGGACAGATGTAATGGTGACTATGGCACGCGCGATAAGCACACGTGTAGCTACCCCGTACTGGCACGCGGTCAGTCGTTTCCGCTAACGGGTGCACCCAAAGTACAACACGAAACAGTATAGGGCCTAACATTCTCAGTAACTGGGGTCAAGCCTCTAAGAACCAAATAGGGGTCTCACCTTTCCACAGTCCGCGCACCCCAGCCTGACTACCCTAGTTTTCCTAGTGGGCCTAACAAGTCGGTGTAGGGTGGCTAGCTAAACCCTGGGCCCAGTGGGGTCGTTAGCTCTCTCCCTACACTAGTAGCTCTCCCCGGTACAGTGTACACGAGGGCCAAGAAGTCTGTGCAAAGTGGCCAATCCTTACCCCGGGTCCCAACCCAGGGGTGGCTAGCTCCGCTCTACAATAAACAGGGGATAGTCATTCTCCTTGGTACTACGTACTCAAGGGCCAGCACACCTCCCCACTCATATTTCCATATCCATTCCCTTTATTTCCAGGAGCTCTACACCTAATTCCCCGTAGGGTTCATGTTCATATTTCTCATGTCATTCCATACCAGGTTTCATCATGCACATTTCCATTCTCAGGTTATACACATGCAACTCATATTTCTATCATTTAATGTATACAACAGGTAAGGTCACATGTAACTGTTTAACTAGCATAGGTAATTCATATTTCACAGGCAGCTCTTGTTCATTAACAGGCAGTTGTTAACATTTCTATCTACTCATTCAAGACTATAATTCAATCACGCATATAGACATTTCAAGTACTTCTCGTCCTAGGATTCATGCCATATCCTAGGTTCTAATCATTCATTCCACACATGCATTCAGGTTTATAAATAAATTAAGGGAAGCCACTCTACCAGACAACTTAGGAGTATTGGGGGCTCGAATGGCAGGCTCACGTGCCTCAGCAAGCCCTGAACCCGCAACGGAACGAAGTCCTATAACAAGGAACAATCACAATGGAACATTCAGAATAGTATAGAAAGCCTTCTAACAAGTAGAGGAACTCACAAGGAAAACACCGATATCTTATTTGCGTAAAACGGACCTCAAACGGACCCTAAACGGGTCAAAAACAGAGTTACTAACTCAAATCAGACGTCTGGCACAGTGTCTAGACGTCTTAAAAGTGTCCAGGAATGCACCTCAGGCTCTGCGTCGACCTCAAATGTCTAGGACCTCTTCTGGACAGTCTGGACCCAGCTCCAGACGTCCGACCTCCTCTTTGGACATCTGGGAGTGCCTCCAGCCGTCTGGTAAGCTACCCAGACATCTAAAACACGTTGGAGGGCATGTCTCGCGCCTTCCCGATGCAATCCCTGCACATGACAGCAAGATCTCCTAAACTTAGCCAACCCAAAGCATAGCTGCAGAGTGGCCTGCATGGCCGTATCCGCAAAGGGAACGCACCTTCGCGAAGATCTATCTTTAGACGTCTGGAGTCACCTCCGGATGTCCACTCCGTCGTCTGGATGTCACTCCAGACGTCTAATTCTGGGAAAAGCCCAGAACCAAAACCTCCTCCTGCTCGCCCTCGCCACGCACAGCCGCTCCTCGCCTCCTCCCCTGTAGCTCCTGCTGCAGTAGTGTCGGGGATGACTCCCCCAACGCTCACCTCCTCCCGCACGCGCCGCTCTGGTCGTGTGCCTCTGGCGAGCTCCCACATGAGCTCGCAAGCTCAAGCCCCTCCTCCTCTCCTCATGTTGGCTCTCCTCCTCGTCGCTGCTCTCGCGCTCTCTCTCACACTTACTCCTCTCACTGCGATGGGGAGGAAGGGAAGAGGGTGGCTGTGGAGTGGGGAGAATGAGAGAGGAGAAGTGGGGTTTATAAAGAGGTGCGTTAGGGTTTATGTGGTGGAGAGAAGAGGGAAGGAGAGAGAAGAAGCGTACTGTCTGCACGCAACCCGCGCGTAGACGTGAAGCTCGTACCCAAAAATTTCGATTTCCAGACGTCTGGGAAGGTGTTCAGATGTTTGACCAGATGTCTGACCGACAGAACGGGTCTTTACAGATAATAACATAGATTCTTCTCTATTTCAGGTGCCAAATAGTTAAATTTACTTGAACACAATGCTTAAAATAGACAAAAAAGGCATCAAATCTACTCGATCCGATTAAAATCCAATGTTCCATAAAAAAATCACCAAAAATAACATGGTGGTTTCACACTACTTATTAACAACAAACTTTCTCTTTTTGTAATTAGAAAATTTCCATCATTAATAATGCTTTCTAAATATATGATCCAATTAATGGTCTTTATTGAGAGGAGTATTGAGATAAAATATTAATTGCTTCTATAAAAGGGAATCACAGGTGAAGTTGTAACTACTCAGAAATGATTGTAATACAAACTTGTATTACAAGTGTTCTTTATAATAACAATACTAAAATTTGTATTACAAGTGAAAACTGACTTGTATTACGATTATACGTGCAGTTGCAATACAAGTAATAACTCAGAACTTTTTGTAATACAAACTTATATTACAAGTATTATTTGTAATAGAAATGTTAAAATTTCTATTACAAGTGAAACTGACTTGTATTACAACTTCACGTATAGTTGTAATACAAGTAACCATTTAAAATTATTTGTAATATAAATTTGTATTAAAAGTATTCTTTATGATAGAGAACTGTTTTTAATATAAACTTGGTTAATTATATTTTTTAAATGGTATATAAATAAATTTGCAATAAAACTTCTTATTTATGTGAAAAGGTACTTTCCAAAAATAAAATAACAATTAATTGAACACATTTCAAATAAGAATAGTGACTTTTCTAAATCACTATTTATATTGTGTAGTGATTTTCATTAATAGAGAACATCATAAAAAAATATAATTGTAGACTATTTTTTAATCTTTTGAATGCAGAGAATATATACATAGACACACACATGCATGGAGCATGAAATATTTCTTAATTAGGAGACATAAAACAGAGAAAAGCTAATTTTCAATGAATATTATTATTGTAACAATAATAGTCATAAAAACATGCACAGAATATGTGTTCCCTAACTTTATACGTTGTGCTCTTGCATGTTTGCTTACGAACAATCTTCTAGGCAAAAGCGATCCGTTTACTTTGTCACGTGGGAAAATCCATTGTCGTAAAGATAAATGTCAAGCACACATAAAGTATCAGCTTCTTATTTATGATTTTTTTAAACCGCGACGGTTAACCAAGATGGGTTAGGAGAGGGAAGTGGAATGTTTGGGTATTATCTTCAATCGTACAAAAATCTAAGAGTATAATGGTACATTGGAGAATAAATTAAATCTAAGATACTTCATTCGGAACTGTTAGGAAATAAAATGAAGATTTTATCTTCTTATTGAGTTATTTTATTTTTAGGTTGTTTAAATTATTTTCATGTATATTCTTTTCCTAACCCTCTCCATATATATAAAGAGGGTTATGATCTTCTGTTACGAATAAAAATAAATATTCTCTTCACCTAAAATCATTATTGATATTAGAGTCACTGATCTTGGTGGTTTAGGATTTAGAGGTAGAAAATCAAGAGGAGAGGCCCTCCAGCAGTGTCATTGGCCTCCAGCAAGCCACCAGAGAGGCTCTCTCCTCTCCCAAATCACACTTCTCTTCTTCCTCTCTGGTTTCACTACTGCTGCTGTTGGTCTTCTCATCGTCGGAAGGAAAATCGCCACCGACGCTGCCTTCGACCACCGTTCAACAAGGATCCACCGGTAGGGTGGTCACTAGAGCCCTAGTGACCAAACCGACCACCATCGGTGGTCCTTTTGTGAGCTACGCATCGCCGACAACCCCAATAGGCCGGAGCACTGCCCCTGAAGACAAAATACCAGATCTCTGTTGTGGCCCCTTAAACCTCGTTTGATCGAGGATTCAAGGGCACCATTGAGTTCCTTGGAGGATGCCCTACCAGACCGAGGTGGTCCGAACCTCCTCCGGTTCACTGGAGCTCCGCTGCCGATCTCTTTGCTACAATGGCGCTGCCCACAGTGAGAGAGAAAAAAAAGCCAAAGGTGGAGAAGGAGGGGGCCATTTGGTTGGAGGGGGAACTCCTTCAATGTGATCAACTTTCTCGTAGGCACCCAATGGAGGAGAAGGCGGAGAGGAGGACAACGTCTTCTCCATAACGTGGCAGTGGTAGAAGAGAATGCACAAAGAGGAGAAATCCTCTTTAGGTTTAGGTGTCTTTTTATTATATATATATATATATATATAGGGTTATTTATGCTTAAGTCCAGTTTTCTATTTTCTTTAAAGGTAAGTCTTTTAGTGTTGGGGTATTTGTCGATAACCCCTTAAAGGTTTGAATTCTTAGTTGGGTCCTTATATGTTGAATAGAAGACACACGAGTTGAAGACGGGAGCCACCTTAAGAAGTTAAAGTTCGGGCAACACTCTCGCGTACCTCAAGAGAAACCAAGTATTGACTGGCTTTGTGAGGGCGTACAAGCAAGGGCACCCAAAGTTGAACACACGAAGAAGCGGAATACCACATTGATGAGAGTGGATCTTCATTACCTTATGGATCCAAGACTTCGCCGTCTCCCGCTTCTCGTCTTGTGAGGGAGTGATAGGAAATAAAATGGAGATTTTATCTGCTTATTGAATTATTCTATTTTAAGTAAAAGGTTGTTTAAGTTGTTTCCATGTATATCCTTTCCCCTCTCTATATAAAGAGGGTTAGGGTCTTCTTTTATAAATAACAACAAATATTTTCTCCACCTAAAATCTCTACAAGAAGCAACCTGTGATATTCTAAGCACCATATATATATATATAGATAAATAAAAAATGTCCCTCGGTCATCTATTAGAATCCTTCATGCTATAGTTGATTCACCCGCACGCTTCTATGTTTCTTCTGGGGATCATATAATTGCATTAATTTAGAAGATAAAGACTTTCCAATAGCTTTCTATGATAATGCGATAACATATAGCTTTTGCTTTCGGGAAAATCCACATGGGCAATAATCTCCTTGATTTAGGATAGTCTGATGGAGCATTTGTTACATGCTATATATTTGGGACCAAAGAAACAAAAATACAACTATGGACGTGGAGATCGCTAGATTGGGGCACTTCAATTGTGAAGATGGCATCCGAGAGGAAGGAAGAAGCTAAACATGCATGAGGGACCAAATAGGACAAGGCCCTTAATCACGAAGGGTACACTTCTAGCATCGAGGAGCTTCCATCCGAAGGCTTCTAAGTTTTACGTGTCGCAGGCTTGGCTATTCTTCGAACGAGCTTCTCACGAATTACTTGTGAAGCTCGTGGGCGAGTCAAGGGAGAAAGGACAAGGAGATCATCCATGCATCTTCGATCGATCAAAGCTAATAGAGTGAAAGGGAAGATTGTTGGGGTTAATCTATAGATGACCCATCACTAATTTAGGATGGACCTAAACATTAAACAATATCAATTAAACCTTATACTGAATGGGTATTGATACTGGTGTATCAGTACCGGTATCCCATATACTGAGTACCGATACTAGTGAACTAGTATCGATATTCATGACTTACAACTTTATCTCCCATATCCAAAGTGATACTGATATTGATGTCAAGTACCGGTACCTATGGCTTACAGTTTGAGACTCAAGTTCAATGATATACTTGTCCAGTACTCTTGGTGTACTGATATTAGAGATTAGTACTAGTACTCATGACATATTAGTATTACTCCATAATTAAATTAATCTCAACGAGTACCGATATCCTATGACTAGTACTAGTACTTGTTGAGTACTAGTGCCTCAATCTGTAGTCAACATGTACTGGTACTGAAGAGTAGTACCGATAGTGATCTACAGATCTTGGTCACAATAGACCCAGAACCTGATTTATGACATACATGTACTGGTACCCCTTATGAATACTAGTATTAGTGAACTACAGTCCATAGATCTTGAGTTATGGAGCCAAATCTATAGCACACATGTACCGATACTCATAATGAGTATTGGTACTTGTGTCAATTACAAAATTTGATTTGAATTTTCTGAGAAGATAAGTCATCTATCCTAATTTATGCAGAACCTAGGTATTGGTAAACATTCTATATGAAAAGGATGAAACATAAAACACATACAAAGAGTAACATAATAAATGAAATGAAAAGATATGAGTATGCATTCATACATATATATATATATACATATGTGTATACACACCTGTACGTGTATATATATATATATATATACCTGTATTCATCTTTCCTGGTCGATCTGGGCTTTAGTAAGGCTCCACCAAGAATCACCTACCTCTTGGATCAATATCACCAAGGAGGAAATCACCAGTTCCTGCCGTTCTCTCTCCTTTGTTCTCTCTCTCTCAAGGTTCGCGATGAAGGTAAACCAAAATCAGAGAGAGTGTAAGAATATTAGGGGTGGTCTCTTGGGGACCATAATTGCCCATTAATCAGCAATTAGAGAAAATAAATGTTGGATGATTTGTGACTTCTCCGATCAAGAACTCTCAATTCACAACATAGTCTCTACACATATCATTTAAAATCCACACATCTTTTAATGCATTTTGATGTCCATACCCAAATTAGCTTTAGTTGGTCACCTTAAATAATTGGCATTTAGATGACAAACATAATTCATTTGTACGTTAAATGATTATACCTATAGAATAATACATATATTAGTTCATAAATTGGATTATAATCCAATACTTTCCCACTTGGACTATATATGCAACCTGTTAACCAATCAACACACAAAACCAAAATTTGAGTTTAGCTTTACTGTTATAATGGGAATACATATTGTTACGACTCGATTCCCGAATCCCTACGAGACAGGAGAATCGGACCGACTCGACTAATCCCAAAACCCAGTCGTCCAACGAGAAAGTAACCAAAAGAGCAGTAAAATAAATCACTTCACCATGTATATAACTAGTAGTAACAAAAGTACAGCAGTAAAGAAAAGAACTACTACAGTACACACCACTACAACAGTAGAGAATTAAACAGGTACATAAACATGATGCTTACAATAAAAGAGTACAGTGGTAACAGAAAATACTCACTACAATAGAAGAAAAGGTACAGTAGGTACTACATAAGTAAAACTACTGGGCTCTACTAAGCCCAGCACCCTCTGCAGTCGTCGGCTCTGGCTGCTCAACACCTGGTCCTGAAAAGGTGACAAAGGTGACATGTCAGTGAAACGTTGAGTAGAGTGGCAACCAAAAGCTAAGAAAAACAGTAAGGTGGACAAGTAGCTGTTATTTTTAATCTCTTTCTTTATTTTCCCATTTACTTATTCTTGGATTATTCCTCAGATCTTTCTCTTGATCTTGAATGTTCCTCGTGGGAACGATCTTGATTGCAGTCTTTTTCGAAAAGTAGAAGTAGCACGAAGTGCTCTCCTGGCTGGGAGAGTCTCCCGTGGTGGTCCTACCCTCAGTCAACCACCCCAAGGTCACTGACAGACGTAATGGTGACTACGGTATGCGCGATAAATGCATGAGTAGCTACCTCGCACTGGCACGCGGTCAGTCATTTCCGTTAATGGGTGCGCCCCAAGCACAGCACGGAACCAGTATAGGGTAGAGCCCTCTCAGTAACAGGGGTCCAGCCCCTCCACAGTAACCAAACAGGGGTCTTGCCCCTTCACAGTCTGCGCACCCTCGCCTGACTACCCTGGTTTGCCCAGTGGGCCTAACAAGTCAGTGTAGGAAGGCTAGCAGAACCCCGGGGTCCGTAGGGTGGCTAGTGCTCTTCCTACACTAGTAGCTCTCCCTGGTACTGTGTACGCGAGGGCCAAAAGTCGGTATAAAGTGGCCAGACCTAACCTCGGGTCCCTGGGGCAGCTAGCTTCGCTCTGCACTAAACAGGGGGACAGTTGCTCTCCTTGGTACTCTATACTCAAGGGCCAGCTCACTTCCCCAATTCCATTCCATTCACTTCTCAGGAGCAATACTCCTAATTCCCCGTAGGGTTCATGCTCATTTTTCTTTAACCTAGCCAATTTAGGTTTCATCATTTTAGCTTTATATTCATATAGCCCATGTTCTCAATAATAATTATTCATTCATAAACAAGTAACTGTGAACCAATTACAGGCAGTTATCATTTTCCTTTCTACTTTTCCAAGACTGCAATATATATATTCATGACATTCGTTTTGGTGTTTCTGTTCCTAGGATTCATGCCACACCCTAGGAGCTATCATTCAATCTAGTTTTCCAGTCCTAGGATTCATGCCATACCCTAGGATCTATCATTCAATCTAGTTTTGCAGTCCTAGGATTCATGCCATACCCTAAGATCTATCATTCAATCTAGTTTTCCAATCCTAGGGTTCATGCCACACCGTAGAATCTATTATCTCACAAGTGCATAGATGTTGGTAAATAATTAAAGGGATCCACTCTACCCGCAAAACCGGGAGTACTGGGGGCGTGATCGGCAAGCCCGTGCGCCTCCGCAACCCACAGAGCCGCAACGGAACGGGGTCCTAACATAAGGACCAAACACAAGGAATTACTCAGAACATGATACAAATATTGTAAACAGGTAGAGGAACTAATTCTGAGAAGAACAAAACTTGAAACGTTGAAAACGGACTTCGAACGGACCCTAAACGGGTCAAAAACGACACGTCTGCCCAAAATCAGACGTCTGGAACATCTTCCAGACGTCTTAAATGATGGTTCAGGTCATACCTTCTTTCTGCGTAGTTCCTCAGACGTCCAGAATCCCGCTGGACTGTCTGGGCTTAGCTCCAGATGTTCGACTGTCACTCCGGATGTCTGGAGACCCTCTCAGTCATTTGGTGCTGTGCCCAGATGTCCGATCTGTGTGGGAGGGCGTGCCCTTGCACCTTCCCGAATGAGACCTGCACGCATTTGCAACCGTCCTCAACACGAAAAAGAGGCAGACCCCTCGGCGGAACGGCCTGCATGGCCGTACACGCGAAAGGAAGGAGAAAAGGAAATATTGTACCTTTCAGACGTCTGGATCTTCCTCCAGACGTCTCCTGTGTCGTTTGGACGTAGGTCCAGACGTCTGATTCTAGAAAATTTTCCCAGAATCAGGACCTCCTCACCCTCCGCCTGTTGCGCACGGCCGTGCTGCGCCGCGCTCGCCTGCTGCCTGAGCTGTAGCAGCACCTCCCCGGCGCCACTCTCCCGCCGGCTGGCCCTAGCTACTCCGGCGAGCTCGCACCCTCGCGCTCTAACTCCCTCCCTCTCACTGCAACCCCTCCTCTCCGCGCACACACGGCAGCAGCTGCTGCCCTCGCCCGCTCACTCTCACACTAACAGGAAGAAGTAGAAGAAGGGGGCGGTGGAGTGATGGTGAGGGAGAGGAGATGGGGAGTATTCGAAGGCACCGTGGGGATAGAGAGAAAGAAGGCTGCGCCTGTAGGGAGGAAAGAAGGAGAAGAAAGGAGGGTGGCGGTTCAGTCTGTGTGCGCATGCGCGCAGACGCGAAATCGTACGTCGAAAAAATTAATTTCCAGACATCTAGGAAGGCTTCCAGACGTCTAGACCAACTCCCAGACGTCTTAAACGATGTTTGATGCCGGGTCTTAGCAACATAACAAACTCAAAGGAAGTTTCATCCCTGAAACTTGCACTAACTAGGGTACGGAAAAGAAAGATATATGCATAACAAACTCAAAGAGGACCGAAGCCGGTCCGAAAAGATGTACCCTCAAAAAGCTTCGGGTACCGCTTCCGCATCGCCGCCTCAGGCTCCCAGGTAGCCTCCTCGTACCGCTGGCTCCTCCATAAAATCTTCACCAGGAGTACTTGCTTCCGTCTCAGACTGCGGACGGCTCTGTCGAGAATCTGCACTGGCCGCTCAGGGTAGGTCAGGTCGTCACCCACCTCGACACTCTCGTGACTCAGGACGTGACTGGGATCGACGACGTACTTCCTGAGGTTGGACACGTGGAACACGTCGTGCACATCAGAAAGCTAGGGAGGAAGGGCAAGCCTGTAAGCAACGGATCGAACCCGCTCTAGGACCTTAAAGGGTCCCACGAACCTCGGCGCGAGCTTCCCTCTCACCCCAAACCGCTGCAGGCCCTTCATGGGCGAAACACGAAGGAAGACGTGTCCCCAACCTCAAACTGCACCTCTCTGCGTTTTCGATCTGCATATCTCTTCTGTCTGCTCCTGACAGTGCGGAGTCGCCTGTGGATCTGCTCGACTACCTCCTGACTCTGCCGGATCAGCTTGGGGCCAACCTCCCACTTGGTCCCCACCTCAACCCAACTCAAGGGTGCCGTATACCTCCTGACTGCTCGAGTGATAACTGTTATTATATGCAAACTCCGCCAGGGGCAAGTGCTCCTCCCAGGAGCCCTTCCAGTCCAGTACACAAGCACGTAAAAGGTCCTCAAGTGTCTGTATCGTGCGCTCAGACTGCCACCCATCTGGGGGTGGTATGCTGTACTGAACCTCAACTGTGTCCCCAGGGCCTGCTGAAACTTAGCCCAAAACTGGGACGTAAAGCGGGTATCCCGGTCGGATACGATCTCCTGCGGAACTCCGTGTAGACGTACCACGTCATGGATATACCTCTCTGCCAACTGTGCTGGTCCCAAGGTGACTCGAATCGGTAAGAAACGCGCCGTCTTCGTCAATCTGTCAACGATTACCCAGACTGCGTCGTGTCCTCGCTGGGTAACAGGTAAGCCCACCACCAAGTCCATAGTGATGCTCTCCCAGTTCCACTCTGGCACTGGAAGTGGTTGTAGCGGCCCTGCAGGCCTCTGATGCTCGACTTTCACCTGCTGGCACACTAAACACTACTGCACGAATTCACCCACATCCCGCTTCATTCCCCTCCACCAAAAGTCACATCTCAAATCATGGTACATCTTTGTGTTTCCGGGATGTATGGTGAATCTAGAACCGTGTGCCTCAGTCAGGAGCTCTCTCAACAGCTCCTCGTCACTGGGAACGCATAAACGTCCCCTCATGCGCAACACCTGGTCTGTAAAAGAGAAGTCCCCAGGGTCTCCTGACAGTACTCTGTCATGTAAGGACAGCAAGTACAGGTCGGCCATCTGTCTTGTGATGGTGCGATCTATCAGCTCTGGCCTCGTCTGTCGCGTCACAGTCACTGCCCACAGTGCCCTCGTAACTCTAGGAGTCGCCAACTGCCCATCTCCTCCAAGAGGCTCCAACTCTACACCTGTAAACTGGCCAAGTGTGCGGGCACCTTCCGGCTCAAGGCGTCAGCCACCACGTTGGCCTTTCCCGGGTGGTAGGAAATGCTGCAGTCATAGTCCTTCAGGAGCTCCAACCAACGTCTCTGTCTCATGTTGAGCTCCTTCTGATCAAACAGGTATCTGAGGCTCTTGTGATCTTTGAAAATCTCAAAGGTCTCACCGTACAAGTAGTGCCTCCAGGTCTTCAGGGAAAAGACGACAGCTGCCAGCTCCAGATCGTGGGTAGGGTAGCTATGCTCATGGGGCTTCAGTTGCCGCGAAGCGTAAGCGACAACGTGACCCCTCTGCATGAGCACACCCCCTAACCCCTGCAAAGAGGTGTCCATGTACACAACGAACCCTCCACTACTCTCTGGGATGGTGAGCACGGGAGCCGAAGTCAGCCTCTCCTTCAGCTCCTGAAAACACGCCTCACAGGGGTCTGTCCAAGTAAAGGGTACGTCCTTCCAGGTCAGCTGTGTCATAGGACGTGTAATCTGTGAAAAGCCCCAGATAAACCGCCTGTAGTAGCCTACCAGTCCCAAGAAACTGCGAATCTCAATGACCGTACGTGGTTTCTCCCACCTAAGCATTGCCTCGACCATGGCTGGGTCCACAGCCAAGCCATCCCCGGAGATCACATGACCTAAGAAGGTCACCTCCCTCAGCCAGAAGTCGCACTTACTGTATTTGACGTATAGCCTACGTCGTCTCAGTGTGTCCAAAACCATTCGCAAGTGCTGTTCGTGCTGCGTCTGATCTCGAGAATAGATGAGCACATCATCAATGAATACCACCACGAACTGGTCGAAGTACGGTCTAAACACCCGGTTCATCAAATCCATGAAGGCAGCAGGGGTATTGGTCAGCCCAAACGGCATGACCAGAAACTCGTAGTGTCCGTATCTAGTGCGAAAAGCTATCTTGGAGACGTCTGAATCCTTGATCCTCAACTAGTGGTATCCAGACCCCAAGTCGATCTTGGAGAATACAGTGGCACCTCGTAGATGTTATGAGGTGTATGATGTTGTAGTGGTAATTGTTAATGATGTTGTTGAGATGTGTTGTGATTTGAAACACCATTAATGTTATTGTAGTGAGTTGTATGGGATACCAGTCATTACAACCATTATTATTTACTTATTTAATTTTTACTGGTTTTATTCCAGGTTGTTTACTGGGAGGCAATTATTGAATTACATCACTCTTTGATCTCAAAATTATCCTCTAATTCCAAAAAGAAGCTTTACATCTTAATAAAGAATGAATGAATGTGGACATGGTTTGCCTACTTACTAAGAATTAATTGTAATGCTTACAAAAACTAACTATAAACAAGCACCAAACAATTCATCACTATACTTTAAACTATGTCTTTACAGGTTATAGTATTAATACTTACATGAAAGAATACTATCAACTAAGATTACATAGCATATTAACTTAACTTACTAGTCTGATACCTACAGTAACACATACAATAGTTATAGTGACAAATGTAAGTGTCGCTAAATCCCAGAAAACACTATATACAAACTTAAGGAGGGAAACTGGGGTCTGTAGCGACGATTATGGTGATGTCTTATTCTGTTAGTAAATGTATGAGTTTATTTACATAAAAGTAATTGGCTATACTACGTATACATATATATATATTTACATTTCTCTTGTATGTGTATTTACTTACGTATGTACATCTTCTCTCTCTCTTCTCCTTCACACTAATCTTCATCAGATGTTCTTCTTCTGTGTTTTCATTCTGCCTTGGTGAATTTAACACATCGTAGCTGAGAGGCATTTAACTATCGTCATTAGCTCTCTTTAATTAATTAAAAATGTGTTTAATTTGCGGGCACGCATTTCGAGGGATACACAGCACCCAGAGGGTGGGACCAAACCTCTACTAAGCGCGCCCTAATTCTCATTAGGCCGCTTAATTACATGTTTGATAACTCATCTCAGGGCCTTCTCAGCCCACGCACACACAAACCTCTCTCTCCGGGCCCCCGGCCCCACACAAATCATGCTCAGTATACTCAAAGGTATGCTCAGTATGTGTTGTTTTGGGCGCCTGGCGCCCGTGACAACTAAACGGCATAAACACGAATTCAATAAAAACCGCTGCGCGCGTTTTGCAGCACACGATGTGTCACTATTCGAGCGCCACATCTGCGCTGAAAAATGCGTGCAGCTGTGGGCTGAAGGAGAATTAGGCCCTCAATTCGAGGGCCATAATTTATTTAAAAATAAAAATAAATTATGGTAAATAAAGTATTTACATAATACTATATAATTATTCAATTAATTTGAAATTTTAATTAAATTTACTATATAAATAAATTCAGTAAAGTAGACTATTTTTACACACTGATTTTGGTGTTTTATTGGTTGATTGCTTATAAATTAGTTACTAAATGGTCTAATTGACCTCATACAGAGTTAGAATTCATATATAAGTATTTTATAGACATTTTTATTATATTTTTCCGAATTAATGTATGTGTTATTTACATTTAAATAGCAGTTTTAATTGTTTTGTTTATAAATTAAGTTAAACTTAATATAATCAGGTATAAATATACTTAAATTAGCTTAAATTACTTAAAGTATATTAGTCTTAGTATACAGATTCAATTAACTTAATTATAATTCTAAACTACTAATTTAACTAATTTAATTTAGCAACTTAGCTATAAACTTAATAAATTCATTATTTATTATTTATAAAGGATTAAATTAAGGTAAAAGATTTTATTTACTTATAATCTACATATACATAGATATATATACAGTTTTATAGTTTAACTTTCTTAATTATACTATCTACTGATCTAGTTAGTTTAATAATACATATAAATTAGTTTAATTTATAGATGGTGATATAATTATTGTATTTACTGTCTAAACTAAATCAAAAACTTAATTTACAGTATTCATTATATTTACATAGTAAGTTATACAGTATATATATATACATACTACCTATTTACATATGTGGCCTAGTATATATCTTATGTCTATATGAGTATACCTAATATACAAAGTAATATATATATGTATATATTTATATATTTATTTATTTATTTTTGATCCTTTTGGGTGTTTCATTTTAATTTTTTATTGTTGTTACAGATCTGATAGAATTAGGAGAGAAGAAGGGAGGAGTTGACTGAGGAGAGAAAGAGGCTTGTTTAACTGTCTTTTAAAGTTTTAACCCTTTTTATCATGTTTATGATTGCCTTCTTTCTATATAGCATGAAATTTAGAATGTGTTTAGCCACCTTAATACTGTCCTCAATTAAGTTTCCTATTTTAAATCTTGTTTGGATGGTTATTTTCGACTAAATTAGCTGACACAATTGAGAAAGAATAGACATGTATGCACAGAAATTAGAGTTCAGTTATTTAAACAAGAGAGTTTGTATACACAGGGAATGAAATACAATCAAATGTCAGCTATGTTCAAAATAAAATCTACAGGGTTTTACATTAGAACCTATCTGCTACAACTTAGAACAATTAGACAGTAGCAGCAACATGACATTTCAGACCCTGCAGCAGCTCAGATCAAATGTCCAAATGGTCTAATCGCTACTGCAGTTAGTCCATTTGAGATGAGATGTGAGTTGGAGAGAAGAAAAATGTAGCTGCAAGATGCAGCACTTTGCTGTGTCCACTGGGATTAGAATCACAAATCCAAACTGAAAAAGAAAATCTCTCTCAATCCCCAATCTGACAAGGGTTTAATTTCTCACTAAAATCACTAAATACCCCAATTCAAATGCCAAAAACCCTTATCAAAAACTTCACTTCAGATTAAATCCACAAATATCACTGATTGAACTCTTCCTAATGCTATAGACAGCATGAAGGAAGAATTAATTCAGTCAATTAAAGTCCTTAGTTCAAATCCCAATTTCTGAAACCTTAAGGAGTATTGAGAACTCCTTAGGGTAGGAAATCACCAAACAGCCATTCAAAACACACTCATGAATGCAAGATCAGACTTCAAATCACTACAGTGATTATCCTTAGATCTGACTTGCATTCAATGCATTCAAAAAATTATCAAATCAGATCTATGTATGGCTCTTCTGAGATGATTTCTGTCACCAAAAAACCTCTCAGATTCCTTGCCAACAATGAATTCAAATCAAACTTCATTCAATTTGTTAGATCAGACAGTAAAACCAAATTGAAAGAAAAATCTTTAAAATCCAAATTGAGGAGAAATCTGACAAACTGAAAGTTTCAACACAAATCAGGAGCTTTTGTGACCAAGAGGGAGGTAAATGGGAAGCCCCTTAAGTGTTTGTTGATGCCAACTTCAGATTTGAGGTTGAAAACCAATCAGATTTGAAATTGGATCAGACTGTATGGGTGAAAAGCGAGAAAACAGGTCGTGAAAAATCAGAACTGGATATGAAAGTATGGAGAGGGAGATAATTTGAAAACATGGTTATATGAAATCTTCCCCTCTGATCTGGAATGATTAGAGGAGGTGTGTGGGGGGGGGGGGGGGGGGGGGGGGGGGGGGGGGGAATTTAAGCCTAATTCTACTACTATAGCTACTTTATCCTACAACGAAATTGAACATTAACAATTACATGAATTCTACTCCAAACTACTTAACTATAGCTAAAACTAATCTGCAGAATTATAAACCTAATCTAATAGGAAGAATGGGACCTATGGGTCCTTAGCCGGTGGCTAAGGAGGAAGAAGGGAGGAAGATGACTCCAAGGGAGGGAAGAGTCTACTAGTGAGGCTCCAGGGTTGTCCTCAGGTGCTATGAAGTCCTTAGAGACGAGGAGGTCGAGAGAAAGTGATGATTTCATAGTTGGTGGCTGTGAAAGTAGAGGCTGGATGGGGAGGAGGAACTGGAGTGGACGAATGATCGCTAAGAGGTGTAGGAGGGAGCGATACCTTACGCACGACACCACTGAGGTGCTTAAGTAGCATACTCAGTGGTTGAGATCACCGCGTAGGTGAGGATAATCAAGATGCAATCGGTGGCGAGGATGAGAGGAGCAGAGCGCGCGGCGAGTTATACTCAAAATTTGACCGTTAGATGAGATCTGGGGAAAGGGGTGATCGCACGCGCTGAATCGCGCGAACCTTCCATTCAAATCTTACCACAGATCAGGATCATGAAGAGCGACGGATGGCTGAGATTGGTCGTGTTCTTCGCGCGCTACAGTGCGTGCGAAGAGCAACAGGCCATTCTCTCAAATAACGAAAAATTGCAGACAGACCCTTGTACGAAGGGGTAGAAGAATTGCGTGCAGACCCACAAGTGAAAAGAACTACAACAGGAAGGACCTTGCAGCCTTTAAAAAGGGTCCCTGTAGCTTACAAGTAGGTCCAAAGAGGAGTTTTTAAGGGCGAGAGTGTAATGCATGAAGGACCTAAGTGTAAACTACCTATTTCATAACCTAAATGATGTCCAATTGCCTTCAAATTTTTATATGTGCTTAATTGAACATTTAAGGCATTGATTATACTTCTGATTTGGCCTTTCAAACTTATTTATGTGTTCAACTGACGCATGGATCATCATTTGTACTTTGCTTTCAGAATATCTCTTTTTGTGACCTAATTATGAAGTTTTAACATAGAGTAAAAGTTTTAGGTCATTTTCTTTAATTCCCACACTTAACCTTTTTTATCTATTAATTTGATGTTGTTTTACTTAGTGTCTAGCTTAACTTCAGCTTTTTAGCCATGATGAGTGGCCACTCATCAATCCCCGGTACTAGTGAGATCTTAAACTCGATCTCACGCTCGGGCGGTAGTCCTGGAAACTCGTCTGGGAAGACATTGGGGTACTCTCTGACCACCGGGATACTCTGGAAGTTTTCCACAGGGTTGGGCTCTGCTACCACACAAGCTAGGAAGCCCTCACACCCCTGGCTCAAAAGTCTCGTCACCCGAAGTGCAGAAATGCACCTGAAGCCTCCGTCCATTGGCTGCCCGTGGAACTCTAAAGAAGGCAACTCCGGTATGGAGAAGATGATCTTTCTCTCAAAGCAGTCCACCAAGGTGTGGTAAGCGGATAGCCAGTCCATCCCCAGAATTACGCCAAAGTCCTCCATCTGTATCATAATCAGGTCAGCGGGAAGGCTGTGTCCCCCAACACTGACCTCGCAACCCATGCATACCTCCTCAGCTACAAACAGATGACCACTCGGACCTCTAATCACGAACAGATCCTCTAACAGCATACAGTCCTGCCCCAAACTAGCCGCGAAACTGGCAGTGACAAACGAGTGTGTAGCGCCAGAATCGAAAAGCGTGTAAACGAGTCTGCCGAAAACTGAAACCATACCTGCCACCATTGATCCCGAAGCTCTGGCATCCTTGTGTGTCAGGGCGTTGATATGCCCCTCAGCGTCGGACGGGTAGCTGCTGGCCGGTACCCTCCCTGTGATTGCTATCCGCCTCCTCACGCCTGGAAACCGCGGCCTCCTGCTCGCCCTCCAGTGCTTGGCGCGGGAAGCATCTGCTGACCTCCTGCCCTAGACGGGGAGTCCCTCCTGATGTGGCTCGGCTGGCCACACTGGTAGCAGAGGAGGACTCGATTCCCGCCCTCAGTGGGTCCCTGCTGTTGGCTGGGCGGGGGTCCGGTGCTAGCAACTGGCCCCTATCGAGGGCCCCCAAAGGCCACTGATGGCCTTGCAAAATGTGATGGCTCTCCTGCAGGCGCCACGTGTCTCCTCTCTCGTCGGCCCTATGAGAAGTCTAGCTGATAGGGCCTCTTTTTCCCACTGTCAGTATCTCGTGCGGATGGGTTGGTCTCTTCGTATGTCATAGCTGCCTCCACCACCCTTTAGAACATACGCAGCTTCAGGGGTTTGACATACCCCCGAATCGCAGGCTGGAGCCCCTCGGTGAACCTCCAAAGGCGCTCCTCCTCAATGGCCACTGCTGTCGCTGCGAAGCAAGACAGCTCCAGAAAACGTGTGCGATACGCGCTCACGGTCATCGTCCCCTGACGGAGAGTGTGGAACTCCCACCTCCTCTGGTCCTGCCATGTCTGGGGAAAGTACTTCTCGCAGAAGAGGGTGACGAACTGATCCCAGGTCGGCTTGTCCCTCTCCTATCCCCTGACCACCCTCCACCACCTATGTACCACGCTCTCCAGCTGGTACGTGGCAAAGGCTACGTGGCACTCCACTAGGGGTGAATGGTGTCAAAAACCTTCTCGATCTGCTCGAGCCAGTCCTCTGCCTTAGTCAGGTCTTCATCCCCCTTGAAGGAGGGGGCTTCAGCTTCCGAAACTGTCAGAAAAGCTCAAAGTGGCGCTGAAGTGGAGATGCTGGTGCACCTCCAGGTAAAGATGCCTCATGCTCGGAAGTGCCGGAGGAAGGTGGGGGCGGTGGCAGCCCATCCCCTCGCCCACGTCCAGTGCCATGTCCATCGCGTGGTCCCACAGAGGACTCCCTCACCGCAGCCCCAGGGATTAGCGCTCGTGGCGGCGGGTGGAGCTCCTCTCGCACAATGTCCCGTATCAGCTGGGCGACGTCCTGGGCTTGAATGCCCGGGAACAGTGGCTGGTCCACTGAGGCGTTGACCTCAACGTGCCCACCCTTCCGACCTCGTCCTCGGCCGCGCCCGCGGCTCGCCTCGCTACCTCCTCGTCGAGGCATCTCCTGCAAGGAGACGCGAACACAGAATAGGAAAAGACATCAATACGAATCGATATCAAGCGGAGAAGTCTAAGAACATATGTCAAAAGATATGTTGTGGTGGCTACTTTAGTTACAGGGATGTGAATTGGTTATTTTCCAGCCAGTTGGTTCACTTATAGGGACGACCTTGCTCTGATACCATCTTGTTACGACCCGATTCCCGAATCCCTACGAGACACGAGAATTGGACCGACTCGACTGATCCCAAGGCCCAGTCGTCCAACGAGAAAGTAACTAAAAGAGTAGTAAAATAAACCACATTCACCATGTATATAACTAGCAGTAACAAAAGTACAATAGTAAAGAAAAGAACTACTACAGTACACACCACCACAATAGTAGAGAATTAAACAGGTACGTAAACATGATGCTTACAATAAAAGAGTACAGTGGTAACAGAAAATACTTACTACAACAGAAGAAAAGGTACAGTAGGTACTACACAAGTAAAACTACTGGGCTCTACTAGGCCTAGCACCCTTTGTAGCCGCCGGCTCTGGCTGCTCAACACCTGGTCCTGAAAAGGTGACACGTCAGCGAAACACTGAGTAGAGTGGCAACCAAAAGCTAAGAAAAATAGTAAGGTGGACAAATAGCTGCTATTTTTAATCTCTTTCTTTATTTTCCCATTTACTTATTCTTGGATTATTCCTCAGATCTTTCTCTTGATCTTGAATGTTCCTTGTGGGAACGGTCTTGATTGCAGTCTTTTCCGAAAAGTAGAAGTAGCACGAAGTGCTCTCCTGGCCGGGAGAGTCCCCCGTGGTGGTCCTACCCTCAGTCAACCACGTCAAGGTCACTGATAGACGTAACGGTGACTACGGCATGCGCGATAAATGCACAGGTAGCTACCCCGCACTGGCACGCGGTCAGTCGTTTCCGTTAATGGGTGAGCCTTAAGCGCAGCACGGAACCAGCATAGGGCAGAGCCCTCTCAGTAACAGGGGTCCAGGCCCTCCACAGTAACCAAACAATGGTCTTGCCCCTTCACAGTTCGCGCACCCTCGCCTGCCTACCCTGGTTTGCCCAGTGGGCCTAACAAGTCGGTGTAGGAAGGCTAGCAGAACCCCGGGGCCCATGGGGTGGCTAGTGCTCTTCCTACACTGGTAGCTCTCCCCGGTACTGTGTATGCGAGGGCCAAAAGTCGGTACAAAGTGGCCAGACCTAACCCCAAGTCCCTGGGGCGGCTAGCTCCGCTCTACACTAAACAGGGGGACAGTTGCTCTCCTTGGTACTCTGTATTCAAGGGCCAGCTCACTTCCCCAATTCCATTCCATTCACTTCTCAAGAGCTCTACTCCTAATTCCCCGTTGGGTTCATGCTCATTTTTCTTTAGCCCAGCCAATTTAGGTTTCATCATTTTAGCTTTATATTCATATAGCCCATGTTCTCAACAATAATTATCCATTCATAAACAAGCAACTGTTAACCAATTACAGACAGTTATCATTTTCCTTTCTACTTTTCCAAGACTGCAATATATATATATATATTCATGACATTCGGTTTGGTGTTTCTGTTCCTAGGATTCATGCCACACCCTAGGAGCTATCATTCAATCTAGTTTTCCAGTCCTAGGATTCATGCCATACCCTAGGATCTATCATTCAATCTAGTTTTCCAGTCCTATGATTCATGCCATACCCTAAGATCTATCATTCAATCTAGTTTTCCAATCCTAGGGTTCATGCCACACCTTAGAATCTATTATCTCACAAGTGCATAGATGTTGGTAAATAATTAAAGG
This sequence comes from Thalassia testudinum, assembly GCA_037157565.1. Taxonomy (NCBI): domain Eukaryota; kingdom Viridiplantae; phylum Streptophyta; class Magnoliopsida; order Alismatales; family Hydrocharitaceae; genus Thalassia; species Thalassia testudinum. Next base: position 59,086,600 of record JAZHRO010000019.1, on the reverse strand, counting down.
GAGCCACTCTACCCACAAAATCGGGAGTACTGGGGGTGTGATCGGCAAGCCCGCGTGCCTCCGTAACGCACAGAGCTGCAACGGAATGGGATCCTAACATAAGGACCAAACACAAGGAATTACTCAGAACAAGATACAAATGCTGCAAACAGGTAGAGGAACTAATTTTGAGAAGAATGAAACTTGAAACGTTGAAAACGGACTTCGAACGGACACTAAACGGGTCAAAAATGACACATCTGCCCAAAATCAGACGTCTGGAACATCTTCCAGACGTCTTAAACGATGGTTCAGGTCATACCTTCTTTCTGCGCGGTTCCTCAGACGTCCAGAATCCTGCTGGACCATCTGGACTTAGCTCTAGATGTCCGACTGCCACTCCAGACGTTTGGAGACCCTCTCCGCCATTTGGTGCTGTGCCCAGACGTCCGATCTGTGTGGGAGAGCGTGCCCTTGCGCCTTCCCGAGCGAGACCTGCATGCGTACACAATCGTCCTCAACACGTAAAAGAGGTCGACCCCTCGGCGGAATGGCCTGCATGGCCGTACAAGCGAAAGGAAGGAGAAACGGAAATATCGTACCTTTCAGACGTCTGGATCTTCCTCCAGACGTCTCCTGTGTCTTCTGGACATAGGTCCAGACGTCTGATTCTGGGAAATTTTCTCAGAATCAGGACCTCCTCGCCCTCCGCCTACTGCGCACGGCCATGCCGCGCCGCGCTCGCCTGCACCCTGAGCTGCAGCAGCACCTCCCCAGTGCCACGCTCCCACTGCGTGCCCGCTGGCCGGCCCTGGCTGCTCCAGCGAGCTCGCACCCTCGCTCTCTAACCCCCTCCCTCTTGCTGCAACCCCTCCTCTCCGCACACACATGGAAGCAGCTGCTGCCCTCGCACGCTCACTCTCACGCTAACAGGAAGAAGAAGAAGAAGGAGGCGGTGGAGTGATGGTGAGGGAGAGGAGGTGGGGAGTATTTGAAGGCACCGTGGGGAGAGAGAGAAAGAAGGCTGCGCCTACAAGGAGGAAAGAAGGAGAAGAAAGGAGGGAGGCGGTTCAGTCTGTGCGCACATGCTCGCAGACGTGAAACCGTACGCTGAAAAATTAATTTCCAGACATCTGACTAGACGTCTGGACCAACTCCCAGACGTCTTAAATGATGTTTGATTCCGGGTCTTAACACATATCTATAAACATGATGATGTATCAATCACACTAGTAGTAGTGCCAAAGTAATTTTTGTTACATTATAGTAACTAAACCAACAATGACTATGTACATTAATGCAAAATTATAACAAAAAATGTCTGGATGTGCAACATGGAAATTACATCTAAATGTGATCAGCAACATGCCTATTTCTAACTGGTCCACTGAATTAAAATCACAACCAAAACCAAACCATAATACTTGTCAAAATGGACATCAAACTTGAAAGTTGAAACTTTTAGGATTTGTTATTTCAATAGAAATAAAGCTTTACAAAACTTTAACTATACATGTACACTACCATAAAACTTTAAACCAAAAAAAAATTGAATGTCTATTACAATGAGCACTATAAAATTACAAACTCCCACTAAAGCTGAAATTTCTGTAAGGACATAAGACCCATATTTTCTACGTGTTCCTAGAACATCCTGGGTGTTATTCTTTTAGTAAGTAGATCCGAAGCCATGGAGTTCGTGCCAATGTGCTCAATTGACAATTGTTTATTTTGTATTTTTTCTTTAACAACTAGGAACTTGATCTCAATGTATTTCGATTTAAAGGAGCTCCTGTTGTTATTGGAATAGAGAATTACGGAGTGATTATCACAATATAAGCATAGTGGCCTATTAATGCCATCTACAATTTGCAGCCTCGATATATAATTCCACAGCCATACTCCATGGTTGGATGCCTTGTAGCATGCAATGAATTTTGCTGCCATAGTAGAAGATGTAATAATAAACTATTTTGCACTCTTCCAAGAGATGACATCATTGGTAAGCAGAAATACATATCCAGAAGTAAACTTTCTGCTATCTTGGCACCCAGCAAAATCGAAGTTGGTCTAGCTGAAAACCTGAAGATTTTTTGACCTCCTGAAGGTGAGCATATAATCCTGTGTATGCTGCAAATATCTCAGTACTCTCTTGGCTGCTCTCCAATGATCTTTTCCTACATTACTTAGGTATCTGTCCAACATGCTTGTAATGTATGCCAAGTCTCGTCTAGTACAAACTTGAGCATACATTATATTGTCAACAGCAGATGCATAAGGAACTGTTTGCATCTCCCGTTTGTCAAAATCACTTACAGGGCATTGGTTGAGACTAAACTTGTTTCTCTTAGCAACAGGAATATCTAGTGGCCTGCAATCTTATATGCCATACCTTTTGAGTACCTTTTCTATATAGCTTCTTTAGGATAAACCTAGAATATGGCAAGATTTGTCTTGACATATTTAAATTCTCAATACAAATGAAGCATCTCCAAGATCTTTCATGTCAAAGTGTTTGGCAAGAAATTTTTTGGTGTCAAACATGATGCTCATATCATTTGCGGCAAGCAAAATATCATTAACATATAGGACTAAGAAGATACACCTGTTCTCACAAAACTTATGGTATATACATTCATCAGCCAGATTCGCCTCAAAACCAAACGAGAGAATCACCTGATCAAACTTTAAATACCATTGTCTGGATGCTTGTTTGAGTCCATAGATGGATTTTTTAAATTTGCATACCATGCCTTTTGAATCACCCATAACAAAGTGTTTGAGTTGAGCCATATAAATGGTTTCCTCAATGTCACTATTAAGGAATGCAGTCTTAACATTCATTTAATGCAACTCAAGATTAAAATGGGCCACAAGTGCCATTATATTCCTCAAGGAGTCCTTAGAAGAAATAGGAGAGAATGTCTCCTAAAATGACCCGCTACTCTTGGGTTGGATACGACGTCTGAAGTTTTCATCAGATGCCCGTCCAGACGTTTGGATTGATGGTCAGACATCTGAAAGTAGGGAAAACCGTACGTGTTTTTGCTTTTCGCACACATGCGACACACATGTGTTTTCTCTCTCCTCTAGCCTCCTCACCTGAAACCCTAAAAACCTCCTATTTAAACCCCCACACCCTTCATCCTTCACCCCATCACCACAAGCCACCGCCCCTCCATCTCCTTCCCCTGCCGGCGACCACCTTCATCACTGCTCTCACCCCCCTGCCACAAGTGAGGGTGTGAAGGAGAGAGGGAGAGAGCGTAAGCGAGTGCGTGAGAGTGAGAGGGAGAGGGTGTGAGCGAGGGTTTGAGCCGGAGGAGCTCAGATGTTTCAACTCAGTTCCTGAATCCTTACAGGACCCAAGACTGGCTCGACTCGACTAATCCCAAGACCCAGTCGTCCAACAAGAAATAATCGAAAAGCAGGAAAATAAATCACATTCACTACGCAATGTAACTAACAGTAAAAGTGTACAAGCAGTAAAGGAAATAAAAGCTGCTAGTCAGTACATACCACCACAACAACAGGAAAGTAGAACAAAAGTACAGTAACAGGAACAGTAAATAAAGTCTGAAACTCACTAGCAGAAAAGAGAGTACAACAGTAAGAAAGCTACTGCTGGGCTCGACTGGGCCCACACCCATTGCAGCTGGTAACTCAGGCTACTCAACTCCTAGACCTGTAAAGGGTTATGAGAAAACGGAGTCAGCGAACGCTGAGTAGAGTGGTAACCAGACGATCTAAAGCAGTGAAAGCTAGCAGGTAAATTTATCTTTTCCAATTATTTTATTTTACAAGTAATTCCTTTTCACCCCATTGGTTTACTTTCAGATTTCTTTCTAGATCTTGCATGTTCCTCGTGGGAACGATCTTGATTGCAGTCGTCTTCGAAGAGTAGAAGGTACACGTGGTGCTCTTCTGGCCGGGAGAGTCCCCTGTGGTAGTCCTACACCCAGTCAACCACCCCGAGGTCACAGACAGACGTAGTGGTGACTATGGCACGCATGATAAGCGCACGGGTAGGTACCCCACACTAGCACACGGTCAGTCGTTTCCGCTAGCGGGTACGCCAAAAGTATAGCACGGAACAGTATATGGCCTAGCCCTCTCAGAAACAGGGGTCTAGCCCCTCAGAACCAAACAGGGGTCTCGCCCCCTCCATCGTCCGTGCACCCTCGTCTGACTACCCCAATTTGCCCAATGGGCCTAACAAGTCGGTGTAGGGTGGCTAGCTGAACCCTGGGCCTCGAGGGTGGCTAGCTCCCTCGCTACACTAGTAGCTCTCTTTGGTACCGTGTATGCGAGGGCCAACAGAAGTTCATGTGGAGTAGCCAATCCTAACCCCGGGTCCTAACCCAAGGGTGGCTAGCTCCGCTCTACACTAAAAAGGGGACAGTAGCTCTCCTTGGTACCACGTACTCAAGGGCTAGTACACTTCCCGTCCATAATTTCAGGCCTTTCTATTCATCCACAGGAGGTCTACTCCTAACTCCCCGTAGGGTTCATGCTTAGATTCACCATATTATTCCATACCAGGTTTCATCATTCACAATTCCATTCTCGTATTATACACATGCAGCTCGTATTTCCACAATTTAACACATGCACAAGCGATATCACATGTAACTATTTAGTTATCTCAGGCATTTCATATTCTAACAGGCAGCTCGTATTTATTAACAGGCAGTTGCTAACAATTCAACTCATTCATTTATGAATACAATCTCAATCACGCACACAAACAGTGCAACTATTTCTCGTCCTAGGATTCATGCCACATCCTAGGTTTCTAGTTATCTAATTTTCATGACTACATTCATGTTTTATAAATAGAATAGGGGAAAGCCACTCTACCAGACAATCTGGGAGTATTGGGGGCTTGAACTGCTGGCCCACATGCATTTGCAAGCCCTAGACACGCAACAGGTCGAAGTCCTATACCAAGGAACACATCAAAGCGGAACATTCATAATAGTATATAAAGGTTTTTAACATGTAGAGGAACTCACAAGGAAACCACAAGTATTTCGTTTGCGTAAAACGGATCTCGATCGGACCCTAAATGCGTCAAAAGCATGTCTGCAGACCCAAATCAGACGTTTGGAAACAAGTCTAGACGTCTTAAAAGTCATCAGAGACTCACCTCAAGTCCTGCGGTAAACTCAGAAGTCCAAGACTCCTCGACCGTCTGGACTCAGCTCCAGACGTCTGACTAGTCCTCTAGTCGTCTAGGAATGCCTTCGGTCATCTGGTAAGTTGTCCAGATGTCCGAAAAGCATGGGAGGGCATGCCGCGTGCCTTCCCAAAGCTGTTCCTACACACGACAGAGCAGCGCACCATTTTTAGCGAAGCAGATTGCCTTTGCAGTGCAGCTTGGATATCCGTAATTGTGAGGAAGACGTACCTTTGTAAGACACCTGCTTTCAGACATCCGGTGTCGTCGTCAAATGTCCAGTCCATTGTCCGGAAGGCACTCCGGACGTCTGATACTGGAAAAACTCCAGTATTAGACCGCGCTCTCGCTCCTCTCATTGTGCTCCGCCATGGCTCCTCCTACTTCGCTGCAGCTCCGACCAATGCAGAAGGTCGGGGATGAATCCCCAACACTCTCCTCCTCCCGCATGCGCCGCGGTGGCCGTGCAAACCTCCGACGAGACTCCATGAGCTTGCGACCTCAGCCCTCTCCTCCTCCTTACGCCCGCTCCTCCTCGCACTTGCTCCCTCTCTCTCGTGCGCCTAACTCATGGCAGTGGGGTGGGGAGTAAGGTGGTGGTGGTGGAGTGGAGAGGAGAGGAAGGGGGTGTTCTTATAGGCAAGGGGTTTAGGGTTCGGTGGGGGGAAACAAAAAGAAGAGAGGAGAGAGAGACAGACTGCGCATTGCCTACACGCAGAAAGCAAATGCACGTACAGGTTTTTCAATTTCCAGACATCTGGAAAGGGGTCCAGATGTCTGGCCAGACATCTAATTGATAATCCAGACGTCTTAAAAGGCTCAAAATAGAACGGGTCTTTACATCATAACAAACTTAAAGGAAGTTTCATCCCCGAAACTTGAGCTTGCTAGGGTGTGGAAAAGGAATATAGAGTGCATAACAAACTCAAAGAGGACTGAAGTTGGTCCGAAAAGACGTACCATCAAAAAGCTCCAGGTACCGCTCTTGCATTGCCACCTTAGGCTCCCAGGTAGCCTCCTCGTATCGCTGGCTCCTCCACAAAACCTTCACCAGGGGTACCTGCTTTCGTCTCAGACTCCGGATGACTCTGTCTAGTATCTGCACTGGTTTCTCGAGGTAGGTCAGGTCGTCACCCACCTCGACACTCACGTGGCTCAGCACATGACTGGAATTGGCGACGTACTTCCTGAGGTTGGACACGTGGAACACGTCGTGCACACCAGAAAGCTGGGGTGGAAGGGCAAGCTGGTAAGCAACGGGTCCTACCCGCTCTAGGACATCAAAGGGCCCCACAAAACTCGGTGCAAGCTTCTCCTTCACCCCAAAATGCGAAGAAAGACATGATCCCCAACCTCTAACTGCACTTCTCTGTGTTTCTAGTCAGCATAACTCTTCTACCTGCTCCTGACAGTGCGGAGTCATCTGTGGATCTGCTTTATCACCTCCTGACTCTGTCGAATCAGCCTAGGGCCAACCTCCCACTTGGTCTTTACCTCAACCCAACTCAAGGGCGCAGTACACCTCCGTCCGTACAGAGCATTGTAAGGTGCCATGCCGATGCTCTAGTGATAACTGTTATTATATGCAAACTCTACCAGGGGTAAGTGCTCCTCCCAAGAGCCCCTCCAGTCTAGTACACAGGCGTGCAAAAGGTCCTCGAGTGTCTGTATAGTGCTTTTTGACTGTCCGTCCATCTGGGGGTGGTATGCAGTACTGAACCTCAACCGTGTCCCCAAAGCCTGCTGAAACTCAGCCCAAGACTGGGAAGTAAAATGGGTATCCTGATAGGATACAATCTCATGTGGAACTCTGTGCAGGCGTACCAAATCACGAATGTACCTCTCTGCCAACTGTGCTGGTCCCAAAGTGACTCGGATCGGTAGGAAACATGCTATCTTTGTCAACCTTTCCACTATCACCTAGACTGCATCGTGTCCTCCTGGGTAACAGGTAGACCCACCACCAAGTCCATGGTGATGCTCTCCCACTTCTACTCTAGTACAGGAAGTGGCTGCAACGGCCCTGCAGGCCTCTAGTGCTTAGCCTTTACCTGCTGGCACACTAAACACTGCTGCACGAACTCACCCACATCTTGCTTCATCCCTCTCCACCAAAAGTGACATCTCAGATCATGATACATCTTTGTATTCCCGGGATGTATGGTGAACCTGGCCCCGTGCACCTCTGTCAGGAGCTCTCTCAACAACTCCTCGTCCCTGAGAACGCACAAACGTCCCCTCATGCGCAGCACCTCGTCTGTAAAAGAGAAGTCTCCTGGGTCCCCTGATAGTACTCTGTCTTGCAACGGCTATAGGTACGGGTCTACCATCTGTCTTGTGATGATACAGTCTATCAGCTCTGGTCTTGTCTGTTGTGTAACCGTCACTGCCCCACAATACCCCTGTGACTCTCAGGGTTGCCAACTGTCCAACTCCTCCATAAGTCTCCAACTTTGTGCCTGTAAATTGGCCAAATGGGCGGGCACCTTTTAGCTCAAGGCATCAGCCACCACGTTGGCCTTCCCCAGATGGTAAGAGATGCTGCAGTCATAGTCCTTCAGGAGCTCTAACCAGTGTCTCTATCTCATGTTAAGCTCCTTCTGATCGAACAAATACCTAAGGCTCTTATGATCCGCGAAAATCTCAAAGGTCTCACCGTAAAGGTAGTGCCTCCATGTCTTCAGCGCGAAGACAACAACTGCCAGCTCTAAGTCATGGGTAGGATAGCTATGCTCACGGGGCTTCAGTTGCCGCAAAGCGTAAGCGACAACGTGACCCCGCTGCATGAGCACACCCCCCAACCCCTGCAACAAAGCATCTGTGTAGACCACAAAACCACCACTGCTATCTAGGATTGTAAGCACAGGAGCTGAAGTCAGTCTCTCCTTCAACTCCTAAAAGCACGCCTCACAAGCATCTGTCCAAACAAGGGACACATCCTTCCGAGTCAACTGAGTCATAGGATGCTCAATCTGTGAGAATCCCTTCATAAACCGCCGGTAGTAACCTGCCAGTCCCAAGAAGCTGCGTATCTCTATCACTATCCATGGCCTCTCCCACTTGAGTACAGCCTCAACCTTGGCTGGATCGACAGCCAAACCATCCCTTGAGATCACGTGGCCCAAGAAAGTCACCTGTCTCAACCAAAACTTGCACTTGCTGTACTTGGCATACAGCCTACGTCGTCTCAAAGTGTACAGAATCATCCGTAGGTGCTGTCCGTGCTGTGCCTGATCCCATGAGTAAACGAGCACGTCATCGATAAATATCACCACAAACTGATCCAAATACGGTCTAAAAACCTGATTCATCAAATCCATAAAAGCAGCAGGGGCGTTGGTCAGCCCAAACGGCATGACCAAAACTCGTAGTGTCTGTACTGGGTGCGGAAAGCAGTCTTGGAGACGTCGGTCTCCCTGATCCTCAACTGGTGGTAGCCTGATCTCATATCTATCTTAGAGAATACCGTGGCACCTTGCAACTGGTCAAAAAGATCATCAATCCTTGGTAGCGGATACTTGTTCTTGATGGTGACCTTATTCTGCTGTCTGTAGTCAACACAAAGTAGCAGGGTACCATCCTTCTTCTTCACAAACAACACAGGGGCTCCCCACGGGGACGCACTGGGCCTCACAAAGCCCTTCTCTAATAGGTCCTATAGCTGTGACTTGAGCTCTCGTAGCTCAAGTGGTACCATTTGGTACGGTGCAGTAGAAATGGGCCTAGTCCTCAGCACCAGTGAGATCTCAAACTCGATCTCACGCTCGGGCGGTAGTCCTGGCAGCTCCTCTGGAAACACGTCAAGGTACTCACTAACCACCGGAATGCTCTGAAAGTCCGCCACGGAGCTGGGCTCCGCCACCACACAGGCTAGAAAGCCCTCACACCCCTGGCTCAAAAGTCTCGTTGCCCGAAGTGCAGATATGCACCTAAAACCTCCGTCCACCGGCTGTCTGTGAAACTCAATGGAAGGCACCTCCGGTATGGAGAAGACGATCTTCCTCCCGAAATAGTCCACCAATGCGTGGTAAGCGGATAGCCAATCCATCCCCAGAATCACACCAAAATTCTCCATCGGTATCACAATCAGGTCAGTGGGGAGGCTGTGTCCCTTAATATTGACCTCACAATCCGTGTAGACCACCTCGGCTACAAATAGCTGGCCACCTGGACCTCTGATCATAAATGGATCTTCTAACAACACGTAGTCCTGTCCCAAATTGACAGCAAAACTCGCAGCGACAAAAGAGTGTGTGTCACCGAAATCAAAAAGCATGTAAACTAATTTGCCAGGAACGGTAACCATACCTGCCACCACTGAACTAGATGCCCTGGTGTCTCTGTGTGTCAGGGTGTTGATATGCCCCTCAGCTCTTGGTGCAGAAGAAGCAGCCACACTCTGAGTCGGGCGAGTAGCCGTTGGTCGGTACCCTCCTCGTGACTGCTGCCCTGCCCCACGTGCTTGGGGGCCACGACCACCAACTCAGCCTCCAACGCTCGGTGCAGGGAGCATCTACTGTGCTCCCGCCCTAGACGGGCAGTCCCTCCTGATGAGGCCTGGATGGCCACACTGGTAGTAGTGGGGGACTCGACTCCCTCCCTCGGTAAGTCCTTGCTGACGGCTGGGTGGGGTTCCAGTGCTGACAGCTGGCCCCTGTCGGGGCCCCCAAATTCCAATGACGGCCCTGGAAAATGAGACGACTCTCCTGCAGGTGCCGCGTGCCTCCTCTCTCGTCGTCCTTGTGAGTACTCTGGCTGGTAGGGCTTCTTCCATCTACTGTTGGTGTCTTGCACGATCGGGTTGGTCTCCTCGTATGTCATGGCTGCCTCCACCACTCTCGAGAAGGTGGGCAGCTTCAGGGGCTTGACATACCCCTGAATAGCAGGCTGGAGCCCCACAGTGAACCTCCACAGGTGCTCTTCCTCCGTAGCTAAGGCTATCGTAGCAAAACATGACAACTTCAGGAAGCGTGTGCGATATGCGCTAACAGTCATCATCCCCTGGCAGAGAGTGTAGAACTCCTGCCTCCTTTGGTCTTGCCAAGTCTGCGGGAAGTATTGCTCACAGAAAAGGGTCACAAACTGGTCCCACGTCGGCTCTCCCCTCTCCTGGCCTTTGAATGCCCTCCACCACCTGTGTGCTGCACTCTCCAGCTGGTACATGGAAAAGGCCACACGACACTCTGCAAGGGGGCGAAGGGTGTCAAACACCTTCTCTATTTGCTCCAACTAGTCTTCTGCCTCAGACGGGTCCTCATCCCCTTTGAAGGTGGGGGGCTTCAGCTTCCGGAACTATCCGAAAAGCTTGTGGTGCAGCAGCAGTGGGGGAATGGGCATGCCTCTAGGCAAGGAGGGCTCGTGCCCAGAAGTGTCAGAGTGCGGTGGGGGCGGTGAAGGACCACCCCCTCGCCTTCCTACTCGTCCAGTGCTGCGTTGGTCTCTCAGTCCCATAGAGGACTCTCCCTCCACGTCCTCAGGGAGAGGCACCTGTGGAGGTGGGTGGAGCTCCTCTCGTACTATATCCCTGATCAGCTGAGCAAGGTCCTGGGCCTGAATGCTTGGGAGAAGTGGCGGGTCAACTGGCACCTCGGGCCTGGCATGTCCGCCCCTCCGACCTCGACCATGGTCGCGTCTGCAGCTCGCCTTGAGAACTCCTCGATGAGGCATCTCCTGCAAGGAGACGTGGAAGACAGAACAAAAGAAGTCAACTTTAATGGACTTCAGGGAAAGAAACTTAGAACAGATGTCAAGTGGTACGTTGTGGTGGTTGCCCTAGTTACATGCACATGAATTGGTTATTCTCAAGCTAGTTAGTTCATTTCTCGGGACGACCTTGCTTTGATACCATCTTGTTATGACCCAGTTCCCGAATCCCTATAGGACTCGAGACCGGCTCGACTCGACTAATCCCAAGACCCAGTCGTCCAACAAGAAATAACCGAAAAGTAGGAAAATAAACCACATTCACTACGCAATGTAACTAACATTAAAAGCGTACAAGCAGTAAAGGAAATAAAAGATGCTAGTTAGTACATACCACCACAACAACAAGAAAGCAGAATAAAAGTCCTGTAACAAGAACAGTAAACAAAGTCTGAAACTCACTATCAGAAAAGAGAGTACAATAACAGTAAGAAAGCTATTGCTGGGCTCAACTGGGCTTGGCACCCTCTGCAGCCGGTAACTCGAGCTGCTCAACTCCTGGACCTGTAAAGGGTTATGACAAAATAGAGTTAGTGAACGTTGAATAGAGTGGTAACCAGACGATCTAAAGCAGTAAAAGCTAGCAGGTAAATTTATCTTTTCCAATTATTTTATTTTACAAGTAATTCCTTTTCACCCCATTGGTTTACTTTTAGATTTCTTTCTTGATCTCACATGTTCCACGTGGGAATGATCTTGATTGTAATTTTTTTCGAAGAGTAGAAGGTACGTGTGGTGTTCTCCTGGCTGGGAGAGTCCCTCGTGGTAGTCCTACACCCAGTCAACCACCCTGAGGTCATAGACAGACGTAGCGGTGGCTATGGCACGCATGATAAGCGCACGGGTAGCTACCCCACACTAGCACGCGGTCAGTCGTTTCCGCTAGCGGGTACGCCCAGAGTACAGCACGGAACAGTATATGCCCTAGCCCTCTCAGAAACAGGGGTTTAGCCCCTCAGAACCAAACAGGGGTCTCGCCCCTTCACAGTCCGCGCACCCTCATCTGACTACCCTAGTTTATCCAATGGGCCTAACTAGTCGGTGTAGGGTGGCTAGCTGAACCCCGGGCCTCGAGTGGCTAGCTCCTTCCCTACCTTAGTAGCTCTCCCTGGTACTGTGTATGCGAGGGCCAACAGAAGTCAGTGTGGAGTGTCCAATCCTAACCCCAGGTCCCAACCCAAGGTCGACTAGCTCCGCTCTATACTAAAAAGGGGATAGTTGCTCTCCTTGGTACCACGTACTCAAGGGCCAGCACACTTCCCATCCATAATTCTAGGCCTTTCCATTCATCCACAAGAGGTCTACTCCTAACTCCCCATAGGGTTCATGCTTAGATTCACCATATTATTCCATACCAGGTTTCATCATTCACAATTCCATTCTCGTATTATACACATGCAGCTTGTATTTCCACAATTTAACACATGCACAAGCGATATCATAGGTAACTGTTTAGTTATCTTAGGCATTTCATATTCTAACAGGCAGCTCATATTTATTAACAGACAGTTGCTAACAATTCAGCTCATTCTTTTATGAATACAATCTCAATCACGCACAAAAATAGTGCAACTATTTGTTGTTTTAGGATTTATGCCACATCTGAGGTTCCTAGTTATCTAATTTTCGTGACTGCATTCATGTTTTATAAATAGAACAGGAGGAAACCACTCTACTAGACAATCCGGAAATACTGGGGGCTCGAACTGCAGGCCCACGTGCCTCTGCAAGCCCTAGATATGCAACTGGTTGAAGTCCTATACCAAGGAACACATCACAGCGGAACGTTCAGAATAGTATATAAAGGTTTCTAACATGTGGAGGAATTAACAAGGAAACCATAGTTTTCGTTTGCGTAAAACGGATCCCGATCGGACCCTAAACGTGTCAAAAACATGTCTGCAGACCCAAATTAGACGTCTAGAAAGAAGTCCAGATGTCTTAAAAGTCATTAGAGATTCACCTCAAGTCCTGCGATAAACTTAGACATCTAGGACTCCTCCTCGACCGTCTGGACTCAGCTCTAGATGTCTGACTAGTCCTCGGGTCGTTTGGGAATGCCTCGTGTGGTCTGGTAAGCTGTCCAGATGTCCGAAAAGCGTGGGAGGGCGTGCCGCGTGCCTTCCCAAAGCTGCTCCTGCACACAACAGAGCAGCGCACCATTTTTAGCGTAGCAGATCACCTTTGCGGTGCTGTCTGCATGGCCGTAACCACGAGGAAGACGTACCTTCGCGATACACCCACTTTCAAATGTTTGGTGTCGTCGCCAGACGTCCAATCCATCATCCGGAAGGCACTCTAGATGTCTGATACTGGAAAAACTCCAGTATCAGACCGTGCTCCCGCTCCTCTCGCCGCGCTCCACCGCAGCTCCTCCTGCTCCACTGCAGCTTTGACCACTACAGAAGGTCGGGGATGACGCCCCAACGCTCTCCCCCTCCCGTACGTGCCACGATGACCGTGCAAACCTCCGACGAGTCTCCACGAGCTCGTGACCTTGGCCCTCTCCTCCTCCTCTCTCTTGCTCCCTCTCTCTCGCGTGCCTTACTCACGGCAGTGGAGTTTGGAGTAAGGTGGTGGTGGTGGAGAGGAGAGGAGAGGAAGGGGGTGTTCTTATAGGCAAGGGGTTTTGGGTTCGGCGGGGGGAAACAAAAAGAAGAGAGGAGAGAGAGATGGACTGCGCATTGCCTGTGCGCAGAAAGCAAATGTGCATATAGGTTTTTCAATTTCCAGACGTCTGGGAAGGGGTCCAAATGTCTGGCCAGACATCTGACTGACAATCCAGACGTCTTAAAAGGCTTAAAACAAAATGGGTCCTTACATTAGAGGTACGAGGAGAGGAGTCGTGCGAGGAGGAGCTCGCGAAGGGGAGCTTCACGATCTCCTGGGCTGCTGGCGTAGCAGTTGCAGGCGATGCGGAGGTCCGCATGGAGAAGAAGCTCGTGGAAGAGTTCTACATACTGGATATTTTCTAGTATTAGATGTTTGGAGCAGCAGTGGGACGTTTGGAGCTGAGGCTGAACGTCTAAAAGCAGGCTTAGAGCCAAGGTATGTGTTTCTGCACGGTTTCCGGCCATGCAGGCCTTACCGCAGGAGACTTTTTGCCATTTTTGGCTCTGCACGTGCATACGCGGTGCAGAGCATTGGAAAGGCACACAATGCGCCCTTCGAGGCATTTTTGGACGTCTAGGCACATCACCAGACATTTGACCATACTTTTAGACAACCGAAAGGAGTGTCCAACATTTAGGACTTCCCTCAGACGATTTTAGAGGGTTCAGACGTCTGAGGAAATCACAGGAAACAAAGGGTGAGTTCTGACATCTTTTGAGACATCTAGGCCTAGTCCCAGACGTCTGATTTTGGACAGTATGCCTGTTTTTGGCCCATCTAGGGCCCAAACGGAATTGGATTTTCGCAAACGAAGTACCGTTATTTTCCTCTTAAGTTTCTCTACGAGTTAGTGTCTCTTGTATACAGTTTTGGACTCGTTTGATGTTGTTGGTCAATTGTATAGGTCTCCAGCTAGCTGAGCACGCGGGACCCGTGGAGGTGACAGGACCTGTGGTTTTATCCCCCATTCCTCCCGTGTTTCCTAGTAGAGTGGTTTGCTTTAATATCAAGATTTAATAAGACTAAGTGCATGTTTAGAATAACTTACTTAAAACCTAGGGTGTGAAATGAACTCTAGGGCAGAAACAAACGAATCTTGCTCAAGCTACACTGTCTTCCCTGAGATGCATTTTAAACCATTTTGCTAGCAAATGTAGTATTCTATTGATGTGATGCTTTCTTTAGAAAAACACGAGCTACCTGATATACGAATGAAACCCTTAATGTGAATAGTGAGATCTGAATGATGGAAAATGGAATGAAAGAAATGCAAGCATAAACTCTAAAAGGAATTAGGAGGACTCCTGTACATGGAAAGAACTTAGTAGGTGGACGGGAAGAGAGTTGGCCCTTATGTATGCGGTACCAATGAGAGCAACTGTCCCTTTAGTGTAGAGGGGAGCTAGCTGCCCCTTTGGGTTGAGACCTGGGGTTAGGTCTAGTCATTCTACACTGACTTCTGTTTGGCCCTCGTGTACGTGGTATCGAGGTAAGCTACTTAGTGTAGGGAGGGTGCTAGTCACCCCACGGGGCCTGGGGTTTGGACTAGTCGCCCTACACCGACTCTTGTTTGGCCCACTGGGTAAACCAGGAATGTCGAACGAGGGTACGCGTATTGTGGAGGGGAGAGACCCCTATCTTGAGAGGGCAAGGCCCTATGCTGTTCCGTACTGTACCTTTAGGTGTACCTGCTAGCGAAAATGACTTCGTGTGCCAGTGCGGGATAGCTACCCATGCACTTATCGCGCGTGTCGTAGTCACCTCTATTTCGCGACCGTGACCTCGGGGTGGTTGACTGGGTGTAGGATTACCACGGGGGTCTCTTCCAACCAGGAGAGCACCACTTGTACATCCTACATCATGGAAAAGACTGCAATCAATATCGTTCCCGTGAGGAATAGACCAGATCAAGAAATGATTAGATGAATAAAGGAATAAACAAATTAGAACTACTTGGTTGAGCTAAATGAAAATGAGTAATTAATTGCTTATCTTAATTACATGTAAATGGTTGAATTACCACTCTATTCAGCGTTCGCTGACTCCAGAATTTTTATAACCTTATTCAGGTTAGGGGGTTGAGTAGCCAGCACCACCAACTGCAGAGGGAGTTGGGCCCAGTCGAGCCCGGCCTTAGCTATTGACGTTTTCTGTTCCTGCATGTTTCTTTCTGTAGTAGTGAGCATTTGTTATATGTAATACTGTTTCATCTATTTTTCCACTGTACTTTCCGCTGATGTTGTTGTGATGGCCTGTAACATTGTGAGACTATTCGTTCTATTTCCCTTGTTGTCTCTTATTTTTTTTCTTCTTAGTTACATTGCATGTATGATGGTGGAATATTATCTGCTTTTGGTTATTTCTCATTGGACGACTAGGTCTTGGGATTAGTCGAGGAGGGCCGATTTCGGGTCCTGTAGGTATCAGGGATTGGGTCGTAACAAGATGGTATTAGAGCAAGGTTGTCCCGAGAAATGAACCAAATGGTCTGAAAAATAGCCACTCACTTGAGTGTAACTAGGATAGCCATCACAACGTATTGCTTTGATCTTCGCTTTGAGTCTTATCTCTTGATGTAATATGTTATCATTGATCATTGTTGCTCTTTTCTTGCATCTCCTTGTAGGAGATGCCTCGTCAGGGAGTTCTCGAGGCAGGTCGCGGACGTGGCCGTAAATGGGGTCGAAGGGGCGGACGTGCTGGACCTAAGGCACTAGTCGACCCGCCTCTTCTTCCAGGCATCCAGGCCCAGAATCTTGCCCAGCTGATCTGAGATATCGTACGAGAGGAGGTTCAGCAGCCTCCTTGACCACCCCTCCCTAAGGACGTGGAGGGAGAGTCCTCCGTAGGACAGGGGAACCACTGCAGCTTCATACAAGCTAGAGGGGGAGGGGGTGATCCTCCACCACGCCTACCACCCTCAGACACTTCTGAGCATGAGCCCTCCTTTCCTAGAGGTATACCTGTTCCCCCGTTGCAGCTCCACCATTAGCTTTTCAGCCAATTTTGGAAGCTGAAGCCCCCCTCCTTTAAAGGGGATGAGAGCCCGTCTGAGGTAGAGGACTGGCTGGAGCAGATAGAAAAGGTGTTCGACACCCTTTGCCCTCCTGTAGAGTGCCACGTGGCCTTTGCCACGTATTAGTTGGAGAGCGCGGCCCACAAGTGGTGGAGGGTAGTTAGAGGCCAGGAGGGGAGAGAGCCGACATGGGACCAGTTCGTGGCTCTCTTCTATGAGCAGTACTTTCCAGAGATCTAGCAGGACCAGAGGAGGCGGGAGTTCCACACTCTCCGTCAGGGGGCGATGACAGTTAGCACGTACCGCACACGTTTCCTAGAGCTGTCACGCTTCGCCCTAACAGCGGCATCTATTGAGGAGGAGCGCCAGTGGAGGTTTACTGAGGGGCTTCGACCTGCGATTCGAGGGTATGTGAAACCCCTGAAGTTGCCCACTTTCTCTCGCGTGGTTAAGGTAGCCATGACTTATGAGGAGACCAACTCGACCGTGTGAGACACTGACATCAGATAGAAGAGGCCCTACCAACATGAGTACTCATACGGTCGTCGGGAGAGGAGGCACACAGCAGTCGCAAGAGAGCCATCTCGTTCTGTGGGGCCACCAGTGGCCTTTGGGGGCCCTAGATAGGGACCTGCTGCCAGCATCGGACCCCCGCATAGCCACCAGCAGAGACCGACTGAGGGAGGAGGTCGTGCCCCTCTTTGCTACCAGTGTGGTCAGCCGGACCACATTAGGAGGGACTGCCCATCTAGGGTCGGAGCACAGCAGATGCTCCCTGCATCGAGCACTAGAGGCTGAGCTGGCGGCTGCAGTCACTAGGCACGTGGAGGAGGACAGTAGTCACGAGGAGGGTACCGACCAGCTGCTGCTTGCCCAACCTAGAGCGTGGCCGCTTCGTCTGCACCTAGGGCTGAGGGGTGCATCAATGCCCTGACACACAGAGACGCCAGGGCATCAGGTTTTGTGGTGGCAGGTATGGTTACCGTTTCTGGCAGATTAGTCTATGTTCTTTTCGATTTTGGTGCCACACATTCTTTTGTCTCCTTGAGTTTTGCCAACAGTTTGGGGTCAAGCAACGTATTGTTAGAGGTTTCGTTCCTGATTAATTGGCTAGGTGGACAATTGTTTGTAGCAGAGGAGGTCTTTACAGACTGTGAGGTCGCTATAGGGGGACATAGTCTTCCCATCGACCTGATTGTAATCCTGATGGAGGACTTTGGCGTGATCTTAGGGATGGACTGGCTGTCTGTCTATCACCTTGTCCATACCAGGGTGAACTATTTTGGGAGGAAGATCATCTTGTCCATACCAGAGTTGTCTCCCTTTGAGTTTCACGGTCAACCGGTGGACAGAGGTTTTAGGTGCATCTTCGCACTTCGGGCAGTGAAGCTTTTGGGCCAGGGGTGTGAGGGCTTCTTAGCTTGTGTGGTAGCAGATCCTAGCCCTGTGGCCGACTTTCAGAGTATCCCGGTGGTCTGCGAGTACCCTAACGTTTTCCTAGAGGAGCTTCCAGGACTACCGCCTGAGCGGGAGATCGAGTTTGAGATCTCACTAGTACCAGGGACCAGCCCCATTTCTACTACACCGTACAGGATGGCACTGCTTGAGCTACGAGAGCTCAAGTCACAGTTACAGGACCTATTGGAGAAGGGCTTTGTGAGGCCCATTGCATCTTCATGGGGAGCCCCTGTGTTGTTTGTGAAGAAGAAGGACGATGCCCTTGGACTTTGTGTTGACTACCGACAACTGAATCGGGTCACCGTCAAGAACAAGTACCCGCTGCCGTGTATCGACGACCTTTTTGACCAGTTGAGAGATGCCACAGTGTTCTCTAAGATAGATCTGAGGTCAGGTTACCACCAGTTGAGGTCAGCTTTCCGTACTCGGTACGGGCACTATGAGTTCTTGGTCATTCCATTTGAGCTGACCAACTGCTCCCGCTGCTTTCATGGACATGATGAACCATGTTTTTAAATCGTACTTGGACCAGTTTGTGGTGGTGTTCATCGACGACGTCCTAGTCTACTCACGGGATTAGGCATAGAATGGATAATATTTACGAATGGTCCTGGATACCTTGAGACGATGCAGGCTGTATGCCAAGTATAGCAAGTGCGAGTTTTAGCTGAGACAGGTGACTTTCTTGGTCCACATGATTTCGGGAGACGGATTGGCTGTGGATCAAGCCGGGGTTGAGGCCGTGATCAAATGGGAGAGACCACGCATAGTGATAGAGGTACGCAGCTTTCTGGGACTGACAGGCTACTATCAGCGGTTTATCAGAGGGTTCTCTCAGATTGCGTGTCCTATGACTCTGCTAACCTACAAGGACATGCCCTTTACATGGATCGACGAGTGCGAGGCATGCTTTCAGGAGTTGAAGAAGAGACTGACTTTAGCTCCTGTACTTACCATTCCAGTTAGTAGTGGCAGATTCGTGGTTTACACCAACGCATTGTTGCAGGGGTTGGGTGGTGTGCTCATGCAGCAGGGTCACGTTGTCGCTTATGCTTCGCGGCAACTGAAGCCCCATGAGCATAACTACCCCACCTACAACTTAGAGCTGACAGTAGTTGTCTTCGTGCTGAAGACATGCAGGCACTACCTGTATGGTGAGACATTCGAGATCTTCACTGACCACAAGAGCTTCAGGTACTTATTTGACCAGAAGGAGCTCAACCTGAGACAGAGACAGTGGTTAGAGCTCCGGAAGGACTACGACTGTGGCATCTCCTACCACCTAGGGAAGGCCAATGTGGTGGCTGACGCCTTGAGCCAGAAGGCGCCCGCCTGCTTGGCCAGCTTGGAGGCACAGAGTTGGAGACTCATAGAGGAGGTGGGCAGTTGCCAACCTCGGGAGTCACGGGGTACTGCGGGGCAGTGACAGTGACGTGGCAGGTGCGACCAGAGCTAATAGACAACATCATTGCAGGACAGATGGCCGATCCATACTTACAGACACTGCGAGACAGGGTGTTGACAGGAGACCCAGGAGTCTTTTCCTTCTCAGACGAGATACTGCACATGAGGGGATGCTTATGCATTCCTAGAGACTAGGAGTTGTTGAGAGAGCTCCTGACTGAGGTGCACAAGTCCCGATTTACCATACATCGTAGAAATACAAAGATGTGCCATGATTTGCGATGCGACTTCTTGTGGAGAGGGAGGAAGCAGGATGTTGGTGAGTTTGTCCAGCAGTGCTTAGTATGTAAGCAGGTGAAGGCTGAGCAGTAGAGGCCTGCTGGGCCGCTACAACCACTTCCTGTCCTAGAGTGGAAGTAGGAGAGCATCACCATAGACTTGGTGGTGGGTCTACCAATTACCCAGTGGGAACACGACGTAGTTTGGGTGATAGTAGACCGGTTGATGAAGACGGCATAGTTCTTGCTGATCCGAGTCACCTTTAGGCAGCACAGCTAGCAGAGCGATACATCAGAGATGTGGTGCGCTTGCATGGAGTCCCTCGCGAGATCGTATCTGACAGGGATACTCGTTTCACTTCCCAGTTCTGGGCAGAGTTTCAGCAGGCATTAGGGACCTGTCTGAGGTTCAGTACCGCCTACCACCCCCAGACTGACGGGCAGTCAGAGCACACCATACAAACACTCGAGGACCTCCTACGCGCTTGTGTACTAGACTGAAGAGGCTCCTAGGAGAAGCATTTGCCCATGGCGGAGTTTGCATACAATAATAGCTATTATTCGAGCATCGGCATGGCACCTTACGAGGCTCTGTACGGAAGGAGGTGCACTACACCCTTGAGTTGGGTCGAGGTGGAGACCAAGTGGGAGGTTGGTCCCAAGTTGATCCATCAGAGTCAGGAGGTGATAGAGCAGATTCACAGATGACTCCTCATTGTCAGGAGAGGGCAGAAGAGCTATGCAGATATGAAGCGCAAGGAGGTGCAGTTCGAGGTTGGTGATCACGTCTTCCTCCGTGTCTTGCCCATGAAGGGCTTGCAGTATTTTGGGGTAAAAGGGAAGCTTGTGACAAGGTTTGTGGGACCCTTTGAGGTCCTGGAGCGGGTAGGACCCGTTGCTTATCGGCTTGCCCTTCACCCCCAGCTTTCTGGGGTGCATGACGTGTCCCACGTGTCCAACCTCAGGAAGTACGTAGCCGATCCCAGCCACGATCTGAGCCACAAGAGGTCGAGGTGGGAGACGACCTGACTTATCTCGAGAGGCTAGCATAGATATTAGACAGAGCCGTCTGGAGTCTGAGATGGAAGCAGGTATCACTGGTGAAAGTCCTATGGAGAAGCCAGCGATATAAGGAGGCCACTTGGGAGACTGAGGCAGCAATGTGAGAGCAATACCCGGAGCTTTTTGAGGGTATGTCTCTTTAGATCTAATTTAATCCTCTTTAAGTTTGTTATATGTTTTTATGTCTATTTTTTTTCCCACACCCTAGTTAGCTCAAGCTTCGGGGACGAAACTTTCTTTAAGTTTGTTATGTTGAAATGATTTGCCGCTCTTGGGTTGGATAAGACATCTGTAGTTTTCATTAGATGTCTGTTTAGATGTCTGGATTGATGGTCGACGTCAGAAAGTAGGGAAAACCATACTTGTTTTTGCTTTTCACACGCATGCGACATGCATACGTTTTCTCTCTCCTCCGGCCTCCTCACCCGAAACCCTAAAAACTTCCTATTTAAACCCCTACACCCTTCATCCTTCACCCCATCACCACAAGCCACCGCCCCTCCATCTCCTTCCCCTGCCAGTGACCACCTTCATCACCGCTCTCACCCCCTTCCGTGAGCGAGGGCGTGAAGGAGAGAGGGAGAGAGCGTGAGCAAGTGCGTGAGAAGGAGAGGGTGTGAGCGAGGGCTCGAGTCGGAGGAGCTCGGTGGTATGAGGAGAGGAGTCGTGCGAAGAGGAGGAGCTCGCAAAGGGGAGCTTCACGACCTCTTGGGGATGCTAACGCAGCAGCTGCAGGCAACGCGGAGGAGTTTGTGTGGAGAAGAAGCTCGCAGGAGAGTTCTACGTACTAGATATTTTCTAGTATCAGATGTCTTGAGCTTCTACCAGACATTCGGAGCAGCAGTGGGATGTCCGGAGCTGAGGCCGGACGTCTGCAAGCACACTTAGAGCCAAGGTACATGTTTCTGCAGGTGCAGAGCATTGGAAAGGTGCACGGTGTGCCCTTCGAGCCACTTTTGGACGTCTGGGCACATCACCAGACGCCTGATTGCACTTCTAGGTGACCAGAAGGAGAGTCTGATGGGAACACCATCATGAGCCCTAACTAGCTCATTTTGACCCATAAAAGAGAACAAAAGCTCCTACATAACCAACTGGAGGTCTTAATTCAATGAATAACCATTTTGAGAGAAATGCAAGAAACAAGGGGTAAAATTGCATTTTTACCATTGTAGTATAACAACGGGTTTTCTCAAGGGTTGAACACAAGTCAAATGGTCTTAACATGATAAAAGGTAGGTTGGTTCAAACAGAAAAGGGTTCGTGTGAATTCTGGGAATTAAATGATTTCTTGTAACCCTAAAATAGACTCGCTTGATTAAATAAGGTTCTGGTCAGGGTAAAATTCACCTAAACCCTCTAAAAATCATAGAAAAATATTCTCTAAGATTTAGAACCTTCAATTTGGCCATTAGAACTTAATTTGACCTAAAATGGGGTCTCAGACAAATATTTACCCTAAATTAGATTTTTGCGTAAATTACCCTATCAAATGTATTCAAACTGAAAATCCAACTTCACCATTGGATTCCTTAGGCCTAAATTAGGTTTTTACCAAAATTTGAACCTAAGAGGAATTCATCTTGACCAACTTTGCAAATAAGTCCAGCCGAGTTACATTTCTACATCTAGCTTTCAAAAACCCTTACAATTGACCCCCTATCTTCTTCTTCATTCTTTGCAATTATGTCCCTCTGCCATTATAGTTGAGGGAATCCTACTCCGGCAAGATTGAAGGGGTGATTTCTCCCTGATCTCTCAGAGAATCCCCTTCAAAATAAAAAAGGAGATTCTCTGAGAAATCTCCTCCAATGTGAATAGAATTAGAAGCCCTATTTGGTACTCAATCTCTCATGCGAACGCATGAGAGATTTGAGTCTCTCTCGAGTTTCCATTGTCGGTGAACTTCCCTTGCTTGAAAGTTTGGCTTCCAAGCATAAACCCAACCTCCAGGGCCTATTTAAGAGACCCCAAATCGCCCTGCATCTCCTAAGCTTGAATTCAGCTGGAGAAACCCCTCAATTTCATCTCTCCTCCTCTAACCGATCTGCTCATCAAGCTCCAACGACTTATCCCGCTCTCTGTCGTTGCCTAGCCACAATACCGGTGGCAGGTTCCTCTTGCTCTCGCTTGTTCGCGTCATGCTGCACCCGCTGACGCTCCTGCCTCCCCTTCGTCCTCACCAACCTCCCTGACTGAGCATCTTGCTCTTCGACGTCGGTGATATGAGCCAGACGCCATCTCCGTCCCCTTTTGTCTCTTCACAGCCTAGAAAAGTTCCTCTTACCCTTTACGATCTTTCCCCCTCTTTATTTCCCTCATCCGACTACTGTCGCACTCCACCACCATCATCCCCTTCACCTCCGGCCACCACTCCGGCGAGCTCGCTCCACCACCACAGACCACTTCCCTCCTCACCGACAGGACCATAAGCTCCACCTCGACCCCCTGATCACAACCCCTCACTCACAACACTCCCCCACTCACCCAAACACACCCCCAAACACACCCAGTTACATGTTCGCAGTGTGCCCTAGGCACGCTACCTCAGGCGGTCCCACGCCACGTCGACCATCTTTGCACATTTGTCGCACCTTGGTGAAGCTCCCTGAGCATTTTAACGTGACCGTAAGGCCGTTTGCGTGATTTCAGGTATAGGGGCTTGCCGCCATTGAAGCGAAGCTCGAGGCAAGCTTACAGCTGCTCCAGGCTTTGCCCGCTCTAGGCTCGTGTCCCAGGTTGTGTGGAATACTCTTGTGCACAACTCCAGGCATCCAATTGGTGCCAAGGGTAGTGGCAGTTGCTGAAATCAAAGAGAGCTTCCCTGCTGCAGGCGTGCGCGAGGATGGTGGGAAGATAATCCCACCTCGGAACTGTAAGAAGCGCCGCACCCACATAAATTATTTTTTCGCCAATGGCTTATTGCCTCCAACTCATAAGGTGAGGTCCCCTCTCACCCGACCTGACGCCTCGTCCGCGACCACCCCCCACGGACCTGGTGATCCGACCCGACCCAGCACACCTCGCCTACCACCGCACGACGGTGGGCTTGGTCCTAGGCGCGTATCCGACCCAATTACCCAAGAAGTCGCTCTGGGAGAGCAATCCTAAGAGAGAAAAGGAGAGAAGAGAGCCCGCGCTGGTAGGGGGTAGGTTTTTCTCTGCAGAGGAAGGAGAAGGCAAGGTCAAAAAGGAAGCTAAGGGCTGCAGCCAAGGAAGAAGAAGGAGGAAGCCGAAGTCACAAGCTAAGGAAGGAGAAGGGCTGTGGTAGAAGGAAGAAGCCAAAGCCAAAGAGAGGAAGGCAAGGAAGGTAGAGAAAGAAACTGAAGGAAGAAGAAGCTGAAGGCAGCTGACAGAAAGAGAGAAAAGAAGAAAGTCAAAAGAAGAAAAGGCAAGGGAAGATCAAGGAAAGGCTAAGAAAGAAGAAGCCCCAGGAGAAGAAGTAGAAGAAAGATCAAGCACTGTAGCATCATCATTTTAAGGCATCTGATTCACAAATCAGACGTCCAATTTTGTGTTTATTCACATGCATTGGTTTCTTTAGTGTCTTACATTTATTCCTATCTTTTTGCACTATAACAATGATCTTATTGCATATTATATTCTTTCAAATTCTCAAGTTGTGATCTTGATTTCTAAACCCTAATTTGCTCCCTATGTTTGACCTCGGACTTTAAAATTCGAGTAATAAATTGTATTTATTTTGAACCCTTTTTCGACTATACTACAACGCGAGTTTTTAAAACCCGATCAAGCGCTCTTAACATTTTGGCGCCATTGCTGGAGAGCAACGGGCGATTTAGAAATCTTTATTACAATTGCTGATTTGGTACTAACTTGATATATCTCTTTTTGTTGTGGTTGTTTCAGGGGAGAAGATTCAAAGGAAGACGACCGCACAGCAAACACGCGTGGGGCAGGTAATTTCTGATTAATCTCTTTCTCTTAGGCCCCTCATTCTGAAAAGGAAAAAAAACAAGAAAAAATCAATTAGGGCTACCTACTTTCCATCTCTAGCTAATTCACCAAAGTTGCCTAATTTGATTTCAACAACAAATACTGATTTGTGCACCCATTTAAGGTAATCAGGGCTACCACCTTCTTGATTGAGCCCTAGATACCATATTTTGGCAAACTAAATTGGACCAAGATTAGAGCCAAACTAAGGATTTCAATTTATGGTTTTTAGAGACACACCTTCATAAGCAAGAATCAGCTCTCCAAAAAGAGGTGTGCCTAACCTTGATTGAAGAGACTTATTCAAGAAAATTCTAAAATTCAGGCTCTTTATCTCACTTGAATCCTAAAAGAAAGGACCTAAAACTTCTCAAAGGACAAGTAGGTGAAGTTGACCCCCTGTTGGGTCAACCAACCTTGAAATTAGGTCACTTTTGCACTCAATACATCTAAAGTTCAAGTGAATCTTAAGCACCTTTGCTCTTAAATGAAACTAGTAGACTTAAGAGGTTAAAGTCCCCATTCTGGTCTACCTGGAACATTAGTGACAAGAGAGGTCGGGTGGGGGAAACCCTGTAACTCGTGGGGATGCTCTACTGTGTAGGGGTCTTTGCGGGACTCTCTCTCTCTGGCTGCCCAGATATTTCTGAAGTGGATGGCTTTCTGACTAAGGGGTATCATCCGTCTCGAACCTCTGTAGTCATCCAAATTTTTGGGTGTCTTGATTGGGTCCATCACATTCTACTCTCGTTCAAACCATCGGTGCATGTTCGGTAGGAGGTCCTTAAGACCATCCTTGACCTCCTTTAGTGATTCACTCCCACCGAGGCCAGGCCTCGACGTCCGTGTTTGTGCAGCAACCCCACCACATAGACATCTCTTTTGATTCATCTAAACCAAATTCTACTTCTTCCATCATCATGGAACAACCATTAGAAGAAGAGAATAATCTTGAGAATTAACTTCAGCACCTTAATGATTTACTTCAAGCCTTTGTAAACCCGCTGCAGCGTCCTATGATGTGAGATCGCTATAATCCTGCTGCGGTGGTGATCGAAACTCGAGTCCAAATCACAGTTGGAGGTCCTGATTTTGAACTCAAGCTCAACATGATTCATGCTATTCCAAAGTTTCATGGGCTTAATTCCGAGGATCCCTTCCAGTACATCAAACAAATCAAGCATCTGGCCCAGACCTTCAGGTTAGATGTCCAAAATCGGGATATTCTTCTCATGAAGATGTTCTCCTTCTCTCTCATGGACAAAGTAGCTCACTGGTATTAGACTCAAACGCGTCCAATCAACACATGGGTTGAACTACAATCTGAGTTTTTGAAAAAGTTCTTCCCAGCTGGTCGGACGAATGCCTTACGACACCAGATCACACACTTCACCCAGCTATCTGGAGAACCCCTTCATGAAGCATGGGACCACTTCCTAGATCTCATGAGAAAGCGCCCCCATCACGGAGTTCCTAAATGAGAACAAGTCTAGTCTTTTTACCAGGGACTCCGTGAAGATATCTGCTTATTCGTCAATGCAACCTGCAGAGAAAATATCATGGGTCAACACGAAGACACGGTGTGGGAGATTCTCAAGAATATGTGCGAGAACTCCATCAATAATGACTCCATGGGCTTATTCGACCGGACGAATGCCCGTGCATCGACGAATCCAAGGGGGGCACATGAGACGCAGGGCCTGTCCGCATTCGTTGACTTGGAATTGATGGCTAGTCGGTTGGACAAGGTCTCTATCGTTAAGAAGAAGGTGGACGAGCTGACTCGACATCTGCAGCGAGCCACCTCTGCACAAAACCTGTTTGCATAGCCGCCTTCTGGGAGGAAAGATGTGCATAACATCTATCACCGATCTTCTCAGGGGATGGACCCGTATCCACCCTCGTTTGACTCTAGGATCGGAGGAAACTCCGATCCGACCTACTCTAGTTGGGGGAACTCTAAACCCTCGTACTCTGACTTTCATGAGGTTCCTCAGACTTGCGAGGACCTCAACGCCATCCAGAATGACCAATTCTCTAATACCTATAACCCTGGATGGCGAAATCATCCCAACTTCTTGTGGGTGAGAAATAATCAGAATCAAAGACCATCATATCAACCCTGTCCACAAGCTCCTCGTCCATATCAGCCACCTTAGCCTTGGCCCAACCCTACCTATCAATCTAGGCCAACTCAAACAGATCAAATGACTCTTATCCTTCAGACTCTGGCTGACATTCAGAAGAGGAATGCGGCTATGCAAAAACATCACAACGACTAGATCACAGAGGTTCGCAATCAACTCGCTCAAATGGCGAATTCCTGCCAACCTAGCACACTCCGCAACCTCTATCGAATCCGAATAACGTGCCGAACCAGAGGCACCTTATGAACCCAAATCCGAGCCAAGCTCTTATGATATATCAGGCCCCTTCTGTTCCATCACCTGACGGGATGGAAGCTTCGACATCATATGCAGGATTTCAGCAGCAACCACCTATTTTACCAACTCCAAACCAAAACCAGGAAAGACTGAATTCTGTTACAACTCATAGTGGCAAGGCAACACAAGACTCACCTTATCCAAGACACTTTTAGCCTGGTAGTAACCCAAGCCCTAGGATAGTTATCCAGGATACCCTTGTTCCAGATTAAGCACCTGGACCTATTCTAGAGGAACCATCCAAGGTTCCATTTCCCAAGGCCTTGACCAAGGGAAAGAGGACAAACAAACCTGTGGCTTCTGAGGAAGATCTGGTCAAGCTCTTTGAATAGGTCCATATAAACATCCCCTTGGTGGATGCAATTCGCCACGTACCGGCTTACGCACAATTTCTGAAAGACTTGTGTACACCTAAGCGTAAGCCACGAACCAAAAGTGGGAGTCCGATTGTACTATTAGAGCAAGTCAGTTCTGTAATTTTGAGCAAACTCCCACCTAAGGCAAAAGACCTAGGTACGCCTCTTATTTCCTATACCATTGGTGATACCCAATTTGACAGAGCTTTATTAGATCTAGGAGCCTCCATAAACGTAATACCTACATCCCTCCTTGACCATCTTGAGGAATCTAAGCTCAAACCAACAGAGGTGACATTATAGTTGCTGACCGATCTATTAAGTCACCTAAAGGAGTTCTTGAGGATGTCATCGTTAGGGTGCGGGATTTTTATTTCCTAGTGGACTTTGTAGTCTTGGATATGGATGCTCCAGAAAACTCGAGGGATACACCAATTATACTGGGGAGACCCTTTCTGGCCACTGCTAGGGCCAATATAAATTGTGAGGAGGGTTAAATTGAACTAAAATTCGGGAACCAAACACTAAAGATTGACATCTTTAAGGCCTAACAAGGGATTAATTGCGGTGTTATAGAACAGATATGTGATATCAAGGCTGTGGTTGATGATCCGTATATTGAGGACACCTGACTACTTCCGATCAACCACAAGAGGATCAAAACCTGCAATCAGAGGAGTCCGAACCTAACCTAGATACACCCATAACTCCTTCCCTTGCTCCTGACACACACCTTGAACCACCTGCTACTGCTGATAACCCTGTTATGGAACTCAAGCCTCTTCCCGACCATCTGAAGTACGTCTTTTTGGGTTCCAATCAGACGTTTCCTGTGATTATCAACTCCAGACTCACACCTGACCAGGAATCCCATCTGATTACTGTTCTCTAGCAACATCGTAAATCCATTGGATGGACTCTCAATGATTTGACTGGTATCAGCCCCTCTTACTGCACAAACCATATCTACATCGAAGAGGGCACACGACCTTCCTGTGAAATGCAGAGACGTATAAATCCTAATCTGCAGGAGATCATCAAGTGGTTAGACGTAGGGATCATCTACCTGAACTCCGACAGTCGGTGGGTGAGTCCAATCCAAGTTGTGCCTAAAAAGGCAGGACTCACCGTGATCATGACTGAAATCGGAGAAATCATACTGACCCGTGTGGCGAATTAGTGGAGAATCTGCATTGATTACAGAAGACTCAATTCCTCCACGAAGAAGGATCATTTCCCACTACCGTTTATTGATCAGATCCTCGAGAAACTAGTGAAAAATAGGTTCTTTTGCTTTTTGGATGGGTACTTCGGTTATAGCCAGGTGGAAATCCATCCTAAGGACCAAGAAAAGACCACTTTCACCTGCCCCTTCGGGATGTACGCGTTCCGAAGGATGCCATTCGATCTCTGCAATGCACCTGCTACTTTTCAGCGGTGCATGCTTGCCATATTCTTAGATATGGTAGGTGATTATCTGGAAGTCTTCATGGATGACTTTTCAGTATTCGGAGAATCATTTGACGATTGCCTCCTGCACTTGGTCCAAATCCTCAGGCGGTGCATTGACGTGAATCTGGTTCTTTCCTGGGAAAAAAGCCATTTCATGGTGCCTAAAGGAATTGTCCTGGGATATCTCATATCAGAAAAAGGCATCCAGGTCGATCGAGCTAAGGTGAACTTGATTTCCAAACTCCCTATGCCTAGCTCAATCAAGGACATCTGATCTTTTCTGGGGCACGTCAATTTTGATCGTCGATTCATTCCTAATTTCTCAAAGATCGTGCGTCCCCTGACCACTCTGTTATCTAAGGATGTACCTTTCGAAATCTCCAAGGAATGCACTCAAGCATTTGAAATCCTCCATGATCAAGTTATCCAAGCCCCGATCCTACAGTCCCCTGATTGGTCTCAACCCTTTGAGATCATGTGCGATGCATCTGATTTCACTGTAAGAGTGATACTTGGGCAGAAAATTGATGGGAGACCCGTGGTCATCTACTACGCTAGCAAGACACTTGACAAGGCTCAACGTAACTACACAGTTACGGAGAAAGAGCTGCTAGCTGTAGTATTTGCCTTGAAAAAATTCAGATCATATCTCCTAGGTTCCCGTGTTATCATTTACTCGGATCACACATCTGTGAGGCATCTCCTTGCGAAGAAGGATGTGAAACCTCGATTAATCTGCTAGATCTTGCTGTTGCAAGAGTTTGACCTCGAGATTTGCGACAAAGTGGGAGAATAGAACATGGTAGCTGATCGCTTGTCCCACCTTCCTTCTGAGATCATCGACCCATCTGGACTCATTATAAAGCATTTTCCTAATGAGCACCTCCTGACTATCAATATAAGGCTTCCATGGTTTGCTGATATAATAAACTACCTGGCTTCACATCAGATCCCATCCGATTGGCCGAAAGCCAAGAAGGACAAATTGCTTTCCGATGCCAAGTATTACTTCTGGGAAGACCCGTATCATTTCCACATCGGTGCTGATCAAATCATTCGACGATGTGTCGTGGAAGCGGAAATTCAGGACATATTGTCCTTCTGCCATGACTAGGCATGCGGTGGACATTTCTCAGGTCATAAAACCGCAGCGAAGGTCCTCTAGTGTGACTTCTATTGGTCCATGATTTTCAAAGATGCATACAATCACTGTAGGGTATGCACTCGTTGTCAGACCTTAGGCAACATGAGCCATCGTGATATGATGCCCTTACAGCCGATTCTCATATGTGAAATCTTCGACGTGTGGGGGATTGATTTTATGGGACCCTTTCCTATTTCGGATGGATTCGAGTACATTCTACTCGCTGTTGACTACGTGTCCAAATGGATCGAAGCCATTCCGACCCGAACCAATGATCATAAGGTGGTTATTAAATTCATTCATCAGAACATCTATTCGCGGTTTGGGATTCCACGTGCTATAATCTCTGATGGAGGGACCCATTTTACTAATGCTCAGTTCAGGTCACTGATGACCAAATATGGGGTGTCACACTGAATCTCTACTCCTTACCACCCCTAAACTAATGGTCAAGCTGAGTTATCAAATCAGGAGATTAAGAAAATCCTCTAGGTTTTTGTTCGACCTGACATGAAGGACTGGTCATCCCGACTTCTGGAAGCTTTGTGGGCTTATAAGATCGTCCACAAAACCCAATTAGGAATGTCTCCCTTTAGATTGGTGTACGGGAAGGCATGTCACCTCCCCGTCGAATTGTAGCACAAAGCCTATTGGGCAGTACGGAACTGCAACCTAGATCTTTCTAAGGCAGGTGATAGGAACACCATCATGAGCCTTAACTAGCTCATTTTGACCTAGAAAAGGGAACAAAAGCTCCTACATATCCAACTGGAGATCCTAACTCAAGGAATAACCCTTTTGAAAGAAAAGTAAGAAACAAGGGGTAAAACTGTAATTTTACCATTGCAGTGAAACAACAGGATTTCTCATGGGCTAAACATAGGTCAAATGATCTTAACAAGATAAAAGGTGGGTTGGTTCAAACAGAAAAGGGTTCATGTGAATTCTGGGAATTAAATGACTTCTTGTAACCCTAAAACATACCCACTTAATTTAACAAGGTTTTGGTCGGGATAAAATTCACCTAAACTCTCTAAAATTCATGGAAAAAAATTTTCTATGGTTTAGAACATTCAATTTGGCCCTTGGAACATATTTTGAGTTGAATTGGGGTCTCACTCAAATATTTACCCTAAATTGGGTTTTTGCATAAATTGCATAGTCAAACATGGTCAAACCTAAAATCCAACTTTACCATTGGATTCCTTAGGTGCAAATTAGGTTTATACCAAAATTTTGACCTAAGGGGAATTCATCTTGACCTACTTTGCAAACAGGTCCGGAGTAATTACACTTCTACCCCTATCTTTTGAAAACCTCTGCAGAAACCCCCTAACTTCCTCATCATTCTTTGCAATTAGGTCCCTATACTATTGTAGCAGAGGGAATCCTACTCTGGTGAGGATTCAAAGGCAAGAACTCTCTAATCTCTCAGAGAATTCCTTTCAAAATTGAAAGGGAGATTCTATGAGAAATCTCCTCTCATGTGAACCCATTATTGAGCCCTAATTCCTACTCGATCTCTCATGAGAACGCATGAGAGATTTGGGTCTCTCTGAGTTTCCATCTTTGGCGATATGGCCATGCTTGGAAGCTTGGCTTCCACGCACAAAACAAACCTCCAGGGCCTATATAAGAAACCCTAATTCATTCCGCACCTCCTTAGCTTGGATTTGGGCCGGTCCACCCCACTTTTTTCTCTCCTCGTCGGCCACAACTTCTCCACAAGATCCAATAGCTCTATCCTCTCTCTCTCTCGTCACCCTACCACAATACCAGTGGTTGGGTTACCTTCCTCGCAATCATCCGTGTCGGCCGCACCAGCCCAGACGCTGCTTCTGCCCCTGTCGTCGCAGTCGCCTCATCTACGGAGAGCTTCGTCTCCGGTGACGGGAACACGAACCGGCAGCCATCCTTGCCGCCTTCATCCTTAGATTAGGTCATATAATTCATCTCTCCCTCCTCTTCCTGTTCCCCCTCTTTATTTCTTGAAACTATCCCTCGACGCCACAAATCGTCACCACCTTCTTCATCTCTGGCCACACTCTGGCGAGGCATCCCCGTCGCTTCGCACCTTCATCCGCCTCGCCAACCACTCCACAAGCATTGCCACACCTCACCGAATGTAACCCCTCACCTCACTCACTGTGCCACACACCCAAAACACCCCTCGAACATACCCATACACACAGCCACAGGGTGCCCTAGATCCGTCACCACAACCACCCACATGCCGCGTCGACCCCCGCAACATGTTCGCCGTGTCTCGATGAAACTTCCTGAGCCTTCTGACAAGGCCGCAAGGCTGTTTGCATGACTGCAGGTACATGAGTCCTGCCACCATTGAAGCAAGCAAGCAGCTAGCTTGCAAGCTCGTTCCAGGTCTTCTCGCCCAGGCTATGAGTCCCAGGGCGTGCGGACTCTCGTCACGCGCAGCTTCAGCCAAGCACTTGGCATTGAAGGCCGCAGTAGTAGCCGCAATTGGATGCTATCTACTGCGGATGTGAGCAACAGGATTGTGGGACGTTTAGTCCCACCTCGGAAGTGAGTAAGTGTGCGCAGTGAAATAAATTGTAAAAGTGACAGAGGCATATCACCTCCTAACCACAGGGTGAGGTCCCACTCGCCCTCACTGCCTCGTCCGTGACCCATTGCCCGCGGACCTGGCCCTAACCCATATACCCGACCAGCCTGCATCCTCACCCACCACGCATGCCGGTGGGCCTGGTCCTGGGCGTGCATACCCGACTCGATTACTTGAGAAGGCTCTGGGAGAGCAAGCCTAAGAGAGAAAGAAGAGCGATCGCGGGGGTAGGTAGGGGTAGGTTTTGCTCTCGCAGGAAGGCGAAGAAGAAGAAGCCAAGGAAGGAGAGGGCAGAAACCTGAGAAGGTAAGGAGGGAGAAGACAAGACTGAAGAGGAAGAAGCTGAAGGCTAAGGAAAGAGAGGAAGGAGCCACAGAGATAGAGAAGAAGAAAGAGAAGAGCCAAAGGCAAACGAAGAGAAGGCAAGGACTGAGGAAGAAGAAGCTGAAGGGTTGAAAGAGAAAGAGAAGCTAACGGTAACAAGAAAGCTAAGGCATGAAGAAATCAGAGAAGAAAGAAGAAGGAAGAAAGCCAGCTAGAGACAGAGAATAGAGAAGAGCAATAGAAACACTATAGCAACCTTATATTTAAGACGTTTGATTTCCAAAATCAGACATCCATTATTTTGTGCTTCTTCTATATACATTGACATTGTGTTTTTGCACTATACTCTAATTTTCATTGCATATTATATTCAATCTTAAAGTTGTGCTCTTGATTTTTATACACCAATTCGCTCCCTATGTTCGACCACGGATTTACAATTTCGAGTAATAAAATTTATTTGTTTTCAAGCGATTTCAACTATATTATGATGCATTGATTTTAACATTGATTTCTCCTCGATAAACACCAGGAACCTGCAAAAAGCCTCAAATGAGTGAGATCGATGAATTACGCCACGACGCGTATGAGAACTAGCAAATTTATAAAAAGTGGGTTAAGGCCTTTCACGACAAGCACATATCCAGAAAGATCTTCCACCCAGATAACACTGCACATGGGGGTGATAATTCTGTTAAATATGGCCCATCTTAAGAATAAAAGGCACAACATAAGTAGAATGGGAGCATTGCATGCATCATATACCAAGATTGCTTATAAAACTGTATTAAAGGCCATTTGTGTAAGCATTTGTCAAAGCAGGTCTCAGATGAGCAATCGAACCACACGGATGGATTCACAACAACGAAAGGAGTCCAACGAACTCAAGATCGGCCAAATCCGACATCTGAAGCTCCTACAATGGGCCCAAGAAGTTCTGACCGTTGATCTGATGATCAACGGCCCTCGTTGCACCACGTCGCCCCCCTCTCACCGCACGCCACTTCCTCCTTCAGTTGAGATCAAATCTTGGGCATCGATCTTCGATCGGACGGCCGAGAATCGCGCGCCCACCCGCTGTCGTCGCGACAAAGCAGCGGGCCTGGCACAAAGGTTAGCGCGCACGTCCGCACACACACGACGCGGGTTCGACCCGCGCGGTGCGAAGAATTAAAGACAAAGAAGCGCGCGGCAAAATTGGGCTGCTCGATTAGCAGCAGGCGGCGGAGATCGTGCCACGTGGCGCGCCGTCAAATAGCGAGCGCCCATGCACGCACGCAAGCCGGGCGACGACGCC
Organism: Thalassia testudinum; assembly: GCA_037157565.1. Lineage (NCBI taxonomy): Eukaryota > Viridiplantae > Streptophyta > Magnoliopsida > Alismatales > Hydrocharitaceae > Thalassia > Thalassia testudinum. The sequence continues at coordinate 59,052,350 of JAZHRO010000019.1, read as the reverse complement.
CACGCACACGCTCGCCGGAGGCGTGATCCTAGCATGCCCAAGGGAAGATCTCAGCCGTCCGATCTTCGATCAGACGGCTCTCGCGCAGCGTCCGTGGATCGGGCGCGAAGAAGAACGACGCGGGCGTGTGACCGGCGGGCTGGAGGGCTTCACCGACGCTTTTGGAAGGGTTTTAGCGATGTCCCGGACGTCGCTAAAGCCCCTTCTTCTTTTAGAAAGCCCTTCTCCCTATTTAAACCCCCTCCAACCACTCATTCAAGGCATTCACTTCCCTTGCAACTACTCTACCCCTCTCTTAGCTTGCTTTAGGCCCTCTTGTAATCATCGGAGACGACGAGCCACTGATGGAGCCCCCTCCACCGGCATGGTTGCCTCGCTGCTCTCCCCCTGCTCTCTCTCTTCCTCTCTTTTAAGCTTTCCTTTACTTATGTTTAAGCATGTATCTAATGTTGTAATCTGTGAACTAAAGCTGCATGATTAATGAAGTTACTTTCCGTTTAGTTGTTTACTTTAATTCTTGTTTAAGTTGCATGATCAAGTAAGAAACAACTCTAACCCTAATCTCTCTCTCTCTCCATCTCTTTCCCTCTCGCTTTCCAAACTGCACCTTTCGCAAGCAAAAACTCTACACTTTCGGTGACAAGTGATAAGAAAAATTCGATTTTCATGCCTCCCTGAGACCGACACTCGGACACACCTCCGCTTCCTTACTTTAAAATCGGCGTGGCAAGTGCGACTATAATGACACTTAACACACACGCACGAGTGCACGCGATTTTTTGGCGCCGTTGCCAGGGAGGCAACGGATTTGTTTTGTCACTTCCATTCCACATCCATTCTCACATCGTCTAATGCCCTGCTTTCCTTTTACTTGATGGTTGTAGGAATTCGGTGCTTGGATGGCGAAGCGACGCATCCCACGACGGTAACAAGGGACTAGGCGCAACGAGGATCGATAGTGAGTAATTCTTCACTCATGATTGTTTGCTTGCGTGAAAAACTAAAAAATTGTAAAAATTGGCGTGGTGTATGATTGCTTGACCCACATCCTTAACACATCACCCCACAAAAAAGAAATGTACACTCTAACATTCTGAATAAATTCTTGGAGTGTTCTTTTCTCTTTTTGAGTGGTGTTTGCGAAGCCACCGTGAGTTGACCTAGGTCGCACCACTCAACCCTAAAATCGACTCATCTAATAGAAGTTGCATGATCATTAGGATGAGTACATTAGGGTTTTAGAGCCTCTACAGAATAAAAGGAAATCTACTTTCACCGAATTATGTGCAAAACTTGACGTGCCCATTGAAACTTGTCTGAAAACATTAAGACACGTCAACCTTAAAAAGCACTAAAGTAAGGATGAAACACTAAAAGACACTACATCTTAAAATTCCTTGCTTGAAAACCATGTTTTGATAGAAGCACACACCTTGAAAGTGGAAAATTAAGAGGCACCACCCTAATCAACGCCTCATCACATAATCCTAGCACAAGCACTATCCTAGCCCTTTAAAACTGAGTAGACGTGCCCTAGGCAGGACTGAGTTAAGTCTCGAAAGGTGAGGTTTTGTTCGCTGGGCACTTGGCTTTCATTCCCTTGGTAGAATCTGGTGACTAGGCTGCGGGGCAGTGTCAAACGACCACGGTTGTGGGGTCTACGGAAGCGGAGGCGCAAGCCAAGGGGAGAACCTTCCCTGCAATCCCCTCGTAATCAACCTATCCAGATTAGCCTTGGGAAGGGGAGTCCAGTGCTTAAGGACTTAATCAGCCTTTGTGAGATTTCTAGGTCTCCTAAGGAATACACCATAAGGACTAGGCTTGTGTGCTTGATTGAAACACATTTCTCGCATCTGTCGCCCTCTGCATCCCCTCCTGTTCTTCTCTAGTGTATGCACGGGAGACGCTCACTGCATCCCGAGTTGTGTGTTTTGGGGCAGGAATCTAGGCAACGTGATTCTGTTAGGAACATGGCTGAACCTAGGGTAGATGAGGTTGAGGATCAACCTCCACCAGACGCAATGGCCATCATCCAAGCCCAAATTAATGCAAACCACCAGCTTCAGCAACAACAAATCCACACCATCATGCAAGCCATACAACGGTTACAGAACCCACAAAAACAACCACCACCACCTTTCCAAGGCATACAAGGGAAACCACCACTCGATATACCACCATTTCAGGATCAGCCGAGGCCCCTCCGCGATTTTTATAATCCCTCTGCTATTAGAGTAGAGCCACACCTTAGGATCCCCGAAGGGGGAGATGGTTTTGAGCTGAAACCGAATGTCTTAAGTCTGATCCAGAGCCACTTTCATGGAAGCTCAAATGAGGACCCCTTTCAGCACCTAGAGGATCTCGACCGCATAACACAAACTGTGAAACCTAGGAACATTAGCCTTGACATTGTTCTAATCAAGATGTTTCCCTTCTCATTAAGAGACAAGGCTTCTCATTGGCTTAGAATCCTAGGTAGACCCATCACCACCTGCGAAGAACTGAGGCATGCATTTTTAAAGAAATTCTTCCCCATAGGAAAGACCAATGCCCTCAGAAGAGCTATTACTACCTTTACACTCCAGGGTGGGGAACAATTTCATGAGGTGTGGGAAAGATTTAATGAACTCTTGAGGAAATGCCCACACCACGAAGTACCAAGGTGGCAATTGGCCCAGATTTTCTACCATGGTTTGGATAGCAACCTATGAAACTTCGTCGATGCCTCATGTGGGGGAAACTTCCTGAAAAAGGACAAGGAGAGCACGTTTGAGGTCTTTGAGTCTATGAGCGAGAATTCACTCAACAATGCCTCCATGACCCAGTTCAACAAGTCCAGTCAACCCCGTGGTGGGATTTATTAGGTACAAGCAAATTCTGGAATGGATGACATGGACATCATTGCCAAGAAACTGGATCGAGTGGAATTGGTGGACAAAAAGATTGATGAGCTACTGAACCAGACCAGGAACCCCTTACAGACTTTTTCCCTAGCAAAGGGAGCGCATAATGTTGACCTGGTTCAGCCCTTAACCCAACTTAACTTGGAACAACCCCTGACCACGTTCCAGGGAGGGACCTTTTCTCCCTCAACCCTTGATCACTCCCTTCCCTCTTCATTAGCATCGGCTCTCCTTGAAGATGTACAAGCTGTCCAAGGTTATGCGAAACCTGACCCTTTCTCCAACACTTACAACACTGGCTGGCATAACCACCGCAACTTTGGTTGGACAAACTAGAAACCACCGCAATTCCAAAACCAGCCCAGGCAAAACCAGCAGCCACACTTGCCCCCTATCAGCAAGGACCACCAGTTTGACCCCAATATAATCAGAATAGGGCGGCCCTTCCCCCACAAAACCAAATGGACACCCTAATAAAGATGATGGTTGACATGAACCAGAAACATCAAGAGGAAATGGCCTTGGTAAAGGGACAATTAAGCCAACTCTTGGACTGTAAACAACAAGGATCCCTACCTTCCTAGCCACAACCGAACCCGCGAAACATAATTAACAGAGGCCCCAATTCGCAAGGGTTCCAAGGCAACCCCGGGCAGGCTCACATGGTCCAGTCAGCCTCGCAAACACCCCCTGGGTTTGGTGCTTCTTCATCCTAATCTTCTCAAGGATCAACCCATGGCCCCAATGCCTCTACGAATGCGGTGACCTTGAGAAGCGGCACCAAAACCCAGGACCCCAAATGGCCGACTCTCCTCGAGACTTCACTCGCTGAAATACGCGACTCAGAAGAGGCACCAACCAAGGACCCAGAAATAGGCACAATCCACATTCAGACACCCTACCCTGAGGCCTTGGAAACAATCAAGAAAAAGAAGAATGTTGTGGAAATTGAGGAGCTTTTGGAGATCTTTAAGCAAGTACAGATTAATATTCCGCTCCTCGAAGCTGTCAAACACATCCCAGCTTACGCCAAGTTTTTAAAGGATGCCTGTACACCCAAACGTAAGCCAAGACCTCAAGCACCTAGGAAGGTTGTGCTCTCCGAACAAGCAAGTTCTGTGATATCAAGCAACCTTCCGCTCAAGCGAACTGACCCAAGAGCACCCCTGATTTCCTGCAATATCGGGGACATGACATTTGATAGAGCGCTCCTGGACTTAGGTGCTTCTATCGATCTAATTCCAACAACCCTGTACCACCAATTTGGTTTTGGAGAGTTGACACCAACACCCGTCACCATCCAGCTGGCTGATAGATCTGTGAAAACCCCAAAGGGGGTTGTCGAGGATGTGATTGTACGGGTCAAGGACTTCTATTTCCCGGTCGACTTTTTGGTGCTCGACATGGAAGTCCCTGAAAAATTACAGAATGCACCCATAATCTTAGGCAGACCTTTCTTAGCTACGGCTAAGGCAAACATTGATTGTGACACGGGATGTATGGAAATCGCCTTCGGGGACAGGAAAATGCAATTGGATATCTTCCGGGCGACAAAGTCTTTTGATTGCGATTGCGTTGAGGAACATGATCCCATGGAAACTCTGATCAAGGAATACCTCACCCCTAGTTCTGTATCAGACCACCAAACCGGTAATGACTGTTCTGACTCATCACCATCACCACCCATGGACCTCTGTAAGGCTGAGTACCATCACACAACACCATTTGAGGAGATCGATGTTGATCAACTCCCACCCTTTCCCTTTCCATGAACTATGGTTCCACCTGCACCTGAACTTAAGCCATTGCCCGAGAATCTCAGGTATGCCTTCTTGGGACCTGACCAAACCTTCCCAGTGATTATTAATTCTCATCTAACCAAGGATCAGGAACTCAGGTTGATTGCGACCCTTTTAGAACATCGGGCCGCCATTGGTTGGACCATTTCTAACTTAAGATGAATTAGCCCCACCTATTGTACCCATAAGATTTACCTGGAAGATGAGGCACGACCCTCCCACCAGATGCAGAGACGTTTAAACCCAAACATGCAGGAGGTCGTTAAGAAAGAAATTATCAAGTGGCTTGACGCTGACATCATCTGTCCTATCTCCGATAGCCCCTAGGTGAGCCCCACTCAAGTGGTTCCCAAGAAAGCAGGGTTCACTGTTGTCACCAATGATCATGGCGAATCCATCCCCACCCACACCACCACCGCATGGCGGGTGTGTATTGATTATAGGAAGCTCAATGAAGCCACTAAGAAGGATCATTTCCCCTTGCCATTCATTGACCAAATCCTTGAAAGATTGGCAGGGCAGAAGTATTTTTGCTTCCTGGATGGATATTCAGGATATAACCAAGTCGCAATTGCTCCGGAGGATCAAGAAAAGACCACATTCACTTGCCCGTACGGCACGTTTGCATTCCGTCGAATGCCGTTCGGGTTATGCAACGCACCTGCGACCTTCCAGCGTTGCATGCTAGCCATTTTTTCAAAAATGGTGGGTGAATACTTAGAGGTCTTTATGGATGATTTCTCTGTATTCGGGAATTTATTCGACCATTGTTTGAGCAACTTGGAGAAAATCCTGAAACAATGTATCGAGGTTAATCTGGTGTTAAGTTGGGAAAAGAGCCATTTTATGGTTCAAGAAGGAATTGCCCTTGGTCACATCGTATCGCATAGGGGCATCAAGGTAGATCGGGCTAAGGTTGACTTAATTTCCAAACTTCCTCCACCTAGCTCGGTTCGACAGATTCGCTCATTCCTAGGACATGTTGGCTTCTACCGAAGGTTCATTAAAGACTTTTCCAAGCTTTCCAAACCTTTGGCCGACCTTCTAGCCAACGACGCCATATTCCACATGCCTTCTGATTGCATCTAGGCTTATCACACCCTCCGAGACTTATTCTCCACCGCACCTATACTTCAACCCCCAAATTGGTCCCAGGACTTTGAGATTATGTGTGATGCATTGGATTTCGCCATAGGCACTGTCCTGGGACAAAGACAAGAAGCTCGTGGTGATCTACTACACGAGCAAAACGTTGGACGAGGCCCAACGAAATTATACGGTCACAGAGAAAGAGTTGCTCGTTGTAGTCTTTGGACTTGAAAAGTTCCGATCGTAATTGCTGGGATCCCACGCGGCTATTTACATTGACAATTCAGCCATCCGGCACCTGTTGGCCAAGAAGGACGCAAAGCCCAGGCTCTTTAGATGGATCCTGCTTTTGCAGGAATTTGACCTGGAAACCCGTGACAAAGCTGGATAGAAGAATGTGGTGGCTGACCACTTGTCTAGACTTCATCCATACCACTTTGGACCCTCCCTACCTCTATCTAACGCCTTCCCTGATGAACACATTCTGGCTGTGCAAGATAAGAGAATGCCATGGTATGCTGACTACGTCAACTACCTGGTTGTAGGACAAACCTCGCACAGCTAGTCCAGACAGCAACGGGACAGGTTCTTGGCTGAGGCCAAGCACTATTTCTGGGATGATCCCATGTTGTTTCTCCTCTGTGCTGACCAGATCATCAGGAGGTGTATCCCCAAGAACAAAGTTCAGAGTGTGCCTTCCTTCTGTCATGACCAGGCTTGTGGTGGCCACTTCTCTAGAAAGAAAACGGCTACAAAGGTTCTGCAGTCTGGATTTTACTGGCCGTCCCTATTTAAGTATGCACACAACTTTGCCAAGACTTGCTCACGCTGCCAAACGCTGGGGACCATGACCAAGAAAGATATGATGCCCCTCCAGCCCATTTTGATTGTCGAAATCTTCGACGTTTGGGGTATCGATTTTATGGGCCCCTTTCCACCATCCAACGGCTTCGAGTACATCCTAGTCTCGGTAGACTATGTTCCCAAATGGATTGAAGCTGTCGCCACCTGTCGATGCGATCACAGGACTGTCATGGACTTTGTTAAGCAGAACATCTTTTCCCAGTTTGGAATACCCAAGGCCATGATCAGTGATGGTGGAAGCCATTTTATCCATTCCCAATTCCGTGCCCTACTTAGAAAATATGGGGTGAACCACCGCATTGCTACCCCGTATCATCCGCAAACAAACGGGCAGACCGAGGTCTCAAATAGACAAATCAAGAATATTTTATAGAAGACTGTGAGACCTGACAGGAAAGACTGGTCCACACGACTTAATGATGCCCTGTGGGCATACAAGACCGCTGTTAAGACCCTGATAGGCATGTCACCTTATCGCCTTGTCTTTGGCAAAGCCTGCCATCTTCATGTCGAGTTGGAACCCCAGGCCTACTGGGCTGTCAAGCAATGCAACATGGACTCCCAATTAGCCGGTGAGCAGAGGACACTCCAATTATCTGAGCTCAAAGAATTCGTCGGGACACTTTTGAAAATAGTCGACTATATAAGGAGAAAATGAAAGCTGTCCACGACCTACTCATTCATAGAAAAACCTTTGAGCCTAACCAGCAAGTCTGGCTGTTTGACGCCTGCCTAAAACTCTTCCCGAGGAAACTCAGGTCCAAATGGACAGGACCATTTCGAGTGGTTAAGCCTTACTCTAATGGGGTGGTTGAAATCGCTGATCCTAACACTGGGCACACTTTTACAGTTAATGGTCAAAGATTGAAACACTTCCTCGCCCAGGTTCCCCCAAAGGAGAGTGTCACCCTCGTTGAGGGATGACACAAAGCACTGCCCAGCAGGAGGCATTAAACTCAGCACTTCCTAGGAGGCAACCCAGAGGATTCAGACAGATCCGGTATTTTACGTCACTCAGGTACTATCTTTTTGAACCATTATGCATCCATGTATTTGCCAATGAGGACATTGTCCAACTTAAGCATGGGGGGGTGGTAAATTGCACAATCCTGAGCTCATTTAATCAGTCTGAATAAAATAAAATAAAAAAAAATGAATTTAGGAAGAAAACTTAGGCATTAGAAACTTGTCAATAGTGGAAAATAATGCAAAAAGAACTTAAACACTTAGACTTTTCAGGCCGTCGGGCTTAATCAGCCCTGGTGTCCGTTAAAATATGGATTTAGCTTTGAATCCTTGCAACCTTAAGCTATTCTAATCCACCTACTAAATAAGGTGATAAGTATACAACTTATCAACTCACCCTCTAACTCAGAAAAACTTTGAGTCTAAGCATTTGCACACATTTTTGCACAGACTCACTCCTCGGAGATTTTGACAGAAATTGGGTAGCCAATGAACTCTCTAGGGTGGTATGGCTGGCAAGTTGTCGTGGGTAACAACCCATTGGCAGGTTGTCCAGAACCTAGCCATGGGACCATTTCTTCTTCATTGCCTCTAGGTACATTTGAGATCAGGGAAGCCACCTACGAAAAAAAAAAGAAAAAAAAGGGAGAAGAAAAGAAAATAAACCACACTTCACCGCACGAGTATGGCTGCCAAGTGATCGTGGGTAACAGCCCATTGGTCGGTTGTCTAGAGCCCAGCTCAATAACTGCACAAACAGAACCAAAACACTTAAGGAAGAAGCGGGGAAGTAGTACAAGCTGGGGAGATATACACTGGAAAAATCCTTGTGTTGACCCCAATTAAAACAAATGTAGGGAGAAAGCTACCAATCGAACAAATACCCCTTCAGGCAAATATATTTCCTCTTCCAGTCACCTAGTGGCGTAGAAACCCGAAGTCTGTCTGAATTACCATTAAGTGAGTCTATCACAATCTTCACACAAAGATGCTTAGCACTTAGGGTTTTGACCGAGTTTTGGGTGGGTTGGGTAGCCGTAAAAAGTTACCAACCCACGCTGAATTCTGAAAAAAAATTCTAAATATATATATATACATATACATATGTATAGTTATATACATTAAAGTAAGGATTCGGGCGATTCGTATTTTGGCAGACACTCGGGCACTGCTTAGTCTTTGTAGATTAAGATCTTGGTATATTTCCTCCTATTGACAAGTGACGAAGTGTCTAAGCAATTATTTCTTAAATTCTGAAAGAAAATAAAGGCCAGAATAAACCTTGCTAGGGACTAGCAAGGAGTAAGCATGGGGGTATGATAACATTGCACATGGGGGTGATAATTCTATTAAATAGGGCCCATCTTAAGAATAAAAGGCACAATATAAGTAGAATGGGAGCATTGCATGTATCATATACCAAGATTGCTTATAAAACTGTATTAATGGCCATTTATGTAAGCACTTGTCAAAGCAGGCCTCAGATGAGCAATCAGACCACACGGATGAATTCAGAACGACGAAAGGAGTCCAACGGACTCAAGATCGGCCAAATCTGACATCCGGAGCTCCTACAATGGGCCCAAGAAGTTTGACCGTTGATCTGATGATCAACGGCCCTCGTTGCGCCACGTCGCCCCCCGCTCACCGCACGCCACTTCCTCCTTCAGCTGAGATCAAATCTCGGTCGTCGATCTTCGATCGGACGGTCGAGAACCGCGTGGCCACCTGCGGTCGCTGCGACAAAGCAGCGGGCATGGTGCAACGGTTAGCGCGCACACCTGCATGCACGCGATGCGGGTTCGAGCCGTGCGGTGCGAAGAATTAAAGACGAAGAAGCGTGCGGCAAAATTGGGTCTCCCGATCAGCAGCGGGCGGCTGAGATCGTGCCACGCGGCACGCCCTCAGACGGCGAGCGCCCACGCGTGCGCGCACGTCAGGCGACGACTCCCGCGCACACGCATTCCCGAGGCACGATCCGAGCGCACCCAAGGGAAGATCTTAGCCGTCCGATCTTCGATCGGTTGGCTCTCACATAGCGGCTGCGGATCAGGCACGAAGAAGAATGACATGGGCGTGTGACCGGTGGGCTGGAGGGCTTCACCGACGCTTTTGGAAGGGTTTTAGCGACGTCCCGAATGTCGCTAAAGCCCCTTCTTCTTTTAGAAAGCCCTTCTCCCTATTTAAACGCCCTCCAACCACTCATTCAAGGCATTCACTTCCCTTGCAACTACTCTACCCTTATCTTAGCTAGCTTTAGGCCCTCTTGTAATCGCCAGAGATGACAAGCCACTGACGGAGCCTCCTCCACCACCGTGGCTACCTCGCCACTCTCCCCCCCCCTCTCTCTCTTCCTCTCTTTTAAGCTTTCCTTTACTTATGTTTAAGCATGAATCTAATGTTATAATCTGTGAACTAAAGCTGCTTGATTAATGAAGTTACTTTCTGTTCAGTTGTTTACTTTAATTCCTATTTAAGTTGCATGATCAAGCAAGAAACAACTCTAACCCTAATCTCTCTCTCTCTCTCTCTCTCTCTCTCCCTCTCGCTTTTCAAACCGCACCTTTCGCAAGCAAAAACTCCGCGCTTTCCGTGACAACAAGTGATAAGAAAAATCCGATTTTCATGCCTCCCTGAGATCGACACTCGGACTCACCTCCGTTTCCTTACTTTAAAACTGGCGTGGCAAGTGTGACTCTAACGACACTTCTTAACACACACGCACGAGTGCACATCACACCCTGGTCAAAAAGTCCTCTTTGATGCTAAGCTTAAACTGTTCCTAGGAAAACTACGATCAAAATGGATCGGACCTTACCTCGTCTGACGAATCTTTGGAAATGGAGCCATCAAGATCAGTCCACTCAGCCACGATTTAGAACCTTTCATCGTGAATGGTCAGAGACTCAAACCGTTCATTGACTTGACCGATACAAACTTGGCAGAGATATCATTTACCCTCCATTCTCCCTGAGCTCATTGCGCCAGCCGATGGCGTAAAACTCAACGCTTAACGGGAGGCAACCCGTCATTTTTGAAAAACTCGAAACCTTTCTTGACATTCCTATGCTGAATTCATATTGCACTTTATGGTTCATCCATTAGAACAATCGACCCCACCTCAGGTACCCGTACCCGAGTTTTGAAATCGTTCGCAACAGTTACCTCAACCTGTTCGCCCACCTAGAACCTATTCTAATGAATGAACTAAGCTGAACTCGAACCCACTTAATTTACAATGGGGACATTGCAAATTGTAGACATGGGGTGGTATGAGAGTGCAAAACACTGTGAAAACTCATCTCACAAGAAAAGGTTTCAACAAAAAAATCACATATCATACAAACACCAAAAAAATGAAAAAATTCTTGAAAAAGAACAAAAAATTCTGAGGGGAGACAAAATTTTGAGGCTATGCAAATCATGAGGAGAAAAAAGGGAAAAGTGAAAAATGTCAAGAAAAAGGAGCACAAAATGAAAAGAAAAAGAAGAGATAGTCATTAGTAAGAAATTAAGGGATTAACTAAGTTCTAGACCATATCAAGAAAAAGAAAATGAAAGGAAAATGTGCTAATGAGACACAAAATAGATTAGTAGGAACGCTGATCGTAGGCCTCTTGGTATAGACTCCTAGGCTTCAAAATTCAAGTATCCGCTAAGATCTAGATAGTCCTCAAGAGGTTGGGGAAAAATGCGAAGCTTAAGTATTAGGTCTAAGGCTTAGGGAGTATTCGGCCTCGTTAACTAACCTCTGGTTTGTGGGACTTGGTAACTTAAGCACCCCAATCCACACACAATTTGGTTCAGTGCACATAAGTATCAAAATCACGCAGAAGCGTTTAAACTGTTCTGAAAAAAGTCGCCTAGATTAGGAGTGGCCGATCAACACAAGTTGATTTAGACGAGTTCTCGGCACGGAGAGGTGGGAAATTCCCCTTGAAGATGCACAACAACATATCATCTCATCGGTGCTTGTCTCCTAGGATATTTACATATCCTACTGGGCCATGTAAGTAACCAGTGCCAGTTCAGATGCCATGGGCAGCATTATCACAAAATGTCGATTGCCAGGGTTTGGATTTGGCTACAGAACACCATGGGTGGGATTATCTCGAAATCTCAAAAGCCAGGGTTCTGGGGGTTGCCATGGGCGGTGCTATCACGAAGCATCGATTGCCAGGGACCCTTCGAGGATTGATGATGGGGACTAGGAATCAGATACAGATCGTGTTGAGAAGCCAATCTAAAGCTAGAAATAAAAAGAAAAGAGAGAGAAAACTCTCCAAACAAAGAAAATCCTCTGTCTCTCTTTTACAAAAATGCACTACAAACTGAACTAAGCCTAAAATATGTTACAAGCATGGGTGCTTTAATCGTGGAGTCCAACGGACCTTAGGATAGTTCCTGTGGGCCTTAAAAACCTTCGTAGCGGATTGAGGCTAGAGCTGGTCAGGTCCGAATCTTGATTGGTACTTGAGTACCTTTAGGCCTACTGTCAACATTCTAACCTAATCAAAAGAAAAAAAAGCACTCATCATAGTTTTGAACATCAAAGAACTCATGGTCTAGAATCAAAGTTAAAACCTTAAAATTTTGCTAAGGGACTAGCAAAAGCTAGGCATGGGGTATGATGGGAACACCATTATGAGCCCTAACTAACTCATTTTGACCCATAAAAGAGAAAAAAAGCTCCTACATAACCAACTGGAGGTCCTAATTCAATGAATAACCATTTTGAGAGAAAAGCAAGAAAAAGGGGTAAAACTGTAATTTTACCATTGCAGTATAACAACAAATTTTTTTAAGGGCTAAACACAGGTCAAATGGTCTTAACAAGATAAAAAGTAGGTTGGTTCAAACAGAAAAGGGTTCATATGAATTCTGGGAATTAAAAGACTTCTTGTAACCTTAAAATAGACCTGCTTAATTAAACAAGGTTATGGTCAGGATAAAATTCACCTAAATCCTATAAAAATCATAGAAAAATATTCTCTACGATTTAGAACTTCAATTTGGCCATTGGAACCTATTTTGACCTAAAATGGGGTCTCAAACAAATATTTACCCTAAATTAGATTTTTACGTAAATTGCCCAGTCAAACGTATTCAAACCCAAAATCCAACTTCACCATTGGATTCCTTAAATCCAAATTAGATTTTTACCAAAATTTGAACCTAAGAGGAATTCATCTTGACCAACTTTGCAAATAGGTCCAGCCCAATTACATTTCTACCCCTAGATTTCAAAAACCCTCACAATTGACCCCCTATCTTCTTCTTCGTTCTTTGCAATTAGGTCCCTCCACCATTATAGCAGAGGGAATCCTACTCCGACAAGATTGAAAGGGCGATTTCTCCCTGATCTCCCAGAGAATCCCCTTCAAAATTGAAAGGGAGATTCTCTGAGAAATCTCCTCCAATGTGAACCTAATTAGAAGCCCTATTTGGTACCTAATCTCTCATGCGAACGCATGAGATATTTGAGTCTCTCTCGAGTTTCCATTGCAGGCGAACTTTCCTTGCTTGGAAACTTGGCTTCCAAGCACAAACCCAACCTCCTGAGCTTATTTAAGAGACCCCAAATCGCCCTGCATCTCCTAAGCTTGAATTCAGCTGGAGAAACCCCTCAATTTCATCTCTCCTCCTCTGGCCGATCTGCTCATCAAGCTCCGGTGACATATCCCACTCTCCATCGTCGCCTAGCCACAATACCGGTGGCAGGTTTCCCTTCCTCTCGCTTGTTCACGTCGCGCTGCACCCACCGACGCTCCTGCCTCCCCTTCGTCTTCGCCAACCTCCCTCACTGAGCATCTTCGTCTCTGGCGTCGACGATACGAGCCAGATGCCATCTCTGCCCCCTTTCGTCTCCTCACAGCCTAGATAAGTTCCACTCACCCTTTACGATCTTTCCCCCTCTTTATTTCCCTCATCCGACTACTACCGCACACCGCCACCATCATCCCCTTCACCTCCAGCCACCACTCCGGCGAGTTCGCTCCACCACCACAGACCACCTCCCTCCTTGCCGGCAAAACCATAAGCTCTGCCTCGACCCCCTGATCACAACCCCTCACTCACAACACACTGCCACTCACCCAAACATGCCCCCGAACACACCCACTTACACAGCTGTAGTGTACCCTAGGCATGCTACCTTAGGCGGTCCCATGCCACGCCGACCATTGGTAATCAGAGGGTGAGATCGGTTTTGTAAAATAAAAGATGTGTTGTAGTATAGTTGAAATCGCATTGAAAACAAATAAATTTTATTACTCTAATGTTAAGTCCGAGGTTGAACACAGGGAGCAAATGGAATTCATACTAATCTCAATAATAGATGCAATTTGAACACTTAAATCTACTCAAAATCTAATTCAAAATTTAAAGTAGGAGTTTATGAATACTAAAATGCAGCATAAAAGAGAAATTAGGAAGAATTGGATAAAAGTGTTTGATTTGTCTTTCTGTTGCTTCTTCCTTTGGTTCCTTCTTCTCTTCCTCTTCTTTTCTCTTTTGTTCTTCTTTGGCGTTGGTCTCTTTGCTTCTTCTTTTTCCTTCATTTCTACCTTGGCTGTGGTCCTTGGCTTCTTTCTTCTTCTTCTTAGGCTTCTCTTCTTTCTGTTTTGGCCTTCGGCTCGTCTTCTTCTTTCTTTCCTTGTTCTGCTTTGCTTTTGCCCTTTCCTCAGCCATGCCTTCTTTCTTCTTTGTCTTCTTCTTCTTCCTTGATTTCTCCTTCCTTCTTCTTCCTTCTTCTCTGCCTTAGCTTTCTCGGTCCGTAGCTTCCTTGGCTTCTGATCTCCTTCTTTCTCTTTCTTCTTCAGCTGCGCCTTCTCCTTCCTTAGATCTTCTTTTCCTTAGCTTTCTTGTGTAGCTCTTTTCTCCTTAGCTTCCTGTGCTTTGGCTTCTTCTCTGCGGCTGCACCCAAGGCTTCCTCCTTCTTTCCTTCTCTGGCCTCAGTTTCCTTTTCCTTCTTCCTTTCCCTACACACAAGTGCAAAACCTACCCCTACTCGCCCCAGCCAACGCTCTATCTCTTTCCTCACTTAGGCTCGCTCTCCCAGAGCCAATCGGGTATTTAGGTCGGGCAAACGCACCCAGGTCCAGGCGCACCGGTGTGGGTGATGCGCGAGGAGTGTAGGGTTATCGGGTTAGGTCAGCCAGCTCTGCGGTGGAGTGAGCGCGGACTAGGCGGGTGAGTGGGCAAGGGGACCTCACTCCGTGTTCGGAGGCAATGAGGAGGAAACACAAATTCAATTTATGTCACGCTACCTGCTTGAAAATGCCCGAGGTGGGACTAAAAGTCCCACCCGCTTCTGCGTGCACGCCCGCAGGGGGTCTTCCTTGATTGCGGCAAATGCAATGCCTTGCAAAACCAATTGCTTGGCTGAATGCGCACTTGATGCGAATCTGCGTCACTTGGACCTGGGACTAGGAGCGCGGCAGCCTAGAGCGCAGGATGCAAGCTCCTTCAAACCGGCTCTAATGGCGGCAGTGGTCAGGACCTGCTGTCAAACAATGCGGCCTTGCAGCCTCAGTAAACCACACAGGAAGCTTCGCCATGGCATAGCGAAGGTGTTTAGGTGGGTGGCGTGGTGCGGGGCTTCCTAGGCATGCGTGCCTAGGTCGGTCTATGGTCGTGGTGATGGGTGTGGTCGGGGGTAGTGAAGGGATGTTGTGGCGGTCGATGGAGATGGGGATAATGATCAGTGGAAGGTGGCAGAGGTTCTGAGGGGTCTGGCTAGGTGGATGGGTGTGTCGAGGTGTCGGAGACACCTCGCTGGTGGTCTGCCGGAGGTGGAGAAGATGGTGGCGGTCTATGGTGGTCGGGGTTTGAAAATAGAAATAAAGAGGGGGGAAATATAGAGAGGAGAGAGGCTAAGAGATTTAACCTAATTTAGGGACGAAAGGAGGCGAGATGGCGGCTGGCGCGTACCTGCGCCCGTCGAAGACGAAGGTCCAGTAGAGGGGTGACGGCGACGACGAGGAGGCTACAGGTGAATGTGTAGGTATGGCATGACGTGGAGGACGGAAGTGGAGATGTCTCTTCCACTAGTATTGTGGCAGAGCGACGAGAAGAGGGAGGAGATGTCGTTGGAGCTCGTTGGATGCTTGGTCGGAGGAGAAGAGACGGAGTTGAGGGTTGTTCTCCGGCTAAACCAAGCTGAGAATGGGCGACCGGGGCTGGTGCTTCTTTTATAAGCACAGGAAGAGGGCCTTGTGCTTGGAAGACAAGCTTCCAAGCACAGCTTTCCTCGTTGGAGTAGAAAAGTTGAGAGATACCCATATCTCAGCATGAGAGATTGGGTGCGAATCAGAGTGCATGATTGAGTTCACATGGTCGGGAATTCCTCAGAAAATCTCCCTTTCAAATATGAGAGGGATTCTCTGAGGAAACAAGGAGATCTCCTTCTTGAATCCTTGCTGGAGTAGGATTACTCCGCTGTAATGGCGGATGGACCTAATTACAAAGAATGGTGAGGAAGCTACGGGGGTCTTCGCAATGATTTTCAAAAGCTAAGGGTCTAAAAGTAATTGGGTTGGACTATTTCGGAAAGTGGGTTAAGGTGAACTCCCCTTAGGTCCAAATTTTGGTATAAACCTAATTTGGACCCAAGGAATCCAATGGTGAAGTTGGATTTTAGGTTTGACCACGTTTGGTTGAGCATTTTACATAAAAACCCAACTTAGGGCACATATTTGACTAGGACCTCTATTTAGGTCAAAATAATTTCTAAAGGCCAAATTGAAGGTTCTAAGCCCTAGACGATATTTTTCCATGAATTTCATAGGGTTTACTTGATTTTTATGCTGACTTAAACTTTGTTAAATTAAGTAGGTTTATTTTAGGGTTACATGATGTCATTAATTCTCAGATCTCACAATAACCCTTTTCTGATTGAACCATCCCACTTTTCATCTTGTTAAGATCAATTGACCCATGTTTAACCCTTGAGAAATCCCGATGTTGCACTGCAATGGTAAAATTACAGTTTTACCCTTTGTTTCTTGTTTCTCTTTTAGAATAGTTATTCCTTGAATTAGGCCCTTCATTTGGTTATGTAGGAGCTTTTGTTATCTTTTCTAGGTTAAAATGAGCTAGTTAGGGCTCATGATGGTATTCCCATCATACCCCCATGCCTAGCTTTTGCTAGTCCCTTAGCAAAATTTTAGGGTTTTAACTTTTGTTCTTGACCATAAGTTTCTGTCACAATTTATGATAAGTGTGTTTTCTCTTTCTCTTTGATTAGGTTAAAATGCCAATAGTAGGCCTAGAGGTATTCAAGTATCAACCAAGATCCGGACCTGACCAGCTCTAGCCTCGATCCTCCACGAAGGTTTTTAAGGCTCGTAGGAACTATCCTATGGTTCGTTGGACTCCGTGGTTAAAGCACCCATGCTTGAGACATATTTTAGCCTTGGTTCAGTTTGCAGTGTATTTTTGTAAGAGAGTGATAGATGATTTATTTGTTTGGAGAGTTTTCTCTCTCTTTTCATTTTATCTCTAGCTTCGAATTAGCTTCTCAATACGGCCTATATCAGATTCCTCGTCCCCATCATCAATCCTCTAAGGTCCCTAGTAATCGATGCTTTATGATAGCACCACCCATGGTAACCCCCAGAACCTTGGCTTTCTAGATTTTGAGATAATCCTGCCCATGGCGTTCCGTAGCCAAATCCAGGCCCTGGCAATCGACATTTCATGATAATGCTACCCATGACATCTGAATTAGCAGGGTGCTTACGTGCCCCCAGTAGGATATGTAAATATCCTAGGAGACAAGCACCGAGGAGACGATATGTTGTTACGCATCTTCGAGGGGAATTTCCCGCCTCTCCGTGCTGGGAACTCGTCCAAATCAACTTGTGTTGATCGGCCGCTCCTAATCTAGGCAACTTCTTTTCAGAATAATTAAATGTTTTTGCATGATTTTGATAGTTATGCGCACTGAATCAGACTGTGTGTGGATTGGGGTGCTTAGGTTATCGAATCCTACAAACTGAAGGTCAGTTAATGAGGCCGAATACTCCCTAAGCCTTAGACCTAATACTTAAGCTTCGCATTTTCCCCAACCTCTTAAGGATTATCCATATCTTAGCGGACACTTGAGTTTTTAAGCCTAAGAGTCTAGCCTAAAAGGCCTAAGATCAGTGTTCCTACTGATCTATTTTTGTGTCTCATTAGCACTTTTTTTTCCTTTTTCTTTTCCTTGATGTGGTCTAGAATTTTGGTTAATCCCTTAATCTCTTACTAATGACTATCTCTTTTTCTTTTTCTTTTCATTTTGTGTTCCTTTTTGGCATTTTGCTCTTTTCCTCCTCATGTTTATATGGTTTCAAAATTTTCTTCCCTCCTCCAATTTTTTTGTTCTTTTTGACAATTTTCTATTTTTTTTGGTATTTTTGACATATGTAATTTTTTTGTGAGAATCCTTCTGACTTTTCTTGGTTTCTATATGGATGCACTTTACCACCCCCCATGATTAAGTTTTGCAATGTCCTCATTGTTAACGGAGCGTGTGAAACAGTGTTGGGTTCAAGGACTTAGAACAGGATATATCGAGTGGGCGAAAAGGGTCGGGAATGACTGTTGCGGATGATTTCAAGCTCTGGTACGTGTACTAGAGGTGGGATCAACTGTTCTAAGACTGAACTCAGGGTGCAGTAGACGTGGAGTACAGATGGATAATCAGATGGATCTCAGGTTTTTGGAATGACGGGTTGCCTCCCGTTAAGCGCTAATTTAATGCCTTCAGCCGAGCGGGAAATGGGATGGAGAGGGAGTGGTCAAATCAGCAGAGTTTTGTAAAACAAGCACCTTGATTAAGACCTTGGTTTATCCAACCAGGTGCTTGTTAAGATCAACAGGCTGATAATGCAGCCCAAACCCTATTAATTTGGTGGGTTGATAAATGTAGATCAAGAGATGTGGAACCCACCATATGCTATGGAGCTCGGATGGATGTGGAAGTATAAATTCAGGGTTTGGCTGAGTCGAATCAGCCTGGTTGGAGTAGGGCTTCGTAATGTGATCAGAGAATGATGTGGAAACCCTATAGGGGTGATCAGAGAATGATATAGCATGGTCTTCGGTCAGATCAATGTTGGAAACCCGGTATAGATGTGGAGTTGAATCATCTGCAATCGGCTCAGTGAGAGGGGAATCAGAATAGAAATTGAGTCCGGTTGCGGGTCGGGGTTGAAAACAAGTTTGGATGGGTTCTGTATATTTGGAAGAGGTGGCTTCAATGAGGATTGTGTATGAGAGCTCTTCTAGAAAGAAGTTACATGTGGTTTCATGTAGAGAGTCCTCATAGTAGCTTTCAAAATCAAAAGTGAATGCCTGAGGAGAGTCGATAGGATAATGGAAATCTGAGTTGAGAAAAGATTTGAACTCTGGGCTACAGTCACTCTCGGCATTTTCTGGTTTTGATTCCTGGGGATCGAAAAGAAATGATTCCATCTTATTGGAACTTGAACTTAATTCAGTGATCTCGGGAACTGGGACCTCAGAGTGGGAAAATGAATCATGTGGGCTGAGGTCGTAGATTGGCTTGTTGTATTTAGGAGACAGAGGCTCTCCGAAATCATGGTAAGATTCGAAATCGTCGGAGAGTTTGAGAAAATCAAGTTCTGAATGAGATTCGAGATCATGAGTTCCACCACCGAATAAATCATACGATGTAGATTCAGTAGCCTGACTTGGGTCTAGCCTATGTGTAAATTCTAAGCTCAAAAAGGTGTTCTTATTTGGGCTAGGCTCAAGTTCTAGACTTGTAGGAAAGTCCCAATCAAAACTCCACTCGTCCAACTCGGTTTCTGTATCGTAAATTGGCATGACTTCTGAAAAATCGATTTGTATCTCTGAGGATGTTGGAGAGGGACATTCATCAAATAGAGGCTCAGAATCATATTCTTTATTGAAAATTTAATCTTCTTCATATGGGGCCTCGTAATCTTCCCAATTAGTTTCAGATCCAGATTCTAGGCTTAGGATGTCGGTTGAATCACTAGAATCTAGGTCCAAATTATCTTCGAGGGTCACCTTATCAGAATAAGGGACAGGATTTACACCCTCGAGAGGTTCAGTTCTAATCTCATTATTGCAAGAGTCTTGGAATTCTATGCTTGGTGATCCAGGGTCTAGGGTTGGCTCAACATTGTGTTCTCTTGCGATTGGAACTTCCCAACCTAATTTAAGATCAGGCATGTATTTCATCTAGGTTGGGAATCCACCACAACCTTGTGTCGCAAACCTGAGATTTGGGAAATTGGATTGATCCTCAAAACTATTCCAAGATGATTCATCATCTGTTTGGGGCATATACGGGTATTTCTGATCAATGACTTGTTTCAATAATGTCATCATCTCTTCCCGTTTTGCAAGATCATCTTGGTGTTGTTATGAGGATTTGTCATGCATTGAAGGTATTCAAAGTTGTGTAATTTTTCTATCTCAATGTATCCTGTTATGAGAGTGTCTCGGGTTGATCATTTTGTGGCTTCTGTTAATAGTACTTGGGTACAGTTTATGATGAAGGTTGTGGTTGTTGGTGCACTAACCTGAATGTCTTCTATTGGTGTTGAGGTTTTTTATTCAATTTCATAGAATTCAAGGGCATCCTCAATCATCCTATCTCTCATGGATCTCTGTGATTCAGGTTTCTTGAATGGTAATCCTAAGTAACCAGGTTGCATGTTTGGATTAGATGGTGGAATCAAGATGTAGAATCAGAGTTTGGATCAAGATGTAGAATCAAGTCTTGAAGTGAATAGATCTGAATAGAGAGTCCCACTTGAAAATCTGTGTGCTCAAAAGAGAAGGGATGAGGGACTGGATGAGTTTTTGACCCAATCGAGTCACCCAAAGATGTTTGGATGACTATGGAGGTTCGGGGCGGATGATACCCCTGGATCGGAAAGTCGTCTATCTGAGAATTACTTGGGCAGCCAGAGAGGGAGAGTCCCGCAAAGACCCCTACACGGTAGAGCATCCCCATGGGTTATAGGGTTTCCCCCACCTGACCTCTCTTGTCACTAAGATTCCAGGTAGACCAGAATGGGGACCTTGATCTCTTAAGTCTGCCACTTTTAGATCAAAGGTGCTTAGGGTTTCACTTGAACTTTAGATGTTTTGATTTTGTGACCTAATTTCAAGGTTGGTTGACTCAACAAGGGGTCAACTTCATCTGACCTGTCCTAAAGATGGCAGAATGATTCTAGGTCAAGACCTAGAAATCACCCTGATTTGACTCCCAGGTTATTAGGTCCAAGGTTTTTAAGATTCAAGTGATTTTAGAGCTCAATTTTAGGGTTTATCTTGCTTAGATCTTTTCAATCAATGGCTTGGGTAGCACACTGATGTGGGTGGGTTTATTTCCTTTTATGTAAGCATGTGTGAACTAGCACTCCAAAGCCCTACTGTAGAAACCCTAATTTGGTTCTATTTCCAATCCTCTTTGATTTTCAAAAGTTATCTTTGGACTTCAAAAAGAAGTGTGTAGTCCGCGGAGATTTAGAAATTAAGCGTGATCCCTAATAGGCACAAGAATTGGTGGGGTAGGCTCTCTAAAAATTGCTTCACTTCATTAAGATTTGATAAAAAAATTTCGCAAAATTAGGAAACTTTGCCTTTTAAATGATGATTACTAAAGAGAATAAGGCAGTTGATTCCTATTTGATTGCTTCCTTTTGTCTTCCCAGGATTAGGAGATAGATTTAGGGAAGAAAAGAGAATTGACCTGCCCTGGAATGGTTGATTCGCGCAGAAGATTTCTTCGTGAAATACCTTGCAAGATCAAAGCTAAACAAATCGAGCAAGTTAGTGCTCAAATACAATCAGAAGAATGTAGAGACTAGTGATGAATTGCACGTTGCTCCCCGGAAACGGCACCAAAATGTTAATTAGAGGGCGAGATCAATTTTGTAAAATAAATGCTGCGTCGTAGTATAGTTGAAATTGCCTTGAAAACAAATAAATTTTATTACTTGAATGCTAAGTCCGAGGTCGAACATAGGGAGCAAACGGAATTCATACTAATCTCAATAATAGATGCAATTTGAACACTTAAATCTACTCAAAATCTAATTCAAAATATAAAGTAGGAGTTTATGAATACTAAAATGCAGCATAAAAGAGAAATTAGGAAGAATCAGATAAAAGTGTTTGATTTGCTTTCTGTTGCTTCTTCCTTTGGTTCCTTCTTCTCTTCCTCTTCTTTGATCTTCTATTCTTCTTTGGCGTTGGCTTCTTTACTTCTTCTTTTTCCTTCGTTTCTGCCTTAGCTGTGGTCCTTGGCTTCTTTCTTCTTCTTCTTAGGCTTCTTTTCTTTCTGTTTTGGCCTTCAGCTCTTCTTCTTCTTTCTTTCCTTCTTCTGCTTTGCTTTTGCCCTTTCCTCAACCATGCCTTCTTTCTTCTTTGTCTTCTTCTTCTTCCTTGATTTCTCCTTCCTTCCTCCTTCTTCTCTGCCTTATCTTTCTCGGTCCGTAGCTTCCTTGGCTTCTGATCTCCTTCTTTCTCTTTCTTCTTCAGCTGCGCCTTCTCCTTCCTTAGATCTTTTCCTTAGCTTTCTTGTGCAGCTCTTTTCTCCTTAGCTTCCTGTGCTTTGGCTTCTTCTCTGCGGCTGCACCCAAGGCTTCCTCCTTCTTTCCTTCTCTGGCCTCAGCTTCCTCTTCCTTCTTCCTTTCCCTACACACAAGTGCAAAACCTACCCCTACTCGCCCCCGCCAATGCTCTCTCTCTTTCCTCTCTTAGCCTCGCTCTCCCAGAGCCAATCAGGTATTCGGGTCGGGCAAATGCACCTGGGTCCAGGCGCACTGGCGTGGGTGATGCGCGAGGAGTGCAGGGTTATCGGGTTAGGTCAGCCAGGTCTGCGTAGGAGTGAGCGTGGATGAGGCGGGTGAGTGGGCGAGGGGACCTCAC
This sequence comes from Thalassia testudinum, assembly GCA_037157565.1. Taxonomy (NCBI): domain Eukaryota; kingdom Viridiplantae; phylum Streptophyta; class Magnoliopsida; order Alismatales; family Hydrocharitaceae; genus Thalassia; species Thalassia testudinum. Next base: position 59,029,810 of record JAZHRO010000019.1, on the reverse strand, counting down.
CCCGTGTTCGGAGGCAACGAGGAGGAAACACAAATTTAATTTATGTCACGCTACCTACTTGAAAACGCCGGAGGTGGGACTAAAAGTCCCACCCGCTTCTGCACGCACGCTCGCAGGGGGTCTTCCTTGATTACGGCGACTGCAGTGTGATTCCACCGCAAAAATACACCTGCAATTGTGCCATCTTGTGCTATTTCCTAGCATTACCAGTGCATATTAGGTTTCCATAGTCGCATTTGTAAAAATACATGCATGCATGCATTTAATTAAGAGGGGAGGAGAGTGAAATAAATTGGCATCGCAATTACATTTTTCCTCAAGTACTGCTTCGCAAAATTTCCATCTTTATTTTTTATTTCTATTTGATTTTTGAAATCTTCCCCGCGGTTGCAAAGCTTGACTTCTTCTTCGCACCTTGCCCTGCAGCCACATGCTCAGCCTCTCCCTGCCATGAGCCATGCGCAAAGCATGCACAGCCAGGGCATGGCTGTGCATGCTTCCTCCTGCTATAAAAGGAGCTCGGCTCCTTCTTTGTAGAGATCCTAGTCCAGCCAACAAAAAAAGCCCCACACAACACAGCAGCTTCTTCTCTAAGCCACCATCGCCTCCCTCTCCCTCCATACGCAGGACCTCCTCCTCTGAGGAGCCACTTTGCAGGTAGGAGTCATCATTGTGGTGCATACCCACCATCGTGAAACCACCACCGCCCAGCTCATCAAGGAGACGGTGGGCATGGTGGTCTTCTTTCCCTGTTGTAACGTTCCAGCCATTCCAACCATTGGAGCGAGAGCTTCAAGCTTTGAAGCTCTCAAGCTCCACACGCAGCAGCAGCAGCAAGGCGGCAGCAGCCGCAAAGCCCCTCCAGTGCACGCCTGCAGGCCGTCCTCACCTCCAGCGCGCCTGCAGGTGCCCTCGCCTCCCGCTCCTTCACACTGTACTCGCCTGTCCACCCGCAACCGGCCACCGCGCGCCCCTGCAGAGGCTGGCTAAGCTTCACCGCGCACACCAGCCAACACCCGCTGGCCACCGGGTGCCCTGTTGGGCCCCTTCGCTCGTGACCCAGCCCTCTCCGCACGCTCTGTCGCGACGTTCGACCCGCAAGCCACCGGCCGACGCAACCCTTCCACGCGCACGCCAGCCGCAAGCCATCCGCACTCACAGCACCGAACGCAAGAGGCCACGCGGCTCACCCGGCCACTGTAGCCATTGTTCACGCATTTCTGTGGAACACTGTGGCTATAGTGGGGTGACCGGCAAGTTTCTCACTTATCCGGTCATCCGGTGCACCGCAATCGGCCTTCGCCCGCGCACGCGTTCAGCCTCGCGCCCGCTCCAGTGCCCGCCCGTGCGTCTGCGTGTGCCCGCACCCGCCTGCTCCTTCACCCACGTACACCTCTCCGCGCAGCGCTATGCGCTGCGGTCCTCTCCGCGCCCATCGCCCTCCAGCACGCGCCTCTTTGTGAGCATACGCACCTGCGCGTAAGCGCGTGGACTCAGACATCGGCCCTGAAGCTCCGAATGACTTAACTTCAGCCTTCTTCACTCCAGCAGGACCTATCTCTCTCTCTCTCTCTCTTTCTCACAACACTCTCTCCCAATCTCTTTACCGACACTTATACACTTACACTCACACTTTCATACCCCCACACACACACCTATACACTATTATATACATGCATATATATATATATATACGTATACATATATATATTGATATATATACATATATTTATATACATATATATACTTATGTCTATATATATAGTACTATTTATATAACTTTGTATTGGTATACATATATATATATACATATATATTTACATAAATACATATACTTATATACATATATCTATACATATAATAGTACTTATATAACTATGTATTAGTCTATATACATACATACATACATATATATATCTATATACTTATATATATATATATACACATATATACTTACATATATACATATATTTGTATACATATATATATACATATATATACATATATCTATATATATATATTATTACCTATATAACTAAGTATAAGTATAGATACAAATATATATATATATTTATCTACATATATACACACCTACTCATACATATATATATTTATCTACATATATCTATATATACATATATTACTATATACATACACACACACACACATATATATATATACATCTATATAGTATCATATACATACATATACATATATATATATATATATATCTATACATATATCTATCTATACATATAGTTACATATACATATATATACATATACATATATATATATACATATAACTACATATATACCTATATATGTATAACCATATATACATATAGATATTTTTACATATATACATATATATATATATATTTTTTTTCACATTACTTACCATACGTGGTATCGCGGGAATATCTACACCAGTTGTTGATATTCCCCGATACACGCGTACAAAAAGCATGTTCGCATTCATCTTCCACCAATCCACCTTACATGCAGTACCTCGTCCTGTTGGTTGCGTCTTTCTAGACGACGACCGACTAGACACAGTGCTACACTCCATCTTCGCCTCTACCCCCACCCCTTTACACATATATAGTATATACATATATATCTATACTATATTTACTTTATTTCTATTTCTCTTGCATGCCCATAAAAAGATAAAAAAATATATATAAAAGAGAAAAGATAATCTTTGACTCGCAGGCACTCCGTCTTGCGAATAGCAAGACCCGGTTTGGAACCCTGATTTAGCTCAAAGCCAAGAACCTAATTTTGAGGGTGTGCCTCAAGGACCAAGATTATCAAAAAAAAATCTAAATAGAAAAACACCAAAAATACAATAAACGAATGGAAGAGATTTGTTGTAGGAAAGGCATAGAAACTTGACTTGTAACCCCACTTCCCTGAGTTCGACCCTGGGCCTAAAAGTGACCAAGAAAAAATCAAGTAGGCCAGGTTAAAAATATTGTAAAGAGATGATTAGGTCCGATTTAGGTTAAGCACTATACACACTTCAACGATAAAATCACCATATTAACAACCTATCCAGGCCCGACTAACATCAATTTCTGGCGCCGTTGCTGGGGAAGTGCGCCTTCAAGTAAGTTTTTACTCCATTCCTTTCATTTTTTCTCTTCTCTCTTCACGGGTGTTTTTTTTTTTGGTGTGCAGGTAAACCTGTTGCAAGGAGAAGGCAGGCAGACGAAGTCTGAGACGTGGGTAGATCCAAGGCGGGAACGGGAGCGTGAAGACGTCGACACCGCACTGGAGCTTCGCACACGTGGCTGAACAAGTAGGTCTTTCTTTCTTAACAACTTAGGTTAACTTATCTCCTTAAAAAAAAAAAAACCTAAAAACTAGAAAAACTTGGGATCTCTTGGGGCAAGTGGATTAAAATTCACTTGTTTGATTGATTGTCTTTACTCCCACCACCCCGGGATTTCCCACCTTACTTCGCATAGAGAAAATCCAAGAATCTTGATTCTTGAATTTTTCGTCAGGTGAAGTACTCTTTGAGGCAAAAATAAAAAGATTGATTGCCAAACCTCTTTGCCCCATTTACCTGCAATTCGGGATCACCTTTTTGGTGGGGAGACTTGGAATTGAGTTGATTCCAACCCCACCACGACCTTTCACGTGCCTAAGATTCGATCCCGAATATTTCAACCCCAACAATTTGATTTTCCTTATCTTTTGGTTGAGCCTTGTGTGTGGACATCTTTTCGGTGATTGGGAGCACTTGAATTGAAGTGCTTTGGCTCCCTTTCACACTAATCTAAAACTGATTTGTGCATCCACACACAGAAATCTCCATTTAGGGAAGCCCATTGCATTGTAGCATGCATTAACCAATTGACATTGAAGAAGGGTTTGTTGGGTTTAGAAGAAAACTTGTATTCTTGCAAAACCCGGAGAGTGGTTGAATTGGTATTTCAACGAAATCCTAAAATCCATACTACTTAAGGCTGAATTCTAAAAACCATTCACCATTTAAAACTTCAATTCGGGGAGATTTCCCCGTTGCATGCTTGTTTTACACACTTGAAAAATCAATCACTTGGGCATTACCCTTAAATAATGCCCTTCACATTCCAAAAGCACTTGACCCTAAGCCTCTAACTAAAATTGGTAGTAACTTGACCCTTATTAAGGATTGGAGGTCTAACTACCTGCGTGTAGCGCCTACGTGCTGATGAGGGTTCCCACGTGCTATCGGGTGTCTAAGACTGGGGTAAACGAACTTTCAATCTGGCCCGGTGGTTCCGCGGTGCTCGCATTCGGTTCCGTAGTTTGTGATAGTAGGTAACTTAGATCTTTAGGTCTAAGGGCACACTGTAGAGGTTAGGAATTTGATTGAATTGATTTGTCATCAAGTGTACCTTTGCGGCGTCATTTCTCTCATCTCTTGTCCCTTCTTATCCCCCTAATTCTTCCTACGGTAGTGCATGTTTGGGAGGAGGTCACAAAACACTGAACTGTTTGAATTGCCTGATAATTTTAGAAGAGGAGCCAAATCGTCCTCCTCCTCCACAAACATGGCTGCACGCCCACCCCCAAATCCCGAGGGAGGAAACCGCCCTCAGAACCCACTAGGTGGTGGAGCCTTAGATCCCATAACCCGCCTCCAAGCCCAAATGGAAATGTATAATGAACGAATTGAGGCCATTCGGGAAACATTGGAGGAAATGTAGAACCCTCCCGAATGGGAGGAGCCTAGGTCTCTTAGCTCTTATCAGAATCTCACTGCTACAGAGACCATAGGACAAATTCGGGTCCCCATGGGCGGGGACGACTTTGAACTGAAACCTAACATAATTGGCCTAATAAATTTCACTTCCATGGTCTTGCAAGTGAAGATCCTTTTCTCCACTTGGAAGACCTAACCCGATTAGCTGAAACTGTTAAACCTAGAAATATCAGGTTACCTATAGTCCTCATGAAAATGTTCCTGTTTTCATTGCAGGATAAAGCGTCGCAGTGGTTACGCACCTTGGGAGAACCATCCACTCTTGGGAAGAGATGCAATCAGCGTTTCTCAAGAAGTTCTTCCCAATCGGGCGAACCAATGCGCTTCGCCGTGCTATCACTTCATTTACGCAACAAAACGGTGAACAATTTCATGAGGCATTGGAGAGGTATAATGACCTCCTCAGGAAGTGTCTGCACCATGGTCTGCCTAAGTGGCATATAGCCCAGATTTTCTACTATGGGCTAAATGAGACTTTGAAGCAGATTGCAGACTCTTCCTCTAGAGGGAATTTCATGAATAAAGACGAGATTGGAGCATTCGAATTGTTTGAAAATATGACTGAAAAATCAATGAACAATGCTTCCATTGTCGCCTTTAATCGTACCAGCTAGCCCCGAAATGTCCACGAAGTTGACATAGGACCCTCCCATTCATCCACTGATCTTAGCCTTATTGCACAAAAATTGGATGAAGTCTCCATCGTGCACAAGAAGCTGGACGAGCTTCTGGCCAACCCCGCCCGCTCTATGGCAAACACCCCTACTTCACCACTTTGTCACAATCCCAATTCTTCCAACACCAGGCTTATCCCGAGAAACCCTGCAAGACCTTCCTTACCGAGTGTTGTGCCGAGCGACTCAGTAAGTCATGTGGATCTGGCTTCTGCGAGCCAGTATTTCGGCAAGGAAGACCAAGCCTCCATGTGCTCAAAAGCGTATTTACATGCGGACGCGTCTTCTGGCATAGAAGACGCTTGCGCCCTGAAGAACAACCCATTCTCTGCCACGTATAACCCAGGGTGGAGAAATCATCCAAATTTCGTATGGTCCAATAACCTGCAGCGCCAAAACCCTGCGGGTGGACCAATGCAACCGTCTGCACTTGTCATCCCAAGGGCCCAGTCTAATCCTATGGCGAATCCGCCATCAGGCCCTTGCATACCGCAAACCGAACACGCATTAAGTCCTCTTGATAAATTGATGTGAATGATGACAGAAATGTCAAAGTGCCATGAAGAGAACATGACCTCTCTTTAGCACCAATTGGCGCAGCAGAATGCTGAGATTAGTCAACTACGCATAATGACTCGATCTCAGGGCACTCTTCCAGCCCAACCTGTTCCCAACCCACGAAATTTCGTACCCCGTGGTCCTCAACCATAGGTACAACCTTCTCAGGGGCAGGTTCATCAAATTCTGTAGGCTCCGAGCATTCCACCAGGATTTTAGGCTAATCCTGCTGCAGCACCGCACTCTTATGTCCCTATTGCAAACCCTCCTCTGCCGTATGATCCCACTGGACCCGCATCGTCCAATGCTATCACTACGAGGAGCGGTAAGCAGACCGTAGATCCGCCTTGACCTGATCCTGGTCTGTCTTCTTCATCGCCTTCTCATTCGGGATGTGCACCGCATTCGCGAGAGGACGGTACACCCAAATTGGTGCCAGAATCAATCCCATTCCCTGAGGCTCTATTGAGGGAGCCAAAAGGCAAAAATAAAGATACGCAGGCCTTTGATAACCTGCGTAATTTGTTCAGGGATGTAGAAATCAAGGTACCCCTGCTCGAGGCTATCGACCACATACCTACTGTCGCTCGATTTTTCAAAGACTACACAACACCCAGGCGACAGTCAAAGAAAACCAAGAATCTGGTGGTTCTCTCGCCTCATGCGATTTGTGCTATACTGTCAAATCTACCATCGAAGCAGAAAGATCCGGGTACATCGCTTATTTCCTGTAGCATCCAAGGCTACAATTTTAACCGTGCCTTGCTTGATCTAGGATCTTCCATAAATCTCATACCGACCATCAAGCTTGAAAAATTTTCCTTGGGAAATCTAAAACCTACCCCTGTCACATTACAGTTGGTAGATCGTTCTGTCAAAATCCCGAAGGGTGTGGTGGAAGACGTGGTGGTTAGGGTCAATAGTCTCTATTTTCCGATTGACTTTCTTGTTTTAGACATGGAAGTTCCTAGCTCACTTTCTGATTGACCGATCATCCCTGGTCGACCTTTCTTGGCCACAGCCCGCGCCCTTATCGACTGCGAGTCAGGCTATATTGAGATTACCGTTGGATTTGAAAAGCTCAAGCTTAACATCTTCAATGCAGCCAAGAACTTTGATTGCGATGTCATCAAGGATGACACGTCTGACGAGGACATAGCCATTAGCGTGTGTATCAAACTATTTGGGACCTATTCTGACTGCTGCGGATTACCTATAAACACTGATGACTGCCTGACCAACACATATTGTGACTTTCCCCCATCCCTCCCTTGTCTCGTACCTCCTCCTGGCCAGACTTCTGACGAGGTTTTCTCC